>JALIGW010000015.1:17580858-18965858 GCA_023053685.1 Diadophis punctatus similis | reverse complement strand
CTGGCTAAACACTCAGGTCAATTAGCAAACAGAAGGCTGAAGGCTCAGAGGAGACCCTGCCCACAGGAAGGCAGCCTTTCTGGTGCTCTGCTCCCTAAATAGTCCTTGAACAGGTCATGGGAGCAAAGATTCACCAAAGGCAAAAGAACATGGGAGCAATGAGTCCTACGGGAGTGGGGCAGCATACAAAAATGACCAAATAAATAAATAAATATTAAATAAATAAATAAAATTAAGCCATTTGGAACTGCCGGTCAAGCTTGATAGCACTTCACATCCAACTGTCTGGAAATTCCTTTTATGAGTTAAGAGAACAGGCACCCCATTGCCACTTCACACCAGGAATATGAGGAAGAAACTAAAAACATTTCTTTCTTTGAACCAGGGAGATGAGTTAGATTCTCAAGGGGCAAAACAATCCAGGGCTTTAGAAACTCACCTCGTCCTCTCTTTAGACGTGTCTTGGGAAAGAAGCTCTGGAAGTATCTTGTTTTTTGGGGTGGGTGGGGGGGCAGAGAGCAAATAAGAACTTGACGCCATCGGAAGCCTCTAAGCAACCTTGGTAGAACATCCTTGGACCCCATTAGATAAAGTGGAACATGCATGTGCATTTCTAGCCTAAATCTGTGGAATTCGCTATGTTATGAGAAGGGCAGAATTACTGAAGGTTCACAGCATCACAAGGCTGGTAGGAGAGAAGCGAAGGTATGTTACCTCTCTTCTCGGGAGATGTCCACTCCCACCGATGGGGGTGCAGCAAGGATGTCCGTAATCAGGGGCAGAAACCTTTGCAGAATTAGCTTCAGGGATGCACAGCCTGTCTGAACGTAACTGGCACAAGAGAAAGAGAATTGGGGAGAAGAGTTTGAAAAGAACTCCTTTCAGCGTCTCCAGAGTATTACTCAGGAGTTGTCTACTGGCTCGGCATCTTGACTGCAAACAGGAGACCCCTCTGCTGTCCAGGGCAGGAACCGGAGCTTTTGACACAAAGCTCTTAGGACACAAAGAGAACAAACCAGACGGAGCTTTCTTGAAAAAGTTTTTAACAAACTGTGGAGTCCTTGGTGCTTCCTGAGCTGGGTTGTCTGTATGCAGATGTTTCAGTACCCAACTAGGTAACATCATCAGTGTGAGTGAGTGTGGCGTTTGCTCCCTGATTGTATACAATAGCTTGCCCTGCCAGTATTGGGGTGTGTGTGGTTTTCTCCTTAGTAGATTGGTATAAATCCCTGCTTATCTGGGTGTTGGCTGCTGGAGAAGACGTGTTCTGGTCTTTGTAGTGTTCACTAAACTGTGGTGGTATGATGATTTTTATTGCAGTATTGCAGGCTAATTCAGCTGACTGCCAGCAGTTCGATCCTGACCAGCTCAATCTTGACTCAGCCTTCCGTCCTTCCGAGGTGGGTACAATGGGGACCCAGATTGTTGGGGGCAATAGGCTGACTCTGTCAACTGCTTAGAGGGGACTGTAAAGCACTGTAAAGCAAGATATGAGATGCCATGGGCGAATAGGCGGCAATATAAATTTAATAACAAATAAATAAAAAAATATATGTCTTAAGTGCTATTGCTATTTGGTTCCTTCTTAACATTTTTAATTGTGTCATTTGAAGGAGGGAAAATCTGGTTTGTCTCTGTACTGATGACTGATTTGTCTGAATGCTTCCCGTGTTTTTGGATTTAGCTTTGTCTAAGATCTTAGTGTTTCCCAGTCAAAACTTTGTAGTTATGAAGTAACCTGCACATTTGCAGTCAACATCAATCTGGGAAAAGGGCTCCTTGTTCTGGCTGAGCATCTGCAAAAACTGGCTTAAAAAATTACCTGGCAGATTTTCAGAAAGCTTTTAACAAAATCTTTAATTAAAGGCTTACAGGGAAAAAATAAGGCCAGTTAAACACTCCTCAGAGGAACTGGTAAGCAATCAGGGCCTTCCATGACAGCTGGCATTAAGGCATCTGTAGCCTCCTTTGCAGCCTGCAGCCTCCAACTAATAAAGCCAAACAAAGCCCATTCAACGTCCCTGGGAATTCTCCGGCACTGAGCAAAAGGCCAAAGAAGCCGCACTGGGCAGCTGGCACTGCTGTGGGCAGCAAAGGAAATGGAGAGCAACTGAAGGGCGGAGATTTGCAAAGGCATGTGGGGGAGACAAGGGCAAAGCTGGGGTGCCTTCGGCTCCAGAGGGCTCCTGATCTGGAGGAGAGGAAAGCTGTGTGGCAGAAAAGAGGCAATTAAAGGATTAGGCAGCCTGGCTCCTTTTGCAAGGAGAGGGACCGGCCCTTCCATTGTGAAGTAAAGCCTCCACATTTTATTTATGTGGATGATGTAAAGCAGGGTGTCAAACTGGATCCGGCACATGGGGTGCTTAGATCTGGCCCACAGGGCCGCCCTGGAAACAGCAGAGGACCGCCCGTGGTGCTTCTGCCAGCAAAAACAGAACTCAGGAGGCTGTCACGGCTTCCTGAAACCCTCTGCCTGTGAAAACGGAGCTTGGGAGGGCCTTGCTCCATCTTCGCTGGCAGAGCACTCAGGCCACCACAGGTGCCCCAGACACGAGTGACGTTGAGATGGCCACGCCCACCCAGCCCTTAATGTCAAACAGAACCCTGATGCGGCCCTCAATGAAATCAAGTTTGACAGCCCTGATGAAAAGCTTCGCCTTACTCAGTGCTGCCTCTCACCTTGGCCCCCGAGCAGCCAGGCTGCCTTCCCACCGTTGCCTCAGGCGGGACCCTGGCTTGACCTGAGGCAGCACTGCTACTTTAGCAACCATAACGCAGAACAAGGAGCTTTCACAAAGCTCACAGCCCGAAGAAAGTTACCTTTCGTATTTGCTTTGCAGCAGCTTTTCTATTTGTGGCAAGACCACCGTGCACAGATCCAGTTTCCAAAGAGATCTGGAGAAAGGAGAGAAGTTACTCTGGACTAGGGCATCTTTCACGTCTTGAGTCCTCAGGCAGAGACTGACTGAGGCAAAGTCCTGGCTGAAGCAGCCAAAGTCAGCAGAAGGCGAGATGGACTGCGCCACCCATTCAGCCTGCAGACTCTATTCCCACCACCAGGAATGAAAGCCTGCAGTGGGCTTCAGGAATAGCATTCTGTGCCCTGAACCACCCAGGGGACCCTGTGTCCCTCCAGACAGGACAGGGAAGAATATGTGGGTCCCCAGGAGAGCCTGTGGGATCCACAGTATGTTACATGCCAAGAGAGCAATCACACGTCTCACTACACCAGCTCATTCTCTGGAACCTCCAGGGTTTGCAGGCGGTGAATGAAAAGAACTCGGATCCAGGCATCAGCACCCAGCCAGCCCAACCAACGCTCCCCCTGAAGAAGAAACGCAGACCGAGACTTACGCCTTTTGGTTTACAATGTTGAGAAGGTCAACCACCACCGAGAGGTCATTGATGGCCACAGCAGAGTCTACTGAAGTCTGAGGAGAAACCACAATGGATTATGGCAAGGAACCTCGGTAGGTTGGTGGCAGGTGGGAACAGAGAGTAGTGGGACTCCAGATGTTGAACCACAAGTCCCAGCATCCCTCACCCTCTAATGTATTTGCTTCTAGAGATCAACAGCATCTATTCGGTCAAATAGACGTTGAAGCTGTGGGGTCCTTGCTGCTCTCTGAGCTTGGCTGTTTTCTTGGAAACATTTCATAACATCAGCACCGGGAGAGGATGGGATTTGCTCTCATCTTAAATAAATGAGATGTTAGAGTTTGCAGCAAGCCAACCAGCACACAAGTAAATAATTCAGCAGTGTTCATTTCCATAAGAAATTTCTTTATATACAATACCCATGTAGGAGAAGCCAGAACCAGAACTCAGAATCCAGAAGCACAGAATCAATATAATCACAGAAGTTATATAATACAGAGGCAATAATGCAAGGACAAACCAACTCTTTTATACATAACAGTCCAGCTAAGCCACGCCCAGGCTCCGAGCTGTCTGGGTCACCAAACAGTCCCCATTGGCTGACCTGTTACCATGTCTATTCCAATTCATGAACTCTCACACACTGACATGAGAGTATTTTGTATATAAAATGAGAACAAATCCCACTCTCTTCAAGCACTGATGCTGTTACCTAATTTGGTAATGAAACGTCTGCAAGAAAACAACCAAGCTCAGAAAACATCAAGGACCCCACAGTTCAACCCTGAGCTACAGCGACTCTCTTCACTTGTATGACAATATTCCTTTTTGGCAGAATGGACTCACCCGG
The DNA here is from genome assembly GCA_023053685.1 of Diadophis punctatus similis. NCBI lineage: Eukaryota > Metazoa > Chordata > Lepidosauria > Squamata > Dipsadidae > Diadophis > Diadophis punctatus. Next base: position 18,961,630 of record JALIGW010000015.1, on the reverse strand, counting down.
GGGCAAATCCTGCCACTGAGGCAGGAGTCACTCCCATAAGCCATTTTCCAAATTCATATGGACCACCAGACCAAAGACAATATTGATCAGAAGATCAAAAGATTTCCAAACTCCAGGTGCCAAGAGGCTGAATGTCAGCTTGCTTAGCGTCAGTGATCACCTGTGCCCAGGTCATCTGGGGGTCAGTAAGTTCCAGAATATATGTAAGTTGAGTTTGTCTGGGACCAATCTCCCCATCTGGCAATATGCCAAGTACCTTTGTTCCAATCCTGGCACAACAGGTCAAAAGCAAAACTAGAACATACAGCTTTGGTGAAAAGGCCTGACGAAACCAGAAATGGTAACCAAAAGATTATAGTCAGAGAAGAAACTGAAATGAAATCCTAAATTCTTTAGTGATTACAGAAGAAACAGGTGAAAATGCTCCTGTGAAGCTAGTTCTCTACTGTGGCAACTCAGTGTGAGCAGGAAGGTATCTGCTTCCCACCAAAGGCACAACTGTAGAATAACCCAGGACCTTCGCTTTAGGCAGAAAATGGGGGGGGGGCTCAGATCCCCGAGAGGACCACATCCAGAAGAACATCATCACAAACAGGAGAGATCAAAATTTTAGGGATCCTGAATTTGTGTTGCTTCTTTCAAGAATGCCAGTTAGGACTAGATTTTGCAGTGCTGAAATAAGAGATTCTGTTTGATCAACTAACCATAATGTATAACTTGTCAGTTATATCCCATTATTATCAAAACTGCTGTTTATGTTACCAGCCCAGTAGGGAAATGGGGAGGCTTAATGACGCTGGAACTGCTAGGCAGAAATGGCCTATGCTCTGATGCTAAGTCTGACTCTGTGAGATGGAGTGAGCTCCTGTCGCTCGATCCCTAGCTCCTGCCCGCTGCTCCTGCAGTTCGAAAGCATGCAACACTGCGAGTAGACGAACGGGTACCACTTGGGTGGGGAAAACCTAGCTGCATTCGTGTGTGCGGAGAGAGGAAGCTGGAGCTGGACTTGGCTGGATGCAAGGCATCGTGGCATAAGGCGAAATGAGGCGAGACTGGCGGAGGAGCCCAGAAGAGCCAGCACTATCGTAGTCAGCTGGTGTAAAGCTAGTTCACTCCCCGCCATGCACCAAGGATAGGCGCATAAGCACTGAACAGAATGAACCAGCAATTTAGGCTATCAGGAGGATTGCATTGTGTGTCTAGCATGTGTAGATTTCCCTGACATTGTATGCCATACACTAATAAATAAATAAATAAATAATGGGGAAATGAACCCATCTAGTGATAGGATGCTGGAGTCAACGGAGTCCTGTACAAAGGTCAAAGCTTGGGACCCAGGTCAGAAAAGCCAAAACCAACCACACAGCCTCCAAGCTTACCTTGATGTCCCCCGTGCTCCACACAGCTCTCACTGTGTCCAAATTCTTATGGCGACTGGTCAGCACCACACACATGGTCTCATGGCCCTTCCGGATCTGAGACATGGCCTCCTCGTCTACAATTTCCGTCAGGCCCTGGTTCTTCATGGCCTGCAAGCACAGAGGCAAAAGGGAAATACACCAAGCCAGGGGGGGGCGGGGATGTTGAATGCTTGCAAAGGACTTTCCTTCCTAGCAGTCATACCCAAAAGATGCATCCTAGCTGGGGTTCTTCTTTGGAGGCAACAGGACTGTAGCTTAGGAACAAAGCAATGAATGAGGACTGACACAGAAAAAAACAACCTTCCAGTTCTGTTACCTGGCAAATATGTTGGGGGGGGTGTGTCGCAAAATAGGACAAATCGATCACCTACTGCCTCCTGGTGGTCAATATAAATAAAAACACTACCCAGAAAATATACTGTTTTAAGAGACATTCCTAAGAATGGATGTTGTTCTGGATCACAAAGTTGCCTCCTTCTTCTTCCTTGGGTGTTTTCTACCCATCCCTCACCCACTTTCAGAACAAGAGAGTAACAAAATAACAGAGTTTGGAAGGGACCTCGGAGGTCTTCAAGTCCACCCCCTGCTCAGGCTGGAAACCCTATACCATTTCAGGCAAATGGCTGTCCAATCTCTTCTTGAAAACCTCCAGCGATGAAGGCAACCTCTGGAAGGAAGCCGTCCCCCTGATTAATCGTCCTCACTATCAGGAAATTTCTCCTTATTTCTAGGTTGGATCTCTAATTTCCATCCATTGCTTTCTAAATATTAATATTTTACTGTTACACTTATTTTACTGTTAATAGTTTCCTGCTTACACCCTAAAGACTGTTCGGCCTTTGGCCAAATCCAAAACTGCTCCCTAACTTAGCTGCTGAGCCAGGGTGTTCCCCTTTCTGAGATGTGCCCGGAAGGGTTTCAGGTATTCCATCAGCCGTGACCTCAGAGAAGGGGGGGGGTGGAGTGGCAATGATAATATGCCAGACTCTTCTTACCCGTAGGATCCCTGCCCCAGAGATTGTTGGGTGTGAGTCCCTCCTTGTGAAATTGGAGTCAGGGGTTCAGTTGGGCCTGTGGTTGACATACCTGCCTCCCAGCTACATTAAAACAGCCCTGCCTGTGCTGCTGGAGGCGGTAGCTGGACTGGCGGTGGAGTTCCCCAGACTTATGGTCCTGGGGGACTTTAACCTGCCATCACTGGACAAAGCCTCTGATGCGGCACACGAGTTCATGGCTTCCATGACAACCATGGACCTGACCCAAGTAGTTCAGGGTCCGACTCATAGCGGGGGTCACACACTCGATCTAGTTTTTCTCTCGGGGCAATGAATGATGATCTGAAATTAAAGGGTATAGTCGTTTCTCCCTTGTCGTGGTCAGATCATTCTCTACTGAGGTTAGACTTTATGGCACCACTCCTCCATCGCAGGGAGACGGAGCCTATTAAATGGTTCCGCCCCAGACTCCTAATGGACCCAGTAGGGTTCCAGAAGGAGCTTGGGGAGATACCGGACTCCCTTGTCCACAATCTGGCTGAGTCCCTAGTTGCTGCCTGGAATAGGGCGGAAACTGGAGCATTAGATCGGATTGCGCCTTTGCGACCTCTCCGTGGCAGTGGATCCAGGAAAGCTCCCTGGTTTACGGAGGAGCTCCGGGAGATGAAACGCCATAAGAGACATCTAGAGCGATGCTGGAGATCCAGTAAGTCCGAATCCGACCGAACACTGCTAAGAGCCTTAGGACTTATCTAGTGGCGATACGAGTGGCAAAATGTTCGCATTTTTCCACACTTATTGCATCCGCAGATTCACGCCCAGCCGCCCTCTTTAGGGTGACCCGCTCCCTCCTTAAAGGGGGGGAGAGTGGAGGAACCATTGCAGGGCAGAGCTGCAATTTGTTCAGTTTCTGTCGGATAAAGTCGCTCAGATTCGGATGGACCTGGACTCTGATTGGGCAGGTCTGACCGAGATGACAGGGGCAGGTCTCAGTCCAGTTATATGGGATGAGTTTGAGTCTGTGACGCCTGAGGACGTGGACAAGGCAGTAGGAGCGATGAGTTCCTCCACTTGTTTATTGGACCCGTGCCCCTCCTGGCTGGTTTCGGTCACCAGGGAGGTGTCACGAGGCTGGCTCCAAGCATTAATCAATGCATCCTTGAGTGAGGGGTCCTTCCCACAACCTTTGAAAGAGGCGGTGGTGCGACCCCTTCTCAAGAAGCCGTCCTTGGACCCAGCTGAATTAAAAAACTTTCGTCCAAAAAACTTTTGTAGGGAAGGTTGTTGAGAAAGTAGTGGCACTCCAACTCCTATGGTTATTGGATGAAACCGATTATCTAGATTCTAGACCCTTTTCAATCTGGCTTCAGACCTGGTTACAGCACAGAAACTGCTTTGGTCACACTGATGGCTGACCTCTGGCGAGCCCGAGATGGAGGTTGTCCCTCGATCTTGGTGCTCCTTGACCTCTCAGCGGCTTTCGATACCATTGACCATGGTATCCTTCTGAGTCGACTAAGGGAGCTGGGAGTGGGAGGCACTGTATTACAGTGGTTCTCCTCCTATCTCTCCGGTCGCTCTCAGTCGGTGTTAGTAGGAGGACAGAGATCGACCCCTAGGCCCCTTGTTTGTGGGGTACCTCAGGGTTCAGTTCTCTCTCCCCTCCTTTTCAATATCTACATGAAACCACTGGGTGAGGTTATCCGCCGATTCAGGGTGAGGTATCAACAATACACAGATGATACCCAGTTAGACATCTCCACCCCGCATCAGTTCAGTGAAGCAGTAGATGTGATGGACCAGTGTCTGGAAGCTGTGAGGGTCTGGATGGGAGTCAACAGGCTCAGACTCAACCCAGACAAGACCGAATGGCTGTGGGTACCGCCTCCCAAGGATGAGGTAAACTATCCATCCCTGACTCTCGGGGGGGGGGGGGGAGAAGAGAAATTGTCCCCCTCAGAGCGGGTCTGTAATTTGGGTGTCCTCCTAGATCCACAGCTGAAATTAGAGCAACATTTGACAGCTGTGGCCAGGGGGACCTTTGCACAAGTTCGTCTTGTGCACCAATTACAGCCCTATTTGGATCGGGATGCTCTACTCACAGTCAATCATGCCCTTGTCACCTCACGGCTAGATTACTGCAACACGCTCTACATGGAGCTACCCTTGAAGAGTGTTCGGAGACTACAATTAGTCCAGAACGCAGCTGCTCAAGCTATCATGAGTGTACTTAGGTACACCCATATTACACCTATCCTCCGCGAGCTGCACTGACTTCCCATTGGTCTCCGGGCACAATTCAAGGTGTTGGTTATCACCTTTAAAGCCCTACATGGCTTAGGACCAGGATACCTCCGAGACTGCCTCCTACCGCACAACTCCCTTCGACCAGTGAGATCCCACAGAGTTGGTCTCCTCCAGGTCCCATCAGCCAGACAATGTTGGCTGGCGGGTCCACGGGGGAGAGCCTTCTCTGTGGCAGCTCCGGCCCTCTGGAACCAGCTACCCCCAGAGATCCGGACCGCCTCCACCCTACTGGTCTTCCATAAGGCAGTGAAGACCTGGCTCTTCCATCAGGCATGGGACCGTTGAGCTTGAGAATATCAGGGATAAGTTCCGGCTCAATGAAAGTAGCATGTATGTGTTTTTTAATGGGTTTTAAATTGTTTTTAACTGTTTTTTAGATTTTGTATTTGATATGTTGTTAGCCGCCCAGAGTCCTTTGGGAGTTGGGCGGCATACAAATCTATTAAATAAAATAAAATAAATAATAAATAAATAAATTCTTCTCTTTTTTGGCAAGTAAGAAACATACCGGCAGGAAGTCAGAGGCCTTCAGCCCAATAGGCTCATTCCTGGCAGCTGGAATCACCGAGGGCTCCACCCGTGTTATTGGGGTTGAGGCAGCTACGGGCTGTCTCTGAACAGGGTCTGTCTGCGGTAGGGAAGGACAGGACAGGCACACAATTTTCCAGGGCAAAAAGATAGAAAAAGAGGGGGAGAGATCGAGGGGGAGGGAGGGAGGGAGGGGGAGAGAGAGAGACACACACAGAGAGAATGAGAATCATGGCTGACTTGCTACCCACCCCTGCTTGCATCCAGACAGCAGAAACAGGGAGGGGGGGAGGGAAAGTATTGGAATGTAAGGGTGGGAAGCAGCCTGGGACAATCCCACCATCCCAAGTCAAACGCTGGGAAAACTCTGAGGTGCTTAGAATGTTCCCAAAACAAAATGAAAGTAGTAATTAATTGTTGGACAATGAACCGTGGGGAGGTCCAGGGGAAAAGGGGGATTTTACCTATGCTGGTTTTCACATGAAAAGTTTAGAACTAGCTTTGCTATTTCTGTGCCTATGTGGAATTATCAGTCAAGTTAGACTCTTGGTAAAATAAAGTTCCAGGAGTTTCTTTTGCTGCATTTACCAATGGGACAGTTGACAGAGGGAGAGAGGGAGAGAGGGAGAGGGAGGGAGGGAGGGAGGGGGAGAGAGAATGCTGCCCTCCTGCTGCCCCATTGCTCGAAAGCCTAATCAGGCCCTGGGCCAAAGGGGGCTTCAGGCACAAGCCTTCTCTCCTGCCTTTCATCACGCTCACTCAGGACTGGCCAGCTGAAAGCCCGAAAGAAGCCCCTCATTTGCTCTCCCCCACATGCAGGATGCCCCCGGAGGCGGCCTCCACCCCCGAAGGAGCAGCCCCGAACGGAGAACCAGGCGGCAAGGCACTTACCCTCTCCTGGCCTGGCAACGGAGACGCGGCGTCTGCTGCTTGACCAGCCCGCGAGGCTTCTTTTGCAGGTGCTGCCTCTAGAGGGAGAGGGGGAAAGGGTCTCCTGGGAGAGGGCAAAAACCCCCCCAACAACCACCAAACCAATGCTGCTGGGCAGAAGGTGGGCACAAGAGCTCTGGAGAAAAGTCCCAGCCTTTGGACTTTCTGAAGCGTACAAGGGTGGTGCATAAAAAGTCCCTTGACGAAAGTACATGAAATCATGCACTGCCTGATAACAGCAGGTGAGAAGTTTTCATTCGGCCCAATTCTTAGGTATTTCTTCACAGAGCACATTGTGGAATTGAGTCCCACAAAACAGGACAATGGTCCCTGGGATGAGTGGCCTCCGGGGGAGATGCAACTGACTCCTGGAGCAAAATCCCAGAGAAGAGGCGGCCATCTAGGGCTGCAGTCAGGGAGGCCGGATCCCCCTCCCCCCCCGGACTGCTGCAGAAAGTAAGGCAGGAGCATCTGGGTACATCTGCCCTGCTTGGGGTCTTCCCTGAGACCCCCACTGCTCCCAGGCGTCTCTGAAGGCTGAGCTACAAAGGGAAGCCTCTGCTCCCCTTGGCCCTGGGCCACAACCCTGCGCTGACTCTCCTTTGGCCGTCTTGGGAGAAAGAACCGAACTCTCCACTATACTGAACGGGCCCATTGTTTTCATTGACTGCAAGGAGTACCAAAGGTTAAACCCCAGCCCCACCCAGTGTCCCCCTTTACCGCTTACAAACACCCAAGAGCCGTCAGGAAAGCCCTCCTGGGCGCTCTGAACTCACCATCTTCTGGAGGTGCAGGAAAAGGCTCACTCTTGCTGGGGGGAGTTCGTGCTATAAAGACAAAAGCCCAACTTCAACTGGAACTTTTTTCTTTTTCATAAGATTGCAAAAGAAAGAGCATTATTCTGCATTTCTGCAGCTTGACTCCAAAGCGACGCTCCTGCACTGCCTAGTAACTCTTCCCACCTTCAGGAAAGACCAGAAAGACTCCGGGCACAAAAGCTTCAACTCACTGCTGGTTATCCCTTCCAACAGCGCATTCAGGGGAAGTAAAACCCTTGCTAAAGATCCACCTGGAAGCTCAGATATGATGATCTCTCTCACCACCTGAATAACTGCTGGCTCAGCTCTTCAGTAGCAACCTTGGAGACACAAGATGGCCTCTTGGAAGCTTCTGGACGGAAGAGTTTACTAAAGCAGCTAGAGCAGGGGTCCCCAAACTTGGCAACTTTAAGACTTGTGGACTTCAACTCTCAGAATTCTCCAGCCAGCTATGCTGGCTGGAGAATTCTGGGAGTTGAAGTCCACAAGTCTGCTGGCTGACTGGAGAAGTCCACAAGCTATGCTGGCTGGAGAATTCTGGGAGTTGAAGTCCACAAGTCTTAAAGTTGCCAAGTTTGAGGACCCCTGAGCTAGAGCTTTATGGAACAGGCATTCTTAACAGCTTCATAAAGTTGAGGCTATACACAATGGAAAGATTTATGCGCAGATTTTGCCCAACATAAAGCCAAAGCAATCCAAGAATGTTAAGTCCAACTCACTGATGGAGTTCTTTGGCTGGAATATCTCTTTGTAATCCTCCAAGTTCTGGATCTCTGCAGTGGATTCTCTTTCTTCCTTGTCATCCTCGCTGCTTGGACTGCGCCTCTCACTCTCTGAGTTGTGTTTCATCCTGAGGGATGGGAGACAGAGACAGGGACCAGGAAGCTGAGCCTCCACCACCCAGGAGCCCTCTGCTCACCTGTCCTCCCAAAAAGCCTGTCCCCCCCTCACCTCTGGGGCTTGCTGCAGGTGGTGGTTGGCCTTTCATAGATTCGTCGGAGGGAGGAGCCCAGAGATGGGGGTGGACTCAGGGGTTTGTCATCTCTGAGCAGCCCATGGAGCCCAGACCCACATTTTGTGATTCTGCTGAGGTCCACAACATAGGAGGAGACGGTGCTTTGGGTAAAAGAAACGCCAATCTAACAGAAAGAATCCACATTCTTAGAATTTTAGGTATTTGCAAGCATGATCTAGAAAAAGATTCTGTGCTGCATCAGGTTGGCTGCCCTTCCTCAAAGCTACCTGGAGAACTAGGGCTATGGGTTTGCCAGGTTTGCCACAAGAGGGAAGGAAAGATGCCTGGAAAGCCACAAGGTGGGGGGATCCCCCTGTTCCTGCCCCCTTGAAGCCCTTTGTGGGGAGCAACGCAACAACTGGTGCCAGAATCAGCCAGAAAATCTGCCATTCCTTCACTCACCAACTGATTGTTACAGATGGACAAATCAGCCACTTTGCCCCAATTCACCAAGACCACCTCAAAGCAGCGCTCCGGCTCCCAGCCATACACTCGCAGGGCATCCTGGCTGCCGGCATATAAGCAGCAGCCGTCAGGGTTGAAAAGCACACACCTGCAGGGGGGGAGGGGCAACAACAAGAGTGCCATTCCACCTGACACGGCCCCCAAATTTAAATGGGTGGGTGGAAAGCCCTGGACTAACAACTCAGCACCATTCCTACCAACAAACACCTGTTGCATCTTACCTGACAGGCGTGGCCTCTTCCTCAATGCAGCTCACTGTCTGGAACTTCTCCAGGTCCCAGAATCTGACTGTCCTACAAGAAAACAAAAAAGCAAAGAGGGTGGAAGTGAAAGATCAGCTCTCTCCAATCCCACCTTCTTTCGTCACTCTTTGCTTCCAGCCACCAAGCTCTGACATCCTTTTACATTTCTCTCTTTCTGGGTTCTTGCTCAAATCCCTAAAGTGAGGAACATTGACCCACCTCTCCTTAAGCAGACTCTTCTGTTCTCTAAAGGAGCAAGAGCTACCTCGCTCAGCCGGGGTCTAAGCCCCAGGGTGAAATGTGAAAGAGCATGAATGTTTTGGGTGGGGTGGGGGGCTTTTGCCTTCCCCTTTGCCTAGTAAACTTCTGCACATAGCCCCTCCTAGCAACATACCCGAGTAGGCTTCATTTTTTAATCCAGGCTAATATTTCCTAATGAAAGAATCTTTGAGGAAGATTATCTCTGGCTTTTTTAAAAACATTACCCTGTGTATGTATCTATGTATATATGACCATCAGAAAATATGATATAGTATGTCCAAAAGTATAATATTGCTAGGAAATCATGAAAACGTATCTGGAGTGAAACTTTTGGTTTTGAGTCAGAGAAGGAAGATAGCAGATGTTGTCTAAGAAATGCAGGCTAAGCTTTTCATGATACAAATGCTTTGAAAAATGAAGAATCAGCAAAAGAAATTGACTTGAATACACAGAAGTATATTTCTACAATTTAATTCTGTTTAATTGCCAATCCAGGAAACAAAAATAATAAAGTCGTAGTTACACAACTCAGGAGGAAAGCTAGTGAGTGGCAAAAGAGGGCAGAAGACAAGACTTCTAGGGCACACAACCCCTGCCTAAGACCCCGGAGAAGAGCAGCAGGCTAAGCCAACGGGAAGACAAGCTTTGCTGACTGCTGGGCCAGGGCCAGCTCCCCCAACAATCACTTGGCAGGCATTGTGGCCGACGGGGGAAGGACCACCATCTCTTCTGCAGCAGGAAGAAGACACTTTGCTGGGTCGGAGTCAAGAAGTATCCAGACAGCTGAGTCCTTTAGGGCAGGGGTCCCCAATGCCCAGCCCGTGGCCCACTACCGGGCCTTGAGCCATTCTGAACCGGGGCACAGAAGTGCTGGGCAGGTGCAGCTGCATTTCTCCACTTGTGCGAGCAGTGGGCGAGCACATGTGCTCCATTGTGTGCCTGCCGCTTGCGCAAATGGAGCTGCGTGTGCACGTTTGCCAACTGCTCACAAGGAACCACGACACCCCCCCCCCAAGCTGTTCTGCAAAGCCGGAAATCCTGAGGGATTCTAAATTTTTGCAGTAGGGAGGGAGGGGAGGGTGGGAAGGAAGGAAGGAAGGGCAGCAAATGAAGAAATACTGACTTTGAGCACAAAGAGACCAGCTCCAGGACCAGGTACAATATTTCCCAGGAGCTTCATGGAGGTTTCAACACTATTTATTTATTATTTATTTATTATGGTGTTCTTATATGCTGCCCAACTCCCGAAGGACTCAGGGCGGCGTACAACAGAGAAAATACAAGACACCAATTTATAAATATTACATTTAAAAACAGATACAAAAATTAAAAACACAGTATTTAAAATCATCCAATACCCATTCAACAACCATACATACTTGGGGTGAGCTCGAGTGGATTAAGCTCTACCCCCAGCCTGCAGGAAAAGCCATGTCTTGACAGCTTTTCGGAAGGCCAGCAGAGTGGGGATAGTTCGGGTCTCTGGGGGAAGTTGGTTCCAGAGCGCGGGGCCTGCCACAGAGAAGGCCCTCCCCCTAGGGCCCGCCAGCCAGCATTGCTTGGCCGACGGGACCTGGAGGAGACCAACTCTGTGGGCCCTAACCGGTCGAAGGGAAGTGTGAGGCAGAATGCGGTCCCGGAGATAACCTGGTCCTAAGCCATGAAGGGCTTTAAAGATGGTGATCAACACCTTGAATTGGACCCGGAGACCGATGGGCAACCAATGCAGCTGGCGGAGTATAGGTGTCACGTGGGTGTACCTTGGCACACCCACCACAGCACACGCAGCCGCATTTTGCACCAGCTGAAGTCTCCGGATACTCTTCAAGGGTAGCCCCGTGTAGAGCGCGTTGCAGTAGTCCAAGCGCGAGGTGACAAGGGCATGAGTGACCGTGAGTAGAGCCTCCTTCTCCAAGTATGGCCGCAACTGGTGCACCAGGCGAACCTGTGCAAAGGCCCCCCTAGCCACAGCAGAAAGATGGTGATCCAATTTTAGCTGTGGATCTAGGAGGACCCCCAAGTTGCGGACCTGATCCGAGGGGGTCAGTTTTGCTCCCTCGAACACCAAGGAGGGACAGTTGTCATAGTCCTTAGGAGGCAGTATCCAAAGCCACTCAGTCTTGTCGGGATTAAGTCTGAGTCTGTTCCTCCCCATCCAGATCTTAACGTCGTCCAGGCATTGGCACATTACATCAACTGCCTCACTGAAGTCAGACGGGGTGGTGATGTACAGCTGGGTGTCATCAGCGTACTGGTGGAAACACACCCCATGTCTGCGGATGATCTCCCCCAGCGGTTTCATGTAAATGTTAAACAGGATGGGCGAGAGAACTGACCCCTGAGGCACCCCACATGATAGGGGCCTAGGGGACGATCTCTGTCCTCCTGCTAACACCGACTGCATCCTATTGGCGAGATAAGAGGAGAACCACCGCAAAACGGTGCCTCCCACCCCCAACCCACCGAGACGATGCAGAAGGATACCATGGTCGATGGTATCGAAAGCCGCTGAGAGGTCAAGTAGCACCAGGATGGAGGAATTTCCCCCATCCCGGGTCCGCCAGAGATCATCCATCAGGGCGACCAAGGCAGTTTCTGTACTGTAGCCGCGCCTGAAGCCCGACTGATAAGGATCTAGATGATCTGTTTCATCCAGAAGCTGCAGAAGCTGAGTCACCACCACCTTCTCCACAACTTTCCCTAAAAAAGGTAAGTTGGAGACCGGACGATAGTTCTTCAAGTCAGCTGGATCCAGGGAAGGCTTCTTCAGGAGGGGTCGCACCACCGCAGCTTTTAACGACTGCGGTACGGATCCCTCCCTCAAAGAAGCGGTGATCACCGCCTGGATCCAGCCGCGTGCCACCTCCCTGCTGGCCGAGACCAGCCAGGAGGGGCACGGGTCCAATAAACAGGTGGAGGTACCCATCGCCCCCACAGCTCTGTCCACATCTTATGGAAAACATTGCAGGGACCTCAGAGGGCAAATCCTGACTTCCTTCTGAAGCACCAGCTTCCAGACTGGTGAATAAAAGGCTTCCCTAAAAGCAGGAATGTCTTCCCCGCACAACGTCAACAACAATTCAAAGCCTGCACACTACACCATGAGCGCTTGTGACATATTCTACAAGCCCTCAGCAAATCTTCCACATCAAGACAGCATCTCCAGCCCCAGCCCCAGCTGACTTTACCTGTCGGAGCTCCCCGAGGCCAAAAGGTACTCATTGGGGTGGAATTCAATGACGTTGACTGGTCCCGTGTGTCCTGTGAACTCAAACATGATCTTTCCAGCAGCTAGGTCCCACAACTAAGCAGGGAAAAAACCACAAAAGTTTTTCTTCCCAGGGTGCTAACAAATTTCACACCCATCAGCTAAGCTGTTCAATGGCCCAGGCTGCCACAGAAAGGGGAGGGAAGGGGGGGGGCAGGGCCCATCTACCTTCACTGTGTGGTCATCAGAGGAAGATGCCAGCCATTTCCCATCCGGACTGAAGCGGAGACACCGAACCGCTCCTGTGTGGCCCTGCAAAGTGAAACCGGGTTTGCATCCGGCCTTTCCTTCAAGGCAACGTTCAAAATATCTGCTTCTCCCATCTTTAGACAACTGCAGCCAATGACAGAGGTTGGGCTGAGAGAGGAGGTCTTGCCCAAAGTCATCCCCTAGTAGGATGACACACCCCAGAGAAATTCCTGGGGGGGGGGAGGGGTCAGCTAAGGCAGCAAAGGAGATGGAAGGAGGGGAGGGTCCACAAGAGACCCTTGACGACACTCGTGTGTGCGTAAACATCCCAGGGCAAGGTCTGCAAAAGGACGGCTTCCCTTGCCCACTTCCACCCCCTCCCCCGACCCTCTGGATTTCACAGCAGGCTGAAGTGGGGGAAACATCAAAAAAACCAGAATTGCTTATAAGTGCAAGTAAAACGGAATACTTTATCTTACAGAAAAACGGATTAGTATTTTGTTTTCTCTTTATTAGAATGCAAGTATATTGATCATTCCTGATTCATAAAGCTTTTCAAATTGTCCCAGTAAATGTTATGCATTGCACAAGTTGGTTTCAGGACATCAGGTGAAATAGAACGTATTTTCCTTCTTACCTTGTACCTGAAGACACAACTTTTTTTTCTCACATCCCAAAGCTGCATGAAAGAAAAAATACCGTTTCTTTTTAAAAGAAGAAAGCATTTAACTGTCCTAATCAATCAAGGTTTATCTTAACATTAAGAAGTCCTGATTTCTGACTTGGGACTGAGTAACTGTTTCAGAGCATGGAGCTAGTAAAATTTGAAAGGGATATTTGGTGTGTTCTAAGAAGCATCTCTCAGTTTTTCATGGAACTTCTACATTCCTCTCCTCCTCATCCTCCTGAGTTTTGATAATGGTGCACAGATCTTTCTGTGGCTTCTACAAATGGATGGCTATCACCATGCTGGAGGAAAAGTATTGTTTGTTCAGGGTTACCCAGAACAATATTCATGTCTTTCAAATCTCTGGGCGCTTTTGAAAAGACCAAATCTGCCAAGGAGCAAAACTCTTCCCCACCTTCATTTCGTGAAGAAATGCAGATTACAATAGGATGACCAAGAAATTGACCAAAATTCAGAAGTGGCAAAAACACACATTCAAAAACAAAAACTTCAAGCAGCTACTCGAGTATTAATACTGACTATTAATTCGTTTAATCTGCCTCTGCCTGTCACAACATTCATTATCCTTCCGCAAGACCATGGAGAGGGAGGGAGGGAGGGAGAGAGAGAGAGAATGAGAATGAATTGGTCTTACCTTAATGTTGGTGTCCATGGACCCTGAAGCTACAAAGCCTCCATAAGGATGGAAATCGAGGCTGCAAATATTTGCTTTATGGCCCATTAACGTGCGGAGGACTGAAGAGGAAATTCAGGGAAAGAAAATTATGATTTTAAAAAACGTTATTCTGCCAGTGATAAATGCATGCCAGACAGCAGGGCTGGTATAATTTTGTGTTTTATTTAGTTAAGTTTTCTTTTTAAAATAATTTATTATAAAGTTGAATCAAAATGCGGCTTCTTAAAGATGAATAGGTCAGATTAGGATCTTTTTTCTATAACAGAAAAAATCAATAGGGAAGGATATTAAACCCTGTATAAACTTGTCACAGGAGGCCACATATTGTGTGCAAAACTGAACTGAATGCCAGACAAACAGGATCTACTTCCTATAATAGATTAATGATAAAATGTACAACTCCTTATTAGTCGACCGACTAGTCCAGGGCTCCCCAAACTTGAAAACTTTAAGACTTGTGGATTTCAACTCCCAGAATTCTCCAGCCAGCATAGCTGATTTGTGGACTTCAACTCCCAGAATTCTCCAGCCAGCATAGCTGATTTGTGGACTTCAACTCCCAGAATTCTCCAGCCAGCATAGCTGACTGGAGAATTCTGGGAGTTGAAGTCCACAAGTCTTCAAGTTGCCAAGTTTGAAGACCTCTGGACTAGTCAAACCTAGCAGGCAACAGTCAAGGACTGAAAGGATTTTACAGTAGTGGGGAAAATATGCCGGTTGCAGAAGCCGTTCTCGTCCACAAGGCTCCAGCGTCTGGTCTCTCCCATTAGCCTTGAGGTAAATCATAAGGAAACCAAGGCCACTTCAGCTGCTGGTTGCTGTGACTGACTTTCCAGATGCTTGTAAGCAATGCCAACTTTTTCACTCAGCAAGAGCAGCAATACTTCTGCCTAGACATCCTCTGCCTGAGCCCAGAGAAAGACACAAGGGGGGTGGGGGAGAAACTCCTGGTGGGAAAAACCTTCCCTGACTCCACTTCATCCTTTTAAGCGCTTGCTTCTACACACACCCCCCCCCCCCCGGCTGCTTCCTCCACAGGCCAGGGATTTCATGGAAGAGAAATTGTTGAAACCTTCCTGAGCAAGTGAGCGAGCAAGGTGATCAGGTGATGCCTGCTGCTTTTAGGATGCAACTGACCAACATAGTAGAGTTATCTTTTTATTTCAAAACACAATGAAGTTCTGGGTTCTTGTATTAATAAATACCTTTTATGAGATCATTTTAGGACATAATTTTTTCCATTTGCTAATCCTTTTTAAAATAGTTCTTGCTATAGCTGCAATATTTGTATGATTACACGTTTATATACAGTTTGTTATATACTTAGCCATGGCTTATAGATGAAACGTAGAGACAGAGAAGAGCCAATATCTCAAGAAATGACCCTACAGGCCAGAATCCTTTCCACATTCTTTGAAATATCACATGCTCTTTTAAGAACTCCACAGAATCATGTTTTTCTAATTAAGGCTGGCTCTAGTTATCGGACTGATGCTAGTAAGGCATTTTCATGCTTTCTGAAAAGTGGTACCCTGCCGATATTACACATAAGCATATAACATGCCAAGGCATTTAAAACGCTATAACTGCTGAATTGTGTGACTATACTATAAATATTTATCAAAGGAGATCCTAATCTATGTACTGTATAACTTTTCTCTGTTGGTTGAGAACTAAGCAACTTTTAACTAAGATTTAATTCTAAATAAGATCACCAATCAGTTTCAATAAATATCTGTGAAATGGAAAACCTGAGGGCCATGTGCATTTTTGTTTTTCATGTTATGATTTCTTAAGGCAAAGCTACTGTGTGGCCAGAAAGGAAATCTTCGGCTCAAAACTCCTTATCATTCTGTGGCCCACATGGGAGAATCCAGGGAGAGCCAGTTCTCATACAGAACAGACCGAGATCAATTAACTACAGACTTTTATCTGAAAAAGACTAAAGAAGTGAAGTGCCCTGGTAACCCTCAGAGCAAAACTTAGTCCTCTGGCTTCCTTTCTACAGGCCAGCTAGACGAGGGAAGGTGCCAGAAGGTCTTTCAAACCTACTTTTGGCTGCTTCCAAGTCCCAGATCCGAATGGAGCCTGACTGAGATCCTGCCACAATGAGCTCTTCATTTGTATTAATCTTCACACTCTCCACAGGCGTTGTGTGACCGGTTAGACTCTGATCAAGATGAAAAAAACAAGAGTCAGCCAACTGAAGGGAGGGGTGCCAGCCACAATTAAGTTGGTCATGGAATAAGGATCTAAGCAGTAGCAGCACATAAATAAGATTTTTGTGATAGGCTTAATTTTGTCTTTTGTTGCAAGACAGGTCAAAATGATGCAAATATGTTAATTTGCTAGCCTTAGTAAACAATAAGCAACTTCCTGATTTTTTGTGTGGAAAAGTTTAAAGGATGACTGCAAAATAAATTACTTTATTTTTTTTTCCTATTTGACCAACTGCTATTTCTGCCTCTGAATTCTCTTCATAGAAAGGCAGAATCTCTCTCTCTGCGCTGTTAAAAAGAGGATCTACAGCTGTTCAGCTCCAGGGATCTCTGTGGTAGCAAGGAGACAAATGTCGACCAAGAGAAAATAGTTCCATTTCTTTGAGCCAGAAGGAAATATGGCGGTTGGGTGCTGTGCTGACACATACAGTGGATGTAGAAAGTCTATACACCCCTTGCTAAAACGCTGAAGAAGATGCAGAGGAATTTCATCTTTCAACAGGACAACAATGAACCAAAGCATACCTCCAAATCAACAAAAGAATGGCTTCCCAGAAGAGCAGCAAAATGTTGGAATGGCCCAGCCAGAATCCAACTGAATATCTGTGGGATGATCTGAAGAGGGCTCTGCACAATTTGGAGGGCATCTCCTATGCAGATTTGGGGTGCTTTTGTAAGGAAGAGTGGGCAAAGATCCCCAAGTGAAGATGTGCCATGCTCAGAGGTTCCTACCCCAAAAGACTGAATACGCTCATAAAATAAAAAGCTGCTTCAGCAAAGTATTAGTTTAAGGGTGTGTATCTTTATGCAACCACATTATTGTCAGTTCTTTAATTGTTATTCCCCCCCCAAGGATGTCAATTTGTTTTTCAACTGAATAATACAGCTTATGTTATCCTAAAGGTGGAAAAAAATTGAA
Source organism: Diadophis punctatus similis (assembly GCA_023053685.1). Taxonomy (NCBI): domain Eukaryota; kingdom Metazoa; phylum Chordata; class Lepidosauria; order Squamata; family Dipsadidae; genus Diadophis; species Diadophis punctatus. Next base: position 18,944,689 of record JALIGW010000015.1, on the reverse strand, counting down.
ATGATTCGTTGCTCTGATTTTTTTACATCTCAAAAATCTGACATTTTAACAGCAATATGCAGACTTTCTAAATCCAGTGTAAAGAATACACATTTAGGGTATTCATTGCTAAAATTAATCAGTAAATATTTCTCAATAAAAGAAAAGCCTTGGGAATGACTATCTGGTAATGTGCAATCACCACAGTTGTGAAGTTTGCTCTGGAAATTAGATAATCTCCATTTGAGGAGTAATGCGAAACAATTACAGTAGCAGTTACTTTCACAAATAGATATTTATATATGACTTTATATCTAAAAGAATCCTTTGGGAATTGGGCGGCATAGAAATAAATTAAATTAAATTAAACAATATGCTACTTTTACAATGGTGGCTGATTTAATCGTGATGGCCCCCAACATGATTCCTATAATTGTCTTTTTCCTTGTCACCTCAACGTCTTGATCTTGGGTACTGATGCTCCGGAAAAGAGTGCCAACTTCTAGAAGCCATGTATTTTTTCTCTTAAGAGGACAAAAGTTACTGAGTCTTTTGGGGGGTAGGGAGATTTTTCACTGGCCTCCAGATCAGCCCAGAAGCCTTGGAGATTTGTGCTGTAAAAGTGAGAATGGGAGCCCACCAATCTAGCCTCAACCTGAAGCTGAAATATCAGCAATCCAAGCTCACCCTGCACTGACTGTGTTCAGATTCTCAGCTATAGAGGAGGCCTAGAAGCTGCAGCTTAACAACTTCAGAGTCCCTCTGTTTTGGATGCAGTATAACTTTCTTGGATGAAACATCAACTGGATGTTTGCAGTGTTTAGAATAATGGTTTGTTAAGGAAGCTGCGGTGGCTGGGGTAATCGTCATCACAGCCTTTGTAGTATCAAAATTAAAAACTGTCAATAATTTTCCTTAAGTAAATACTGGACTGCAAAATATCATTAGCCAGAAACAGTCTGTCAGCATTCATTGCTACCCAAATATATTTCTAATGTTTGTGTAGAAGTACGTTTGCATTTATGGCATGTCAACTTGGAAAAGCCAAGGTCTGTTGAATGAACAAGTGCAAGAAGCAGACGGCATTTTACCCAGCCTCTCCTTTAAGCAGCTTAGGGTAGTGCATGTCATCCCTTCCCATCGCTATCGGGAGTCAGTTGGGCCAAACACTGGGGAAAACTCCCTTATCACACTCAGTGCGCTGCAGGTGGAGCTGCCTACTGACTGGTTAAGGAAATTTGCCCAACCACAAGGCTAAAATGCTAGGGTGTGACCACGGAAAAGCACAACTCACACACTGCTGGAGATTGCTGTCTTTAGAGACACGCTAAGTCAGCAAAAGAGTTACTTAGTGGATGCCCCTCTCTTCTTCCAGCAAAGTGTTTGGTTAAGTTGCCAAAAGACTGTCGAAGCAGCCTGTAAAACCACCATCTTGTGGTTTACCAGAAGTGTAACATACAGTATATCTTTGGGAATTTTCCCTTTTCTGGTTTTAACCAAGTAATAAGCTATGTTTTGTGTCTGCGTGTGAAAGAGAGCCAAATCAGTGCAATGATAAATGTGTTGAACCAGAATCCAGGAGACTGTGAGTTCTAGTCTTGCTTTAGATATATATCATGGACCAATCACAGCTCTAGAAAGAAGGCAATAGCAAAACTACTGCCAGAAATCTTGCCTAGAAAACTACATGGACTTTGTAGTTGCCAAGAGTCGAGACTAGTTTGAAAACAAACACATACAGCCCTGTGAAATTGGGCAGCTCCGCAAGTTACCTCCTTTCTTAACAAGTATTAAAATAAAAAGGGAGGGTCCCTCGTGTCTTTTTTTTTCTAATAAAATTTAACTTTGTTTACCTCTTATGAAATTGGCTCATTTCCCACTGGAGAACGAAAGAAAATCTGAATCCTCTGGCCAGCACTTATTTTAACAGCCAGGAGGTTGCATTAGAATTAGTTCATTGTCTCCATTTTAACTTTTCTGGTGACTAAAGGCAGTACAGGTTGTTAGCAACTTCCTTCACACACAGCCTTGTATGTGTGTAGGGGGGAGATTATGGGTGGAAGCGGGAACTCCCATGCCACTGAACAAGCGGGACCTGGGGCAAGTGCTGGAACTCCTGGAGGGCTTTTGGGAAAGGGGGGTTGAGACCTCCTGCTTTTCACCTGACAGATTTAACTGTTCTGCTGTGGGGATCTAGTGCAAATCAAATAGCAGCTAATAATTATTTTGGCCAAGAACTTTCCATTAGGAAAACTGGTATACTTGTTGATGACCTACATCGCCCTGGATGGTAATCAAAACGCAGGTTCTTTAGGATATACTGTATTTTTCGCACTATAACACGCACTTCCCCCTCCCCCACTAGATAGTAACCCCCTATTGGTTTACGGTATTTTTTGCCTTGTAAGATGCTCCGGACTATATGACGCACATTAGCTTTAGAGGAGGAAAATAAGAAAAAAAAATCTGCCTCTGCCTCCCAGCATCCATTCGGTATTCATCTGGCTAGCATCCTTGCAGCAAACAGCAAACAGCCTGCCTCCACCGGGGAACGCTGGAGCCTTTGCTGCCGAGCAGCTGATTGGCGGTTGGATTGGCCTCCCGGAATACCGGCGATCAGCTGTTCTAGGCGGCAGAGATTGCCGCTGCCCGTTCGCCACCGCCAATTGCCGCTGCCCGTTCACCAGCGAACAGACGGCGGTAATCCCCGCTGCCTAGAACAGCTGATCGCTGGTATTCCGGGAGGCCGATCCAACCGCCAATCAGCTGCTCAGCAGCGAAGGCTCCAGCGCTCCCCGGCGGAGGCAGCAGACACAGAGGAGGCAGGCTGTTTGCTGCAAGGACGCTAGCCAGATGAATACCGGATGGATGTTGGGAGGCAGAGGCAGATATTTTTTTTCTTGTTTTCCTCCTCTAAAGCTAATGTGCATCTTATAGTCTGGAGCGTCTTATAGTGTGAAAAATACGGTAACCGATAGTAAGTACATGGCCATTCTGTTAAACAGTTCATTGTTGAAAAGATGGTAAATCATCAGCCAAGACAAACAAAACATTAATTTTGTAAGCCAAAAATGGCAGCAGAATAATTACTTTCTTAGAGCAGTGAGAAAAACCTGTGTAGGGTCACTTTCTCTCCTCAAATAATGTACCCCTGGGTTTGTCAAGTTTGTTTCTTCACTTCACAACTCATGCACTGAGCGCTTCACAGAATTACCCTTTGTAAAATAAACAAAGTTTACATAATGGTCAATGGTTGAGAGGCTGCAAGCTCCAGCCAAACACATATAAACACGGGGCATCAATTAACACCCAAGAGAAGGCAGCACCTCCATCTCGGATTCACTACAGAACTCTCCCACCTAAGGTGACATTCCAAGGTTCCCAAGAGAACCTGATCAGGTGCAGAAATACTTAGTTTCAACATGGCTTCTGCCCAATATGGAGTCAGGCTTTAGATTTGTGCAGGACACGGGTCAAGGCAGGGAAGTCAGTATCTTTGGCATGGGGATCACTCAAGTCAATGTCTCCCTCAGGCTGCTTTCCTTTGGATACTACAGAGGAAAGGCAAGGGACCATCAGGGAGGATGCTATGCTGTCACCCTTTAAAAAAGAAGCAGAACTTCCTGTTCCAAGGACCAACTCAGCGCCCAACAGTCAATAGTGTGTCTCAGGTATGGCATCGCAGTAACAGGGAGAGTGTTCGTGTGCATTTGTGGGAATTCCACTGGGCCAGAATTAGGCAGCATAATATTCCAACAGAGCAACCTACACATGTCTACTAAGTACATTTCTTTTCTCCTTTATAGACTACACAGAGTATGGAAGATTAGAGCCTAAACAATCAGCAGAAAAGGAAACTGTGGATTACTGGAAATAATCAAAATTATTATATATGACCCTCCAACAAACTAAAGGGGCAGCAGTGAAAATACAAGATGGCTACGTAGGATCATATCTTGTAATGCAGTTCTTAAACAGAGGCTTTTATTCAATAAGAGTTTGTGTGGAGATAGGAAAGAAAGAAAACCCTTTAAAAATCATGCAGGAACACACATTTATAAAAAAAAATTATTATGGGAAAGAGACAGAACATCCACTTTCTCAAAGCATGATATGGCTTCTCTGTCTGTGGCTCAGCATGTGATTTGAATCCCACCAAATGCAGACTAGTCAATAAAACATGGTAACCGGTCTATGCTGTTAACCGATCAAAATCAGGCTTAGTCCATGTGTCAAGCATTTTGTTCCAGAGCACCCTGGGCCACTCTCAACTGCCCAGCATAGCAACTAAATCAGGGGTCCCCAAACTTGGCAACTTTAAGACTTGTGGACTTCAACTCCCAGAATTCTCCAGCCAGCATAGATGAGCCCACAACTGGCAACACAGAGGAAAGAACCAGGGGCTCCTCCCCCCTTTTGTTCCCGATGAAGAAGAAAAGGAGGATCAGGGTGTAAAGAGACAAACACAGAGCTTCTTTTGGCTCATCTCTTGGATTATCACAAAGAAGTTAACCAATTCTTACCATAATGCAATTGGGCTTGTTCACCGACCAGATATTGACTCGACAATCATCTCCACCCGTTGCCAGGAGCCGGCCTGAACTTTTGCCCAGGACAAGGGAAGAGACATTGCTGCTGTGGGCAATGATTTCCTCTACATAAAAAAGCAAGTGCCGATTATTAGCTTCTTTCGTTAGTTCCAGGGCGACGGTTAGCGGACTCTACAATCGGCGGCCTTTTCCTCCCTCGCTTTCTGGAGGGGCTTCTTTCTCTCTCCTCTCGGGAAAAGCCAAGCAGGGGCGGCATAAAGAGGCCGGGGAAATCTGAATAAAGCAAGAACTGCTGCCTCTCTCCCTGCCGCTGCCTCCACTGGCCGCCCTCCGGAACGAGCCCCTCCTGCCTCCCCCTCCCCAGCCATCTTCCCGGGAGGAACGGAGCGGGCCGAGAGGGGGAGAAGCGGGGGAGCCGCCCCGGGGAAGAGGGAGCTCCACTCACGCAGCTTCCAGGCCGTCTTGGTGGCGACGGCTGCCGCCATGGCCGCTTCCCCGTCCTGGCAGGGGCTTTGTCCGGCCGCGCGGGGGCTCAGCCCCCCAGGTCCCCGGCTCCGGCTTCCGAGAGAGCAGCTGCGTCAGCGGGGAACCATCCGTGGCGGCGCCTCGGTCTCCCTTCCAGGCGCGCGGAGGCCGCTCTGCAGGCGGGAGGAGATCGGCTGAAAGGGAAGCCCAGCCTCAGCCGCTAAGAGACACCGGCACCTCCCTCCCTCCCTCCTTCCGTGGCTGCGGCTAGGAGTACAAAACCGCGCCGAGCCCACAAGGCTGCGGCCTGAACTCCACCCTCGGCTCGGGCCGCCTTGACATCTGGTGGCGGGGAGTTCCGCCGCGCCGCTGGCCGAGGAATGGCGCGGCAACCCCCGGAGAGCTGAGACCGGGAAAGCCCCCGCGGCCTCCGGCCCAGCCCGGCCCCGCGAGCCGGTTGAACTCCCACCTGGCGGAGCGGCGGCGCTTCTGCGGGAAACGGCTCCGGGCGCTCTCTGCCCATCCCACGCCGCGATTGGCGGCTGCCGGACAACCGACGCCCTGGCAACAGACCGCGCACGAAGTGGCCCCGCCCGGGCACGGCTATCTGGCTCTGTCTTTGGCTTGTCGGCTTGCCAATCAAGCGAGGGCCGCCTTTGCCGGAGACGTTGACCAATCGCTACGAAATTGAAGAGAAAGGGCTGCGATTCCCGTAGACTTTAAAAAAGTAGAGTCGCCAAGGCGCAGCGTCGCGCTTCTGCGGAAGACATGGCTTTGCGCGGAAGGGGCGGGGCTGTAGACGGAAGCGCCTGAAGTGGGCGGGGCTTGAACGAGCAGTCGTTTCCTGGCGTTGCGTCGCTCGGCGGAGCCGCTGGAAGAAAAGCCGCCTCGGCCACGGGCAGCTTCGGACGGAGGGGCCGGACACGAGCGGGCCGTAGAGAATGGGGCGCAGGCCGGGCCGACAAAGCCTCGAGGACATCTGCGGGCCGGAGGCGCCTCTCGGGAGGTCGGTGTCTCGTCCCTCCCCAGAAGGCACGGAAGAGGAGGAAGGCTCGCCCGACCAATCCCTGCTGGATCTGACCGCTCGGCCGGGCGCCTCACCTGGTCCTCCCGAGAAGGCCGAGAAAGGGGCGCGGCATGATGCAGCCTGGAAAGAATAGAATATAGAATGAGCTGGAAGGGACCTTGGAGGTCTTCTACTCTTCTTAAACACCTACAGTGATGGAGCGCCCACAACTTCTGGTGGCAAGCTGATCCACTGGTTTTTTTTTTTTTAAATAGTCTTTATTAAATTTTTACAATAAGAAAAAAGACACAAACAAAACACACAAAACACAAACAAGTACACATATTTACAAACAACAACAAGAAATAGTCCAATGCTTTAACAGCGTTATTAAACTGTGTGTTTGTATCAAAATCTATACATTTTAAGTACATTCCATATCGTAATTATCGGTGAAAATCATCCGTAAATTAGTTAATTTAATTACAGCTTGTAAAGAAAGCATTTATAAATATATCTCAATTCATCTTCATCCTTATAGCCAAATTTTTAATTTTGGGTTTTGTTTAATCCAATTGTATACCTTATTCCATGTTTCGTATAAATCCGTGTCGTCTTTTCCGTGAAGCTGATCCACTGGTTAATTGTCCTCAGTTAGGAAGTTTCTCCTTAATTCCAGGTTGCTTCTTTCCTTGATTACTTTCCATCCATTATTTCTTGTCTTTCTTTCTGGTGCTTTGGAGAATAAGTTGACCCTTTCTTCTTTGTGGCAGCCCCTCAAATACTGGAATGCTGCTATCATGTCACCCCTAATTCTTCTTTTCTTTAGAGTAGCCAGACCCGAAACCTGCAGCCGTTCTTCATGTTTTAGTCTCCTGGCCTTTGATCATCTTAGTTGCTCTTCCCTGAACTTTTTCCAAAGTCTCAACATCTTTTTTGTAGTATGGTGACCAAAATTGGTTGCAGGGGGTGAAAGTGAAGGTGATGCCCCCCCTCAACCATCTGGGCCCATTTTAACAGAAGGTGCCCAATAAACACTGCAGGAAGCAGCTGGACGGCTAGGCTGCCCCTCTGGAGCTGCCCTCTCCAGCCAGGGGCGCCTCCGGAGGAGCTGCTTCTGGTTCCCTAATACTGAGAGGAAGGCTGACATTCACAGGAGCCTTTTCTGATGGCTCCATCTCCAGCAAACGCTCCAGTGGCCCAAATGTTTAGGGAACTTCTACTCTTCCCATCTTACTGAGGCAATGATTCTGAAAGCTGTTAAAAAACTGGATCGCTGGAGATTATGCAGAATAAATGTTTTTTTAATTGAGATTTTATTGATTTATTTTTACAATGTATATTTGTTGTGAGTTGCCAAGAGTCCAGTTAATGGCAGCAGATGGGAAAACAAAAAGATGGGAATACTTGTTTTTAACTGGTTTTATATGTTTTAATTTTTTATTTTATTGCACGTTACCCAGAATCACTGTGTGAGATGCGTGGCCATATAAATTTGATAAATGCATAAAGCGCAACAGTTTAACTGATTTGCAGCAGTAAACTCTAGGTGGAGACATGTCATCTCTTAATTTCATTATCACAGGGGAGGTTTTTTTTAAAAAAATACATTTTGGAGACTCAACAATGTCAGCACAAATTGGAGTTGCAGAAGAAACTAGAAACTAACGTGTACAGATAGTCTTGCTCACTGACGGTTTCAGTGACTGCTCAAAGTTAACACAATTTTTTGTCAAATTTAGATGACCTTTGGGCTCAAGAATTTTAAGCCCCTTAAAACTTTGCAACCAATCTTGCATTTAAGACCATGCCAGCATTCTAAGGCCATGTGATTGCCATTTGCATGTATATGTTTGCATTTTTATCTGCAGCAAGCAAGGTTAATATAAACAAAGTAAAATCACAAGTTGCAGTTATATGAATTTCTGTGTTGCTTTATTTTTATTTACTGGTATTTGCTAAATCTTTCCATTCCCCACCCTCCAGTCAGAGCTGAAGCAGCTTCCTGGATGGGGCCACTGGAGGCTTTTCGAACAGCAATGGCACTTAGAATCATATACCGCTTTCCTCCTTTTACCCACCTCAGAAGGACGGAAGGCTGAGTCAGCCTTGACCTGGTGAGACTCGAACTGCCAAATTGCAGGCAGTCAGCAGAAGTAGTCTGCAGAACTGCACTCTAACCACTGCGCCATTGCGGCTCTGGAAAACTTACAACCTGAAGTTTGAGATCAATCCCCAAGGTCTTAGATAAAATAAAAAGTTGGAAGGGACCTGGAGGTCTTCTAGTCCATCCTCCTGCTCAAACAGAAGACCTTATACCATTTCCAGACACATGGCTGACCAGTCTCTCTTTGAAAGCCGCCAGTGATGGAGCACAAACGTTTTCTGTAGGCAAAGTGTTCCACTGGTTGATTGGTCTACCAGTCACTTTATCTAGAATGGTATAGGTTCTCCTGCTTGAGCAGGGGGCTGGACTAGAAGACCTCCAAGGTCCCTCCCAGCTCCTCTATTCTATTCTCTATTCTCTTCTTGCCATTAGGAAAGTTTTCCTTAGTTCTAGGTTGCTTCTCTCCTTGGTTAGTTTCCATCCGTTGCTCCTTGTGTTGGGAAATAGGCAACCTCCCCCGTTCTTTGTGGCAGCCCCTCAAATACCGGAACCCTGCTGTCCCGTCTCCCCTAATCCTTTTCACTGGGCTTTCCCTTCTCAGCCTCCGCTTCAGCTGAGCGTTGCGGGGCCGCCAGAAGATGCACTCGAGGCCTCTCTCCGGCGGCCGACGCCCGGCGTCGGTCCTTGGCGCCAGAGGGCGCTCACACCTGTTTTCGGACGGTCCATCTCGCCAGCCGACGCGGGCAACTCAATGGCGCGAATGACGTAAAGGCACCCAGACGCTCCGCGAGGGTCGGAGAAAAATTTACCCGGAAGCTAAGCAAGCCAGTCGGGGTGAGCTTGTCTACATTATCGCTCGTCTGTAGCGCCCGTGGGGGAGGGGCCTCCCGCGCGGGAGCCGCAGAGAGCAGCCAATGGTCGCGTAGCGGGGAGTCCCGGCAGGCCTTGCGGCGTGAAAGCGGGATTTCCGGCCGCGCGATGTCGGTGGTCTTCGTCCCCGAGCGGCTGCGCGGCAAAGCCGAGGTGAACCAAGAGACGCTGCGACGGGTGAGCGGCGGCTGGCGGCGGAAGGAGCCTCCTCGGGGCAGGGAGTCCGCGTGGGGGGGAACGGCTGCGTCTCGTCCACCCGTGGCTCCGGGTGGGCAGCGCTTCCTTCCTGCGACTGGAGCGGAGGTTCGGGGAGGCGCTGCCGCCGATGGCGAGTCCGGCTTCAGCCCCGGCAGGCGAGCTGCGGGGTGGATTCAAGGGTCCCGGGAAGCCCCGAGGAAACCTCGATGAAGTGGGGAAGGAAAATCCAGGTCCAAGCCGGGAATAAAATGGAGGCTGCTTAAGAAAGGGCCGTTTATTGATGAGCAGAACCAACACAAACACAGCGTGCAGTTCTGGGACAGCTGAGAAAAGGGGGTTGAGAGCAGGGTGGGGGGTTTTTATACCGCCTCCTGGATTCCAACGGGGTCATGCAGAGGTCATGGCTGGCTCTATAGACAAAAGGGGAAATGCAAATCCTAGGTGTTTGTCTGAGCTAATCTTGGCAACCTTTCCCTTGCCACAATTGTGTTGCTTATCTGGAGTCTCTTTCTGACCCACTTTCTGAAGGGATTACCAAATCTACATTTCTAAAAGCTGGCCGCCTCAGTTTCTGCTTGGGGCAGGGAGAGGGGTGGTGGTGGTTTTTTCCTCCCTTAAGACCCCCCCCCCCATTTCTCCTTTAGGGGGAAATATTCTATCCTGCCTTTTTAATATTCCCCAAAATATTTCATTCTCTAGGAGGGTGGGTGGGTGCTGACTTTCTACAGGAGCTGTGTTTGTATGCAACGTTGCCTCTTGTGACTTTCAGCTGCTGGAAGAAAACGATCAGCTGATCCGATGCATTGTGGAGTATCAGAATAAAGGAAGAGCGGCAGAATGTCTGCAGTAAGGATTTTTATTCTGACAGAATGACGCATGATTGAATGCCACTCATTTTTCACGCCTGGATCCATTGGTGGCAGGTTGATCACCCTAACCCAGTGATGGGGAACCTTTTTTTGCTCGGGTGCTAAAAGGGCGCGTGCACGCGCATGCCCACACCCATAACGCAATGCCTTCCCCCAGCGCATGAATGCACAACCCCACCGCGCATGTGCGCAGGCCTCACTTAAGCCTCTGGACTTCCAGTAGGCCCATTGGGCTGTGTTTCGCCCTCCCCAGGCTTCAGGAAAGCCTCCGGAGCCTGTGGATGGTGAAAACGGCCTTCTGACCGCCCTCCAGAAGGCCGAAAATATCGCCTCGTGTGCCCTCAGAGATGGCTCTGCGTGCCACAGGTTCGCCATCACAGCCCTAACCCTTCCGGTGAAGAAAGGCATCCATATCACACACTCCAGATTATCCACTGCCGCCCCTGAAGTGTGCTGTTGCCAATGGAAATCTCTTTTGCATGAAAGTGTTGATAAGCTCAAAGGCCGGGTTTCTGTTAAATAATTAAATTGAATTGTTAAGTTGTCCTGTGGCGAGTTTGCCCACAGTAAGTTGGCTGTGGCAAGTTGTCCCATTCCACTTAGCTGGATGAGAATAATCAAACTGGAATTTAATTGGACAACATGCAGTTAACAAAATACTATTTCAGGTGGAGGTTAGTAATTAATCCTAGACTGGCTTACATTGTCCTGGAATTGGGAAATCAAAGTTGGTGATTAGAGGTATAAATAAGCAGCTTAGTGTAAGGCATCAACTACAATCCTATGAATACTGGATGGAGCTTGCTTTAGTGAGAAGACCCCAGAAGTCTTTGGCAGCTGTTGAGGAACCAGAACAGCAGTTCTGAAAATTTAATTGCTGCTTTGTTTTTCTTCCTACAGGCACCAGCACACATTGCACAGAAATCTTATTTATTTGGCTACTATTGCTGATGCATCTCCTTCCCCAAACGTAGAGAAGATGGTCATAGAGTGATACCATTCTCAGCACATCTGTATTTACAGAGAATGAATCAGTGGAGGAAGAGACAGCCAGCTGCACCTGAAGAATCTCAGAACTGAGCTTTCTGTAAAAGAGGACATGCCTTTGCATGATCAGTGAACACTGTTCGATTTCTCTCCGTATGCAAAAAGAAAATGCTATTGAAGTCAGTTGCAGTAACATTTCACTACGGGAAGTCTTGGTCATAGTTTTCACAGGCAGAATTTTTTTCATATTTCTTCATTTTGTCTTATGCTAACAATGCTAAGCTTTGATTGTAGACTATAATTTATTTTAAAAAACTGGAATTATCTTAAGTCCTTATGTATTTGGCAATCTAAAAATGTAAATGAGCTTTCAAGTGAAACTGGGATTGATGCAAAGAACAAGGTAATGTGCTTTCCAAGTGGCTTTTTTGTTGTTCTTTTTAGATCCATTAGCAGTCTTGAAATGTTCCCTGCTAATAAAACTAAGTAATTTTTTATTATATTGGTTTTATGCCTTTCTGTAAAGTTGTAATGGTTTTTTACATATAATGCAATTTTACCTCCTCTTTTGTTAAGTGTGTTTCTTTTGAAGTTTATATCCTTCCCGCAGTACATTCCAGTCATGAGTTTCATCCCATCAAGTTTCAGTAATGGTAACTGTATCAATACCTGCCCTTATATACTAGTACTAGTTCACCCTCTTTGTTCCCAAACCTTGAGTGTTAAGTGTATAAGCAGGAGTTCTTTATGGCTCACTCTGGGTATGGTTCCTACATCTCATGCTTTATATCCCCTTCCTCATCATTCCCTACCTCATTTGGTTGGTTGTCTTGGGGTTTGAGTTTGGGATTAGGCACTAAAAATCATAGATTGGTCACCCTCCCCCCTCGGGTTTAGTTTAAAGCCCTTTGGATAAGCTGAGGCAGTCGTCCAAATACATTTTCCCTGGTTCTTTTGAGGTGCAGCCCATCCCTTGCCAGAAGCTCTCCATGTAGGTAATGCAGACTGGTCTAGGAAGCTGAAGTTCTCTTAGTGGCACCATCTCTCAAATATTCATTTCTAAATTCCTTTGTTCCCTCGTTGGATATTGACCTTTTGTTAGAAGTACTGATGAAAACACCAAATGTGCTCCTAACTCCTTAACTTTCTTGCGGAGCTGCTCATAGTCTCTTGATACTGTCATTTGTTCCCAAGTGAAAGGGATAGTAATCTGTGTGCTTGATTATTTTAATAAGGCTCTCAGCAACATCTCTGATTTTTGCTCCAAGGAGACAACATACCTCCCTAGATGGATTGTCCGGTCTACAGTCTGCCGATTCTGTTCTCCTGAGAAGTGAATCTCCTATCACCAACACTAACCTTTTTTTCCTTGGGAAGGTCTGGGCTACTTTTCTTCCTGTCACAGAACAGCTGATGATGTCCTTCTCCAGGTGTCTGCATGCTTTTTTCCAGGGGGAGGATATGAAACTGATTGCTCAAGTGGGACTTCACTGGACTGGCCTACACTAGACAGCAGGGAATTTGCTCTAACTCAGCGGTTCCCAACCTGGGGGTCGGGACCCCTTTGGGGGTCGAACGACAATTTCCCAGGGGTCGCCCCAGCATCCTCAGCTCCCCCCCCACTGCCACAAGCCTGGCCATATCGTGCCCCACAACCCGCGTCCCTACCGCGCTCCACCCCACTGCCGCCATTTGGGTTATTTTGCCGTCTGCGCATGCGCAGCACGCTTTGCGCATGCACAGAGGGTAAAAGAACCCAAATGGCGGTGGGGTGGGGGGACGGGGCGTGGGTTGTGGCATTAGGAAGGTTGGGAACCACTGCTCTAGCTGGTTGTTTTCTTCTATGAGTGACATGTTGCCATCGGGTCTGTCCGTAAAGGTTTGTGTACAGGTTCATTTCTTCTGGTAGTAGTTTGTTCCTTATGTTCAATTTGGGTATAGTCGTCTTGCTTTGGTTGGAGTTTCTCATTTTGTAGGTTGAATCTTAGAGTGGTTGAGTTGCTGCTAGATCTTTTACTTTTTTTCAAGAAATTCATTAAGTTTACATTTGGTACATGTGTAGTTCAGGTCATGAGTATCTACAAGGAACATTCTGCAAATCACAACAGCATCAGATGCTTTTTCCATGACTATGTTTCTTTTCACAACTAGTTCATTTAAAAATTTAAAATAGTTTTCAAAATGTAAAAAAAAATCCAAAAAATTAACATTTAAATCAAAAGTTTAAAAATTGTAAAACATTTAAAATGTTCAGAATTTTAAAAGAATATGTAAAATTTTATAATGTTTTTAAATTAAACATTCTTGAATTTCATCTAAAAATAATTTTCAAAATTCCCCAAAATTTAGAAGAATTAAAAATACCAAAAATTTCTATTCTTAAATGTCTTTTAGAATAACAGAGGTGGAAGAGGGACCTTGGAGGTCTTCTAACCTGAGCCCCTGCTAAATCAGGGGACCCTTTATCATTTCAGACAAATGGTTGTCTAATCTCTTCTTAAAAACCTCCAGCACCCACAACTTCTGAAGGCAAGTCATTCCACTGGCTAATCTCACTGTTAGGAAATTCTTTTTAGTTCTAGGAGTTCTCCTTTCGGTCTCTCCTGTGGTTAATGTTGAATTAAAACCTAAATGCAAGTGACTCTAGTTATAGTTTGGAATCCACAAATGTATTAGAACCTGTTAAATCATTGTAAACTTATTACCGTATAAATGCATTAAAAATTCCAAAATCATTTATTAAGAATTTCAATTAAATAAACTATTATTTAGAGAAACTTCTTGAATTTGAGTTACCAGGGTGATAAGAAAAGTCAATCAAATCTGAAAGTTCAGCGCATTATAGCACTGCAGAGCCTGAACACCCATTTTACAATAGTTGTGACACATTGTTGTCTTTGTCTGGTAATCTGACAGCTTTTTAAAACACATCTCAGTATATTCAGATGAAACCTATGCTGCATATTCATATGCTCCAATAAATGGCTTGTAGGTACATGTGGTAAGTGAACATACACGGCAGAATCCACAGCCTAACAATAAGCAGGGCAAGGACAAAAAAAATTGATTATTTTTATTAATAGAATGCAAGCCTATTGATAAAAGTGTATTACCTGTAAAATAATGCACTCCCTTTATTGAATTAGCATATTCCCATCTGCATGTACCACCATTCTTTCTCACATAGAAAACAAATATGCACACAACACTTACTCCTTCTAGCAGAAACAGCCAGGAAAAAAAAGGGGGGGGGGAGAGAATAGGATGGAGATGCTGCAAGGGAAAATGATAGCTTCAGTGGGAAGAGAACTAAAGAGAACAGAAGGAAGAAAACTGGATGGATGGAAAGAAAGCAAGGGAATGGTAAATGAAGATAAGAGAAAGAGGCAAACAATTAAGGTTCAAGCTAATTTTCAAGGACAGTTGCATTTTTCAGCAATGGTTTTTGTAGCTTCCGCCTATTTGCTTGTTTCCAATACTATAAGACAGATATTCCTCTCCATCCAATCCCCCCCCCCCCCAAATCAACCTCCGCTCTCTCTTTTATAAAGAACAATAGGTGGAACACACTGTACATTCCCTGGTCAGCAAAATCATCTTTGCAAGAGGAGAGCGGGTATCCTGCTCAATTCATTGCTAAGTCCAGTGTTTTATTTTCCTCCTGTGATTGGAATGAAGTTTTGGGTAGAACTTTGGAGGGTTGCAAAGGGGGGTGGGGGCTATTTGCTGAGCAGGCTGGGTGCAGGACTTTTCTACTGAAGGAGAGACCTCTATATTAAGCAAGGAGAACTAGAAACCAGCTTGCTGACAGAAGCCGTGGCAAGCCCTGTGCTATGAAGACTCCACTAATTAATAGAAAATTGTGAATGGCATCACAGAACAACACCTACAGCTGCTAAAACAATGGACCTCCAGTGCTCCGCTGTGCTAGACCCTGGAATTTCAGCAGGACTGCAGAGCCACCTCCATATCCACAAATGAACTGCATGGTAGCATGTCTTCTTCAGACTTGAAAGACTAGGAGGATTATCTTCCTGCTCTGGATATGTGGCTCAGAGAAGCACCTAATGGAAAAGGCCTGGGTTTGTGTGGCTTTTGGTGGGACACCTGCAGACAAGGCCTGAACACACAGGTATAGAACTCACTTGGGAACTGTCACAGAGAATAACTTGTGGGCAGCACTGGCACACTGGAGCGAAAATGAAGATGGGCTTTAAAGGGCATGCCATTTGTGTCACTGCTTCTCTAAATGTCAACAGAAGCACAGCCGGTGTAGGTCTTCTATGCCATAGAAAGTGGAGTTGCCTTGAATGTGAGTGGGGAATCCTGAATGGGTCCATGAAGGCCTTTCCAACCAGCCCAGGAAGCTCACCTTGCAGGAGGAAGTTTACTTGCTACTAAGACAGATTCAAACACGTGGAGGGCAGAGCAGCCCTTTCAGGACCAAGCAGTCAGCCCCAGAGAGTGCGGCTGGGTTCACTGGCTGAGGGCGTTCAGTGTGAAAGGTTTGTGGACAGTTGCATCATTTTGGACATCAGGCCAAATAATCAGTTGTGGTCTTCAGATGTATCAAATGCAGCATCTGGGTTAGCAGAGTGAATCGAGGCTAGACACAGAAGACCCCCTGGGAACATCTGATGTTCAGAGAATCTATGGATACCGCCATGAAGATACTGTTATTCAGGCAGCAGCTTATAGTGGAAAAAGATCTAAAAGATTCTGAACCGTGTGGTGATCTCTTGAAAAACTTGTGGATAGGATAGGATAGGAGCTGGAAGGGACCTTGGAGGTCTTCTAGTCCAGCCTCCTGCTCAACAGAACCTACATTCTTCTACATCAGGGCTGTCAAACTCATGGCCCGCGGGCTGGATGCGTCACACACTGGCTACGCCCACCCCTGGTTTAGCAAAGGGGGGAAAAGTCATGATACGTCACGTGACGCCACGAGTTCGACACCCCTGTTCTACATTCTTCCAGATCCACATCAGACCAGCTAAACCAAATCTGCCTTTGGGACTGAAGGAGCCACTGATGTTTTCTGTCGAGAAGAACAGAAACTGAAATTCCACCTCTTCCCAATTTCTTGGAGCTTCTCTTGCGACAGATTAGGACTTGGTTCTGCCTTCACGTATCACATGTGTTCATTTCTGCATTTCTCCCAAAATCAGCAGAACTTGTCAAGGTAGTAAATGTATTTCAAGGTAACTCAAGTTTCTACAGATTTGGTTTTCTAGCCTACTAAGATTTTATGGTATGCTTGAAGCCTTGTGCAGTCATGGTTAAGGATCTCCCAATCCAGAAGACTAACGTTGGTGGTGATTAGAATGAGTAGGGATACTTCCAAGATGGGATTTCCTGTCTACAGCCTTAAATATCCACTATTCAAAGGACTCTTTCATGTGTAAGGCTCAGTGGAATCAGAGCTTTTTTCCCCACCATTACTGCTTTCTGGAAGGAAAATAGCACCCATTATAAGAAGATTGTTATATTGGAAGGGACCTTGGGGGTCTTCGAGTCCAACCCCCTGCTCAAGCAGGGTATGAGTGAACTCAATCCATGCAAGATGAGGCCCTGGACATAAACCAAGATTATTCAGTTTAATTTGGGACCGCATCCTGCCGCATACCTCCCTACGACCGGTTAGGGCCCACAGAGTTGGTCTCCTCCAGGTCCCATCGACCAAGCAATGCCGGTTGGCGGGGCCGAGGGGGAGAGCCTTCTCTGTGGGAGCCCCCTCCCTTTGGAACCAACTCCCTCCAGAGATCAGGACTATCCCTACCCTGCTGGCCTTCCGTAAAGCAATAAAAACCTGGCTCTTCCGGCAGGCGGGGTGAAAGTGAGACCAATCAGACTATATATGGGTTTCCCCCCTGCTTATGAATGCTAGATGTTTTTTAACTTTTGTAGTTTTTAATTGTTATATGATTTTATACTTATAAATGGATTTGACATGTTGTTAGCCGCCCAGAGTCCCCCGGGAGTTGGGCGGCATACAAATCTATTTAAATAAAATAAATAAATAAATAATTGACATGCAACTCTAACGTATAATTTCTGTTATCTGGGAGAACCAGGTACTTACTTAAAATTGTTTCCAGTTGCTTGCACATTGTTAGATGCAGATATTTCTTCTGAATTATGCCAAGAGTAGGTGAGAAGCATTGGATTCTGGATGTCATGTTGGGCTTTTTTTAAAGTAGGAAGCATGGCTTTTTAATGAGGTGACCTAGAATTGGGTAGATAGATGTCTCTGTATACGTTCTGGAAGTCAATGCCAGCCCCAAAAGGAGGAGGGTATCCGGGGAGAGGCAGCCCTGATATTCATATCTCAAGAACCTCCAGTGGAATAGGCAAAAGAATGTATGTAAATTTGCCCAAGAAGCTTAAGTGTTTCTAGGCTGAAGGTAATCTGAAAGGGATTTTGTATGTCCATAAGAAATATGGAGGACTCTTGATACTGACTTATTTTTATGAAATCTAGATCACTCCAATCCACCTTGTTTTGAGGTACCATGGGGAAAAAATCTTGTAACAAATTGAGACTCTTGCCAGTGGTCTCTTGCCTCGATGGTCTTGGTGGCAAGGATAGGACCAATGATTTGGAGCCTCCGGAAGTATTTTTCTTTCCATTATCACCAGGGCAGAGTTATAAATCGATTGTGATACAGGGCCTTGAATTCTATAATATGGCTATGAAAAACTGCAAAGCCCTCAGGTATCTATAGGTACTGTAGGTCATTTAGGCAAATAGGGAAAAAAAGATCTTGAGAAGTCTTTGTTATTTGGGATCTGGACCGCTGCTGCTTTGATTGGTAGTTTGCTTTCCACCAAGGGGCATGGAAGGGGCTGCTTTCTACTGGGAAGGCTTCAGTCACCAGATTCAATGATGGATTACTTGATGGCTAGGATTGGGTTCCTTCAGAAATGAGAATTCTATAAAAAAAATTCTGGTCAGCAGTGAGAAACTGGATTGGGATAGATGCTTCATGGTATGCATGGAAACCTGCTCCTCCTACAGCTCCTACCTACCCCTCCCCTCCTACCCACCTAGAAGCAGGAAAACAGATCCGCCAGTGAGAGAGTCAGTCATAGGAGCACCTGTTCTCTGGGCGTTCGATGCTCCTTTTCTAAAAAAACCACATTCCCCCTTTGGTCCATGTCGAGGGAACCCTTCTTTTACAGGGCAAGGATGATACCATGACTCCTAAGGAATCTGCACTGGGCTTTCCAAGGAAGACCCCTGGGATGTGAGGAGAGAATGCTGCCTGGCAGATGGGCCTCCTGGATAGGTAGCTGCTTCAGCCGTCCATCTGAGATCTTTCCTGAAGTATTCAAGATGGTTACAGGATCTACAAGCTTTTTAGAGGGCACCACAATCCAAAAAACCCAAAATATTTAACAAAAATGGAAAGGCTGGAGACAGATTAGTGGGAAGCTCTTGCACTGGATAATGGAGCAGACAGGTATCGGGCAGGCAGACCCCTACTCCCACTTTGGGAAGGTCGAATCAATTGTTCTGTAGAATGGGTGCAGTAGGGACTGCTTCCCAACTTCCAGTAGGAGGAAGTATTTTACTCCCACCTTGGGCACCCCAAAATTGTTCCTGTCTGCTGGAATGAGGAGGAGCTGAGCTAACAATTCTCTCCAGCCACAGCAGAAGAATAACTTTCAACATAATTGTATTCGTTATCTTTTGGATAGATCTTATTTTAACACAATATAATCTATTATTAAAGGTATATCTTTAATAAAGCAAATAGGGTAGTTTTTACTTACAGGTGCTTCAACATTAAAAACCAAAGGTACAGTTCCAGTTCCAAAGCATTAGTTATTCACATAAGTACTGCATTAAAAGATAATCTGACTAAGCACCATGCCCCTTGCACTCGGCTGTGTGAAACCTTGCTTGCCAATACTTGGGGAAATTATAGGTGTTCAGAATAACTGGAAGCAGTGGATGATGCAGCACCTACCAGACAAAAATGATTCACCTGCATTTCCACTATTTAACTTCAATTTTAGAAAATTGCCAATGTTTGCATTTGTCACTCAACTGCGACAGCAGCTTAAATGCTCTATAGGAAATTTCAACACAACATATATCTGTACTTGAAAGCCTTGTGGCATACAACTGCAATCAATTTTAGGTCCAATACAAGTTTTCAATTGTATACTTGAGGAGACTCAAAATCACTTTTAAATTCACCAACATTTTAGCAGAAAGTACAGAACATTAACAATGTACAGACAGAAGCCACACGGATTGTGCAAAGCACGACTGTAAAGTTATGCACAGCAAACAGTTCTGTAAACATGGTAAGGATGGGATTTCAGGAAACAAGATGACAATATCATAAATACAGGCAACATTGGCATCCTTAACCAGCACAAAGAGTAACATTTTAGGCCCGCCAAACGGCGCACAAGCAGAGGGTGGAAGGGCTTTTATGCTATCCACCCCAACATTTAGTGTCTTTATATATATATGCATATATATATATGCATATATATATATATATGCATGTATGTATGTATGTATGTGTATATATATATATATATATATATATATATATATATATATATATATATATATATATATATATATATGCATATATATACGCATATATATACATACATACACACGCATGTATGCATATATATATATGCATACATACATATATATACACACACACATATATGCATATAAATGTGTGTGTGTGTGTGTGTGTATATATATATATATATATATATATATAAATTTGGTATCTTTAATATACACATGTAAGTTTGTAGAAAATGGGAACTTAAATGTGCTTTTATCTTCATCAAAAACTATGTGTATTTATAACTAATAACCCATTTTACTTGTCAATGTATTAGAATGATATGAATTAAGAAAATATAAAAATAATATTAATACTGTCAAAAACCTTTATACCAGAAAATATTGTGGTTTATAATTACTCTTTCAAAGATGAAATATGAAAATTTAAATAGGTTTTATAAAGACTTCTCTCACTTCAATTAATATACAATGGGATCACTATACATATTTACCTTTTTCCCATTTGAAGCACCAGTCATTCCCCAGATCCACTTTGGTTGGAAGATATTTCTAATTCCACAGGTTCATTTATTTAATGGCACATATTGACCTAAGTACTTTATTTTAATTCTTAGCACTACAAAAAATAGTGTTTTAAGTTCTCTCTCTTCTGAGCCAGCTCATGTTTTTACACACTAAGTCTAGCACTGAAATAAGACTTATATTTGCAAGCAGTTTTAACTATTCTTTCATATATTTAAGGAGCACTGTATGGATAATGCCTTTGGCCAAATGTAGGAGTATCAACTGTAGTGTCATAAACCCACCAAAAGGACTTCCTGGAGGTGGACGGTGCTCACTGCTTGGCCAGATCACTTTTCACAGACTTTGAGCGGTTCCAGCTGTTTTGCACAAACTAAATAACTGGAAAGAATTAGGATTTCAGTCGTTGTTTGCCCCACTCCTGTTTCAAAGAGTTTGCAGCATATTAACAACGACTGCATTAAAAAAAGCTATCACAGCCTGTGAAAGTCAGAGCGAAGACTTTATAATTTTGTCAATTAGAAATCTGAAGAAAATGAGCGTTGAGCAAAACTGCTAGATTGGCTTAAAAATACTCAAATCTGTTTTAGCAAGAAATGGTAACTATAAATCTATATGAAAAAATAGCTATAAAATACAGTGTTTTCTGTGGTAAGAGTGTCACCATTTGTTACCGGGGCATCTTTCATATGCTTTGAAAGGGTCACAGTTTAGGCTGTTGTGCAGACACAAGGGCTGCAAGGAAGGAGAGGCTCCACTACCAAAGCTGTCACCCCACCCCCCGCAGACAGAAACCAAGCAAGCCCGGATCATACCAAAGACTTTGGTCCTCGGCTGCTGCTTCTCCAGAGGGCCAGGAGGAAACGGGGCATCAGTACTGCGGCAGATAGGATGGTCGACGCTCGTGCTTGCCCGGAAAAGGTTTGAAGCCCTTGTGCCCCTGTTTGTGCTGAGCCAGGGGCAATGGTGGCGACTGCGGAGGCTGCTGGGCGTAGGCAAACGGGGAGGCCATCCCTGTGGGCGGAGGGCAGTCATGGGCGGCTGACCAAACGGGAGACGGCAGCATCTGCATGGTGTCGTTCCAGTGGCTGGCAGGGCTGCTTAGCTGATATAAAGACATATTTTGACCCGACTGCGTGTGCTGCCAAGGAGCCTTCGGGGGCCAAGTTTTCGTTTTATTGTCCTGCAAGAGCAAGGAGGACATCTAAGCTTCACACTCTGTCCCCAAGCCAGGGAAAAAGGACAAACACACAGAGACAGACACTCTCACCCCCTCCCAGTCTTTTGGCTTTAATGGGATCTTAAATCAGCTCCTAACATAGCCTTTCACATTATTGTTCATACCATTAATTGCCTAATGGCTCATTCAATCATTTTTGTACAGTTCTGGGGAAAAAGTATGAAATAGTAAAATAAAACTGCCCCTCAGCAATCTTTGTCCAGGTAGCCCAATGCTGTCTTGTAAGCTCGTTCTATATTAGCCCTGCCGTCTCACTTTCTCTTGGACGGAGCACAGAACGTCTTGTAAAAGTGGCCCTGGGCTGCCTTTTAAGGGTCCACATGGAAGGGGGGCTTTCTGGGAAGGTTTTTCAAGAGAGACGACTGCTGATGCCCACCCCTCGACTTAGTTCCTGCCCTCCAACTGAGCATTCTCCCCTTCCTGCATTTAAGGCTCCCTCTTTTTGGCCTTCTCTGGCTATGGGAGAAAATGCAGACAAGCTGTCATGGTGCTGGATATTTTTTCTGCGATGAAGGTTTTCTTGTGGTATCAGCCAATCTAAGCTCCTCACCCAAACGGTTTTCCTGCCAAACCCCAAATCTGGCTGTGGAAAAACAAAGAGGGGTAATCACTACAATTCCCTAAAGAAACAACCTTATAAGCAACCTCGTAATACATTTTGTTTATAAAATAAAAGTAATCAACCTGAAATAAATTCCATTCACCCAAAGAGAATGGGGAGTCATCAGCCTTTAATCTAGGAAGTTTGTTTAAGAAAGTGGCTTAATCGGAGTCTCCGTTTGTTTCAAGTTGCTGCTTTTGAAAACTGACCCGCAAGCCAACATTCAATGCATGCCTTCTGCTCTCGGCCTCTTTAAGAGGCATCCTATTCAGTCCAAGACTTGCCTGGTTATGATCATCCATGGTGGAAAGGAGTGGCGGTGAAGGAAGTGTGCTTGTGTCTTGTTCCCCACTGCTGTGTTTTCTGAAAAATCAAAAAATAAAAATGTTGATTGATTGATTTAGTAAATTTGTTTGCCGCCCATCTCTCTTAGAAGCGATTTACAAGCGATAAATGATTTACATGTATTCCTTTCAATGAAGGGGAAATGTCATGATAGTTTAATGGGGAAAAAACTGTTTAATCTATGCAATCCTGTATTCAGTAATTCTATAGTCACACTGAAAGAAGGCATGGCACCCCCAAATATGCCAGACGAAGGGATCCCCCATTAACTGATTCCATTCAGTGGAGATACCAACCCACCTATCCACACACAGTGCTCTGAGAATTCTACTTCGGCATTCCATCAATTAGCATCCTAGTATTCATCGGGAATAACTGGGAAGTTGTAATTGCTCCCCCTATCATCTCTAAGCTAGGAGCAATCCCGCTGGACCCAGCCAAGAATTCATCTAGTTCAAGTATGTTTAATAATGACCGGCTGGATATCTAAGCAAAGATTCAACCTGCCATGCAAACCCAGGTCTTTGGGTTACCCTTGGGAGGCATCCATGCATCCGGCGATTGTGTGAACACATCTACTGGCTCTGACACAAGACCGTGTCCAATTCATACCAGCTCCATTCTGTTGTTACCTGGACAGGTGAGACATTCCCACACAGACTCTTTTCATAATTACTTTACAGCAATTATCCTGACTCCGCAAAAGCAGGGGCATCGCAATTGGTCCATGTATGCGTCATCAACCAATTTGAATTCTGCCTCTCAGCCCCTCATTTACCATGTAAATCTATATAGCAAGTTGAGGTAGCACCACACAGGAATCAATTCAGGGGCAGTAAGAAAGGAGAAAGATCTGAATTTCAAAAGAGAGCTGCTTCTGTGAGTCCTGCTAGGGCAAGGGAAAAAACTAAGGTTAAGACAGCCAGCTCTTCTGCAACGCAAATATTCCTTTGTTTGACGTACCTTCTTTGCTTGACAGCAGCCACAATGTCAGGCCCTGAGAACATGGAAAACAAACTGTCTCCATTGGCTGAGGAGGCCTCGTCACTGGAGCTGGCAGAGTCCCCCTGAGTCCCTGACCAGCTGCTCGTCATCTCCCTACAAAGAAACAGCAAGGCAGGGTTGAGAGGGGCTGCCCAGAGAGCTGGGCAAAACGGGGTTCTTGCACTCCCTATTCATAGTCAATCTTGATAGGGAAAGATCTCAAGGGACAATTTCAAATTCGCTAGACTGCAAGGTAAAATACAGAATTTATCTTGCAGCTTAAGTTCCTATGTTTGGAATTATTCTTAGCTAAGTATCCTGAGCACTTAAAGGGAAAAACAGAGGCATTGCTTATCTGTATGTACCATTTCGAACCTAAGAGAAGTGCAGCATGAACATTTAATCTAAAGAATAAAATGGACTGGATCAACAAAACAGCCTCGCAATGATCAATTAAAACCAATTTACTTAATTTCTATAACAGTCTGCGCAATACAAAGGAGAGTTACCAAGGGCTCCTTACCCATCTGTGAAATACTCTGGGAAGGGCCAGGTCCTGTGGAGGTCATCTGGATGAGACCAGTTGCTACGTGCATTGCTGGGGCGACGAAAGTGTTGTGCCTGCCTTTTCTGTTGCATGGCCTGGCTGACCCCAGCCACATAGCGGGCAAACTCTGGATCTGAGCCAACTGGGCGGGGGAAAAAGGAATCTCTATCAGTCAGCTATTTCTTCCCCAATTATCCCTTTATTTAATTCTTTATGCTTCGCAAGCCATCCCTCGGTGTGTGCCTGCATCCATGGACACGCATAAGAAACCAGCTAGTAGTCCAGAATGTTTGTTGAATGCTGAATATTCAGCACTTCACAGAAAAGTGCTTTTCTGGCAAGTTGTCTTTGTGCAATGCAAGCCATGACCAGAGCAGCAACACAGACGATCACCAGTGTAGTGGAAGCGGTGATGGCCTGATGCCCATGGACCCCTGAAGGAAAACGTTCTTTGCTGACCGGAAAAGGAATGCAAATAAAACAATCATCATAAAAAGCTGCTGTTAGTTGCTTACAATAGCAGTTATGTTCTCAAGGGCATCAACACAAATTAGCTCACCATGCTGAAAAACAATAACAAAGTAAAGCCATTCAGATCAAAGGAGGAGAGAAAATTTCAGGTTAAACTCAAAATCGGGCAGATCAGATAGAATGCTAGCTGAGGATAATGACCTGGCACTCAAAAACATCTGGAGACATTCAATACGCTGTGAAATAACATACTGCTTAGTTGAGCTCACCTGCAGGGTCAAAAGGTAGAAATTCTCCCAGCACCCCAAAGATCCCATCACTTTGGTCACGGTTTGGCCATGTGTTGTTTCTAGGCCCTTGAGGTTTCTGCCCCAGCATCTCTGACATCATGTTATCCATGTAGCTGTTCACAAGGCCCAGGCTATAGAGGTCAGAGCTCAGATCGGAAAAGGCGTTGCTGCTCCACTGAGGCAGCGAGGACAGTCCTGGCCCAACAGTCTGGCCTGGGGGCTGGCTGGAACCCCCTGGCCACTTACTGGGCAGGCGCTGCTGTGATCCAATGGGCTGGCGCAAGGGCTGATAGTGCTGCTGCTGCTGCTGCTGCTGCTGCTGTTGGGGTTTCTGGGGATGGGGCTGCTGGGGCAGCCCGGGCTGAAGATGGTGCAGTGGGGTGTGAGATGACGACTGTAGTGATGGCAGCTGCACAGCAGCTGCTTTCTGTTCTGCTGCAGCAACAGCAGAAGAAGAGGCAACCGAGGTTCTTCTTCTCGTCAGTGGAGAAGTCTGTTGGGACTTGCCCGTGTTGAAACCCGAAAGGAAATCAATGACCTCCTGCATTTCCTGGTCAGTTGGTAAATTCATGCCCTTGGCATCCTTACCATCTTCTACAATGCCTCTCTCCGGCCTTTCAAGGAGGCCGTTGACCCCATGATGGTTTGAGCTCTGCATCAGCTGGGCAGGCTCAAGAACCCTCGGAAAGTTGCCAAGGTTCAAAATACTTTGCAGTCGCGCATCCGCATTACTTGGTAGTTTTGCTTTGTCCTCTGAGTTGTTAGCTATAAAATGGGTTTTAGAAGATATATTAGGAATGGAGTAATTTCCACTGTTGCTTGAACTTGTACAAGAAGTTTTTTTGGTAAATCGTGATGTCAGCTTTGAGAAAGTCTTCTGCAAACCCCCCGCTGCTTTACTGCCATTTCCAGATGGTAAGTCGGTGTGACTTCCAAAGTCAGAGCTCTCACGTTGCAGTTGGATCTGGATGTAGGGCAACGCTTGTTCCCTGGGGAAACAAAAATGACCTTCTAGTTCAGATTTAAAAATCGCTTAGAAAACTAGATAAACATCCAATTCAGGAACGAACAAAATACAAACAAATGACCCACCTGGTTCTAATATGGAAACCAGATGTGTCTGTGCCTCCTCTCTGTAATGTGCACCCCTGGATTTTGGATGTGGCATTAGCCAAGATCCCAGGGCAGGTATGGAGACTGATGGTTGTTTCCAAAGGCCTTTAGGTGTGCTGTCCCAGACATAGCTGGATGAGAGACTTACTAGGTGAGGTTGATCAATTAGGATTTCTGCTTGCTTATCTCTCTCCTTGCAGTATAGCAGCAACTGCCTGAGATCCACAACTCTATGGCTAGGTGGGCAGTGGAGTTCCTAAGGCTTATGGTCCTGGGGAACTTCAAGCTGCCTTCTTTGAACCTGGTACCAAGGCTGGTTCAGTTGTTCATGGACACCATGGACATGCTACAACTTATGCAGAGCCAACCCACAGGAGAGGTCACACATTAGATCTAGTCTTTCTCTCAGGGTAGTGGTGTTCTGATCTGGGTTTTGGGGGATCAGTCCCTTGCTATTGAGTGATCACATCCTCTTGTCTCTGGATTTCTCTGTGTCTACTCCCACCCACCCCCATTTTAAAGCAACATGTTAAAGCAAATTTCTCCGAGGCATATAAATCTAAGATGTCCTTGAAATGGGAAGCTAAGATGTGTATGAAAAAAACCGAACCACCATGGTTTTCCTACCATGTCAAATGCTGCTGCCCAGAAATTTTGATTCATAGTGTAAGTGGCTTCAACAACTAGATGAAGCTTCTCATAGTCATTTTCACCTGAACAATGCAATGCTAATTCTGTACCAATTGCAGCCACAGTCAGGCCTACCCACCTTCCTTCTTTCCAGCGATTTAGGTCAAACACGGCAGTATAAAGTACATCTACCAGTCCTAACATTTTCTCTGGATCCAGACTTCTCTGCAGGAGAGACATTGTTGCAGGATCTTCTTTCAGGCACCTGATGCAGATGGAGAATCAGATAGTTCCAGATTACTAATGTAATTACTAATTACATTAATTAGTATTACTAATTAATGATCAGATGGCTAATTTTATTTATTTATTTATTTATTTATTTATTTATTTAGGATTCTTATATGCCGCCCTACTCCCTGGGGACTCAGGGCGGTGTACAACATTTGAAGAACCACTAAACAATACAATTTAAAACAATTTAAAAAACATTTTAAAAACATACAAAATCTTTCATACATAGGAGAGACCAAGATGAAATTGTCTCAAAACCCCGCCTGCAGGAAGAGCCATGTCTTAATGGCTTTTCGGAAGGCCAGTAAGGTGGGGACAATTCATATCTCTGGGGGGAGTTGGTTCCAGAGAGCAGGGCCCCCCACAGAGAAGGCCCTCCCCCTAGGCCCTGCCAGCCGACATTGGTTGACGGGACCTGGAGGAGACCCTCTATGTGGGACCTAACCGGTCGAAGGAAAGTATGAGGTAGAATGCGGTCCCGGAGATAACCTGGTCCTAAGCCATGTAGGGCTTTAAAGATGATGATCAACACCTTGAATTGTACCCGGAGACCAATGGGCAACCAATGCAGCTGGCGGAGTATAGGTGTTATGTGGGTGTATCTTGAAACACCCACCACAGCACGCGCAGCTGCATTTTGCACCAGTTGAAGTCTCCGAATACTCTTCAAGGGCAGCCCCATGTAGAGCGTTCTGATGTTCTGATCATGACACAGGACAATCCTGACAAAGGTTAGGAAGGCTCTCAGTGTGAAGTGAAGCTTCCAGAGATCATTCAAAACTTATTACCACTGTAATTATCAACTGCATGACAAACTATTTACTTCCTTCAAATTACTGTATTAGAATAGTTTTGATGATACTGTAAACTAAGCACACTGAGACTTTTAATAAAATTTCTTAACTTTTTCCACACACCAAAGCACACACACAATGCTGTTCTGGGTTTCCTTAAGTAGCAAATTCTAATTACCAAGTTGATGGGACTTGAACCACAATTCTGGAGCCTTCCAAGCTGATTTGTGGGGCATAAGCTTCTTTGTTTTCATTCTGTGCTGTGTCTACAACCACCTAATTGCAAAGAAAAATAAGTAAGCAACTGCCACTTTAAAAGTACTAGAATGTCTCTCTTCAAACTTAACAACAAATCATTTTGTTGCAGCCACCATGGCCCCTGGGGAGCTAAACAAGTGCATATAAACATCAAACAAAGAGATAAATATGAATGGTATTTACAGTTGTGAGGAGGTACTGAAATGATAATCGTGAAATGTAATAGCTATGAAAGTTCAGAATTTATTTAAAGAGGTGAGCGTTTCACTAAGGATTTTTCATCAGCTGATAATGTAATCTTCCTTTTCATGCTTTTTTTGGAGAGCTGTAAACATTTGAACTCAAGGGATCATTTCAATCCTGCTTTCTCCTGTAAACTGCTAGACAAGATTGGGAAAAACAAATCTTGACCACAAAGGCTTTGTTCCCAACCCTCAAATGCCTCAAACTGTCTGCCCTCTGAGAGAGCAGATTTTAGTGGTAGAATACCCACTATCTGTTTCAGCGGAAACAAGCACACAACCAACCTATTCAACCGAACTTGACTCAATCCCAGCAAATTAACCTTCCACACCCCTGCCTGGGAAATGACTTCCAGCAGCCATTGTTCCTGCTGGACAGATGTTTCCTCCTCCATCCCCACCCCCCCAAACAGGAACTTCACCAGCGCAGTCAACTAGAAGCAATGCAGTGGACTTCCTGAAACTGCTTCTCTGACTCTGCAAAGCACCCAAAGGGATTTCTGTTCAACTCACCTGAAACAATGGATCTTAAAGGACATTGACGTTCAAGATTCACTCAATGACTCCTAAATAAATACATGTCAGTTGCCAAGTCCCCAGATTTTGACGACGTGACCCTGGGGATGCTGCATCAGTCATAAATGTGAAAACTGGTCATGTCACTTTTTTCAGTGCCGCTGTAACTTTGAATGTCACTAAACGAACGGGTGTAGCTATGTACCCACCTCTAATTTTCCCCCTGCGGGCAGAGGAAGAAAGCAACTGCCTGAAATTAGGATGAAAAATCATCTGTTCAGGAGTATAAATATTTTCCCATGTCAAATTCAAAACTAAGCTGCTACAATAGGTAGCTAGAAAAAGCCCACTTGAACGTCTCTTTTTCTCACAACTCAAGGAAAAACATGGTAAAGTAGATGAAACTTAGTCTTCCATACAGGGAAATACATATAAACTTCTACTCAGACCCATTTTGCTCTAGGTTTATACGTCCTCCCCAAATCAATGTTCAGGAAGATCGTGCTGGTTAATGATATTGTGATATATGCCAAAAGCAAACTTAGTCCAAACTGAATTACCTACATAGACAAGAGGTGTTATCGGCAATACTTGCAAAGATCAAAGAAAAAAAACTGAAGGGGAGAAATCAACAGAAAACCATAAGCTGATCATCTCAAGAGTGACAAAGCGGAGAAACAGGGAAGTTGAGAGGAGAAAATAAGGTCAAACTGGCGGAAACCCTGAATCCATCATTTTGCTGCAGGCCCAAATGCTGTAATTTAACGTTAGTCTTTCAGGACTAAATGACCTGCCTTCCACTTAACTCTGGCCACCTTCATACAGTGGTCAATCCGCCGCTACTTACCAGCCCAGCTTGTCCAAACAACAACTGTACCGCCGTTTTACAGGCTCCCCGCCATGTAGAAGGGCAAACTTGATTCAGGACTTCTGTCACAGGAGAGTCGTCTCTTGGGGTCATTCCATTATGGTAGCCAGCTTCTTTAATCAATTGTATCATAGAGTGCTGTCAATATACACAAGGGGGAGGGGTTAACCAAAAAAACAAGCAAGATAAATATTACCCACTCAAACTCAATCTATTTTGCACTGCCAATATCTAGCATTCCTACTTATAGTACTGTAGCTCAAGTTATGATGGCCCAAGCCAAACTTCACCAGTTTCCCACAAACTTACTGCTTCCAGGCATTGCCACGCCCCCATTCCAGCTCCAATTATTCGATGTGCACATGGACAGGATGAAAAGGAAATGCCAATGGCATCCAGAAGCAGTACAAGAGAATGTTGGAAAGTGGTACTGAGTGGAGAGAAAGAAACAATGCATGAAACCATCCTGTTGGTGGAGAGATTTGGGGATAGTTTAAAGAGAGGCTGTTTGCTTTAATTTTTATTGTTGGCATTAAATCCAACTTTACATATCTGAAAACCAGAGCCAGGCTATGAGATTTCAAGTGGAGCTCTGCTCTCTTCAGTCAAAATTCTCCCAATGATAGGAACCCCCGAGACCAAGAGGGATAGCAGAGAGAAGGATTTCTATCTAATTATATTATTAATCAAGAACAGAATCTGCCTTTAAGATGTTTGCAGGTTTCAAGGCCATTATTGACTGACCAAAAGTAGAATCGCTGAGATATAAAAAGAATGTGGAAACTTTTTTCACGTTTTAATGAAAACTACTGGTTTTCTGCAGCTCAGATATATACTATGCCAATTGATAGGAACAGAAAAAATATGTAGAGTTCAAGATAGACTATGCTAACAGAATGAGTCATAAGAGTAAAAGGAAAATCCACAGGAAATGTAAGGAGGGGAATATAGTCAAAGACGAATTCAAGGTCATTTCCATGGGTGTAGCTCCAGAAAGTGGTGATGGCAAGAAGGCAGAGCTTCTTAATTCCTATTTTGAACCGGAGGAAATTGGAGTCCTAGCTGACCATTATTAAGACATTGGAGAAAAAAGAGGTTAGGCAAGGGGGAATATAAGAATGTAACCAATTTGAAGAAATTTAGGTCATGGGGCCAGATAGACTTCATCTTAGGTTACTGGAGGCTACAAAAAAATGCTTTCATTATGTTTTAAGAACTCCAAAAAGAGGGCAGAGAAGAACAAGAAAGATGATTAGGGGACTGGAGGGTAAAGCGTATTAAATCAGAAAGTGGTTAAAAGGATTGAAATTAAGTAAAGAATGAGAAGTTTTCAAGGAGTGAAACCAGCCACGACTAGAAGGATCGAGTCATATCTGGGGTCTACAGGGCGGATCCAAGCAAATATGCAAATAGACTGACTCGATCCTCAAGATGATTGGTCGAGGATAACCCATCCTGAAGGCTGGTTCCACCCCAGGATGGAGAAGGACTAAGGGCGATGTGTCTTCTAGTATTTGAGGGACTATGTTTTTCTGTTTGTTTCTATCTTCAATGATTTTACAGATGTTGTAATACTGCTTCTTGTCTCTTCTAACAGCACCCTGAAAGTATAAAAAGAATTTCCATGTTGTGGAGAGAAAGGTTATTGACCAGTACTCTGTTTCCCCGAAAATAAGACCCAAGCGGAAAATAAGCCCTATGATTTTTCAGGATGCTCGTAATATAAGCCCTACCCCCAAAATAAGCCCCAGTTAAGATCGTCAGTCAGATGGATGCATTTAGTACCGTATTTCCCCCAAAATAAGCCCTAACTGGAAAATAAGCCCTAATGCGTCTTTTGGAGCAAAAAATAATATAAGACCCGGTTTTATTTTTGGGGAAACACAGTAGTTGGATGGTTTGTTTCCTTGTGGGGGTCCTTCATAATCAGTCCTGTCCTGTGTCCTCTCTGGGTGGAAGCCGGCTGTTAGCAGCCTCTGTGCTGCTAGGTTTAGTTTACTTTATTGATTAGCCCATGGGTGTTAGTTTCTTCAGTCAATAGGCATGGATCATGTCCAAACCAGGTATTGTTCAACTGTTCATGATCTTGACCCATTGCTTATTTTATTTTTAATTTTTATTCACATTTTTAAACCACTTGCTGGATGTCCGCTACTGTTACTGTGATGGTGACTGATTCGTGTTCTGGGAGATTGCTGTGATCTGCTCTCAGTTCCTGCAGCCGCTTTACAGTGGTGTTACAAATCTTCTCTTTCTCCAATATGTTCTTCCAGTTCTGTTGAGTTTCTGCTGTTACTTTGCTGTTGAACTGCAGTTGGATGATTCTTTGGAGAACTGGCCATTTATCTTCTTAGCCTCTGTTTCTCTCCTTAACCTGGTAGCCAGTGCAGTAAGCCTTTGTTCAGCATTCTCTAAGACTTCAGATAGTCAGGCCCTTGTATTTTTTCAGTAATTAAGTCTTATCTTTAATCTCCATAACCTTCTGTTGTTCTATCAACTGACTAATTTCTCTCTGAGATGCCTTCATCAAAATTTCTAACTTAATTTTCGGAGGTGGGGGATGTCTTTTAAATTACGCAGCCAATCATCACCAGGATTACAGCAGCTGTAGTGTATCACTGGGTTAAATTGTGATGGCAATAAGGATTGGCATGAGGGCTCTACTGACATCTTCTCGCGTACTATCTAATGGCACTTCTCCACTGAGTCTTGGCAGCTGATATTGAGAGTTGACTGCAATTTATCCATGATCTTATACCCCATATTAGCGTTTGTACTCTGTAATGGAGGGGGTGGAAAAGTTCCAGCTTCAGGTGTTGGTTGCACATCGTTTTTTCCCCAACTCTTCTTGAGTCAGGAATGTAATATATAGTTAAATCTACCCCATGTTGTGAAAAGAGTTTCCTCTTCACTGTTGAAGCACTGGGTGTTTCTTAGAGTGGTGAAGGTTACTGCTGGAAAGCTGCCATTCCAAAGGGGAAGGGAGATGCTTCTTAAGGGCCAATTGCTTTGAATGCTTTCACTTTTGCTATAACCGCATGGGAATTAGGGAGGGGAACTGGGCCCTTAGGATAGACTCTCTCCCAGTCAGTTCCAGCCTGTTACCCAAGGCCACGACATCCCAAGGATGACCTGTTATCACCATTCCGCCTCGGAGGTGGGAGTCCTCATAACACCTTTTTGGCATTGTATTGGCTACTGGTGGACATGGGGTTCTGAGTGGGGGTTGAACAGGGGAAATTAGCTTAATGCTTTGCGCGGGAATCTTCAGACTCCGCCTGACTTCTCTGCAATCACTCCTCTCAGTAAAAGCTCTTGTTCCAAGAGTCATGCTTTTCATGCTTTCCTGAGAAGATAGCTGAGGCAGGTCCTTTAGGTTTTCTGTCCATCATATGTCTCCTCTGATCAGGATTACAGTGATAGTAGCATTTCATCAATTCCAGGTTCTCTTGTTTCATCCATACATGGTTTGTTTTAGTAGCTCATTTATCTTCAGGTTGTTGGTTTCCCAAATGTGATGCTTGTTAATCTAGATGACATCTGAGCCAGCATAACTCTTAATTTGTTTCATTCTCATACACGAAGTAGGGAGGTGAACATTAGGAGGTCTTTGCTCAAGGATCCCTACTGGTAAACTAGATACCATCTAGGATTGAACCATAGTCTCCTACATCAAACGGCAGTGCTCCAACCACGATGCTATCCAATCACACACACATGCACACAATTTTTATTAAGAATGTTGATTATAATAGCAAAATCTAATACTAAACTAAAGTTAAAGACAATAGAAAGGAGGAGTAAAAATGCAAGAAAAAAGTAAGAATACAATAAAGAAAGAAATATATAAAGATGTGACCTCCAATCTTCATCACAAGTGTAAACAAATTCAGTGACTCCTTCACCTCTTGTGAGGTTGCAAAATTTATCCCATATCCCATCTCTTACCTATAAAACACCATCTTTTCAGTCCTTATGTCAGCAAAAAGTCCCTAAAGGATTGCCAGAATTAACAACATATCTTGTTCACTGCTGCCCCCACCTTCATCCCTGCCACCATGAGGAGAAGCACAGCAGGAATTGGAAGGTTAGGCCAAGACACAGAGGTTAAGTTCCCATGAGACATTAGGAGGAATTTCCTTGCAATTACAGGTAAAAATGTGCTTTTTGAGAAAAGGAAGCAAACCATGACTGTCCCAAAGGTGCTTTTTCAAGAGGCAACTGGACTTTCTGGTTTTTCTTTGAAGACGTTTCGCTTCTCATCCATAAATCCTTCCATTCCCCACCATCAAGTCAGAGCTGAAGAAGCTTCTTGGGAAGTCCAGTTGCCTCCTGAAAAAGCACCTTTGGGACAACCATGACCTGGATGACTGAGAATCACCATGGACATTAAGCAAACCATGATCATACAAAGCATTCCAAATGCAAGAAGAAACTGCCAGAGACGTTCAGGATGGCATGACACAAAGCAGAAAAGATGCCCAAGTAAAATGGCAGAGAGTTTTTCTTAGCTGAACACAGAATTGGTTTTTGCACCTAATTCGACTTCACCTTCTCATGAATATACTTGTCCCAGTAACACAAATTTTCAAAGGCTGCTCTTTACCTATGTGTTTTCAGCACATAAGATTCTCCTCCCAGCAGGAAAAGATTTGACAATGCAAACTATTTCATTTAGAGACTCACCGTTTTCAGTTTTAAGTTATCTGCTGCAGATTCATTGAAGGATATTCCTTTCAGAAAGTGGGCCCCTATCTGGATGGGAACTGTTGGCAGCTCACACTGAATAGGCTGAGAGGGAGTCTGTCTCCGTCCAGCCTGCTGAGCTTCAGCTTCACTGCAGCAGCCCTGAAGACACAGAAGACCAAAGCAAAACGTAACCATTCAATTGTTACCCACCAGTTTTGCCTGTCTTGACTAGATCCAGAGAAAGAGGCTCTTACCTGCAAGCTTTCTTCAATGGCCTTTGGATTCAAGTGGAAACCAGCCTTCATTGCATATTCACAGTGACCCAAACTTTCCAAAGCAATCTTATATGCCTGATATATGTATAAAAAAAGCACCACATAAGAGATAAACAAGAGAACAGACTGTCCATAAAACCCAAAAAAGGAAAACCACCTCACTATTCAATCACTCCTCAACATGGACCTGTGGTTGTGCCCATTCTAGACAGCAAAGAAAATAATCCCACCAGGGAAACTGACCTGCAAAGCACTGTCTGTTTTCAAGTTCAATTCTTTTAGCTGGTGCTCTGGAATGGCCACATTTTGGGAGCAGAAGAGTTGCTGGACCTCGATTCCAGCCAAACAGCCCTCTTTCTCTCGAAGCCGTGAAGTGGCCTTTAAATAGGTGGCAGAAAAGGTGAAGGTAACCAAATGACAGGAGTGATTTTGAATTGTTTAGTGAAGTTAAATTTCATAATTTATATTTCATATTGGGACATTAGCCAAAGTTTAGGAAAGAGACACTGCAGCGTTGTTTTTGCAAACACAATTCTGATCAAAGATCACCTCATCATGACAGACACAGGGACTAACTATAACTCCTTTTGTATCATTTTTGAAAACATTTTAGAAACAAAAATAGTATAAAGTTTGAAAGAGGAAACGAAATGAAAGTAATAAGTGGAAAAGAAAAAAAAGGAAAAAGTTATAAAGCAGAGCCTTCTTCCTTATCAGCAGTTAATTTATATTTTACCCACTCCCTCTAAGGGTACAATCTAATTTTTCCCCATAGTCTATCCTTTCTAATCCTCAAACTCATAAATCACCAGTTCATTCTTTTTCTTTTTTCAGCAAAAAGTCCATAAGGCATTTCCAATCACTAATGAATGTTAGCTATTGTCATTTCTCTAAACAAACAAGTCTCTAATAATTCTCTCATCTTCACCAGCTATTTCTTTAAAACTTTCCAAACCCAGCCTGACTTTAGCCCCGTGTAGCAAATGGCCCCAGTAGAAGCTGGGTCCTCAAAGGAGGCAGATAAGCATCAAAAGCAGACAGCGAAGGGAGTGAGGCGCTTCTGCCTTGGCCACAGCGGCAAAAGGTTGGGGTGGAACTGGGAGAGCAACCACCAGCTGAAGGGAAGGGGGCTTTGCCTGGAGGGTGACGAGACGTCCCAACTTAAGAGTTCATTCAGGGAGGAAACGTCTCAGATCAAACCTCTACACCAGGGGTGTCAAACTCACGTTGTCATGGCGTCATCACGTGACATATTGGACTTTTCCCCCCTTCGCTAAACCAGGCGTGGGTGTGGCCAGCGCATGAGGTATCCGGCCCGTGGGCCGGGAGTTTAACAGCCCTGCTGTAGTCTATATCCGTTTCCCAAGGGAAGGCAGATAATCTGACAAGATTCTTGAAATACAGATGATCAACAATAAAATATTGTTGGGCTCATCCACAAATGCCCACAAAAATGAAGGAGCTCTGGTGGTGCGGTATTGAAGGCAAGTTCTGCCCACAGCCTGGAGTTCAATCCTAACGGGGCTCAACTCAGCCTTTCATCCTTCCGAGGTCAATAAAATGAGGACTCAGATTGTTAGGGGCAATATGCAAATAATGCTTCTATAGTGTGAACCGCCCAGAGAGGGCTGCAAAGCGCTACAGGGTGGTATATAAGCCTAAATGCTATTGCGATTGTTATTAATACAGCGTTCTAAGATTCTGCCCCTGGTGCAAAATTAGAAGTGTTCATTATCCTTCTCATCAGCTATTTTATCCACTCAGTCAATAAAGCAGAATTACTTTATCAACTGAGTGGATAAAGGGGCTAAAAGTAGGCCCGTTTAAGTTCGATTGGCTGGGTCAAATTTCCTGTTGCACAGCCCACTATACTCTTTAACCTAATTAAGAATCTCTTCTGAATGTGACCATCGAAAAACTCCCTACAGATGGAAACCTAGCTATTATAAAGGAAGCCAAGATCAATTCTGTAATAGGTGAAGGCAACAATTTTCCATATCCTGATTAAAGATGGAGGCCTGAATGTAGAACTCCTGACATCTCCACACAGCAGCACAGTCCTACCTCTGTTGCCCCCTTCCAGGACCGCACTGCTTCATCCAGTTCGGTTGTGGGGTTTGCGCTGGATGTCTCACTCATGCCAGAATTTTTTCTTTCCTGGGCTGCAGCCTCCATGAAGCATGACTGAGCCACTGGCTGGACTTTCTGCAAAGCCTGGGA
This sequence comes from Diadophis punctatus similis, assembly GCA_023053685.1. Lineage (NCBI taxonomy): Eukaryota > Metazoa > Chordata > Lepidosauria > Squamata > Dipsadidae > Diadophis > Diadophis punctatus. The sequence continues at coordinate 18,908,193 of JALIGW010000015.1, read as the reverse complement.
TAGAAACTGAAAATGAACCTGCATCACGGTCAAAAAGCAGCGTCCAAGTACCTGTTAAAAATAAAAATAAAAAAAAAATAGACCACCATTAGGTTCAGGAACGGGGGGGGGGGGGTTGTACTCAAATTAGATCTTCACATGCAAAATGTTTGATTATCTCATCCTTGATTTTTTCCCATCCTGGCATTTCCTAGTGGCCTTTTACCCAAGTATTAACCAGCCCAAGCACATTCAGCTTTTCAACGGCAGCCCATTTCCACGCAAAGGAAAAACTGTTCACAAAATCACCCAAAATCAAGCTCAACTTGAGAGAAACGTTGTTTCACTATCCTATGTATATTTTTGAAATTAATAAAGCATTCCTTCTCTATCCTGAAAGACCACAGTATTAAAACTTCACCCTGCGACTGCAAAGCATATATAGGTAGTCCTCGACATACAACAGTTCATTTAGTGACCATTCAAAGTTACAATGGCTCTGAAAAAAGTGACTGATGACCGTTTTTCACACTTAAGACCGTTGCATCATCCCCATGGTTACGTGATTTACATTTGGATGCTTGAGTCACATTTATGACGGCTGCAGTGTCCCAGGGTCATGTGATCCACTTTTGCCCCATCTGACAAGCAAAGTCAATGGGGAAACCAGATTCACTTCGCAACCGTGTCACTAACGTAACAAATGCAATGATTCACTTAACAACTGTGGCAAGAAAAGTCATAAAATGGGGCAAACTCACTTAAGAAATGTTTCACTTAGCAACATAAATTTTGGGCTCAGTTGTGGTCGCAACTCGAGGACTACCTATAGTTAGACATTTAACTAGAAACAAGCACATGGAATATCATGGAATTTATTGTTGAATAAACATATATAGGGTATATGAATATGCTCTAACCTGGAATGTTAAACTACAGTATATTATTGGTATTTTTTGTAGTTTGTCAACTTAAGCAAACATATACTATCAATGAAGTTATTAAACACTCTAATCTAGGGGTGTCAAACTCAAGGCCCAGGGGCCGGATCCAGCCCATAAGGTGGTTAGAACTGGCCCACGGGCCCGCCCTGGAAACAGTGAAAGATCGGCCCATGCCAGAGAAAACGGAGCCCTGGCAGCCACGCACGGCCTCCCCGAGCTCCATTTTTGCTGGCAAAGGGCTGCAGGAGGCTGTTGCGGCCGAAAACGTAGCCCGGGTGGGCCACATGCGGCCTCCCTGAGCTCAGTTTTCGCTGGCAGAGGGCCGCAGGAGGCCGTCGTGGCCGAAAACGGAGCCTCGGTGAGTGACATCAAGCTGGCCATGCCCACCCTGGCCACACACATCCCACCCCGAGGTCAAACACAACCCTGATGCGGCCCTCAATGAAATAGAGTTTGACACCCCTGTACTTAACTGTAATCATCGAGCAAGCAAACAGGGAGAGCAAGGAAATTACTGTTACTGCTTTTATGTTGATCGCAAGAGAGTGGAGTTGGGGAGAATTACTTTCATGACCTGCAGGGAATGTGCCATGTTTCTTTTCCTTCCTGAAAACAAGCACTGTCCTGTTGACTTCCGGCCCTCTGAGGTAGGCCATCACGGGAAGCAGACCCCAGAAGTGTAATTTACTGCTGCAGGATATAACAAGAGACTCTTGAAATCCCTCCTTTTACACCTAAAAGAATCATGGTAGGGCAATGTTGATGTTTTTTCTCACTCTTGCCTCCCTTTTGGGGCCAAGCTGGCATTTACATAACCACACTTGGATTCATTCTTCAAGGCATTCTTACTGCTTCTCTACACTCACTGATCCTCTAGAGAAGGCGAAGATAAACTGTCCAGCTTATTTGACAAGACAATGAATTCTTGATTTGGCACAGGGAGTTCTTGTGAGGGACATGTATCACCAAATAGTCCCCGAAGTTAGAAGAAAGCTGAAGAGAAGTAGAGATAGAGGAATGTGACACAAAGAGGACTCCCCCTCCCCAAAAACCCCCATCTCATTAATTATCTGGGTGTACTCTGCCTTGGGCAGACCTCACTTGGGATATTGTGTTCAATTCTGCAATTTAAAAACAACTTTTATAAACTGGACCAAGTCCAGAAAATGGCTACAATGAGAAAACGACTACAAAACAGGTCCTATAAATCCTAGTATGTTAAGCGTGCAGAAGAGAAAGCTGAGAGGGACAGACAATTGTCTTCAAATATCTGAAGGGTTATCACACTGTAGAGCAGGGTTGTCAAACTCAGTTTCATTGAGGGCCGCATCAGGGTTGTGTTTGACCTTGGAGGGCCGGGGGGGCGTGGCCAGGGGGCATGGCCAGCTTGACATCACTCGTGTCGGGGGTGCCTGTGGCGGCCTGAGCGCTCTGTCAGCGAAAACGGGCTCTTGAGCTCCGTTTTCGGCTACAAAGGCATCCCGCAACTCTCTGCCAGCAAAAACGGAGCTTGGGAGGGCTGTACGCAGCCCTTGCAAGCTCCATTTTCACTGGTAGAGGCACCACGGAGCAGTCCTTTGCTGTTTCCAGGGCGGCCCCACGGGCCAGATCTAAGCACCCCACGGGCCGGATCTGGCCCCTGGGCCTTGAGTTTGACACCCCTGCTGTAGAGGGTCTGACCTTATTCTCACTTGCTAAGATGCAGACCAGAGGTGGGTTCCTCCCGGTTCGCCCGAACTGATAGCGACCCGCTGGTGACGTCACTGTGACATCACGGAACCAGTTCGGTCGGTACCGGTCTGTGGGCGCCGCCATCTTTTTTTAAAAATTTTTTTCTTCTGAGCATGTGCAGAAGCCGAGTTTCCAGCACTGTGCATGCAGTTCCCATCTTGTTTTTGGTCCCCCCCCCCCTGGATTTTTTGGCACTGCGCATCCGCGTGCACGCCCACAAGCCACGGCCACGTGGTGCGGGACGAAGTGAACCAGCAGCGAGGTAAGCACCCCTGATGCAGACACAGATGAGACATTACGAAGAACGTCTTGACAGTAAGAGAAGTCAGTGGAAAAGGTTGCTGCACAGAGTGGTTTCTTCTCTTTCAGTGGAATTTTCAGGCACGACCGCAGCCGCCACCAGCACTCTTTTCTTCATTTGGGAAAAAGGATCTTGTGGTGCTGAGGGCTAGGAAAGAGGGAAGAAGAGAAAAGGGAAGGAAGGAAGACCAGAGATGGAAGGAAGGAAGGAAGGAAGGAGGGAGGGAGTGCCGAGGGAGCGAGCGGCTGAGAGGCATCTCGCGCGGGGAGGAAACTTTGTCTGGCTTGGCTTCGAGAGCGAGCAAGCAAGCGAGAGCAGCGCAGCCACAGCCGGAAGGGAAGCAAGCAGCCTGCTCTGCCACTCAAGCCAGCGGCTGCCGGAAGCAACAAGGGCGTTAGGAAAAGAGAAGGAAAAGATAGAACTGAAGGAAAGAGTGCTAGCGGCGGTGGCGGCGCTCCTCCTTCTCTTTTTCTAACGCCCTTGTTGCTTCCGGCAGCCGCTGGCTTGAGTGGCAGAGCAGGCTGCTTGCTTCCCTTCCGGCTGTGGCTGCGCTGCTCTTGCTTGCTTGCTCGCTCTCGAAGCCAAGCCAGACAAAGTTTCCTCCCCGCGCGAGATGCCTCTCAGCCGCGCGCTCCCTCGACAGCCAGCTCCTGCCCGCGTCTCCCGCCTGCCTCTTGCCTTATGCCGCCAGCTGATGGTGGCTGCTGCAGCCTTCCCAGCAGGCGACTAGAGCAGGGCAGCATCGGAGCTCCAAGGCTCCTTCGGCCGCTTGGCTTATTTATTCAAACTATCCCACCATTAGGCACCACAGAAAAAGGGGGAGGTTGATACGGCCTGACAATTAACAGAGCGGCGGGACGACGCGCGAAGGGAAGCAAGAAAGCCAAGTCTACACTCTCACACAAAGCCCCTCACCTGCCGCGCGTGCTCGGCCCCGGCCCCGTCCTCTCACCGCTTCACTCCCGCTAACCGTTTCCTTGGTTTCCCAACCGTCTTTCCACACAAACTTCCCTCACGTGGCCCCATCAGCGGGCTCTCTTATTGGCCCACCGCTCAAGCAGCGGTAGTTGTCAATGTCGCCCCTCTTTCCACGTTGCTAACTTCTCTCTGTCTGGGCGTTTAGTTACAGGGTTTTCGGGCAATGCGGAGTATCGAAGAACCGGGAGGATTTCACCCCTGCTGCGAGCCATATGCAATCATCAAAAGAGCCACATCTGGCTCGCGAGCCATAGGTTCCCGACCCCTGCAGTAAAGAGTTGGGCTGAGAGTGTGTGAACGGCCCAAGGTCACCCAGTTGGCTTTCATGGCTAAGGTGGGACTTGAACTCATGGTCTCTTGCATTCTAATCCGGGATCTTAACCATTGGCTCTCTCTCTCTCTCTAAAATGTCCAGAATTACAAGATAATAGTGGAAACGGCTCAGACAGATGCCTTCCTAAGCGTCTGAATTACATAAAGGAGAAGGAGCCCCAGAAGCAACAGACTGGCAAGATTCTGTTGTTTTTGTGCCCTGGCTTCAGTGAAGGGAGAAAATATCCATGCAATTGGCAGGCGAAGTGCAGGAATGATGTGAGGGAGGCTTGAAGAGGAGCTGGGCAAGAAAACAAACTGTGGGAGGAATGGAGCTTCTGGAGCAAGGCCGGTGTAGATGTCGGGAAGCCTTGTCTGGAGACGGCTGCAAAACAAGCAGGAGAAAAGAATGTGCGCCACAGCTTACTACAGCAGTGTTTCTCAATCTTGGCAGTTTGAAGATGTGTGGACTTCAATTCCCAGAATTCCCCAGCCAGCAACGCTGGCTGGGGAATTCTGGGAGTTGAAGTCCACACATCTTCAAACTGCCAAGGTTGAGAAACACTGTACTAGAGGCTGAGAAGAGCTCATCTGAATCAGTCTGTAATCAAGTAACACACAATGTCTTGAAAGAGGGAACAGAGCAAAAGGCACAGCCTTGGTCAGAAACACACCCAGGAGTCAAGAGCAGGAATACATGTTCCATAAATGGCCAAGAGAGGAGATCATCTGAAAAATCCCCTCCTGGATTTCATTACAGGACTTTCAGGTAGGAGACATACAGCAATCAAAGGAAACTTAGCTGCTGGAAACCCAATTCAGCCAAGATTGCAAGGTGTACAAAGGGGGTCTTTGCTGATTTTAATTTCTCAGAATGAGGAAAAAGAAATAACAGGATCATTTTGAATTGAATTGAATGAATTGAAACCAATAACTGTGAGGTGCTTATCTGGGGAGAGCTGAAGACAGGCATCACAAAGTCCACTGATGCTAGGAACTGGCCTTCCTTGTGGATGCTGGTATCTCCACTTGAAATGTCTGAGCAATGAATCCATTCAAAAGCTACAAGCTCAAAACAACTTTTCAGCTCCCACTTTTCTGGGCAGCATAGTAAACCTTTCGGCTCTTTTTGCTCAAATGCTGAGCAGACGGCAGACAGCACATCACATATTCAAATATGCTTCCTGGACACTGGGAAAGGAAGAAGCCTGCCCTTTTGAAGCACAGTAGCACTTAAACGTTTATGAACTCTTGAATTGTTAATATTTTTGCATAAATATGACCCAAAATTTATTTGTTCTCCATACAGATCTTAAAACTAGACAAAAAGAACGCAGTTCTGGTGTCCAGAACTGGATGCAATATTCCAAATGTAGCCTCATCCGTGTGATATAGAGCAGCACTATCACTTCCCTTGATGTAGATCCTATCCCTCTGCTGATGCAGCCCAGGACAGCATTGGCTTTCCCCACAGCTGGCTCATACTTGAATGGTGGTCCACGAGGGACATCTAGATCCCTCTCACAGTTGAAGGTTAAAAATCAATATGGGCAGCGCTAGGATGACCTCCATTCATTCAGCAACCATTCAAAATGACAATGGCACTGAAGAAAGGAGACTTATAACTGGTCCATGAAGTTGCAACCATCACAACATCCCCACAAGCATGTGATCACGATTTGGGTGCCTGGCAACCAACCCTCTCTTATGGGAGGAGGTGCAGAGTCCGCTGTCACATGGTCCCCATTGCAAACCCTTTCTGCCAGCCTCCCACAAGCAAACTCAACGGGGAAGCTGACAGGAAGTAAGAGGTTGCTCCTGCTTCCACTGCTTTTCCAGAGCACCTGCCCAGAGCACACACACACCACCTCCCTGTAGTGTCCACCCTCCCCCATTTACCCGAGACTCTTTTCTTTTCCCACTTAACAACCTGTTTGGTCCTGGGGTTACAATGGCAACGGAGCTGTGGGATTGCCGTTGCTAAGCAATGTGGTCACATGATAATGAGCTTTATGACCATATCACTCAGCAACAGAAATTCTGTTCCCAAAGTGCCATCACAACCTGAGGAACATCTATGTAAGGCTAAAGTAGCACCTATAATGACCTGTGGTGCAAAACTGTCACAAACGTCATTACTTGAATAAAGCCACACTCACTTCTTAAGATCCCTTCTGGGAACAAATAAAAACAGCCCGGCCTCTGCAGACAAGAGCTAAAATAGGCATCCACTCCATCCACAGCTCTACAAAAATTCAAGCTTTCAAACTACTGATAGAAGGTTCTTTCAGTGGATCATAATAAATGATCAAAAAGTATCTTGTCGAACAGTCGGGCATGTTACATCCTACCAACATGTTAAAATCAGTTTACCAAAACCATCTCCCGCCAGGGATATTCAAGTCCATATTTAATCTCAGTTGGCCAAGTCAAGGACATGTTCAAACAGAGGGTTTTTTAATACTAGTGCTGACATTGATAAAGTGGCATTTACTAACATTAAATCTTTAAAATGGTTGGCTCAGAATGTCATATAACAGAAAGATATCTAACTATGGCGTGATACAAGATCAAAGAATAGTCCTAACCAGAGCAAGATTTGAGTTCCTTGATTTTAAACATGGATGATTTCATCAAGCACCTCAATCCAGAAAAGAGATGTAGATGTGGCCCATCGTAAATAGAGGACATCACTCATATCCCCCTTGACTGTCCATCAAATGCTTCAGCCAGAACATAGCATTTAAAGTCACTAATTGACAAGATAGCCCTTTAGGAACCCATCAATACGTTCTTACCTCCTCCAAGGCACAGACTCATGGACATTAAGAAAAACTGCCATTTTTACAGCTAAAACCATTCAACTTGAGAGCTTCCAGATTAGTTTGGGATTCATTGCCAAGGGGATGAACTTACACGATTATTTCACTGAATATTTTTATATCCCAATACACAGCATTATTTATCTTATTGTATTAATATGGTCATACTAATTAATTAAAAAAACTAAACTAAAATCAAAATTAAAACTCTTTCCTTCCACTTTTCCCAGCATAGAGCCTTCTCCAGAGAGAGAGAGAGAGAGAGGTCTTCACATAATCTGTCTGAAGTACTATAATTTCAGCCTGTGACACATTTGTGACTTGAGTGAAAATCCAGGGTTGATTTGTTTGATGATCCATTGGTTTGTTTTGGCTGTCCATGTTATTCTTAGGAATCTTCTCCAGCACCAGAGTACAAAAACATCCCTACGCTTCCTATTTTGCTTCTTCAAGGTCCAACTTTTTCTTGCCGAGAGTATCACAGGGAATATACAGTCTGTAGCTTTGTGCCCTGTGCTATGAGGGCTGAGGCTTCCAGGGAGGGTTGTGGCTTGTTGCACTGCACTTTGGGGCTCAGGGGTCTTTTTACAGCCCCAGAGCAGCGGCATGCCAAGAAGCCCCCAGAGCCACAGAAACAGAGGTGGGTTCCTACCGGTTTGGACTGGTTCTATAGAACCATTAGTAACTTGGTGGCCTGGGTCGCTGCCGGTTCTCTTGGCGGTGCCATAGGCACCGCCATCTTGTTTTTTGCTTCTGCACATGGGCAGTTTATTTTTGGTACTGCGCATGCGCATGTATGTGCGCAATGCACGACCTCCCAAGCATCCCTGAGCGAACCGGCAGTAGAAGAATCCAGAACCCACCCCTACACAGAACGCCAAGAAGTCCTTTGATCAAAGGGTTCCTTTGATCAAGCAGTGCTATCTGTCTAGACCTTCTTAGTCTCTTCTGGAATGAGGTTCCCCTTGAAATCAGGGGGGCTCCCACCATGCTGGTGCTCCTGTGGATTTAAAGACCAGGCTGTTTTCCCAGGCTCTGACCCAGGAGGATTGCAACCCTTTGTGGTACGAGTGTGGCATGAGGTGTTGTGTTGCATCTTATTTAACATTTTCTACTTAGATTATATATTTTTATTTGTTCTTATACTGAACCACCCAGAGTTGATCTGGAATTGGGCAGAACCTAAATCAAATCAATCAATCTGTGGAAAATTTATTGATCAACAGGATTTTTATTAGTCTTGAAATAAAGTCCTTTTGATACACTAAAAAGTTGCCAGGAGAACATTTTAATAGCTATAGCTCAGAAACTGTTTCTGAGAATAAATATTCTTTTTCATAGACTCATACATTTGTAAGCAACTCACAAGTCATTTAGTCCTATTTTCAGTATTTGATTCATATGCAAATTTAAATAAAATTCAAGTGTTCCTGTAAAGTTTCAGACAATTATCCTATTATAGACGTCTTATTAAATATACAGAAATAATTTCAGTAACTTTTGCCATCTACTTATGTAAACCCCCCCCCCAAAAAAAACCCTTGTATTTTATCTGTGATATTATTGCCAATGGAATCTGGAAAAGAGTTTTCTTGGAAAGTTTTTCGACTGAAGTGTATTTTTATCAAATTAACTGATGCCAGTATTTTGAAGATTCTATGATTAAAAAAAGAATGACAATCAAAAGTTTTTCACATACCAAAGCACATATGGTCTTCTTAACCTTTCCCCTTACTTCATTTATTTATTTATTTAACAAGAATTGGTCAGAAATGGTCGGACCTAAATCTACTTGAGTAGAACTGGTAGTGGCTCCCTCCTCCCTGTCCGTTTCATCCAGTCTCCTCTGACATTCCATTACAATTCAATCATTTCCTTTCTTCCTACAAAGTTTAAACCTAACAGCTTAGGTATGCTGACTGACTTTTTCTTTCATTATTTTAAGCATTCAACAAGAAAATAGCAGAAAAAAATTGAACCCCTTCTTAGGGGCTTTACAAAACCTCTTAAAGTAACAAAACCACTGGTTTTGAATCCAATTCATTTCACATAAAATAATGTATTTAATATACTTTCATATTTACTTTGAAAATATCAGACTAAAGGGCACGTGATAATACAAAGAAGTTTGCAGCTCCATAATTTGGCCTACTATGATAAATAAAAACAAATTATGACTATAGAGCAATTTAATTTACAAAATTTCAGAACATACAACTCTATATCCATTTAAAATACTGGTTTTCCTTCAAAATGTTGCAGATTGAGATGCAAGAAAATTTGAGTGTCTTATGTTAAAGGATTGTCTATGTGCACAAACCACCATCACTTGAATAAGAGTGTCTTAGGTTTACCCAGAGATTGTAATAGTGGAAGGGATGACATTTTTCTCAATTACAACCTAGTGTGACCTTGGAGGAGTGGACATATGGCAGTTGCTAAGCATCTGAATGAGGATGGAACACAGGCCCATCAGGATACATGTGGACATGTGAGAAAGCTACGAAATTTTGGATACAAATTCATATAATAATGCGAAGGATCTTAAAAGGTGAATAGTGCTAAAAAAAACAGAACTCCTTTTATTGGGACGTATGGACAATAAATTAAAAAAAACTCATGGCAGTTTGATACTTTATACAGTAACTACAGCAAGATTTATTGTATGCACAACGATGGAAGAATAATGGAATTCCCACAGTGGAGGAGGGGATTGTGAAAATGTCAGAATTTGCAGAAATGACAAAACTTTTCATACAGATGTTAATGTTCTCTGTTTAGTGAGAGAACAAAGAACAAAAACTTTTCTGAAAGATGGAAACCTTATATGATTTTTTTTGTTGAATAAAAAAAGGAATTGTTGGATTTGAAGACTGAGAAAGATTCAGACTAAATGAGGAGGTATGGGGATGTGAAAAATATTTAAGAGGGGGGAGGAACAATAAGATTGTAATTATCTGTTCAAAAAAGGTTGGAAGTAATTTATTCATTTCTTAACTTTCATTTTTCTTTTCCTTCACTTTTCTTCTTTTGATTAGTCTTTTATTATATGAAAATTCTTAAATACATTCACCACGGACAAGCCAGGTTGGCTATCTGTTGCAGTTTTGTTTAAGAATAGCTTCTAAGGAGCTTGCAAGAGATGATAGCCACGAAGCAAGTGTCTATTAAGGATGCAATCCTGAATGAGATTCCAACTAGAAGTTAAAAGGTCTATGCAGGTTGGTATATGAATAGACTTAACTTGTCCTCTGCTTGCAGATAGGAGGCACTGTTACAAGTTCCAGACAAAACATTTCCAAAGCCTGCATCAAAAGTTTCGGTTAATTTGCACCTCATACTTCTCTCCAGGAACTGCAGTAGCTTAAAGGGACAAAATGATTTTTGGAAATTGTTTTAATTCTTCTGACTAGCACGCCAGGATGTTTTAGCAATAGTCCACGACAAGTTCAACTTTCATTTTGATGCAATGTGAGGGATACAATCATAAGCACATACATCACCTTGGGCTTCTTGAATGAAAAGGAGAAAATAAATGAAATAAATAAAATAAATAAATAAATAAATAAAAAATAAAGCTGTGATAAGGCAGGTTAAAGATAGGGAATAAGGGAAAATCCCCCCCAAAATACAACCTCTATTTCTACTCCACAGAAACATTTGAACAGCAATAATATAGAATATGCGATCATCTAATATGAGGCCAAATCAATGAGGAACACAAAGATACTATTTCCCATAAGACTCTATGCTTATAGCAGGCCTGAAGGCTTTTAGGGTCCTTTCAAGGTAATATCAAACTATTTTCTCTTCATACACCAATATTCTGCACAGAATCACCAAACTACTGACAGTCCTCGCTTAATGACCGTTTGAAATTATGATGGTGCTGAACAGAGACTTACAATACGCCCCCCAAGTTAGGGCCATTGCAATGTTCTTGCAGTCACACGATTGCAATCCAGGTGCTTGGCAAATCTTTTACACTTATGCCCTGCAATCATGCAATCCCCATTTGCAATTCCCCAGCCAGCTTCCTTGGAAAGTCAACGAAGAAGCCAGGAGATACATTTGCAAGCCATTGCCAATGCCAAGATGACTCCCTCTGGTTCCTGGGGTTGGCTGAAAAAGGTGAGTTCCAAAATCAAGCAGGCTTTTGGCATGGAGCCTTTGCAGCATGGTGAGTTTGGAGCCAGGGGTCCTCTTGTTTCTGGGGGACAGCTGCAAACACCCCATGTTGCAAACTATGCCAAAATATTGCTTGGATTTCAAGATGGACTTTTTCAGCCAGCCTCTTTAAGAGCAAAAGGGCTTCCTACCAGATCTATCTATCTATCTATCTATCTATCTATCTATCTATCTATCTATCTATCTATCTATCTATCTATCTATCTATCTATCTATCTATCATTCATTCATTCATTCATTCATTCATTCATTCATTCATTCATTCATTCATTCATTCATTCATTCATTCATTATTTGTATGCCACCCAACTCCCAGGGAATTCTGGGCGGCTTACAACAAAGAGAAAACATGTGAATGAACAAATAGGTAAAAACATCATATAAAAAACATTAAAAATACATATAAAGTTAAAAGACCAATCACACATAAAAGGGGTGACCACTTTAAATTATTCCGAGGGGTACCTATTCCTACACCTGTCAGAAGAGCCAGGTCTTGATGGCTTTACAGAAGGCCAACAAGGTGGGGATGGTCCGGATCTCCGGAGGCAGTTGGTTCCACAGAGTCGGGGCCATCACAGAGAAGGCTCTCCCTCGCAGTCCCGCCAACCGACATCGGTTGGCTGACGGTACCTGAAGGAGACCAACTCTGTGAGATCTAACCGGTCGCTGGGAGGTATGTGGTAGCAAGCAGTCCCGTAAATATCCTGGTCCAGTACCATATAGGGCTTTAAAGGTAATAACCAACACCTTGAATTGTGACCGGAGACCGATAGGCAACCAATGCAGCTGGCGGAAAATTGGTGTTACATGGGTGTACCTTGGTGCACCCACCACAGCACGCGCAGCCGCATTTTGCACCAGTTGCAGTCTCTGGATACTCTTCAGGGGTAGCCCCATGTACAGCGCATTACAGTAGTCTAGTCGTGAGGTGACAAGGGCATGAGTGACCGTGAGTAAGGCCTCCTTCTCCAAGTAGGGTCTCAATGGTGCACCAGGCGCACCTGTGCAAAAGCTCCCCTAGCCACAGCTGAGAGATGTTGGTCTAATTTTAGCTGTGGATCTAGGAGAACTCCCAAATTGCGAACCCGTTCCGAGGGAGTTAGTTTTTCTCCCCCCAGAACCAAGGAGGGACAGTCGACATAGTCCTTAGGGGGCAATATCCATAGCCACTCAGTCTTGTCCGGGTTGAGCTTGAGCCTGTTAACTCCCATCCAGACCCTCACATCGTCCAGGCATCGGCACATCACACCCACTGCTTCCCTGAACTGAGACGGGGTGGAGATATACAGCTGGGTATCATCAGCATATTGCTGGTACCTCACCCCGTGTCTACGGATGATCTCACCCAGTGGTTTCATGTAGATGTTAAAGAAGAGGGGAGAGAGGACCGAGCCCTGAGGCACCCCACAAACAAGAGGCCTAGGGGTCGACCTCTGTCCTCCTGCTAACACCGACTGCGTCCTGTTGGAGAGGTAGGAGGAGAACCACCGGAGCACGGTGCCTCCAACTCCCAACTCCCCGAGACGATGCAGGATACCATGGTCAATGGTATCGAAAGCAGCTGAGAGGTCAAGCAGCACCAAGATGGAGGAATAACCTCCATCTCGGGCTCGCCAGAGATCATCCATCAGGATGACCAAAGCAGTTTCCGTGCTGTAGCCGGGCCTGAAACCCGATTGGAAAGGGTCTAAATAATCCGTTTCCTCCAACAACCGTAGGAGCTGGATTGCCACCACCTTCTCAACAACCTTACCCACAAAGGGAAGGTTGGAGATTGGACAAAAGTTCTTTAAATCTGCCGGGTCCGGGGAAGGCTTCTTAAGTTGCGGGACGAACCCCTCCCTCAAAGAAGCGTTGACCAATGCCTGGAGCCAGCCTCGTGATACCTCCCTGCTGGCCAAGACTCCCCATTCTTCCCCTTTTGCAAGGGGAGCAAAAGCAGCAGCGTTTCTTCTCCTGGATTGTGCCATGTGCCCAGCAACAGTGCAGCCTTCCCTACTCCAACTTCCTGGGCTCAAAAGGTAAGTGTGTGTTTGTGACAGGGTGGGGTATGGAGGAAGCCCATTGGGCTTTGGGGAACCCAAGGGGCAGGTAGCAGAGCATGGGGTATCTCAGAAGGTGAGGTACACCTCTGCCTACACTAGGCCTCCCTAACCCAAGTCACTCGATGCTCTACCTAACGACACATTCATTTGTTTAACCAATGCATTGGGGAAAGCAGGGATGGGGAGGTCATTAATTATGCCTTTCATTTAACATATAACTTGACTTCTGACAGTAATAGGCAGGCTCCATTACTGTTGTAAGTCAAGAACCACCTGTCTTCTGTTAAATTGTGCCGGAAAGCCTGCTAAATCATCCTCAAGAGATGCTCTCCAGCCTTTTCTTAAAAACCTCCCAAAATGGGCATAGTCTCTGTACGTAAACCGTTGGACAGATTTTACCATCAGAATAAAACTGATGGTAAAATCTGTCCAACAGTTTACGTAGGTTAAAACAACCTAAACTCCTAAGTTACTTTATGTATAAAATAAAATACATGCTGCTTGCTATCACTATAAACACCATAGAAGCTTAACAGCTCTGAAGACTGGAAATAATACTTTAATCATCTTACACATAAACTCAGACAGGAAGACGCAGAAGAACAATCAAGGCTATCTATAATAAAGGGAGACATTTTCCAATGTAACTTCATCCGTATATACTTACATATCCCAAATTATAAATTTTGTGAGTATATTTAGCATTATGCTAAAAGAAAAATGCACTTCTGACTGTGTACTCCCTAATGCTTAGATGGCAAGGTAACACATGTGGTATCAACAATAGCCACTATGCAATAAAAATAAAGTGACAGCTGTCACTTTTACTTAATACAGAAATGGCTGAGGCAAACTGTTGGGATGGATATAGAGAACAAGAATGCAGAAAATTTAGCTAACAGTACCAGTTGCACAGGAGAGTTTTGCAAATTTAGAACATGAAATATTTTTACCAGGGGTATCTCTTACAAAAACACAGAGGACATGAAGCAACACGTAGCTTAAGAAGATGTGAAGAAAGCTATTGACAATATAAAGACAGACATCACTAAGCTGGAGCGGCATAATCTTGCTGTTTAGCAAGTATTTTTGCAAGAAAAAAAAAATTCTCATCAAAACCTCCCTGCAACAGTATTTTTGAAATCATGTCCTCAAGATGTTTGTATTCTTCTTGCCATCTGTCATCTGAATTACAATAATAATTTTAATAGCAGAAAAGCAAAACTAGATCCTTTACTATTATGTTAAATTCAGAAAGCAAAGTTGGTGTAAGAATCAAATATTCTGACCAGGCTGGAATTCTTCTAAGGTAATTTGGTAGAGTAAGTTGGAATATAAAATTGTACCATATATTTTGGCTGCATTTGTACTTGCTACCGGTAATAAAAGATCTATTTGATTTATTAGTGAGTGAGAGTGAGAGAAATGGCAAACTGTGTGCTGTGGACTCCACTACCACAAGACTGAAAAAAGTTGGTTGAACAACTGTATCAAAGAAATCAATGATTAGTATACCTGTGTTAACCTAGTGGGAAGGGTCAGATGGATATTTATAAATTATAAGTATTTTGAACAGCACAGTCAAAAATATGATTTTCAAATTTGCAGATGATACATATTAAGCTTGGGGATCGTATACACGTACAATCCATTAAGAACTACATGTTGAGTGCAGTTGGTCAGCTAGTTATGAATCCATCTGGTGGTGATGCTGTCTATACCACATTTTTCTCTCTTACCAAAAAGTAGGCTGTGGTCTAGGAAACTATTGAGAAGCTGGAAAAAAAGGCTATAACCAATAAGATGATTAGAATAAGAGAAATACACATGATCTTCATTTGAAAGTAAAAACAAATCAAAGGCCTAAGTATAGGATGAAGGGGTGTGTTGAGAGAGGCTCTTGATACAGGACTAAAATGGAATGTGCAGTCTTTTTCCAAGACAAATGGACAGAAGGTCACTTCCCTGAGGGTCACGAACATTCAGCGCCTTACTCACATGGGGGGGGAGAGGTCACACATTGTGTCTGTTTTTGTCTTGGGGCTGTGGTGTTGTGATCTGGAGTTTAGGAATGTTAGTATGACTTCACTGTCATGACTGCTTCTAATTAAAGAGAGGTGTCCCTATTTGATCAGCCCACTCCAAGACAGATTGGGATTGACCCTATGCGGTAGGGTCTGTTGGACCCTATGCAGTTTCAGAGGAAGCCTGGGATTTTCCCCAAAGCTTTTGCAGAGTTCAGCTGAGGCTCTTGCTGCAGCTTAGAAGGAGCATGCCCACAGGAGCCTTGGACCAGACCGCACCCCCATAGACTCTCAACAGCCACACATTTTGTCAAGCATCACGGTTTTACCAAGGAACTCCAAATGACAAGCGCCTGGGAAATCACGAGATTCAGGCAGTTCAAATGAGTATAAAGATTTATTGCAAGCTTAAGCTTGCTACAAAAACCTGAGCTATTAACAGTCAAGGTCAAATGAGCGGGAATTAAGGTGGCATTCATGGTGGGCTGGACTTAGATCTCTTGCGGGGACGCAGGATCTCGTGACTTATGATGCATTTGACCCCTCCCTCGGGCTCAGCCTGATCATCTCCTACAGAAGAGCAACCAAGATGACTAGGGGACTAGAAGCTAAAGCATATGATGAACGGTTGCCATAACTGGGAATGTCTGATCTGACGTAGAGAAGAACTAAGTGTGACATGATAGCAGTCTTCTAATATTTGAATGGCTGTCACAGAAAGGAGGGGGTAATTATTTTCCAAAGTATCTGAGGGTAGGACAAGAAGTAATAGATGGAAACTTATCAAGGAGAGATCCATTTTAGAACCAAGGAGAAATTTCCTGGAATACTACAACCAATTTTGATCACCATACTACAAAAAAGATGTTGAGACTTCAGAGAAGAGCAGCTAAGATGATCAAAGGCGTGGAGACTAAACCATATGAAGAACGGCTGCAGGTTTTGGGTCTGGCTACTCTAAAGAAAAGAAGAATTAGGGGTGACATGATAGCAGTATTCCAGTATTTGAGGGGCTGCCACAAAGAAGAAAGGTCAAATTATTCTCCAAAGCACCAGAGAGCAGGACAAGAAATAATGGTTGAAAACTAATCAAAGAGAGAAGCAACCTGGAATTAAGGAGAAACTTCCTAACAGTGAGGACAATTAACCAGTGGAACAGTTTTCCTCCAGAACTCGTGGGCACTCCATCACTGCAAGTTTCTAAGAAGAGACTGGGCAGTCACTTATCTGAGATTGCATAGGTTCTCTGCTTGAGCAGGGGGCTGGACTAGAAGACCTCCAAGGTCCCTTCCAGCTCTATTCTATTCTATTTTATTCCTGTCAGTGAAAACTATCAGTGGTATGGCTTGCCTCCAGAAGTTGTGGGTACTCCATCACAGAAGTTTTAAGAATAGATTAGACCCCCATTTGTCTGGAACCGTGTAGGGTCTCCTGCTTAAGAGGGGTGGGTGGGGGTTTAATAGAAGACCTCCCAGGTCCCTATACATAACTCTGTTATTCTGTATTATGAGCCATTTTTAAAAGCTACTCAGCAAGCCTAAAATGCTAAAAAAATATGGCACCATCCAAAATTAGCTGAATCTCTCTCTCCACAGAGGAGTAATCCAGAGGATCTCCCATCTTTTCAGGACTGTGCATTACCAATTCAAGAGAACTAATTATTATTCCAAATAGGTGGTGTGTTATCAGTTATGGGTGGCTCTTATTTGATATACACCGATTGCTGCTGGAAGAGACAATCAAACTCTACCACACCGCAAAACAAGTATTTTACCACCTTTTAAAATTCGTAAAGTGGAGCCATGACAATTGGAAACTTCATAAGGTATTCAGGAATCCAGTGCATGTCATAAACCTTACCGGTGGGCCTTATTTCTGAATACTTACCAAACCTCAAAAAAGATTCAAAGGGTTCAAAATTTAATCTTAGATCAGTGTCATCTTCTTAGAGGCAAAGTCTAGAAGCAGCATACTCAAACATATGGATTCAGTTACTACTTTAAACATCTAAACTCCACACTATAATGCAATTGTTTTTTGAACTGTCACTGCAGTAACAGATGGATATGTTGGTGGATTTTTGCATTTTATTTCCTACATGCACAGGGATTGATATAAAAGGGATCCATAGATTCCAGTGAAATAAAAAACAACAATTGCATTTATTCTTATAATGTCAGTATCAAACTAAAGCTAACTTACCATTTATCCATAATCCTATGAAGGTTTGTTTTGTCATACATTTATTAGCGGTACTTTAGTTACTTGGGAAGGTATGTGTTATGACAGCATCAGTCCACTTGTTAAACAATTCATAGTAATACAACCACTATTTTTCCAAAGAAAATACCAGGTGCAGCAGCTCAGATGTTTCTCTAATTTCTACTGGCTATGTCTACCCTGACTGCAACCCTAAAACCTCTCAGCAGATCTTGCCTAAAGAAAGGAAGCAACTTACCTCAATGTCCTGTAGGCTGAACTCCTTCTGATCTTTAAAGTTGGCTGCTCCAGCACTAAGTTCCATGAGCATTTTTGCAATTTCTGGTTTTATTGCTGCTGTGAGTCGACTTGCTGCCTCCATGACATGTTCCTGCACGTCCTTCAGTTGCATAGCTGCCTTAGAATAGTGCGAGTTCCGGAATACACTGCTGAAAAGGTCTGTGAGGAAAGTGCTTGCACGACAAAATACATTGAGTGCATCTAGGTATTTGGAGATTCCCTGCTGGAGGTCTGCGACCGGAGTCGCGTGACTGCAGCTGCCAGCAGCAGCCAGGGAAACCAGAGGAGAGGTTGGAGCTGAAGATGCTAAGGAGGCGCCCAGAGTCTTGCCCAGTTCTGGCACTTGATACTGCTGGTGTTGCTGCCCTTTTTGCCTGGACCCGCCAAGCAAAAAGCGCCGCTTATAGTCCATTTTACTTTCTTGTGCACTGCAGCAATACATAAGGAAGTACTTGGCCAAGGGTTTTTCAAATTAATTCATTCTCATGAGTTGCTCTCTTGGAAATCCATCTATGTGTAGCAATAGCAGAGGAGCATGCACATAATTTTCAGAAAAGGCATTTGAAAAAAAAAATCTAGGTACTAGGTGTCAGTAGTGAAAATGGCAGCTGTTTTGCTGACTCGTACAAGTCACTGTTCAAATGCAGCACTGCTGCAATTATAAATTATAATCATAAAAGCAAGTGGTGGTAACTAAAAATACTATTTCCTCCTTAAGCATCCTACAGTGGGCACCCAAAATGTTGTTGTAATGTACAAGACAAAAAAGCCATTTGCTGTAGTTTTCCTGTCAATGCATTTCTGACACCTGGTGTTAATATTGTTTTAAATTGAAGAAAACTCATGTTTAAAAAGTAGTACCATTGTTATATTTTTCTTCAGTTAGTATTAGGAAAGCAAAAGCAAAATCACTGCTCAACAGTGATGAGTAATGCAGACTATGACTGTTCTTGAAGAATCACTGAGTCTTAACATCAGCAGACAAAATAACTTCTTGATTTGACAGAGCCCGTCAGTCAAATCCCATCTTAATACTGAAAAAAAGTATATATTTTTCTAGAGTCTTTGCTACTACACTTTATTCATAACATATGTTTTCTTTTCTTTTTATTGCAAGCCTTTCCACTTTTGCTTCTTGGTGCTGAGGTAGTTTCCTTTAATATTTCTAAGTGGTGCTTTCAGGGTTCATTTTTCTTGATTGTAGAGTATATAGGACGCAGAAATGTAAGGCCTCTAGGTCATTTCCTGGCAAGGGAAAATTGCAAAAAGTTTATTGTTTAGTAATATGTTCTATTATAAAAAGTTAACTCTTACCTGTCTGACAATAATCTGGATAGTAGATTATCACATAAACACTTATATATCTTATTTTTTGTAAACTGAACTGAAATACAATAAATATATTCAAGATATCACAAGTCTTTTGTCATTTACAGTCCAATCTAAAGTTCAGACATTCAACACTTCCTCTGTTTATACTTTTGGTCTTGTAAAATGCCTTGAGAGAAGTCAGATGATATTTGAATGTGACAGATTTTAAGAAAATGTCTTGCTGACGAGTACTTAGAAATACTGTAAAACCCCCAGCATTGCCACTTCTCAGCTTAGCTCACCAGTTTTAACTGAAATTAATACTGGAGATCCTCCAGGTGGATAAAAAAAATCTGTTTATGTGACACACTTGTGTACACCTCTGTATGCATATACAGATAGTCCTCGACTTATAACCACAATTGAGCTAATTGCTGAGACATTTGTTAAGTGAATTCTGTCCTATTTTACGACCTTTCTTGCCACAGCTGTTAAGTGAATCACTGTAGTTGTTCAGTTAGTACCACAGTTGTTAAGTGTATCTGGCTTCCCCATTGACTTTGCCTGTCAAATTTTGATCACATGACCATGGGGATGCTGCAATGGTCCCAAGTGTAAAAAATGGTCATGTCACTTTTTTCAATGCCATTGTAACTTTGAATGGTCACTAAATGAAATGTTGTAAAGCAAAGACTACCTGTATAGGTCTCAGAAACTAAAAAGAAAACAGGATAAAGCCTGGAAAAAGTTTCTTTCTTTCTCTAGAGCAGTGATGGCGAACCTTTTTTGGCTTGCATGCCAAAAGGGTGCGCACGCGCACATGCATGCCCACACCCATGCCCTTCCCCCACACATGTGCACACACACCCCACGCTGCCTCCTGCGCATGTGCACAGGCCTCACTGAAGCCTCCGGATTCCTGAAGCCTGGGACGGCAAAAAACGGGCCAACGGGAGGTTCGTTTCTGAACTTCCGGTTCGCCCGTTTGGCCATTTTTCGCCATCCCCAGGCTTCAGGAAGCTTCCTGAAGCCTGGGGAAAATGAAAATGGCCAAAAATCAGCTGGCCCACGAGCGATGGAGTTGACATAGGGCAACGGCTCGCATGCCCTCAGATATGGCTCCGCGTGCCACTTGTGACATGCGTGCCATAGGTTCGCCATCACTGCTGTTGAGTCTCTTGCTCATGCAAGCCACTGTTACACCTAAAACATAATGCCACATTCCTAGCCCTCAAGTCCATCAGAAACAGCAAAAAGAAAGGAAAAAGAATAATAAAAAATGAAGAGTTAAGTCCAAAGGTATTAACAAGACTCGCTTCCTGTTCCCCAATGCCACTGCAAATCACATCAGCACTTAGAAACCAGTGATCTGAGCATAGTGCATCTTTATTAAATTATGGAGGGTTTTTTTCTTTATTTAAAATATTTAGAGCTTGCTCACTATCCAGAGGAGGATAATAAGTTATAAAAACGTAAATCATATCAATACCAGCTGACTTACAAAGGAAGGGAAGGCAAAAGCTGGGCTTCCTCCCAGTTGCACACTTCCATTCTGAGCCAATCAAAATGGTCCTTTCCCATTGTATGGGGCCTGCCTGGGTATAATGGATGATTACAGGCTTTTTTGAGAAGACTGAGCGACTGTGAGGAAGCCTCCTTTTCCACCATTAACTCGATCAACCAGTGGAACAGCTTGCCAGCAGAGGTCGTGAGAGCCCCAACACTTGCGATCTTCAAGGAGAGACTGGACTGCCATCTGTCTCAAATAGTGTAGGAACTCCTGCTTGAGCAGGGGGTTGGACTAGATGACCTACAAGGTCTCTTCCAACTCTAATAATAAATCTAAAAATCTAACTCTGCCTAGGGCAGGGATCCCCAAAGCTGGCAACTTTAAGACTTGTGGACTAACTCCCAGAATTCTCCAGCCAGCAATTCTGGGAGTTGAAGTCCATAAGCCTTAAAGTTGCCAAGTTTGAAGACCTCTGGCCTAGGGATATCTTTCCCCAGGGAACTTGGTGGGGAATTTGGGGTTCCTCCTGGACTTAGAGCTCCTACTCCAAGAGCAGCTGCAGCTAAGGAGACCTTTGCACAGGTTCACCATTTCTGGACCAGAAAGCCTTGCTCACAGTAACTCATACTTCACACAGCAACTCTTACCTTAATCATCTCCCATTTGGATTACTCTAAGATGCTCTATATTACAAAGATACACTATAAGGGGCATTCAGAAGCTGTAACTGATCCAGTTCAGGCAGTTTTTGTCATCTCTCATACCCATATGATGACACTGCTAACTCTTAGCAGGCTTCTGGGTGTGGTTCAAGGTGCCGATTGTCACTTATAAAGCCCTACATGGCATATAATTGGACTATCTGGGAAAATATGATCAAGCAACAGATTTGTGAGTGCCAAGAATGAACAAGCTGATTACTAGAAGCCAGCATGGGTTTGTTAAAAGATCATGCCAAACAAGCTGTATTGCCTTCTTCAATAAAGTGACTAAATTAGTAGATTGAGGAAACACTTTAATATAACATACGTAGACTTCAGTATTTGACAAAGTAGATCACAACCTACTTCTTGGTTAAAACAATGCGGGATAGACAATACAATGAACAGCTCAGGGAACTAGGTATGTTTAGCCTAACAAAGAAAAGGCTTAAGGAAGACATAGTAGTTATCTCCTAACATTAGAAAGGCTGGCACAGGGAAGAGTGTACTGATTTATTCTCCAAAGCACCTGAGGGCAAGACAGGAAGCAATGGGTGGAAGCTTGTCAGAGGGAGATCCAACCTAGAAATAGGGAGGGATTTCCTGATGGTGAGAACAATTAATCAATGGAACAGCTTGCCTCCCAGAGTTCTTAGTGCTCCATTGCTGGAGGTTTTCAAGAAAAAATTGGACAACCATTTGTCCAGGATGGAATAAGGACTCCTGCCCTGGGGAGGTGGTTGGATTAGAAGACCTCTAAGATCCCGTCCAGCCCTATAAGTCAATGTTTATGTCTATTTGTGGGACCGCATTTCTCCCAATAGTTTGTAAGCATGTAAATTTAAATTTCTTTTCTTTTCTTTTTCTTTCCAAATTTACTATTGTAATAAAAGAAAAAAATAGAAAAAAGAAAAGATTGCCCTTCTCTTTCAGTTTTCACCTTCTTTCCTTCTTCTCTGAAGGTATTCTAAGTTGATTTCAACTTTAATTATTAAACATTGAAAATTTTATGAAGTTAACAATCATGAACTTTGTGCAGTCCAAAAGTTAATAGATATTAAGTAATCCTTCCTTTTTGGAAAGAGGAAATTTCAATCTGTTTTGGAAGTCAGGAAAGCAAAAGCTCAGAATGAACGAAGACTTGCAACAAAAGTCAAAGATAATTTTAAAAGTTTCTTTCAACATATAAATAACAAGGAAAAGTCAAGGAAACAGTAGGTCCACTTAAGAGAGAAGATGGCAAGGAAGTAACAGGCAGCAGAGAGAAAGCAGAGCTGCTTAACTCATTCTTTGCAACAGTCTTCACACAAAAAGAAACTATAGCCCAACCTATCAAAACATACCTGTAAAAGACACATTAGAAATAAATATTAAAATAAGCAAGAAAATGGTTAGAGAACACCTATCTGATGTTGATGAATACAAATCACTGGGACCTGGTGGATTACATCCCAGAGTTTTGAAGGAACTGGCAGAACCATTGTACTATATCTTTCAAAAACCCTAGAACACTGGGGAATTACCTGAGGATTGGAAAAGAGCTGATGTGGTTCCCATCTTCAAAAAAGGAGGGGAAAAAAACAGACCCAGGAAACTACAGACCAATCAGCTTAACACCAATACCTGGGAAGATACTGGAAAAGATAATCAAAAAACATATGTCAGCATTCCGAATAATGCATCTGCTAAAATCAGAACTCCGAGGCAGGTAGATTCCTCAAAGAACATGTTTATTAGATACATCATATCGGCACAGCTACTGAAAGCCAATTCTAAAAGTTCCTGTGATTTTTCCCTAGTTAAAAAAGCAAATCTTCCCTCCCCAGATGTCATAGGTCACATTGTGCAATGGGAGTAGCTGGCAGGGTGCTTGATCACTCCTCTCCTCCCTCATCTGCCACCTGTTGGGATGACCTTGGTTCCCACAAGAAAACTTTTTGTTTTGGCTATTAGCAAGCGTATCTATTTTCCTCCCACACTTCCCCCTCTCAGAGTTTGTGGCAACTATGAGGCAGCACAAAATGCCTTCAGCCAGGTTCACTTCAGAGTTGACAACGTATCTGCGAATATCTAGAAACAAATAAAGTTATAACTAAAAACCAGCATGGGTTTGTTAAAAACAGATCATGCCAACCAATGCCAAACCAATTTTATTTCATTCTTTGGCAAAGTGACTAAATTACTAAATTACTAATAGACCAGCAAAATATTGTGTATACTTAGACTTCAATAAGGCATTCGACAAAATAGACCACAAACTACTTCTTGGTAAGCTAGAAAAATGTGGGATAGACAACATCACCACCAGATGGATTTGTAACTGCTGACAATTTATTCAACGAGTCATCCTTAATCTACATGGAGGGAAGTAAATAGTGGAGTACCACAAGGTTCTGTCTTAGGCCCAAGACTTTTCAATATCTTCATAAATGACTTAGATGAGGGAATAGAAGGGGAACTCATCAAATTTGCAGATGACACCAAACAATAGCCATCACCCCAGAAGACAAGCTCAGGATCCAGAAAGATTCTGACAGACTTGAACAATGGGCGCTATCCAACAAGATGAAATTTAATGTGGAGAAAAGCAAGGTTTTACACTTAGGCAGAAAAAAACAAAGGTACAAGGTGAAACCTGTCTCAAAAACAGTAACTGTGAGAGGGATCTTAGAGTCTTAGTGGATGTTCACTGAAATATGAGCCAGCAGTGTGTGACAGCAGCCAAAAAAGCTAATACAATCCTTGGTTGTATAAACAGAGGCATAGAATCAAAAACACTATCGGTACCATTTATAAAGCCTTAGTAAGGCCACACCTGGAATACTGCATCCAGTTTTGGTCACATTACAAAAAACATGTTGAGACTTTGGAAAAAGTCCAAAGAAGAACAAAGATGATTAAAAGCCTGGAGACTAAAACATATGAAGAATGGTTGCAATATTTGGGTTTGGCCAGTTTAGAGAAAAGAAGGACTAGGGGGGAACATGATAACAGTATTCCAGTATTTGAGAGGTTACCACAGAGGAGGAAGGTCAACTTATGTTTCAAAGCATTAGAAGGCAGGACAAGAAACAATGGATGAAAACTAATCAAGGAGAGAAGCAATCTGGAATTAAGGAGAAACTTCCTAACAGTGAGGATAATTAACCAGTGGAACAGCTTGCCATCAGAAGTTGCGGGTGCTTCATCCCTGGAGGTTTTTAAGAAGAGACTGGACAGTCACTTGTCTGAAATGGTATAGGACGGGTGTCGGCAACCCGCAGCTCTGGAGCCGCATGGGGCTCTTTGGGCCCTCTGCTGTGGCTCCCTGTCGCATCACTGGCTGGCCCCACCCTCGCCCTCCCCTCCCTCGCCTGGCCTGAGAAGGTAAGGGCAACGGCGGGGGATGGAGAAGCGGCCGGGGCTGATTGTCCGGAGCCTCACTCTTGCTGGAGCTTCTTCCGGCCCTTGTTGGTGTTGGGCGTGCCTCGGTTCCTTGGGGAGGCGTGCAACCTGCTCTCCGCCCTGAGACACTGGCCCGACCCGGCCGCAACTGACGCCGGCCTCGCTAACACGAGGACTGGTCGGGTGGGAATGGGATCTGGGAGGAGGGGACGTCAGAAAGGGGGACAGGCCCGCAGAGGCCAGCAACGGCTTTAAGAGGTTCAGGGCAGCGGGAAAAGGGAGCTGGCCCCGTCAAACCTTACATGCCCACCCTGGGGTCAGGCTCAGAAAAAGCCCTCCCCCATCAGCCAGTCTCTCCCCCCCCTCTCTCTCTCCATCTCTCTCTCTCTCTCCATCTCTTCTCTCTCTCGGAAAGCCACGGCTGGGCCAAGCCAGCAAGCTCTCCTTGGGGCTTTTTCCTACTCCTTTTATTTCTACTTTTTGGAAATCTGTGCTGGCTGAGGAACAAGTGCCAGCTGCGGTGGAGGCTTCCCTTCAGGCGACCCTCCTCCTCCTCCCCCTCCTTCTCCTCTCGCGACCCCCTGGCCAGCTGTGGCAGTGCCAGGAGGGTGCGCACGCGTGGGGAGATGCTCAAGCAAGCGGCCGCTTTGGTGCTCACTTGAGGAGGGTGTCCCCGCGCATGGGCATCCTCCCGTGCCCACCACAGCCGGCCAGGGGGTCATGAGAGAAGGAGGGAGAGGAGGAGGGTTGTCGGAGCCTAAGTGCAGGAGTGAAGCAGCCCTGTACCTGCCTTCGCACCACATTTGCGCGTAAGGCAGTCTTTGCTTTCTGCCACTTTAGGCTGGAGCTCACGTCCTCCGCGCTCGGCCAAAGAGCTGCCGGTGGGGGATGACACAACATGGCAAGGCGATGGCCAGAGCCTTAGTGCAGGAGGGAAGCCGCGTCCTGTTGCGTTCTGTTAAGACCCTCCTTAAGCAAGCGGCCAGCTGCCCCACGCACGCCTTTGCTGCGCTTTGGCGCTCGCTTGAGGAGGGTCTTCCCTCTCGGCCCCGACACAGCCAGCCAGGGGGTCACAAGAGGAGAAGGAGGGGGAAGAGGAGAGTCTCTCGAAGGGAAGCCTCCACCGCAGCTGGCACTTGTTCCTCAGCCAACCTGGATTTCCAAAAAGAAGAAATAAAAGGAGTAGCGAAGAGCCCCAAGGAGAACTTGGCCCAGCCGCGGCTTTCCAAGACATACACACAGAGAGAGAGAGAGAGAGAAGAGAGAGGGGGAGACACATAGAGAGGGGGAGAGAGATAGAGAGAGATACAGAGGGGGGAGATAAAGGAAGATAGGGAGAGGGACACAGAGAGAGATACAGAGAGATACAGAAAGGGGGGAGAGGGGGAGAGAAAAGGAGAGAAAGAGATAGAGAGGGGAAGAGAGAGGGAGAGGGGCAGAGAGATACAAAGAGAGATACAGAAAGGGGGGAGAGGGGGAGAGAAAAGGAGAGAAAGAGATAGAGAGGGGGAGAGAGAGGGAGAGGGGCAGAGAGATACAAAGAGAGATACAGAAAGGGGGGAGAGGGGGAGAGAAAGAGATAGAGAGGGTGAGAGAGAGGGAGAGGGGCAGAGAGATACAAAGAGAGATACAGAGAGGGGGGAGAGGGGATCAGAGAGACAGAAGGGTTTTGTGGCTGGGTAGGCGTGGCTAGGGGGTCATGTGATTGGGTGGGAGTGAGTGACATTGATTTGGCCACGCCCATCCATTTTGTGGCTCCAGGTGTTTTTTTTCTGTGGGAAACAGGTCCAAATGGCTCTTTGAGTGTTTAAGGTTGCAGACCCCTAGTACAGGGTCTCCTGCTAGAGCAGGGGGTTAGACTGGAAGACCTCAGAGGTCTCCTCCAGCTCTATTCTGATTGAATACAATATCATCAGTGTTTTATTGTATTTTACTTTGTTAAATATTTCCCAGTTGCATTTTATGCTGATCTGGGCTGCCCTCAAAAGTTGTAGGCCGCATGCAGTCCATGGGCCACATATTTGACATCTGCAGTTAGGAACTGTTCCTTACCCTTCATTTTCACTGGATCTATAGAATTCTGCAATGAGCTGTGTGTTTTCACAACTATCAGCCAATTCACCTTTCCTGAGCTGGTTAGACTTGCAGAAGGTTTATTCGCAAGTCTGTTACAGCCTGTGTCAACTTGAGGAATGAACTCTTCATGAGGCTAGCCTTGAAAAGTATCCAAACTTCTGAGTCAGATAAAATGCAGGTTGCTAGCTTGTACCAAACTATAGGAATCACACAGTGTCAGTCCTGAAAAACTTATACTATTTACCGACTGTTGGACATAATTTGAAATGCTGGCATTGACCTTTAAAACCCTAAACAGCTCAGGGCCCACATATATAATAAACATCTCTCCTTCCTATTAACCTACCCAGTTGAAATAAGCAGAAGTCCCCTGGTAAACGCCCCTCTTGCCTACCAAGTGCTCGGCTGCCTGATAGCCTTCTTCTCCAGTGTAACTCTTCAGGCTAAGGAATACTCTTCCCAGGAAGTTGTGCTACACACACACACAAACACACGGTTAGGAAAACAGTAGAAACTGTCATGTTTTAACTGGGAGTTAAAATTCCTGAATGTTAACTGTTAATAAATTTTAATTATATAGTTTTCTAATTTTAATCATATTGACTTTACGGTTATGTTTCATTTGTTTCTTCCAAAAGAAACAGAAAAAGGCCAGTACAATACATCATTTTACTCTATAACATTGCCACACACATACATTCAAGATAGATACGGAACAGGCCTACCTTGTTCATTATCACTAATATTAATTATAAATAGTCTCCTTTGTAACATGCAGTGCAAGGAGTTAGAAGTTTTCAGAAAGCAATGTGATTTTTTTCCACACACTCTTTAGGCAAGCTTAATTAATCTCTCCAAAGCAGGAAAAATCTCAATATTTCTTAACTATTTAGTAAAAACACTGGAAAAAACTACCTACCAAGAAAACTTCAACTCCCTTCTTTTTTCACGCTCAACAGAGGTATCCTGTCTCAAATCTGCAGGCAGGACCAAAAAAAAAAAAAAAAAGATGGAGAAAGGAGTATTTTTGGGAGAAAAGATGTCATTTTTGTTTCCTTTACCAAGGAAATTTACCAAAATAAATGGACAAGATTAGAGTAGACATTCCTGTTTTCATAAGGGCCAGATCCTGAGTCATGTGAAGAGGAACACAGTTTCATTTCTGTTGTAACATTATTTGAACCACAGGAATCAGTCTTAACTGAAAAAGGCTTATCCAAGAACATCCATGATTATCAAAAATAACCCCATTGATTATAGAAAGGCTTTTTATTATGTTGATCACATCAAACTGTGAAAAGCGGTCAGAATTCCAGAACATCTCATTGTCCTCATGAGAAATTTATGTACAGGTCAGAAAGCCAAATTATAGACAAAACATGGCAAAGGAGACCAACAAAACTGTATACACTCTCCATGTTTAGTCAACCTATATATATTGAACATACTGCATATCAAGAGAAGGTGGATTGGAAGAAAATAAGTGTGGTTTTAGAACTGGAGGAAGAAACTTCAATAAGCTGCATTGGCTGATGGGACCACAAAGGATCTATAAATCCCAATACTAAAAGCCAAAGAACACAGTGAAAAAATAGGACTAAAGTTAAATATATACTGTAAATATAAGACGACCAATTAAATGCCATCACTTCTGGATACCTATAAAGATCAGAACTTTACAAGCCATGATATTCCCTGCACAACTCAATGGAAGTGAAGGTTGTACTCTGAAGAAGCAAGATACTAAGAGTTTGCCTTTGAACTTTGTTTTGTAGAAGATTCTGAGAAAATCATGGAGAGCCAAGAAAACAAACCAGTGGGTCATCAAACAAATGCAACCCAGAGTTCTCATTTGAGGCACAAATGACCAGGCTCAAATTGTCTTACTTTGGACTCATTAACTCACTGTATTGCTAGGAAACAAAAACACCTTTATGGCCTGTAATCATTCAATCAATCAGTGTGAATTCATGAAGACAAATGAAATTGCACATTAACAGATACAATGAAAGGAAGAGCGATGCAAATGAACGTGCTCCCTTAAAAAGCAGAGGGGTAAAACCATGAGCAAATGCCAATAGAGAACTGACTGATGCAACTGAATCGCTCAACATTTCAACTAATGGGATCAAGGAGCCTTCTCTGCTGTGGCCCCCACCCTCTGGAACTTCTTGCCTCCTGAGGTGAGATCCGTTTCCACACTTCTGACCTTCTGGAAGAGCCTTAAAATTTGGCTCTGCCAGTTGGGTTGGGGCCCCAAACGGGTCATCCTCTGCTGGAGATGGTTGATGGAATGAGAGACAAAGGTCCACCCCAGTTGGTTTTAACCTTTTACTTATTAAATTTAATACTTTTATATCTCAGCTGCTTTCGATACCATTGACCATGGTGTCCTTCTGTGCCGACTAAGGGAGTTGGGAGTGGGTGGCACCGTTTTACGGTGGTTCTCCTCCTATCTCTCTGGCCGGTCACAGTCGGTGTTGGCAGGGGGGCAGAGATCGACCCCTAGGCCCCTCGTTTGTGGGGTGCCTCAGGGCTCGGTCCTCTCTCCCCTCTTATTTAACATCTACATGAAACCGCTGGGTGAGATCATCCGGCGGCATGGGGTGAGGTTCCAGCAATATGCTGACGATACCCAGTTATACATCTCCACCCCATGTCAATTCAGTGAAGCGGTGGACGTGATGGGTCGGTGCCTGGACGATGTAAGGGTCTGGATGGGAGTCAACAAGCTCAAACTTAACCCAGACAAGACTGAGTGGATGTGGATATTGCCTCCGAAAGACCATGTAGATCATCCTTCTGTGGTTCTGGGGGGAGAAAATTTAATCCCCTCAGAACGGATTCGCAATTTGGGCGTCCTCCTAGACCCACAGCTGAGATTAGACCAACATCTGACAGCTGTGGCTAGGGGGACCTTTGCACAGGTTCACCTAGTGCACCAATTGAGGCCCTACTTGGATCAAGAGGCTCAACTCACGGTCACTCATGCCCTTATCACCTCACGGCTTGATTATTGCAACGTGCTCTACATGGGGCTACCCTTGAAGAGTGTTCGGAGACTACAGTTAGTCTAGAATGCAGCTGCGCGAGCTGTTGTGGGTGCCTCAACGTACACCCAGACTGAGCCCATCCTTCGCCAGCTGCACTGGCTTCCGATTGGTCTCCGGACGCAATTTAAGGTATTGGTTCTTACCTTTAAAGCCCTACATGGCTCAGGACCAGTTTATCTGCGTGACCGCCTTCTACCGCATTCCTCCCAACGACCAATGAGATCGCACAGGGTCGGCCTTCTTCAGGTCCCGTCATCTAGACAATGTTGGCTGGCGGGCCCGCGGGGGAGGGCCTTCTTTGTAGCTGCTCCAACTCTTTGGAACCAACTACCTCCCGAGATCCGTATTACCCCCACCTTACTGGCCTTCCAAAAAGCCGTTAAGACCTGGCTTTTCCGGCAGGCCTGGGGCCAATGACCCTTCCATGAGGTCTTTTTAGATCGGCCCATGTATGCATGTGTGATTGAAAGATCTTTTTGATATGGATTGTAATTTATTATGTTTTTAAATTGTTTTTCTTATCTGATTATATGTTTTTACTTGTTGTTAGCCGCCCAGAGTCCCCTGGGAGTTGGGTGGCATAGAAATTTTATTATTAAATTAAATTAAATTAAATGTATATTATAAGCCACCAAGAATCACTCAAAACAATAAGACAAACATCATATCAATTGAATGAATGAATAAACGTACAACCACTGCTTCTGCATGAACAACAAACCCAAACCTTCCTGAGCCACAATGCATCACTTCCTTGGAAGCATCTTTTGATAAAGAAGAACTTGGCATCGTCTTGATGAAGAAACGTGTTTTGGGGATATGTAGATGTAGATGCAGAAGAATAGAATAGAATAGAATAGAAGGGAAGGGAAGGGAAGGGAACAGCAGTCTTCCCAAATGAACTTCCTGTATTGCTTCTTTATTCCGGGACAGGAATAAAGGGTAACAACCATTGAATAAAGGGTAACAACCATCTTTCAAAAAAAAGAAGCATTAAATACCCTTCTCCAGCACTGCTGTTTAATCAAAATGAGAGATCATCTACTATTCTATTGTCTTAAATTCAGGCTAGTTTTTGCTTTGAAGCTCCCTTCTTCTTTCTACAGATTTTGACATCCTTTCTTCCAAGAACCACACTGTAAATCTTTAGATCAGCTCCTAAAATATGATGTACTTATGAAACATAATTTGGCATTAAAATATATTTTATAACATATATTTTAGTATTTTAAGAGCTCTGAAATTACTTGCAAATTAGTAGGAATTAAGAGCTACTGAAATGAATTGTATTTTTGTCCTCTTATGTACAATATGTGCATTTTTTCAGAGCTATAGCTGGCATTTCAGTCTTGTTGTGGGGCCCTTCATAAAAGCAACCAAAGTTACTCAACTTATATCCTTCATACCTGTTGAATTATTTATGGTGATGACTAAGAATAATGAAAAAAGAAGTCCAAAGGCAAACCATGAACTTTTTTTTCTTGCATTCAATCGTGCCCAATTCTCAAAGACTACCTGGACTGCAAGCTTTTTTCTTCGAAAGTTTTTCAGAAGTGGTTTGCCATCAGCTCCTTCCTAGAGGTGGGAAAAAGTGATTGGCCCAAGGTCGCCCAACTGGGTTTGTGCTTAAGGCAGGACTACAACGGTCAGCCCTTCCAGGTAAACCAGAAAGGAAACATGACCAAATCAGTTCATTCTAATTTCCTGGAAGGCTGCATTAATAGACTTGTGCAAGTTTAAAAATACAAACTTCCCACAGCTACTTTTAACTGCCTGATCCATTATGGCAGGTCATTCCTGAGTTTCTGTCTCTGACTGTTAAGTCACTGGGGCTCCTACCTCTCTTCCAGTTCTCTGGTTATTTCCCAGGCAGCCTCTCTTCCCCTTGTTCCCCAAGGTCACCCACACATTCCAATACAAGGACTCACAGTCTCTGGCTCTGCAATGAGCCATTATGAGTCCATGAGTATCTTTGTTTGTACACCAGTCAGAGTCACATCAGGTGAAATGGGCGGCCATAAATATATGATAAATAATTTAAAGAAAGGGGGGAGGGAGGTTACTGAAAAAGTAGGGCCTCTCCTCCTTTATCAGGTGAAATATATCTGGCTTATGGTTTACAGCATACTAATTTACCGTATTTTTGGAGTATAAGACGCACCTTTTTCCTCCCTAAAAGTGGCTGAAAATTTGGGTGCGTCTTATACTTCGAATGTTTTTCCAGCCCTAACTAGGTGCTAACAGATCTTCCCAGCTCTTACCTTGCAGGCTTTTTCATTGTTACTCTCTCCAAAGAATGTTTTTCCAGCCCCAAGTCTTTGCAGGGTTTTTTTCATTGCTCTACTTGCTCCAATAAGTTTTTTTCTAGCCGTAACCAGGTGCTATCTATCTTCCCGGCTCTTACTGGCTTGCAGGCTCTTTCATTGTTACTCTCTCCGAAGAAGGTTTTTTTAAGTCCTAACCAGGGGATAAAATAATGTGCTGAAGCTGACCAGACTAAGGACGCTAGCCAGATGAATACCTGGTAGGCAGATTTTCCCCCCCTATTTTCCTCCCCCAAAACTAAGGTGCGTCATATACTCCGGTGCGTCTTATACTCCGAAAAATACGGTATGTTGTCCTATTGCAATGATGGTGAACCGAGTGCCCAAACTGGAACGTGTGCGCCAGAGCCCCAGAAACTCAAAGACCAGCTGGCCGATGTGCATGCGCGCGCCGGCCACCTGGTCTTCTGGTTTCTGATCTTTGCACACACCGGAGCCCCGGAAACCCGAAGACCAGCTGGCCAGTGCACATGCACGCGCCAGAAACCAGAAAAGCAGCTGGCAACGGCGCATGTGCCCACAGAGAGGGGTCTGCGTGCCACCTCTGGCACGTGTGCCACAGGTTCGCCATCACGGTTCTATTGAGTCTGCTTAGTTCTTCCCAACTTAAAAAAAACTGATCAGAAAAAAACGATGTCTGGTTTGCCACTTCCCATCAAGCCACTGGTTATGATCATAATTAAATTTGATAGTTAACAACCCTAATTGGAACCACAATTGTACTGCTAAGCATTTCCACTAACTAGGAAAGCAGGTGACCATGACTGTACGGGTAGTCCTCTACTTATGACCACAATTGAGTCCAAATTTTCTGTTGCTAAGTGAGACATTTGTTAAGTGAATTTACCCCATTTTATGACTTTTCTTGCCACAGTTGTTAAGTTAGTAACAAGCTTGTTAAGTGAAACTGGTTTCCCCTTTGACTTTGCTTGTCAGAAGGTTGCAAAAGGGGACACTGCAATCGTCATAAATGTGAGTCAGTTGTCAAGCATCCGAATATAAATCACATGACCACGGGGATGCTGCAATGGCCATAAGTGTGAAAAATGGTTATAAGTCACTTTTTTCAGTGATGTTGTAACTTTGAACGGTCACTAAATGAACTGTTATAAGTCGAGGACTACCTGTATTTTCTGGATGAAAAGAGACAAAACTAGTCAGTTTCACATCTTCCTCTTCTTTGCCTCCTGATCACCCCCTCACCCTTTGGGAATGCTCTAATGCCTGCCTACTTGTCTTGTATAGGTAGAAAGCAATGTGGTCACACTGTAGCCTGGGGCTGGGAACTGCAGGAGTGCTGAATAAACACATTACAGTGCTCTCTTGAAATCTCTTTCTCTCCAAACTCTCCACTCTGTAAGGGGATGGGGAGGGGGAAAAACCATTTCTGTAGACCAGTGTTTCCCAACCTTGGCAACTTGAAGATGTCTGGACTTCAACTCCCAGAATTCCCCAGCCAGCAAATGCTGGCTAGGGAATTCTGGGAGTTGAAGTCCAGACATCTTCAAGTTGCCAAGGTTGGGAAATACTGCTGTAGACACTCTCCTTTGCCTGACCCTTTCCCACTGCAAATGTGAACATTTCCTTTTGATCTGTGGAAGAGCGAACAGCTTACTCTCTTGAAATCTCTTCCTCACCAATTTCTCCACTGCCAGAAAGGCAAAGGAGAAATTGTCTACAGAAATCACTTGCTTCCCCAACCCCTTGCAGAGCAAACAGATTGGAGAAGATTCCAAGAGAGTACTGTAAGCTGTTTGCATAATGTGTGGCAGCCCTCAGCCCCAGGCTGCAGGCATGGTTGCATTGCTTTCAATGTGCAAGGGGGAGGGGAAAGAAACCCACAGGTCAGGCACAAGACAACACGTACTGATTGCAATGGCAATAAAATGATTGAGGAGCACTGGGAAGGTCATAAATGGAGCATAACTTTATTTTTTCATTGGACCATTGTAACTTTGAACAGTCGCTAAACAACTGGCTGGTAGTTTGAAGTTACTTATCATCAAGTTGGAGTCTAAAGCTAGGCCCTAACACTGGTTTCCAATTGTTACTGGCTTGTTTGGGAGCAGAATGCCTGAAGCCCTTGCTAGAATGCAACATTAAATTCTTTCTCCCTGGAAAGTTTCTATTCATTGTAGCTGCACCCACTGACAGAAGAAGCCACGTGAGAACAAATCAGCCACTGTACATAGGCCCACCATTCTGAATAAGAAATGAGAATTCTTTTCAAATCCAAGTTATCATTTTGCATGAATATGGTAATTGTGCTAAAGGACTTTTCTACGTAAACGAACAAGCAACATACATTTCTCAAATCTCAGCTTATCATTTTGGAATACTGGTAACTCAAAACAATTTCAATCTTAATTTTCAGACTTATTAACAAACCCACTATATTATTTTAATGTGCATTTAAAGATTCACTAAAACATTTTAAATCCACCCTGACATTTGGTTAAAAGTCTGAGAGAAAAAGCAAACTGCACATGAATGATCCAAAAAGCTACTACAAAAAGTTAATACTACTCCCCAACTTTAACCACTGAGCCATCGCATCCCCAATCATGATCAAATTTCTTCTTTTTCATGATACAAGTTTTGCATTGCTTAATGAAATGAACTTGCACTTTGTTCTAATATATTTTCATTTATTTACCATTTCTGCAATCCTTAACATATTTGATGACTGTTAAGTATCTTCACTATTGAGCTCCATATATTTAACTTCTTGAATAAGTGTATTAATAATCGGATTGAGTTAAATGTTGAGTTTGCTCAACATTTCTTACCACACAAGAACATAGCCTGAGCTCACCTTACTTCTGGTCCACAATATAAAGTAAGAAAATTAGAAACTATCAAAGGAAAACTTACTTTATCTTATTAACTGAATTTATATCCTTTAAAATGCACAAGCAAAAAATGAGTTAAATTCCATTGATGAAAGCTAATTTATTTTATTATGCAATAAAATAAAATCACTTAAGTAGAAGATAAACATTTTACTTGCTCAGATTTTAAGGAAAAATCCTTTTATCTTGATCATAAATTTCCTTAGTCACACCAGTTTTTCACTACAAAATGCAACATACTTTTACCATAAAATCAGAAATTAACCACTAGCAGTTTGACTAGATTAATCAGATTATATTTTCAGCCAGAAAAACAAGGCAAACATCATGATTTAATTAGGTCAAGATATTTTTAAAGTCACAAAACCAAGCAACAAATTAATTGCAAAGCAACACAAGTCAAATTATTAGGTTGCACAAAGAATAGCATGTCAGAAAGTCTTAGAACTGATCCCAAGTGTGCCATTTTGCTCAGGTTTAATGTACTAAAGAACTAAAATTGTGACAGCAACAGATAGTAAGTGCCACCTCTGCAAGGAAATGGAAAACATAACAAAATACAAAGACCTGCAAACAGAAACTGAACGACCTTGGCAAAAGAAAGCAAAGGTAGCACCAATAGCAATAGCTGCCTTGGGTGCAATCCCAAAACAATTGGAGCACCACTTGAACACCATTAGGATTGACAAATTCACTATCAGTCAATTGCAAAAGGCAACTCGGAACAACTTACATCCTGCAACGATATCTGTAAAAGCTTTAAATCAAGTTAAACTCCCGAATTCCTCAGCCAGCATGCCAATCCCCACTACTTAAAGTGGTTGAGGTTAAGAAACACTGGCTTAGACAAACAACAAAGCCAAGGTAAGAACTGGCTACAGAGCTCTGTGATCCCAATTTTGTCTTATGAGACATTATGTCTCATATGAAACATTACATCTTGTGACCTAAATGCCCTGTCCTAGCATGTTAGAGACAGGTCAATTCACACATAAATCCTTGTATCTCCATCTTTGTCCCCTTTCCTAGTTAATGCTTTTCCAAGCTTTATCTATCAATGTTAGCAAAATTATAAAGATAAATCATTTGTGAACCAAATATGTTTGAAAATCTCAATAACCAAAATAAATATCTTTTACTTCAAGATAATTATTTCAAAAAAATGAAAATCAAACTATTAATTTTGGTTTCAGAATCTGAATGCTGGATGATAACTCTCAAACTACTTGAAGATCCACTCCTTATTAATTCCATAATAGTTAAAGCTGTGTTACTCAGTCAAAACATTATTCAAACATAAATAGAATATTTTTTATTGGCCAGACACACAAGGAATTTGTCTCTGGTGCATAAGCTCTCAGTGTACATACAAGCAACAAAAGTGATAATCATAACATACAATCAGAGATAAGATACAACCAACAAAGTGATAATCATAAGAAAGGAGTAGGTAATAGAAAGATGAGAAGGATAATAATAATACAGTCCTACTACATGGTTAGATATCCTTAGGCATAAAACAGTTTTGTGGGAATTATGTGTTTAGCAGAGTGATGGCATGGGGAAAAACTGTCTTTGTGTCTGGTTATTTTGGCATGCAATGTCCTACAGAGGCATCCTGAGGGAAGAAATTGAAACAATTTATATCTAGAGGTCTGTAGATGTTTTCTCAGCTCTCTTTCTGGCTTGTGTAATATAATACAGCTAAAGAGCTTTAAAAATTCTGAAAAGACAGCCATGTTGCAAAGGCACAAAATTCTATGCACAAATACCACCGAGTACTTTTTGCATTAAAAGGAAGATACAGGGCTCTTGCTATAATGGTAGGTCAGCAGAATAACTCCAATTTAGGATTGGACCTGCAAGTTTACACTTTTGCTTTAACTTTATTATGCATCAATAAGATTCATTTTCATAAATCAACTGCCTGATTAAGACCTGAAAATGTAAAAGAGATACAGTAGGATCCAGAATACAATATTGTCTACAAGAGTTTTTGTAACATGAGTTCTCCTACAATTATTGATCCATAATGGCAAGTTCTCACATTATACTAAGTTTGTTCCTAATTAATAAGACTTTGAATAGATGTTGAGTTCAAATATTGCATCAAATATAACATGGTTTTAACTTAGTTCTGGTTATATTCACAAATTACACTAAAGCAATGTAATATCTTTAAATATAGATGTCAGCAGCCATAGTTTATATTTTCATAGAAGATTCTTGCATCTACAGCATTTGCACATTTTTAATAACACATAAGCCATGGTTCACAAACCATAATTGAGAGAGCTTTACATTGACTAAATATGATTTGTTGACTTTTGCTTAGCATGTGTGAATCTAACAACTGTAGTCTATAAAACACAGCTTGTATCTTAACACAAAGGCAAGCCAGCTAGCTGTGGTTTATTAATAAATAATGTTTAATATGTGAATTGACTATGAGACAGCTATATTTATTCAAACCAGCAACACTAAGTAGTATACAAAGGGTTATATAATTTACTAAAAAAACATCTTGTGGGACATCTATGCTCAAAAACAAGCTGTTTACAAAGATGGCTGTGAAGAAAACTGCAATACTCTTGCCTGTTGGGCTATTGTTTCTCTTTTAATCAGGACAATTCTTAACATCAGTGAATCCAGAAGAGCAAGGTAACATCCGTCCCATCTCCTGGAGCCACAAAACTTCATAAAGAATTTCTGAGAGGCTGACTGCACATCTCAACAGTAGTTTCATAAAGGCAAGCACACACTGCGGCTCATTTAGAGAAGAAAACCTTACTATAAATGGTACTCTGTTCTTGGAAGTTTTGCCATGTTACACTACAGGTTTAATGCCTTTATTAAGTTCATTTTCATAACTTTTCAATAATATAGGAAAAAACATAGATGGCTCACATACTGTGCTTAACTATATTCTTTGACTAACCCATAATTAGTTGGATCCACAGTTATATTATTTCACAAACTATAGTCTCCAAGTCCTAATTGGTGGATCACATTACAGACTCAGCAGTGGCTGAACAAGCCATATTACAGATGAATACAATGTGTGAATCCAACCAGTCACTTATCCAAATCCATTCACTAAGGGCACAATTGAGATCTCAATCCACATATCAACTTCATGTCATACCAGAGTGACCGAACAATGACTTTCCTTAATTAGCAACTTCTACTGCGGCTCCCAAAAACTTGAAGTCAGCATTTCCATCTGCAACACTGGCATATATGCCGTTTCAGCATCACAGGATTAAATTTATTAAGGCTGCATAGGTAAAACAATCATCTCAGCAATATAAAGACTGAACAGCACTGCTAGAAAAATAAAGAGCAGTCTTACATACATATAGACTGCAATATACTTCCAATTGCAGGAAAATGAAGTACAAATTGACATAATGTAAAAAATACACCATGGAATTTGGAAAAACTATGTTTAAAGTAGAAACCACACAGGGAATCTAATACAAATACTGCTAGAAGAGCAGTTCAGGTAGTCCTCAACTTACGACAATTGAACCCAAAATTTCTGTTGTTAAGTGAAGCATCAGTTAAATTAATTTTGCTTCATTTTCTTATTGTTAAGTGAACCGCTGCAGTTTGGTAAGTTAGTAACACAGTTGTTAAGTGAATCTGGCTTCCCATTGACTTTGCTTGTCAGAAGGTCGCAAAATTTATTTATTTATTTATTTATTATTTTATTTATTTATTTATTATTTTATTTATTTATTTATTATTTTATTTATTTATTTATTTATTTATTTATTTATTGTTCTCATTTTTCAGGTGATCACATGACCCCGGGACACAGCAACCGTCAAAAATATGCATATGAATTTTGATCATGTGACCATGGGGATGCTGTAATGGTCGTAAGTGTGAAAAATGGTCATAAGTCACTTTTTTCAGTGACACTGTAATTTTGAACCGTCACTAGATGAACTGTTGTAAATCCAGGACTACCTATACTGCTGAGCATTTTATTCACACAGTACATTTTATCCAGGGGTGGGTTCTAACTTACCTCGCCACCGGTTCACTTCCTCCTGTGCCGCATGGGGGTGCGCGCATGGGCGTGCTGCATGGGCACGCGCGCATGCAGTGCCCAAAACCAAGCTTCTGCACATGCGCAGAAGCCAAAAACAAGATGAAAAAAACAAGATGAAACATTAGAGCCAGTTCGGGGGCGTGGCCAACTGGCAATTGCTCCCAGTTTGGCGAGCAGGGGGAAATTCCCGCTATAGATTCTATAGAAACTGGGAGCAACCCACCTCTGATTTTATCTCATCATTAGTACTATAGTACTTGAAAATACCAAATATTATATAAAACAAACTCCTTTTCTCAGTTTTCCTTACAACACTGTGAGATAAGTTGCATTCAAAGACAGACCAGTTTCATAGTATGTACTAACTCATGCCTTTTCTTTATAAACCGCACTTTTTGTGCTGTATAAATACAACCTGAAAGTTACAAATAGAATAATTCTGAATTCAAACAAACACATTTAAAGGATATAAGATTCAATAACAACACATGTAAAAATGGCAAGTTTTAACTTTCCACAGCTTTTTTTTAAAGAAACATTCTTAAATAAATAAACTTCAAATAAGCCTGTGTGAAACAATTGAACTCTAAATTAAAGATATTCCTGCTCAATCTTTTGCATAATGGTAAATTTCTATTATTTTTGCTTTTTCTTTTTCTTTGAACCCACTCCTGCGAACCTACAAAATCGGCTAAACTGAGATAATTCATGGACTGGTTGATAAGGAGTCTCGAGTCTAGTCCATGCAAAATATAGCACAATAAATGTGTTACTATACTCTTTAAAGGATCACAACTCTAAAATTTTTGCTGTAGCAGACTAATTTATGTACAAATAGCCCAAATATATTATCCAAAAATATAAGAACTATTCCAAACAATTTTATAGGTGTTTTTTATTTATAGCATTCAAAATAATGAGATAAAGCTACAGCACTAGCTCAACGTGCTTTCATATTCAACACTTGTTTATTGGGCCTTCATGTGTATTTTAATAGTTATTGCATTAAAGCAGGATATACCCCAAGCAGTTTAATATTACGGTGTGCACAATTAGAAACTCTATATAGGAGTAACCTTGCAACTTAATGGCAAATTTATCACACCAAGGAGTAACCTAAAAAATAACAATTTTACCCTAGACAGGATCATGGTTTGCTTATTGGAAGTCTTTCCTGAAAATTCAACCATATTAAGAAGGTTCAAAACAAAAAAGATGAAGCTCCTTCTTTATGTTCTCTTTTTAGATGCTGGCTTATTATTTCTGGGTTGTTGTTTTTTAAACTATTTGATGAAATATTTAAGCTTTCGAAATGACACATTACATTCTTCATTCTCAAAGGATGCTGATGAACTTTCCAAGGCATGGCAAGATCCACCCCCCAAAACGAGACACTTTCGGATTCTTCCCCAGGTTCAAAACCAACGGGATCCAGTCCTTCGTTTGACACCATCCCCTCTTTAAAAGGGGCCCGTTTCCTACTCAAAGCAGGCCGGCCTAAAATGGCCCCAAGCCGCCTTTCAGCCCCGCACTACAACCGGCCCCGGGAGACCTTCCCCCCGTCGCCGCCGCCGCGAAGGCAACCGGCCCAGTCCGTCCGGGGGGACGCAGGGCGGCCCACTGCAGCCGAGGCCGCCGGGCTGCGACTCGCCTCCGGCCCCGTCCTTCTGGGGCAGCCGGGGATTCCGCGCCCTTCCCGCCCCGCCCGGCGGCCGAGGGTCCCGACTCCCGAGCCGCGAGGGGCGAGCCGGGGTCCCGCCGGCGCAGGCGCACTCGCCGCCCTCAGAATTCGCCCTCCGGGCAGGGCCCTCCCTTCTTCCCCTCCCCGGACCCGCGCCTCGACCCTCCCGGCCGCGGGGCTGGGCGGCGGCCCGGCTGGAGGGCCGTCAGGCGCGGCGCCCCTTCCCAGCGCGGACGGGCCGGCGGCAGCCCGCCCTCCTGAGGGAGCCCAGGCCCCGGCGCGCGCGGCCTCCGCTCACCTGCCACCGCGCTGAAGGCCGGCGGCGCTCTGCCCGTCACGCGGGCTCGGCCGGTTGCTGGCTGCGCTCCGGAGCGGCGGGCGGGCGGGCGGTTGGGCGGCGGCGGCGGCGGCCCGGAAACGGAGGAGCGGCGGCGACGGCAGCGGCGGCTCGCAGCCTGACGCCGAGGGGAGGGGTCTGCGCGGGGCGGGGCTTCTGCTGGACTGACAGGCGGCGGGGCGGGGCGGCCGGAAACGGTTGAGCGCCTGGAGCGGCTCTTTTCGTCAAGCGGCGCCCTCGGGAGTCCGATAGTCTCGGGCCGCTGGAAGCAGGCCGGCCAGACTCGGAGCCCGGGGCCTCGCTTCGATCACGGGCGCGGCGCTCTGGCTCGTCCCCCGGGAAGGGGAGCGCGGGGTCTAGGCCGGGACAGCCCTCGGGGTATCTGGATCATTTGAAGCCCAGCGAAGAGGAGGGTTGTAACTACCAACTCTTGTGCTCGCCTTTATTATCCAGCCCTGAGAGGTTCCCAATGTCCTGAGAGGTCACCTCAAATATTGAATTTATTTGGATGTCTCTTCTGCTCATTTGCTTTCCTGATAAAAAATAAGAAATTTGCTTTCCTGATAAAAATAAACTATTTAAACACTTCTATTACAGAAAGCATTCTTAATTTACGGCATTTTTGCAGGACTGCCTAAAACAGTGTTTCCCAACCTTGGCAACTTGAAGATGTCTGGACTTCAACTCCCAGAATTCCCCAGCCAGCATTCGCTGCCTGGGGAATTCTGGGAGTTGAAGTCCAGACATCTTCAAGTTGCCAAGGTTGGGAAACACTGGCCTAAAACGTTCGCACAGTACAGCTAGTCCTCCTTACAACAGCATTTAGTGACCATTTGAAGTTACAATGGCATTGAAAAAAGTGACGCAGGACCGTTTTTCACGCTTATATTGCAGCATCCCCAGGGTCACATGAGGAAAATTGTCAACTGATTGATTTTTATGGCAGTTGCAGTATCTTAGGGTCATGTGCTCACCATTTGCAACCTTCTGACAAGCAAAGACAATGACGAAG
Organism: Diadophis punctatus similis; assembly: GCA_023053685.1. Lineage (NCBI taxonomy): Eukaryota > Metazoa > Chordata > Lepidosauria > Squamata > Dipsadidae > Diadophis > Diadophis punctatus. The sequence continues at coordinate 18,866,066 of JALIGW010000015.1, read as the reverse complement.
CCAGGTTCACTTAACAACCATATTACAAACTTAAGAACTATAGTGATTCACTTAACTATAACAAGAAGAGTAATAAAATGGGGCAAAACAACAAATGTCTCACTTAGCAACAGAAATTTTTTGCTCAATTGTGGTTGTAAGTCAAGCACTACCTGTCCTGTACTTTAGGTCTGCTATGGCCCTTTGAGACACAAATGGCTCACATTATCCTACCTCGGACACATGAAGGCTCTGGAAAGGCTCTAATGCAGAGGTCTTCAAACTTGGCAACTTTAAGACTTGTGGACTTTAACTCCCAGAATTCTCCAACCCCTGCTCTAATGCTGTGAAGATAGAAGGGGAAAGAAGAGAAGCAGCAAGGTGGATGGACTCAGCTACATTAGTGATGAGTGCATCACAGGAGAACCGAAAGTACAGGTTATGGACAAGATTTTCATGGGGGGAAAATCTACGCAGTTGCTAGGAGTTGATAACAACTTGATGGCACACAATTGATCCTGCTTCAGGTGCAACTGCTGGAGCAAAGCTGACCATGGAGTTGGTACATCTGCTGTTCAAGCAAAGCTACTCCCGATCCATCTGTAGCTCCTACTTTGCAGCACATCTGTGAAGAAAGCAAATGTCGTCCTGCCCTCTCCTTGGATTATCCTGGTTGCTACCAATTAATTATTTTTAGCATCATCAACAACGGGTCAGGCACAGGGTCTGGTCAGAAAAAGTCAGGATCTTGGCTGTGATAGTGCAATGCATGTGATAATGGGTGGAGCTTCTCTTGCAGCATGAGAGCCCTGATCTTGACTTTTTGGAACAAGCCCTGTGGAGATTCCTGCTGAACCATGTTACAGTAGGAAGGCTGCCATTCCAGCAATGAGGAAGGTGCAATAATTATGCTGCAGGTCAACAATGTGGCCAAATATTCTGTATGGGCTTTGTTTTGCCACCACCATTAAACCTGACAGAAAGCTGATGTGGACTACACTTCTGCCAACAGCAAGAATCTCTGAGATGAACCCTTTAAAAGCCAGTTCCGAGCTATAACTGTATGTAATGTCTTCCCCCCCCCCTCTCAGTAGCAAAGCTTTTAGCCCTACCTCTCTGAGGTTGAGCACTGGGGTGCCATAGAGCCACCACTAAGTTTGCCTGCCCTAGAGGTAGAGAAATGGTACAGGGTCTCCTGCTTGAGCAGCGGGTTGGATTAGAAGACCTCCAAGGTCCCTTCCGACTCTTATTCTATTCTGTAATTCTGTAAAATAACAGGATTTTGAAACATCTCCTTTTCCCTTTTCATAATGTGGCTGCCCCAACAGGGCTTTGTCCAGCAGTGTTGTTGCTTTGCTCAGTTAATGCCAGGTTCTTCAGGATGGTTTTCCAACCCCCTGCTCAGGCAGGAAACCCTATAGCATTTCCGACAAATGGTTGCCCAACCTCTTCTTTAAAAACTTCAGTGTTGGAGCACCTACAACTTCCAGAGGCAAGTGGTTCCACTGATTAATTGTTCTAATTGTCAGGAAAATTCTTAGTTGTAGGTTGATTCTCTCCATGATTAGTTGATTAGTTTCCGTCCATTGCTTCTAATCCTGCCTTCAGGTGCTTTGGAGAATAGCTTGACTCCCTCTTCTTTGTAGCAACCCCAGAGATATTGGAACACTGCTATTATGTCATCCCTAGTCCTTCTTTTCATTAAACTAGATATACCCAATTCCAGTAACCATTCTTTATACTGTATGTTTTAGCTGCCAGTCCACTTTGTTGCTTAGTTGCTCTTCTCTGTACTCTTTCTAAAGTCTCAACATCTTTTACATCGTGGCAACCAAAACTGGAGGCAGTATTCCAAGGGTGGTTTCACCAAGGCTTATAGAGTGGTATTAACACTTCATGTGATCTTGATTCTATCCCTCTGTTAATGCAGCCTAGGACTGCATTGCCATTTTTGGAAGCTTCAGCACACTGCTGGCTCATATTTAAATGATTCTGCACTAGGACACCAAGATCCCTCACAATTGAGCCAGGTACCTCCTATACATTTGGTTTTTCTTGCCTAAATTTACTTTTTTTCACCACTGAATTTTATTTTCTTAGATAGGGCCCATCAAGATCCTTCTGGATCTTAAGTCTATCTTCTGGGGAGTTGGCTATTCCTGCCAGCTTGGTGTCATCTGCAAATTTGATGAGTTCCCCATCTATCCCCTCGTCCAAATCATTGAAGATATTGAAGAATACTGTGCCTAAGATGGAGCCGTGAGGTACCCCACTGCATACTTCCCTCCATATCATTCCAAAGCTTCATGCATCCTTTTTTAACAAATATCAGATAAAAAATTTACAGTTAAAGATCTTCCAATTGGCAGAATAAGGAAAAACTGCTTGGTGAATCTACTGTTTTTCTGGATCAAAGAAAGTGAAAATTGTTTTAAAGAATTTTAAGTTGTTAGCAAAAAGCTTAACTAGGATTTGATGTACCGGTAAAATAGTTTAAACTGACAAAGAACAGTAATTTTGAAATATTAGTTTTTGGCAAAAAGTGCTTTTGAAATATTAAATTAAATAGACCAATGGACTGGATTTTCATAGGAATGTTGTTTAATGTTACAGAACACAGGCAATTGGTGTATTTTACAAAACAAGAGAGATAAAGGTAATATGAAACAGACAGTATGAATCCAACTACAGAGTATCAAATGAGACTCAAATAAATGTCAAATGAGTATTAAGGATACAAAGTCAAAACTCGGGGGGGGGGAGTGTGGGGGCAGAAAGTTTCCCTTTTACTTTTTCCCTTGTAACTGTGACCAGGCAAAACAATATACCATATTTTTCGGAGTATAAGATGCACCTTTTTACCTCCAAAAAGAGGGTGAACACTTGGGTGCGTCTTATACACCGAATGCAGCCCCACCCACCCACCCACCCACACCCTTTAGCCTCTGTCTTCCAGCAATTTACCTGCTTTCAGGAAAGAGGGAAGAGCCTGTAAAGCCAAGCAAGTCAGTAGCAGTTTCCCGACCTACAGCTGATTAGGTTTGCCACGTGGGGAAATGAAAGTGAAAGTAGCTGCAAAGAGGCAAATAGCTGGGAGAGACATGCAGATTTTTATTTTCTGCTGGATGCAAGGGGGTAAGTGAATAACTATAAATGTCTGTAGAATGTTCAAATTATTAGACTTATTTTTTAAAGACTGCTTTATTATTGTTCTAGCCAGGTGTCTCCAACCTTGGCAATTTTAAGACTTGTGGACTTCAACTCCCAGAATTCCACAGCCAGCTTTGTTAGCTTTGCTGGCTGTGGAATTCTGGGAGTTGAAGTCCACAAGTCTTAAAGTTGCCAAGGTTGGAGATCCCTGTAAATCTAGACAACTTAACAAAATAAAGAAGCTTTTTAAAATAAATGCTTGCTCTGAAGAGGTCCAGTGCTATTGTATTTTCTTTTAAATAATAGAGAATAATGTATACTTCCAGAAATTTTAATTAATTTTAACAGCTCTGTACAAGTATAGTATGAAATGTAACAGTGTCCTGTTTAGTATTAGAGTTAAATCCTGACTTACCTTGGAGTAGATCTATTTAAATAATTGGGAGGAGTTAGTGTGACTACATTTAAGAAAACTTTCTGGCATAATGTACATTTCTCCAGTTCTTTGCTATTTCTATGGGTCAGGCACACATGCACAGAAATACACAGCAAACAGTGTATATCATCTGTGCTGTTTGCTGTTTGCTGTTTGGCAAATTGCTTGGAGGCAGAGGCCTTTTTTCCTTGTTCTCCTCCCCCCAAACTAAGATGTGTCTTATACTCCGGTGCGTCTTATACTCCGAAAAATGTGGTATCTAAGTTTGTGTGGCAAAGGAAAAAATTAGGAGCTAAGTATAAAGTGCTACAACATGCAAAGAAAAGAAGGTTTACCTTTACCTGATCTGAAAGTGTATTTTGCAGCTTGTTGTTTGGTTTCCATGAGAGAGAGAGTATTACTGAGAAATAAAAAACATTTAGTGTTAGAAGGACGTGATCTGAGATTTGGGTGACATGGCTATTTATAATACAACAAAGTCAAAGTAAATGTAGATTTCAGAAATCGTTATGTTAAATGTGCCATATTGAGAAGGAATAGATACAAACCAGGCTGTGCCCAAAGCACTCTTATGAATTTCAGTACAAGAAGCATTTTATACACAATAGGCAAAGATAGGTAACATATCATGAAATGCCAAAATAGAACCCTGATGACAGAGGGACATCGTTGTCAATGGTTTTATTACTTAGTTATCAGAAAAATTTAGGCAAAAGATTCATGGTATTGAACAATGTAAGAATTTGAAATGGAATTGTGTAGAAATGATGTGTAATTGCTAAAATGTATAAGCTTTTGTTGAAATTTAAAATGAAAAAAGGTCAAATAATGTACAATTAAATTGGCTACAATTTGATTGTAATATACAAATAGAACAATGAGAGACTATGTGATTGAAAATATGGAAATTTGTTATAGTCTGAGATTTATGTATTTACTGTATAGCATACACTGTCAGAGAAATCTACACATGCTAGATATACAATGTAGTACTGATAGCCTAAATTGCTGGTTCATTCTGCTCAGTGCTTATGCGCCTATCCTTGGTGCATGGTGGGGAGTGAACTATCTTTATACCAGCTGACTACAATAGTGGCGCTAAGGTTGCTGGCTCTTCCGGGCTCCTCCGCCAGTCTCGCCTCACTTCGCCTTGTGTCACGATGCCTTGCGTCCGGCCAAGTCCAGCGTCGGCTTCCACTCTCTGCACTCACGAATGCAGCTAGGTTTTTCCCACCAAAGTGGTACCCGTTCGTCTACTCACAATGTTGGATGATTTCAAACTGCTGGGTGGGCAGGAGGCAAATCGCTAAATTGACTTGATTGGAGAAAAAAATAATATTTACATGCATGTGTGACTGGAAACCCATTGTAGACATTTTGCATAAAAAGGGGAAAAACATGATTTATGGTTTTGATGATTAGACGGATATAGAAAGAAGAGTATCATAATTTAACTTTAGATAGAGAGGTTAAAATATAATTGTACTTATAACTGCTGTGAAGAATATTGGAAGCTACTTTGTATCTTTCTTTTCTGTTTTTATTCTACTTGTTTTTCTTTTCTTGCAGTTAGTTTTCCCTTTATTTACTTCCTTCCTTCCCCTCCTTCCTTTTTTCCCCTTCCTTTGTTTATATTAGTTTGTCGTAGTTTTATATTTTTAAAAAGTTCAAATAAAAACCATATTTTAAAAATTCTGCCCAATATAAGCAGACTGGGGTGTGATATATGTGTATATTAAATGACTCTTAACAGCAGATTAACAACATATTGTTCTAACAAACTGTGTTAAACCTGAAAGTAAAACGGTAACTAGCTTGTTACTTTGAACCACTAAAGGGCTAAATGTTGTGCAGGACATAGAATTAAACCTTTTTAACAGTTTTATTTTTATTACCCATATAAACTGATTTAGGCAGACCAGTCTGAGGTGAAGAGAGAGAAAAAGCAACTGCTGTACAAACTCCTGAAAGTGGGAGAGCCTGTGTGCTACTCTGCACTGCCATCTGCTGTAGATGTCAAGTACAGCATTATAAACCAATTCAATTATTGGACTGCTTCACACACATAATCCCAAATTAGGTGCCTGCCGCTGGCATCTAACAAATTGTACTATTTTGTGAACTGCAACTCACTTCTTCAACAGCTAGCTTGGTTTAGTGGTTTAAGGTTTTAGGGTAGAAACGGGGAGACCTTGGGCACAAAGGCAGTCGGATGACTCTGGGCCAGTTCCTCTCTCAGCCCCAGGAGGCGGCAGTGGCAAATCCCTTCCAAAAAAACCATGTCAAGAAAACGGCAGGGACTTGTCCAATGAAAATCAGGAATCAACACTGACTTGAAGGCATCCCCCCAAAAAGCTCACCTGATGTAAACTAAGGAGAAATTTCCTGACAGAACAATCAGTGGAAAGGCTTAAGACAAGTTGTGGGTGCTCCATCACTAGAGGCTTTCAAAAATAGATTGGAAAGCCATTTGTCTAGAATTGTATAGAATTTCGGTTGTAAGTTGTTGTCATGCATTGAGGCACCACATGACCTGACTCAGAATTTGATCTGTTTTTATAACAGTTAAGCAAATGTGGCAATCATTAAACAAACCCATTTTCCCCAATATAGCAATAGCACTTTACTTATATACCGCTTCATAGTGCTTTACAGCCCTCTCTAAGCGGTTTACAGAGTTCAGCATATTGCCCCCAACAATCTGGGTCCTCATTTTACCGACCTCAGAAGGATGGAAGGCTGAGTCAACCTTGAGCCTAGTGAGATTTGAACAGCTGAACTGCTGAACTAGCAGTCAGCCTGCAGTCGCAGCATTTAACCACTGCACCACTTCAGCTCTATGAGTGTTTCTTGCAGGAAACCAGAAGTAAACAAGAGAAACCGGCAAAAAGCATCATAAATTGTGCTCATGTGACACTACAAATGGCTGTCAATGTGAGCCAGTTGCCAAGCACCCAAAATGTGATCACATCATGTGGTGTGTCTGTGTCTGTGCATGCAGCAGCCATAACTTTGAAAAGGGGTTGTAAGTAGCTTTGGGGAGTCAGTCATGACTTTTTTTTTTTGCAAAAAGTTTTTTTATTTTTCTCCACCTTAAAAATGCATACTTAATAACACATATACCATAAGCAACCATATATATATATATATAATATCCCTTACATAGAAATAGTACAGCCTAAATCACATTTCATAATATCTACTGTTCAGCCTCCATCAATAACAAAAACAAAAAATATAACTTTAATATTAAAACAGCAAACTCAGCTAATTTTCTTGCTTTCTATTCTAACAGTCATATTATTAAATCCTAACTTCTATTTCCATTCTATTCTAATTTAATTTTCGATATATGTCACATATTTGTCTAATGCTGCCTCCTTTTCTCTTTTTGCCTTCCGGGTTATCTAGATCATATTCCTCAATTCCTTTATTTCTTTTATATTAAATTTACATTTAGTATTATATCAATTATCTATATTTTATCTATTTTCTTTTTCCACCCATTCATAAAATTTTCCCCAAATTTTATAAAACTCCAAGTCTTTTTTATCTTTAATTCTCATTGTAAGTCTATTCATTTCCGCACAGTCCATTATCTTTCTTAATACTTCTCGCTCTGTTGATATTCTATTCAATTTCCAGTTTTGTGCATATATAATTCTAGCGGCAGTCACTATGTGAACAATTAAATTTATTTCTTCTTTTTAATTTTTTCTGGCAATATGCCTAATAAAAATATTTCTGGTTTTAAATCAGTGCTTTGCTTTAAAATCTTTTCAATCCATATTCAAACTTCTGTCCAGTATTTTTTGCCTTCAGTACAAGTCCACCACATATGATAAAATGTGCCAGGTATGTGATTACACTTCCAACAATTCATCGATTTATTCTTAAACATTTTTGCTAATCTCTCTGGGGACATATGTCATCTGTAAAACATTATACATATTTTCTTTAAATGCTGTTGCCATTGTCATTTTATAATTCCTTTCCCATAGCTGCTGCCACATATCCCTATCTATTGTATGTCCTATATGTCTCATCCATTTTATTTCGTCTTTCACTTGTTCAAATTCAAATTCAATGGAGAGCAAATAGTTATACAATTTCTTTATCAACTTTTCATCTTTTCCTGTTAATATTTCATCTAGTTCTGTTTTCTCCAAATTAATTCCTTCTATTTTACTATCTTTTTCAAATCTTGCTTGTAGTTGCGTCCTCAGGTACCAGTCCATTTTTATGCCTTGATTCTCTAGTTCTGTGACAGATTTCAACTTATCCATCTTTAATAAAATATGATTATATCTCGGAATATTATTCCAATCTATTCTACTTGGGTGTATCAGAGTTTCTAATGTCGATATCCAATAAGGTATTTTTGAGTAATGTTTAGTCTTTCTTTTATCCCAAATTAAAAATAACGAGTTCCTTATACTATGTCTCTGGAAATAGCCGTGTATCTTATTTCCTCCATACCAAATAAATGTGTGCCATTCAATTTGTAGGTCATGTCCTTCTAGTATTAAGAGTCTTTTATTTCTAAGTAAAATCCATTCCTTAATCCATGTCACTGCTGCTGCTTGGTACTACAACTCCCAATTTGGGAGGCCGAAACCTCCTCTTATTCTTGCATCTTGTAGCATTTTCAAACTGATCCTCGGTCTTTTCCCTTGCCAAATAAATTTCGTTATTGTTTTATTGATCTCATTGAAAAAAGTTTTATCTATTTTTTTTCAAGTTTTTTATTTTTATTTCCATGTAGACAATTCACATATTTATCATCTCATTTCTCATTTCATTTTGTATACAATCATTACACATTTTATATAAATATCTTGTACTTATCTTATTACTTTATTCAGTTCAGAGTTACTTTTTTACCATCCCTTTTCCCATCTTATAGTCCTTCCTTCCCTTTCTACTTTCTTTCCCTTCTTCTCCACCTTACCACTTTCTTTCCTCTTCTCTCCTCTCCTCTCCTCTACTTCCTCTCCTCCTTCTCACCTCACTTTTCCCCCTCTCTCCCCTCCTCATCTTTCTTCCTCCTTCCTCTCACTCCTCTCCTTCCCTCCTTTGCAGTGCTTTCTCCATTTCTTTGGGATGCTATTCCAACAACTCTGAATTCTTTTACCCATTTTTACATTTTACACTTTATTTCATATATATTCTTAAAGTTTATTTCTTTTATTTTTATGTGTTTGTCAATCAAAGGTTTTCATACTTATGGTTTTCCCTTTCCCCCCTCCTTCCCCCTCCCTCCCCAGTCCCCACCCTTTCCCCATCCCTACCCTCCTCCTCCTCCTTATATCATTGTCGTCTAGGTATCACTCTTTTCCCTTCCCCTTCCCCAAATCTTGTTTCTGATCTATATACTGTATATTTTATATTATTTATCTTTTTCGCTTTATTTTATTCTTTTGGCCTTTCTCCTCACTTCCTTTAATTTATTTATCCATCTCAGAATGCCCTAATAATATATATGTATATATTTAAAAAGAATACATAAAACTCAATTTAAAAAAACATTTAGCTCTTGATTATATCAATTATAATAATCCATTGTTTTCACCCCTAATTTATCATTACTAATTTTTTGTAAACAGAATCTTCTGCCACCCTTGATCATATATCTTAATATCTATACAGCCATTGCTATGACTTGTTATCCTAATTCCATCATCCAGAGAGAACTTTTTTTGGGGGGGGGTTGCAATCTTATACAAAGACAAGCTTAAATCATCCTTAATCATACAATTGATATCTAAATCTTTAAAGTTCCATATTATCACAATCCCATATTTCCCCTAAAAATTATATTTCAATCTTACACAAAAATCTTATATCTTAATTAGTTATACAATTAATGTCTAAACATCTACAACAACCTTACTAAATCTTCTTATCTTTTCTTTCTATTCAGCTCTTCACCCATTTTCATTTAACCTTTCCACCATTTTTCCCCTTATATCAATTCTCTTTCTCCCTGCTCCCATCTTTTCCTTTTCCTTTTCTTTCTTTCTATAGAGGTATCTCCCCCCCCCACCTTTGTCTCTTAATTCTCTTTGCTTAAATCTAAAATAAATTTCTTCTTTATTCTCCTTATTTTTCTCTTCCCTTTTTAATTGATCTTTTTGTAACCAGTACTTCCCTTTTAATCTTCTTTTTTATTGTTAACCCCAGTATAATTCTCATTCTGTATTATCATTTCATTTTTTTTATTTCTAAATTCCAAAAGACAGTCTTTAAAGTCTTCCTGTCTTTTTAAATTGTCAATCTGTATTTTATTTTCAAACTCTTTTCCCATATGATCTTGTTCTTCTTGTTCATTTTCTTCCATAGTAAATTTTCTCTGTTCCTCGAGTCCCTTCTTTGTTTCAATATCGTTGTCTTTTCTAAGTATTAGAAGACAGTCTTTTAAATCTTCTTGTATGTTTTTTAAAATCCCAAACATTTCTTCATAGAAGCTCCTCATCTTGTCGATTTTTGGTATTATATCTCTTTAAACTTCAGTCCAAACTCCTTCCAAATCCTCTTTTTTTCCCCTCACCTGCAACGGTGGGTTGATAAGGGCTCCTTTGAACTGCTTTTAATTTCACAACAAAGTCACAAGCTCCAGCTGTACAAACAATGTTAATTTCCAGTTCTTTAAACCAGCAGATGGCGCTGTTAATTCCCAAAAGCAACGACAAAACTCTTTAAAACCAATCTCCAAAGTTACTTGCGTTACTAAAGATGTTCAAAATTAATTCTTCTGTTTCAAGTTTCTTAAATTTTTACCCAGTCCGATTATAGTAAAAATCAATAATCTCCTTGGGCTTTACTCTTCATTTGTTTCAGCTTCTCTATGATTTTTTAGGATGCTCCCGCCCAGCCGCCCTGTTTAGGGTGACCCGCACCCTTCTTGCTAAGGAGGAAGGCGGAGATCCCTTGCAGGGTAGAGCTGAGGAATTTTCTCGGTTTCTGGCGGATAAAGTCATTCAGATTCGGACAGACCTGGACTCCGATTGGGCAGTACAGGCCGAGACGACTGGGGCAGGTCTTAGTCCGGTTATATGGGATAGGTTTGAACCGGTGACTCCTGAGGATGTAGACAAGGCCATAGGAGCGATGAGCTCAGCCACTTGTTTATTGGACCCGTGTCCTTCCTGGCTGGTTTCGGCCACCAGGGAGGTTTCACGCGGCTGGCTCCAGGCGTTGGTCAACGCTTCTCTGAGAGAGGGGTCCGTCCCGCGGCCCTTAAAAGCTGCGGTGGTGAGACCCCTCCTCAAGAAGCCTTCCCTGGACCCGGCGGATTTAAAGAACTTCCGTCCAGTCTCCAACCTTCCCTTCGCGGGGAAGGTTGTTGAGAAAGTGGTGGCGCTCCAGCTCCTACGACTGTTGGATGACACTGATTTTCTGGATCCCTTTCAATCAGGCTTCAGGCGCGGCTACAGTACGGAAACGGCTTTGGTCACCCTGATGGATGATCTCTGGCGAGCCCGGGATGGGGGTTATTCCTCCATCCTGGTGCTACTTGACCTCTCAGCGGCCTTCGACACCATTGACCATGGTATCCTTCTGCGTCGTCTCGGAGAGGTGGGGGTGGGCGGCACTGTTTTGCAGTGGTTCTCCTCCTTCCTCTCTGACAGGACGCAGTCGGTGCTGACAGGGGGGCAGAGGTCGAGCCCTAGGCCCCTACTATGTGGGGTGCCGCAGGGCTCGGTCCTCTCGCCCATCCTGTTTAACATCTACATGAAGCTACTGGGTGAGATCATCCGACGACACGGGGTGGGGTATCAGCAATATGCTGATGATACCCAGTTGTACATCTCCACCCCGTCTCAATTCGGGGAAGCCGTAGACGTAATGGGCCGCTGCCTGGACGATGTTAGGGTCTGGATGGGGAAGAACCGGCTAAAACTTAACCCTGACAAGACTGAGTGGCTGTGGATATTGCCTCCTAAGGACTTGACCAACTGTCCCTCCTTGGTTCTTGGGGGGGAAAAATTAGCTCCCTCAGAACAGGTTCGCAATTTGGGTGTCCTTCTAGATCCACAGCTAAAATTAGAGCAACATCTTTCAGCTGTGGCTAGGGGGACCTTTGCACAAGTACGTCTTGTGCACCAATTGCGACCCTACTTGGAGAAGGAGGCACTTCTCATAGTCACTCATGCCCTTATCACCTCACGGCTGGATTACTGCAATGTGCTCTACATGGGGCTACCCTTGAAGAGTGTCCGGCGACTGCAATTGGTGCAAAATGCAGCTGCGCGAGCTGTGGTGGGTGCACCCAGATGCACCCACGTAACACCAATTCTCCGCCAGCTGCATTGGCTGCCCATTAGTTTCCGGATCCAATTCAAGGTGTTGGTCGTTACCTTTAAAGCCCTACATGGCTCAGGGCCAGGTTACCTTCGGGACCGCATCCTGCCGCATACCTCCCTATGACCGGTTAGGTCCCACAGAGTGGGTCTCCTCCAGGTCCCATCGACCAAGCAATGCCGGTTGGCGGGGCCGAGGGGGAGAGCCTTCTCTGTGGGAGCCCCCTCCCTTTGGAACCAACTCCCTCCAGAGATCAGGATTATCCCCACCCTGCTGGCCTTCCGTAAAGCAATAAAAACTTGGCTCTTCCGGCAGGCAGGGTATGAATGAAAGTTTTTTAATGGATAGTATTTTAATATGGCTCCTTTTAAAAATTGTTTTTTTTATGTGTTTCTATATCTGCTGTGAGCCGCCCAGAGTCCCCCGGGAGTTGGGCGGCATAGAAATTTTAATAAATAAATAAATAAAGATAGCTGCTACTCCATTTTAAAAAGTCCTCTGCAATTTTTTTTTTCGTAGCTTAATCAGCTCATCACTCACCAAACTCCTGCACTTTTCTTCTTATTTTTCTCTGCTCCAGCTCCAATACTTAGATGTTCTAACCCAGACGGTTCAAAGCTTTCTGGTTTCCTCATGCTGTTTGTGGCCTCCTCTGCTATGGCGAACTAATCGCCTCTGTACGTCTGCCGGTGGAGAGGTTTGTGCCAGCCTCCCGGGAGATTTGCCGTTTCTCTCGGGCTGCTGACAAGATCCTCCCTTCTTCACCTCCCCTCCAGTTTGCCGACAGTGCCTCTCTCTTCCCCACCCCTTCAGGGTGGTTCTGACCCGGTTCGAGTTGAACCGAGTCTCCGGCAAAGCAGAACTCGGGATTCTCCTGCGGAGCGCAGGGGAACTCCGTCTCACCGCAGCACTGGCCACACCCACTCCCCGTCAAATTTATGTCTATTAAGTCTTTTGCATCATATCTGGCCTGTATGTAACATGGAATCCAGAGGGATGATGCTGGCAGATGATGGCATAGATCATGTTGAAGGAAGAGCACCTGAACAGTGGCTTTGTTTCATCAATCCTCCTCCACCTGAAAGGGATAAACCATTGTTACACAGCACACACAAGGATTGAAACACCCAGGAGTATGGATCTCATAAACCTCTGCCTAGCTTCATACTTCCAATTTGATGAACAAACTTATGAACAAATTGAAGGCATACCTATGGGATCACCGCTTTGAGGACTTATACTGGAGGTCATAATGCGATGTCTGGAAGTGATAGCACTTCCACAAATACAACCCAAAATATGGATCAAATATGTAGATGATCCCTTCACTACAATAAAAGAAGACCAATTAGAAAACACCTGCAAAACCATCCACAAAATCTTCAAAGGGATTCAGTTTACCAGAGTAGAAGAAAACAACCACTCACTACCAGTGGCGGGTTGCCGTCTTACCGGTGCCGGTGCACTGCGCGCGCATCTCCAAGTTTCGGGGGGGGCGCACGCTTGCTACACACGTGTGCCCCCTCATGTGATTTTGCTTCTGCGCATGCACGGAAGCAAAATCGCACCGAAATCTCGCAAGGGGACGCGCGCATGCGCAAGATTTCAGCGCAATTTTGCTTCTGCGCATGCGCGGAGGTGAAATCTCGCCGAAATCTCGCACGCGCATGCGTCCCCTCGTAAGATTTCAGCACAATTTTGCTTCCGCGCATGCGCAGAAGCGAAATTGCCCAAAAATTAACAAAAAAATGGCGACACGCACGGTGGACCGGCAGAGAGGGCTCCGGAGCGGTGTTGCGCAAATTGCACAATTGGCCGCTCCCTACCGGAGCTGTGCACTGGGCAGCTCCGGCAGGAACCCACCTCTGCTCACTACCCTTCCTGGATATCCCTGATCAAGAGACAACTATGACAAACTAGAAACACATGTGTAGCAAAAACCACCCACACCAATTAAGTGCTCCACTGCCAAAGCAATAAGCCAACCTCCCACAAGAGAAGTTGCATAATAACTCTGTTTAAACGAGCAGTAACACACTGCAGCAACCCTGAACAACAGAAAAAGGAAACGGTGCATCTATACAATGTCTTCCAACAAAATTAATATCCATGCAATTTCATCAAAAAGTGCTTGGCCACTCAAACCCAATATAGCACAACCAACACGAGCCATAATAAGAATAACACCGCCACACATCAAAAATATCTCAGAAACTACCAACAGTCTATTACAACCACATGGAATCAGTGTACCAAGCCCTCCAACACATCCTAAGTCAGAGGTCTTCAAATTTGGCAGCTTTTAAGACTTGTGGACTTCAACCCCCAGAATTCTCCAGGCAGCATAGCGGCAGCAGCAGCAGTCCGAAGAGGCGGGGCGGGGGCGGGGCGAGAGAGGGGGGCGGAGCTCCCCGGTGTCGGCCAAAAGCGTCCGCGCCCGCCCTCCTCTTCTTCCTCTTCGTGTATTAGCAGCAACGGCAGCGCCGCCCCCGGAGAGGCGGGGCGAGGGGCGGGGCGAGAGAGGGGCGGAGCTCCCGGCCTCGGCCAAAAGCGGCCGCGCGCCCCTTCCTCCCCCCCTCCTCCTCCCCGACGCAGCATGGCGCTCTCCGCAGATCCCTGCTTCCAGAGGCTGGCCGAATGGCAGCGGGCCCACGCCGGGCAGCTGGTGCTGCGGAAGCTCTTCGAGGCCGACCCCGAGCGCTTCCACAAGTTTAGGTGGGTCTCCGGCCAGCCCTCCGGCCTTCCCCGCAACCGGCGCCCACCCCACCCCCCCAGGCTGGCCGAGGAGGACGCTCCGCCAAGCGGGGAAGCTTCGGGAGAAGGTCGCCCGGGGATAACGGCGGGCGGTGCCCTCTCTGTGCGGCCTAGAGGTCCGTGGCGCGGAGGGCCGAGCCGGCCGCAAAGGCTCTGCAGCTCCCGGGCTTCGGAAGGGCAGGCGGCGGCCGGGGGTGGGGTGGTTGGGGGTCTGTCTCCCCACTGAAAGGGGCCTGAGAGGTTTAGCCGTGAGTGGGGAGGGGGGGCTCCGCTTCGTGGCGGGGAGAGACGCTGCTTGGGCCTCTAGAAGAAAGGCCGAGCAGGGCGCCCTGCGGGATGGCCGGCTCTGCTCGGGCGCTTCCTTCCGCCTTCTGGGGATCCTGCGTGGGCTCTGAATCGGCAGCTGCTCCCAGGCGGCGGATTCCTTCCACACATTCACGCGTCGCTATTTTGCGGGCCCGCAGAGCGTTGTGGAAGCGGTGGTTGGACTGGCAGCAGCTCCTAAACCAGGACAATCGCCAAGAGCCCGGAGCTGCGTTGGCTTCCTCTGCTCAACTCCATTCATGTCAATCCCGGTTGTCTCTGAGTATTGCACAAATCCAACACCTTTCAAAGAATTGTGCAAAGCTAGAAACGGGGACTGGTGTTTGCCGATGGGCTTCCATGAATGGCGTGAACCTGCTTCCTCCGTTGCTATGTAGAAATCTGATGAACTCTGTCCTTGGACTCCAAGCAGCTCTGAGCTTTGATAATAAGAGAATCGCGAATAGCAAAATGACACCCAAAGCTTTACTTTTGCTTTCCTCTTGGTGTGGTCAGGTGTAATGAGATTTGCAGCAGATGGCTTATTGCTTCTTGAAAAATGATGTGGCGTTCATCTTGGAATGTTAACCTTTTTACTAAACTAGTTTTGGTGGTTTTCGGTAGTTTCCCCAGCAATGGTGATCTTCCGTTACCTAAGTTGCAAAATGACTTTCAAAATTTTAAGAGAATCGGGAAGTAGCTCTTCCAACGGTTTTCTGCCTGTGGAGAGATTTCTTCTGCGTATCTATCCAGAGAGTCGGTTTGGTGTAGTGTTAAGGCTACAAACCTAGAATTCTGGTTCTTTTGGCACAAAGCCACCTGGGTGACCTTGAAAACTGCCGGAAGAAGCAGGGAGGGGCAAACCGCTTTCAAAACCCTTGTGCCAGAAACATGACCTGAAGGAACACATGCCCACAGAAAATATCCACCCATCCAGAAAATCTGGATTCTCATGTTCTCATGTCTTGTTTGAAATACATTTTTTATGGTTTAACTGAATGGTTTTGTGGAATGTTTTGCCTCCTACCTCACCAAGTGTCTTGGTGAGGTATAAATAAAGCATTTTCTAAAATGCCCCTTCTTTGGTCCAGTCATCAGAATTCTTTTTTGACTGACATGATACATTTATGGAAATAGCCACAAAATAATATTAGGAAATGAGTATCCATTTTTACAAGCTCTCCAGTTCATTTGATTTCCTAATGAAAGATGGCTCCTTGGAAATGCATTAGAACTTTTGATACAATAAAGAATATCTTTTCCTCACTATTTTTCTTTACTTCACTGTTTTATATCTATTGCAAAGACAAGTAACTTTTCAACATAATGAGCTTCACTTTCTTGTCAACTAATGTTTTTACATTTTACAAAATATACGTGTAAAAAACAACAAACTAACAAGAGAAACTATAAGAGTAAAGAGAATAGGGATAGAAATGTGAAAAAGGTATTAAAAAAAGAAAACACAATTATACAAAGAATGACTTCTGACTTCTTCCAGGGATAGAAAGGATGCTTACATTTGACTCTTAATTTTTAAGATTATAATAAAATTTCCATTTCCCCTCAAAGGAGAAAGGAAAATAGTAATTCCCCCCCCCCCTTTTTAAATTTTAACAATCAACAGATCCGTATGTCAAAATGTGACTTATCTCCTGCAAAAAGGCCACAAAGGGCTTCCAATTATAGATGAATTTCTTCAGTGATTTTTCTCCCATGAGAGCGTTGCCAGTTCTGTTTTTATTAACCATTTGTGGATGTCATAGGATTTTTCAAAAGCTGAGCAAATAAATGTTTTGTTTCTATTATCTTACATAACAACAAAACATGAGATCTTTCCACTATTTTATCCATAAACCCTAACTATACTGTACATTAATTTTCAAATTTTTTGAATTGCATAGGAGTCAGCAGCTTGAAGTCCAGCTAGACCCTGGAAGGAGAATGACGAGTTGTGCAAGGACAGTATCTTCGGGGTGCTCACCTTGGTATCAAAGGCACAGGATTCCCAGTGAATTCTGTTCCTGTTTGATACTCTATGGACACCTTATCTTTCCTCAAGTGAAGGCAAACATTCTTCAGTAGTAGAAGGATTTTTGAACTTGAAGAAAGACAAGTTGCCCCTGATTTTTCAGTGTGCCTGTGGCATACATGACATGCTTATTTTTCGCTGAACACTTGGTTTCTTGGAGGGTGCATGGGAAAATGAGCATGAGGAGAAAGCATGCAGGGTGGTGGTGGTGGTGGTAAACTTTCACTGTCTCAGAGGAATAACCTCTGGGATTTGGTTAACTCCGGGACTCCTTTGTATTCCTCGCCATTTCTGTTATTTCAGGTCCCACTCTGTTTTGCCTGCAATAGAAAATCATATCTGTCCTATAATGGAGAATATTTGTAGCTCAGGGTTGAAATGAGGGGTCATAGGTGCACTCTCAGATTGTTTTCTTGCAGACATTTCATTACTTGAACTAGATAACATCAGTGCTTGTAAGGAGTGCAGTGTGCACTGATGATGTTAACTACTTTGGGTAAGGAAATGTCTGCAAGAAAACAAGCAAGCTCAGAGAGCACCAAGGACCCCACATCTCTCCTACCCTTCCAAGGCAATGGGTGCATTAAAGCATATGCAAGTATTCTCCTGAGCTGACCTGAAAGCCAGCTGTTTTCTCTATTTAATGTCTTGCCCCAGTGTTTCACTTGCTCTGCCATAGCGTAAGAGCCTTCCTTGGAAATTTGGAATGAAGACTTCACCCATGTTTCCCTTCAGGGATATTTTGGAGGTACCTCAGCTACTGGGTGCCTTTATTTCTTGATTTGGGAAGAGGAACTGTTGAGTTAACTGTTAATTCCTAATGTTGGTTCTTCTTTCCCTATGGACTGACACATGTGAATATTCCCTGAAAAGCTGGCTTGCTTAAAAATAATCTGTACAACAGCAAAATGTACTTGTTTACTATCATTTGTCTGCTGCCTCTTCTTATGCTCCTGTTTGGATTAGAGGATTCTTAGGATTTTCCTTTGTTACATATCTTCCTGTCTCAGATAAGGCAAGTGGTAGGATATTCGTTTATGTAATGGAGTTGCTTGCTCTCTTGCAGCCTGACCCTGAAGACAGGGCATGGGGACATCTTGGTGGACTATTCGAAGAATCTTGTTACAGAAGAAGTTATGAAGTTGCTGGTGGAACTGGTAATTTAATCCACTATGTCTACAATAATGTTTTATAACTTTTGATCACATGTATGATCTGAATTGCATGTGCTTTTTACAATGAACCATAAACAAAGAAAAATCTCCAGCTCTTATAATCTAAAACGAAACTCCTCCATATATAAACATTGATGAATTGATAGAGTGTGATGTTTATATATTTCTAGGCTCTGGCATGTTGGGCTTTAGGTGCTCCTCTTTATAAATCCTTCGATATACTACTTGCCTCCACTAACCCTGAACATAGAGGGTATTTTTTGGGGTGGGGTGGGGGTTGAACTGACTTTCCTAAGAGATATTTTACTTCTCCCTTTCCTGGACATGTACAAGGAGTAGTTCTCTGTCAGGGAAGTTGGATTTCTGCCATGAGCAAGGGGTGAATTCAGTGCCCTCTTTTTGACTAGGAGTCTGTGATATGCCCAGTTCTAATTTAAAGAAAATAAAGAAGCAGAAAAGAACTCTGGCATTAATGTACCACCCTCCCTGATGACCAGCAGTGGCGATGGGTTTGACTCGCACCTGGGATACCCAGGTTCTAGCCCACATTCCACTGTGGAAAACACATGGGGTGACTTTGGGCCAGTTTTTCAGTCTAGCCCTAGCCCATCTGGCAGGGATGTTGTTATGGGAGTAAATGAGAAAGAGAATAGCTATATAAGGCTCCCTTGAGCTGCCAGACGAAAGGTCAGCTCAGCTACCTAGAGCTAGTTGGCTATGCATGGAAAATGGATCAGCTATTTATCTGGTTTGTGCTGGAGGATTTGGAAAGCCTATTATTTCCTACATTAAATAGCTGCTTTGACTTTCAGGCCAAATCAAGAGGTGTTGAAAAAGCTAGAGAGCAAATGTTCACTGGAGAAAAAATCAACTTCACTGAGGTATGATCTGTTCTTATCTGTGATCTGAAGGTTCTTCATGCTCGTGAAATAGTAATAACCTTTAGGCTTCAGGCTAGAAGAGTGTGCCATAATTTCGTTGCTTTTATCAGTCCATCCGATCAGCGGATTTCAACTCTTTTTAAGGATTAATAGTTGTAAGCAACTGGATTAGAACAATTTTGGGTTCTTAAGTAGTACAGAAAAATAATTTGAGAGGCCAGTCTGGCCTAGGGCTAGGTGCTTATCTATGAAACGTGATCTCCTTTGGGGGGGGGGGGGGAGGAAACTGGTGTCTAGCATCACTGGGTATTTTTATCCAAGGCCCAAGATATAAATACAAATGTGTGAAAAAATGGAAGATAACTCTCCTCAAACTGAAGAGCATAGGCCAAATTTGGGGGGAGGGGGAGAGCTGGCAAAAGGAAGAAGGTGTTTGGAAATGGGCCAGATGTGTCCAGCAGCTATACAGAGGAAACGTCCTGCCCTGGCTGCTGGCAACTGCTCTGTGCCAAGCCCCTTTCCTTCTGATCCAGAGGAGAAGTAGTGCATGTGTACAGCAGACCCAGGGGCAATGTGGTCCTTGGCTGCCCAAGGGAAATGGGAGCCTGCTGTGCCTACTGGAGGTAGGGGAGCTGGGAAGAATGCAGAAGCTGTCCCTCTGGCCTCGCCTGCCTTGCTTTGCACATCCCGCGAGCCTCTAAAATCTGGGTGTGGAGACATGCCTCCCCATGACATTCAGGTGGTATAATATTTCCTCTTTTTCTTGCACTCCAGTTTGGAGGCCTCAGGTCAAGAAGCACAACCTCCCTGAGGCCAGGGGGCAATTCCCCTCCCCCCCCCAAATGCAGAGCCCACAAATAATGCAGTGGTCAGATCAGCAGAGGAAATAACATTTATGATCTGGTTTTAGAAGCTTGAGATTAAGAGTAAAATAGGTTTATTACACACACATTATGAGGACTTGATACAACTGTTTTTATTCTTATTTATTTTATTTTTATTTATTAAATTCCTATGCCACCCTTCTCCCTTACAAGCTGACTAGACAGCTTATAAATTATACACGAAATGTTTACATAAAATCTGCCAGCTAGTTTTGGCAATGTCATCTGAGCAGAATTGTGTAGTTTTGATAGTCGGAAGTTCTGAAAAGATGCACATGAAATGTCTTGCACGCTTGTTACGAAACACTTTGCTTCTGCAAAGCCAAATGACCCTGTGCTCTTTGGGAGGGAGTGTGGTAGCTTAAAATACATCTTGGAGGAATGACATGAGCAAAGCAAGTTCCTCAGTGCGGGCAGAGGAATCCACTGAAGTTCCTCTTCTATAGCTCTCAGCTTATGTTCGTTACTTGGTTGTGTAATAGCTGCACAAAAGTAAAACCAATATTGAAATAGTTTCTAAAGAATCTCCAGTAACCCAGGCTTCTTCCAACGGGGAGCCTGCAGATTTGTGGACCAGAATGTGCAGGTGATGGGATATGCCAGCCTTTGGGGTCAGATAATTGATGGCTTGCTGGTGAAAATAAAAATAGCTGTCTGACTGCTAAGGACAAGCTGCCTACTGATCTCTTAGCCTATGCATTAAGATGAGAGAATCCGCAGAATCTTAGTAAAATGCTTTTTACTAAGTTTTTTAAAATGTTTGCATTTGGTTTGGAAAAATCTATTAACACTTTATAAAGATCAACCTTCATGCATCCATAGTTCTACAAGCTAGTTTAGGGGGCTGCAAGTATCTGATTATCTGGAGAAATTCTAGCCAAGTCTAGCCGTTGGCATTCCCTCCTGCCCCTTTGGCTGTCACCATTTCCAGACACTGACACAACACCAATCCCACCTGGTGCAGTGCCTGGTTACTTCCGCGTGATCTTGTGAAAGCATCAAGAGGCGGCTTGCTCAGGCCCTGTCAATGCAACAGGCAAAAGGGAGACGGGCTTCCTCGGTGGCGGCTAGGATCCTATGCAGCCTGTCTAGAATAGAATATAATAGAATTCTTTATTGGCCAAGTGTGATTGGACACACAAGGAATTTGTCTTCGGTGCATATGCTCTCAGTGTACATAAAGAAAAGATACATTTGTCAAGAATGGTTGTCATAGGGTTCAAATAAGCAATCAGGAAACAATCAATATTAATATAAATCTTAAGGATACAAGCAACAAGTTACAGTCATACAGTCATAAGTGGGAGGAGATGGGTGATAGGAACGATGAGAAAAACTAATAGTAATAGAAATGCAGCCTTAGTGAATAGTTTGACAGTGGTGAGGGAATTATTTGTTTAGCAGAGTGATGGCGTTCAGGGAAAAACTGTCCTTGTGTCTAGTTGTCTTGGT
Source organism: Diadophis punctatus similis (assembly GCA_023053685.1). NCBI lineage: Eukaryota > Metazoa > Chordata > Lepidosauria > Squamata > Dipsadidae > Diadophis > Diadophis punctatus. The sequence continues at coordinate 18,844,716 of JALIGW010000015.1, read as the reverse complement.
CTGCAGTGCTCTATAGCGACGTTTTGAGGGTAGGAGTTGAAACAATTTATGTCCAGGATGTGAGATGTCTGTAAATATTTTCACAGCTCTCTTTTTGACTCGTGCAGTATACAGGTCCTCAATGGAAGGCAGGTTGGCAGTAATTGTTTTTTCTGCAGTTCTGATTATCCTCTGAAGTCTGTGTCTGTCTTGTTGGGTTGCAGAACCGAACCAGACAGTTATAGAGGTGCAGATGACAGACTCAATAATTCCTCTGTAGAACTGGATCGGCAGCTCCTTGGGAAGTTTGAGCTTCCTGAGTTGGCGCAGAAAGAACATTCTTTGTTGTGCTTTTTTGATGATGTTTTTGATGTTAGGTGACCATTTTAGGTCCTGAGATATGATAGAACCTAGAAATTTGAAGCTCTCTACTGTTGATACTTGTCTAGTATTGTAAGAGGTGGTAGGATGGGAGGGTTTCTCCTAAAGTGTACCACCATTTGTACGGTTTTGAGTGTGTTCAGTTCCAGATCGCACCACGAGGCTAGTTGTTCAACCTCCTGTTTGTATGCAGTTTCATCGTTGTCTCGAATGAGGCCAATCACTGTTGTATCATCTGCAAACTTCAGTAGTTTAACAGATGGATAGTTTGAGATGCAGTCATTGGTACATAGAGAGAAGTGGTGAGAGTACACAGCCTTGGGGGCCCCTGTGCTAATTGTACAGGTATCTGATGTTATTTTGCCTAGCTTCACCTGCTGCTTCCTTTCTGTTAGGAAGCTTGTGATCCACTTACAAGTGTGTTCAGGTACCGCTAGCTGATTTAGTTTAGTTAGAAGAATGTCCGGTATGATGGTGTTGAATGCTGAACTAAAGTCTACAAAGAGGACCCTTGCGTAGGTCTTTGGAGATTCAAGATGTAGTATGTAGTGCAGAGCCATATTAACAGCATCATCTGTCGATCTATTTGCTCGGTATGCAAATTGCAGGTGGTCTAACAGTGGATCCGTGATGGTTTTCAAGTGGGACATCATTAGCCTTTCAAAGGTTTTCATAACTACAGATGTTAGAGCAACTGGTCATTCAGTTCCTTTTTTTTCCCTGGAAAAACATTTTATTTATTTTTTCTCCACCAACAAATACATGTATATAACAACATATATACCTTCAATAAAAAATAAGAATACATCCATTCAATTATATATTAACCTTCGGTATATATCATTTAACCATTGCTACCTCCTTTTTTGTCTAATTTCGCCATCCAGATACCCAGATCATTTTCCAAATAAATTAACCGCTTTTATTCCCTTCTACTACCACTATTAATTCTTTTAGATGTAACTTCCTTAATCTGTGCCATAGTGCTTCTTAAACATCTTTGTCATCTTATTAATCGTTCCACCTTTTTTCCTTACTCCCTAATTTCCATATGACTAACAAAAAAAAACCTTATCCTTTCTTTTTGTTCTATTTAAAAACAGTACTCTTTCAAATAAAAAAGGAATAAAAATATTCAAATTCAAATTCTAAAATTATACATACTCAATAATTCCATTCATTTTAAATCATAGTTTATCTTCCCATAGTGGTACAGTTACATATTCACAAATTTTAACAAGTCTAGTTTAAATATAAATATTTTCCACTAAAAATTACCACTTGCTTCTGCCAATACTTATATTCAAGTATTTAAAATTCAATTCTTTAAATAACAAGCATATTCTTTATCAATATTCAATAATATAATCTAAAAAAAAATTTCATTCACTTTCTTTATATTTAATCTTTCTTCTAATACCACCTATAAATATATAGAAGTTCTAAATATATATCAATTTTTAAGAAAAAAAAACATTAAGACATTTCATTCATTCTACTTATATTTCTTATTTCCACTAATATTACATATAAATATTTAATACTTTAAAAAAATTAACTAATAATTATGTTTGCTTTTATTAGAGAATTTATAATACCCATAATAAAATAAAAATATTATGTAATAATCAAGCCTCCATTATCCCTTTTCTTTGAATTTCCACTCTCTTTTTCTAAACTCCTCCAATTTCTTTCTAATCGTTTTGTACCCCCAATTTCTTTCTCTTTTCTTTCTTCCTCTTCTTCTCTTCATATATATTATTTGTCTAAATTAACTTCCTATTCTTCTTAATCCCTCCCCTCTATTTCTTCCTTTTTAATTTGCCAAGTCAAGTACTTCTGCCCATACCCTCTTTTTCCCTTTTCACTGTTTATTCCAATGTAATCATCATAATTTATAATAAAGCCATTTATCTGTCCATTTCCAAAGTCGTCTTCTTCCCTTTTGTCTGTATGAATCTCTGTATTTTCTTTCATCTGTTCTTTCATAGTGTTTTCAAAGGCCTCGTTATTGTTATTGTCCTTCTTAGAAATCTCATTATTATCCAGTACTTCGTATATTTGCTTTCTAAATCCATCTGCAAACTGCGCAAAATCTCTCCTTAGATCTTCACAATATCCTTTAAAAAAATGTTACAATGTCCTCATATTCACTTGTCTCCATGTCAACAATGTCGTAATTTAAGAACATTTGTAATGAATCCAGCTGTCTAAGAATGTCTATCCCACAGCCTGTTATTAGTTTTCTTTTCCTAGGCCAAATAATATCAAATAATGTTGCCTTCTCAAAGTTCGTTCAAAGTTCATTCAAACAGCAGATGAAAAACTTTTTTTTGTAACAAATGCAGACAAAATAGCCTCTACTTTATCAAGATAAATTCTAAATTCAAGGTCAAACAGCTGCAAAAATAACCACTGATGAGTAGTAAATATAAATAATCTAGCCAGCAGATGGCATTCTTGCTTAATCCCATAGATTCCTCCTTTGTTCAGTAACTTTATAAGTTTTAACTCAATATAAGTAAATACAACTTAAATCCATTATCTTCTTCATTCCTAATTATTGCAAAGTTTTCAAAGTATTCCAGCATTGGGTTTTAATTGTCAATATTTGAGTTATTTGACAAAAATCTTCCGTTCGCCAATTAGCCGCTTCTTAATCTCTTGCAACTTTCTTCCCCCTTTTAAACTTGAAACAATGTCCCAGTTTGTTTGTTTCCTTCCTCCGGCAGGAAAAAAGCAAAACAAAACTCACCAGTAACTCTTTTTCTTCTTTTCCTCCAGCTCTTCGCTTAAGTTCCCTTTCCTTTCCAGATGACTTCCATCTCTCCAGACAATCAATCCTTCATAAAAAGTCCCAAAGCTTCTCTGGGAAAATGACTCACCAGATTAACTTCTGCATTTATCTTGAATGACCTCTCTAGATGACCTCCAATCTTTAAGCAAATCAATCAGACCGTTTGTGGTCGAGACCTCTATGCCGGCTCCCTGGGGGGGGTTGCCACCCTCCTTCAGATTGCCAACGGTGTCGCTCTTCTTCACCACCCCTCCAGGGTGGATCTGACCTGGCTCTGACTGAGCCAGGTCCCCTGGCGACGTGGATATCGGGGATCCCTTGCAGAGCAAGGAGAACTCCGTATCGCCTCGGTTAATTAGCCACACCTTCTCCCTAATTAGCCACGCCTTCAGAACTGAGGTTGTGGAGATAGGTGGCTTATAGTTTCCTTTCAAACCTGCAGTAGAACACATTCAGGTCATCTGCCAGTTGCTGATTTCCTTCAACTTGGGAAGGTGGTTTGCTGTAACTGGTGATGTTTTAAAGAGTTTTCCACATGTTTGCTGGTTCATTTGTTGAGAACTGATTCTTTAGCTTTTCAGAGTAGCTTCTTTTTGCTGCTCTGATCTCCCTTGTTAATACATTTCTGGCCTGATTGTACAGCATTCTATCACCTTTTCTCTAGGCTTCCTCTTTGGCACGACGTAGCTGCTTAAGTTTAGCTGTGAACCAAGGTTTATTGTTACTGTCTATGGTTGCTCCCTCAGTGCTTGGTATCCCAGGAAGCTATGACAGGCACTGCTCTGAGCAATTTTGAGCTACATTACATTTATATTCTTCAATTGATTGTTTATTGTATGTTTGTGTTGTGAACTGCTGAAAATCAAGTAATTGGGGCAGTATAAAATATTGTAAATAAACAAAGTGTGGTGCCTGCCTTTAGAGAAAACAGGCAAGCAGCCCCCTCTGGGGAGGTCACAAGTCAAGAATCAAGAAATGCTGTAGGAGGAACCAGGCCGAAGAGGCCTCAAGTCTTTCCTAAGGGCATTGTGGGAATGGCGGGGTGAGAGGAAGAGAGATTGGTCTTTGCTTACCTTGGTCTTTAGATCAACAGCTATTCTGGGTGAATGCTCAGCAGAGTGGCATTTGTGCTGGAGGTCTCTCTTGGGTAGCGGGGAGGGGGAGGGGGGCTGAACTTCCTTTCACTCTCCTCTCCTTGCTCCCTGGTGCAGAACCGGGCCGTGCTTCACATTGCTCTCCGGAATCGCTCAAATACTCCAATCTTCGTTGAAGGCAAAGATGTTGTTCCGGAAGTAAACCAAGTATTGGAGAAGATGAAGAATTTCTGTCAGGTATAAAGTGTTTCCTGTCACTAACCGAGGACTGTCTCTATTACTCATACTGGTAGTATAATGCTATAACATACACCTGTATTACATATACAGGTACTCCTTGACTTATGACCACAATTGGGATTGGAATTTTGGTCACTAGGTAAAATGGTTAAGTGAGATGTCATGTGGCCACAATCCCAGCTGCCATTGTTAAGCAGACGGAGTCCCAGGTAAGGCCTTGGAGGCTCAGCGCAGGCCACGCACAGGTTGGTGGGTGCTGCAGTGTGGCCTGAGCCACAAGGAGGCCAAGGAAAGAGGCTGCAGCTACCCCTGCTTGGCCCAGCAGCATAGCAAAAAGGCGCCACACCCAGGGAAGCACCAAACGCCCAGAAAGCTCCACTGGCTGCCCCCCCCCCCCGAAGCCCTGCCCAGATGCCCATGCTGCACTGTACTCTTCACTTGGTCCTGCCGCTGACGAGCCTTGTCCGTCATGGCCTTCTGTGAGGCAGCTGCTGGCCAGGCCAGGCCTTCTCCACCAGGCTACTCACACTGTTCTCTAAGGGCCCATGGCTGCCTTGCAAGGCTTTGGAAGGCTTCCGAACCTTCTGAGAAGGCTACCTGGGATTTGAAGAAGGGCACACGCAGCTTCTGGAAGGCTGGAACAGCCAGCAGCTGCCTAGCAAAGGGCCACGCTGGGCATGCTTCGTCAGCAGCGGGAACAAGAAGATGGAGGGGTCAGCTAGGACGGCAGGGGCTAGGACAGCATAGGAGGTTACTGAGCATAGGGGGCCAAAGCAGCATAGATGGGGGGAATTGAAGTGCCCCTGTGGGCATAAGTGTGGGCGGGCTGCCGGGCCTGAATTGTGATCACATGGGTGTGTGTGTGTGCGTGCGTGTGCGCTGCAACAGCTGTAGCTTTGGGCACAGATCATTAGTCTAGTTCAGCATCATTGTAACTTTGAACAGTCCCCAAACAGATAGTCATTGAGTATTAAGGGTGGTGCAGTGGTTAGAGTGCAGTACTGCAGGCTACTTCTGGTGCCTGCCGGCTGCCTGCAATTTGGCAGATCAAATCTCACCAGGCTCCAGGTTGACTCAGCCTTCCATCCTTCTGAGGTGGGTAAAATGAGGACCCAGATTGTTGGGGGCAAGAGGCTGACTTTGTAAACCGCTTGGAGAGGGCTGGAAAGCACTGTGAAGCGGTATATAAGTCTAAGTGCTATTACCTGTGGCCCTCATTAAACTGCAGGTTTGTGAGTTTTATGGGAGATTGTAAAAATCTTGCTGTGAATATAGTTCTCGAAGTAGAATGTGGTGTGGTGGACCTACAGTTTGGGTATAAAGAGCAAGATACCCTTGTTCATTGTGGAATTACAGTATAGCAGCATACATTGGAGAAGGCAAGGGGTTGGGCTGGGGAGGGAGAATTGAGTCACGAAAAGAAAGGCCCATGGAAAAATTTCTAGCATAAAAAAGCAGAATAAGAAAACAGGCTAAATCACAGATTGAAGATTTGGAGTAATATTAGGACCACAGAATTGTAAAAACTATCTTGCAGGTTTACTCAAATGAGCAGATTGGACTTCCTTAGTATCAGAACATTAAGGCACAGCATTTTTTTAAAGCAAAGTTTTAAAACCGGATGGTCCTCCCTGTGCCCAAGAGGCAAACCATCCTTTCTGAGTGGGCTGTTGTCTTCTTTCTTACAGAAAGTCCGTAGCGGTGACTGGAAGGGCTATACTGGAAAAGCCATCACGGACGTGGTCAACATTGGCATTGGTGGTTCTGACTTGGTGAGTGAGTCTCTGCAGCGTCTGCCTGCACAGGACTGGCGAGTTCCGCAGTATAGCAATGTTCAAGGCTTGTCGTCTTCTTCATCCAGGGGCCCCTCATGGTGACCGAAGCGCTGAAGCCTTATTCCAAGGGAGGCCCTCGTGTTTGGTTTGTGTCCAACATTGATGGCACTCACATGGCCAAAACCCTTGCGGAGCTGAATCCCGAGACAGTGCTCTTCATCATTGCCTCCAAGGTATGTCCTGCTCTGGGGAAGGGGACTTCCCCCCCCCCCCCTTCTTTCAGCAGTAGAGGTGAGGTTGTCTCTGCCTTTCTTGGCAATCTGGAAGGTGAGCCTTGCTGAAGCAGCTCAGGCTCATTAATGTGGTGAAAAAGATTCAAAGTGTCGGTGAGCCCTCAGCATTAATTTTTTTCATCCATACGAAGACACGGGTGGGATTAGCAACTGGCTTGCTTCCTGTTTTATTCTCCAGGGTGGCCAGCTCAGTCATTGAAGGAACATCTTTTGGGGTCTTTCCACACCGAGTGCTATTTTTTTGATGAGCACAATATGGTGATTGCAATTGTCTGGGGCCATCCAGCCAGGGCCAGTTCCTCTGTTGAGAGTTATGAGGATGAGGCATGTTGTTTATCTTTGCTTCACCTTTGGTTCAAATGGTAGCAAAACTCTGGATACAGGCACTCCAATGTTTTGTGGTGTGATGGATGCAAAATGTAATTTGTGCACTGCTACATTCCTTGTAATCCCTTCTTGGAAATAAATAATTGGGGGCTGATATATGAAGAGAACTTCACAGTGTAAATTTGGGTTTAATAACAATAGCACTTATAAGTTTATACCACTCCACAATGCTTTCCAGCACTCTCTGAGGGGTTTACAGAGTCAGCATATTGCCCCCAGCAATCTGAGTTCTCATTCTCCATTGGAGGTTGAAGCCAGCATTCAGTGAGGGTTGTCCACAGCCAATCACATCAAGGGCTGAGTCTGTCAATCAAAACTGAGCCTCTGTCCTCCTCCTCCTTGGATATTGGCCCAGTTTAGACTCAGCCCTTCAAAAAGGCTAGACGTGGATTTACATCTCTCTGACTGCTGACTTCAACTGTAAGTTTAAAATATATATTAAAAAAAAAAAAAAAGAAGAAAACTATTTAAAATAAACAAGCCCTTAGAAAATGCTGTTTCCCAGTCCCAGGCCTTAACAATATGCCACTTGTGGCCGTTAAGTGCCTTCTTTCCAGCTAGTTCCCCCCCCCCCTCTCTTCCTTAATATCAAGCCGCGAATGGCTTACAGAGCCTAAAGGGGGGGGAAAAGTTATTTTCCATCGGCCGGTGCTTGCACTCCGATGAGTGCTGGAGGGACAAAATCCCTTGCCAAGCCTCCTGGGAGCACAGGAGCAAGGGGAACGGCGAGAGCGATCAAATAATAGCCAAATTTGGAGAGTCCGACCTCGCAACTGCCTAATTTCGCTCTAGCGGCTCGGCGGAGCGCATTCTGAGCTCCGCGCCGAGCCGCCTTTTCAAATCGCCGATTTTCCCGCCTTTGGGGCGGGCGCCATTTTGGGAGCGCAGCGTCATCGAGCTGCGCGCGCAGGGCTTAAAATTGCTGAGGCACGATGGCGGAGACTGCAAGAGCTCCGGCGAAGACGAAGAGGTCCCAATCAAAAACCCAGAAAGGGCCTGATCCCGGGGAGGAAATCACTCCGGCCCCGATGGAAGATAAACAGCCTAAATCAGCCCAAGGATCTAAAGCTGCAGAAAGGGATGAGAGGAGGCGCGATCGAGCGCTGCAGCGCATAGTGGACAGGGCCGATCAACAGGGGGAAGCCATGGCACCCCCACAGCACCAGGTAGTGGTCCAGGCTCAAGTCCACAACCTGGATGCCCCTGCACCTAACCTATTAGACCCCAATGTCTGGGGAGAAGGGGGCCTACTCTCATCTGCCCAGGGTAATCCCCAGGAAATTGCCTCTGCCTTTGGGCCTGATATTCCTGTGGCCTCTGTTCCCACCATAGATTGGGCACAGGCAGCTAGACCCCCTGCTAGTGTGGCCTCCAGCTCCTTGATTTCTCAGGCAGGACCCTCACATCAGCCTGACCAGCCAAGCTGGCAGATGGTCATGGCAGCAACTGTGCAACAGTGCCTAGCTGGATTCCAGCAAATCCAGGCATCTGCCCAGGCCATTCCATCCAGGCCTTCTAGTCAAGCACATTCTCAGTCCCTCAGGGGGGCAGCCATTGCTGAAGACTCTTCTGAAGATTCCAGTGAAGATATCAGACCTGCCACCCTGGAAGAGGGTGAGTGCGATCCCACAGCACTGTCAGAGGATGAAGGCCTCGCTCCAGAACAACCCACTTCAGTGGGCTTATTCCCACCTGCCTTATTCAAGTCATTACTACATAAGGCTAGGAATGTAGCTGGCCTACCCTCAGCTCCCGTAACAGCAGATGCTGCGACTTCTGCAACCAAAGTTCCGGTTTTTGAGGAACAAGTTACAGAGCTGGATGTTATTCCAGCGCCCAAGATATTCCTGGATAACGTGCAGCGGCAGTTCGTGGCTCCAACCTCAGGACCAATGCCTTCCGCGCAGGACAAGCGATTCTTTAATACGGCGGCTGAACTGACGGGTCTGCTCTCCCCTCCATCGGTGGACGTCCCGGTAGCTGCGCTCCATTCTCCAAATCCCATTCCGGGCGAAGCTGAGGAGCTCCTGAAACCGGATGATCGACGGCTAGAACAACTCCTGCTTAAATCCCACCATGCCTCGGCCTGGGCGGTTCGCGCTTCCTGTTCTGCATCCTTCTTTGCCAGATCGTCGCTCTTGTGGCTGCGCCAGCTCCAGGAACTGATCCCCTCATCAGAACTTCGCATTCATCAAGACCTCAACAAAGTCATAGCTGCAACTCAATTTACTGCTGACGCTACACTCAGGGCAGCACGCTTTTCTTCAAAGTCCATTGCGGCTGCCACGGCAGGTCGCAGGGTGAACTGGCTCAAGAACTGGACTGCCGATGCTCGCCAAAAATGGCGCCTGGCTTCTAAGCCGATTGGGGGCCAATCCCTTTTTGGGGAGGTTTTAGATCCACTACTGGTGGAGTCTAAAGATCGTAGGAAGGTCCTTCCAACTTATAACAAAAAAGGTTCTTTCCGTCATAACCCATATCCTAGGCGGCCCTTTCGATCGGCTGACCAGGGTTCCAATCTGCCCCGAACCCCAGGTCAGTATGGCCAGAGGTCCTTTTACCAGGATAGATCGGCCAGGGGCAGATCTTACAAACGTCCCTATAAGGGATGGGGTAACAAGTTTTCCAGGTGAGGCAAGTAATTTATTTCAGGAATTCCCTATTGGAGGTAGACTAGCCAGGTTTGCAGATACCTGGGAAGAATCCACTCAGGACGCCTGGGTTAGACGAACTATCCGTTTTGGGTTATCATTGGAATTTTGGTCACAGCCCACTCCAAGTTTTATTCCCTGTCACGTTTCCGGAGTTCCAAAAAAACGCAGGTTAATGGAACAGGCCATTCGCCATCTCCTAGAGATTAGAGCCATTGAACCGGTACCTAGGGAACAAAGAGGAGCAGGAGTATATTCAATACTTTTTCTGGTTCCAAAACCCTCGGGGGATTGGCGACCTATACTTGATCTCAAAAGGTTAAACCAGTTTGTTAAATATCGCAAATTCAAAATGCAGTCCCTGCGTTCCATCCTCAGGGGTATCCATAGAGCTGACTATCTGGTCTCCCTAGATCTTTCCGAAGCATATCTCCACATCCCCATAGCACCTGCCGACAGGCAGTTTCTCCGTTTCTGTCTTGCTGGAAGACACTTCCAGTATAGAGCACTCCCCTTTGGCCTCTCCTCAGCCCCTCGAGTCTTTACAAAGGTCTTGGCGGCTTTGGAGGCTCACCTTCGTTCCCTAGGAATTCGGGTACAGTGCTACCTGGACGACATTCTTCTTCAGGCTTCGTCCAGGTCCTTGGCAGAGCGCCATGTGCAAGTCGTGCTGGACGTGCTCCAACGACATGGCTTCTCGGTCAACTACAGTAAGAGCTGTCTGGTTCCTAGTACCTCAATTCTCCATTTGGGCTCAATTATTGATTCCCAGCAGTGCAAAGTTTTCCTATCCCCCGAGCGGCAGGACAGCATCAGGGTCATCATAGCTAACATCAACCGCTGTCCCTCAGTTTCTCTAGGCCTGTTGGCCACGCTGCTGGGGAAAATGATATCGTGCATCGACATCGTGCCCTGGGCACGGTTGCACTCCCATAGATTGCAGTGGTTCTTACTTCCCCTTATACCCCCGGGTCAGTCCCCTCCTGCAGTTTGGGTTCGTTTGCCCTCTCAGGTTAGACAATCCCTAGTTTGGTGGACATCCTCAGCCTTGGAAGAAGGTTCTTCTTTCCTCCTACCAGATAGAATTACAGTAACCACAGATGCCAGCCTCTCAGGCTGGGGGGCACATATTCAGGGCCAACTGGCACAGGGTACCTGGTCTAGGGAGGAATCAAATTGTCCTATTAACCTACTAGAACTGCGCACTATCCGTTTAGCGTTAAAGAGTTTTAAATCTAGGATAGAAGGTTCCCATGTGTTGGTCCTCACCGACAACGTCACGGCCAAAGCTCATGTTAATAGACAGGGGGGAACACGCTCAGCGGCCCTGTTAGAAGAGGCCTTGTCCCTGGGTCTGTGGGCAGAGAAACACCTTATTTCCCTTTCAGCGGAATATATTTCAGGGGAAGCCAACAAGCAGGCTGATTGGCTCAGCCGTCGGGATTTAGACCAGACCGAATGGCAGCTACATCCAGGGGTGTTTCAGGAGATTGTTCATAGATTTGGTGTACCTTTAATTGATCTGTTTGCTACCCCACAGAATGCACAGCTCAGCCGGTTCTACTCTCGCTTCCCGACGGAAGGCGCAGAAGCAGTCGACGCCCTGCGCTCACCTTGGCCCCAGGGACTCCTGTACGCCTTCCCTCCCCTCCCTCTACTATCCAGGGTCATCCAGAAAGTATTAAAACATTCTGCGGAGGTGATTTTAATTGCCCCTCACTGGCCACGCAGGGTTTGGTTCAGGGATCTCCTTTTCCTGTCCCAAGGGCACCCGTGGAGACTGCCTCCCCTTCCGGATCTGCTCCAACAGGGGGAAGTGGTCTACCCAGACCCGCAGTGGTTACGCTTGACCGCATGGCGGTTGAGCGGGAGGTCCTAAAGCGACAACACTATGATCTGGACACCATTGAAGTCATCTTGGCCTCCAGGCGCCCTTCCACTAACAGAGTGTATCAACACACCTGGAAGGCTTTTTGTGAGTGGTGCAACCTAGAGGGTATTTCCCCTCTTTATGTGCCCATTCCTCTCCTACTTCGCTTCCTTAAGAAAGGATTAAATTTGGGCTTGACCCCTAACACCCTTAGACGCCAACTGGCGGCACTCTCCACAGTTCTTTCTTGTCCAAATTGCCCCTCCCTGGCACATGTGCCCACGGTGCATAGGTTCCTTAAAGGAGCCTCTAACATCTGCCCGCCAGTCGTGCACCGTTTCCCCACATGGGACCTACCTCTGGTCCTGGAAGCCCTGACAGGTCCCCCATTTGAACCGTTAAGAGAGGCGCCCCTCAGTCTACTATCTTACAAGGTAGCTTTCCTCGTGGCTATTACATCAGCCAGACGTATCTCCGAGCTCTCAGCTCTCTCTATTCGGCAGGACCTTTGCATTTTCCATCCAGACAGGGTGGTCCTCCGTCTAGACCCTTCCTTCCTTCCCAAAGTGAATTCCTTGTTTCACCGTTCCCAGGAAATCGTTCTCCCGTCCTTCTGTGACCACCCACGGCATCCAAGAGAGCGTCAGTGGCATACTCTGGACGTGAGGCGAGCCTTGAAAGCTTATATCAAACGTACCTCGGCCTTTCGTAAATCAGAGGCCTTGTTTGTTGCCTTCCTTCCCCGTTCCATGGGGCTTAAGGTTTCATCCCCTACCATAGGGAGGTGGATCAGGGCCACGATTACCAGAGCTTATACCTCAGCTGGAAAGCCGGTACCAGAGGCTATCACGGCCCATTCCACCCGCAGCGCCGCTACATCAGCTGCATGGAAGACTCGGGCTTCACTTGAAGAAGTGTGTAGGGCTGCTACTTGGGTTTCCCCCACTCAGTTTATACGCCATTATAAAATTGATTCTTATGCTTCTACAGAGGCAGCCTTCGGCAGGCGAGTGCTTCATCAGGTTACTGTGCCTCTGTCCTAGTAGAGACTGGGGAGGAGTGGTTGCTTTAGTTGCCCTCCCTCGGGACTCGTAGCTTGGGTATGTCCCTCACTGAATGCTGGCTTCAACCTCCAATGGAGAATGGGCGTTTACTTACCTGTTGATACGCCCGTTCTCGTTGGTTGAAGCCAGCATTCAGGCCCTCCCTTCTGTTTTTTGGTTATTATTGAATACGTTCTGCACTGTTCTTGCACTGTTACTTGTGGTTCTAATAAATCAGTTTTTTGTTACTTCATTCAGCAGTCTGAGGTGTGGCTTACTTACATTGGTGCGGTGTATTCTTTTTATTCGGTTAACACTGTTCCTTGCCACGTCAAGTCTGTCTTTCAGCTTCGTCTAAACTGGGCCAATATCCAAGGAGGAGGAGGACAGAGGCTCAGTTTTGATTGACAGACTCAGCCCTTGATGTGATTGGCTGTGGACAACCCTCACTGAATGCTGGCTTCAACCAACGAGAACGGGCGTATCAACAGGTAAGTAAACGCCCATTTTCCTGACCTCAGAAGGATAGACGGCCGATTCAACCTTGAGATCGAACTCCTGGCAGTGGGCAGAATCAGCCTGCAATACTGCATTCTAAGCACTGCACCACCATGGCTCCATGGGTAAAAATATTTGGCCTTACATTTTCATTGGGAAAACTATCCTCATTGTTGAAAAACTAGATAGATATGTAAAGGTACGAGTGGCATTTTTTAAGTTTGCCTTTAAAAAAACCCAATGAACTATTTTGGGAGAGGTAATGTTAGTCCTCAAGTTTACATATGAGTGGTTGGATAAGCAGATCCAGTGGAGAAGATTGGTTCCTAATCAGCTGCATAATTATGTTATAAAATACAGTCATTTCTCGTTTAGTGGCTACTTCATTTGGTGACCATTCACAAGTTCAACAGTAATTAAAAAGATCAGTGCAACCAATTTTCTGCATCAAACAACAACATGGCAGAGTGAGAGTAACACACTCACAGCTGCAGAAGAAAACTTGATCTTAAGGAATTGCAGTTGCTAAACAAGGAAAGGATGTAGGCTAAGTTTGGCTAATAAGCAGATTGCCTGAAACTCATAAACAATAGCAAGTTGCCTGCTTAAATGTGGCATAAAAGAAAAGGCAATCACCAACAATTCAGAGTTTTAAAATCAGCTGTTAGAGAATGGGCCTACACCCATTTCTCCACGAATATGCCTTGGGGCTCTGATGGCTTTTACCCCAATTGCATGAGGAGTTCCAGATGGATTGTTTCCTTCTCCGAGTAATAAACAAGTATGTTTGCAATTTAATACAGTTAAAGTCAAAAGAACTAAAAACGTGCAAAATGTTATTTAAACAGGTTGAAGCAGAATGGCTAAAGAGTCAGAATGGCATTGATTTGTAGTGGCTTGGAGTTCTATTGTTTTTGTCATTTCTGTGACTGACAGTACCTAGATGAAATACCAAAAATGCAACCATCCTGTCAGTGAGTGTAATGCAGAGCACAGAATTTAGCGTTTCTTTCTGTAGAATCTGGGTGGTCTTCCTTCTAGGCCTTGGTGGTGAAGGGCTTAAAAAGAAACTTACTTGGCCTGTTCACAAAGATGCTTCATCTGTTAGTGCTAACCTGATTGAAAATTCAGCAGTTATCCATTCTCCCTCTGCAACCAGTCAGGTTACCAAGATTTTAAACATTGGTCTCTGCTGCCTGAGGGGCCATTTGAAGGAACCTTCTGCCTGGCTTTGCTGCACCAGGTACTGAGTTGCTAGATGACCTGCCCAGGTGTTTCACTCTTTCTTCTCTCTTGGGTCCTAGACTTTTACCACTCAAGAAACAATCACGAATGCCGAAACGGCCAAAGAATGGTTCCTTAAAGCTGCTAAAGATGTAAGTAAAGGTTTATTTTATTTTATTTTTTTATTTTATTTTTTTATTTTATTTTATTTTATTTTATTTTATTTTATTTTATTTTATTTTATTTTATTTTATTATTTTATTTTATTTTATTATTTTATTTTATTTTTTTATTTTTTTTTATTTTATAATTCATGTGCTACCCATCTAGCTGTCCAGAGCGACTCTGGGTGGCTTTGTTTTTTCCCAACATATCCCATCCCAGTCTTCTGGGTGGGTAACGAAAAGATAAAATACTGTATATAACACAAAATGAGAAACGTGAAACAATGAAAGAAAGGTGCCAGGAACAACTAAGAGCCAAAAGATAGTTTTTACTTGCTTCCCAAATGCCAGCAGGGTTAGCGCTGTCTGTCCTTCCAGAGAAAGGGGTGTCTCCCCTGAGAAGGTGGTTGATTGCTCTACAGCCAGTGAGAAGTTGGGATCACAACTGACTCTTTCTGGGTATTCAGTTTACCTGGGAGCATCCCATAATTTACCTGGCTTTGTCTTTGAATGGTTTAAAGATCGGGAACAAGATAGGACCCACCACTGCAAAACTTCTGTCTGCTGCCATGCAAACAGTTTTTACCTTAAAAGGTGTGTGGATATGTATAGGCCTTTTTTTAATCTTTGGAGAAGTCTATCTTCAGAAGCACCATTTTTGAATTTTTCAAGGGTTTCACTTTGTTGGTATTTTGGCATTCTACCTGAACGTCTACATTCAAAGTCAAATCCACCTGCCCCTCCCCCTTTGCTTCTCAAGCCAAAATCCCTGATCGAACGTTGAGTGCAGATGCAGAAGTGGGGGGCATCCATTTCCCCTCATGTCCATCTTTAACTATGGTTGCTAAAGCTGTATCCGAACCATGGACTCCCAACTCTGCTTTAGGAGGGAGCCACTATTCGTCCCAGGGAGATTAAACTTGGCCAAGAAGGAAATTTTGCTTGGGGTGAAGCACCCATTCCTGAACGGGGCTTCTGCCTACCCAGTTTCACCCAAGCTGTTCTGTTAAATGCCTGGCAGCACTGAGGGGCTTGTTATGCCGCAAGAGAACATGAGACCACTTTGGCCTGCTTTTCCTTGGACTATGCCCAGAGCGAGAGGGGCCTTTTCAGAGACCGTCTATGAATAGGCTTCCTCAAGTTATTCCTTCTATTCTCCAGTAGCTTCTCTACTATCTGTATCCCATCAGGCTCTCTGTGGCAGAGCTAGTTAGCCGATAGAAGCCTGAGCAAAAGAACATTTTTTTAAATGCAGGGGATCCAGTGAGGACCCATTAATGAGTTTCTGGGGTGGGACTATAGATCCGTCCCGCGGGGCTGCTCTGGAAGTAGTGAAGGACCAGCCCACGGTGCTTCTGGCAGAGAAAACGGGCTCCCGAGATCTGTTTTCAGCTGCCACGGCCTCCTGAAACCCTCTGGCAGTGAAAACAGAGCTCCATTTTCTCTGGCAGAGGGTTACAGGAGGCCGTGGCAGCTGAAAACAGAGCTCGGGAGCCCGTTTTCGCGTGCAGAGTGCTCGGGCCACCACAGGCGCCCCCGACAGGAGTGATGTCGAGCTGGCCACGCCTACCCCAGCCCCCTGAGGTCAGACACAACCCTGATGCGGCCCTCAATGAAATGGAGTTTGACACCCTTGGCCCAGGAGGACTCTTAAGTGATACTGTCCAACTGAAGGCAAACATTGCATTCAGAACAGGAGCAGTATTATTAAGGTGTCCCTCATGTTCCCCAACGACAGCCTAGAGACACACACTTTCCAGCAATGAGTTTGCAGCCTTCCAGGTTCGCCAATCGGCTGTCTTCCAAAGTGCCCAATGCATGCTGGGACCTGGGGAGGCCCAGCAGGTGGATTGGCTGGCAATTTGTGGCTGTATCCAGCTTTCTGGAATCCCTCTGAATGGAAAAGGGGGAAGGATTCTTGATTCCCACAACAATCTGTGAATTGCCAAGGGACCCATAGATAGGAGCCGCAGAACAGTTGGGTGGCATCTCATCCAGGCCAGTCCTCTCACTTGGTCAGGACCTTTGCTCCCCTGCCTTTATCCTTGCCTGAGTCAGTTCTAGTCCCTTGCCCTCCCTCTCTCATGCTGGGCTGCATGCTCCCTAGGAACTTTGGGTTGTTTCAGTCCTTATTTCCCAGTGGGAGTGGAGCACACACGGCACTAAACCTGCATCTCTAATCCCCACACATATCACATTAATCCTCCTAATTCATCTGATTTAGCTCAATGATCCATTTCTTAGGACCTCAGTTGCCTTCCTGGTATCCAAAACAGAACAACTAGATTCAGTCACAGTTTTGTTCCATATAGTATCAACCTTGTGAACTCTCAAGTTTCCTCTTTCCGTTATGTATTCAAAATGGACAATGATTAATGTCCGTCCGTCCGTCTGTCATCTATGGGTGTAGGTATATATGTATGTATATAGCATGTATATATGTGTGTGTTATGTATGGATATGGGTAGCTATATACTTTCTCTTGAGAGCAGCAGAAGAATATCATTGTTAATGTGGCCCAGTGTGCTCACAGTAAAAAATGAGAATAAAGGTTATCTTAATCTTGCAATTCCCCGAGAGTTGCCTTTCCTAAACTAGGGCCATTAAAAAATCGCACTCTGGCATCCCCGGAGGCTCTGACTGGGATGGAGCGTCTCTGGAGGGCAGATGACCCTCACTCTACAATTGTGAGCATCCACCATAGACTGTCTAGACTCGAGACCGAGACTGAGGGCAGCTTTTCTCATGACTTGCCGCCTCTGGAGGGATTTCTTTAAGCATGACTTAAATGTCACAACGTAGAAGCGGTTGCTGGCTCCAGAGTGATCCTTTGCTCCTCAGAAGATGTCATGTTGAAAAAGTGAAAAAATATTGGCTAAAAATATAGGTGATGATGCAGAGAAGTTTCAAAACTAATATGCAGATGAAACCTGAGTTACTTCTATTGGGTCTCACAGAGAACCAAGTAGAAAAGACTCATGGAAAATTGGTTTTATATATGATGATTGCAGTGAGGCTGTTATGTGCAGAAAGATGGAAAAATACAGAAATGCCTCCACGGAGGGTTGGACTGTGAAGATGATGGGATTAGCAGAAGAGACAAAATTGAGCTGATTGACTGAAGTTAAAACAATAAGTACTTTATTATAAAAGGCAGGAAAAGGACTTTTTGTTGAAAATGAATGAAAAAGAGATGATTTCTAGATTTGCTGATTGAAAAGGACTGAATAGGTTCACTGAAGAAGTGAGCCTTGATGAGGGAGGAGTTACAATGAGTTTGTAACTGCTGTAAGAAAAAAATCAGAAATCGCTTCTTTAAATATGTTTTTCTTGTTCTTTCCTTATTTACTGCATTTTATATTTTCTTAATTTTCTATATTTTTTCATGTTCATCTTTTACTTGTTTTAAAAATTTCTCATATGTTTGAAAACTTGTAATGTTGCTCTAATTGGTTTATTTTTTTTATTTAAAGCCTTCTGCTGTGGCCAAGCACTTTGCTGCCCTCTCTACCAATGGGGTGAGTACATCTCATTTTAAAAACCTGTAGTTTCAAGGCAGTATTTCATTAACAAGACATTTGGGGTTGACAATCCTAAGGCTCCGTTGATAGATCAAATTAAAGTGGGAGCCTTTACTACAAATGCCCAAATATTGCTGGGAGCCTTCACCTGCGAATGCCTATCCTTGGGGGGGGGGGGGGGGGGCTGGGAAATCCAGCCTTACAAACCTCCATATCTGCTTTCTCTTCTCTTGGTATTTCAGCCTAAAGTCAAGGACTTTGGAATTGACACTGCAAACATGTTTGAGTTCTGGGATGTAAGTAAAACCTGTGCAGGCAGGTCACCTTTGTTACTTGGACAGTGTTTCTCTCTCACCTCCAGCATCCTTGTTTTGCCCCCTCCACGGCCATGCAGTGGCATCCTTGTATTAAACACAGGTCCTGAAATACCAGGATTCAGTTGAAATACTGGTGTCAGAAAGCTTCTCTTACCACCTGGCAGACCTTTTCAAATCAGCTTGGAATATAGATCAGCTTCCCCCCAATGGATCCCGTCCTCTGGCAGCAGCGCTCCAAGAACTCGGTCTCAGGCTTTTACCAGCCTCCCCACCTCTTGGGCTGTGGCCTCCGTTGCAGGAGCAGCGATGGATGCAGGGCAGATGGGATTTGCCGTGGCAGGAGTGGTGCCAGGGCAGGCAGGGCATCTGCAGTTACAGAAGCATGGAGCCTCCTGCTCCTCAGCTGTCCTGCCAGGGGCTCAACAGTGGCCAGGCCAGGGGCTTCTTGCCCCCATTTTGGTTTAAGCAGCTGCTGGGTAAAAAGAGCTTTAATTGCTTTCAGGTCAGTCCAAAGATGCTATTCTAAGCCATGACCTTTGCCTGTGAAAGCTTGTCACTTGGGCCACTAAAGGTCACATCTTGTTGGAGACTTCAACCCTGAATTTCCCAAGTCATTGGAGCAAAATGGCTTTGGCAATAAAGTTTGGGAAGCTCTGGGGTATCTGCAGTCTTGATTGTAGGGCTAATCCTTTCAATTGGGAGCCTCATGTGCAAAGCCTTAGGAAGTTTGCTCCGAGGAATCTGCCTTTTGGAGGAAGGCAGGAAATATTTGTCGATTGCAATATTTATTTTCCTGCTTGTTAATCTTAGTAACATATCAAGTATCCCACCTGACTTTCTTCTTCTCACGTATAGAACATGGCTGAACTTGGGTGCCAAAAATGCCCCTCCCCCTCCTTCTCACTGGAGATTCAGAAGTATTCTGCCAGAGGGAATGGAATTGGCTGCTGCAGCTGATTGGTGGTAGAGTGAAGTTCTGCCAAAGCTCATTGGCAAAGCATCTGCCGTTCCCCATCTGGCCATTCGTCATTTGTGCAGATCGAATGAGCCCTTGGCAGAATTATCCATCACCAGGAGAGGGCAGAGCTGGCTCTTCTTTGGTGGCAGTAGCAGGAAGGGTGGCCACAAGGTGCTTCTTCATGCCTGATGCCTCACGCCCCCCCCCCAAGCTTCCATTTTCACTCCTATGCCACAGATAAATGTAATCTCTGTTTCTCCTTCCACCCTTTCCCTTCGCAGTGGGTTGGTGGACGTTACTCGCTGTGGTCGGCCATTGGCCTCTCCATTGCTTTGCATATTGGTATGTATCTGCTTCCCTGTGAACTGAATGTTCCATGGAGGGTGATTAAAGTTAGTTTAGCTTAATAACTGATTGGATCTTTCTTAAGACAGTATCTCCCGAGGAAAGAAATGCTTTAAAAACATCTTAGAAGGTTGTAGTATTCTATCAGTCTGTTGTGCTTCCATGCTTAACTGAATAGTGTGATTAGAAACACCAGGAATTTGTTGCCTGTAAAGAAGCGCTCGATACATGCAAAGCAGCATAATAATGGAGGAGGAGGAGGAGGAGGAGGAGGAGGAGGAAGAAATGAATAGTACCAATAGCAATAGGAGTTCTTGGAGCAATACCCAAAGAGTTGCCTAGATACATGGAAATTTTGAACTTATTACATCTGGATATTCTGACTTTGCAAAAAGAACACCTTACTTGGAACTGCCTATATAGTCAGATGCTCCATTAAGAGCTCTTAGGTCCTTGGGTAGGACTTGGACTGTTAAATGTTTACCAGTCCCAGACTGTGAATCCAATTGAAGATTAACCATAATAATAATAGTAGTAGTAAAAATCCCCCAGTGAGACAATACCTTGACTTTCATACATTGGAAGCTTTGCCAGAAGTTTGGGTTCAAATGCAGCAAAAATTACTGGGAGGTGGTGCAGTGGTTAAAGTGCAGCACTGCAACCTACTTCAGCTGACTGCTAGTTCAGCAGTTCAGCTGTTCAAATCTCACCGGCTCAAGGTTGACTCAGCCTTCCATCCTTCTGAGGTCGGTAAAATGAGGACCCAGATTGTTGGGGGCAATATGCTGAACTCTGTAAACCGCTTAGAGAGGGCTGTAAAGCACTATGAAGCGGTATATAAGTCTAAGTGCTATTGCTATTGCTATTCACCAAATTCTTGAAAATGAGCAAGTCAAGATCCTGCGGGACTTTTGGATTGAAACAGATATACATTTGGCCCACAACATGCTTGTGGAAAAGAAAATATCTGGTTCTTTGATATTGCAATACCAGGTTATGCACCAATTGAGGAGAAACAGCTAGAAAAAATAAAATATTGTGATTTGCACATTCAAGATATTCAGACCTGTGATCCCTCTAGAAGGTTCGTGCCTGGTTAGGCAGGTAGTCTGGAGGAAGTGGACAAAGAGGGAGAGTCTTAGCCACATGAATATTTACTCCAAAACCTCTTGAGAGCAATTATTTGGGCAGCTGCACATAGGATTAAGCCTTGGACTTTAAACCCTACATTCTTGGAATAATACTCTGTTTCCCCCAAAATAAGACATCCCCTTTTGAGTGTATGGCAATAAGGCTTATTTCAGAGTTCAAAAAAATATAAGACAGCGTCTTATTTTCGGGCAAACACGGTACATAAATAATAATACAACAATTTTATTTAGGTTTTGACAATTTTGAGAAACTGCTTGCTGGAGCCCATTGGATGGTAAGTCCCTGAATCTTCTCAGCAGCTGATCTAGAGTTGGGGGAAATGGGTGGCTGTGGGCTACATGCGGCCCCCCGAGTTACACTCCCAAAGTGTAACAAGCAAATGGCTGCCCATGATGCCCTGCCCTTGCAGGACAGGATTCTGAGCTATTGGGCCTAGGTTAGAATTCCCTCTGGTTAAAATAGCCCTAGCTTTTTTTTAAAAAAAGTTTTTCCTAGTAGTTGATCTGAATTGGGAAGCCCTAAAAATCTCAGTATTCCATTAGCGTTTTGTACTGGGTCTTCTAGGGATCCAGTTTGACCTATTAATCCAGTTTTGTTTTTATGCTACTCGCCGAAAAGGACAATCACTTCCGCTCAGCTCCCCTGGAGAAGAATGTCCCCGTGCTGCTAGCGATGTTGGGGGTCTGGTACATCAACTGTTATGGTACAGAAACCCATGCGCTTCTGCCCTATGACCAGTACATGCACCGCTTTGCTGCTTACTTTCAGCAGGTGAGATGGCTCCTTTGTGTTCTCTAGGAGAAGGGGTTCTCACATGGGGGGTGGGGGTTTGAGGGCCATGCTTCGAGGGCGGTCCTGAGCTACTTTGAGCCTTGGGGGGCAGTCTCATTGCTGCATGCATTAATGGGGTGCATGTGTTCCTAAGCAATACCTGACTTTCCTTACATGCTTCCAGTGGCCTTGCGCCATCTCTGGCCAGAATTTGGCCTTGTCCAAGCTGTCCTTTCAGAGGCCTAAGTTAGTCTGATGGTCTTCTGCTGTTCTTGATTAGGGGGATATGGAATCGAATGGGAAGTACATCACAAGGAAGGGCACCCGTGTGAACTATAATACTGGACCAATCGTGTGGGGCGAACCTGGAACCAATGGACAGCATGCCTTCTATCAGCTGATTCATCAAGGTATAGAGAAGGTTTTTTAGCCATCTTAGCCAATCAAAGAAGGTTGGACTCCGATCTGTCTGGAGCTGCTGTAGAAAAGCACCCACTTTGATGTGAGTTCCTCAGGGTCAGATGACTGTACCTTCGATCAAGTTAGTTTGTGGGAGCTTTGAGTGAGTATAGGCTAGCATTTAGAATACAGAGCTGTATGGTTTAACTGCAAAGAACTTTCCGCAAGTTCTTGATGGCCAATCTAGTTGTGTGATGTTCTCTGTACAGCAATCATGGTAGGATCAGAATCTGGCCCTCCAGATCTTGTTGAGGCCCAGCTGCATGACGTGACCAGAGATGGGATAAGATGACCTGTAGCCCAGCAGTAGTTCCGTATCCCTGCTATTATAAAATAACTTTTTCCTCTTTTTGCAGGAACTCGCATGATCCCTTGTGACTTTCTGATTCCAGCCCAGACCCAGCATCCAATCAGAAATGGCCTGCATCACAAGGTAAGCCCCCTTTTCCTTTTCCTTACCTTCCTAACCTCCTTGTGCTAATCTTTGTCCAGTGTCCATCGTGTTTTCTATGAGCAACCTTCCTGCCTCCAATAATTTCAAAGGGACAGTTGATGATTCTCCTTCTTTTATACAGGGATAACTTCCCCCACTCTCAAAATACTGTGTTGACCCTGTGTTTTCTTCTTTTGTTTTGAGAAATTATAATATGTAACGTTGCTGCCATTGTAAAGTGTACATTCTAAACTACTGCCACAAGAATCTACTGCAGTAATTTCTCTATTATAGTCAGGAAACGATGCAAATGTTGAGAAAGTGAATGGGTGACCTATTTGTGGACCCATTTCAAGTTGCAGACTTTGAAGAGAGTTTGGCTGCTGGAAAGGCAAAACGCAAGGCAGTGTTAGATAAGAATTGCTCTCATCAGAGGCGAAATAGATCTTTTCCTGAAACTCGTGACATTATAAAAAGAAACCGCAGTTTAAATGCTAAAGTATAAAATATTTATTTCAGTACAAAAATAATAAATCACATCTTGGCTATAAAACAGGTCTTGCTTCTTACAGAAGCTGAAGAGAAAAGGGAGGAACAAAGAAAGGAATGTACACATGCGTACTAGGAACATATTAATCACGTGCTCAGGAATAAACCATTATATTTGATAGGGATGCATCCCCCTGCATATACATGTAACAGGCAATATAAAATCACTGCCTGACAGGCAGGATGTGGATCCATGGAATAATAAAGACCCTGTTGTGGCCCAACAGAGTTCATGAAGTCATCTCAACTTGTGCCAGGTCTCCCTCCGTCTGTCCTGGCATTCTAGAAGTTTAGCCAGAGAAAGATGTTTCTTTAACTAGCAAAGCTGAGAAACTAAAGCCAGACTATCCCATGTGACAATGTGCCCTTTGCCCCAAAAGAAGAGTCTTCCTCAGTCACACAAAAAGCGGGGGCATAACAAAAGAAAAGACACACCTCTCTACACTTCGGCCATATTGAAATGTCTCCATCTTTTCTAGTGAGTCCATTTCTCCTGTTTTCAGGGAAAAGTGTAAGACAGCTCAGTGTAGGGAGTGGCATGTAAATTCGATGCTTTCCTAATTTCCTTAGGCTGGGCTTGGTCAGGGCAGATTTAGGTTTGGCCTTTTGGCATTTGCTTTGTTGCCCTGGAATGCCCGGTGGACATCTTTTCACCTCCATGGTGTTTAAGTGGTGATCTTACAGACCTAGTAGCTGCTCTTCAGCAGAAGAGAAGTTGTTTGTCCCAGCCAGCTGCTCGGTAGGCCAGGAGCCCAACTTGCCATTCTAACCTCGGGCTTTTTCCTGCTAGATTCTTCTGGCCAACTTTCTCGCTCAAACAGAGGCATTAATGAAAGGGAAGACGACAGAGGAGGCCCGCCAGGAGTTACAGGCTGCTGGGCTGAGTGGAGAGACTCTGGAGAAGCTGCTTCCACATAAGGTACTTGGAGTCCAGGTTTCCTCCAGATCTCAGTGGGAGTCCCTTCCTTTTGCTCACTGATTTGATCAATGAATGATGGATTGGATGGTCTCAAAGGGGGAGGGATCAAGACTTGTGCCCTACATACCACAGGTTGATTTAGCCTGCTGCTGTTAATGAGGAGCTTTCGGTTTGTTCAGAGGACGAGCCCTTTAATCCACCTGGATAGACAGCAGAGCCTGAGATTTGTGAGCTGCGTCAAGCTTGAGCTTGCTTTAGAGCAGTGTTTCCCAACCTTGGCAACTTGAAGGTGTCTGGACTTCAACTCCCAGAATTCCCCAGCCAGCATTCGCTGGCTGGGGAATTCTGGGAGTTGAAGTCCAGACATCTTCAAGTTGCCAAGGTTGGGAAACACTGCTTTAGAGGGACACGAGGAATTGTGGGTATCTGTTCCAAAGAGGTTGCAACTATGAGCTTCTCTGTACGGGAAGCTGATAACATTGGGGATGCCTAGGAACGTGGTTTATGTTTATGAAGCCAATCCTAAACTTTCTTGACTTCAGGATATGAAAAATTGGCAGTTCCTGTTGTCTGGTGTTTGGGGGATGGAACAGAGAACTCTGTGTATGTAATGTGTCTGAAAATTGAAACATAATCTCTTCTGTCTCATTTCTTGAAAGGTCTTTGAAGGAAACCGCCCAACCAATTCCATTGTCTTTACTAAACTTACTCCATTCATTCTTGGAGCCTTAATTGGTAAGTTTTTCCTCTTCCATATTTTTGTTTCTTGACTTATTTATTTGTTTATTTGTGAGATTTATATACCGCCTCACAGTGCAAGCACTCTCTAAGCGGTTTACACCAGTAAGCAATGTATATTTATTTTGCCCCCAACAATCTGGGTCCTCATTTTACCCACCTCGGAAGGATGGAAGGCTGAGTCAACCTTGAGCCGGTGAGATTTGAACCGCTGACCTGCAGATCACAGTCAGCTAAAGTGGCCTGCAGTACTGCCTCTAACCGCTGCGCCACCTCAGCTCTTAAACATATTGTCTCAAAAGACTTATTATTAACACTGCTCTCATTGAAAACAATCTTTTTCCAGCAATGTATGAACATAAGATCTTCGTTCAAGGAATTGTATGGGATATTAATAGCTATGACCAGTGGGGGTAAGTGTCCTACCATTTACAAATTATTAATGGTGTTTGTTTCCACTCACTAAGATTGTATCCATTGCTTTCCTGGGGGTTAAAAGCTCCTTAGTCCGTTCAATTTCTTTGTGTGCCCATCTCAAACAAGTGATTCTGGGCACTCATAAAACCAATTAATGTACTGCGTTCCTTACAAGGCAAGATGAATTTAAGCTGCCTGGTTTGGAGAGAAAGAATTCAATCTGGGTCCATTTCACAGGGTCTTTACTGGAGACCAAATGGGCCTGCTGTCAGGGTTCCGACCAATGCCCTAATTGGAAAAGGCTTCGCGAGTTGACCCGTTCACTGCAACACAAATGGCCATAGCCATAAAACCTCATTTTGGTATATTTTCTCTCAGTTTAGGGTTTAGCATATTGAATGACCCGGTCAACTGCTAAGGCTTGGATTCAAATCTTTTCTCAACATTTGAGAAGTTAGTTGGGTAACTTTTTACCATTTAATGCAGTGGTTCCCAACCTTTTTGTGATCGAGTACCACTTGGAGGTCCCGTACAGTCGCCATGTACCACCTGGTTCCAGAGAAACTAAATTCGATCAGATATCACTTTATTTCCATAATTGTACTGTTCCTTTTTTGGCCCCGCGCATCCAGCAACTGGATTCTTGGGCCGCTGGGACCAGGTGGGTGGCGTGTGGCAACAGTTGCAAATCGTTGCCAGATTATCTTGTGTTAGGCAGTAAACATTTTTGTGAAGTAAAAAATAACTAACTAAAAATCGTTCATGACCCCGAAAGTGTTCGTGTACCACCTGGAAGGCCCTCGCATACCACTAGTGGTACATGTACCACAGGTTGGGAACCACTGATTTAATGTTTATGCACCGGTAGTTGTGGACTTGGTTTTTGTGCTGTAAACATTTGTGACAGTGTGCTAAGCCATAACTTGTGGATTACAAAGGAACGATGGTTGGATTCCCACAACAAAACATGTTTCATTGAGGTTTTGACATCAGGCAGTGTTTCAGCCCAGCTATCCTCTCCTGCTATATTACAAGGGGATTTCGAAACAATTTAGGGATGGTGAGAATAGGAATATGGTGCCTGTTTTAAAGCTTTCACTCTGGAGCCTGAATTTTCCTCCTCTCTTCCTTTCTCAAGTGTGGAGCTTGGAAAACAACTGGCCAAGAAAATTGAGCCTGAACTGGCAACGGATGCCCCAGTCACCTCCCACGATGCCTCAACTAATGGCTTGATCGCCTTCATCAAGAAGAACCGAGCCTGAAAGCAACAGGCTGCCTGGCTGATGCCCAGATCACTCTTGTAGCTGCTGCTTTGTTAGCCACTTCCCAGGCCAGACTTCTCAGCAGTTCTGGCCTCATTGTTCTTAATGGTTAGCTTTGTTGTATCGGAAGCAGTGTTTGCAAAGGAATCCTAAAAAAAATCTAGAAACTTGACCCAGTGACTGTTTCATAGCAACTGTGATGTGTAGAGCACCTCATCCTGTCTGTGTCAGTCCCCGTGCCTGGTCCTGCTGTGGAGACGGGAGCAGCCTGTAGAAGGTGGTCAAACCTTTTCCGTGTTGTCTTGTGAAGACCCAGCCTTACATGCAAAGAAATAAACCAGAATTAATCATCACATTTCTCTTTCTGTTCTTCCTTATTTGGACTGTAAATTGTCTTGGTCTGTGTACAGAGGGACTTGAGCATCCAGAGACCCTGCAAAGTTAGATTTTTCATCCTCAGAAAAAAGGCTTCAAGCTACCTTGAGACTTCCAGTCCAGAGATCCATGGTTGTCTCCCTATTGTCTCCACTTCCGGTTCTCTGATGAATGTCTCCTATTAAGTCCATTTTGACATCAGAAGTCATCGCAAGGGGGAAAATTGCTGTCAGTTGAGGTTTGTAATACAAATCTACAAATATTCAGAGGTTTCTTGGAAAGGGGGCATGTTGAGGGATTGTAGACCCCCCTGAGCCCCCTCCCCTTTGTTCTCTCTTCTCTGGTTCTGCCCTTTGAGAAAAGGTTGAGAATGTCTAATGGTCTGCAGGCCAGGTTGGGGGCATCAAATTCCATCTCTTAATTTCCAAAGAGCCACTTCGTGAAAAAAGAATGAGATCTCCCTCCCTCTTTCTCTTTCTCTCTCTCCCCCCACCTCTCCTCACACACCCACCCACACCCCACAGAGATACACATAAGAGCAATAGCACTTACACTTAGTACTCCATAGGGCTTTACAGCCCTCTCTAAGTGGTTTACAATGTTACCATAATATTGCCCCCAACAACCTTGGTCCTCATTTTACCGACCTCGGAAGGATGGAAGGCTGAGTCAACCTTGAGCTGATCAGAATCAAACTCCTGGTAGTTGGCAGAGTTAGTCTGCAGTACTGCATTCAAACCACTGCACCAATAAACTAGTAAATAAATTAGGTCTTGGTGGATTACCACAGCTCTCCACAGCTTTCGTCCAGTCGGAGAGATCCAGTCCAGTTGGGGACCTGGATGAAGCCTCCCTCCAGCATTCAATCTCCTCCTGGTTGCTCCCTTGAGCCAACATAGCATACACGGTCCCCATGGTAGAGGTAATATCCTCTCCGGGTTGACCACAATTGCAGATTCCGCTTAATGTCAGACCTGCCCCAGTCTGATCTAGGGAAGTAAAACTCGATTTCATTTGGTTGAAGTGAAAAGCACTTTTATTAAGAGAGACTGATTGCAGTTAAGTCAGGCGAATCTAAATTTCCAATGCGCCAATACAGAACTCCTGGTTCCCCTTAAACCCCCCCCCCCCAATAGTCTGTCAGTGTGTAGCCAATCTGGCACCACCAAGATGTTTTGGGAAACACCGGTGTTTGTGCTAGTGAAATTCCACTCAGGGTAAACGGTCTTGAAGATGCCAACGCACCAACAGGAACTGGATTCCAAAGCGTGCTGTTCTTTCTCAGCTGTCAATTCCCCTGTCCCAATTTCCCATCATAAAGGTATACAGCTTTATTGCCCATTTTTTCCACCCTTTCCTCCCCGATTGATGGCAGAATGCCAGCAAGGTGCCAAGCCAAAGCTGGTGGATATGACACAAGGAATTTATCTCCAGTACAGAAGTACTCGGTGTACATACAAAGCAACAGAATCCTCATCATCATTATCAACACCACCCTGTAAAAGGGGAGACTAAAGAAGATAAGGATAAGGAATAATACTACAGCCAGACTAGATGGATAAATATATATATATAGACATTAGACAGCACTAAGAATTAGGTGTTCAGCAGAGAGATGGCACTTGGGGAAAAGCTGTCCCCGTGTCTAGTTGTGTGGCATGCAATGCCCCTACAGCGCCATCCCAAGGGAAGGAGTTGAAACAGTTAAAGTGTGGGGTGTGCAGATATCTTATCAGCTCTCTTTCTGACCTGCACAACATATAGTTGTTCTAAGGAAGGCAGGGTGGTTGCAAATTTTTTTTGAAGTCCTATCTGTTGGAGTCTCTATCTCTCTTTTTTTTTTTGGTTGCTGTATGAACAGGCACTGTGAGTTGAATCAGTTCAGAGTGAAGAATTTCTGGAATGATGGTACTCACTACTGAGGTAGAGTCCACAAAAAGGACATGCATGGGTTTTCAGGGATTCAAGATGTAGTGCCAAGTCAAATTGAGAGCATCATTTGCCGAACTGTTTGCTTGGAAGGCAAACTGCAAGGGGTCTGAATAGCAGATCTGTGATGACTTTCAGGTGGGCCAGCACCAACCTCTCAAAGGTTTTCATAACCACAGATGTCAGAGCAATTGGCCTGTAATCATTCAGCTCCCTGATGGAGGATTTTAAAGAAACTGCGATGATGATGGAGTGTTTGAAGCAAGAAGGGACATAACAGGTCTCCAGTAATTTATTTTTAAAAACTATGTGAAGACGGGGGCCAGTTGTTCAGCACAGGCCTTCAAGCAAGTAGTCACTCTGTCTGGGCCTGGCGCTTTTCATCTTTATGAAATAGACCTCACACATCTTTTTCTAAGATCACCAGGGGTGGAGGGCCCAGGGGGATGGAGATTGGTGTAGGAAAATTAGCTACCGTTTATCTTGCCCCCAACAATCTGGGTCCTCATTTTACCTACCTCGGAAGGATGGAAGGCTGAGTCAACCTTGAGCCGGTGAGATTTGAACTGCTGACCTGCGGATCACAGTCAGCTAAAGTGACCTGCAGTACTGCCTCTAACCGCTGCGCCACCTCGGCTCAATAATTTAATGTTAATTGTTTTACATTTTTTGTTGTATGCTGCCCAGAGTAACTTCTTGTGAGATGGGCAACGTATTAAAAAAAACAGACACTGGAAACAACCTGCCTCCATACAAGATAAGAGTAATCATTAAAACTAAAGCCAGATAATCTTGTCACAAATGGCAAGAAGAGTTCTCCGTTAGTACCTATGTGTCTGTTTTGCAGAGACCTCTAAGCAATTCTGGAACAGTTTGCCTTCAGATGTTGTGGGTGCTTCATCACTGGAGGTTTTTAAGAAGAGACTGGACAGTCACTTGTCTGAGATGGTACAGGAACTGCTGCTTGAGCAGGGGGTTGGACTAGAAGACCTCCAAGGTCCCTTCCAGCTCTATTCTAGTCTAAAACATTCTAAGCACCAGAAGGCAGGACAAAAAAACAATGGATGGAAACTAATCAAGGAGAGAAGCAACCTGGAATTAAGGAGACACTTCCTAACAGTGAGGCCAATTAACTAGTGGAACAGAAGTTGCCTTCAGAGGTTGTGGGTGCTTCATCATTGGAGGTTTTTAAGAACAGTGTGTAACACAGAGGTCGCCAACCCCTGCAATGCAAACCACTATTGAGGAATGTATCTTTTCTTTTATGTACATGGAGAGCATATGCACCAAGACAAATTCCTTGTGTGTCCAATCACACTTGGCCAATAAAGAATTCTATTGGGCCTTGAGCTGTTCAGAACCGGGCCACGGAAGTGGCAGGTGAGCGCGCATGTGAGAATGTGTGCTCCATTTGCATGAGCAACGGGTGCGTGTGCGCGTGCCCACTTGTGCAATTTGAGCTGTGCGCACACTTGCCCACCACTCGGGTGGAACCATCCCTCCCCACCGGTCCACAAAGCCAGGAGGTTTGGGGAACTCTGCTGTAACATATATGGTGACATAAGAACTAAACTGCGTTAACACTACAAGTTATTAGTGCTAAATAATTTATTCAGAAAGGAGTGAAATTAATTTTGTATCTTAAATATCTCCTCTAGAAGTTTTCTCTCCCTTCAGCCTCCACTATCACATCCACCTGAGATTTGCAAAATGCCTTGCAATCTCCCCATGAAGCAGCTGCTTGAAGTTTGTAATGGATGGGCTGATCCTTCCCCTCTCGTTTACTTTTCTAGAATTGCTTGGAGTTTCTGGGCTAAAATGACTATAAACAAATATGTAGGTTTATTCAAAGAAACATAAAATATTTATTAGGAAATTTTATATGGCTACCCAACTAATTCCCAGTGACAGAAAATAAGTCTAAAGAATGTTAGTATGGTGTCATGTAACAGGTAAGTTGTTCTTATGTCAATTTTTTTTGTATGTAATACACTATAAAATCAAGAGGTAACTACAAAATGTCTTTATTGAAAAAAAGATTATAACATCTAGGGTTAAATGAAATTCTGACTTTTAATATTAAAATAACTTAGGATAATAGTAAGTAGTTTTTTAAGATAAATAAATCTATATTTCCCAACATTTATTCTTCAACAATCATAGAAACCATGTGGTAACACAAAAACTCTGACAAGTTTATGAACTAAAGTCTTGACATTTTAGAAAGATATACACAAACATGGTTAAAACTAATATGTTTGCAGATGTAAACTAGACACATAATATACAAATTGGCCATTCTTTTATTTCCTACAAAAGAAAAATTAACATTGGTCCAAGTTCTTGGAAATAAAACCTATATTCTTTTAAAGAAAATGCAAATATTTCTCAAGAAACAAACTTAATTTAAGTCAAATCATATACTCTAGTTATGGCATTAGTTGAATCACAAGAGTTTAATATGGGCTAAGAAAAGATTTATCTGTAGTTTTGGTTTAACTCAATGGAACTCTCCCATCAATTTCTAAATTATAAGACATCCACCCACTTGTTTTGAAACAAATATTTCCCCATCCTTAAACCACTTCATCTCCTTTGGAATCTTAGGTTATGGGGCAGGATGGTCTTCCAAATATTTACTTTGTTTTCATTAAGTGCACCTATCTTGCGTTCCTCGCTCATGCGCATATTGAATCAGTGGAAAGAAAAAGGAAGGAAGCTGTCCCATAAATAATATTTTGGCACAAAATGTTAAAAGCACTTTATCCCTGTGGAGCCAAACTCTCTGAAGTAAACGGAGAGGTGGCACTGAACTCCCAGTGTTTGTCTGCAGCTTCCACCATCTGGCGGTCTCTTGGTGCGGCACCTTGTCCTTGGGCACCAGGTAGAGAAACTCCTGCCAAGGAGAAAGGCTAGCAGGCAGCTTCCCTCGGCAGTACTGGTGGAGAAGTGCTCCCCCTCCCCTTGCTTTCAGCAGGAGAGGTCAGTGGGCAAAGCAGCCAGGCTGCTGTGGAGCAGGGCCGGCCCAGCCCTCCAGGGGCCCTGGGGTCTACAGTTCAGCCACTGTTGATGGGAGGTAGCATGTTTCACATTTTTTGCAGAATCTTTTTTTTTTTTTTGCTGTATGACACTTTCTAGCTGCTTTCTCCTTAAAGACCATATTTTTAAAATGAAAAAAAAGGGATAGAAAAAAGAGAGCTCTTCAGCTGTGATCATATTTCGGCAATGGGGGAAAAACAAAAATTAAAACAGCAAAATGTTTACGAAGGAAATCACCAGGTTGACAAATCTATTTTAAGTATCTAAAAGGTAATCCCCTGAAATATTATAAACAAATGAAATAAATAGCCTGGTATGTTTGAAAAATAATAAGCCTGTGTACATATTTTAGCTGTTATGGTCTTTGCGGAAGATTAAGGCAGTAGCAGGAACGGACAAGTTTGACACTAAAATAATCAAGATGCCATAAACAGCAGAGGAATGAGGGAGGTACTTTCCAGAACGAACCAGAAAGCATCTGCAAGAGGAAAGAGGTGGAACCTTTGCAGTAAAATCAAAGGAATGACAATGACTTTCTGGAAACTTCAAAACATGAAAAGGCCAACGGAACCATCTGGAACAGCCTTAAAAGGGCTGATCTGATGGGATGGGGGCTCCTTTCAATGCGCCCCATCGTGCTCCCATGTACATTTGGAAGGGACTGCTTACATTCCTTTTGCACTGACTCACCTGATTCTTCCCTCTTCCCAGCCCTTCAGACTTGGGAAACGTTCCTGATGCAGCTGACAGGACTATTTGGATAGTTTGGGGCAGAGGCCTTCAAACTTGGCAACTTTAAGACTTGTGGACTTCAACTCCCAGAATTCTCCAGGCAGCATAGCTGGCTAGAGAATTCTGGGAGTTGAAGTCCACAAGTCGTAAAGTTGCCAAGTTTGGGGACCCCTGGTCTGGGGGAAGTCAGCCTGGCTGCTCTTTCACGAGGGGCCTTTTTTGCACTTTTCAAAGAGATTTAGCCATGTATTTCCATCTGATTCCCAAAGCATAATTTCATTGAAGTTGCTGGAGCACCAACAGCTTTCAGTCTGCAAAGGGCTGATCCAGGTGGTTTTATCAGAAGGAGCGAGCTGAAACGGTTTCAAGGTCAATGTATGCAAGGAATTAATACAACATGGCTGAACCTGAAGCTATGTGGTCAGTTTTAATTACATTAATGGCACCTCCTTGTCTCAAATAATCAAAACGTAGCTTATTTTTTTTTAATAAAAAAGTAAACATTTTCCATATGGAACACAGATTTTCCCAGAGTTGGAAATGTGCTTTAAAAATCTAGCCAAAATAGAAGTGTAAGACTGCTAACACTTAACACATTATGTCTTATACGTTTCGATTTTTGCTAATTAAAAAAAAAATCCTCTATGCTCCAAATTAGGTATTTCCCTGCTATACATCTGAGCCAATTTCTTTACATCCAAACGCCTAGTAAAAAAGACTATTGTTTCCTGAGACTCTTAAAAACTGTTCAACTGTTTTGTGACCTACCTAAAAACGCTTTGTGTGGTCAAGAGGCCATAGGAATTATGCAAGTGCTGTGAATTCAAGTATAATTAACTTGGCCTTTAAAGCTGGGTTATAACCAAGTTGTAAAAAACAAAAATAGGAAAGCAACTGTTTTAAAAACACCTCTAGAGCAGTGTTTCCCAACCTTGACAACTTGAAGATGTCTGGACTTCAACTCCCAGAATTCCCCAGCCAGCATTCGCTGGCTGGGGAATTCTGGGAGTTGAAGTCCAGACATCTTCAAGTTGCCAAGGTTGGGAAACACTGCTCTAGAAGTATGTTTGCAAGTCATAGCATGGAGCTGCCATCCCTTAAACCGAAAGGGAACGTTGTACATTTGCAAGAGTCAGGATCTCTTCAGGTGATGACAATGGGGTGGCAAGAGTCAAGACAATGGCCACCACCATGAAACCAGCATCTTCATCTGTTGGATCCTTCCTGTAGACACTCCAAGCTGAAGTTATTAACAGAAGTCCGTTTCAAAACAGTGACTTTGAGAAGTGCCAAGTGAAGTTTGACTGTACGGAAGATCCTTCTTGACAAGAGACCCCGTTTCTTTGCCTGCAGTCACCTAGTGGGTCCAGCACAAGAATCTGCTTTCCTTGTACTGAGGAAGAGAGAGCAACTAGCAGAGCTTCTGCAGGGAGCGCCAGTGTACCTGGGCCATGGCAGGTTCTGCTGTTGTTTGAGCAGAATCGTTTCCGGACTCCAGGCTGCCTCTGAATTTCGGGATGCTGGGAAGATTCCCTTCAAAAATAAGTGGTGGCAGGTCCAAAGAAATGGATGGGACAGAAACTCAATTTGGCTGAATTCAAATCTGAATTAAATTTAATGAATATGCTTATACCACCTGTATATAAATTTTTCCCATTCTGACACATTCATATCTCTGCCGCAGAAGAATGCTAAGAAAAAACTCTGGATTGGGAATGGAGAAGCTGATGCCCTTTCCCCCCATCTGCAACCCTGCTTTCAGCAAGGGTCCTCTGCAGACAGTTGCTGCTTGTCGGATCCCAGAAAGCTATGGGGTAACCGGTCTTCCCAGAGAGCCTGCAGCTCTCCCCTTAGCTGTGTGTTCTGCCCCACCTGGAAACACCAAACCCTCACATCCATGCCAAGCACCTGAGAACCGTGCCTGACACAGCCTGAAATAGGAATGCTCTCTGTCCTTTCGTTCACGGGCTTCCAGCACATGGTGTCTTGTGTACTCTTGTTTTGCAGAGAAACCCAACAAAACCCAACAAAAGGCCAAGCTGGAACGCCCACTGGTATCCCCTACAAAGTTGTTCCTTTTTAAAGTCACATTCAATTTGGCCATCACTCTTTCGATGCATGCAACAACTACTGTGCTTCTCAAATTGTGAGAAGCACAAGGTCAAGGTGCAAGGAGACCTAAAACATGGCGAAAGTCTTTTAGTCTCTTTCCTGTTGGAAAGCTAATGTTTCTTCTGGGAGCTCAATCAACCATAAAAATGGCAACAATGGGTGGCCAGTCATCCCAACAGCTCTGACGTCATGCCTTTTCCCCATCCAATCCATGGGGTGCACTACTTTTCAAGTACCAGCATCATGGAAAGAATCACTTAGGCAAATTGTACCCAGAGCCAACCCAAGTGGTGCCCCTTCCTTTCCAATCTTGGAAGCAATAAATAATGGCGGCTGCTTTGTCTTTCTAGAGAGTCTTTTGTTGAGCCTTTTTCCCTGCAGGGGTCCTTCCTCCTGGTCTTGAGTAGATGGGAAGCGGAAGCCTCAGAGCTCCGTGATATGCATGGGGTACCCAGAGGGAGAGTGGGCCGACACTTTGGTGCTCAAGCGCCTGATATGACAGGTGTGGCAGAGCAGGTGTCTCTCCAGTGGGTAGCATCGGTGGCCCTCCTCATCATTCAGCTGGAGTCCGCAGTCCTAAGAAAAGGAAGATCACCCATCCGTTAGTGGCAAGTGGACCTGAAGGAAGATGTGATGAGTACAGATGTCTATGGAGATTCTCAAGTCATCCGGGTCATGGTTGGGCTTTAGGCAAATTAGGTAATAAAAGCAAAACATACCAGGAATATGCTGCCACCAGCCCTTTTGAATATATTTCTTTTCCTGGTGGGAGGACTAGTCCTAAACTGCTCCCTCCCTTCAACTGGGCTGCCTCAGCAGCTCTTAAGGTTTACCTCGCAGTGGTAACACTCCACATGGTAATCCCTGTCCATTGACACCACCCGGATGGTCTCTTCGGAGCCCTAGTTTGGAGAGACAGTGAAAGAGGGTGAAAATTGGGGAGGTGTCCATCGTTGGCTTTCAAGGAAAATAGGTACTTTGAAACCTCCCTCTGTAACTGGTATATAAATCCCTCGTTATATAAGTGCCACAAAGAAATCTCTTCCATTTCCCAAATATTTGATTTCCTTCCTTGCAAAATTAAGTGCAGAAATTATGGTTCCTGAAGACAGCAAGAGCACTTAGACTTATAGACCGCTTCACAGGGCTTTTACAGCCCCCTCTAAGCAGTTTTCAGAGTCAGCCTATTGCCCCCAATACTCTGAGTCCTCATTTTACCGACCTCGGAAGGCTGAGTCAACCTTGAGCTGGTGAGACTCGAACTGCCGAACTGCTGGCAGCAGGCAGTCAGCAGAAGTAGCCTGCAGTACTGCGCTCTAACCACTGCGCCACCACAGCTCATGTACTTTCTGTGCAAAATTTGGGCTTGGTCCTATATCTATGATAAGACAGACAGGAGCCCACATCAGCAGAGTAGAGAAAAGAAACTCTGTAGAAATCTCATACGGATCAGACACTGAGATCTGCTGAGACTGCCCACTCAAGAGGGTAGATGGATCTCTTGGGAAGGCTTCAGCATGTGCCAACACAGCCAACTGGGTCAATGTATGATGGAAACCAAGCTAGTGAGCTTCCCTGTGCCTGAGGAGGCGAAGTGCCTGCAGTGAATTGCTCAGTTTAATGGGCATGGAAAGTCTTTCCAGGAGATTGTACCCAAGAAGCTGCAGCCTCTGGATATATACCGTATGAGCATTATGGGTGTATATGAGAGTGTGAGTTAGAGATAGAGATAGATAGATAGATAATAGCTAGATAGCTAGACAGACAGACAGACAATAGAGATAGATAGATAGATAGGTAGGTAGGTAGGTAGACAGACAGACAGACAATAGAGATAGATAGATAGATAGATAGATAGATAGATAGATAGATAGATAGATAGATAGATAGATAGATAGATAGATAAAGAGATAGATAGATAGATAGATAGATAGATAGGTAGGTAGGTAGGTAGACAGACAGACAGACAATAGAGATAGATAGATAGATAGATAGATAGATAGATAGATAGATAGATAGATAGATAGATAGATAGATAGATAGATAGATAGATAAAGAGATAGATAAAGAGAGGGAGAAGCAAGCAGTCAAAGGTCAAAGCAGTTTAATTACTACGATTGCAGCATGATGAGAACTCAACTGCAGAGACAAAAAGTTGTGTTTGTAGCCAGCACATAACGGCTGTGCTGAGGCCAAAGTATTAATCAAATGATAAAGAAGAACATACCTGGACTGGCAAAATAGGCTGGTTACAGGAAGCACACTTGGGTGCAAAAACCCTAGATTTGGGGAGGGGGAAAAATAAGTAATATTTATTTGAGAAGCAAAGAGAGAGAATGGCAGGCAGCATTTTAACAATTGAGAGCAAACAATGTTAGCTAATCCCAACTCCATCCCATGATTGTGTTGCATTATTTTAGACCACAACGGTATGACATCTAAATTCAGCTATAGATTTAAGAATATCCCTCCTTCTAGTCAAAGCAGGATAGCAGAACAAAATGATGATCCTCAGACAATCCCCCCAACTGAATGGCTGCCATCTAGTGAGACCTATTTCTGCCATCACTTTAGCAGGCAGGATTTAATTCATTTCCAAATATTACTGATGGAAATGTTTAAAAGAAAACAGCCGTGATCTCCTTTCAATATAGCCTCAGTTCCTGTTGCATTTTCAATGCAACATACAGAAATGTTGACCACTAGATCGCCTTGCTGTTAGTCCTTAACTGGACTTGATCCTGGATCCTGTCTCCTTTAGCAGCAGTCAACCCTTCTCCCTTTTTCCTTTTGCCCTGCATTCTCACGTGTGATAGTCTTTGACACAGTAAATATTGTTCTCCATATCTACAGTGAAGGGGATGCCATCCAGACATTCATTGCACACCACACAGCGGAAACAGCCAGGATGGTATGACTTCCCGAGAGCTTGCAAAATCTGAAAAAGAATCACAGGTCACAAATTATGCGAAGTCTCTTCCTGCTGTCGATAATTTGTTTCATGCATCAAGAAGCAGCGAATGCCGGGCTTGGGGAAATCGTTCGGATTACTAGGAATGACGGCTGGAGTAACTGGCACTCTTGAGAAGCCACAATACAGCTGTCGCTTGCCATTCCCTCTCCCTGTGCGCTTTTTTTACACTTCCCAGCCTAGACAGCAGGGCTGAGTTTCCTAGACTTCTCCAATCCAATCCAAGTACTAACCAATAGGGATGACCGTTTCTCCCTCTCCTCTCCTGCAAATTTTAGAACCAAGTCTGGAATTGCAACCAGCCTCCCTTGGAAGTTTTGGGCCTCAACACTGTTTTTGTTTGTGGCAACGGCTCCAGGAGAGACGAAAAAGAGAGATTCACCCAACTCTTTTGATTGGCAGATGGACTAAAATTATCCCTGGATCTTTGTAAGCCTGTTCTTGATTTGTATTGCATGCTAACTAGAGGAATTTCCAAGTGCTACTTCTTACACCAAGAGAGTCAACACTATCTTTTTTTATTGTCATGCTTTCTTTCAGATACTGGTAACATTCTCCCACCTGTATTAACTAACACAATTGGAGGCACATTGTCTCAAAGAGTCTTGAGGGGAAAAAAGATTCTTCCAAATCCAAGCATAATTAAAATAGAACTGAACAAAAAGAACATTGAAAATTGGATCAGACTCTGAAACCCAGATAGCTGGGCAGGTGTGTCATCTCAAGAGACCCTAAGGGAGAAGCAGAGATTTGGAGATGAAACGCAATGCTATTGAGTGCCCTGGGACTGCCTTCAGCACCTAAGAACCCTCTTCTGTGAAAAGTTTAGCACCAGATCTATGGCCTTGATCTTCAATCAAAATCAGTTTTTTATCCCCTCAGTGGAATTGTTGCCAGATAGCTGGTATGGTTGTATTTCTTCTGAAGATCTAACAAGATTACTGATGCCTGAACCAGCAGCAGCACTGCAGATTCGCAATTTCCACTGCTATTATTTCATCATCTGAACAGCAGACTGCAAGACAATATATGTGGATCACCGATGCCTTCTAGCCATTTATGAACTGTGATACATTTGGTAGCAGCTGAAGAGGCAGCAAGAGAAAAGATTTAACCAGATCCTGACCAGAGCAGCTCCTCTGGTTGTGCCTGCAGGCAAGAATATAGAATTGAACTGATTGGTTTACAAGAGTCATGAAGAAGGCCAGACAAGGAATAATGGATGGAAACTGATTCAACCTAGAAATAAGGAGGAATTTTCTGACAGTGAGAACAATCAACCAATGGAACAGAAGTTTCCTTCAGAGGTTGTGGGAGTTTCATCACTGGAAGCTTTCAAGAAGAGACTGGACTGCCATCTGTCAGACATGGTGTAGGGTCTCCTGCTTGAGCGGGCTGGGGTGGGGTTGGCGCTACAAGGTCCCTTCCAACTCTGTTAATCTGTTAATTTTAATCTGTTAAATCCACAAATGGGAACCTTAACTGCCACATCATCATCTGGAAGATTTGTGAAACAAAAGTTCCAACTTATGCAGGGATGACTGATGTGAATAAATGTTTATGAAAATTGAATAAGGTATCCTTTAGTTCAGGGGGGTCTCC
The DNA here is from genome assembly GCA_023053685.1 of Diadophis punctatus similis. Classification (NCBI taxonomy): domain Eukaryota; kingdom Metazoa; phylum Chordata; class Lepidosauria; order Squamata; family Dipsadidae; genus Diadophis; species Diadophis punctatus. Next base: position 18,805,719 of record JALIGW010000015.1, on the reverse strand, counting down.
CAACTTGGCAACTTAAAAGACTTGTGGACTTCACCTCCCAGAATTCCCCAACCAGCATGAAGTCCACAAGTCCTTATGTTGCCAAGTTGGGAGACCCCTGCTTTAGGTCAGTGATGATAAACTCGTGACACGCATCAACGGTAATATACCATTATATTTTGGGTGGCATAACTGCATTCACCAACACTTAACAACTATTCTTGCAAGCATGCCCTGCGATTTTCGTAGGGTGCAGAGGCCATGTGAGAATGGGGTGTCCTCTCCCATGGCCTCTGAAAATTGTGTGATAATGAGGCATGATTCCACATGGTTTTGGGAGGCTCCAGAGGCCACGGAAGAGCATTCTCCAAAGCTGCTTCCAGAACGAAGGCACGTGCACCGAGCAGCCTCAGGGAGGCTTCAGGGGCCTGGCCAACGGAAGAGACTTTTGCCTGAAGAGTCGTGGCACGAGGCAGGTCCTGGGGAATGCTGGACTGCAGGGCAATCGCCCGATGGGCCCTGGGGAATGGTGTGAAGCGGCCTTTTTGAACGGCTCTAGCGCTGGAGCTGAGGCTGAAGTTTTACTTGAGCAAGAAAACAAGCTGTACTTTTTCTGATTAAGTATGAAATAAAATTTTAATTTTTTAAATTAATTTATTGTACTCAAATATTATTTAATAGGGAAAAAAGAAAGACAGGAAATGATGGACCTTTGGTCAACATTTTTCTAAAATCATAGTTGGAATGATGGAGAAACACCTGCTGTGAGAGAGGGAGCAAACAAGCACTTAAGTGTTTCCAATTGTTTAAATATTGGAAATCAATCAATCTGACTGTTCTAGACTGCGTCCTTACTGCAGTTACATCTAGAAGGACAGAACTAAACAGGGATCCCACAGCAGAGGGAACACAATGAAGAATTAAACTCATGAAATAGCATGGAATAAATAGAAGTGAAGGAATGCGGGAAGGAATGCTTTAGATATTTTTATGGGAATTATACTGTTAAGAATGGAACTAAAGTTCTAAATCTTAATATCAATGGAATTGTGCTATATCTGAATTTTGAACTTATATCTAAATTTCTTGTTACAGTATTCTCTGAATATATTTGTTCACTATTTGTTACTGTTTCTTCTTCTTACTAATTCTAATTATGATAACAAAGTTTAATAGGCTTGTTTTGACTAGAAATTGGGCATAAAACATGTACTCTAAATTCTCTGGGATTTGCAATCTACCATTATTTAAACTGGCTCCTTTCCAACTATTATAATGAGCATTACAATCTCTGGGAACAATTTTAAACTTGTTTTTATTAGGATTATACCTCTTTATGACAGTACATAATTTGTAGGAATTAATAAAAGCAAAAAAGAAAAAACTGTGTGAAGGCTGCAGCTGTGCCTAGTGATTGGAAAAGAGTGAATGCAAAAAACACAGAGAAATGAATTTATTAAAGGTGCCTGGGAAAATGTTGGCAGAATTCTGACCAAAAGTTTATTGTGAGCAAAAACTGCCCGGGGGCTTTTATTGGCTGCCAACTGGGGGCATGGAGATTTCTTCACAGCAATACCAATGGAGTCAAGCAGGGGGAGAAATGGGTGCTCCAGTGAGGGGGCAAGAGGGGGCTGTGGGGGCAGCTCCAGGGCCAAATGTGGAAAGCAGCATCAAGGTCGTGTGTGTGTGTGTGTGTGTGTGTGTGTGTGTGTGTGTGTGTGTGTGAGAGAGAGAGAGAGAGAGAGAGAGAGAGAGAGAGAGAGAGACAGACAGACAGACAGACAGACAGACAGACAGACAGACAGACAGACAGACAGACAGAACAGAGCCCTGGGAAAGTCCAAAGTCAGGAGCTGATCAGGTGGGCTTTGCCAACCTCCATTTCTCCCCTGCTCTCTGCCATGAATGAATGAATCTTGGCAGAAGGCTGTCTGGAAGCCAGATCGGGGTGGGAGGAAGAGGAAATGCCCAGCCTGCAAAAAGTGGACTGGAGCTATTAGTTTGCACAGCTGATTGTGGATTGCTTTGATGAAAGGAAGCAATGATGGAGACCAAATTCCAGAAAGCAATTCTTCCTTTCCTCCTCCCTTTCCTTCCAATGCTCCTCCAGGTCTCGGACTTGTGTGTAATAAAACTTTTAAATTCCAAATCCGAAAGGGCTCTTCTTGCCCTCAGCACAGGCTTTGCCCCACCCCAAGCCCCGGAAGGGGGCTGCCCCTGACCTCCTGGGTGGCAGAGAGGCTTCCTGGGCAGGCCCATGGCTGGGGCAACAGGCTAGGCTGGCTCTCTTGGGAGCTGCAGTGAGAGGGCGGCTCTGGAGCCCCTCAAAGAGCCAGAGAGGCCAAGGGTGGGTGGGTGGGTGTGAGGGGGCACAGACCAAAGACAAGTTGGGGTGAAGGAGGAGGTACATTTTATCCTCAACATTTTTGAATCAAGTCAGAGTTTTTTCTCCTTTTCTCTGTCAAATGGAAGAAACAAGAGATCCCAACAATAAAGACTGCTTTTCCTTCCTTTTCCTTCCTTTCAACCCTGTGCTAGGGATTGAAAGCCACAAAAGTTCATGGGTGTCACTGTGGGCTAGTGAGGGAAACCTAATAAATGACCAAATATAGCACTTAGCAATTGCACTTAAAACTTATATACCGCTTCACAGGGCTTTGCAGCCCTCTCTAAGTGGTTTACAAATGTCAGCATCTTGCCTCCAACTATCTTTTGCACAGGTTCGCCTGGTGCACCAATTGCGACCATACTTGGAGAAGGAGGCTCTGCTCATGGTCACTCATGCCCTTGTCACCTCTCGATTGGACTACTGCAATGCGCTCTACATGGGGCTGCCCCTGAAGAGTATTTGGAGACTCCAGCTGGTGCAAAATGCAGCTGCGCGTGCTGTGGTGGGTGTGTCAAGATACACCTATGTAACACCCATATTAAGCCAGCTGCATTGGCTGCCCATTGGTCTCCGGGTACAATTCAAGGTGTTGATCATCATCTTTAAAGCCCTATATGGCTTAGGACCAAGTTACCTCCGGGACCGCATTCTGCCTCATACTTCCCTTCGATCGGTTAGGTCCCACAGAGTGGGTCTCCTCCAGGTCCCGTCAGCCAAACAATGCTGGCTGGCGGGCCCTAGGGGGAGGGCCTTCTCTGTGGGGGGCCCCGTGCTCTGGAACCAACTTCCCCCAGAGATCCGAATTATCCTCACCCTGCTGGCCTTCCGGAAAGCCATCAAGACATGGCTCTTCCTGCAGGCAGGGGTTTGAGACTAGTTTTTATCCGAGATCTCCCCCTGTATGTATGTTGTTGAATGTCTTTTTAACTTTTTTAATTTTTTAAAATTGTTTTTAAATGAAGTTTATTGTTTAGTGTTCTTTTAAAATGTTGTACGCCGCCCTGAGTCCTTAGGGAGTAGGGCGGCATAGAAGAACCTAATAAACAAACAAACAAACAAACAAACAAATAATCTGGGTCCTGGTTTTACTAACTCAAAAGGATGGAAGGCTGAGCCAACCTTGAGCTGGTCAGGATTGAACTGCTGGCAGTCGACAGAATTAGCCTGCAATACTGCATTCTAACCACTGCACCACCAGGGCTCTTCTAATATAATCTGCAAACAATGAAAAGTGAGGAATAGCTAAGGCAGCGGAGAAAGTGGCTGCTCTTTGCTGTCCATGACTAGACGTACCACTTAGCACAGGGGTCGGCAACCTTCAACACCCAAAGAGCCATTTGGACCCGTTTCCCATAGAAAAGAAAACACCGGGAGCCACAAAATCCTTTTGCCATCTAAAATGAACATAACACTGCATATATCGGGTTTTTTACATTTATGCTATGTATAAATAAAACTATAGTGTGTTGCATTTATGAAATCAATGACCTGCTGCAGAGAAAACACATTTTTATTTCTGCATGCAACAAAAACATTTTGAATTCTGAAAAAAAAAGATGGGTCGAAAAGCTCAATAAATCATGTGCCGGGCAGGTATCGCACATTGGCAGTTGTGACGCATATTTTGAGCGACAGGGAGCCATAGCAGAGGGATGAAAGAACCTCATGCGGCTCCAGGGCCACAGGTTGCAGACCCCTGACTTAGCATATCTGAACACAATGCTTTACTGCAGCACATACCTTTCCCACTACAGACTGTTGCGCCTCACTCTTCTAGAACTTGCAAGGTGGCCATCTAAATAGGCCTTTGATGCTCAGTCCTTAATGCTTGGTTCAAGCAAAAAATTAGAATCTGCAAAGCAGAATGCAACCTTCGCCTCCTTCCAAACGTCCTTACATTACTTGCAATGAGCTGCTGTTGTTTCAGTGCGTTCTTCCTCTTCCAGCTGTTTACCAAGCTCTGGCAAAGATCCCAGAAGGAACTCCCCCCCCCCCCAAAAAAAGTACTGCTCACTGCAGCTCGAGGTCCCAGCAGTTGACTTGCCCCCTTGAAAGAGCTGCCAGTCTTCAGACGTCACCTCCACTTCCTCCAAATCTGTTTTAGCATTTTGCTTTTGTAAGCAAAGGTCCTGGATAGGCGAGGTTGCCTCTGGTCCTTGAACACCCCCCAATTATTGCAACCGCAATGTTGGCTTGAATGCTTGGGAGTAAAACTGTGAGTGTATAAATGCTTAAAGGAAAGCGGAAGGGAGGGGGGAGAGCTCCCACCATCACTCCCTCCCATGCTCCTAAAGGAAGCCAAGGTTTCCCAGAGAGCTGGCCAGAGAAGGAGGGCAGAGAGCTCAAGTGGGCCTCCCCAGGGAGAGGCAGGAGGGGCTGCTGCTAGGAAGCCCTCAAGAGGCAGAAGCTGGACCTCAAAGCCAAGCCTTGCTTGAGAGCAGAGGGGAGGGGGAGGGGGTTGCAGACAGGGACCCTGCCATGAAGGGAGAGGATGCAATCTGATTCTGGCAACTTTGCAGAAACACCCCAGGGATGAACCATTCCTAAAGGGGTCTAGGACAATTCGCCCCAGTAAACTCGCTGCAGGACAAAAGTCACATAATATCAAAGAAATAGTGGAATAGAATCATTAAAGAAAGGATGCAAAAGGAGGGACAGAATGAAATGTGAATGACAAAAAATAAAATATTTTTAAAAATTATTTAAAATAATTAAATTGAATTGTTGAATTGTCCCACAGCAAGTTGGCTGTGGTTGAGTTGCCCCATTCTGTTTCTAAAGAGGCCTACCTGGCCTGATCTTTCAACACTTGCTGAAGCACAATCCATCTGGCTAACAGAATAACAGAGTTGGAAGGGATCTTGGAGGTCTTCTAGTCCAGCCCCCTGCTCAAGCATATACCATTCCAGACAAATGGCTGTCCAATCTCTTCTCCAAACCCTCCAGTGATAGAGCACCCACAACTTTTGGAGATTAACTGATCTCACTAACAGGAAATTTCTCCTTAATTCTAGGTTGGATCTCTCCTTGATAATTTTCCATCCGTTGCTTCTTGTCCTGCCTTCAGGTGCTAAAGTTTAGAGGACAGGTTGACCTCCTCTTCTTTGTGAGAGCCCCTCAAATATTGAAAGACTGCTATCACATCACCCCTGGTCCTTCTTTCCATTAGAGAATAAGTTAGAGAAGAAAGCCAGATTTCTATGGTATCTGTGAAGCCAAATGTTTGGGAAGAAGCCCCCTTCTTTCCAGGAGTCAGGAAGGACTGTCCGAAAAGGAACAGCTCTGCTCCACCTTCTTTACAAATGAGACAAATCCAACACTATCTGGAATACCTTCCCGCCATCTCTTGAAGAAACAAAAATTGGTGCAACATTTTGAAAGTAGAAGTAAAAATATTTTTATTAATATATTGCCAGCAGAATTTCCCTTGGTGGCAAACTTTGTCCATGAAAGAAAAAAATCAGTTCACTTTATGATTTTATGCAGTACCATGAGGCAAATATCCCCCCCCCCCGGGGGGCATATTCAAGGCTCTTCCCCGTCCAGCACTCAGGCACTGCGGGAGGCTCAAAGGCAGCCTGCAAGGAAGAGAACTGCCATCCTTCAGAACAACCTGGAATACGTTTTGGGGCCACAGAGAGGAGCCCTGTGGGGAGTTCAGGATGGAGTAGTAGTTTTCTAAGACCCCATACCTGTGACTGGCTGCGTTCATACAACAGACTGAACTTGGGTTACAGCACCAATCTGTTTTCTGGCTGCACAGAACAGACTGAAATAGAAAGGGAATAGGCCAAATTCTTAGAACATTACACTACAAAAAATTAATGATTAAAACTAATCAAGCTTAGCAGGTTGTACGAATGCAGCTGCTGGCACCTTCCTGAACCTGTTCAGCATAAGAGGCAAACCTGGCCTCAGTTGTGATGGTGTTGTGTGTGTGCCTGGGGAGGAAAAGAAGGCTGCAGCCTGACCGACCCAGCAGCCACCCCTCTTCTGAAGCCAGGACCCTTACCATTTCCATGATGAGGTGGCCACAAACGAAGCACTTGTCTGCCGTCTGCTGAAACCCCGAATACTGTTTATAAAAAATAAAAATAAAAAACAGAGGGGGGGAAGAAAGTTAGAAGGCTTTCCCTTTCTGTCCTGTTAAGTCACAAACACATTTTCTTTTCAGCAATCAAGCAAATATTCACGATTAACTACTAAACTGGAAATGAGTCTGCGGCAGTGAAAATGGTTCTTCACGCATTACTTTCCCAACATTTTCACAATGGCACTGAAGAGGATAGATTTTTGATCCAAGCATTTCAATTTGCATTGCAAACTTGCACTGAAATCTTTTTCACCTAGTAGTTAAAATGAAACCATTACTCAAACAGAAGATATTTAACACTGAAAACCCACTTCAACATGGGCAAAACCCCAAGCGATGGTGAGAACAGCAAGTGTGAATCCTGTTTTGCACCTAAACATCTTTTTCAATTTCATGAGTACAAATTTCAATTTGCCACATCAGACAAAAGGAAACCAAGAGTGGAATTGTTGGATCTCTGTGCCGTTGGCTATTATTAGAATTATTATTATTATTATTATTATTATTAGATATTATTAGAAATAAGGTATTATTTTTTAAATCTTTTCCAAATGGTTATTATTTAGACAAAACAGAATCAAATGATGATTCTACTAAAATTATCCTCTTCCATCCTCAATTCTATCAAGTCATATCCATAATACCAGCTTCATTTAAATTAGAGATTGCAAGTAATTTAAATTTTAAAAACTAAATATGCAAGATAACATTAAATTGCCCATTTATCTGGGTGATTTTTCTGATATTGCTTTCAAAAATAGTTCCTCATCAATGTTGTCCTCACTTTGGTTAACGTTCTGTTGTGCCATAGTGTCACTAAGCCAGAAAGAATGGCATAAAAGAATGACAAGGGCATCATAGAAGAAGATAACGTAGGTGAAGTGCAATAAGCTAATAAAAATGTTTTTATCTCAAAATTAAAAGCAAATAGATCTAATGTGGAGGCAGTCATTAATAAGCACATCAATACAGGATGGAAATAGATCATCTTACGTGACCCAGGAATTCCTGGGTGCAACTGGCAAACGTGAGGAGCAACAGGAAACATTAGGAAATCTAAAAGCAGGAAGAATGATTTAGTGTGACTGAATCCTCTAGGATAAAACTCACGGATGAAATGCAAGGATTGGGTGCAGAATTTATTAAAAATATATACCTGGCAAGAGCATGTTAGGCTAATGTAGCCAAAATATGGCTGCATGCGTGTGGGGGGAAGAGAAAGGACAAAAATAGCCTGAATGAAGGAGGAATTAAATTTCATGTGAAAAAAGGCAACACATGTGCCGAGATGCAGGAATCTGAACATGAGGTTCCTGCAAGAACACATGGAAAGGGAAGGAGCAAAAATACTGTTGTGGGATGTGGTACAGACCAAGACAGGCAGAAGGTCTAGATAATACTTTACTAGGTCAAATCACCTGGACAACTCTTGGAGAACCAACTCAGCCAAGATGGCAAACAAAACCCTCAAGATTTTCATTCAATCATGATTGAAGAGGTAAAAGCTGTGGGGACCTTGACAGAAAGCAACTCATGTCTTCTTGGGATGCAAGATCCAACAGAAGGGAAACCTGCTACACAGTTGTATATGAGCACCAGGTTCAAGAAGCAAATTTAAGCAAACTTATAACAGAGGGAATACCATGTATTGAAATCCTCATATTTAAGGGAGGCTAGGAGGGCTGGAGAGTTCTTAAAATACTTTTCTGATACATAATTGTACCCCATACCAATGAAGAACCAGGGAGCAGCTTTAGAAGCCATTCTGGGTGGAGGGAGCTTTTACCCAAGTTCAAGGGACAGAAAACGAGTGTAACCACCAAGGAGGAGTAGCTGCACATGACTTACATTTGCAGAACAAGTATGACAAAACATTAAAAAAGCTTATGCTTGCAAGCAAAACCCAATGATGCAAAAGTTGGTAGGATAGTGACAGGTGATGGGAAGAGGGCAGAACTTTGCTTTAATCTTGTCTCCAAAGGGAAACCATCATCTGGCAAAAAGGAGTGAAAACCCAAGGTAAATAAAGAGATGGTTAGGAGTCCCTGGCCGACATTAATGCATTTAAGTCTTTAGAATCAGATCAAGAAGATTGGAGAAGAACAAAGATTGTTCCTGTCTTGAAAAAAATTGGGAAAAAGAGGACTAGAGTAACTTCAGACCAGTCAGTTGATATAAACTATTAGATTATTCAGTACTTCATTTGTGAGCATTTAGAAAAGAATGCATTACTTGGCAGGACACAACACGGGTTTATCAAAAATAAATCATGGCAAGCCAACCTCATCTCTTTTTTTTGTATGAGTGACCTGTTTAGCTGACCACAGGAATGTGGTATGTATAATGTACCTTGACTTGAGCAAAACATCTGACAAACTCTCCTGGGTGAGATTCCAGAACGGAAGGCTGCAAAATGTGGGCTGGACTATGCTACCAACAGATGGATTCAATGGTTGAATAATTGTACAAAAAGAGATTGAGTGATCTGGATAGGTCTGCCAAGTGCTCACCCCAGGACTCTGTTCTAGACCTTATTTTGTTCAAGATGTTTATAAATAAGTTGGATGAGGGGTGGGAAAATATGATTATCAAATCAGAAGAAAGCAGAAGCAGAGGGTAACGATCATGACTATCCGAAAAATGGGCAGAAATTGGCCAGAATAATTTTTAAAAATGCAAAGTAGAGTTGGATAGGAAAAAACTTACAACAAATGTCAAAAATAATAAAAGAAAGTTTCTTTCAACATATAAAAAAACAAGGAAAAAAATCAAGGAAACAATTGGTTCACATATGAGAGAAGATATCATGGAAGTAACGGATAGCACAGAGAAAGCACTAAGATTTTGGTTAGGTCTCTCTCTGCCTCCTTTTCTATAAATTGGGATCACCAAAGCTAGGCTATAATCATCAGGAACCTTGGCATGATTATTGATACAGGTGAATAGGGAAGCCCGCACAGGTACCCACCAGGGGTGGGTTCTACTTACCTTCGCTACCGGTTCGGGGTCGCACCAGAAGTGTGCATTACCCATCTCTCCCAGGTTAAACTGGTCTGCGCATGCGCAGAGGGCTATTTTCGCTTAAATTTGGCTCCGGTGGACGGATTTCAAACCGGAGGACCGGTATGGGGGCATGTCCAGCCAGCATCACTGCTGGTTCGGCAAGCGGAGGGAAATTCCCACTACCGGTTCTAGAGAACCAGTCCAATCCGGCAGGACCCACCTCTGGTACCCACCAATCTAGATTATTTTGCATCATCTCTGCTGAAACAAAATTGTATTCTGGAGCTTTGTTTGGTTTCAGGTGTTCAACCAATTTGGTAATTTCAGAGCCTGACCCAGGGGGCCAGGAGTGCAGGAGATGGGCTTCATATTCTAATTTCCCTTTTGGGTATGGCAGTTCCTCCTGTGTGAACAGCCATCTGAAACTTCAATGGGAATATAGGGAGAGATACGTGAGTAAGGGGAAGCAGATCAAAGAGCTATATACATTTCCAGAATAGAGCTGAATTCTTGGAATGAGTAGCAGATTAATTGGTTCCAAACTGTCAGACTCCAGACTCTGCCATTCAGAAGGAGAAGGGGGGTCTTGGGTCTGCTTGATCAAAAGGTTATAACATATCCGGATCCCAGACACCTGGGAGCCTCTCATCTTAAGATAGGGTTTTATGAGGGGTAATTACAAGTCAATTTGAACGGAAGAGAGACTGGGAACGTAACCATCTGGCCACACATTTGTGGATTGATTATACTGAATGGGGTGGGGCATTAAGGTTAAATATGCTTGCCTTGCCTGAAGGCATTTAGACTTTGCTTTGAACGAATGGATGTTATACAGATGCAAATAAACGAAATCCTTTTGAGAATACTGACTCAGAAGTTCGTACTTTAATTGTGGCTGGAAAGACATACCTTACAGAAAGCAAAGTCTGCAAAATCGGTCAACCCAGAGAGTAACTTCGCTCTACTGAGGGGACCGGGCAATCATGGCTGAACAAAACTGGGAACAGGAAGAAATTGAATGCTGGGGGGAGACACCAATCACCCCCCCAGGCGGAGGCCTGTTCCGCACTCCCCAGCAAAGAGGCTGAGGGAGGTTTCGAGACCTCTGAGAAGCCCCGATGGTCTATCGGCATTGGAAAAAAAGACAGCTGGGATGGCAGAACCAGAGGAGTCACCCTTGTATCAAGCCCTGTCTCTTCTTTAGCTGTAATAGCTGTTTATACTTCCTCTTAAGTAGCAGCAGGTCATGAGTTGAGTAGGAGAGAGAATCCTTTTTATATTCCTTGAAACACGCAATTGTTTCTTAGCTGTGTCGCAATCACTGTCGAATCAGGGTTGGTTGAAGGAGCTCCGATTCTTATTCATGCTAGATCAGAGGTAGGGAACCATGGTCCTTTTATGACTTATGGGCATGTCTGGCTCAAGAATTCTGGGAGTTGAAGTCCACAAGTCATAAAAGGGCCATAGTTCCCCACCCCTATGCTAGATGGATAGGTAGAGAGAATGACTGAAGAAGGTCGACTTGCCATATAGGATGGCAAGGTCTGTTCAGGGAACCTGCTATCCACAATGGCTGTACATAATTCAGTGTTTCTCAACCTTGGCAGTTTGAAGATGTGTGGACTTCAACTCCCAGAATTCCACAGCCAGCAACGCTGGCTGTGGAATTCTGGGAGTTGAAGTCCACACATCTTCAAACTGCCAAGGTTGAGAAACACTGACATAATTGAAGCACTTCATTGTTGAAAAGCATTTGAATCCATTTCTCCTTTGTCTGACCTATCAATTTTGTTTGTATTTGTCCCCTAGGAATACCCTTAGATGGAACAGGGTAGGAATTAAAAAAGGGAGTGACAAAGGGCATCAAAGCAACCCGTTGGCATAGTGAACACCCCCAGGATGGTTGTCAATGTGAAATCGAAGAACTGAGGAAGATACGTTTCTTGATAAGACGTGTAAGTCAATCAAAGGCGGCCTGATGCCTGCCCAGTGCAAGAACTCTGCCGGGAGGTCATTAACATTTGTTTTCCAAATGCCGTAGCTTTAAAAATGACTGCATGATCCATATTGGCAACCTACTGGTATAAAACCCAGAAAATCTGCTCTGGTCCTGCACAACTCATGTCACCTTCCCAGGGTGGCCCAAACTGTTCTAAATTTATGGAAATTTCTCCTAAATCTTTTGCCAGGTCAACAATGATTTATTTTTCCCTTTTCTAACATGGTATTCAAAGGCCAGCAAGGAGAGCAGATTGTTCCCGACTAAAAATAGCAGGCCCTATTTTCTTCTGCTTTAAGAATGCGATTTATCATTTAAAAGGGAGGAAGACTATCTGGCTGGGAATATTTATGTGAGTAAAAGGCAGGCGAAAGGATCATCCTAACTGACCGCCAGCCTTATCCAACTGGTAAGTAAAACAGTCCCAATGGTAAGAGTTTGTGCAGCAGGACCAATGGCTGGCAACCATGTTTCAGCTGTACTCCTAAGATTCTTTGCAAAATCAGAACTCAGATTAGGCACACAACCGTGCAACACAACACAAAAGGACTTCTTCCCCTGTTGCCCCCATTGTCTCTTTTTTTTTCTGAAGGTGCCCTCTTAAGGAGCGGGGGGGGGGGCAATTATCTAACTCGTGTCCCATAAAGGAGCTGAGCTTAGGCTTAGCCTAAAGGAGTTGAAGTGCGGCTGGAACCTAATTTTCTCCCTTGGACCAGAAAAGGGTGGCATCGGCAGTTCTTGGTCCAGTAGCAGCAGCATATTTGCAATGGGCCAGTGGCATGCATGACTACTCCTAAATACATAAAAGCTAATTTGTTTTATTTTATGGCCATTAATGCGCCATAAACGAGCTTCGGCTTTTTGATAAAAGCTATAATCTTGATAGTTTATTTCCAGATTATCATTGTTGCAGAATTGGACCAAAGTTCTCAAGAGCTTTTTTGAGGCCTGTTAATGTCTGAAGAGAACTACAGCTTCATCAGTGTAGAGTAGAAGGGTGATGCTGCCATCCTCGGGTGTAGGGGATGGAACTTTGGGCCATGTAGACATCTCACCATTCTGTTGACATAAACTCTGAAAAGGGGGGGGGGCGTAAATTCCCGTCCCTCCCTTTGTGTTGTAGCACCTGACCTTAAGAATCATATGGATGTCTAGGGCATGAATTCAATCGAGAAGCTAACAATTCATTGATGGATTGATGAGGTTTCAAACATCTCCCATAATTTGGTCCTGGATACAGGACCAAAAGCTGCCTCAAGTTCTATAAAGGTGGCATATAATGATACCACATTGTCAAGTTAAATATTTTTTGATAAATTGCTGATAAAGGACTTAATGTCAGACACAGACCTTCAGTCACAGCCACTCGGTGAGTCCTCCATCTTTTGTGTACTGAGTTCTTATCGCAAGAATTCTAATCTGAACTACCTCCCAAGATAAAGTGTCCTCCTGTGGAAACTGCTCTCGCTGAACTGTAGAGCCTGATCATTGCCACATACTTTGGTGTACACACACACACACACACACACACACACACACACACACACACACACACACACACACACACACACACCCTATTGATGATCTCTGAAGCCTATAGAGGAGGCCTGTTGATCAACCAGAGAGGGAACCATCAAGGCCCTTCTCTCCATAGAGAAGTATTCGGTCCATGGGGACTGGCTTAGCGGTTTCCAACTCTGGCCACCAGACAACCTTCTAATTCTCCCAAATTTTCTAACATCTTCTAGAACAGTGTTTCCCAACCGTGGCAACTTGAAGATGTCTGGACTTCAACTCCCAGAATTCCCCAGCCAGCGAATGCTGGCTGGGGAATTCTGGGAGTTGAAGTCCAGACATCTTCAAGTTGTCAAGGTTGGGAAACACTGTTCTAGAAGCTCTGCTGCAAACTCCATGAGAGAACTTGTCACTCTTCTATCTTTCAACATCACAAGTCTTTGGTTCCGTTGGAATTGGAAACAGCCCAAGATGTCCTACTACTTTCTCATTCCTACTGGAATTTGGATCTAACAAAATATTACCGGTATGTCGGTTACACATCTTGGAAATATATGGCTGCTTGTGTTCATTTTGAAGTATGTTTTCTTTCTTTTTATCTCTTAAAACCTCAGTGGCTGGATTCACACAGAATCCTAGACTACACTGTGCTAATCTGCTAAATGACTGTAACTGTCTTAAAAGTTTGTGTGAACCAGGCCATTCCCTCCAGCCGTAATAGTTTGTCTGTATGAAAACGTGAGGTGTTTTTTTTTGTTATTTTGTAGGATAGGAGTTGAGGCGATTGTGTCAACTCAGACAGCGAGAACATTTGAACAGTTTAATTGATATTTCAGGATCTTCTCAGCTAGAAGCTGTATGATTTACGTTATTTTCCAAAATTTAAAATAAGATAGCTTGTCTAGCTTCACATCTCAAGCATACCACAAGGAATACAAATATGTTGAGTCCAAGGGTGGGAGCACAATTTGACCCATCGATCTTACATTTTCATAGCCAAAACGCTACTGATTTGTGAACTGCATTACATTATCCCAAAGGTGCTTTTTCAAGAGGCAATTGGACTTTCTGATTTTTCTTTGAAGACGTTTCGCTTCTCATTCTTGAAGGAGAAGCGAAACGTCTTCAAAGAAAAACCAGAAAGTCCAGTTGCCTCTTGAAAAAGCACCTTTGGGACAACCATGACGTGGGCGACTGAGAATCTCTACAGACATGTATTACATTATAATCCATTTTCTAAGATGGCTTTAATTAGTTTATCTTTAATTCAACGTTTGGGTTCTACTAGACTAGTATTATTAAGAGAAGGACTAGAAGAGAGGCTAGAATAATGGTGGGTTCGAAGAGACCATTTCAAGAGTCCATTAAATTCTGTAACTGAAATTTTAGAAGTTGTTCATGGGGCCATTTGATTTGAATTGATCACAAACAAGATAAATCCAATTTTTGGCTGTATCAATGGAAGTAAAAGTTCTACACTTAAATCTTGTTTACAACTGCCCTGTTTAGTGACAATTCAAAGATGCGACGATACTGAAGGAGTAACTTTATCACTGCTTATAATTGTCATAGCATCCCAGTGTCACATGGTTACCATTTGCAGAGTCAACAGAGAAATGGGCAGTAAAATTGCAAATCAGTCACTTGATGTCTCACTTAACAACCTGCGGTGACTTGCTTAACAACTACATGGGAAGTGAGGTAAATCTGTGAGTCATTGATGTTTCTCTTAGTGACTGCATAGCTTAGCAATACTGTAGATTGCCGGTACCAAATGTGGCCGCTAAGCGAGGACTACCTGTATTTTATTCTATATTTACCTAAGCCAGTGTTTCTCAACCTTGGCAGTTTGAAGATGTGTGGACTTCAACTCCCAGAATTCCCAAGCCAGCGTTGCTGGCTGTGGAATTCTGGGAGTTGAAGTCCACACATCTTCAAACTGCCAAGGTTGAGAAACACTGATCTAAGCATTCTTTGAATATTATGATCAGTTTAAGTGACCAACTGTAGAAAAGGTTCAGAGAAAAACAAGTAGGACAATCATGGGACTTCAAACCAAGTCCTACAAGGAGATGTTAAGGAGCTGGGAAGTCCTGAAAAGGGGAAACTGGGAAGGGACATAATAGCATTCTTCAAATACCTAAAAAGATGTCACCATTAAAAAAAATCAAAATTATAGATTTATGTTACAAGAAGACAAGATTATGATTGAATGTTACATGACATGCATGCATGTTTAAATTTATATTTCTACATGGAGCAGAGAATTAGATTTGCTGGACCCTGCATCATTTCCTAACTCGGGATTATTTTAAGTAGGTAACGCAACCTAATTGCTACCTCCATGAAATGGCCACTTGTCTGTCCCCAAGTGCTGCCTTAGCTGCCTTCCAGGGAGGTTCTTCAACCTAAGTTGCCCCATCTAGGGAGATGGTCTAACAATTGGGTAAGCAAGCCCCACAGTCATATGACTACTTCTATCTACTTCTATGGCATATTTTGTGCCTGTTATCTCCCAACATTTCGTCACAGGATTTCAGGATTTATCCAAATAATTGATCTTCCATTTGTTCACTGTCAATATTTATCTCTTGCTCCAAGATAGTCAAAATGCTTACTTATTTGCATTCCACCTTTCCTGTTTTTACAAATAACTCAAGAGGGCAAAGATATCCAACACACCTTCCTCCTCGTATTTTCCCCACAACCACCACCTTGTGAGGTGGTTGGACTGAGCGAGAGAGACTAGCCCAAAGTCATCCAGATGGCTTTCATGCCTAAGGCAGGACTAGAACTCACAATCTCCTAGTGACTGGCCCAAAGTCCCCTAGCTGGCTTTCATGGCTAACTCAACAAGCTGTTTAGAGCTCTACAAGAGCTGGCTTAAAAGGGTTTCTCCTTTTAGTCATGAGACTATAGTGCAGATTGTGCACACAACCGGGACATATCAGCATGCAGGGAGGATTGAAAATGTTAGGATGGTGGCCATGACTATGTTATGTTCTCTGCAGCCCAAACCCTGTGACCCATGTGGAAAGAAACGAGGGGCTATCTGTCATTATGGGGCATGGCTATCTTGACTTTACACACCGCCATACATAGGAAGCAGCTGCCATCCAGCCATCTACCTTTAGTAACAAGAGGGAAAAGACTGAGGAGGGAACAGTTCATCCCACACTTAGTTCACAAATGCAATATAATTATGCAAATAAACAGGATTATGATGGAAAACCAGCCTGAAATCTTGTGGGTGCTATATAAAATTCCTTTCTATCTCAAATCTTTCAAAAATGGTTCTCCAATTTATACTTTAAAAAAGGAGAAATCCGTGCAAAAATTCACACGGTAGCAGGTATAAGGCTAGTATACTGGATTTTACCAGCACCTCTCTGGTACTTATGCCCTACAGCTGCTCCTCAGAGAGGAGTATAATCAAGGTAATTTGAAAAAAAAGAAAGAAATTTATTGCTATTATCAGTACCCAACTTCCTAAGGATTTAACCAATTATTCACAATTTGTCTTTGATTTTACAATCCACACAAATGAAATTGAGCCTTATTTGATGTATAGCTGCCTGTGAGCTTCGTACACACTTACATTAATTTCCTACAAGACTCAGAGATGCCTAAAAGCTTACTTACTAGGAAGTCTTCTTCACAGTAGACCTTTCCATTAACATTGTAGAAGGCTTTCCCCCGTAATCTTCTCCCTGTTAAAAACATTGCACTGTCAGACCTTTAATATTATGGGGATATTACAAAAGGGGATTAGTAACAATACAATGGATAGGAACAGAGGGCTTCAGTAGTATCTGCTCAAACTACAGTTTTGGGTATAAAAGCAATTTTTCACATAACAGAAGGGGGAAAGTGCTATATATTATATGCAATCATATAAATTTATGTAATTCAGGAAGTTTAAGTTTAATTAGAAGTTAATGAAAACAATTTGATCTTGTAGCTTTCTGGGACTCGGCCAAAATGTTCATCAGCTTCCAAAAGCTTGTACTACTATAATGCTTTAGAGCAGGGGTGTCAAACTCAAGGCCCGGGGGCCGGATCTGGCCTGCGGGGTGCTTAGATCTGGCCCACAGGGCTGCCCTGGAAACAACGAAGGACTGGCCTGCAGTGCCTCTGCCAGCAAAAACGGAGCTTGGGAGGGCCGCCAGAGGGTTGCAGGAGGCAGTGACAGCCAGAAACGGAGCTTAGGAGCCCGTTTCCGTTGGCAGAGCACTCAGGCCACCCACCACAGTGTCAGGCAGTGATTTTTATATTGCCTGTTACATGTATATGCAGGGAGCTGCATCCCTATCTAATATAATGGTTTATTCCTGAGCACGTGATTGATATGTTCCTAGTACGCATGTGTACATTCCTTTCTTTGATCAGTCCTTCCGTTCCAGCTTTCTGTGGAAGCAAGACGTGTTTTTATAGCAAAGATGTAATTAATGAGAATTTATTGTTTTTGTACTGAAATAAATATTTTCTACTTAGAACTTTAAACTGCGGTTTCATTTCAAATGTCAGAGTTCCAGGAAAAGATCTATTTTCGCCTCTAATGAGAGTTATTCTCATCTTGACACACAGGCACCCCGACACGAGTGGTGTCGAGCAGGCCGCACCCACCCTGGCCTCCAGAGGTCCAACACAACCCTGATGCGGTCCTCAATGAAATAGAATTTGACACCCCTGCACTAAACCATCTTGAGCTCCCTAATTAATACAGAACCAGTGTCAAATGGGAGAACTGTTTTAGAATCCAATACACGATAGACGACTTACGTATGACACAGAATCCAATTCAATTGACAGTTCACATATGCTTGGGGGGGCTGAAGTTGCAAAGGACTGAAAGAATTCAGCCCAGGCAAGCTGCCAGGCACAGATTTTACTATAGATGAGGTTCTTTAAAATAATTTGGACTGGTGGACTCAGGTATTAGCCTTTCTGTTTACATACATCTATCATACTGCTATGTATTGAGAACATACTGTTTACTCCAAGGTCCGCTGTTCAAGCGGGAAAAGGGAGACCGCTGATTGGTTAAGCCATCTAACGGCCCTGTATAAAAGGGAGAGCTGTCAGCCTGGCTCTTTGCTGGATCTTACTGACTTACAATAAAGAGCTGTTTGTTACAAGCCTGTCTCCAGCCTCTTCAGTACCAGAACTCAACAATTGGCGACAAGGATGGGATACTGAAGAGGTCTCTACTAGGGAGCCGAAGAAGCGCTCCGAAGATCCAGCCCGGTGGGAAACGCGAACGGTGGCCATTTTGCATGGCAAAATTCAAACCCGTAGCAAGCAAGATGTCAACATTCCACCCGACTCCTTTTGACCCGGCCAAAGAGAATTGGAGGTCATACATGACCAGATTCCGCTGCTTCCTAGAAGCGAACAACCTGAAAGACCTAGCTGACAACAGGAAGCGAGCACTATTCCTCAGCCACTGCGGACATGAGGTCTTCGATACGGTGGAGTCCCTAGCCGAGCCAACACTAGTCGAGACGGTCCCCTGGCAAACTTTCCAAAATATGCTACAGATGCATTATGCGCCAGTGTCATTGAAGATGGTCAGGCGGCATGAATTCAGGCAGCGCCTACAACACGATGGAGAATCAATCAATTAGTACCTGGCAGCACTAAGGAGGGCAGCCATGCACTGCGATTTCCGAAACCTCGACGATATCCTGTTAGATCAGCTCATTTGCGGGGTGCAGGACATTCGACTACAAAGAAGGCTCTTAGGCAAAACCAATGTAACACTGCAAGCTACATTGGATGAGGCAAGAGCCACAGAGTCTTCCAACAAAGCCGCAGGGTCACTCCACTGCCGAACTAAGTTCCTCAAGATTTTATTTCAAGTTTCATATTATGTCTCAAACATGATCCAATGTCAAAGATAAGCTTCCGTTAGCAAGACTGAATCAACTGCCTGGATATATATGTTCACATAATGGACTAAACTACTTTTCTCCCTAGCATGTCTAACCCCACTTTTTGACAAATTTATTTTCTCAAGGCAATTCACAAAAAATTGGACCTTCTGGTTTTTTCCTTAGCTCAGGTGAATCAAATTTACCATTTTATATTGGGACTTGCCATGAGCAGCTAATTCCACACCTAATTAAATATCCTGATCACTCTGACCAGTATTACCTAAAACTTTCAGATTCAAATTATTTCAGTTCCTTAAATGTACCCAAATTTTATCAAGTTATATGTTGGATGTCGAGCAGTTTGACTCCTCTGTTTACCTAACTGGTGAAATAACGCTATGTATTTTATGAATGTGAGGTGTTCTATGGACAGGTCACTGATCACAATAAAGATTCTTGTTTTCAATGCTGAGGTCCTACAATCAACATTGCTTGAGAAGAGACACTAAGCTGGGAAAATTACTATAAAGGAACATTCTAGAAGTCAAACTAGCAAGTTTCTACTTGCAGATGATCTTCCTAGGACATGCAGCTATCTGTGGGTAGTGAGAAGTGAAAAAAACATGCCTCGTGACAACAAATCTTATGACTTTGTGCTGAAGTCATCATAAGACCTAGGCCCCCCCACTGAGCTGCAGAAGAAGCCGTAAGAGAACAACAGGACTACAGCATCGCCTTGCTTTCAAAGTTATCCTCAGTTTTGATCAGTTCGCACCACCACCTCTCTCCTGCAGGATCTGCTCCACGTAAATGGTCTATTCCTTCTACTTCCCCTGGGGAATGGGACTTTTATAGCAGTCCTTGACTTACGACTAACAGTTCTGAAGTTACAGCAGTGCTGAACGAAGTGACTTATAACCAGTCCAAAGCCTTATAATCAAAATTGAGGTGTTTGGAAGTCCATCTGCATTTATGACTTCAGGGGCACTTCAATTCTCCCTCCCCCCATGTCCTTTAGGGCCCCTGGACTCCATGATCCTTGATCCCCTCTGCCCTCTTCCTGCTCCCACTTCTGAGCAAGCATGCCCACCCACCGGGCCCTTTGTGAAATAGTTTTGTTCCCCTGGTTGTGCACAGCTGTTTCCTTGTGAGACCTGGCGAAAATGGCCTCCCAAAGGGTTCACGCTGCTGTGGTTTCCTGTTACAGCGCTGGTGCTTCCTGCAATGGCAGCTTTGTGCAGTGCTGCTGGCTGCAGCCTCTTGCAGCTCCTGAACTGCGTGTTCTGGTGCTGTCTGCAAGGCAGGCATTTTGAGGGGGGTCAAAGGGGAGAGATGGGGGAGGAGGTGAAAGAGAGGCCAGTGGGGGAGTTGAAGAGAAAGCAGCCTCTTATCTTACCAAGGTTGCTTGCGTGTGGGGTGGGGGTGGGGAGTACTTGCCAACCCATGTGTAATTCTTGGTTAGTGATGGCAACAGAGAGTGCCAGGATTATGCAAGGTCACACTTTATGGCTGCCTTGTTTAGCCATGGAAATTCCAGTCGCTTATAACATGTGGGGATCGCTTGATCTCCAAAGTTGCAAAGATGCCATGTGCTACTTTTTCCAACTCAACCATGCACTGTTACTAACCCTCGCCCAGCCATTATCCTGAATCATTCTCCCAAGCCACGATTCCCTTTGGAAAAAGTCAGGGAGCTTCTGGGGCCCTTTCAACCCAACATCTCTAGCCCACCCTGCAGAAAGAAGGGAGGGAACTGAGGATTAATATTTTATATTTTTCTGAAATGACATTGAAGCTTTAATTTTAAATCCAATAATTACCAACCCCTCCCCCTTCTTTCTGTTGTTATATTCTGCTCTGCCTTCTCCTGCCAAGAATCATAGAAGCTACTGGAATTTGGACTACATCGAGGAATATTTTTAGAGTTGGGAGGGAGGGAGGAGGCAGAAGGCTGTTCAGGCCTTCTTTTACCCAGACTTAAAAAGTCCCATTTCCCCCACCCCACCCCACCCCGCTCTACCATGCCCTTAAGCAGAGATGGCTTGCAGGGACTCGTTTAGGATCTACACCCATATAGAAGCTTGAAGCAAGCAAGAGCTTGCCTACAGACAAAGTGAAGGAGGGGAGGGGAGGTGGAGGAGAATAACCTGTTTTCTCATATACAAAATGAGATAGGTCTAACTTTACATGGGTGATTGTGGAAAAAATCCCCACAGTTCCATTCTGTATGCACATCAATAAAAAACAATTGAAACAATTTCATCAAATGTGTGGCTAAGCAGATGGAATTCAAATTTCTCATGAAGGGGGCTGAATCATCCTCCAATTCTCTTTTCTCACCTTCCCAGTTCTAAATTTTTTAATGTATTTTGCTGGGATTAAAGCCTATTTGTGTTTCATTATAAAAGTGTTCCGCGCAAGTTTTATTACAGAAGCCACTGCAACTTGCAGAATGGTGGGGCCATAATGAGAGGCTCTCATAACTACCCACACTGCTGCATTCTGGACCAACTGAAGCTTCCAGATAATTCCCCACGGTATCCCCATGTTTTGCAATAATCTCATCAGGAGGTGTCCAAGGCATGTGTGACAATGAGCAAGGCCTCCTGGTCCAGGAATGGAAGCAACTGGTAAACAAGGTACAGTTGTCCTAAGGCAGGGGTAGGCAAAGTTGGCTCTTCTATGACTCATGGACTTCAACTCCCAGAATTCCTAAGCTAGCATGATTGGCTCAGAAATTCTGGGAGTTGAAGTCCATGAGTCATAGAAGAGCCAACTTTGCCTACCCCTGTCCTAAGGCACCCCAGGGCAAATGCTGTCCCCTGCAGTTCCAGCAGAAGCTACAAGTCCAGGAAAAACCTCAGATTGTGCACATGTCTGAATGAAGGAGTGTCCCCCATCTAGAACAAAAACCCTTCAGCTCCCAGATCTGGGGAAACCTCAAGCCCATAATCCCTTAGTCCTGGCCGGATTGATCAGCAACCTCTTCTTCTCTAGCCAGACTCACAACCACCAGATGTTGGGAAAGAACCTCAAGAGCTTCCCTTGAAGAGCTATGGACAGACATGTATAACTGGGTATCATCTCACATTGATGATACCTCACGCCAAACCAATAGTTGAAGTCTCCTAGTAGCTTCATGTAGATATTGAAAAGGAGCAGAGAGAGAATGGGGCTCTCAGGCTCCCTACAAAGCAAGGCTTTCGACTTGATCTCTCCTCTCCCACCACACAGCAGGTGCCCCATGTTCCCAACTCTCTCCAACTCCCTCAGACGGTGCAGGAGGACACCACAGTTGATGGGACTGAAGGCTGCGGAGACATCTAGGATATGCTTTTCATTTTGCTTCTGGGATCTTATTTCTCTAATTAAAATTTCATTTTCAGAAAATAAAGTGGAGGTTTTCAGAGGCTGGGGAGTCACCCATTGTGGATGGTATAACACATCCTGTAGTATGCAGTGGGTTGGATTATATGACCTCTTAGGCCCCTTTCAACTTTTGTGATTCTATGAACTACCTGACAGTGCATCCAAACTAGCTCGGGCATATGCTCTGGATGTCTACGATTTGTTAAGGATTGGCAGTCATCAGCTGGCTTAATGGTCTAGCAGGCCTTAAAGATTTACATTACTTTGGTGCCACTCACTGCCATCCCACGTCAAGAATCCACCCATCTATCCACCCCCAATATTTGTTTTGCTTCAGCATGTCTCATTTTCTGCATTTCCTCACTAGAGAAAACACCGGCAGCACATTTTTCTCTGATACAGGTTGACTGAAAGTTATTGATCAACCAAGAGGCTAAAGATTAATTTCAACTGGTAGTTTAAAATGGCATTCCTGGTGTCTGCCCTTGTGGTTCCTAACTGTAACTCTAACGTGGTTGTTTGCTTACAGACATTTTACCTACCTGACTAGGTAACGCCATCAGTGGGAGTGAGGTGGGATTTGCTCCCTATTTACATACAGTAGTAGCTTGCCCTGTTAAGTGTTGGGGGGCAGGATTTTCTCTTTAGTAGTTCCTTGATTAGGATATTGTACCTATTTTATCTCACCACACATAGACTAAACCATAGTTTCAACTGGGAAACTATAAACATCCTAGGCCCGTGATGGCGAACCTCTGGCATGTAGAGCCCTCTCTGCTGGCACATGCACCGTTGCCCCAGGTCAGATTTCCGTGGCGTTTCTTTCGTGAGCTTCTGTTTCCCTGCAAATGATGAAGCAGAAGCTCACGAAAGAAAAAGATCTTACCTCTTGCCGGGCTGCTGGTGTTAGGATGCCCTGCCTCCCGCCGGCAAGCTGGTCTTCAGGTCTCTCCTGCGCATGTGCATGTCTGCGCATGTGCATGCATGCACACGTACATATCCACACACATGCACACGCATGTCTGTGCATTCGCACGCTCGCACCTTTCAGTTTGGGCATGCACGTGCACAGTTTGGGCACTGGGTGCCTAAAAGGTTCGCCATCACTGTCCTAGACTAAGTTAAATCCCGAAAAGTGGGAAGCAGAAAGCATGGCATTCAGACAAACCAGTCCTCTATAGATATAGACAAACTACATTTACACTCCTTCAAAAGAGACAGTAAAAAAGCTAAGAAGGAAACACAAAGACCAGAACACATTCTCTCCAGCAGCTAACATCCAGATAAGCAGGGATTCACCTCAAGCAAACAATCAAGCAGAAAACAATACCCTAACTGAGGAACCACCAAGGAGGACCCCCTTCCCCACTAACACTGACAGGGCAAGGTGCTGTAATATAAACAGGAGCAAACCCCTTCCCCCCCACTCAGCAGCAGTGATGTTATGTCTGCAATCCAGCCACCAAGCTCAGCGAGCACCAAGGACTCCACAGCTCAACCCTGAGCTACAGATACTCTCTTCTATTATAATCCTAAAGCTTCGTTGGAGATACTTCTAGGAACTTGCATAATGGATGGCAGAAAAGGAGAATACCCTCTTTGCCACTGTTAGCTTGTTATAAGACCCTAACTGAGAACCATATTTCTTTAGTTTTAGGTGTGGTTTTTTTAGTTTACGTTATTGATTAGCCCTTGGGCCATATCAAAGTGCAGAGTTCCAGACACAAATTATTACTAAAATCCAATAAAACAATTTAAAATGGAATTGGAATAAAATACAATAATTTAATATATAGATAAATAAAATATAATAAAATTATATTTCAGTGTCACCCCTACAATCTATCCCAGTCACACATATGCTGATCTCAACAGAACCATTTTGCTTAAGTACTGTGCTGTGTTAAATTTTATTTTCAGATTCTGGCCGCACATAAGGTAAGTTGGTTTGATATGGGGATCCCAATGGGTCATTTGTTTGGTATATAGACCAAGGTACCTGTCTCTCACCCTCTTATACAGGCAACAATCAAATATGTGAGCCAGGTGTTCTACCTCTGCCGCTCTGCAAATGCAGAGACGTCCATTGTAGGATATACAATGCAATCTCCCATATCTGACCATTGTGTTGAGCTGTTCGAATCTCGCTCGTGTAAATATCTCCCTAAGATGTTTTGGCAGTTGTAACTTGAAATAGCTGTCTATTTGAAAAGTATGTTTGTATTTGCTCAGCCATTTCAAGTTACCCACCTTACCAAGGATAGATATGTCATTTTGTGCTTCTATATCCTTAATTCTTTGGGCAGCTGAGAACCATATTGTTATTGCCTCAAATAATTTTAAGGAAGCTGGAATATAGTGTCCACCTTGAGAAAAATAAAAGGACAATATGGCTGTGGCACACCCTCTGAACCACTTGAAACACTTAGTAAGCCAGCTACTCAATTTAGACCTCTTGCTAAGGCCATAATTTTCAGCTTGGTAATTTACCGACCATATTTTTTATTCACAATACAGAAGAAAGGACTTTTAAGGCCCTCTGCATCACTATGACAATGAGAGAATAACTATGTCATCAACATACAGGAGAACTGAAGTATCTCTATAAACTAATTTAGGAGGATGAAATTTACTTTTTGTAAGATATTCTACATCTGAGTTTCCATAAAAATTAGGGGAACTTCCGGAATTTAAATGGCAGAGGACAGATGCAGATTCAGCTACCCGAATGCAATATTGGCAAGCTCATTTCTCCTGTTGTCCACCATTTTAGCCAGCTAGTGCCAAGCGAGCCATAAAGCTCTCCTGTCCTCCACAGACTCTGTTCTAAGCATTCAATTATTCCAGAAATAAAGTTCCTGCTCCTGAGCTCCATCTCAAGATGCAGGGCTTCCTTCCTCCTGCTGTGGTTTTACCTGGCTACAACCCCTGGCATAGCAATGTGGCCTGACCAGTTTTCGGGAATTAATGGATGTGGTTCTCCATTTCACACCTGCCAGTCTAGGTGAAGAACTATAGAGCAGCTCCTTTTGCCTTTATAGGCAAAAGCCCCATTTGCAAGACCAACAGCACTACTGTAGGGCAACTGAAACAAAAAACAAAAATCCATTCACAAGGCTATTTAAACCAAAATGCTTTAGCGGCAAACAACCTCCAAAGATCTGTAATAAATTAACAGATAGGGGACTGAGATACAGGAAGTCGTTGACTTACAACCATTCATTTACTGCCAGTTCGAAGTTAACGGCACTGAAAAAAGTGACTTATGAACTGTTTTCACACTTACAACCGTTGCAGGACCCCCAGGGTCACATGATCAAAATGCGTCAGAATTTATGATTCACATTTATGACGATTGCAATTTCCTTGGGTCATGTTGCAACTTTCTGACAAGCCAAGTCAATGGGGAAGCCAGATTCACTTAACAACCATGTTACTGTAGTGATTCACAATTGCAGTGATTCACTTAACAACTGTGGCAAGAGGGATCGTAAAATGTGGCAAAAGTCACTTAACAACGGTCTCACTTAGCAACAGAAATGTTGTGGTTGTGCTCAGTTGTGGTTGTAAGGACAACCCGTATTTAAATTATGTGTGTGAACTGGTGGAAAGGGAGGAAACATATAGTAGCTGAGCCACCAAAAGACTCCAAATCTCATCAAGTAACCATTTCTTCCACTCCACTCTATTTTTCCCAATTAGTCGAGGCTGGAAAGGCTGTTCCAGGACAGGAAGCATGTCAACTGGGGACCCAGCAGATAGGAACCCTGGGTTTATAATTCATCCCAGCCAGCAAATCCCACTTATAAATTATAATATCTGAAAAGCGTCACATTGAGAAGGGGGAAGAGCTATATAGAAGTAAGTAAATTAAAAATATCTCTGTAAGAGAACTACATGGACGAAGTAAAGGCAACCAGCAAAACTGAGAAGATAGCAAGAGCAGGCTGGATTAGGCTACCATAAAATGAATTCAACAGCTTCATACCACAATGTGAAAGGCTCTAACAGCCCATTCTAGACCAGGTGGATAAAAAACGATGATTTTAAAAAAAAGTTTAAAAAATCGATTTTTTAAAATTTAAATCGGATTTTTTATGTTTATCAAATTTATTTTAATAAAATGCTTTTGGAGTAAAAATCTATTTATAGTTTTCTATTTAAGATACATTAATAATTTAGTTTAGTTAGCATGAAATGGAGCTTAGTTATGTTTTGAGATTTGGAGGCCATTTTCGCTGGCAGAGGCACACCGCAGGCCGGTGCTTCGTTGTTTCCAGGGCAGCCCCGCGGGCCAGATCTAAGCACCCCACGGGCTGCATGCATCCGGCCTTGAGTTTGACACCCCTGTTTTATGCTAAGGTTGTTGCAGAGGCACCCCGGTGAGAACACTTCCACTCCTCCTTCAAATGGAACTGGGGATACTAGGCCAGACCGAGCTGCAAAGGTCTTTTGTGGTGAAGGGAAAGACAATCCTGAGGAGAAAGTATACACACACTCTCACAGTTTCTGCACTACAGCAGAGTGCATTCCAGTCGTTCAGTACGTCAAGAAACCCCAAAATACTTTAGAAGTCTCAGGCCTCTGAGTAATAAAGTTCCTGCCTAATCAAGGCAGAACCTGGAGGCAAAAGTTGCTATTTAAAACAAAATGAAGCCAGTGCAATTCTCCTTCCTTTCTTTCTTTCTTTCTTTCTTTCTTTCTTTCTTTCTTTCTTTCTTTTTTTCTTTCTTTCTTTTTCTTTCTTTCTTTCTTTCTCTTTCCTTCCTTCCTTCCTTCCTTCCTTCCTTCCTATCTATCTATCATCTATCATCTATCTATCTATCTATCTATCTATCTATCTATCTATCTATCTATCTATCTATCTATCTATCTATCTATCTATCTATCTATCTATCTATCTATCTATCTATCTATCTAATCTATCTATCTATCTATCTATCTATCTATCTATCTATCTATCTATCTATCTATCTATCTATCTATCTATCTATCTATCTATCTATCTATCTATCTATCATCTATCTATCTGAGTTCTATAAAAGGAAGAATTCAATATTTGCAGCAGATATTTTCAAAAACCACTCCACATCTCCAAGACACAGTAAAAGATCCCAGCACTGTGTTTTTGAGGGGCCGCATGTGTCTTGTTACTACAAGTATTAGGATGCAAATCTCATATCGTACAAGCTTTCGGCTGGCCAATAAACACAAACCTGGCCTACCATGTCTGCACAGAACAAAAGGCTTGCTGCTAAACTAGCAGGAGCGCTACATAAACAAGGAGCATTCTTGGAGGCTGAGGTCACTGACTTGCTCAGTTATATTTCACCCTGTCTGTAATTTGACAATTTAAGCATGGGAGAGGCAGTCCTGTTTCCCCCCACCCACCCACCTTGCAGCATGCACATACATGTACACCCTGAAGAATGCAAGTTGTTCTTTGAAAAGGTTTGCAAAAGAAAGCTCTATCCCATGCACACTGGCCTCAGTAAAGATTATTTTAATGCTAAGACACTGAAGGGTTGGAAAAAATCCCTCTTTAAGAATGAAGTAATGCGCATGTGTGTGAATATGAGAGGAGGTGGTTACACTGATTACATTTTATATCTAATTCCTATATTTATTATTCATTCTCCAAAGTTAGTATTTTGAGCATCTCTTAAAAGGTGCATTGCTTTATTCAACAGCATCAATCACTGCCATATTAATATCGAGGTCCCATAAAATATTGCATTGGTTCACGTGCAGCTTCTTGAAAATTTCAACTTTAATTTTTATTACAGTGAGTTTTAGCTCATGCACCTCTGCTGATTTGTTTGAAAATGTGTGGGGAATGACCACGGGAATCTCAAGGGTCACCTACTGTGTGTCTGAGCAGCAGAACTCCCCCTTAAGCAAAATCCCAAGTTATGCAGGGTCATCCCAGTAACTATTTTTCTGCACCCCTGAATGCCTTTAGCAGCTCTACCAGTTCTTGAAAGACAAAAGGAAACCCATTCACCACTATCAGGAATATGACTGCACAAAAAGGGACCCTTCTAGGCATTTTCCAGAAGGAAGATGGCCTCCAAGATCTAAACATCTGCACAGATTATGGGATGCCCTTTAAGCGGACTGCCCCATCCTCCTTCTGCAGATTCTAAAATGCCTCTCAGCACAGAGAACAGCAATGGAGGCCCTGCTGATACCCTAAGCTAGCTGAACTACGGCTGAACTACAGAGGGCAAGAACCTGTCCAAGAATCCTGTAGAACAGGGGTGTCAAACTCAAGGCCCACGGGGCTGCCGTGGAAACAGCAAAGGATATGGCCCTCCCAAGCTCTGTTTTTGCTGACAGAGGGCTGCAGGATGCAGTTGTGGCCGAAAACGGGGCCAGGCCGGGCTCATTTTCACTGGCAGAGGGCTAGCAAAAGAAACAACAACAACAAAAGGAGAAACATTTTCCCTTTTGCATTTGAGCATGCAAGAAGGGACAGGGAAGGAGAAAGGGAGAGAGGAAAGATGGGAAGAGAGCAAGGAAGGAAAAAGAAGGAAAGAGGGGAAGGAAGGAAGGTTATAATGCAAGTGAGTGAGGATCTGAGGGAAGTCCTGCCTTAGCACTTGGCCACCACAGGTGCCCCTGACATGAGTGACGTTGAACTGGCCACGCCCCCTGCCACGCTCCCCCATCACCTCCCAGGTCAAACACAACCCTGATGAAATCGAGTTTGACACCCCTGCTGTAGAAACTTAAATTACATAGGAACGGCACATGTATTCATTGTATGGATTCATCCCCTCTCACCAAACTACATTATATAGGAACTACTATAGCCGTGATGGCGAACCTATGGCACGGGTGCCACAAGTGGCACGCGGAGCCATATCGGTGGGCACGCGAGCTCAGGTCCGGCGTGCATGTGTGCACCAGCCGGCTGATTTTCGGGCCTTCTGGGCCCACTGGGAGTTGGGAAACAGGCTGTTTCCAGCCTCCAGAGGGGGTGGGGAAGGCTGTTTTCGCCCTCCCCAGGCTCCTAGAAAGGCCTGGAGCCTGGGGAGAGCGAAAAATGGGCGTACCATTGCATGCTGGGAGCAGGGGGGTCATGTGTGCATGTGCGGGGGTGCATGGAATTATGAGTGTGGGCACGCACACACGTGATCCCCCGCATTCCCCCCCCCTTTTGGCACGCGAACCAAAAAAGGTTCGCCATCACTGTACTATAGCCTACCTCCCAGTTTTCCATCAGGGCAGTTTCCCAAGCTACCAGTATGAACTCCTCTGCCAGGTGCAGAGGACCTGCAATGCAATGCTTCTCAGCTCCACTTTGCGTCCTCCCTATGAGTCAAGTATCAACCTGAGAACCTGACCTAAGAATTCTGCAATGCCAGAGGACGTACATAGAACTGTCCTTGAAAGCATACAGTTTGAGAGGAATAGGCAACCTTTTGGCCACCACTGCATCATGGGTGACCCCATGACTCCTTGCTGTGAACCCTGAGAGAAAAGTTGCCAAAGGGTATCCCTCTTGGTTTGAGCCTCTTCCCTAATCTAGGATGTTCTTCAAGCCAGCTTGTCAAAATGGCTACAAGGAGAGCTGGAGAAGCACACATCAACCAAGGACAAAACTGGAGAAGCTACAACCAGCTAACATCCATCGTGTTATGGATTATGGATCCAGTTCCATTTTGTGACATTAAGAATGGAGAAAAATCAAACATGGAGCTCATGTGAGGAGCAATGACAGCCCTTTGATGATTTCCAAGGACAATTTTCTTTGGACAGCATCATATGGAAAACCTTCCATTTCACAGGCGGAATTTGCTGTTTGAGCGGGCTTGATGCCAAGCTACTCTGATCAGCCAGACGGGGCATTTGTGTCCCACATTGTTTTGGTTCCCACAGCTGCTGGAGATAATTTTTTTAGCATCCAAGGAATGTTAAAAATATAAGTTCTGGGCAGTGGGAAGAAATGTGGGGGAAGGGAGTAGAAGAGCATTCTTTTAAAAAGTTGTTTGTATACAGATCATTGCAAAAAATAAGCATTCTGTACGGAATGCAGAGAAAGACTGGCCAAAGACTACATAGGACTAAAATGTTCTCTTACCAAGCAATCCACATTTTTCAACAAGAAATCCAAATGTATCAATAGAAGAAAATACTTGTAGCTCAGGGTTGAACAACATCTACATACCATTTAAAGGACACAGTCAAAAAGTGAAAAAGAAAACAAACGAACAAAACACACCTGAAGACGTCTCCTCACCAGCACCTAACACTCAGATAAGCAGAGAGTAATATCAGGATTAATACCAGACAAAAACATCAAGCAGTAAACAACCACCTAATGAAGGAACTCTCAGGAACCCTCATTAACGCTGGCAGGGTTATAAACAGGGGGGCAACCCCACTCCCTTCTACCACTGATGATGTTGCCTAGTTGCGTAATGAAACATCTGCAGGGAAACCACCCAGAGAGCACGATGGATCCCACAAATCCAAATATTATTAATTATATTAATTTTAAAATATATGAGCAGTCTTTTGTTGTATGTTTTGGGTTTTGTCAATCATAGTGAGAAAAAAGCAGGCATGTAGGATGCCCAAAGCCTCTTCAGTAACGCCCGAGATTTCAGCCACCTCTCTTGCCTCCTGGGCTGCATAGAGGTGGACAGGTGAGAAGGAGAGCAACGTCCAACTTCTTAAATGCTGTCCCCATCCCCACAGCTGGAAGCCTCCAACGATGCAGCCTTCCATCCATAACCCCAGGAGGCAGGCTGACCCACTACTTGGTACAGCTTAGAAAATTCCTCCTCATTTTGAGTTTGGATCTCTTGTCTGACTTTGGGGAGTTATGGGAAATCCACCCCTTCTTCCCTGTGACAGCCTTCAAAGATTGGAAAACTGCTATCATGTCTCCCCTCGGTCTTCTTTTCTTTAGGCCAAACGTATGAAGTTCCTTTAATTTGTCACTCTCCTCTGCACTCTTTCCAGTTCAAGCCAATGAGGAAGTCAGCAGGGAAGGTTGCAGGTCGCATCTGTGAGTTGCTCCTTCCATTTTTCCCCCCCCAGGAGCCCTACTACCGAGTACGAGATCCCAGACTCTGTAGCATGCCCTGCCCACCTGCAGCACCCCTGCCAGCCGGTGTTCCCTTGCACACATGCACACAGTCATTACTGGAACTCCTTATTGCCTGCCTGAGGTCTCCACTGGCTCACACCCACAACCTAGTCCCCACGTGTACCTGCCATGCACACTCCCCCATACCCTTTGCCTGCCTCTTCACTCTTGATAACCTCCATGGGCCTGGAGTTTCAACAGCAACCAGGTCACTAAGCAATGCAGTCGTGTCACACTTTACAGCCATACTGCCTAGCTATGGAAATTCTGATCCCCCAAGCCAAAGCAATAGCAATAGCACTTAGACTTATATACCGCTTCATAGTGCTTTACAGCCCTCTCTAAGCGGTTTACAGAGTTCAGCATATTGCCCCCAACAATCTGGGTCCTCATTTTACCCACCTCGGAAGGATGGAAGGCTGAGTCAACCTTGAGCCTGGTGAGATTCGAACTGCCAAATTGCAGTCAGCCGGCAGTCAGCAGAAGTGGCCTGCAGTACTGCACTCTAACCACGGCGCCTCCACGGCTCTACACATGGTTTGCTTGCCATATTATTTTTTCAATAACCCCCAAAATCATCTTAGGCTAGGAGACAGTAGTTTCCCCAAGGTTACCCACTGAGCTTCCCAGTTAAGCATGTTTTGATCTCAGATGTTTCCAGTCCTAGACCAACACTTTAATAACATTAGATCCGAAGTCGGGAGTAAACAGATGTTTCCAATGTGCTTTCTGCCAAATGTTTACTGATTGGATTTCCCATTCCTCCAAGGAAAACATGTACCATTCTTAGCACTTTCTTATTCTGTTTCAGAAATATTAGGTCTTTGTTGCAGCGTCTCTTTACAACTGTCTTGCAATCATTGTGTGTTGATTTTTAAATACTTCTTTACTTGAAATGTGTTTTTAATCCAATGGGACATTCTGATGTCTTACAATCTGTCACAATCCTGAGATTAGAACTCACGCAACAAACCCTCAAGACAGGCTGCTGCGGTGACCACAAAAGAAGCGGCTTCTGTACAATCCCAAGAGGCTTCCAGGCAGACAGATCAGCTGAGAGAAGCAAGTCCATCTGAAGGTCTCTTCCCCTCTTCCTTCTGAGTCTCTGTGACAGTCGCTATACAGGTAGTCCTCGACTTACAACAGTCCATTTAGTGACCGTTCAAAATTACAACAGCACTGAAAAAAGTGACGTGACCATTTCCCACACTTATGACCATTGCATCACATGATCAAACTTCGGATCCTGGTCCTGGGGTCATGTGATCTCGTTTTGTGACCTTCTGGAAAGCAAAGTCAATGGGGAATCCAGATTCACTTAACTTTGTTACTAACTTAACAAAGGCAATGATTCACTTAACAACCGGGGCAAGTCATAAAGTGGGGCAAAACTCACTTAAGAAATGTCTCAATAAGCAACATAAATTGTGGTCGTAAGTCGAGGACTACCTGTACAGTAATAGGCCACATTGTTCCTAAGTAGTAGCCTCCAATTCCACCAGTACAAAAAGCCTCTAAGGAAACTCTCCAGGTGAAAGAAACATGTGGGGAGGACCCTCCCCTTTAGATACTTTCCCTCCCTCAATATTCTTGAAAGCTCTCTCGGGTGTTTCTCTTTAAGCTTCACAATTCAGCCCTGAGAAATTGTTTTAAATCAAGTTAAGCATGGCGCCAATTCTAAAGTGCCCAATCCTAACCACCACAGCAATGCCAAGATGACTAAGCCTGTATTATTACTTCATGGTGTAAGCTCTCATCCTTAGTACTTCTCTCACAAGTACAACATGCGAAATATTGTGATACATATTTTGCCACTTGTCTCGCCACAGTCACACTATCGTTCCTTTCCCTTTCTGGCCAAATCACAACTTTTGCACGCCACTCCCATTTGCACACCTTCTAAATGACCTCACCTGTCATTCATTCTCAGGATAGACTTTTTGCACGAATCAAAACTCACACTGAACAACAATCAGTGCAGGCAGGGTTCAGTTTTAACAGGGGCAAGAGACGTAAGAATTGTATAGGCGTTGTCCGAGTATAAATGTGGAACTTACCACAAGAGCAGCATGTAAAGCAGTTGGTATGGTAAAGGTTCCCCATGGCCTGGCAAGCTTGGCTGGCCCCATATACCCCCTTTCCACACTTGATACAAATACCTTTGGAGAGAGAAAAAAACAGAAGGCACGTTAGACCTTGTTAATGGTCTGCAGATACCCCTCCCCACTAGAAATCTGCAGGTCTCTTATTTATAGGGAAACATGACATTCCAACAGAAGAGCCGTGGGGTGCAAATGCCTCTAACCCCTGTGGTACACTTCTAATTTCTTCACCCTTTTCCTCTTTCCCATCCTTTTCTTTCAATCTTTTCCTGCTCTGCCGGAGGGAGCGAGGTGGGTATCAACATGCCCATACTTACGTGCTTCTGTGCATGAGTGACCATGGCTGTTAAACTCAAATGGGAATCAGTTATTGTTGCCAAGGAGCAGCTTATTTCAGAGGCAAGTAATTTTCTTGCCAGCTATTGCTTTATTTTTTCTTGGCACTGGGGAGGACAAGGGGGATTGGCTTCATATGGGAACTCCATGCCGCCTTTTCACTGGAGTTGGCTGACCTAAGTTGACAAGGAAACTAGACATTGGACAGGAATTTCTTCTGATTAGCTTTTTTCTATTTACTCTTCCTTTGGGGGGGCACCTTAAATTTGGGGTTCTCTCCTTTTGGATAAATACAGTATTGCTTTTTCATATCTCCTCAAAACAGAATTTGCACATCAATGACACTGAGGGGGATACCAAGAGATTTGTCAGAACTCTTATGCATATGTGGTTTGTTAGGCTATCTTGGCTGATCTCAAAAGCTCGGTAGGACCACATCTAGTTAGGATATGGATGGGAGGCCACCAGGAAATCTTATACCTGTAACCTATTGAAAAATCAGAAGATGGTACTACATTATTTATGGATTTATTTCATCTGTCTGGAAACAGGCAAAATCTAAGTTCTAGTATTACCAGAGGTAGAGAGGATAATCCGTTAGTTCTCTTCCTAATATATTTTCTTGCCACATGTACATTAGAATGTAATCCCTCATATTGCAAAACGGTTTAGAAAGAAAGTCCTTTTAGTTATAAAGAATAGAACTAGCAAATTGAAAGGGCGACAGAGGTCATGTACTCCATCCTCTACCCCCTGCCCCCCAAAAGATCCATTGGAAGTTCTTTGGCAGATGACTGCCTAACCTTTCTGAAGACCTCTAGCAAAGGAGAACTCACATCATCATCACATGGCAGCAACATCTCTTGGACATTCAGCACAAGGAATCTCAAAACAGTAAATCAAATGGATTAAAACTTTAACAATTCAGAAGGAATGCGAAGATTTTAAAATTCTGTGCAAACAACTTCCCAAAATGAAAATACCATTTTTGATTTATAGAAAATCACCAAGGAAATATTACCGTGTTTGGACTGGAGCTCAGTCCTACAAAGTAAGCACTGATCCTCCCCTGTTTCAGTTCAATCAGAGGTGGTATTCAGCCAGTTTGCACCGGTTCACACGAACTGGTGGCGGAAATTTGGCCAAGGTCGTTGAACCGGCAGCGATGGCCAATTGGCCACGCCCCCAAAACGGTCCCCTGGTCACTGGTCGCCCACCCCGCCCGGTCGCTGCTCACTCGCTCACTCCGCCTATCTGAGCCCTATATGAGGCCTTTGCTTCACAATGCTGACCAGCTACACGCCTCACCAGTCGCCTCTGCGCGTCGCCCGCTCTGCTCAGCTCACCAAAGGTAAGTAAGCATGCCATCCGTTCACCCTGGGTCAGGGACCCAGGGGCCCCATGGCCGTGCCATTCCCTGAGGCCTTGGAGCCCCCACCCGCTTGTCACCCTGCCCGACCTTTGCCAGTCACCCGTTTCCCCTCCTTTAGCTGCCCCAGCCCTAACCCCGCTTCCTCCCCACCACCACCTCTTTGTTCGGGCTGCTTACCTTCTGCGGCGGCTGGTCCAGAGTTCGGAAGGCAAGCTGACAGGAGTTTTCAGCGGTCCCAGTCAGCCGCAGCTGCTGGAAAGCGGCTGGCAAAGGTCGTGGAAAAAGCTGCTGCAGTCACCATTTGGACTTGCAAGGCAATAGGATGCGCATGCGCAAAGAACATGGCGGTGACGGCAGCAGCTTTTCTCACAACCTCCGGTACTTTCGGCAGCCTGTGGCCAGCCACCGCCTCTTTGAGAGCTGCTTTGTGGCTGCGGCGGCTGCCTGGGGGCCGCTGAAAACTCCGGCCAGCTTGCCTTTCAGACTATGGACCAGCTGCGGAAGGTAAGCAACCCGAACAAAGAGGCAGTGGTGGGAGAAGCAGGGCTAGGGCCTGAGCCGCTAAAGGAGGAGAAATGGGGGCAACTGGCGAAGGGAGGGTGGGAGTAGATAGGTGGAAATTCCAAAATTTTTCCTTCCTTTTCCTGTGGGCGTGGCTTGGGGGGGTCATGTGACTGAGTGGGTGTGAGTGACATCAAGTTGGCCATGCCCACTCAGTCACATGCCCCCGCCTAGCCACGCCCACCGAACCGCTAGCAAAAAAAATTTGAAACCCACCACTGAGTTCAACCCCTTGTCCCTTGAATTAGGGTCTTGATAATGCTAACAATTCTTCCAGGGGCTTTGGGCAGCTTTTCTCTCCTCTGAGCACAACACTGACTAACTGACTTTGTTAACATTTCAGAACAATAGAAACTGTTTCCCTGAGTTTCAGCCCAAACACCCTTACCGAAACATCTTGTTTTCTGCAAAATCATTCATAAAACATGGCTAGCTCTCCCCCCCCCCAAATCAATTCATGCATAATCCTCTCCTGGGAAACAGCATTGTACGAGAGCCCCTTGTGTTTTATCTGGCTCCTCAACCTTTCGACTATTAGCCAGTTCCTGATGACTGCAATGCATTCGATTAAAAAATGGAATCACCGAACAACTGCCAGGTTAAAAAAGTGTTTTCTAGAACATTCAGCATGTAAGTCATCAATATACAGTAACTGAAATTATTCCTGATGTAGTTTATGCAAAATATGTATGCCTTGGACGAATAGATGCACATCACATCATGAGTGCACAAAAGCTAAGAAAAGATTTTGCAACTGTTGACATTCCATTGTCAATTGCATGAAGATGTCGTTTTTATTTATATATAAAGATAATATAAAATATATAAATATAATGTAAATACATTTAGCTACCCACAGCCGCTTTCTTGTGTGAGACGGGCAGCACATAAATATGTAGAAACTGGTATCTTGCCTTTCAAGCACTAAAAAAAACTATTAGTGCAAAATTTAAAGAATGAAAACCATGATAAAAACATCCACAAGAAATTATCTAATAAAAAGCAAGCAGAGACAACAAATAACACTTTCAAGCTAAACGGATGCTGCTTGAGAACACTTTCCTAAGAGTAAGAAATAAAGTGAGATGAGCAAAGATCATCAGACAGGGGTGCAGCTACCCCTCGAATTGTGACCATTTGTTCAGCAATAGCTGAACATTCAGCAAATGGTGCTGAACAAAGTGACTTGCAACCATCCCCAAAGTTAAAGCCATTGCGGCACTCCCCCAAGTCATCTGATCAAAATTTGGGCACTTATGACCTTCAACTCCCCCAGAAGATGGTGAAGGCCAGCTAGAGCCCTGGGCGACAGGGCCTTGGAGTGCAGAGGGGCTCTGTGGCAGCTAGATCTAGCTCAGAGCCACGGGGCAGAGAGAGAGCAGAGGGACTTTTGAAGGCTGCCTTCATTTTAAAAGCAACAGGTCAAAAAGAAAGCTGCCCCTTAAGAATGATGGGTGGTGGAAAGAGGAGATTAGAGTCTACGTCTCTTAAGAAAGGTGGGGAAACAATATTTTTAGCTGCTTTTCTTAAAATACTGGGAATCAGACACACTTGCTGTCAGGAGGAATTCCCAGCTGTGGATCCAGATTTTTATTTTTTCTACCCTGCCTCCAAGACTGGCCAACCTTGCAGGCCAACAACTGGGGAAGTGGAAACCGGGTGGCGAGGCCTGATTGAAACACTTGGGCTGGGAGGGAATCCTGGAACAAGCAAATGCCAACATCTGTCCAAGCCACTTAAGCACAAATTTGACGTATATGTTCCCTCCCCTCATCTGTATCCAAGAATGAAAAACAGACACAGATACCACTTTTACTATACAAAATCTAGATGGAATTATGTGAAAATAAAAACTTGAGACACTTGATTTCAGTTCCAGGATGTAATATTCACCCTAGAAATTATGTAAGAAAAGCAGCTCTGATTTAGGAGCAAAAGGTGGAGTTCGACCTGCTTCCTCGAAAGCCCCATGGAGGGCCTTGGTTTGCCACATCAAACGCGCTGAACAGGGGCTGCTTTGGGAAGCTGGGACAGCCCAGTTACCGACTGAGTTGCCAGAGATTCTGCACTGTTGCTCCAGGTTTGAAGAAGCCCAACTTCTGGGTTCTCATTTGGCCTTTCTCAGCACCCATGAGCTACAGGGAATATAGTGGGGCAGCTGATTTGGAGGGCACGATGGATACAGTCTTTCCCCCACAAATCACAGGCAAAATTAGCTGAAGGGGTGGCTTTATGGCCAAATTTTGGCAGTATGATCAAGAGCGAGTAAGGGAGACACTCTTTTTCATCATATTATTGTTACATTAACATTTCATTCTTTTAAGTAAAAGTTATTGTATGCCCCTTGGTAAACTTTGCTCTTTACTGGAATTCAACTTTAATGAAAAAACAAAAGAATCCCTTATCTCTGGTCCCATGCACCAAGTTTATATAAAAAAGGAGGAGTTGACCTTAAAAAAAGATGGTTACAAAGGGAGCTTTTTTTTAAAAAAAATGATGTGTATATGAAATGGGGGAAGATCTACTGCTTGGAAAAACTGATAGGCTAGAAACAAATGATGGAGGGATTAGAAATGGGCAAATATTGCTCCTACTGTATTTTCCAAAAAGGGACAAGAGAGATTCTGGCTAAATACGTGTCTGTCATCCTAAAGCCACACCGAGCAAAACCATGAAATAATTAAGCAGGTGATTTCAGAGAAGAAAGACAATAAACTCTGACTTGAAAAAAAAAACCCCACTGACAAGTCCTTGCAGGACTGTATGACCACTACACAGGCACAGAGCTGGTTGAACTCGCCACATGTACATCAAATGTTCTGCATCAGGCCAGAGATAGGAGTGGAACAGGGCTGTGTTCTGACTTACCTCGCTGCCGGTTTGCTTCCTCACGCCGCGCGTGCTAAAAAACTGGTTTCTGCATATGTGCAGAAGCAAAAAACAAGAGCCGGTTCAGGGGCATGTCCAGCCGGTCATCGCTGCCGGTTCGGCGAGCGGGGAGAAATTCCCGCAACCAGTTCTATAGAACCGGTCTGAACCAGCAGGAACCCACCTCTGGAGTGGAAGAGGGCCAAGACCAGAGAAGTCATTGTTCCTGGAATATGCATCCAGCAATGGATTTTAGGAAGGACACTGATGGACACAAGAGCATCCAGACGTGGGAAACAAAGATGGTGGGAGCCAGTTTGGTCCAGGCACCAGACAAGAAAGCAAGAGACTGTGTGAGTTCAAGTCCCACCTTAGCCATGAAAGGATGACCTTGGTTCAGTCTCTGTCTCTCTCTGCTCAACTTGCTTCCCAGGGTCATTATTGTGGAGAAAATAGGAAGAGGAAGGTGTGTTGGATATGTTTGTCACATCGGGGTATTTGCAACGGTGGGATACAAACAGGTAAATTGATACGAAATTAAATTTCTTCAACTATCTGAACAGCTGTCATGTAGAACATGGACAGAATTAAATATGAAATAATGGCCTCAAATGGTTGGGACAGGTCAACATTGCTTCTATTGAAAAATGCTGTAGTAATGGATTCCTGTTTTTTGCATGGAGTGAAACTAGGAGCCTTTTAAACCTTATATTATCATTCCAATCCCTTATATCTGGGGTTTCTGGTTCCCTGCAGGCATATAGGCATTTATCACCAATTGACTGGATTGAATTAAGACTGCCATGGCAGACAATTTGAATGGGAGGAAGGGCCTTGATATGGCACATAAAGTAGGGGAGACTAGAACTTCCAAGCCTTTTTTTGCACCTCCATGCTTTACATCTGGTTCTGCCCCAATTGAGAATGAGTGAATTTAACATCAAGTTACTTAACAGTCCATGTTTCCTGGCTCAATATATCTTGGCGAAAGAGGAAAATTGTGAGAAAACAAAGCTTTCTGGTGGATACAAACCACTGAGTCACATATTTTTGTATAAATGTAAACATACACACACACTTTTTAAATGTGGTTTTTCTAATTTTGTGAGTTTTGTTTTAATATTTAGTTCTTTAAAAATTATCAATTTATCCCATTTTGTTTATGCTGGTCTGTGACTGTAATAAAAGATTTGATGGATTGCCATCCAATCCTGATCTTGTAGGATTCATTCCCTTTGTCTTCCCTGACAGCCATCTGACCCAGCCAATGTGTGTGTGTGAAAGGGGGGCTGGCCAAGTTCTAGCAGGGACCGAGGGATGGGAGAAAACCCTGTCAGTTACATCCCTGCACCTTCATCACTGGAGACCCACAGGAGAACCTTTGCTCAATGGTGCCAAATGAATTGGTCCTTGGGATGAACCCTGCAACTCTTGCAGAAACCAGACCGAAGAGGTTCCCTAATTCCACGAGAAAAAAATGCCAGTTCTTGTAATAAAATAAGAAAGCACCACTTGCAAATGTGCATGTGTACATTTAGCACGTTCTCTTATATTTTAGGAATGGAATGAAGGAACGCTTGGCAAGGGGCGAGAAGGAATACTCATTACATGGGACCAGGGAACAAGAACAAAGAGCAGCATTTGCCGAGTCACTGGAAGAAAACACAGCTGCATTGTTTGCCAAAGTTATGTACTGAAAATAAAATTTGGCCTATGGACAATTCTAGTACTTTGGGAGAACATTTGTGTACAGCAGATCATGGTCATTTCCCTCCACTAAACAGATCCTATTTCACTTGGGAAAATTGTTCAAAGAGGGACTGGAGCATCCGAAGAATGAAGAAACGCTACAGCCCCCTTTTTGGGACAAGCATATTAAAAAGACCAGCAGAAAAAGTGATTCGGTCAGCCTTATCCTCAATGCCCTGCCCATCCTTCTCCCCACACACAATGTTGCTGTGCTATGCAAATCCGGCACCCACTCCGAGCAGCATCTGCTCAGATGCTTCTAGAAAGGGCCTGAGATAAGACTCATTTTGCCTCCGTTTAGCCCCACCTATCTCTGTGCTTTCCAATGCAGAGAACTTTTGCGATCAAGTACAGTTATTGTAAGTGTCTTTGGAGATTTTCAGTCATCCAGGTCATTTGGTACAGTTATTGTATCTGCCCACTATGAATTTAGAACACAGAACCCAGAAGCCACCCAAACTTCACAATGGCAGTGAATTTTATCAGCTAATTATGAGATCCATAAAGACGTAGTTTACCAAGATGATCCCATGGTGACTCTAAACATTGAGTTTCTCCTAAGTGAGCACCATCCAGAAATCCTGGCTTTCCAATCCCCACAATTTTGAGCAAGCAGGGAGTTGTAGTCTCCAAACATCTAGGGAACATAGAGTTAATACCATGTTTACACACATTTCAGTAATTTCCTGTGTCTAGTGAATACTTCACCCCATCCCCAGTTAAGAGATTACCGTATTTTTCAGAGTATAAAACGCACCTTAGTTTTGGGGGAGGAAAATAGGGGGGGAAATCTACCTACCAGGTATTTTATCTGGCTAGCGTCCTTAGTCTGTTCAGCTTCAGCACATTATTTTATCCTCTGGTCAGGGCTGAAAAAACCTTTTTCAGAGGGAGTAGGAATGAAAACAAGCCTGCAAAGACTTAGGGCTGGTAAAAAACTACTTTGAGGGAGTAGGAATAAAAAAATGCTGCAAGCCGGGAAGATCGTTAGCACCTCATTAGGGCTGAAAAGACCTTTTCAGAGGAGTAGGAATGAAAACAAGCCTGCAAAGACGGAGTAGGAAGATTGTTAGCACCTCCTTAGGGCTGGGGAAAAAAAGCTTCGGAAAAGCTACATTCGGAGTATAAGACGCACCCAAATTTTCAGCCTCTTTTAGGGAGGAAAAAGGTGTGTCTTATACTCCGAAAAATACGGTAGGTCTCTTCTCCATTGATAGAAAAAAGTAACCCAGGCATTCTTCTGCAGTGACAGAATTCTCCCAATCTGGGTCTATAACAACGTCTAGCAAAATACCCTTATTCAGAACTGATAACAAAATTACTTAATCTTTGTAATTTACTATAGAAACATTAACATATATTAAAGCTCTTCACATATTTAGCTGCCGTTCATACAAGAACTCTGTTGTGCTGTATTGTATTATTACCGGTAACAACAACAACAACAACAACAATTTCAGTGACTTTCCTAAAACCACCCAGCAAATTAACAGTGAAGACAAGACTTCAACTATTATAGCCCTGTTTCTTAGCCAGGTACAAATGCCATGACAGCTCACTTAGACTTACTCATACAGTTATGAGCAGCTGGAATTTCATAGGATCAACCAGCAGGGGACAAGATCCCTTACGCTCTTCTAGAGGAATGCACTAGCTGTAACTAGCCTGAACTCAAGGCACTAGAGCAGGGGTGGCCAAACTATGGTTCTTTGAGGACCTGTGGACTTCAACTCCCAGAATTCCTGAGCCAGCCATGTATGCATGACTAGCTCAGGAATTCTGAGAGTTGAAGTCCACAGGTCCTCAAAGAACCATAGTTTGGCCACCCCTGCACTAGAGTGTGAAAATTCTGCCTGGGTAAAAAAGTAACTCACCAACTGGTAAATTCAATTTCCGAAATTAGTGCAATCTTACACTAACATACTCACTTAATGAACATTTATTTTAGTAAGTCTTCATTTGGAAAAAAAATCTTCAAACACAGCAGCAGATCTGATAACTAACTTCCAAGAATCACATTATTG
Organism: Diadophis punctatus similis; assembly: GCA_023053685.1. Taxonomy (NCBI): domain Eukaryota; kingdom Metazoa; phylum Chordata; class Lepidosauria; order Squamata; family Dipsadidae; genus Diadophis; species Diadophis punctatus. Next base: position 18,763,384 of record JALIGW010000015.1, on the reverse strand, counting down.
GAAGGGATAGCAGAGCCTCTTTAATTTCCCTCAAGCAAATAACATTTTACAATATCAGCTATTTCTAGGAAGCTTCACCCAAAGTTGAACCTAAGTTATTATTTCATGCAATTTTTTTCCTCCTGATTCTAGTCCTTCTCTGGAGCAACCACAAGACACTTCTACATGGCAATGTTTCAAAAAGCAGGCTTTCATGTCTAATCTTACTGTTCTTACAGACTAAATTTTGTAGCCCTTTCTGTCATTTCCAGATCCCCCCCCCCATCTTTAAATCATCACGCAATGGACACATTCCAATTTATAATATTCTTCTTAAAATGTGGCACTCAGATGCAGCATTCCGTATCTCATTGAGTTTATCATAAAAATGCACCGGGAACTATCATATGGGGTTTATGCATGCATGGCACATCTCTAAGGCTGTTTGGCAGGTGCATAAAATTGAAAGCAATTCCTTCCAAGTATTAGTTACAGAGTCAATTCTGCACAATTTATGGAGAAGACAGACACAGGTTTAGAGAATTCCAATAGCTGAAATATTTTTCATTTACAACAAACATTCCTATGCATATCACAGTGGAAGCTTTCCTTTGTAGCAGCTTTGATTTTTTAAAAACTAATATTCAGGTATCTGTTTCAAAGATGCCCTTCTGTTTCCTTGCAGACAATCCAAATGTTTAAAAAATTACAAATAAATAATCAGATGGAGAATATCTCAAGGCACAAAGAAAACACATTAGCTTTGGACTGGTTGCTAAATGAAATCCCAAGGGCTGGGTTAGTCTTGGAATTCTTCCCCCCACCCAATGTTTGATGGCATTTTCCAAGGGTCATCCCACTCATACCACTGAATTTACTGCTGACTGAATATTCTAAAACAAAATGGGGAATGAAGTTTTAGAAGGATGAGAAACAAATTGAACTGGAGAATCCTTGATGCTCTCTGAGTTTGGTTGTTTGCTTGCAGACGTTTCAGTACCAGACTAGGTAACATCATCAATGTACTGATTATGTTATCTAGTTGGATAATGAAACAATGCAAACAACCGAGCTCAGAGAGCACCAAAAATTCCACAGTTCAACCTTGAGCTACAGATTGAAAATGAACTGGTCTAAATATGATAGGTTTTAACAGATCTACAGACAATAGTGGAGAAGCTCTTGCCAAGAGAAGGATATGACCCATAAAGTAAGGGTACAGAACAGGAATATTCAATATCCCTTGGCAACTAAAAACCAAAACATTAGAACTAGTGGAAAGGGTGGAACATACATGGAAACTCATAAATAACTAGCAACTTCAAACTTATTAGCTAAGTTAGAGAAATGGTTTGAAAATAACAGTATGAAATGCAGGCTTCAATTAACAAAAATAACATCAAATGCAGATGTACAGAATTGAGGTGCAAAGTGCATACATACATACATACAGTAGATGGTGTGATATACATACATGTGAAATGGATTCCAGCAGTGAAAAAGCCCAATTTAATTATGTAGTTGACAAATCCTTGGGAGTAAGAGCTCCACTATATTCTCCTTTAGTCTCTGCCTCAATTACCATCCAGACAGGTACAAGAAAAAGAGAGAGTGCATGGAAATGATAAAAAGACTGGGAAATAAGTCCTAAGGTATAGACTGAGCAAACTGACTGTATTTAACCTTGAGAAAATTTGAAAGGGAGAGACAAACAATAAGTCTTCCCATATCTAAAATACTGTACAGAAGTCAAAACCCGCTCTCCATCAATCCCAAGAGAAGACACAGAATATGAGTGAAAATGAGGAGGTAGCTTTCAGTTGGATTATATTCCTGTACAACCTTAAAAAAAAGTTTAACAAGAATAAAACCAAAGTGGGACGGGACTCCCTTCACTGGATGCATTCAAATAGCACCAGAACAACAAGCTAGCCAAATAGTGAACTTGATGGCCTCTTCCATGTTCCTCTGTCTAGTGGGAACACAGACTACTAGAACTCTAATATGAGAATGTGGGGTCGATACAGAAGAACTGGCAAGCAGAAGTTTCTTTTTCCAGTGTCGGTATCTCTCAGGGCCTTATGGCAGCTCTCCCCTATTCTTCACTCATACCTGACTTACAAGAGTACTATAAGGAATCAGATGACCTTGACATGGGTGGACCATAGCCGTTACCAAAATGACAAGGGGAAAAACATGGTTTAAGTCCAAAACAAGAAGGCATAGGCAAAAGACACAGACAGATACTTCCCTAATTAATATGAGTCTCAGGCAGGGTGGGGCGGAGAGAGAGTAAAGTATAGTCAAACTTGCAAAATTCTGTTAGTATGGCCAAAATTAAGAAAAATAGTTTTAGCCTTGGAATGAAGTTGATTTCTTGGTCTATATCAGTGTTTTTCAAACTTGGCAATTTCCAACTCCTAGAATTTCCAAGCCAGCAAGGGTTCACAAAGAGGTACACTGCAAATTGGGGACAGTGTGAGAGGGGAGCTGTGTGGGTAAGGGAGGGTTGAGGAGGGTACTTGAGGGTCAGAGAGATGCAGGTGCATAGGTCGGTGGGAAGCGCAGCAAGGATTAGGGGGAAGGGTGTGTGTGTGGGTGTGTGCTAGTAGCCAGCCGAAACACAGAGGGATTGGAAGAGGGCAAATGACTGGTGGAGACTTATTCCAACAACTTGCAAACTTCCCTGCTATTGATTCTCTGGGGAATCCAATAGGGAAGGTTGCAAATGATGATCATATGATCACAGCACTTGGCAACCGATTGCTCTGAGATGTCACCACAGGGCGCTGGAACAGCCAAAACTCATCATTTGTTCAGGGCAGTTGTAATTTGGAACATTGTTGACCAAATAGTCATAGGTCAAGGTCTACCTGTATAAGGAATGCCTTTGTTGACATTTGAGGTATCACCTTAGACGCAGGAATGTATGCGGATGATGCAGTGTTGTTGACGTATTGTGGTTGTACTAAGGGAAGCAAGCAGAATCCAGTCACAAAAACCAATCTATGAAAGAATATGTGGGAGAGGAAGGGAAGACTCAAGGGAGTCCTGGTAAGAAGCTGATGAGACCCTCAAACGGAGAGGAGTGAAAGCTTAAAGAGCACAAGGCAGCCTATGAAAAAAGTGTGAATGTGGTGGGAGCTTAAAGAGGGTTGTTTCATAGAAACAAAGGTACAAAGAGTTACAAGGTAATGGAATTGGCATATACTGGCTTTAGTTATAATTTCCTTTCTTCCTAGACTTATGTTTTCATGTTCTATGCTTTCCCTGAAAGGAAAAGTATAATGCATATATTTGTATTATTTCAATCATTATACTAAGTTCTAAACTGTAGGCTGGAATTCTGAGCATCACAAGAAAAGTGTAGAATCATGTTTTTAAAAAACTGCTCAGGCTTTACAAAGAGACCGCACTGTTAAAACTCATTCCACATTTTGCCTGTGTGGTTTTTTTTACATTCCGTTCAATCCTGTCAGATTCTTGCAGACTACTGGCCAAGACCATGCAGTTTTCTTGCCAAGATTTTTCAGAAGTGATTTGCCATTGTCACCTTCCTAGGGCTGAGAGAAAGTGACTGGCCTAAGGCTGCCCAGCTGGCTTTATGCCTAATGAGGGACTAGAACTCACACTCTTCTGGGTTCTAGCCTGCTGTCTAAACCATTACACCAAACTCTCTCTGCATGTGCAATACGTATTTCTGGTGTGAAAGTTCTTTATATAGAGATTGAAAATTCCCAGAAACATGGAATGGAAGAGTTTAAAAAGCTCTGAGAGAACCTCAAATCAGGGATCCCCCAAACTCTGTAGTTCATTGACCTTTCCATGAAATATTGAGGTAGCTTATTCCATCACTGAATGGGCATTCCTGATCCACTTTTTGTAAGATGTAGCTGAATTTTCTAGTTCTAAAACAATTCTGAAGAATTCTGCTGCAAAATTCTACACGGCAAACCTTTAGATCAGGGGTCTCCAACCTTTTGGACCTCAGGGACCCCCAAACTCATAATTTTAAATCCGCGGACCATTGGGGGGGGGAGGCTCAGCCACCTTTCGGGCCTTCTGCGAGGCCTCCGGGTGGGAGGCCTGAGAGAAAGCGCCTGGTCCAGGCACACAGCCTGGAAACCTCTTTTGGGTTCTTTCTCTCAAGAAGCTTGGTCAATCTGAGTGAAGGAAAATGAAGACGGGCAGACTGACGGTGGCTTGCTGACATTGGTGGGAAAGTCAGTCCCATATTCCAGAGCTGCAGTAGTCACAGGACTGGTCCTTTGGTCATCCCAGAGCAGCTCCTCCACCCGGGTGCACCGGTCTGCTGGTGGAGGAGCAGGCTCCGGGATGACCAAAGGACCAGTCCTGTGACTACCACAGGTCTGGAATATGGGACCGGCCCGTGGTGGGCTTGAAAATCTCTGCCATAGGGGGTGACACGTGCAATGTGGAACTTTGCAGGTGGTATTCTTCCTTACATTACAGTACACTGTTCATAACTGTCCTATTTTAAATTTAATCAGCATCAACCTAGAATCTTAACCAATGCACCATTATTATTTTTTGCACAACATAATCAACGCAATGCAGCAAAGAAAACAAAGCTAACAAATCTGAGTTCCCCCGCTTTATGCTAAATTTCTTTTAAGAATTTATACTCATTCCCATTTTAAATGCATAGGTATATTCGTGCCTGGGATTTATCCACTAATCCAATACAAAGAGAAGTCTTTAAAGCCCGGTGTTTCTAAATCTTTGTTTTTAGATCGCGCAGGCAAAAAAAATCAGGTTGCAAGCAAATGGAGGACTTGGGAAAGTAATGGTTGGGGGGGGGAATCAATGAGAAAAACTGAGATGTCCGGAAAGGGATGGCCAAAGTAAATAAAAATATTTTTTAAAAATCACAATCAAAGGGGATTTGGGCAGCTAACACTGGAAAAGCATGCTTTGGAAAGCACCAACTGGGTACAAAAAGAGGACTCCCCCCCCCCAGAAAGAGCCACAGAGAAAGAAGGGGAAAGAGCCAGGTGGGAGAGAAGCCTTTGTGCAGAAAAGTCGAGCAAAAGTACCCTACCAAGGTTTCCTCCTCCTGGAACCGCCATAGCCACCCAGCCTCCAAAGATCCAGTATTTCCACCTCATCCAAAAGGCTGGCCGGGGCAGAAGGATGGAAGGGGCGGCAAGGCCGTCGTGAGGTCCCCTGATGGGGGGTGGCTTGAGGTAGACGAAGGGCTCGGCTTGGCATATGAGAGCCGGTGCTGGGCTCGACCTGCTGGCTGGAGGGGAGCTGCTGTGGGGGACTGATGAGGCGGCGCTTGGGGCTTGGAACACTTGGGTCTTAGAGTGGCAAAGCGCATCCAGGAAGCACTACAGCAGAGAGAAGCAGCCGGAGTCAACGCCAGCTTTGCTCTCCATTGCAGACGCTAGATCGGCCTCCTGCAAACTCTCGTCTCTCGAGGAGATCTACATCTCTCGATCTAGCATCTGCAATGGACAGCAAAGCTAAGATGGACTCCGCTACTTCTCTTCCCTAACTGCCTGAAGGACCCCATCCTGTCCCCGGGAGTCAAAGGGCTGAAGCGCCAGCGGTGCGGGAAACTTCGTCTGGGCTCCTCGAGAGTAATGCAAAGATTTCTCTGCGGACCACCAAAATTTTCTCACGGACCACCAGTGGTCCATGGACCACAGGTTGGTAACCACTGCTTTAGATAGTCTAAGGTAGGAGTGGGCAATTGATTTTCCCAAGGGGCCATATATGAAACTGGGACTGCTGTGGAGGGTCGAACCAATAGGGCTACTCCCTGCTCTGGCGGCCCTCACAGGAACAGCCAAAGGGTCAGATGTGGCCCGCAGGCCGTAGAATGCCCAGGTCTGCTCCAAGGCCATTATGATGTGTCCCCCCCCCATCCACACGATTTTATCTTCCTCAGGCTAATGATACCAAATACCTTCAACTGTTCTCTTTCTTCTTCCCTATTATTGGTTGTTGTCTTCTATGTTGTTTGTGCTACAATATTGTACCTAGAACTAGGCATAATATTCTACATGTAATTTGAGCATGACTTCTGCTTTTGACAGTATTTCTGCTGATGAATCTAAGACATTATATGCAACTCTCCAAACTTGGACCCCCTGGTCTTTTCTTACAAAGAGTCGCCCTTCAGAGAGAGGGTCACTCGCATTTCACCTCAGAAACATGCTAAACTTCATCAACTCAGAAGCAGATACCGTACAGACCTGGAGAACTCTTTCTGGGTCATGGAGTTCCATTTCACCAAGAAAACAGACGATAGTTTCCTGTCATGGAGAAGTGGAAACTCCAAAAACTAGAATGGAACTCCTGGAAGAGGCACAAGAAAATTATAAAGGAAAACTGCAAGCCTTAAAATATGAGAAATCTCTAGCCTTCCTTCTCCTAAATGCCATTAAGTGTGATTTGTAGCTACCACAAGGATACCCTGTGCTGCCTTGGCAGTACAGATACCCACATCCAAAACCTGCCTGGATTCCTTGGGGCATTTTCAGCATTCAAACAGGCTTCCCAACCTGGGCATTAGGTGGGCTTTAGCTTCCAGGATTCTCTCTAAGGGCCATTCTTGATGGCTGGGAATTCTGTAAGTTGAAGGCCCCAGAAGGCTGCCCCATTGAGAGATTGACAGATCAGCCAAAACTCCTGCCAGATGGTACACAAAGGGGCCACCACCCGTCTGTCAGTTTGCCACTTCTACCTCTAGCTGGGCAAATGTTGCAGGAAACTCACAAGGCCCAGAAAAGGGCTTCCCCAGGCCTTCATGGCAATGCAGCTGCCCTTCCAGTTCTCATGGCGGCCTGGAGTTGAAAGGGGCCATTGGGACCACTCAGCTCCAAACTTGCGGTTTTACCTTTAGGCAGCTCCTCTTTGCTCAACCAGTGAAAAGTAACTGAAGTCCCAAACTAGTCTTGTTACCGTGCAAAAGAATCCCAGCAACACCTGATTTCTGGCTGAGTGATTCCTCCAGGGGAGACATCTAAGGGGGAGGAGGCACCCCTCTTCTTTCCCTCCTAATGGAGCACCTAATCCAGTCAGCTCCACCTGAGTGGGTTCTCTCCTCCCTAAGAAGGGATCAACTCAGCCACTTGGGGGACCGAAAAGGCTTCCTTCTGATCTCATTGGTGCTTGGAAAAGAATCTGGCGGTGGCGGCAGCAGCAGAAGATTCTAAGTCACAAAATGTCGGGACTGCACAAAGAAAAACCTTTCAACCCGAATTAAAGCCAAGCTTAGCATGTGCGGGGCGAGGAGAGCCGTTGGCTGCTCTTTACCTGGCCCGTTTAAAGAGGCTGGGAGGACGGTGCCTCCCTTCAAGGGAGCGAAGCAGGAGGCGGAGGGGAACCGAGCTTGGGCCGTGGGAAACCGTCAGGCCACAATCCGAGGGAGTCCCGGGGGCCCTGCCTGAGGAGGGGAAGAAAGGAGGCCAAGCGGCCCAGGTTCCCGCACTCACCGAAGTACTCCTTCCGCACGTGCAGCTCCAGCTCCTTCTCCAGCTCCAGCGTCAGCGCCTCCAGCCGCCGCTCCACCTGGCTGGGGCCGCTCTCCCGGGCCGGCGAGACCTGGCAGGGGAGCCGCAGCTTGGCGGGCTCGGCGTCGGCCGGGGGCCCCTCCTCGGGAAGCAGCGAGGCCCGCGGCGAGGGAGCCGGCAGCTCCGGGTAGGCGCCCATCGAGCCGCGGGAGCTGCGCGAGCTGTGGCTGGAGAGGCTGGAGCGCGGGCTGGCCAGGGAGGCGGCGCCGGCCGAGCTCGACGGCGCCAGGGGCCGGCCGGCCGCGGCCTCCAGTTCGGCCGAGGAGCGCGGGCTGGCGTGGCGCTGGTCGTAGCCCATGCTGATGCCGCTGGTGCGGGCGCTGCTGGGCTTGCTGCCGTCGGAGGAGCCGGCCAGGCTGGCGCGCGGGCTGGAGTGCTTGCTGGCGTCGCTGGCCGTGCTGGCGTAGCTGGAGCGCGGGCTGAGCGGAGCCTCGGCGGCCGAGAGGCTCCCGCGCGGGCTGGCCAGGGCGCCGCCGCTCCCCGACGCCGGCCCGCAGCACGTCGAGGCCCGCGGACTGGCCCCTCCGGCCGCCTTGGCGCGCGGGAAGCCCTCGGCCGAGTAGCGCTTGTAGCAGGGCAGCGCCACCTCGGAGCGCGGGCCCTCCTCGCCGCTCGGGGCGCGCTGGGGCGGGCAGGCGGGCTCCCCCGACGGGTAGGGCGGCGGGGGCCCGTTCAGCGGCTGCTCCCGGCGCCGGCGCCGCCCGACGCCCTCCTGGGCCAGCGCCGGCTCCGCCATGGGCTCGCCGGGCGCCCCGCTCCACGCGCTCCGGCCGGCTGCTCAGTGCCGCGCCCGCCCCGCGTCCTGCCGCCAGGAGCCGCCGCCAGGCATCCCGGCCTCGCCCGGCCACGCGCGGGGGAGGCGCCGCGGGAAGGTCCGCCTCGCGCCCGGCCGCTCCACTCGCCGCCCCTGCGCTGCGCTGCCCCGTCCGGCCCGGCGCTCTCCCTACGGTGCCCTCCTTTGTGCGGGCGGCGGCGGCGGAGGAACTTCTTTGTGTGGGGCAGGAATGCGCGGAGGAGCCCGACGGCGCTGCGTCCCTCTGGAATGCGCTTCGCTCCGGAGCCAGACAATGGCTTGAAGCGGGCGGGGGCGTGGCCAGGAGCCGCCCCCCTCCGCCCCCCTCCTGCCTGTCTCCGCGGGCGAGGGGGGGCGAGTCCCCCCCTCTTGGACCCCCTGCGGCTTGTGCCCCCCCCCCCCGCCCTGTGCCTGCCCGCCTTGGCCCTTCGGGGTCTGGCTCGACGGCACGTGGGAACGTGGCGGGGCCGCGCTGCGAGTCCCGGCCTCGGCTTGTGCCAGCGCAGTCCTCGCTTGATAGGCCGGGAGGACCGAAGGCTGGAAGTCCGAGCACGAGGAACTCCTTTGGGGGGCTGAGAGTTTCCTGCGACCCTCCTCCGGGGTTAGGGATGGGCTGCTCCCCTCAGATGAGAGACCCCCACCCGGGTGGGTGAAGGCAAAGTTTCCCGTTTGCTGCCTTGTCCCGATCCAGAATGCGGGCTCGCTCAGCAGCCAGGCCTTAGGTGAAGGAAGAAGCAGAAAGTTGCTTCTCCCTGTCACATCATCTATGTGGGTATATGCATGATTTTATATTTATTTATCTTATCATGTTCATGTAGTGTATATTGGAGGTGGAGACCCTTTGAGAGCGCCATGCCACAAAATTTCATTTCAATGTATGCCAATTAGTGGAAATTCAAAGTGACCATAAAGTTATTCTAAGTCTTCAGTTCCAAGTCTAAGTCTGCCCAGGAAAAAGAGCCAGCCTCACCTCAGGCGTTTTTCTCACCTGGAAGCCAAATGGCAGGCGGGAGGAAGACCCTGAGGACCAGCCCTGGCCTTGGGGGTGGGGGGGCTGTTCTCTTACCAGGAGCCCTGCAAGGAGCTTGCAGCAGCTCTCAGAAGGCTCCCATCCCCCCAGGGAGAGAAACAAGCAAGCACCCTCCCGTAACAGGTGAGCAGTCTGGGCACCAGTCTGTCCAGGTGTGTTCTGCATCATCCTTGCCTTCGATTTTAAGGAAGTGCAGATTGCTCTGGAACTCCAAGACCCTCATCAGTCCCCTAATCCCCAAGCCTGTTGCATCAAGAAAGGCTGGTTCTGCAGTGGAAAGAACTTTGTCTCGCTCAACTATGCGTTATTTTTCCGTGTGTGTGTGTGTGTGTGTGTGTGTGTGTGTGTGTGTGTGTGTGTGTGTGAGTGAGAGAGAGAGAGAGAGAGAGAGAGAGAGAGAGAGAGAGAGAGAGAGAGAGAGAGAGAGAGAGAGAGAGAGAGAGAGAAATGCCCTCCCTGTAATTCTGGCTTCTGGAGCAGAAGAGCAGAAAGTGGGAAATGCAGGCTGCCCCTGAAATGCCTCCCCTTCTAGCCGCTGCTTTGAGTTGCGTCTCCTCGGATGTAGCAGGAAGCATATTAGATGCAAATACAAAGAATCCGGCTGCAGCAGCTAGAGAGCAGGGCAGGATCTACCAATTTCTCCAGCAATGCTCCAGGGAGCAACAGATCCTGGAGGGCCCAAGGGATGCAGCCCAGAGGTGGGATTCACTTACCTTCCCTACCTGTTCACAAATGTGAGCGCGTGCACAGCCTTCTGTGCATGCGCAGTGTTCGCGCATTAAGTCAGGGCGGGTGGGTGAAGCCTACCGCAGTCGCCACTACCGGTTCGTGCGATCCAGAGAGAACCAGCTGAATATAAGCTATACGTTGATAAAAAACGAATACGCCAACCCACTGGTGCAGCCCCATAGCAGGGCCTGTTGAATGGGACTTGAAGCACATGCCGTAGTTGAACCTGTAGGTCAGAGGTCTTCAAACCTGGCAACTTTAAGACTTGTGGACTTCAACTATGCTATGCTGGCTGGAGAATTCTGGGAGTTGAAGTCCACAAGTCTTAAAGTTGCCAAGTTTGAAGACCTCTGATGTAGGTGGACTACCGGGTGCCCAGATTTTGATCATGTGACTGCAGTGGGCGCTGCCGCAACCACAACTTCGAAGAACAGTTCAACTTCGTCATAACGTCCAATGATTGTGGAAGGAATAGCTGTTAAATTAGGGTTACCTGTAGCATGTCAGGTTCCTGTTGAATTTCTTTTGCCAAAATAATGAAGTGATTTGGGTGGGAGAGGAACCTGGTGGGCAACAGAAGAAGTATCTGGGTACAGGGAGAAGGCCAACCCATACAATCAGCCAAATGTTGGCTAAGCACGTAGAGTGATTTGGTCTCACAGTGAACTTTTTACCTCCAAAAAGGAGCCGAGGTGGCGCAGTAGTTAAAAGCAGCACTGCGACCTTCAGCTGATTGCAAGTTCAGCAGTTCAGCTGTTCAAATCTCACCAGGCTTAAGGTTGACTCAGCCTTCCATCCTTCCGAGGTGGGTAAAATGAGGACCCAGATTGTTGGGGGCAATATGCTGAACTCTGTAAACCGCTTAGAGAGGGCTGTAAAGCACCATGAAGCGGTATATAAGTCTAAGTGCTATTGCTAAATGTAGACAATCCTTGACTTATGACCACCTGATCTTTAACAACCATTCAAAGTTAAGACACACTCAAAAAAGTTACTGATGACCCTATCCTTGAAGTTAATGACCTCACCATTCTGCTGGTCATGTGACTGGATTTTGGGTGGCTTGGCAACCAGTTCACATTTACGACCGGTTGAATTGTCTCACAGTCACATGATTGCATTTTGTGACATTTTTTGCTGCTTCCCGGCAAAACAAATGGCATAAAATATCCATTGGATAAACTGGATTTGGATGTACAAGCCATGTCAACCATTGTAAAAACAGTCATAAAATGGAGTCTGGTCACATTATGAGTCAACAACCAAAATTCTGGGCTCAGTTGTGGTCATACGTTGAGACCTATCCATGTAGGAGAAGGAAAAAGTATCCTGGCTTTCATAAACTATAAAGATTGGAAGACCTTGGAGATCATGTGTTCCAATATTTGAGGTGCTGAAGAAGGGGTCAAGCTATTTTCCAAGGCACCTGAAGGCCAGACAAGGAATAATGGATGGAAACTGAACAAGGAGAGATTCAACCTGGAAATAAGGAGACATTTTCTGAGAGTGAGAACAATAAACCAATGGAACAGAAGTTGCCTTCGGAAGTTGTAGGAGATTCATCACTGGAAGCTTCCAAGAAAGGACTGGACTGCCATCTGTTGGAAATGGTGTAGGGTCTCCTGCCTGGATGGGGGGTTGGACTAGATGACCTCCAAGGTCCCTTCCAACTCTGTTCATCTGTTAATCATCTCCCAGTCTTTCACCTTGCACAACACTCTCCACTTCAGCATCCATGATAGATCCTAGCCCTGAGTGTGCTCACCTTCTGAGGAAGTCTCTTTCATTCAGTTGTTACAAAATTCTTCCTGGTTCCAGGTATGTCAGGTCCACATCATATCCTACCATTCTGTTGGACTGTTGGAGTGGGGGGGACTTGCATGCTTTTGCTTTTGCTTTTGCTGAAAGTGCTTGGGAATTAGGGAGTGGGATTGTCTTCAGAGACGGAGCAGTCTCCGTCCCAGCCGGCTCCTGCCTGCTTCCAAGGCCATTGTGCCCGGAGAGTGAACCGTTATCTGCCTAACACCTCAGCATTCTCGAAACAACCTTGTGGCATCATATTGCTTTGTACTTTGCGTGGGCTTCTTCAGACTTTGCCTGACTTTACCGCAACCGTACTCTCTCAGTAAAAGTTCTTTTGATTCAATTCAATGGAGTCAAGAGTGTTACTTTCCCGAGGTGGTCGGACCTGCCCCAGGCGGTCCTTTCAGGTAGTCTGACTTACAACCACAATTGAGTCCAGAATTTTAACTGTAAGTCGTCGTGGTCATTAAGCAAGACACCCATATGACCACCCGATTCAATGACTGTATTCCGAGTTCTCTTTGCGGTTGTGCCTTGGGCAACCTAGTAGGCCCTGGGAGGTGCCCAGTACCCACCATCTTATAGAAGTGTGCCTCAGGTTGGAAGGCAATGCACTGCCCCTCCCCATTGAACAGGGTGAATGCCTCCATTTCATAATCTGTGCGGTTCATCACCACCCTTGAGTGGCCTTTATCTGCTGGTAAAATAATAATGTTCTGCTCTTTTTTCAGGTCTTTCAAGATGCATTGCTCTGTTGGGCTGTGCCTGTTTGGTTTGTGTGAGGCTAGCATTGCCAATACTTTTTGTCTGATGGTATATTTTTCTGGCTCTTCTATCTCTGCTTTGTTGAATATGGACTCTAATGCTGCTATAAATTCTCTTGGTGTGGGATTTTGTGTGTTAAACCTCTCATCATGTTCAAGTATTCCTAATTCCTCCTGGCTTGTTTGTTCAATAAATTATGGACCAAATTCACACAGGTTTCGGAGCTTTCACTTTTGAATTTTATCTTCCAACTTTTCCTTTTTCTCGCCTCTTTTTCTTTTACCAGGGTCCCAATAACATTTTCTAGGTGGGTGACTAATTCTTCAAGTTGTGATAGACAATGCCCCTTATGTATATTGATAGCTGTTTATACTTGCCCAATCTTAGATGGCTGTCATTGATTAAGACTTCTAACATATGTTCACTTTAGCCATATGTCTGTCCATCTCTGAGTTGACCGCTGGTCAGTATCGTAGGCTGCGTGGAATCACCCCTTCCATTGGTGTAGGAAGCGTAGTTGTTCCTAAGTGGATGCCTCACATGCCGTGAAGGATTCCCAAAGCCAAACTGTTCAATTTATAACACTTTATTTAGTGTTATAAATCAACACTGACCAGCTAGCCCCTGTTCTGTTATTTCTGATTCTGGATGTTATTCTTTCCAGAACTGGTGCATTCATTTCAAATATCCTCCTCTTTTTGGACTTGACTTGTAATATCAATATTTTTTTGTTTTCAATGTATGTACTGTATATTTGTAATACTGTATACACATATCACCCACAAATAAACACCGGTTTTTCCAGTAATTGTGCAGCTGCTGGCCCTGATTGGTCAGCCAAGAATCCTGAGTCTTGTAACCTGTTTCCCACCAGATGTACAGGAACTCCCAACACCTAGTGCAGTTTTTGTTGATCTGGGAGATGACTGATCTAGTAGACATTTCTGTAAATTCTAAACCACCATATTTTTTATGGGAGAGACACTCTGTCTGGCTCTTTTGTGCAGGGGTCTCCAACCTTGGCAACTTTAAGCCTGGCGGACTTCAACTCCAGAATTCCCCAGCCAGAATTCTGGGAGTTGAAGTCCTCCAGGCTTAAAGTTGCCAAGGTTGGAGACCCCTGCTCCAGTGAGACCTGACCAATACGATTGAACCTCTGGCATAGCTCTCATCTTCCTCAGAGCACAGAAGCCCCTACAAAACCACATCAAAGCAGTGTGTCATGGAGGTCAAGATAGTGCCTCTCTGGAGGCATGGCAGTGCCTTTTATGATTATAGTTCATCACATAGCCAGATGTTTAATCCGGATTGGCATCTTTATTCTGGGATAGTCAGATCTGGGTGTTCGATGGTGTTAAGAGGTTTTGTCACAAGATGGAGCTATTCCCAGTAAAGCTGCCTTTTGCAATTGAGAGATGGGAATTTTGTCAATGCCGATGGTGCTCAAGTTGTGCCCATTTTTTTAGGATTGCACCCAAGGCGCCTATTACTATTGATATTATCTTTGCTTTACTTTTGCCCCGGTCGGTACACTTCTATTTACAGATTTTTTGGGATGATTATCTGTGAAAATTTACTCCGCAAACTGTAATTAAACAGTCCAAAGTTTAATGGAATTTGCAAAGCAAAACATTGACAAAATAATGCCTGATTAAATGGCTCTATAATCTTCCTTGAAAAAAATATGAAACTGGATGCACCGAGCATGGTGCTAGATGGTGTGATATTTTGATGAGAGGAGGAAGGAATGCTTATCATTGCATTCAGAAGGCAACATTGGAAGGAATAGTAAGTATTCTGGAAGATAGAAAGAAAGCCATCCTCTGGTTAAACAAATCAATGTAAAATAGCAGAATTAAATTTAACAGATGGATGGAAATTTTTTCACATAGGAAAATGACATAAAATGTGTGGCTATAAAATGCAGCTAACATCACATAGTACATGTGAAAAGGATGTTGTACCTGATCACCAGCTATGGATATTTGAAGTACTGGACCGGTTCAGTTCTAAGAAAAAGACAGAACATGATGATAGTTTTCTAATACCCAAAAGGATGCTACCCAGAAGGACAAGACCCTTTCTCCAACAATCAAGAGGGCAGAACCCAGGATAATGTGCTCTGTTTTACTTCTTAAGCCGCTCAGATTTACCTAAGTGGCCTAAAAGTGCTTATTCTTCTTTAGCAAATATATAAAACAGATTTAATTCAGTGGTGGGATTCAATTTTTTTTACTACAGGTTCTATGGGCGTGGCTTGGTGGGCGTGGCAGGGGAAGGATACTACAAAATCTCCATTCCCTCCCCACTCCAGGGGAAGGGTACTGCAAAATCCCCATTTCCTCCCGATCAGCTGGGACTCGGGAGGCAGAGAATAGATGGGGACAGGGCCAGTCAGAGGTGGTATTTGCCCGTTTTCCGAACTACTCAAAATTTCCGCTACCGGTTCTCCAGAACTGGTCAGAACCTGCTGAATCCCACCTCTGATTTAATTATAGGATTTGAAACCTTATTTTGCAAGTTAGAAAAATCTGTATAACAGGACCATGGACTTTGCTAGATAGTGGGCAGAAATCACTGGACGTATTCAAACCTTTGGAGATTTGGACAGATGCTTTAATTGGGATTCCTGGCTTGCATGGGCAGTTGGACTCAGTGACTTTGATGGCCCCTTCTAACTTTGTGATAGTGCAAGTCTAAGTGTAACAGTGGCTGCTTTTGTAAGGATATGCTGATCTGCTATTTCATTGTTTTGATTTAAATATTATTTTGCTGATGGTTTTGAACTTTTCTGGATGCTGAAGAGTGAGTGGGTCACCACTGTATGTCACATTGACTGTCATTACAGTACAGCCCTGAAAAAACCCTTTGCATTCTCCAAGTCTACATATATATGCTTTGCTATCCTAAAACTATTCAAGAGAAGTTTTGTGATTGATATGCAAACAACCCTTTTTCTCCTGGAAGACGTATCTCCCACCTGTCCATGAAGACTATAATGGCTGAGCACACATGCAGAGTAATTTTCTCCCCAGAATTTTAGGAACTGTTGACCCAAATCTAAAAAAATATTTTAAAAACTTGTTTTACTGACCTTTCAGTGATAACTTGCATACCATTTTCGTTGCTCACCAGCCTTAATACAATTTAGATTACCATTCTTTCAATATTTGAACGTTGATACAGCCAAGCACCAGCTGCATAAGCAGCCAGAAGATTCAGCCATAATTGACATGCCATAAATACCTAAGATTAGATAGATGGAGCCATCCCCTGGGATTTAAGGCTTTTAGAGACATTGATGGCAGGTAAAGAAATGGAGTTCACATTCTGTCATTCTGAAATAAGATTGCTCTTTCCTTATTTAATCCAGCCAACAAGTCTGTTAAAATCCAAACCTTTTAACAAAAACACAGAGAATGGAGGTTAACAAAGTTCTTCGCTCTCTGCAGATTAAGCTCCACATGTGCATTCATGGAGCGCAGCTTCTTCAGTCACATCAGGTAGCCATGTGTAGGCCAGATTCTGCCCTCGTCCCCAAGGACTGAGATGAAAGTAGGTTACCCAGTAAAAACTAGATCCTGGGTCTTGAAGACAACATGATGAACTTGGCTTTTATACAGATCACTGAGAAAAAGAGAATGCTTCCTTGTTTAAAGCTGTTTCTTGCAAGAATCCCAAATCTACTTTCAGGTCTATGTTGTGGATCCCTTCGGAGTTGATCAAGATGCTCAACATTGAAGATTATGGCATTTTAGTTCCACTGCAATTTTTATTGATTGATTTATTGCTCCTTCTGCTATTAAAGTAAGCACCTCAGTCCAACAAACGACACTTAGAAACCAGATATAAAAAGTGCAATATTGAAATTACTTATATAATATATATATATATATATATATATATATATATATATATATATATATATATATATATATATATATATATATATATATATATATAATTTAAAACACACATTGAAATTGACAAAATTACATTTATTTTAACAGTTAAAAGCTTGCTGGAGAAGATGATCATTAGAGGTTCTAAAGATGGAGATGGAGCCATGTGCTACTTCTCACCACATCCATTGCTTGGTGGGAACAAGCAAGGAAACCCTTCTCTACCTACCAAAGACAGTAAGGCACATCTTGAAAACTGCTAATCTTAATGACAAAATTTACAAAGGAAAGACTGCTTTTTCATCCCTTCATTGTGCTTATTTGCCATTGACTTACTGGAGAGAGGAAAGGGGAGAACAGATCTTTTTCTCAAACTGTATCCTGTTTCTTGGTTGCACAACAGAAGGGAAGCATGGTGAATGCTACAGAATATGGGTAACTGGGTGCCTTATACTAAGAAGTTGGATTCATAGTGTCATGCACAAAAAATCAGGAGCCAAGGCAGTTCTAATGAATTCAGGTTTAATGCATGCTAGCACTTCCTACAAGAATCTGACCTACTAACGGTCAAAGCAAATTGGTAGTCAACAGAATTCAATGAGGGTTGGTTTTACATCTTTTGTGGGTGTGAAGCGACTCAAGACTGATGACGCGCTTGACCCTTTCCTCGTGCTCACCCTGGTTCTCTCCTATGCATAGCTTACATTAAACTAAAACTGCGTAGTTTTATATATACCATATTTTTCAGAGTATAAGACACACTTCCCACCCCTAAAAGAGGGTGAAAATTTGGGTGCGTCTTATACACTGAATATAGCCCTGCCCACCTGCCGGCCCCCACCCTTTGGCCTCTGCCTCCCAGCAATTTACCTCCTTGCAGCAAGTAGCAAACTGCAAACAGCCCGTTTCAGGTTCAGCACAAGCAGTTGATTGTCTGTTGGATCGTCCTCCCGACCCTCAGCTGTTTCAGGCTGCTGCCTATTGCCAAGCGGGCCTCCTGCAAGCAGGCAAATTGCTGGAAAGCAGATTTCCCCCCCCTCTTGTGCTAATCAAGCTGTGCTGAAACCAAAACTAAAAGCAGACCGTTTGCTGTGCTGGGAGGAAGAGGCAGAGTTATTGTGAGTGTTTTATGAGTCTTATTTTCTTCTTTGTGTCCTTTTGTTGTAAAATTTCTGTCTAGAATCAACAATTAGCTGGAATGTAAAAAGCATTTCACTAACTTAATTAAAATGTTACCTGAAAGAAAATATCTAACAGATTGTGTGCTGAATAACTTACTGATTCTGATTACAATACCAATCTATGCAAAGAAAAAAACTTAAAACAGTTCCAAACTGGTAAAATTTCATATTATTTCCCATATCCATGCACTAGCGTATATCTTGGTTTCCTCCCCAAAAAAGGTAGGTACGTCTTAATAGTGCGGAGCGTCTTATACTCCGAAAAATACGCTATATAAAGCTATAAAAAAGATGTTGAGACTCTAGAAAAAGTGCAGTGAAGAGCAACCAGGATGATCAGGGGACTGGAGGCTAAAACATACAATGAACAGTTGCAGGAACTGGGCATGGCTAGTCTAGTGAAGAGAAGGACCAGGGGAGACATAATAGCAGGGTCTCACAGAGGAGGGGGTGCCACAGAGGAGGGGGTCAAGCTATTCTCAAAAGCACCCTAAGGCCAGACAAGGAATAATGGATGGAAACTGAACAAGGAGAGATTCAACCTGGAAATAAGGAGAAATTTTCTGACAGTGAGAACAATCAACCAATGGAACAGAAGTTGCCTTCAGAAGTTGTGGGAGCTTCATCACTGGAGGCTTTCAATAAGAGATTGGACTGCCATTTGTCAGAAATGGTATAGGGCCGTGATGGCGAACCTATGGCACGCGAGCTGTCGCCTGTTGCTCTTCCAGGTTCTGGCGCACCGGCCAGCTGGTCTTCATGCACATGGGAACACCGGACACAGGAAGAGCAGCCGCCCGATGCACATGGCACGCTCCGGGAAGATGATCTTTGGTTTCCCGCGCTCACATGCACTCCCCCCACCTGTTCTTTGCGAGTGCATGCGCACTGGAAACTGGAAGATCATCTTCCCGGCGTGCGCATGTGCACCAGGTGGCTGTTGTTCGGGTTTCCAGCATGCACGCCTGGGCCCCATTTCAGCATTCGATGCAAAAAAGGTTCGCCAACACTGGTGTAGTCTCTCCTGCTTGGGCAGGGGGTTGGACTAGATGACCTACAAGGTCCCTTCCAACTCTGTTAATCTGTATCTGTAGTTGTGATTTAGAATGCTGGAAGCTCAAACTATTGTCCTAGCCTGTAGCAACGTGTTATTGGGGATACAGCAACTGTTAATCATTAAATCTGTATGCTGCCTGTCTTACTCTTGAGCGATTTTGGGTGGCTAGATTTAACTTTAATGGGGTGGTATCTGAACCCAGTGTATATGAGGGAGATTGAAGAGGGATTATACAAGGCACAACAAATTGGAAAAGCAGATTCATCTGCTCCAACTCCTGTCAGGGAACACAGCCTGTATAAACTTGTGACCTACTGTTGTTGCAGTTTCATTCTGACCACATTTTGTAGGTAATAGATGATCTGGAGCTCTTTCTCCTCTCCCGATTATTAAATGAAGCTGGCAACCCTCTTACCCTCCATGCTGATTGCTTAATTAGCTAGAACATCATTTGAAGTAACTATGAGATGATGCCATTTAAGCAGAGTTTTAAGCCATCTATAAAGGACAGCTTTCCCCAGCATGAACAGGTTGCAGGTATTCATTTAATGACCCCAATTGGGAACTGGCAACTAGATTGCTGACACGGTTCTAATGGAAAATCATGAGTATGCTTATAATTTTACTTCAGCTTTCCTTTCCCCCTTCTCTACCCTTTGGAATGCTTACTCCTAATGTTGGGAAAATTAGCAAGAAGGGAACAAATATTTGTATTTCATTTCATTGGAGAGGAAGGGATTAAAAGTAAGCAAGCAATGGAGAATACATATTGAAAGGAATGTGCTTGAGCCTCCTCCTAGTGTATTCCCTATATTTGCCTGCTTACTCTCTTTTAATCCCTTCCTCTCCAATATTTGCACTCTGCAGGGAAAAAATGATCAGGTATAGTATGTGTACTGCTGACTGTAATGGCATATATGTAACAAGAGATGCTGCAAAGGCAATAAATGAGCACCTTGGTTGCAAAATATTTTTTCAGCACTATCACTTTAAATGGTTGTTCCATGAGGCAATCAGTAAACAAGGTCTACCTATATATATCCTTTGAATGGAAGTAGCAGAACTCTCATTCTAAGATTTGAACACAGTGGGAGACAAAAATGATGAGAAGTCTTTACTTGCACCTGCCATCTCCCAAGAGATCATTGGAATTGCTTTTTTGTCACATTCTTTTTTGTCTTTATGGAAATGCATTCATTTTTGCTATACCTTGCACTTGGGTTAGATATCTCTGCCTACTTTTCACACTTTGACATAGTGAAATCACTTAAGAAGTTGATTTAAATGCTCTCATGGCAAATAAAGATTTTTTTCTGACAATCAGTGACAAATTTTTTTATTTTAAAAAACCCTCCCTTTTCAATGCCAACAAAGAATATTTTTCAAAAGCCCTGCAGTATGTTTGTGGATGCTTAAGATCAAAATTAGTACAGTATTATGAAGTCACTTTACAAATCCTCAGGTCAGCACACAGGTGGTCTGTGCAAACAGATGTAGTTTACAGCTAATGTATTTACTTGGTCCATTAGATGGCTGGTAGAGTAGCAGTTAAGTTTTACATAACATCCTATATAAATAATCTGAAACTCTAACACTACACCAACATACATTTTCCACACATCAGGCACTACCAGCTGACGGAGTAAATTGTTTTACAGTAATTTACATAGTATCCAATGACTCCTTGAAACACAGCTCACCTTCATTTTCAAATTTAGCTCTGAAGGTGTGACAAATTGCAAGAACTAGGCTAAGAAATGTTTTTTTTAAGCCAGAACTGAAATGTTCTGAAAATTTACCAATTGATAACTCTTCACTAATCCGGGGTTCCTTTGTTTTCCTTTTATCAGTTCAGCTTTCAAACATTATAGAGAGCTTAATTTTTGTGACTCTGCTTGAGTGGATAAGATAATCCAGTATATCTCTAATAGCGTACTGGGGACAATCTAAATGTGACGGAATGACAATGGCAGAGATTCTGCAATTGGGGCTGATACAGCTATTCACACCTCCCTTCCATCGGCCTTTTGGCACACCCTCCGGCATGGCAGCCCTCAGTCCAGGGCTATCACATCATCCTGTTTGTCATCTGGCAGCTCGGATCGCATTCTTTTCGCACCAGTGTATTCTTTGTCATCAAGCTTCCTCTTGCGGTTCTTAGCTTCTGTGTCATCAGCATTGTTTGATGGACCTTCGTCAGTCTCAACAATCAGAACATCATCATCATCATCTTCATCATGAGCTGGAAAAGAAAGAAGCACCATACAGCAAACTGGATTTTACAGTTCTTTAAAATGCAAGTTTACCGGAAGAATCTGCATTTTTATTTCTATCTGTACTTTCTGCTGTTCGAGAATAATATTTTATAAATATGTCACAACCTGACATTTGCAATGAAGGATGTGAATTGCTAAACTACTTTAATTCCTAAAATGTCTGATAAAGGAGAGAGGAAAACATATGGTTGTGAGGACAAGACCAGCCTAGTAGGAAAGAATCATTTATTTATTTATTTATTAAAATTTCTATGCCGCCCAACTCCCGGGGGACTCTGGGCGGCTAACAACAGGTATAGAAATATAATCAATAAAAAACAATTTTAAAAACATGTTAAAATACTCTCAATCTTTTAAAAGAACTTTCACTCATACCCCGCCTGCCGGAAGAGCCAAGTTTTTATTGCTTTACGGAAGGCCAGCAGGGTGGGGATAGTCCTGATCTCTGGAGGGAGTTGGTTCCAAAGGGAGGGGGCTCCCATAGAGAAGGCTCTCCCCCTCGGCCCGCCAACCGGCATTGCTTGGTCGATGGGACCTGGAGGAGACCAACTCTGTGGGACCTAACCGGTCGTAGGGAGGTATGTGGCAGGATGCGGTCCCGAAGGTAACCTGGCCCTGAGCCATGTAGGGCTTTAAAGGTAACGACCAACACCTTAAATTGGATCCGGAGACTAATGGGCAGCCAATGCAGCTGGCGGAGAATCGGTGTTACGTGGGTGCATCTGGGTACACCCACCACAGCTCGCGCAGCTGCATTTTGCACCAATTGCAGTCGCCGGACACTCTTCAAGGGTAGCCCCATGTAGAGCGCATTGCAGTAATCCAGCCGTGAGGTGATAAGGGCATGAGTGACTGTGAGAAGTGCCTCCTTCTCCAAGTAGGGTCGCAATTGGTGCACAAGACGTACTTGTGCAAAGGTCCCCCTAACCACAGCTGAAAGATGTTGTTCCAATTTTAGCTGTGGGTCTAGGAGGACACCCAAATTGCGAACCCGTTCTGAGGGAGCTATTCAGAGGATTAAGTAAAATCTGTGTGTTTTACAGAATATTAAAAAATGTACAAAACAATTAGTTCTCTTCAAACAGCTTACATTTCAACATGCAACATGGCTGCCACTTACAAAATGACCAAAATACATCAGCAATATTGTTTTTCTTCTTCTTACCTGTAGATGTTGAGGGCTGAGCTCCATCATCACTTCCATTGGTGATATTTTTGGTGGATGGTTCTGATTTGGGACCAATGATCTCATCGCCAACAACCTCAAATTCCAAATCTTTTGCAAGGTCTTCGCTGCTCAAAAAGATACAGAGAAGAATAAGCTTCTATATAGGCATGGCTGCATGGTTAATGAGAAGAAGTGTTTCTGAACCTCCTCTCGGTTCCTGTTAAGTGGCCAAGGAAAGCCACAGATTTGATCTCTGTACTAGCAAGATCTCGGCCATTCTTTTCACAGGAATTCTGATTTCAGCAATGTCTCATAAAGTTGGATTTGACCTTCCTCACCTGTGTAGCACATTGATCAGTAGGGTATAATCCTGCAGAAAGTCATCTGCTTGCAGCCGAGTGCCGTTTCGAATCCCAAATTCTGACAACGTCTTGTGGTTATTTGCTGTAAGCAAGAAAGGAAATCAGAAAAAGGACACATGCAATGTTTTACGAAAACAACCCACAAAATTGTTATAAAAATCAAACACTTAAGGCTGGTAAAACATTGAATTATAGTCAGTTGTTTGCCTGACTGGAAAAAAAAGGGAGATGCATGTACCATATTTGAGAAAGGAATATGGACAAAAGATGTAAAGGTTTTATGGAAACACCAAAGCCAGTGTTTTCAGAATTACTTCTTTCTTGACCGCACAAAGAATTGCTTTAACAGTGATTAAAAATACATTTCTACTCAACCGCCATGTCTAACTGCAAGCATGCCATCTTCCAGCCCAATATGCATCCCTCTTTATAGTTCAGCTCAGGATAGGAGGAGGACTTCAGAGCTCTTTTCCATTTCTCTTTCATTTATCTCTTCCGCTTCCATATTTGTCCAGGTGAGTCAGTGTCCAATCCTCATTTATCCCTTTCCATTTTTTCCATCATAAGTACCCTTTTCCTTGCAAGTACACAAGGAAAATAAATTTTATTCCCAAAGAAACCACTGAAAAAAGGAACGTCCATGCTTTCATTTGTGGTCATGAATTTTTCCTGCTTTAAAAGTGGCTTTAGAAGGACAATCTCTCCCCCCACCATTGTTCTCTTTTGCTTCTTGGAAAAAAAGGAAAATAAGGGATGAAGACCTGGCTAAGCAGCAAATTTTTCCTTGAGTTAGTTCAGTTCCAAAGGTGGTGAATTGAGAAGAGACTATGTTTGTGAAATTAATTATAACCAGAATACAGTGTAATGTGCTTCTCAGGAAAAAAATAAGGTGTTTCCATTGTGGTGGGATTGGAGTTTGGACTGAATAATACTGATGAAATGTAACATACAGAAATCTGAGAAGTGTTTTTTTCCTTAATGGTTTTTTTTTAGCTTTAATTTCATACCTTCAGTTTCTCCTTCTTCTGAAGAGATGAGAATAGTTCCCTTTCCATCTTCTATTTGGACGTCAGGCGCTACCATATTAAATTTCTCTTTAACTATCTGTTAGATAAAAATATACTTTCAGATGCTAAGATTCTTTCTCCCTTTCTCTCTAAATTAAAAACAAGAATGTTAAAAATCAGTCTTGGGGCACAGATTCTGGGGAGGAGCATTCTATCAATGCTGTTCAAGCAGGAATTGAATGGAAAAAGCGCAGCTGGTTTACCTTGTCTTGCAGTGTTAGAACAGTGACTTTGTGGACATTCAGTTTCACGGTCACTTCTGGTTTACTCGCACAAACATAGCAGTTAGGATTGGGGGGGTCCAGAGCACATGGAACAAGCAACTTCTTTTTGGGGTTAGGTTGTTTATTCAGGAAAATCTTAGAGAAGAAGAGAAAACAAATCATGTATTCAGGAGGGCCAAGGAGAAGATAAAAGAAAAGTACTTAGCTGCACCACGCTTACCGCTCTGCACTGCTCAATTTTCCCTGAGAGAATTTTTAGACCCTCCAGCACTATCAGACCAGCTATTATGGCATTGGTAGTAGCTATAGCGGGGATAATGTTTCCTGCCATCGCTGAAAAGGAAGCAAAAATAGGATGCTTTTCCTGTATGTGGAATTGAATTTGAATTTATTAAAATTTCTATGCCGCCCAACTCCCAGAGGGCACGGCAATGACACGGCAAATATTTTAAAAAGCTCAGGGAAACCAGAACTTACATTTAATATCAAATTTGCTCTTCATGTTCATACTAAAGATATGCATCCTGAGGTTTGCAGCAGAAGTGACAAAATCCATTGCAGAAGGCTCATCCTGTAATCAAGATTCTATCTTTGGTCAACAAGAAAATATCTATAGCCCCATCATGAAATATAAAGTAACCATATGGGTCATTCCCCCCCCCCCCTTTCATATATTTTCAAAACCTTTCTCACACATATTTATCCAGTAAAGAATATTTCGATCCATTTATCAGCCTTCAAGTCAGCCTTGGACTCTACATCATTCATTTAATCTTAAATAGCGTTTTCTGGCTCTGTTCAACAGTATATAATGCTACTTCTTAGGAAGCAGGCTGGTTTACTCTGCATTCAACAGATTTCCAAACATTTGCTGAACTAACCTTATCCCAAACAAGCTCAGCTCCATCACCTTTTTCTGCCAGTTGAACTCTCAGGGTCTCTATGCTCTTAGCAAACAAATGTGCATTGCTCTTTACATCTAAAACCTGCTGGTCCTTGAGGCCCAAAGGAGACTCATTCTTCTGATTAGATGTGCTGTTGTCTTCAGATGGAAAAGGAGAAAAAAAAACTGAGCAAATTGTTCTTTAAAACATTCTAAACTGAATGCAATTTCACATCAAATGTATTATTTGTACATTAAGACAATGAGGCTTCCACTCTGTCTGCAACTATTACAAACAAATGCACGTCTGAAGCAAATAAACAGCAGCACAAATAGTCTCCAGAGTTTCCATGATGTGTTACCCTGTTTCCCCCAAAATAAGACATCCCCTGATAATAAGCCCAATCAGGTTTTTGAATGCATGGCAATAAGGCCAAGCGCTTATTTCAGGGTTCAAAAAAATATAAGACAGGGTCTATATTTTCGGGGAAACACTGTCTGTTGGAAATGAGCTGCCACTTCAACAGAGATAAAGTTTAGTGGGTAGGCACAATATTCACCCAAACAGTATCTCAAAATATTGGGCTTGTCTTTGATTCTTGGAAGCAGTCTGGACTTTGGTTGCTGCTTCGCCTACAAAAGGGTTCTGCTTCTGCCTTGACTAGTTTGGTCTAGTTTGGTTAGTGGTTAAGGCACCAGACTAGAAAGTGAGTTCAAGTCCCACCTTGGGCATGAAATCCAGTTGGGTAACTTTGGGCCACTCATTCTCTCAGCCCAAGTCTCCTCATAGGATTGTTGTTGTTGTGGGGAAAATAGGCGGAGAAAGGTGTATTGGGTACGTTTGCTGTCTTGGTTTGTTTGTAAAAATAATAAAGGTGGTATGCAAATAAATAAATGTTTAAATTCCTGATGAGAAGAGTTGGTGGCTGCCCAGGTCGGAGCATCTGGGGAGAAGCCTGGAAAGCACAGGGATCTTTGGGCAGGGGTGCTGGTTGGCAGACTGGTGGAAGGTTGAGCTGAAGGAACAGCTATTCCTTTGCCACAGCCTGGTTCCTGCTATGATCCACACTTCTTTGCTGACAAGAGAAAAACGGGCCCTCAAACAGTTGAAGGACAAGGGTTCCAACGCTGAGAAGGCAACCAAAAGAGATCTTCACAACTGCCTGATTTGAAACTTCTCCCCTCTGAAATGTTCATTGAGGCTTTACTGTACTTGATATTTTATACACAACATCTATAACACAAACATCCTCAACGTTTTCACACCAGCACTTGTGAAATGCAATAAACTTGAGGAAGTCCTTCAATCAATGGTTTTTGATAACTTTGGGGAAAGATTGTTGAGAAGGTGGTCAGTCTGCAGCTGATGGGAACCCTGGAGGAAATGAATCATCTAGATCAGGGGTCGGGAACCTATGGCTCGCGAGCCAGATGTGGCTCTTTTGATGACTGCATATGGCTCGCAGCAGGGGTGAAATCCTCCCGGTTCGCCCGGGCCAGTCCTTCGGCGTATAGCCGATGGAACTGGCGGCGGTTGCGGCGCGGAGCTTCTCCTGCCCGCTTTCCCGTCCCGGCTGACCACAATCACCGCTTTCCCGTCCCGGCTGACCACAATCATTTGGGTTATTTTTTCCTCTGTGCATGTGCGCGCATGCACAGAGGGAAAAATAACCCAAATGGCGGCGTTCAGCCGGGACGGGGGGAGCTAAAAAACGGCCATGGCCACATCCCCGCTGTTCTCCAGCCAAGCGGCTGAAGAAGCCCCAGAGCCCCGCCGCCAACCTGCGTCTCCTGCTGGGAAGGAGCCTCTGTCGCTGTCTCTCGCGGGGTTCCAGCCACCCGACTGAGTCCCTGACCGCGGCACCGGCAGGGTTAATGCGTATGGGAGAGGAGAGAGAGCGCGCTACCGCCGCCGCTGCTACTTTCACCGCTCCGATATTTCTTTGGTGGGCGCGCGCGGGAGGGACCATGGAGCAGAGGCGCCCGGCAGCTTAAGGCAAGAGGCGGGTGGGAGACGCGGGCAGGAGCCTGTCGCCGCCGCCGCCACTTCTGGCATCCCCACGCCTCTCACCCCGCTCGCCGGGTGCCTCTGCTCAGCGGTCCCTCCTGCGGAGGCCCACCAAATAAATATTGGAGCAGCGAAAAGTAGCAGCGGCGGCGGTAGCGCTCTCTCTCCTTCCCTCCCATGCTGGGCGAGGGAGAAAGGAGCCACGGTGGGGATTGGTTTGCAGAGAGAAAGAAAGAAAGAAAGAAAGAAAGAAAGAAAGAAAGAAAGAAAGAAAGAAAAAGAAGAAAGAAAGAAGAAGAAGAAGAAGAAGAAGAAGAAGAAGAAGAAGAAGAAGAAGAAGAAGGAGGAGGAGGGAAGGAAGGAAGGAAGGAAGGAAGGAAGGAAGGAAGAAGAAGAAGAAGAAGAAGAAGAAGAAGAAGAAGAAGAAGAAGAAGAAGAAGAAGAAGAAGAAGAAGAAGAAGAAAGAAAGAAAGAAAGAAAGAAAGAAAGAAAGAAAGAAAGAAAGAAAGAAAGAAAGAATCATTACCAATGCTATGATGGAAATCACCAACTCAAAGACAAATATCACTTTGGAGCAAGGAAGCTGCTACAGCAGCAACAAATTAAACAGCACAAAGACAGGGATTCTCTCAATATCCCATTGTCCCTATTGACATTTAGTTGAATTCACTTTTAAAATATATTATATGGCTCTCACTGAAATAAATTTCCAAATTTTTTGCTTTCATGGCTCTCTTAGTCAAAAAGGTTCCCGACCCCTGATCTAGATCGTTTCCAGACCAGTTTCAGGGTAGGATTTAATGCTGAGTCAGCTTTGGTCACACTCCAATTATAGACGACCTGGGATGAAATCAGGATGGAGGTGCTTTTTGATTTCTCAGTGGCTTCTGAAACCATCAATCGTGCTATTGAGGAAGCGTGCAAGCTTAGTGAAGCGTGCAAACCAGCGTTTGCATTTCCCGCGGTGCATGAAGAGAGCACATCTTTCTACTTCTGCCCTGGCCACTTTCTACAGAGGTACGATTGGGAGCATTTTAACAAATTGCATCACTGTTTAGTTTGATAGTAGAAGCGCCTCAGATAGAAAATCCCTACAGAGTGGTAAGGACAGCCAAAAAGATTATAGGACGCTCGCTTCCTGTCATTCAGGATACTGCTTATAAGTGCTATGTGCTTAGAGCTCCAAGTCTTGTTAGAGACCCCACACCCACTTCACGGTCTGTTTCTGTTGCTCCCCTTTGGGAAAAGGTTTCAAAGTATTTCTAGCAGGACTGCTAGATTCTATAACAGCTTTGTTCCCTATGACATCCATCTCGTAAATTCGCAGGATTCTTTTTTTTCGCCATGTATATTTATAAATTTAAACTAGACTGATGTTTCCCTGTGTCATATATGTGTGTGTATGTGGGTATATGCATAATGGTTGTTTTGAGAGCTGAATGCAACAAAATTTCATTTTAATATATGCTGATTAGTACACATTTAAAGTGACAATAAAATTCTATTCTATTCTACTCTACTCTACAGGCTGTATGAGTTTGGGTGGGGAACAGAAAGGCTTGACAAGACCCTGACAAGACCACTTTGTTACTTTGTTTTGGGGGCAGTCAGTTGTAGCCTAGGCCATCTTTGGTGCTGGATGGGGTGGCCCTACTCCAAATAGACCCAGTGTCCAATCTGGGGGTCCTTTGGGCCTCATGACTCTGGCTTGAGGAGAGAGAGTCGCTAGGAAAGCCTTTGTGCAACTGCACGAGCAGCAGTTCTCTCTGTCTTCAAGGCCGTTCCCTGTGCCATCTACAAGAGGGTATTGTTCACTTTGATCACTGGGCAACAATAGCAGTTTGCAATCAGAACATTTAATATTTTTAAATATTACTCCCATGTCTGTCTATGCATCCCATGTTATTATATAATACATTGAAAGAGATGTAGCTGTGGCGGCTCTACCCGGAGTCATTCATGCCATGGTCACCTCCCAAATGGACTACTCTAATGTGTTCCACATGGGGCTGCTCTTGAAGAGCACCCAGAAGCTGCAGCTGGTGCAAAATGCAATGGCTCAGGCAATTATGTATAACCCTAGAAGTGTACATGTCATCCCTCTGTTCACAAGCTGCCTTGGCTGCTTGTCTTCTTCCAAGTTCCATTCAAGGTGCTCGTTATGACCTGTAAAGGCCTACGTAACATGAGGCCAGGTTATTTGAAGGACTGCCACTTCCTGATTACGTCTACTGTACCATCAAGTCCAGCAGAAGGCCACTGTGGTGGATTGTGCCTGCCGAGAGGCTTCATCTGGCAGAACCCAAGAGGAGAGCCTTTTCCGTCATGGCATCCGTCCTGTGGAACATCATTCCTGAGGCGAGATTGGCTGCAACCTGACTAACCTTATGGAAGCTCTTAAAACCTGGTTTTGTCATTCAGCTAAGGATTCAATCAAAGTATGGAGCCTGCAAGATCTTTTAAAGTTTCGGAATGCACAAAACTTAATTGCTTGTAAGTTTTGGAAGGTACTTTCCCACACTTTATTTTTATTTATAGTTTGTAACCACTTTAGTTGTATTTTGATGGTTTGGTTGGTTTGGTTTTTGTAAAATTGTGTGTGCTAGCCAGTGACATATGTGAGATGGGTGGCTGTGTACATTAAATAAATAAATAAAATGATTGTATTTTCTTTTTTTGATGTTTTTTATTTGTTACCACTCAAAGTCCTTGGGAGTTGGATGGCATAAAAATTTAAAGAGCAACTTGTCAAATTTAAATTGGCATGATCATATCCTTCAAACGAATATTCTGGGATCAGCACTAAGTAAGTGATGTAAATACAGTTCTGCTGGAGGCCAGTATTGAAATACTGTTTGGCTGATTCAGTTATTTTCAACTCTTAATCTAAAAACACTTACCTTGATTTTGTATTTCATTCCAGTCCAGAGGAATAGGTGGTTTCCTTTTTCTCCAGAGCTTATCCATTGTTAACAGATACCTGATATCATCTTTGAAAAGCTAGAAAACCAGATTTGGAAAGGAAGCTTAATATTAAGTGATGTTCTTTTTTGCTATAAATATTAACAACTCTCCAATTAGGGCTGATTGGGAATATTATCAACAGAGCTATTTCAAAGTTACACTGAATCTTGACATTTGCTGACAATAGTAAATTTCTGGAATATCTGAAATTGCTGAGTGCAATTTTGTGTAATTTGATAAAGAGAGCAAAATTAGTAAACATGCTATATTCTATTTGTGAACACTAAAGGTTTAACATAAACTGAAGTAGCCTAATGGCCCATAAAAATATAATAAAGGTCATGTCAATCCCCACCCCATCCCACCAAAAATGGTGGCCCTCACCTGATACATAATCTCTTCTTGCTATTTTAGCAGCTTTTCCTTCTCAAACGTATAGCCTGTCGCTATGAAAAACAGCACTCTCTCTAAACCAACGTGGAGAGTGTGAATGCAGCTGGGAGCCTTGGGAGTTTTAGCATTCCTATACCAGCGCAGGAGGAAGAGGAAGGTGAGGGAGCAAGGCAAATACAGCCTGCTACTTGTGCAAATGGAGCTGCGGGCGTGAGTGCGTGCCTGCCACTTGTACAGCCTGATTCTAAACAGGCCGCAGCCCTCTACCGGGCCCTGGCCCTGGGGACCCCTATTTGACAGTATGGAAACAGCTCCCTTTCTCCTAGACGTTCCTGATCAAAACAGCTTAAATGCAGCTGATCAAAACTGGCAATGCCCCCACAGCAACCATGCTGGGCTATATAGATTCACCAGGTAGAGGAGAGGGGATGTATACATTTTCACCTTTCAGAAGAATACATCACTGATTAATACAATAAAGTGCTTTGCAATTTTAAATTTTAAAAAGTGTACAACTTTTTAAAATTAAAAAGTGATGACTACTGTGGTACCAAGTTTCATTTAATTTCATCACTACCTCCTACTATAGAAATAGGCCCTATGGAAATAAGTCCATTATAGATATTTACTTCACGGTTCTGTTTTTCTTCAGCTTGTACAGATATAAACATGGAGCCTGCCCTACCTTAGTGAAAAGTTTAACTGCGTCATAGCCTGTGGATTTAGCCCATTCCTTTGTTGAAACCCGCTTGATGTCCCCGTCCTCATTTGAGGCTCTTGCTCTAGCCTCTGCTTCTGCTGGCTCCCCTGTAAACAATGGAACATTTCATTATTAAGGTATTTTGCCCAAGACCTTTTATTGGGCAAAGAGCAGGTACGTCTTAGGAAGACAGCCCACACAGGTGATTGCGAATATCATTCAGATTATCAACAGTCTGGCTGGACATATGAGATATTCTCAAGACATATACATTCTGCATTTCCTGCGTGGGATGAGGAGAGCACATCTTTCTCCTTCTCTCCTGACCACTTTCTACAGAGGCATGATTGAGACAGTTTTAACAAACGGTTAAATCAGTTTGGTTTGGTGGTTGCAGTGCCTCAGATAGAAAGTCCCTACAGAGAGTGGTGAGGACAGTGGAGAAGATTATAGGAAGCTCGCTTCCTGTCATTCAGGATACTACTTATAAGCGCTATGTGCTTAGAGCTCAAAGCATTGTTAAACACCCCACACACTCACTTCATGGTCTGCTTCTGTTGCTCCCCTTTGGGAGGAGGTTTTGAAGTATTTCTAGCACGACTACCAGATTCTCTAACAGCTTTGCTTCCTATGCCATCCGTTTGGCAAACTCACAAGATTAGTTTTTCTCACCATGTACATGTATACATCTGAATTAAACTGTGTTGTTTCTGTGTCATATATGTGGGTATATGTGTATGTATGTATATGTGTATGTAACCGTCTTGTCATGTTTATGTAGTGTATATTGGAGGTGGTGTCCCTTTGAGAGCCATATGCAACAAAATTTCATTTTAATGTATGCCGATTAGTGTACATTCAAAGTGACCATAAAATTATTCTAAGTCTAAATCTTAATCCAAACCCTTTTAAGGAAAGGGCTAAGACTTGGATGGTCCGGATAGCGATGGTTTTGTGGCAAGGAGAATGGAACAGCCTTAGTTTGCCCTCTGGGAGAAAAGCCTGGTGAGAAGTAGTGAAAGGTTCTGGGCCTCCAATAGGCAGAGTAAAGGGCTCATTTACTCAAGAACGAAGAATTTCACACTTACAAGAAGCTTCAGGATCAGCTCTATCAGGAGACACCTCTTGATCAGCGTCGTCTTCTCCAAACAGTTGGCTGTGGGTTCAAACACACAAGATATACAATTTCACGGTGAGCAAAGGATGTGAATATGCACATACGCATATCGCCTTTTTTCCAAATACAGCATTTGGAAGAGCAATTATCCTTTTGGTTTATTGGGATGTCTGCTGACTTTAGTTCAATTTAACAACTATATCACATAGGCAAGTGTTTATTTTTAGAATTAGAGAGAAAAACCCCATAGTAAGAGTTAGAAATGCTGTATGTCCAAGTCAGTCTTGATCTGCATTCAAATATTATTCAGCAGTCCTTGACTTATACCATTTGTTTAATGATAGTTCAAGTTATGACAGCCTCGGAAAAAATGACTTCTGACCCGCTCTTGAAGTTACAAGCACTGCACCATCCTTGGAGTCACAGTCACACCAAGTTTGGGTGCTTGGCAACTGGCTCCCATTTACAAGAGTTGCAGAATCTTGTAGTCAAGCAATCACAATTTGCAACCTTCCCAGCAGACAACGGACAAGCCAAGTCAATTGGGGAAGTTGGATTTGCTTAATGACTATGTGATTCACTTAACAACCTGCTTAACTGCAGTAAAAGCACTGGTAAAATCAGGTCTGCTTACGGGATGACTCTCATAACAATTGTCTGCTTAATGATTGAAATTTCAGTTCCAACTGTGGTCATAAGTCAAGGATTACCTGTAGTAAATCTTCCTCTTTTACAAAGCAGTCTACTATCTCCTCCAAGCTCTATCCTCAAATATGTTTATTGTTAAGGAAGATTCTCTGGCATTCAGTTGGAATTTGCTGTCCTCTAATTTAATCCATTATTTCATGCAGTGACAAAGGTAGGTTTTGGTCTTCTATATGTCATCCTTAGAGGAGTTTCACAAGTGTCCCTGTATCCTTCTCAGAGTTGTCTTCTCAAGGCCAAATGTACCACTTTCCTCGCTCTTTCCTTAAGGATCATCCTTTGAACCAATTCCAAATTATCTGATGCATTATTTATAAAGAACAGACTGCAGCTACTGGAATTTATCCAAAAGGGCCCTGCTGGTTATAGTGTTCTTGGTATTCATCACTCAATGCAACTGCTAGAGAAAGAATCTCTGAAGAATTATTACAAAAATGTCAGAGAAGTTTCCACAGAAAACAGGCACTCTTGGCAGCTGCAACTGAACAGGACAGGACAACGTGTCTTGTG
Source organism: Diadophis punctatus similis (assembly GCA_023053685.1). Lineage (NCBI taxonomy): Eukaryota > Metazoa > Chordata > Lepidosauria > Squamata > Dipsadidae > Diadophis > Diadophis punctatus. Next base: position 18,730,224 of record JALIGW010000015.1, on the reverse strand, counting down.
TTTACATTTACAGCATGTTAACTGTAATGATTTGTTACGTCCAGGTTTCTTCTATAAGATGGGATCATCCACACAATAGTCCTAGCCGATAAATCTATATAAATCAGGTAAGGAACCCCAGCTCAAGGAGTTACGAGCAGAGAATAGCAGAACTCTTCTGAACTTTGCAACAGGAGAACGGCATTTTTCCCTTCAAGAAAGGCAGCTTACTTGAATAAATACTTTGCCCACACAATGCAGTGGATGGGTTCAGAAGGAGTGTTCCGAATGGTGCAGCCTGGAAATGTTTTCTGGGTTGGTTTAGGATGACATTCATAACACTCTGTCACTCCCTATTGAAGAAAAAAATCAGAAAAAAATAACTGCAGAGTGAGTATTGATAAATTTTGAGGATTATAATGCTGCAGCACCAGAGACCAGAAAGACAATAATGTCTTACCTTTTTGATAACGGTGACTTGCCCAAGATAGCCTGCGGTTCCACTTTCTATAAGAGGGATATCAGCAGCCAAACACATCCTGTTCACATGGTTACGGGCAGCTGGGTAAAGAGATGACCATTACTGACTTCCAAGAACCAAAAGAGCAAGGTTCAATACTGCCATATTTCTCCCAAAAATACAGTGATGCCAGTCCTACAAAATAGACCTGTCTAAAATAGCTGTCTTCCAATATTTGAGGGGTTTCACAGAGAAGAGCAGGTCAGCCTATTCTCCAAAGTACCTGAGGGCAGGACAAGAAGTAACGTGTGGAACATTATCAAAAGAAGAGATCCAACTTAGAATTAAGGACAATTTCCTGACAGTGAGAACAATTAATCAATGAAACAGCTTGCCTCCAGAAGTTGTAAGTGCTCCATCACTGGAGGTTTTCAAGAAGATTGGAGAACCATTTGTCCAGAATGGTATAAAGTCTCCAGCTCAAGCAGGGGGCTGGACTAGAAGACCTCCAATGTCCCTTCCAACTTTGTTATTCTAAGTTTTTTCTAGAAACCTATGCCATTGTTGAGGCTTGGTGCCTATGGAAGGGGTGTCATGATGAGCTACAGTAACGTAGCAGTTTATAGGAAGGAGGGAGCACATCCCAAGAAAGGGGGCCTGACAAGAAGCAACACAATCCAGAGCTGGATAGGAAACAAGAGGAAGAGATTTAGGATAGCCACTTCCTAGAATATCTCCCAGGATAGATCCCTTAGAGCAGTGATAGCCAACCCTTTTGGGACTGATTGCCCAAACCGGAACGCATGCGTGCGCACCAGAAACCCAAAGACCAGCTGGCTGGTGCACATGCATGTGCCGGTCAGCTGGCCTTCAGGTTTCCGGCGCTCCGGCGTGCACGACCAGCTGGCCGGCATGCATGCGCGCACCAGAAACCATAAGAGCAGCTGGCTACAGTGCGCATGCCCAGAGAAAGGGCTTTGCGTGCCACCTCTGGCACGCATGCCATAGGTTCGCCATCACGGCCTTAGAGCAAGAGTAATATATATTTAGTCTGATAAGATTCGGTCTATTTGATGGAAGTAAATAATAAACTGAACTTTGACCGATTGTTCTGTATCATTTTTTGGGCAGAGCTTGACAGCCATATAGATTGGGACTGTTTTTTTTGTAACCGATCATACAGGTATGAATGTGTTTCTGTTCTCCCTCCCTTTATCTTTGTGTGAATATAGCACTAGCAATAGCCTTTAGACTTATATACTGCTTCACAGTGCTCTCCAAGCGGTTTACAGAGTCAGCCTATTTCCCCCAACAATCTGAGTCCTCATCTGGTGAGATGCGAACTGCTGAACTGCAAGCAGCTGGCAGTCAGCAGAAGTAGCCTGCAGTACTGCATTCTAACCACTGTGCCACCACCATGGCTCTTTAGGGAGGGGCTTGTCGGATGTGTTTTCTCAAATTAGTTTCTGACTACCGCACGAGGAGCAGTTCTTCTGTCCTTCAAGGCCATTCCCTATGCCCTCTACAAGAGGATATTGTTCACTTTGATCACTGGGCAACAATTAAATTAGCACCTTGCAATCAGAGCATTTAACATGAATTCTTAAATATTGCTCTCATGTCTATGCATCCCATCTTATTATGAATTACATTGAAAGAGATGTAGAGAATATTTGAGGTTACGCATGTGTGGGACCCATTTAAAAATGTAAGATGCAAAGAGATAGCTCACCTCTGTTATCTAAGGCATTCATTACTAGGGTGAACTGTCGAAAAAATTCCACATTATAATCAGGGCTGCAGAAAAAAAGCACATATCTGTTTTAATTAAGTGTATCAAATGAAACCTATGTGAATATAATCTTTTCCAAACATCAAATCGCTAGGCTTATAATTCCACTGGTTCCCAGTCCACACTTTCTTTCAGTTAATATATCAAAACAGTTTGAAGAAAAATAAAATGTTTTATTTCAGGCTGGAAAGCTAATTGATAGAAGATTGCTGCTCTTTTCACAACCTGTTTCTTTAAGCAAAAGCTAGTTAGGATCCAAACAAAAACATTTTATTTTCTGAATAAAATTGACTGTGTTATATCTAGGCAGATATCTAGTGAAATCTATCTTTGTTTGGAATATGTACAGCTGATGATGAGGTTTCAGTAGCTATCAGGTATTCTATGTTACCAAATCAGAATTAAGTAGAAAAAGAAAATTCAAATGGTCTGATATATTACAATGCTTCAAGTTATGGAAGAAACCTAGTTATGTGTGTGACAAACAGAAATTATTCCCAAAAAACAGACATTTAAAAAAAAAGCACTAAAAATCTTAAGAACAAGAATCAGGCATACTTCATAATGCTGTCATGATAAGCAATAATATTAGCTTGTTGATGAAATTGTAGCACACTCTCCTTGGCAACCTGCAAGAGATCAAGAAAGCATATTGATACTCAAGAACCAATTAAATCTAAATTTTATACAGTAAATCGAAATGACCTTATGGATTTTTAATAATTCTACAAGACGAATAGACGGACACAAACCAAACCGAGATGAAAAGCAAAAGGTTGGTGTATATACACCCTCTTATTATTTAGTGATGGCAGTCCTTTCCAGTGACTTGGTCATTAAGCAAAATAGTTGGTACATGAGAGAGGGAGTTGGTATGAGAGAGGGAGAGGGAAAGAGAGACACTGCAAAGATCACTGGCAGAAGTGATAGAATGACAACTTTATCATCCAAAAGGTAGAGGAAGGAACTAGTGGGTTAGCTATATTGGACTACATTCTTACTAATAGATATGAAATAATAGAGGCGCCCGCTGCTCACGCAAAAGGAGCTGCGCACACATGCTCCCCTGCCACTTGCCCACCCTGAATGGGTTGCATCCCAATACCAGGCCACGGTTCGGGGGTTGGGGACCCCTGCTCTAAGTCCTAAACAACTTATGATTTTACTTAGTGCCCAGATCTGGATTGCTTTGAAGGTGTAATTTTTTTGTCTGTTTTTTAAACATATTTTTGTTATTTCTTGTTTACTCGCTTTTAACACAATGTTAGACACCCAAGGCTGTAATATGTGAGTTAGGAAACCACAAAATTGAATAAAATGAATTAATATTTAAGGAACTGTTGTTCCATGAAAAATGGAGAGGATCAATTGAAAATGACTTCTTGAGAGGGAGGGAGGATATAAATGGCGAATAATTTGAATTAGCTGAAAAACATAAGAAACTGCATATACTTAGGATTCCTCTTACCTGAGCTTTTGATCGCCCAACATGCTTCTTTTGAAACAAGAACTGCCTGTTGAGATTACTGACATCAATGGTATCCAGATCAATCTAGAAATATAGTAATTGTATTTTCCAGATTTATTCAGATGAATTAACAAAAGTATATTTTATGCATATCAGAGATCAATCTATTGCTTTTTGAATGAGGAAGGGCCCAGAGAATAGTCCACCCTTTTACTTTCACTTCAGTCTTCTCCAAAAATGCAGCTATATACTATTTCATGTAAAAAGCTGGACACCAATCTGGATTTGGGTCCTTGTGGAATACAAATTATTAAGAAATAGTATTTCTTAATCAATTCTCAATTAGTATTTTCAATTGCCTGCTTCAATTAGCAGTCCAAAGTCAGAATAGACTTTATGTCACACAATATTGCCTATTATATGCACAACAATCTTATACATCCATGAGTGTCAAAATGAGTCTCTTCTTTGTATGCTGAAGCTTCATGCAGGTGCTTTGATAATCCCATAATTACCGTGTTTCCCTAAAAATAAGACCCCATCTTATATTTTTTTGAACCCTGATATAAGCGCTTGGCCTTATTGGCATGCACTCAAAAGCCCGATTGGGCTTATTATCAGGGGATGTCTTGTTTTGGGGGAAACAGGGTATTGGAATGCAAACAGAATGAACTGGGTCCAGGTTTACTCATACTTAAAGTAGAATAACTGAAATCAGTGAAACTTGAGTTAATCAAGCTATCAGTGGATTTTCTCCCAGTATAATTAAACCTGAATCCAACCTACTGCATATTTAAAATAGATACTTCTATTTTCTAGCTTTTACTTTGCAATAATCAACAAGTAATAACTTATTTTTATTTGCATTATAAAATAAAATCAGTTGTGTTGCCTGTTCTATATGTCCTGGTGAACTCAAATTATAGATTAATCAATAAAACATAGCTAAATCCTTGTAGTCCTTGTAAGTCCTTTCTGCTTTATTAGCAGAAAAAAAATGTTACCTGTAGTCATCCCATACAGGTGCAAAAGTACACTTATCTAAGCTAGAAAGATCTACAAGGATGTAGCAGTTTAGTTTATGGATGTCTGAAAATATCATTTGAAATCCTCCACAATTTTTGTATTCTTTCTTTTATACTAAAGTTTGAAATTCTAAGTTGTTTCCTGCATACCTCAAGCCCTTCTGTGAAAACATTAATTCACAATTCTTTTACAATTAGGTGCTATCAAATACACAGCAGTCATTGTACACAAACACTGAAACAGACTATTCCCAATCTTAAAGAGTTTTGCAAAAAACGAAATACTTGACCCTTGAAGTTTGCAGGGAATGCATTTTAAAGAGTTGCATTTGCAGCAAAAAAGCTCTTTATGAATTGACAATCTTGCAGCAACCACAGGCAAACTATAAGTATAAAGACCTATTAAATGTATTCACACAATGCAAGTTTCACTAGTTTTAACTTGGAGGGAGGTCTCTTTTTGTATTAATGTTAATTGCAAGGTGATAATCCAGGAAAACGGGTTTATTTATAACGAAGTTAGCTATCTTGCACAAACTTTCATAAGATCTCATAAGTACCCAATGAATAAACACAGTAAGACTTCAGATACGAACAGAAACACTGAACTCAAAATACAAATCGCTCATCTAACATTAACTCCCCGACAGAAGCGCAACAGAAAATCCATAATGAAAGAGGTCGCTATTTTTCTTTGTTTGTTTCCAGGCTCTAAAGGTAGCCTGCTCTCTTACAGGGAGGCTCCACATCCGAACAAGAACTGCTTGTGAGATGCAACGGCAAAAGCGCTGTTAGATGGGCTCCAAATCCCTCTGGAGGGGAAGACCAGCTCCCTCGCGGCCTCTTGCAGCTCCCCCGGTCCAGGAGACGGGAACCGCCAACGAAGGAGAGACCGGAGGCGGCCCAGGGATCGCGCGGCCCTCCGGCGTCCGGGCCCTGCGAGAGGGGCCAGGGGCCCCCCGGTCCACCAGTTCTGCTACAAGGGAGGCCGGTTCCCCCCGGACACCGGTCGCAGCTCCCTACCCTCCAGCGTCCCTGCTTGGATGCTCTGCGAAGCCCCGGAGGGCTAACCGGGGCGCCCGGCTGCTTTCCCGGGGAGCACTCATCCGGGGACCCTCGCCCGCCTTCCCTCCAGAGAGCCCCCGGGAGGCCTGCGCATTCACAGCCGGGAGTCCGGCGGAGAGAGGCTCCCTTCGCGCCCCGCCATCAGGCCCCGCCCCTCCCGCGGGGGGGGGATGGAACGCGAGCTGCCCGAAGGCGCCAAGCCGCGCGAGCGCCTCCCCCCCCCCCCACGCCCGCCCGCGCGCCTCCCAGGCCTCACCACGTCGATGTGGGCGAAGCCGGTGAGCACCAGGTCCTTGAGGAGCTCGCAGCCGATGCCGCCGGCGCCCACCACCAGCACCCGCGCGGAAGCCACGGCCGGGGCCAGCTCCCCCTGCAGGGCCAGGGCCGCCGCCATCCCAGCACTGAGGAAGCGGGCGGGAAAAAGGGACGGCGAGGGACTCCAGCCAGGCGCCGCGCATGCGCCGCTCTTCAGGCGGCCTCCGGCGACCGTCACCATAGAGCGGGAAGCGTACTCCCAGAGCGGCCGCTGCCCTCGCTGCGAGGCTGCCTCTAGCGGCGCGGACTCCCCATGCGGGACTGCGGCTCCCTTCGCCTTTCGCCGCCTCTCTGCCCCGGCTGCCCGCAAAGCGGAGAAGGGCGCTCGGCTGGAGGGGCCCCGTGCTGTTCTATGCCAACCGGCCGGAAGACTCGGCAACAGGAGGCTAGCGCGACCGGCCTCTTCTCCGCTTCCAGCGGCTTCCAGCAGAGCTGCAGGCGGCCTCCGTCCGACGCCCAGGCAGGTCTCCTCCCTGAAGGCGCTTTCCCCAGCAGGCTGCAAGCCGGTGTCAGCTCTGGGCAGCCGCATCGCAAGGCTTTCTCCAGCCGCCTCCGCTCCCAAGGAGCCACCGGGCGCCGACCCGCCGCAGCCGGCGAGGCTGGTGATGCTGGGAACATCCCGGCAGGCGGGGGGGGGAAGGGGGGCAGGTCCGAATGCGGCTGACTCTTCCGCCAGGCGGCCGGTTGGGGAGGGGGTGCAAAGCAGCATGTCTCCCCTCCCCCTCCGAAAGGTAAGCGATCCAGCCAGCAACCGCTGGACAGGCAGGAGTAGCCCCGCTGCAAAGCTTTTATTTTATTATTTATTTATTTTTGTCAAGTACGTGTTGGTAATATACATAGATATAACATTGTTTATATACATAAGATGGGTACTGATAAGAGGGAACATTAGGACAGGGATGTAGGCACACTGGTGCACGCCCCTTGCATAAAGCTTGGAGCTTTTTCCCCCCGGTGAAACCTGGAGCCCTTTGATGTTGGAGAAGGGAGCGCAATTTCTGGTGGCTTCTCTAGCGATAGTATGGAAGCTTTGATCGACAGCACTCAGGGCTGTGATTCCTAAGCTGGGGTTGGCTCTAACGATCCCAATGAGATGAGAACACTATCCAGACACTGTGCAGAACCGCCTTTGGTGGAGACCTGAGGTTGAGGAAATCCCATACCAGCTATAAGGGTGAGAATGGAACCACACCCATACCCACCCCTGCTTACAGGAAGAGTAAAAAATACATGAAATCATTACAAGAGTAACAGTATTTATTAATCACATTTATACCATATTGCAATCATATGACTCTTGGTAGCTCATAAGATAGGAATATACAGTAATATGATAACATGATAAATATGATAATTAAAACCCAGGCCCAACATACCGTATTTTTCGGAGGATAAGACGCACCTTCCCCCCCTAAAAGAGGCTGAAAATTTGGGTGTGTCTTATACTCCGAATGTAGCTTTTTCGAAGCTTTTCCCCCAGCCCTAATGAGGTGCTAACGATCTTCCCGGCTTGCAGGACTTTTTCATTCCTATTCTTTCGGAAGTAGTTTTTTTTCCAGCCCTAAGTCTTTGCAGGGTTGTTTTCATTGCTATTCCCTCCGAAAAAGGTTTTTTTCAGCCCTAACCAGGGGATAAAATAATGTGCTGAAGCTGACCAGACTAAGGACGCTAGCCAGATGAATACCCGGTAGGTAGATTTTTTCCCCCTATTTTCCTTCCCAAAAACTAAGGTGCGTCTTATACTCCGAAAAATACAGTAGGATAGCAGGTCTGGAAATGCTTTTTCTGAAAGGCAGACCAAATGTGAGACAGAAGAATGAACCTGTTGGGGTCATTCCAGAAGGGCAGCTCCAACACCAAAAAGGCAGTGCCTCCAGGACTACACCCAGGACCTCCAGGGAATTGGGAACAAATAGCTGCTTCTCCCCACCTCAGAATGGTCAGCCCAGCTGTAGTGGGAAGATGCAGGAACCCAGCCCCCAACATAAAGGGCTTTACAGAGCCGTCCATGGGTGCGCATATGCACAATATATGCTTCTGAGTCTGGACAAGGTTAGGCAGGTAGGACCAGTGGAGGCCAACATTTCTCTTTTGGACAAATTACAGGGCTTCATATCTGATTCACTCTTCTTGTGTGCCTTCAGTCAGGCAAGGAATTAAACAGAATCTATTTAAACAATCGCTGGTCTGGGTCTTCTTGTACAAAAATAAATTCTTCCAAGGGTGAAGAACAACCGGCTGTCCAACAACTTTTCTCACATGTGTATACTATTGCAGTTCCAAATTCTATTGATGTATCTGCTAAAAAAAAAGAGCCTTTTCAGGGTTATTGCCCTCATCACAAATGCATGTAAAAAGATAATTTATGAAAGTGTTGTCCTTTTAATAGAGGAACAATAAAAACACAAGATTAAAATTCAACCTCCCCGCAATCAGCACCATAACAGTAGTCTCTCAAAAAATGCCCTAAAAGGACGTTGGTCTTACCTGATATGCTCCTTCTCGTAGGGTGGAACTAGCATCCAGGAATGGGTTGACCTCATCCATTCAGCCTATAGGACTGAGTCTGTTAAAGTTGTTAGGCTCCGCCTCTGTGCTGGATCCCCAGCTTCAATGAAGTCGAAGAAGCAGACTCGATGTGGTGACACTTCTGAAAGGACTCCCAGCTGGCACCGGACCGACATCCGCTGGCATTGCAACCGAACTAATGGCTAGACAGTCAAGGGTGGGGCTGGATGCTAGTGTTGTGGCCTGCCTAGCAGCCTGTGCAGTCAGAGCTTTTGGAGCCTTCAGTGCCTCGTGGCAGTGATAGGAAAGGAGTAGCCCCTCCTTTCCTGAATGCCAGAGCAATGCTGAGCTGCCGAGAGGCAGAAAGGTCTACTCCAGAGGAGGTCTGCTCGGGGCTAATTGGCCACCACACCCTTAGGTCTATTTAAGAAGAATTTCTGCAGCTGGAAATTCGCAGAGAACAATGCTTGAAAAAGAGACCTGTCTGATCATAGTCAAGTTCCAGTTTGTTTGCTGAATCATGGTCTGTGTCTTGAACCTTGCATCTTGACTCCAGTTTCCAGTTGTATCTTGAATCTTGCATCCTGACTTCAGTTCCAGTTTGTTCCGTGACTCTTGACTCTTGCATCTTGACTCCAGTTTCCAGTTGTATCCTGAATCTTGCATCCTGACTTCAGTTCCAGTTTGTATCATGACTCCTGAATCTTGGCTTACGCAGTTCCAGTCTGCAGTCCAACTCAGATCTTGTTTTCTGGCATCGTGGTTTCTGAATCCAGTCCTCCAATATGGCCAGTTTGCATTCCAGTTTCCGGTTCATGTTCCTGGCAAACGTGGCTTCTGTTTTGAGACGTCTGTGAATCCACTTTTGTAACTCCAGAACATGTCTTGTGTTTGGCATCTAGCTTTGGGACTTGTGCCAAGGACAGGGAGACTTGTAATTATCTCTTGGACTTCTGCCTATCTTGTTCAGTGTTCGTGTTTAATGAGATATTGCTTTACTGACTAAAATACTCTGAATGTTTGTATGTTGCGTAATTATTTGGATGTCAGTCGTGGGGACAGAACAGCTAGCTCCACTCTACGAGAAGGAGCATATCAGGTAAGACCAACGCCCCTTCTCCATAGTAGGTGGAGTTAGCATCCAGGAATGGGACATACCCAAGCCTGGCAGCCCTATGGGCGGGAACCGTCGTGAGCCGAGGTGTCCCTTCCTGAATGTACCCTCTGCAGGACCCGTCTGCCAAATGCCACTTTGGCCGAAGCAAAAATGTCCAACTTGTAATGGCGAATAAACTGCGAGGGTGAGGCCCAGGTCGCTGCTTTGGAGATATCTTCAAGCGAGGCTTGAAGCTTGTGTGGTTGCTGCCGATGTTGCCGCACTCTGAGTAGAATGCGCCGTGATGCAGGCAGGCTGAGGAAGCGATTGCAGGTCATAGGCTTTGGTGATGGTACCCCGAATCCATCTGCCAACGGTCAACGGAATCACCCTCTGCCCCAAGTACATAGGTTGGAATGAAACAAAGAGGGCCTCCGACTTCCTCAGAGGAGCGGTCCTCTTCACGTAAATACGGAGCGCCCTCCGCACATCCAGGGAATGCCATTTACGTTCCGGTCCGGGTCCGGACAAAAATTGGGAAGGATTATCTCCTGCGCACGATGGAAACAGGAGTTTATCTTCAGAATAAACGAGGGATCCAAACGAAGAACTACCCTGTCCACATGAAACACACAAAGGTCCTCATGGACTGAGAGGGCCGTCAGTTCAGAAATCCTCCTGGCAGAGGTGATAGCTACCAGGAATGCTACCTTGCAAGTCAAATAACGGAGGGACGCCGAACACAAGGGCTTGTAAGGCGACCCCGTCAGGGAGTTCAAAACTTTAGTCAGGTCCCATTTGGGGTATCTGTGAACCACAGGAGGAAAGGTTTGACGCCCCTTTCAAAAAACGACAGATAGAAGGATGAAGCGAGAGAGACTCCATCGCTCCGCAAGACAGAACTGAAGCCAGGGATGCTACCTGTCTCCTTATGGTGTTGGGCGAGAGCCTCTTATCCAGTCTCTCCTGGAGAAAGTCCAGGAGCTTAGCTATGGGAATCTGCGTTGGGGAACAGTGCTCCTTCGTGCACCAGGAGCAAAATGCCTTCCAGGTCGCCGAGTAAATTCGTTTTGTGGAAGGACTCCTGGAGGCCTGCATGGTATCAATAACTCTGGAAGAATAGTTTTGCCTCCTCAAGGCGCCCCGCTCAAGCGCCAGGCAGTCAGTTGTAACCACTGGGGGTCCGGGTGAACCAACACCCCCTGGCTGAGATCGTCCTTGAGCAGGACCCCCCAGGGCGGAGCCACCGAAAGCAGTTTCAGGTCCTCAAACTAGGCTCTCCTGGGCCAGTGTGGAGCCAGAAGCAGCACCTCCGCCCTCTCCTCTAGGACTTTCTGGATTACCGTGTGAATGACCGGAATGGGAGGGAATGTGTATAGGAGGCCCTGGGGCCACGGACAGCGAAGCGCGTCCACTCCCTCCATGCCTTGGGACCGGAAGCGGGAAAAGAACCTGGGCAGTTGTGTGTTCTCTGGGGTTGCAAAGAGGTCGACCGAACTGCCTCATCAGTTCCTGGAATAGAGACAGATGTAGCTGCCACTCTGCATGGTCGATCGAAGCTCGACTGAGCCAATCTGCCTGAGTGTTGGAAACTCCAGAGATGTGGTCTGCCGAAAGAGACAGCAGGTGACACTCTGCCCAGAGGCCTAGTTTCTTGGCTTCCCGCATTAGGGAACGCGACCGTGTTCCTCCTTGTCGGTTTATGTGGGTATTATTTATTTATTTATTTATTTTTTATTTATTTTTTATTTATTTGTTTGTTTGTTTGTTTGTTTGTTTGTTTGTTTGTTTGTTTATTTATTATTTATTTATTTATTATTTATTTATTATTTATTTATTTATTTAGATTTATATACCGCCTCACAGTGCAAGCACTCTCTAAGCAGTTTACACCAGTAAGCAATGTATTTTTATATTGCCCCCAACAATCTGGGTCCTCATTTTACCTACCTCGGAAGGATGGAAGGCTGAGTCAACCTTGAGCCGGTGAGATTTGAACCGCTGACCTGCAGATCACAGTCAGCTAAAGTGACCTGCAGTACTGCCTCTAACCACTGCACCACCTCGGCTCCTTTTGCTGCCACATTGTCCGTGAGGACCAGAATGTGCTTGCCAGACTCGAGATGGAGAAATCAATGGAGGGCCAGGGATGCAGCCCGCAGCTCCAGCCAGTTGATGCTGCACTTGGATTCAGGCGGTGTCCAGGAACCCTGGGCAATGTTCGCCTGGGAGTGTGCTCCCCAGCCAAATAGGCTGGCATCGGTGGTGACTACCACCCTATGGGGCTCCTGGAAGAGACAACCTTTCGAGATGGCCTCCGACCTCCATCAGTTCAGGGAGCATAGCACCTCTGCCAGCACCAGGACCTTGGATGACGAGGTGTTGCGGCGTGTACGCTGGAACGGTTAAGATGAATCATTGAAGATCTCTAGAGTGTAGGCGCGCCCATGGAGTGATAGTGATCCTTGAAATCATTTTGCCCAGGAGAGTGGAAAGTAGGGCAAGAGGGACCGTACGCTTGTTCTGCACTAGGGAAGAGATCCTGCCTCTCCTGGGACAAGGAAACCCTACACTCTAGCGAATCTATAATGGCTCCCAAGTGGAGCAGGTTAGTGGAAGGTGAAAGGTGACTCTTCTCCATATTAATGGAGAACCCGTAGTGCCTCAGCATATTAATTGTTACCTGGAGATGCTGCACCGATAGGTCCCTAGTGGAAGCATGAATCAGTATATCATCCAGATAGCACTGGACACGCACGGGCACGGACCTAAGGTGAGCCGCCACCACCTTGGTGAAAACCCGGGGTGCGGAGGAAAGGCCCTATACTATTATGCCTTCCTGCATAACAAAAATGAAGAAATTGAGGGTGTAAAGGAAGGATGGGATTGTGCAGGTATGCCTCTGTTAGATCAATGGAGGCGAGGAAGTCACCCTGACGAATGCTCCCCAGGATCGTCTGTAGGGAGTGCATCTTGAACAGTCTGTATCTAATATGACGGTTCAGGCGTTTAAGGTCCAGAATAGCCCTCCATCCACCCGAGGTCTTGGGAACTACAAAAAGAAGTGAGTAGAACCCCTGCCCTAATTGGTCCTCCGGTACCCTCTGGATGGCTTTTTTATCCAGGAGATGTTGAATTGCGGAGTGCATGAGCGCCTTTTTGGTGGCATTCTTTGAAACAGGACATTTGAGAAAAGACCTTGGAGGGATGGAGAGAGATTCTAGGGAAAGGCCATGGCGGACTGTTTCCCTAAGCCATGTCGGATGTTATTACCTCCCACCTATCTGCATAAAGAGCCAGATGGCCCCCGATGGGAGGATTGGGTTCCACGTTAAGAGTGACGGAAGGGGCGACCACCTCCATCTCGAAAGGACTGCTTGAATTGCCTCCCCCTGCCCGGTCTGTCTGATAGCTGTCTCTGACAGAACCCATATTGACCTTGGGCCCCTGGGAAACCTGAGCCCGGGTCAGGAGCTCGAAAGGGCCGCCGGGAATAGGGAACTGCTCTGAAGGAACCCTTCCTGGAGAAGAATGGAAGAACCTTCCTCTTGTCCCTGGTCTCAATCAGTTTTGGGTCCAGGGCTTCCTCAAAAAGGTGCTGACCCCGGAAGGGGGCCTGAGGCCAAACACCACTTATGCCGAGTGTCCGCCTGCCACTGTCGGAGCCAGTGCATGCGTCTGGCCACGACTGAAGAAGCGATGGCCTTGGATGCGAACCGTGTTGCCTGTAGGGTGGCCTCTGCTGAGAACTGAGCCAAGTTTGCTAAGATCCTGTTGAGTAATAAGGTCCGAAGCAGGAAGGCAGTCCTATAATTGGTGCAGCCAAAGAAGCGATGTACGGTTGAAAAAGGACACCATCAAGGACACCCGGATCGCCCAGGCAGCCGCCTAATGTGCCTTCAGGAGCACCTGCTCTGTCCTCCTGTTCTGTTTTAGAAGTTCTTCAGGATCCCCAGGCATAGTAGTGGGCGAGTGAAGCGCTGCTACAGGAGGATCCACTAGTGGAGCCTGGAGGATGTTGGCCAGGTCTGATCTGACGTTAAAGAATCTCCAGTGGTTCACAGATGGAGTAGGGCCGGAAGCAGGAGACTGCTATTGGTGCTGGACAGAGTCCACAAAAATCTGAGGCGAAGGGATAACTTCCACCTCTGGAGTGTGCTCAGCAAACAAAGGGTCAGTATGACTTGAAGAAGTTTCAACAGCCGTTGATGGCGGCGGTCCAAGGCAGGCCACATTCTTAGCCTTGAACAACAATGACCTGAGCAGGCCTGGATGGAACAGGCCTGAGGGGTCCGGCGGGTCCGGGAAAGACCCTCGTCATCGGAAAGGTCGAAGTCCCTGCGCCCCTCATCGTCAGACAGATGAGACCTGCTACCATCAGATGAAGCTGAGGAACTACGCTCAGGAATATGAATCCTGGAACTGGGACCAGGTTGCTCTGGTACACGGATAGACACATGCAAGATCTCAGATACTGCTGCTGATGGTCTGCTTAGTTGGCGAATGCCTGCAGCAATGCCTTGTTTAATGGCGTCTGCAATCGACAGCATGTCAGCAGGACCCCAAGGAGGAGCCCCCCAAGAAGTAGAGGGTTCTGCCTCAGATGGTGGGGGTGGGCCTGCTGACTCAAAGGGTACCTCCATTGAGGGGACTTCTGGAGGAGGATTCATCTGATTAGTACCCCAGATATCAGGTTTGTCAATAATCAGATCTGGATTGTCCAAGGAAATTTGATCCCCTTGAGGGTCTGGAGACAGAGCTGGAGGGGATCTGCTGGTCGAATGTTCTGCTGTCCCCAGAGGAGGAGCAGAGGCAGGGGGGGGGGGTGATGGATGCCTGAGCACAGATCTTTTGTAATGCCCTGTCCCTACGATGCTCATCGCGGTCAGAGGCTTTCGACCTGCCTTTGTCTGGATGGGCCTTGGTTCTGGTAGAGCCCTTCCTGGAGGTACTAGGTTGGTCCTCTGTATTGGGAGGGGGAGATGACTTCTTATGTCTCTTGCCCGACTTGGACCTGGTGGCTGCAGAAGAGGAAGCCCTGTCCGCCATTTGTTGTTTTGCCACATGTCACTTAAAAATGGCGACCTCGCTATGCAGTCCCTTCTGAATCTGCCCTTGTGAAAAGGGCTCCTGCTGAAGCACTGCCCACGGAATACTAGCGCGTGGAAGGCTCTGAGGCAGGACAGGAATGGGCAATTAAAAAGCGGCTGGTATTTGGGCCGAGGATCAGCTGTGAGGCGGTTCGTACTGTTCAAAATGGCGCCCAAAAATGGCACGGCCGGAAGGAGATGACTTCTCAGCCCTGGGCGGAATATCACATCGCCCACTTCGCCCATGCTCCAGAGACTGGCAGCCAACTATAAGCAGTTGAATAAACGAAGCCGAAGCTTCTGTGGCCAATGTCGCTCGAGCGCAGGGCTCCTGCGACGAGCGGAGGGCTTCGGCTGAGTGGCAAGCACACTCTCCTCTGGATTCGAACCAGTCCAATTAATTCCTTCGGAATTCCGCTCTTCCCAATGCGCAGTCGCTAAACCATGGGGAAATCAGGGGAGCGTAAAGCTCTTGAGGCCACCATTGCAATGCCTTAAGGGGATCAGACCCTGATCGGCAATCCACGCCCCAAAATGGCGGCAAAACACGGGCTCCAGTGGCAGACCTAGAGGCAAGCCTCATCATGGTACAATGCCACGGTCAGTAGTCGGGCGGAAGGCTGCAGAGGCTGGAGCCGAAGCTCTATGCCTTAAGGCACACAGCAAAAATGGAAGCCACCGGAGCACTAAACTAGCAACAATGGCCGCTGTGGCTTGAGCCAAAGCTCCGTCGCTATCTCTTCCCCCTCCCGGCTTGTCTCAATGGAATAGAGACGATCCGGGAAAACTCACAGACGATGAAATCCCGACGATGATCTGACGGATGGAAATGTCCTCCCAGCGACTCAGGATGGAATAATAGTCAGCTGGGGCAAATTGCAATTCAAAGTACTGAGAAACCCAAAGGCTAGCAACAAGTAGGAATGGGAGAAAAGGGAACCACGTCCGTCCAGTCTGAGGACTTAGTCGTAGCTGGGGATCCGGCACAGAGGCGGAGCCTAACAACTTTAACAGACTCAGTCCTTTAGGCTGAATGGATGAGGTCAACCCATTCCTGGATGCTAGCTCCACCTACTATGGAGAATGCTGGGCTCACCCCCCCCCAAAACACCTGAGGGAAGAGACAAGTCTTAACAGCCTTCTGGAAAGCAAGGAGGGACTGAGCCAGATAGACAAGGCATTTGCAAACAGAAGTATATAGGCAGAAATTAGCAGAACAGCCATCCATTCTGAAGTAGAACCTCCAGTTTTCTACCCAGCCTCTCTTCCCTATTTACACCACAGAAATGAAGGAAACCCCCCCCCCCCCGCGCAAAAGAACTAATTGCAAGCCACAATCTTAATTCAGGCTGCCTACCATTTTCTCTGGTCTTCAGCATGTTGACTAGGGTTGGCATCAGTTGGAATTCAAAGATTCTCTTACTTTTGCAGTTATTACAGGGTGGGACTCTTGTCTGGAAGTCTGCAGATGGGTGGGTAATAAATAAAGGTTGGCCATTCCAGGAGTATCTAAGAGGCAAAAGGTCCCAAACCTATTATTACCCCAAGCTTCCATTTAGGGGAAAAGCTCTCCCTAGGCAGCTAAATAAAAAATTATACAGTAAGAATACTTACACAATAAAAATAGCAATAGCAGTGGCACTTAGATTTATATACTGCTCGCTCCATGGTGTTTTACAGCACTCTGAGCGGTTTACAAATGTCAGCGTATTTCCCCCAACAATCCTCATTTTACTAACCTCGGAAGGATGGAAGACTGAGTCAACCTTGAGCCCAGTCAGAATTGAACTCTAGGCTGTGTTTAGAGTTTGCTGCAGAGCTGGGTTCCTCCCGGTTCGGACTGGTTCACCCGAACCGGTAGCGACCCGCTGGTTACATCACGATGATGTCACAGAACCGGTTTGGTTGGTGCTGGTCCGTGGAGGAGGCCATCTTTTTTTTTTTTTGAATTTTTCCTGAATTTTTCCCCCCGAATTTTTTTCTGGTTTTTTTTTCGTCAGCACATGCGCAGAAGCCGAGTTCCCGGCACTGTGCATGCAGTCGCCATCTTGTTTTCAGCTTGTTTTGGGGAGGGATTTTTTTTATTTTTTCCTGGGTTTTTTTCTTCTGCACATGCTCAGAAGCCAAGTTTTTGGCACTGTGCATGCGGTCACCATCTTGTTTTCGGCTTTTCTTTTTTAAAAAATTTGCCACTGTGCATGTGTGCGTATGCGAAGTGCGCGTGTGGCCACGCGGCGCAGGAGGAAGTGAACCGGCAGCAAAGTAAGTTAGAACCCACCCGTGGTTTGCTTGCAATACTGCATTCTAACCACTGCGCATCACAGCCCTTCCGGACCACCTCCAATCCCCAAACACCCATTCCTATCTTTTTTAGATACTTGGTTTAATAATACAGGTAGTCCTCAGCTTACAACAGTTCACTTAGTGACTGTTCAAACTTACAAAGGCACTGAAAAAAGTGATGTAGGACCTTTTTCACACTTATGACTGTTGCAGCATCCCATGGTCACGTGATCAAAATTCAGATGCTTGGCAACTGACTTGTATTTTTGACGGTTGAAGTGTCCCATCGTCATGTGTTCCCCTTTTGCGACCTTCTGACAAGCCCAGTCAATGGGAAGCCAGATTCACTTAACAACTATGTTAGTAACTTGCAGTGATTCATTTAACAACAGTGGCAAGAAAGAGCCAAACTCACTTAACAAATGTCTCACTTACCAACATAAATTTTGGGTCCAATTGTGGTCGTAAGTCGAGGACTACCTGTATTCCACTGTCATTGTATTTCATGGCATATTATACTGTATAGTGCAGTGATGGCGAACCTTTTTTTCCACGGGTGCCGAAAGCGTGTGCGCGGGTGCTATCACACACGCACGAGTGCCCACACCCATAATTCAATGCCTGGGGAGGGCGAAAGCGGCCTCCCCCGCCCCCCGGAAGCCCTCTGGAGGCTGGAAATGGCCCATTTCCTGACTTCCGGTAGGCCCAGTAGACTTCCCTTGAGCTTGGGGAGGGCGAAAACGCCCTCTCCCACCCCCCAGAGGCCCTCCGGAAGCCAAAAATGCCCACCCAGAGCCTCCGCGGGAGCCAAAAATCAGCTGCCCAGTGTGCACAGGCGTGTTGGAGCTAAGCTAGAGCAACAGCTCGCGTGCCGGCAGATATGGCTCCGCGTGCCACCTGTGGCACGCGTGCCATAGGTTCGCCATCACTGGTATAGTGTATGTTATAAAACAATAATACACACTGTGCTGTATTACAGCACAACTGTATGAACCAAAGGGTCAGAGGTGGTATTCAGCCGGTTCGGACCGGTTCGGGAGAACTGGTAGTGGAGATCTGTGGGCCTATATTGCTGTGTTTTTTGACACCGCATGGTGCGCACAAGTGAATTGCTGTGTTTTTTGATGCAGCACGCATGTGTGCAAGCCGTGCAGGCAAGCGAAGCGAGCGTGCACGTTCACATTTTTGATTCTGGCCGAACCGGTTGTTAAATTATGTGAAGCCCACCTCTGCAAAGGACATCAATTGAGAACATTTTATGCTAGAAACTTTTGGCTTATACATTATTTGAAATCCCTGGTCTTGATTTATTGTTACAAGGACTTTCAGCTACACATACAGAAAAGATTTTGCTTTGGACTGATAAGTTTTGTTCGGTTCCTCTGAGCCAACAGTTGGACTTTTTACTTAAGGCGGCGAACAGTCTCATGACGCCTCCTATATCAGTGGGGAACCTGCTCAGAAAGGACAGCACTGAAATTCAAAGCAACATGCCAACTGGCAGCAACTGCTTTTCTTCATACTTTAATGTTTACAGCAGGTATATAAAACACTTGCTAGCTGAATGCCGCTATTTCCCTCAGATCCTCCCCTTCCATTGCTAAAACGAAGCCTTCAAGGAACATCGTTACACTATCAGCGGCCCCACTGCCCTGGAGGAAAAATGTTTTATTTTTAAGTGTCTAAAAGCCTGCTTCCCATGATTTAGGAGGCTCTCCTTCATATAGGTGTCATGGCTGAAGCATGGCTTGCAGCTCGAACCCCATTCCCAGCCAGACAAGAAGCAATGGGGGGGGGGGGGGAGGGAATGAATGGAATGAAAGGGAGGTATTGGGAGTGGGCCCCAAAGGGATGGAAGAGAGCAGACTCAAAGCTTGTAGCTATGTCAGATGCCAATCTTCGCTTTCTTTGAATCTGGCTAGCAACTGCCATAACCGTGTGGTGTGTGTGTGTATTGGGGAAGGGAAGGGATCTGGATGTGTGAAGGAATGCTGTGGGAAATAAGGGAGTATGCACACCAACAGGAACCAGAGGTGTCAAAGGGAGCTATCTTCCTGCCTTCAAGGACACCGACCCTGGGAAAGGAATTTACAACCCTGCCAGAGCCAACTGGTTTCCAAAACATTGGAAGATACCTGATTGGACTGCTCCCAAAGGGGGGGAGGGATTTGTGACATGGGGATTTGCTTTCAATATTTAATTTTCACACGGATTTTCCTCAGAGCTTGCCTCGGTTGTGCTGCACCCAGTATCTTTTCTCTTAACATCTATGGAGTCAAAGGTCATTCTTTCCTAGGAGCAAAGATGGGGCCAGTCTGACAGCCAACGTCTCAAGGTCAACCAGCTGGGAAAGTCAAGTCCCGTACCCAAACAAAATGAACATAGTGGATTGGAGGAAATAGTGACTGTGGAATGGCGGGGGGGGGGGGGAGGGAGGGAAGGGGGACATTTCATTATGCTATTTGTGTGGGAATCCATTAAATTAGCTTTGCTATTTCTGTTTCCATGTCAGCTCAGTAAATTGTATTCTTGGAAAATGAAGCTAGCCCAGGAGTCTTTATTTGCTGAATGAACTGCGTGGGACGGTTGACAGTAGGGCTCAAAGATATTCTAAATTCTAGCTTATTTCCAAACACATTCGAAGCAAAATAAATGGGCCTAACCTACCTTAAGATCTGTTCCTGGCAGGAGGAAATTCTTTTCATGAATTTGTAGAATATCTGGTTTCTCTTTTCAGCTTCACTCTTCTCATACTTCTCACCAGAACCATCAGGGGTGTAACTAAGCATAAGGGAGAGACAGTGATATTACACCAATCACAATATTACTGCATTAGTAACCAACTCAGAAGGGTTTTTTACTAAAGAGAGAAAGTGAAAACTATGAACTAGGATATCCACAGGATGTGGTTAAAAGCCATGCCAGCAGGGTTGAAGCTGTGCCTGGTTGATCCTACCTGAAGGGAGATTTATCTATACTCTTTTATGCTGTTGACTTTATGACTGATCCTGATCATTTTACATTTGTATTTTATTATCTGAATGGTCTGTGCTTTTGTGAACTGCTTTGAAGCCTAGAATAGAAAACTATAAATATTCAAATAGCAAGTCTCTTGAACATACTCCGTTTTTGCTGTACATTCTCCACATCTGCAGACCTGGCTGTTGCTTGGTACTAATTTTCCAGCCACTCTTCGCAATCCAGAGAAAACTTTCAGATTCACCTTGATTCAAGCCTCACCTTGCTGACATCAAATGGTCCAAATCTACATCCTCCCTCTGCTGATACTCCTTTAGAAGCCTCCGAGCATCATCCAGATCATCCCAACAGAGGTAGTCTTCTTCCTCCACTACACTGATGTAGTAGGGCTGGAACTCCTGGGCACAGCTGGAGGGCTTGATTTGCTCTTCCCAAGTCACATCACAAAAGGCCCCCGTGTTCTTCCCCAGGCTCATCCTCTGCAATAGAGCTGCACATTGTTTCTCTCTGGGAAAAGAGTTGAAAGTCCCACACAGCTCAGGCGGTGCCTCTCCCCAGTCGTCTGCTTCACTGCACCAGTCTGTGGCTGCTTGTGTCCATTCTTGCTCCTATCAAACCAAGGGATGCAGAAGTGACTTATGCAGAGCCAGATCCAAGCAGTTATAAAGCAGTTGCTTGAATCCATCCAGCTGGAGACCTTGAAGAATCAGGATATTTTTATATTCTTTCTTAATTCCAATATGAGCCATATTTGAGATGGACAGCTATATAAACTTAACTAATAAATAAATCTGGTTGGGTCCTTCTGCCCGCAGAACAGAGCTGTACCTTTGAGCTCTTTATGCTTCTTTTAGGGAACACAGTGAGGATTTTGCACAGCTGAAAACAACTTTGAAATTGAACACATGGCTATAAAAAACAATTCAAAATGATAATGGAGAATATTTGTAGCTTGGGGTTGAAATGAGAGGTACTTGGTGCTCTCTGAACTTTTCCTGCAGATGTTTTATTACCCAACCTAGGTAACATCATCAGTGCTAGTAAGGAATGGGATCTGCTCTCAATTTATATTCTAGCAGCTTGTCCCATCAGTGTTGGTGGAAGTGGTCTTGGGAGTTTCTTTGGTTGGGCTGTTTACTGTTAGCTGGTTTGACAGTTCTTTGATTGGGGTACTGTTTACTTCTTGATCTGTTGGTCTGATGTTAATCTTTGCATTAATCATGGCTCATCTGACTGTTGACTGCTGATAGGAAGGTGTTTTGGTCTTTTTGTTCCCTTTTTGGCTTGTTGATCGCCTCTTTTGTATAGTATGTTGCTTATGTGTCTATTGATGGCCAATTTGTCAAGAATGCCAGGCTTCCCGGAATTCTGTAGCATTTTTGGACTTGGCTTGGTCTAGGATGGTCACAGTTGCCCAATTGAAACTATGGTTAGTCTGCCCATATATTGTGAAATGAAAGAGTTTTCATCATGTCATGTCTTCTCCTTGGTGTTCATGGAATGGTGTTCTGACCATTGGTGTTCTCACAAATTGGCCATC
Source organism: Diadophis punctatus similis (assembly GCA_023053685.1). NCBI lineage: Eukaryota > Metazoa > Chordata > Lepidosauria > Squamata > Dipsadidae > Diadophis > Diadophis punctatus. Next base: position 18,708,624 of record JALIGW010000015.1, on the reverse strand, counting down.
AATAGACACATAAGACATAAACGTCTACATACTATGCAAAAGAGACAATCAACAAACCAAAAAAGAAACAAAAAGACCAAAACAGTTTCCTATCAGCAATCAACACCCAGTTGAGCCAAGACCAAGATTAACATCAGACCAACCAACAATCAAGAAATAAACAATACTCCAAACAAGCAAACACGAAACAGCCCAACCAAAGAACCTCCAAGACCACTTCCATCACTAGAAAATAAAAGCAAAACTCACTCTCTACTAGCACTGAGGATGTTACCTAGTTTGGGTAATGAAACATCTTCAAGAAAACCACCAAGAATCACAAATATACCCAAGTAGATTGAACTGGGAAAATATACCAAGATATAAGGACATTTTGACAGACAAAGGTAAATTGAAAACTACTCAAGAATTGGAGACACAAAGAATAAAAATGGACTGGTATATGAGATTGCAAATACAAGCAAGATATGATATAGACAATAAAATGGAGAGAATAAATTTAGAAATGACAGAACTAGATGAAATACTTATAGGAACAGAGGAGAGATTAATTAAGAAGCTATATACTTATCTATTACGTACTGATTTAGAATTTGAACAGGTGAGAGACACAATGATAAAATGGTTAAGAAATTTTGGTTATACCATAGAAATAGATAAGTGGCAGCAACTTTGGGAGAGAAATTATAAATTAACTATGGCAACTGCATATAAAGAAAATATGTATAAGATGTTTTATAGATGGCACATGTCACCAGATAGGATTAAATGTTGGAAATGTCAGCATAAGCCAGGTACTTTTTATCATATGTGGTGGACATGTGCAGAAGCAAAAAAATATTGGATTCGGATTAAAAAATGGCTGGGTAAAACAGTGAAACAAAATATAGAACTGAAACCAGAAATCTTTTTGTTGGGAATATTGCCAGAAGAATTTACCAAGGAAGATACATATTTGATTGTTCATGTGATTACTGCAGCTAGAATTGTATTTGCACAAAAATGGAAAGCAACAAAAATCCCATCTGATGGAGAAGTGATTAAAAAAATCTTAGACTGTGCAGAGATGAACAGATTGACTATGAAAATTAAAGACAAAGAAGATACAGAATTTTATAATGTATGGGTGAAATTTTACGATTGGTTAGAAAATGAATATAAATGAATATTTGAATATATATAAAAACAAAGTTTGATTGAAATTACAAAGAGAAGCAAAATGAATATTGATAGACTCAGATGACAAAACTAGATAGAGGCAGTATTAATTAATTAACATGTACCAAAATTATGAAGTATTTGTTTAGAAATGACATAAATGATAAATGAAGAAATGACACCAATGGGGTAGAAAATTAAAGGGAATAATAAATCAATCTGTTAAATATGAGATGATTTAAGATAAGAAGCACTCGAGGAAATGTAAAGAAGGAAAAAGAGGAAGTAGAAAGGAGGAAGGGGAAGAGGAGTGGAGTGGAGTGTAGGAAGGGGGAGAGAAGGAGAAGGTAGAGGGAAGAGGGGGAGATAGAGGGAGGGGAGTGTAAAGAAATAAAGAATAACAGGTGATGAATAGTAATATAAATTAATAGCACTTTAGCACTTTACTTATATACCGCTTCATAGTGCTTTCCAGCCCTCTCTAAGCGGTTTACAGAGTTCAGCATATTGCCCCCAACAATCTGGGTCCTCATTTTACCCACCTCGGAAGGATGGAAGGCTGAGTCAACCTTGAGCCTAGTGAGATTCGAACAGCTGGACTGCTGAACTAGCAATCAGATGAAGGTCGCAATGCTGCTTTTAACCACTGCGCTATCTCAGCTCAATTAGGTGTAACATAGAAGAATATTTCAAGAACAGTTGTATAATAATGTGTTTATTGATATAATCTAAGGTATATGTATTATGTATGGTAATGGTGGAGAAAAAATAAAAATAAAATTCAAAAAGAAAAGAAAAGAAAAGAAAACCACCAAGCTGAGTGAGTGCCAAGGACCCCTCAAATTTAACGATATTCTGGAGAGAAACTCCGATAGATTGTCTAGGCCAGGGGTCGGCAACCCGCGGCTCCGGAACCGCATGCGGCTCTTTCGCCCCTCTCCTGCGGCTCCGTTGCACCCACCAGTTGTTAAGTTTTTCTGTAATATTACCGGCTGATTTCATTCAGCTGTTCACCCCAGGTGACTCCTGGCGCGGCTTAAGAAGAGACTCTCTCCCATCCCAGTCACTCCTCACGTGGTTGGCCCCGCCCGTCGCCCCAGTCACTCATGTGGTTGGCCCCACCCGTCGCCCCAGTCACTCCACGTGGTTGAGAAAACAGAATCCTCACGTGGTTGGTCCCATCCGTCCCCCGCCCTTCCTCGCTTTGCCGGATAAGACAAGAAAGAAGAGAACAGACTCGCAGTCACTTCTTGCCTCACCGGAGAAGTTCGAACTGCAGTCCTTGCCTTGCCGGAGATCTGACTCACTACCCAGGAAGTCACTACTCGGTGAGAAGGTAAGTAATAGCGAGCGAGTGAGCGGGCGGGCGGGCGAGCGGGGAGGGGGGAACGCCGCATTTGCCTTCGGCAGCCCCTGATACCGCTTGGCCCATCCCCCATTACCACCAGGCTTGCCTTGCCTTCTGGCCAGCCTGGATACTCCCAGGTTTGGGCGAAGGGCAACCCCTGTCCGATACTGCCGGGCTTGGGCGAAGGGTGGGGGAGGGTGGGGGAATGCCGTGTTTGCCTTCGGCAGCCCCTGATACGGCTTGGCCTATCCCCCGTTACCAACGGGCTTTGATTGCCTTCAGGTCAGCCTGGTTACATACGGCTTGGGCCAGCCCCCGCTACCACCGGCAGAAGGGCAGCGGGGGAGGTGTGGATACGGCGGGGAGCTGACCGGAGCACTCACGAAGCAGACCTGTGCTTGCCTTTTCGAGGCAACAAGCATTCTGCCTTCGCGAGAACGCCTCATGGCCTGCCCAAATCACATTAACCACTTTAATTAAATATTTTAATTATATTTTACATTGTTCAGCACAATGTATCTTTTCTTTTATGTACACTGAGAGCATATGCACCAAGACAAATTCCTTGTGTGTCCAATCACACTTGGCCAATAAAGAATTCTATTCTATTCTATTGTATTTTTAATTCAGTTTGACAGATGACTGCACCCTACCCTCCAACACACGTTCAAAATGTTTTGTGGGTGGGTGGGAGTGATGTTGCATTGGCCACACCCACAAGACGTGGCTGGGAGGTCATGTGACCAGGGTGTGTGTCGAGTTGGCCACACTCACCCAGGTGTTGCAGCTCCCAGTGTTTTGTTTTCTGTGGGAAACGGGTCCAAGTGGCTCTTTGAGTGTTTAAGGTTGCAGACCCCTGGTATAGGCCAATTTCAGCTAAATTTCAGGCTGGGGTTTAGTTTTGAGACAGCCTTCGTTACACTTGTCAATGACCTGTGGTGGACCTGGGATGGCAAGAGATTGGATGGAAAGGAACCATCTATTCCTTTTTCTTTTTTGTTAAACTCTCTCTGAATTGTTTCAGCAAACAAAGGACATCCTCCAAGAGTGAAATATGCCAATCCCAACTGGAGCAGGCATCACATTAAGAAACAAACAAACAAAAAAAAAGAATAAATTAGGCATTTTTTAAAACAATCTGAACATTTTTCAACCAATTATAACCTAACCAACACATTAACAGAATGCTTCTGATTCACAGAGAATGTTTGCCTGCCCCTGCATCCAGACTGGGAAGTTGATGTAAAAAGGCATGTTAGTCTTCCCATTAATATTCCACATAACTATACCGAGCTACATACAGTAGCTATATTGAGACATGGTGCACAGATATAATAAATATATTCTGATGAAGACTACGCATATTATCTTGTAGCATGTTGCAAGCTACCCTTGTGTTTCAACAGTCTAATGTATATAAATGCTATCTCTCCCTACGTTTCACTGATACTTAGGACTAGTTCAGCTACTAGTTCAGTAGCCATTAAATGCCCCAATTCTAACGTGAATTTCTTAACTGATAGTCACGCAAAGGCTTGTACTTCTACATTAGAAGTTCCTCCACATTTAGAAAGCTGACCTGGCCACATGCACCTAGTTATAGAAAATATTCTCCGTGGCCCATGTTACCTGCTTCCATGTGCAGTCTTGCATTTCATTTCTTGGGACTTGCAAATACTGGGATCGTAACACCTTCCAGCTTTAAAAACATGGTACAGACAATAGCAAAAGAGACACAAATTAATGCTAACAAAATTACTTCACAGTAACTTTACTAGATTTGACAGCTTAGGGCAAAAAGGTAACCTGCATAAATCAAGAAATTTCTGATTTGTATTCCTTTTCTGCCATGTTCTCACTGGGTGAACTGATGCAGGATGCCACCCGATTCTAAAACAGGTTACTAGTCTATTTCGCTTTGCACAGTATTCACGCAACATATGGTTTGGTTTATTACCACACATTACCCCAACAGAGTAAAAAATAAACTATGGGTTATAAATCACAATGTTCACACAGCATACTAAGCCATACAGGCAGTCCTTGCTTAATGACGGTAATTTCTATCATAAATCAAATCACGTAACTTCATCACTTAGCAATTGCAATTCCCACAGTCTCAGTTGCCATTGTTAAATGAGGATCGTGGATTGTTAAGCAAGGATCTCACATGGCCATGACTTGCAAGCACAAGCAAAATCAGTGGAGAAGCTGGCAGGAGATCTCAAGTCCCAGTCAGCTCACAAGGCCAGTTGGCAGGTGAGTGTTACAGGGTGTGGGTAGGCAGGGATGCTGCACAAGCTTGGCCAGGCAAATGTATGATAGGGAGTGAAGGCAGGGGGATGTTGTGTGGCAGGCTCAACAGGAGAAAAGGCAGTGGGAGTGGCTTATGGGAGTGATTTGTGACCTTCCCTGCCGGTTTCCCCATTGACTTTGCTTGTGGGAAGCCAGTTGGGAAGGTTGCAAATGGTGAGCATGTGACTGTTGGATGCTGCAATTGTCTTAAGTGACAGCTGGAACTTCAAGGACCAGTTGCACATACCACTTGTTCAACAGTGTCACAACTTCTAACAGTTGCTGAACCTGTAAACAATGTTTATCATTTGCTGGGGTCCCTGAACCAAATAGCAGGAGCTCTGGAGTATTCTTTACCACTTGAGGTTTTTGGCATACAAGGAAGGTGCTCATCCATATCTCTCTTGCAAACTCTTGCAAGAGGAAAGGTCTACTTTTGGAAGGTGCAGAAAATATTAAGAACTTGATAGAGTAAAGTATTACATTGCATTACTTCTTAGTTACATACACAAATTTCACTTAAACACAAGAAGTTCTTGCCCTCAAAAGCCCAGATAAAACCCAAACCACCTTTCAGAATTCCCACAGCAGCTTTTCGTGGCACAAGCAAATACATTGATGACCCGGTGGTACTGGGAGCCTTCAAGGGGACAATAGATTTGCACCACGTGCAGCAAGCCAGCCCTGCAAACCTCACAGGACGGGTGGATCACAGGGACGGAGAGCCTCCAATCCTAGGAGAAAAGAGAAAGACCCCAACGTTGTTTAATCTTCAATAACGGATCTTTCTTCCTTTCTTCTTCCTTCCCTTTCCTTCCTGTTACCAAGCAGTGCCACAAAAAGCCCCCAGGTGTGCTGGTTAGCCCGCCCTCTAACCAGCTGGTCTAATATCTGCAGAGTCTGGGCTCTCGGCTACCCCCTTCCCCCCCACAACTGCCCAGCGCCATAAAGCTGGCCAGGTCAATTGCGGCCGAGGGTTTCAACCCCACGGAGGACACCCGGCTACCCCACCCAGCATCGGGGCAAGAGCGAGGAAGCGCGGCTGAACTGCGGCGCCTGCAGAGGGAAGGCGGAGGCTCGAGGCCTTCCATGTCTTCGACATTCCTGAGGTTTCAGGCGGGGACCCTCGCGGGATGCCTCGCTCGACCATTGCCCGGGCTCCCGCTTACTATCCCACCCAGACCGCCTGGAGGAAGAGGCGGCGGCGTCCAGCGGAACGGCTCCAGGTCCCCCACCCACCGGAGACCCGCCCAGCTTGCTGGCGGTGCCCTGCAACGGGAGGCCATCGCCCGGCGGGACGGCGGCGTCGCGAAGCCCCAGCAGCACCCGGGCCGGAGCGGCCGCCATGGCGCCTCGGGCCACCCACGTGGCGGAAGAAGCGGCAGGACGACCGGAAGCGCCCCCTCCGGAGACGGCAGGCGAGGGCGGCCAAATGTGGGCGCGCGAAGCTGTCCCTTTCCAGCCAGAAGCCGGGCTGCTGCTGCTGCTGGGGCGGCTCTCGGGAGGACGGAAGGGCACCGGTGAGCGTCGCCGGACGCGCCCAGCTTCTTATGCGGAGGAGGTGCGGGGGGCTGCTTCCTGGCTGGGAAGGGGCAGGGGGTGGCGGTTGCCGCGGATGTAAATGCTGCAGCGGGCGAGCGCCGCGTCTCCTCCAGCACCCTTCACCTTCCTGACAGGCTGCGGCTGCGGGAATTCCGCCTCCGTCGTTGCTAAAGACAAGCGGGAGAGCGGGGCAGCCCCCTTTCCCGCAGCCCTTTGCAGGTAAAGCCAGGAATAACAAAAAAGTAATCGGCATGTTTTTTCTAATTTCAGGCAGGCATAGGTTTAAGACGCAGATTTAAATCATGTCCCATTTTGAAATTAAAATCCCTCCTAAGCATTGGCAATTGAACAGGATCTGCCTCCCTACAATGTAAGGATGTCATCCAATCGTTGATTGTGCGGCCCACAATCGTCTTTTTAAATATAAATGTGCAAAAACGGCATCTGTGGGATGAGAGTGAACATTCTTGCGCTTTTTATGGGCCGAGTCACAGGTTTTCAAAAGCAGAAATTGGGAATGTTGGTTTTCCTGCACATCAAGTGTTTATCCTTGGGGGGGGGCGGGCTTCCTATTATTAGATGACCCTAATATGGCAAACCTATTCTGTGTTATTTTGACATTGAATGGTAATAGAAGAACGTGGACCATTAAGATGTAACATAAGAAAATGATCAAACATTTAAAATTTAGCCCGGTTAAAATTAATACTAAGCATGGTTCCATCCAAAGCTGTGAGGCTGTAGGTTTAATTGATAAACTTTACGTGGCCAAACTGGTCTTAAAACAAGTGGTCCAAATATCTATGTCTGAAATATGATTGAGCTGTAAAGAAATTTCACAAAGATTACTTTTCTTATTGAATGGTTTTATTCTGGCTTAAAAGAAGGCCCACTTTTCCGTAGCAAGATACACTGAAGGGACATGCTGCTGTTCATTGGGGTACAGTACACCCCAATTAGTAAACTCAAATAACTGATGGGTAAATCGAAACCAAATCATACCTTCATAATATCTCATTGGTATTTACAATTTATCTGGTTTAAATAAGTTTGGGACACCTTATACAATATACATAGTTATTGCAACAATACAGCACTTGCCTTTTGTCTAAAAAGCCCTCTCCAAACTGTTCAGTATCATGATTTGTGGATTCCAAAAAGGCGTTAACATGCAGAATATTACTAAACAATCGTATCTAATTCTACAGTCGCCAAATACTTGACCTCAAATGGAAATGAATTACAAAATACTTCCTTATAGTGCTATACAAAAAATATAAAATTATGGTTCTATCACTTTAGTATTCCCATTTGCTAACAGTGCATTTATCCACATTTTATCACTACTGAACACGAAGGAAAATGAACAAAAATTCAGCAAATTAGATAAAATATTTTAATCTTTGGATCCCTTTATTCTTGAGGCTTTCAGATATACATAAAAATACAAATTATTAAAGATCTGTATCTAATTATAACTTAATAGCAAAAGAAGTCATAACTAGTTATTCAGAATTAACCTCAGTTACTCCAAGCAAAATCACTCTAGTGATACTGGGGTAAAAATGAACAGTCAATGTCTCCAAGCTACAGTCCATCAAAACTCTGGCAATCGCAGACACGAAGAAATCATTCTTAATTAAGTATGCCAACAATACAAAACAACATTTTAAGAATCGGCACATGGAGACATTTCATTTTTATTCCAGGCACATCAACGGGAACAAGAAGTCAGTGACTGGCTCTTTTTTCACTTACTATCATAACATGACCTGCAAACTGTGCATAAAGTGTTAAAGGTTTATCTTTATCTAAATAGTCCCTTAGTGTGGTCCAATCCTAGAGAAGACCAAAAACTAGAAAATGGATTTCTTGCAAGAGAAATATTTTAATCCTTCTGAATAATGGAAGAACATTTCAAATATTTATTGGTAGTCAAAATATAAAAACAAACAAATTTAAAGCTGAAAAGCTAGAAAGAAACCCTCCAAACATGTGTTTAGCATTTCAACACGGCAGTTTTGTAGACTTAAAAATGTTTCTTCTTAAAAAATTAGTTGCTTTTTATACAGCTATACAAAATCCCTAGTGTTTCTTTGGCAATGGGATAATCATGGAATTATACAACTATAAAAAGCTTCCTTTGCCTAAGAAACAGCATTTTCCATGTTTATACTTTTTTTACTGACAAACCAATTTTTTTACTACCCAGCATCCTATTTGACAAAAATTACAACTATCTGAAAAGAGATTATAGGATTTCAAATACAACCTTCACTGGATCAACACACTCACAGTACTGACGGCCTTCTGCATACAATTGTCTTTATAGCCTGCAGCAATTATAAAATACAATTTTAATTCAGAAAACCCCTTTTTGTAATGAAAAAAAATTACTAAAACTCCACTGAAGTACTGCTTTATACTTTTAACTATATGTAAGAAATTATTTAAGTTTTCTATCTCAAATATATTTAATATTCTTGTTTTTGAAGATGGCCATATTTTCAAAAAAAAGTTACTGCTCCTTTGAAATTAAAAACGAATGCTAGTGCTGGTGAAGTTTTAACAGCAAATGAACATAATTCTTTGCAAAAACCAACACCTTCTCGGTACCATGAAGATCAGCAAGTCCACCTGCTTTCAAATTCTTTGTAGATTATGCTGCAACTTTGTTGTCTTTCTAAAAAGCAATACAAGATTAACATTACTTTTGGTTCAAGCTGGTATAAAGTCAATTTGATCAAGATCATAAACATTTTGAAAGATGGGCAGCCATACAAATTTGATAAATAATAAACTTGTCATCAAATTTTCTAAATGAATAAATGAGTTTCATTACATTCACTAGACCCTGCCAGCTATGTTATATAATATAAATAAACTCCTACAATAATGATAACTACTGTATATCAAAATATGAATGGGATAAAACAATTTATGCTCTTTAGAAAAAAAATAAGCCATGCCTCTTCCATTAGCGCTGTGAAAAGTCCCAATTCATTGCCTGGTAGAGATGGAAAGTTCCTTGCTATTGCTGGGGAGTATAGCTAATGATGTTAGACAAAGTGGTCTGACTTGATAAAAAGGAAACTTTACCATGAATTTGTAGCCCATTTAATGTGCTGCTTAATTAATTCAACAAGGCCACCCACCAGTGGCGGAAAAGGAAAGAAAAAACTGGCAGGAAGATTCATAGAACCATTTCAGGTTTTGTTTTCTGTTTCATTGTACTTATAAGATCATATTTGTAAAAAAGATGTACTGAGATAATGGTAATGGTACCAAGAAAAAAAGTGAGTGAATTATCTAAACCAGGGGTCTCCAATATTGGCAACTTTAAGACTTGTGGAATTCTGGGAGTTGAAGTTGCCAAGGTTGGAGACCCCTGATCTAAACTATTTTAGTTATGTAAATAGCACTATAATTAGTAATTTACAGATTAGTAATAATGTTGGTAACTGCCTTACCCTATATTCAAAATCTGCGAACTCCCTGCCACCACGGCCACCTCTGAATCCACCACGAAAACCCCGAGGAGCATTGAAGGGTCCTCTTGTGTTTCCACGCCCTCTACCTGCCCGGAAGCCACCAGCTCCTCCACTTCCCCCTCTGCCTCTGTATCCCCCCCGACCACGGTTTGAACGCAGTGGAATTCCGAATGTCTCTGCATTTATTCTTCTTTCCTCTGCCCAGTTTGGTCTTCGGTCTCTGAAAAATAAGAAGTGACACGTTGCTGTTGCTTCAATTTCTTCCTAAAAAGATACTTCCAGCAAATGACCACTAGAAATGCCAGGGTTAGTTAGCAAAATGAAAAGTAAAAACTGTATTGCAGCGTATTATGTAACCCCTTTCTCAAACCTTTAGTAGTGGACACCCAAAGGAAAAGAAACAGGTGAATTTAGAAATGCCAACATTAAGTTCCACTTGGGAGAGAACGGAGATCAGAAGGAATTCATTAAACTGTTGATAAACTGATGCAGTGCTTAGAAGTCTCTCAAATGTTTTAAAAAATGGGTTGCACCTTTTTGCAAGACAAAAATGATGAAACAACCTTGTCCACTGCCTCAGCCTTGGATTTTGAGAAAACCTGCCTGATTTTAGCAGAAGTCTGAATCTCATTGCCAGTCTGCCACCTTCAGTATACTCTGCTTTGCTGGCATCCTGCCATAACATGCAGAGGGGCAGAGATTGGGGAAGTAGGAGGGAGGAATGACAGGGTGACAAGAACCAGAAGTGTCAGACCGGCCAATCAAGGACAGAGCCATGAGAACAGACTGCGAAACTCCATCAAAGAGGCGTCAAATATCATTGGATACTGACAGTCAATGAGGGAGGGCCAGGGAAGAGGGAAAAATGCCGGTTTTGCGTAGGAATATTCAGATCCAGCTTTGCTTATGCTGTAGCCACTTGACTTTAGTAAAAGTAAACCTTTCACTTCAAAAATGGAGTCGAGGGTCTTTCTTTCTTAAATGCTCAAATCGGGACAAGCCTGACACTCAGAAGTCTCCATCTATGGTTCATATGTCCTGCAGCAAAATGAGTAGAGTAGAATGAACTGTGGCATGCCTCCTGAATACAGAAGAAAGATTATACTTCTAAAAACAAGCTACTAGTATTCGCATTAGATAGAAAGCATTTTTAATTGCAGACACTGCAATCAAAAGTTGCACCCACCTACATGATGGACTAGTCCAGTTCATTTACTGCCTTCATTCTGCTTAACGTGAAAAAGAAATCTCAATTCTCTACTCACATTCAAAATTCTGGCTCAGACATGCTACCTGTCAGTGTCAAAGGAATGCCATGTGCAGCTTGCTCTGAAAAACTTGGTACCTGTTGTCATCACAGGAAATGTTATCAAAGAAAGACTTGGTTTTGTCATAGTAGCAATTGGGGCCAAGTGGGTCCTCCTCATCTGCATTGCCTTCACTGTTTTGAGTGTCAACACCTGAATCGCCTTTATCTTCCCCATTCACAGGTTTTTCAGGCTTATCCTCTAGAAAATCAAGAGGCAAAAAGAAAAAACATCCTCAATGACCATTCTAGGAAAATAATCTCTGAAAAAAAGGCAGATAACCATTTAAATTCACTATCACTGCCTGATCTTCTTGGGGGCAGCTGCTTTTGGAGCAGAACAGTTCAATGACTGCAAACAACACTGTCACATGGGGGAAAGGAACCCCAAAACTGGGAAGAAACACAAAATGGTTCTTTTAATTTTTTTTCTGTTTCTTTTCGTACTCTTTTACCACACTTTACCATATTCCTCTAAGTAGCAAAAACTAAAGTTACACCAGGACAATCGGCTAGATCCAGATTTAGTTACATTTAGAATCAAAACACTTGAAGTCATGATGATTTTCAATCTATTCTAAGCATGATTGGTATGAACTGAGCCCACTGAAAACTGTATAATTACATTCTATTAATTCGGACTATTTGGGTACTTAAATCTGGTGCAGTTGCATTTTAGAATGTAAGACAACTCTGCAAATTACTTGAGGGAAAAGGAAAATTATGTAGGAGAAAACTCAAAGACTTTGAATATGTCTAAATGAAACCTCTTTTCAACAAAAACACCCGTAACGCTTAACAATAAAGTCAGCACGCCTCATAAAAATAAAAAAAGGCTCAGTTCACCACTTACCTTTCAGTTTTAGCTTATTATGAAATTCACGATCTATTTCATCTTTATTGAACTGTGCATTTGCACTTTCAAAGTCAAAATCCTTCTCAAACTTCATGGGAACATCCCGCCTAATACCAAACCTTCCTCTGCCTCCCCGATGACCTCCCCGGCTCCTCCGTGGAGGTGCACCTGGAACTGTAACAACAACAGAAAAAAAAGGGGGTCTAAAGGCTCCAGAGATTTTCAGGTTTTGGTAAACAGCATCCTGAGATGACATTCAACCTTGACCAATGGGCAATGTTCTGTTTCCCAATACTAATAATGTGAAACAACTTATATCTGATATCACCAGATAAGATCAGTTTACTGAAGACATACTGAATGTTTTATTTTGGATTAATTAGCTTAAAAAGTCACAGAAATCCTGAATTAATGTGTTTCACAAGACTGAAGATTGTTCTACTCAAATCATTTCAGGATCAAAAATATTTGCATTTTGCGTGAGACACAAACTCAAAAGTCATCAGTGATGAATACATACGAAGTATCCTTAGAAAGAAAGCTTATGAGCAAGCTCTGCCCCCCCCACCCCCCAATCTCTCAGGAGAGGAAAGAAGTTGCTTTTTCTCTTTCACAACATCCTTGTAATGTCTGAATAAGGAGCTAGCTGTTTGTGGATCAGAACTGAGATCCACTCTGGTCCTGGCTTGTTCCAATCAGCACTGGCTGAAACAAGCCACCTTCTCTGTATTCAGGGATATAATGCAAGATCTTCTATCCAGTTGTTCTCATGTCCAAAGGAAGGAGAAAATGAGGGGTGGGGGTGTTCTTGTAATATCAACCCTTTAAAGCTGGGAAGAACTTTTATGGCATCATAGTTTAGCCCACCCTAGGGCAGAACGTTTTATTTTCAAAAGTGATTTCAGTTTACCTATTTGTCGCCTGTTTTCATTTCTTAGATGTTCCACTTCACATCTTGTCACTTTCTGTGCTTCAGCTAGAAATAGAGGAAATGCAAATAATACTTATAATAAATACTTACAATAAACAGATTAAGCATTTTGTTTAGCACAAAAACACAGAATTGGTAGCAAGTGGAGTAGGGGTTTGTGAGAAAGCCGACTTGTTCACTGCTTCAAATGCAGATGTACAAGATTTTCTGTGCACATTTCAAGTGGTACATATCAGAAACAGGACCTGTACTTTTTGACCCCTGAACAGAACAAACAGGGTCAGGGTATGCTTTGGTCTCTGCATAAAGTGCAAGTGGTCCTCATTTAACAACCATTTGCTCTGTGGCCATTTGAACTCGCGATGGTGCTGAACGAGTGGTACTTAGGAATGGTCCTCAAGATTATGGCCGTCGCAGAGCCCCTGTGGTTTACATGAACACGGTTCAGGTGCTTAGCAATTAGCCTGGATTCCACCCATCACAGTGTCACGTCACTGTGATTTGTGGCCTTCCCTGCTGGTTTCCCACAAGCAAAGGCAATGGGGAAGCTGGGATCACGCGAGGTCCTTGCTTAGTGACAGTGACTGAGGCCTGCTGATTGCCATCACTAAGTGGCGTGGTCCAGTGAACCCCACTGCTTAGTGCTGACTCTTCTGGCCCCAATTACTGTCTTTAAGCAAGTACTACCTGTATGTTGGCAGTGGAAAGGTCAAGGTTGGTGGGATGCACTGCATTGGTATAGCAGCAGTGGCTAAAAAGGGAGAAAGAAAGGTGCTGGGAAGGTCAGGGTGGGAAGCCAGTGCCTTGGGGGCAGGTGAGAGATGTTGCGCTCTTAGCTCCTGAGGAGAGAAATATGACAGTGTGTGCTAGCCTTGCCCTACTCACCCCATATCAGGCTTTGTCTCATCTGGGGCTTGGGAAGAATCAAAATATTCCTGGTTTCATTTCTGCCAAACTCTGGCTGACTCTAAAGGTTTAGTGGAACTCTCAGAATGTGATGGGTTTGTTTCCAGATTAAGAACCATTAAGTTTTCTGTTCTGCATACGCCCCAGAACAAAAGGATACATTTTTCCAAGCTGGAATCCACCACGGAACAGACGTCTCTGCTGCCAGAAGTATCTCCCCCAGATACAAGACAGAAAGAGGTACCTATCATTTTATCTGCAGGCAGATCATCTCTATTCCACTTTAGCACATAAGACAAATCAAGATTCAATTACATGGACTTTCAAAAGACTAATAAAAAGAGCAAAATGTCTAAAACACCCCACCATACACAATGTTGCAGCATTATCATACTAAAGTAATATTCTACCTCTTCTGTGATCCTGGTGATCTAATGTTTTTTGGTTGATAGACCCAAGTGGTCGGTTTGAAATAGAACTTCTCCCAACTGGGACTGAGGCAGGTAAATGGGCCGTTTGCACTGCTTGTTCCAGGGTTGGACTCTTTCTCAAGTGATCTAAGGGCGGCGGGGTGGACCGAGCTGAAACAGAAGCAGGAATACAGGATTAGCTTAGGCTCTCCTTGAAAATCTACCAATTCACTTGAAGTAGTCCTAACTTTATCAAATAGAATTTATCTGTAAAGTTAGATGAAAATATTCCCCCTTTCTCACTTTAAAGAAAGGGAACTCATCTTGTTGTAAATCTTTATCTTCAGTCACTAATTCTCTTCCCATAAATTTTTCTCCTCTCTCTTTTAAGGAGGAAAGGATCCAGTAATACTGGATCTGCCAGACTTAGGTGGGGTGGATAATTTTATCACTTATTTAAATTTGAACAAGAAGGAAATTGCTTTCTTAACTTCTAGAGTCTTGTTATCTGGTTGGAAAAACAGATTGTGTATCCTCATTGCACAGAATTAACTCTCAGTTTATTGGGAAAAGGCACAATAAAACACCTTTCAATTATGTTTAATTATTGTGTTAATGTTATAACATTATGGCATTTCACTAATCAGATCACTGAAAATTCTAAAAAGTAGTACTATTAATTATGTTTTCAGAAAGTTTTTTCTCCCAAGTGAAATGTATGTTATGACATGTCTTTGAAATAGGTTATGAACGTATTCAAATAACAAAGCCACCAGTAGATATATTAGCGAAGGGCACAAACAATATTTTGAATTTTTAAGTTTGAAATATTTTGAGTTCAAAATATTTTTGGAATCATAAAAGAGGACAGGAGCAATTCTGGTTAGGTTGGACCGACTGTTTTGAATTTGAGAAAAGGCATTCATTTTTGAAACACATTGAATTTGAGATGTTTTGAATGCCACAACAGAACAGACAAAATAATGTGTAATTATAGAGTAAAACCAACCAAATATAATTGTACTTGAAAGCCACAGAATACAAATTAATATTTTCCTTATACCAAAGAATGTAGTACAGTAGTTCATGATATTGAATTCTAGAGGAAAGGATTTTTCAACAGTGACACCACTCAGAAGATCCTATTCACAGAGGTCAATAAACCTAGAGCCACTCAGGCACAATCTAGGCCTGCAATTTATCACAGCTTTTGTACCATTGTTGTCTGATGGAGATATTTAATCAACACCTCATTTGCAATGAGATAAAGCTTTCAATAATGATGCAAGAATCGGGTTATATAGGCAGTCGTTGACTTACGGCCACAATTGAGCCCAAAATTTTTGTTGCTAAGCAAAACAGGCAGTAAGTGAATTTTCTTCCGTTTTACAACCTTTCTTACCACAGTTGTTAAGTGAAACGCTGCAGTTGTTATTAACACGGCTGTTAAGTGAACCTGGCTTTCCCATTGACTTTACTTATCAGAAGGTTTCAAACGGTAGTCAAATAACCCCGAGACACTGCAACCGTCATACATACAGATACAGATTAACAGTTGGAAGGGACCTTGTAGGTTATCTAGTCCAACCCCCTTGCCCAAGTATACATGCCAGTTGCCAAGTATCCGAATTTTGAACATATGATCACGGAGATGCTGCAGTGGTCATAGTGTGAAAAACAATAACCCACATTTTCCAGTGCTGTTGTAACTTTGAATGGTCATTAAACAAAGGGTTGTAAGTAAAGGACTATCTGTATATCCAGCCAAAAACATGAGGGCATGAGAATCTAGGTTCCTTCTACGATAGGGGTGTCAAACTCAAGGCCCGAGGGCCAAATCTGGCCCAGGGGGTGTTTATATCTGGCCCCCGGGGCCGTCCTGGAAACAGCGAAGGACCAGCCTGCAGTGCCTCTGCCAGTGAAAAACGGAGCTTGGGAGAGCTGTGTGCTCCCGAGTGCCGTTTTTGCTGGCAGAGGGTTGCAGCAGGCTGTCACAGCCGAAAACGGAGCTTGGGAGCCCATTTTCACTGGCAGAGTGCTCTCGCCACTGCAGGCGCCAACAAAAGTGATGTCGAGCTCACCACGCCCCCTGGCCAAAAACAACCCTGATGCAGCCCTCAATGAAATCGAGTTTGACACCCGTTCTATGATATGTTTGTTTGCATTTATAGCTGCTGACTAGTACTCTTATGTAGAAAACAGACTACTCTCAAATAAGGATTTTAGAAATTATACCTGCAATTTCCTCACTAAGATCTAGTGTGAGCCAACATTCAAGGAACTTCAGCACAAGGCTTTAATATCTGATATGGAGAAACAGGGCAGGGCATATAAAAATGTTGTGCTGTGCTATCATTACTGTTTGGAGAGCAGAGATTTATAGCAGGGGTCTCCAACCTTGGCAACTTTTAAGACTTGTAGACTTCAACTCCCAGAGTTCCTCAGCCAGTTTCGCTTCATTGAGGAATTCTGGGAGTTGAAATCCACAAGTCTGAAAGTTGCCAAGGTTGGAGACTCCTGATTTATAGAACATCTATTACGTTGTGGAATACATGACTGAATACATGACAATTATAAGGAACATGAAAGGATTAATTCTCTACCTTGAGAGAGCTGTGTTTTTAGTGATCTTGCATCTGTGGTAAAAGTGGAACCAACTGCACTGTTTTGGGACAAGCTAGTACTCGCTGGAGTTTCTGTTCCAAACGATGTTAATGAATTTCCTGCATCAAGATAAATGAAATGTTATTTTTACCATTATTTTTTTTAACAGATGAAGTCACTCAGATACCTTGGCTACATCTGGCTCTATATGGGATTGCCCTTGAAGGCCACTCAGCTCAACTCATCCAAAAGGGAGCAGCTACAGGCATCCGTTTGCCCATACTCTACTGCAGGGGTCTCCAATCTTGGCAACTTTAAGACTTGTGGACTTCAACTCCCAGAATTCCTCAGCTAGCGAAGCTTCGCTGGCTGAGGAATTCTGGGAGTTGAAGTCCACAAGTCTTAAAGTTGCCAAGATTGGAGACCCCTGCTCTACGGGGTCTCCAAATATACCTTTTGCTTGTTGAAGAAAAAAACAATGCAGCTTACCAACACCAACAGCCCCGAACTGCTGACTCACTAATGGGCTTGGACTAAACTGACTGTAGGCCGGCATTCTGCCGAAAGGACCATAAGAACCCACAGACTGGAATGAAGAAGTAGAAGATGATCCTAGAGAAGACTGAAGAAAACAATATTTGGAAGAGACTCATCAACACAGAGAAAAATAGAGCCCCAAGAGATTTTGTGCTGTTTTCTAGAAATCAACAAGAACAAAAGAGGCTCTTCTTTTAAGTCTTCACAATCAATGGCGTGCAAGAAATGCAATTGTCCATTCATAAAAAATCATTTTACTCATTGGAGACATACATAATTTTAATTTTCATCAACTCATCAGCCATTAATTAAGGTAACAAAGTATGGAATAACAATGACTTAAACCTGAATACGAGGCTATGTCCACTAAAACTCTTAAGTTATACTGGCCACTCCCTCTTATTCTATGTTTTGTTATTCTAGCAGCAACATGCATGCCGAGTTAGCTTTTTTCACACTTGCATCATTTGTACATGTGTTGTTGATTTATAAACACTTGCTAAGGCATTTGCTAGCATTTCCCCCTGTGGAGATGTGGGAAAACATTGTTCAAAGGCTCTGAACCATGGCGCTTGTCAGTTTTTCACCTGATTTGAGGTCCATTCCTGTGTGCAGGAGGAAGAGACTTCAAATATCCTCTCCACTTGCAACATTCCCTGCTGGCTTCCCATGGACTTTGGGGGGAAACTGGCAGAGAAGATTCCAAATTTATTTATTTATTTATTTATTTATTTATTTATTTATTTATTTATTTATTTATTTATTTGTCTGTCTGTCTATTTATTTATTAATTATTTTATTTTATTTTATTTTAATTTATTATTTATTTATTTTATTCCTTCCTTCCTTCCTTTTTTTTGCTGCCCAACTCCCTAGGTGGCGATCACCTGATTGCAGGGGACTTGGCAACTGGTCGTAAATACGAACAGGCGGTCAAACACCTGAAATGCGTCTATGTGATGGGAAGCAGGTAGTGCCTTACAGCACCCATTCCAAAGCTGTTGTGACTGCAAATAGTCATTAATGACCAGCTGTAAGTCAAGGACTACATATTAGATATTTGCCTTGATCATTATTTTATTAATACCGTAGTACTATTATTTAAGATTCATGATATCCTGTTGGTAATTGTGTTATATGAAATTTAAGCTTATTATTAGCAATTTAATAAATTAGCGATAATCAGCATTTCAGCATGGCATCGGTGTCTCTTTTTGAAGTTTAGGAAATCACATTTTTCCCTTGAGCCAAAGCCATTTTCTTTGATGTACAAAAACTAGCCTTTTCAGCAACCAAACAATAGAAGTGTCCTCTGAAGTCCTTTATTAAAGCTGCAAGTGTTAAAGAAACAAACCCCCAAGGGCAAAAGGGGAAGATGTAACATACTTCAAGGACTTCTGCCTTTTTTCATGTCTAACAAAACAAAAGCCTTGATTGCACACCAATGTTATTTGTTTGATTGTTGCTTCGCATATATAAAGCGTATGTATCATTTATTTCTGAACCCTATATATAGACTTGCAAATTCCCTTAACAAATGCCTTTCACTTTGCCTCAAGTACCTGTAGTTCTATTGTTGGGGATAAAAGGAAGTGAAAAATCCATTATGCAAAGGTATAGGGAAATCCATTATGCAAATTCAGGGAAATATTCAGCAAATATTTATGTATAGTAACATTCAATGCACTTTAAAACACACAAACACACACACTTCACAATTAGACCTCACTCTCATAAAACTCAGTGTGTTATAGAGTGATACCTGAACAATTGCTGGATCTTGGGGAAGAGAACACTGTGGTTTAGGAGGTTCACAAACAGTTAAATCCTTAATATCACTTCCGCGGAATATAATGTATTCGAATACTTCATCACGAGGTGGTATAGGCCGATCAGTTGGTCTGTCTTCAGTTCCAAATGAACAAACTGCAGAACAAAACAATTTTATATCAATGTTATATGCAAACAATTCAAGAATTTGAATCATTAAAGTATTTGCTCTAAGCCAGGGTGTCAAACTCGATTTAATTGATGGCTGCATTAGGGTTGTTTGAGCTGGGGGGAGGGAGAGACGTGGCCAGGTTGGCTGTGGCCAGCTCGACGTCACTCGTCAGGGGCACCCACACACAGTACACAGCCTTCCCGAGCTCTGTTTTCACTGGCAAAGGGTTGCAGGAGGCCCTGGCGGCCGAAAACGGAGCTCGGGAGCCCGTTTTTGCTGGCAGAAGCACCACGGGCCGGTCCTTCGCTGTTTCCAGGACAGCCCCGCAGGCCAGATCTAAGTACCCTGTGGGCCGGATCTGGCCCTTGGGCCTTGAATTTGACACCCCTGCTCTAAGCCATGAGTATCCAACTGCACTGAGTGAAGAAGAATCGTCTTGGACAATAGTTAATGTATATAAATCACATATTAATGTTAAAGTTTACAATCTTGTGGTGCGGCATTACTAACTGTCCAGGATTGCATGCAGTAGGCTGTAGGTTGGTCATATTTGCTCTAAGCAATCCTAGAGCAATATTACTCATACATTTGGTCTACTATGCCAATATTTTCAAATAAACATGATTTCTCAAAAATACAGGAGAGCTAAATAGAAGCATATCAATCTGAAACAATGTCTTATTTATTTCAGCATTTGCATGCTGCTCAGTGATGAATCTACAAAAATCTGTCACATCATGACTAGCTACCAATGGTCCATCAGATAAGAGCAATCAGAACCATTCAGTGTAGTCTCAAGCAGAAGCTTTAGCGTTAGTCACCTAAGTTACAAGAATCTCACCAGACTGACTGCATTCCCTGTGGAACGGCCAGATACTCAAGGTTTGAGATTCTGGAGGTCAGGCTTGGGCTGCTTTCTGCAGTGCAAGGACTCTAAGCTTGACCCCCTCTTAACATCTCCCTCCAGCCTAGCTGGAGATTCTACCAGAAAACACTGTTCAAACTAAACAAATTCTTACTACAACAGTAATACCCTAAAGCAGTGATGGCGAACCTTTTTTTCCTCGGGTGCCAAAAGCACGTGCGCATGTGCTATCGCGCATGCGCGAGTGCCCACACCCATAATTCAATCCCTGGGGAGGGCAAAAATGGCCTCCCCCACCACCATGGAGGCCTTCTGGAGGCCAGAAACAGCCCATTTCCCAACTTCTGGTGGGCTAGAGGCCCGTTATTTGTCCTCCCCAGGCTCCAGAGGCTTCCCTGGAGCTTGGGGAAGGTGAAAATGCCCTCCCCCGCCCGCTGGAGGCCCACCTGAAGCCGAAAACACCCTCCCAGAGCCTCTGTGCGAGCCAAAAATCAATGGCTGGAGTGCACATGCACGCTGGAGCTGAGCTAGGGCAACGGCTCGCGTGCCACCTGTGGCACACGTGCCATAGGTTCGCCATCACTGCCCTAAAGAGAAAATTAAGAACAGCTTCAAAGAAAGGAATAGCTGAAAGCAATTCAGAATACTAAATATTTTCATTAATAGCAACTTGAAATAAGAGCAGAGCCTGTTTAAAATATATTTCAAGGCCACAAAAAAGGAAGCTTGCAAGCTACCTGCCCTTTCATGTGGATATATATTATTCTACAATGCCAATATTTTTAACCTGTCCTTTTAAATTTTAAAACAAACAACAGATATATAGAGGTGGAACATCTGGGAGTAGCAGGCTAGTGATGTCAGTAGTGTCGGCTATAATCATCAATGCATCTGTGCAGGGGTGTCAAACTTGAGGCCTACGGGCCAGATGCGTCATGCGCTGGCCACGCCCATCTCCATTTTAGCAAACAGGAAAAAAGTTGTGATACGTCACATGACGTGACGCCATGAGTTTGACACCCCTGGTTTAGAGAAAAGCAGATCAACTACATGCCTTGCAGAAACACCTGAAGTGCCGTTTAGATCCACAAACTTGATTCAGAACAACAAGTAGTCTACATTTAGCAATCACAACTGGGACCGGCAACTTGACTGTCAAGCAAGACCATGACTATGCTTATGATCCTTACTTCACTTTTCCTTTGCTTTACTGGGCTGCCATGGTCCAAAATGCGAGAGGCCATAGTAACTTTTTCAGCACTGTTTTAACTGCAGTCACTAAATGAGGCAGTCACTAAAGAAAGACTACTTGTATTGTATGTGGGAATAAATCTTTATAGAACAGGGATGGGCAACTAATTTTCCCAACAGACCACATGAGAAACTGGAAGTGTTTTGGAGGACCGAACCAATAGGCTGAACTTAATTCTACTTAATATTAATTTGCTTTATAAAAAGCAGTAAATTGTATGGTTTTAGTTAGCTGCTACTGGTAAGAATACACACTCCGATTAGGCTATGAAAACATGGAGCATCTCAAATTACAGCAGTAAAAAATCGTAGAAACGCCAATCATTGTATCATTATTTCATTTTATTTTCAACATAACATACTTTTAACCTTCACCAAAAAAAACCCTGAAAATTTATATGCTTTTCAGTATGTCAAAAGACCTGCAATTAATTAACTTTATACAAAAAGCAGTGTGCTTTTGATTTTCAGTTCTTTTTTCTTATTCAGTGAGAAAATTCAGTCTGTCTTGGGACGGAACAAGGGCACTGAAGTCTGGTTGAATGTGTGAGGTTGATATGCAAAGGACAGGTGACAGGTGACCATCAATGTTGATCCAAAGAGATTTAACATCTTCTGAACATGCCTCCTCATGTGTGGAAAGTTCTGCTCTTTGAGAGAAAAGTAAAAACCCAGCAGTGCTCTGCCAGTAGTGTATCAGACGGCAGGTCAATGAATTTGAGCTGAACATTGCTGGGTGTATTATCCACACTGCAGGTTAAGGGAGGAAAAAATCAAGTGCATTTCATTCTCAACTATTCTGAAGTCTTTAAATTGCCTTGGAAACTCACCACGCAGTGCACTTAATAACATGGATGAGTATCTGCAGAGTTGATCAGCTGATGGCGTGGCTTCCTTTAGCATTGGCAAGCGGCTAAGAATGTTGGCCTTCATTTGGCTTGAAAGAAACCGCACATTTCTCGTGATCTGGCCATTGTATAGTCCCCCAGGCCACATCCAGGCCTTTGGCCGCCCCTGTCTGGCCTATGCGAGGTCAATTGGAAATTAGGAATCAAATGTAAATAAGCACCCTAAAGGGGCGGAAGATGTTGAGTCGAGTCACGCTCTGGCAGCTCTGTGGTAGCCTATGTCCTGTCCAGGCTCTCACCAAAGCCAAGGAGAAAAAGTCAAAATTGTCTGCTTTGTTTGGCAGCTGAAGCTCCAGATTTCCTGCAATGCCCTCAATCTTTTTAGTTACGGTTCATTTGGAGAGGGGCACATTCTCAAATGCCTCTTTTTTCTTGGGACACAGTAGCCCTGTAGAGTCCACCGAACACTCTTTGATAAATTCCCCATCAAAAAATGGCTTACTGTTTTTTGCGATTTTGTGAGATACTACATAACTGTTCTTGACTGCTCCATCCCTGGATGTGTGAAGCTTGGCAAAAAAAATCCTTGTTCGTTTTCCAGCTTAGCTAGCAAAGCATCAGATGCCGCTGCCCACTCTGCATCAGTCAAGCTGTTCTACTTCTCTGTGTGTTTAGTCACATAGAAGGGATTCAAATTGTAATCCTTAAACAAAGCGATCTACATTTCACAAACTAAGCACACAGCTTTACCTTTGACTTCAGTAGATAAACACTTAGAAGTCCACATCTTGTTAAAAATTCTACAGACGGACACAACTAAATGGTTAAAACAACATAATGATCATAAGTTGAGGACTACCCATATGCTGTGGCAACTGCACTTCATCAAACGTTACAGGTAGTCAAGTTACAACATCGCTGAATAGGTCTCTGAAGTTACAGATGTTGCAGCATCCCATGATCAAGTGACCAAAATTTGGATGCTTGAGAGCCCATCCACACCTAGGGCCACAACTCCTCCCAGCTACTTATCTCCCCCATCTATGCACTTTTAGCTCCCTGAACTCCACAGCCCCTGCTGCCCTTCACCATTTTCCTGCTCCCACTGATGACCAAGTATGCCATGCCTGGTCGTGTGCTGTCACACGCACACACGCACGCACACACGCACACACGGTTTAGTGGGTTACCCGCAACTCCCTTCACCAAAAACACAGAACTGTCCCAGTTAAGTCCAGCCACAAGCAGATCGATGCTACTCCACAGAGCAATGGCCAATGAGTTCACAAGGCACTTGAAAGTGTCCCAACCAAAATAAACAGGCAAAATTAAATCCACAACACAAGAGGGTTCACAAGGCAAAAAAGGAGTTCACAAGGCATGATCCAAGTCAAGACATGGTGTCAATCCAAAGCAAGGCAAGAATCACAATGACCAGAAAACACACAGCTAGGAAAAGAACACGTCATTCCCAGCATGGCTTCCATCTGTCTGCTGTGCTAAAAAGCCAGCTTCTGGTGCAACTCATCAAGAAGGGTGAGGTTTTCTCCTTGCAAGTAATCTGGCAGACCTTCTCTGCTCCTGCCTTTTCTCTGCCCTATGTGTTTTTGGATCAGCTGCAGAAGGCAGTTCCTCTTCCTCATCGCTGACCAGCTGCAGCTGCATGCTTTCCCCACCTGAAGCCTCCGGGCTATCCTGCTGCAGCTGTACTTCAGCCAAATCCCTCTCAGACGGCTGCTTGGAGCCATTGACCAACTCCACTCCAGACATGCCTGGAACTGGTTCATTCTCCTCTGAGCTGACATCTGGAGATGTATCTGGGGAAGTATCCGGGGGAGTCATCACAGGTCCTTAATAAGGAAACTGCTAGCCTCATAAAGTTTTCTTCCCAAGGTTGCAAACGGCAGTTTCCTCACAGGACCTAGGTAAGATGGCCTCACATGGCCAGCAATTGTCTCATGAAAGGCCAGGCTGGGCACGTCTTGACAAGAAGATGGCAAAAATCAGCTGGGCCAGTGGAGGACAGGGTGGCAGCTGAGACAGGGCTAATGCTGCTATGGCTTTGTGCTGCCAATGCAATGTGGCATCCCACCAGTGACTTTGCACTGTGCAGCTGCAGCAACTGGTCTTCATGCTGTGGTTCAGGGCTTCTTGCAGCCTCAGAGTCATGGCACACCAGAAGCAACTGAGCAACAGTGTGGCAAGCAGCCCCAGAGCCTTACAGTTATGGTGCTCCTTGTACTGCAAGCCAGGGTGCAGGACACCCAAAAGGGCAGAGATGGGGGAGTGGGGGAGACAAGTGGGGGAATTGGAAGCAGTCTTTTTCCTTACTGAGGCTTGGGGCTGGGAGGGAAGAAGCCTGAAATGGCTTGGATTGGGGTGGACCCTTGGTCAATGATGGGTGGAATTTGATTAAGGACGGCAATGGGGAATGCCAGGATTGCAGTCGCTAAGCAATGCGTTCATATGACTTCGCATTTTGACTGCATCGCTTAGTGATTAAAAATCCAGACCCAATTACGGTCATAATTCGAGGACTACCTATATACAAAGAGGCACAACACGCAACACATGACTGCCCAGAAATATTTTATCTGCTATTTAGTATTTCCATGTTGTTAATTTTCTGAATTTTCTGCAACTTGTTCTTGATCAACGGTTCATTTTTATAATTCAAATCTCAAATTTTGACTGACAAATTGAATCTTTTAAAACACCACAATAATATAGCACGTCAGAATATACTGTGAAATAGAAGACAATCAATTCCTTAAACTATTCTATTCTCCACACAATAGCGTAGCCCAGGGGTGGTCAAACCGTGGCGCATGAGCCAAAAGTGGCGCATTGGATGATTACAAGTGGCACATTGCATCCTTGCGCCTACTTATTTTTTAAAAATAGGTGTCATAACTGAATCCATCTTAATATTTTCAACACCAAGTGATCTCAGTTCAATTCGTACAGCCTTCGGTAATGTTCAACTTCTCGGTGTCTGAAACTTAGAATGGAACTTGTGAGATGTTACTTTAGGCGGGTTTACAAACGTACGAATATTTTTATCGGTGTTGCCACTGCGCGTTCCTGCTCAAACAATCGCAAACACCGCGCACTAGCAACACAACACGTGTTTGAAGTCATGTGCGAATGAGCGGCGAGCGTTCGATATGGTCAGTCAGTTCTGACAAAGCTGGCTGTTTAATTCTGGGAGTTGAAGTCCACAAGTTTTAAAATTGCCAAGGTTGGAGACCCCTGGCTCTAGAACAATAATAAAGCAGTCTTTAAAAAATAAGTCTAATAATTTGAACATTCTACAGACATTTATAATTATTCACTTACCCCCTTCCATCCAGCAGAAAATAAAAATACTGCGTGTCTCTCCCAGCTATTTGCCTCTTTGCAGCTAGTTTCAGTTTCATTTTAGCACGTGGCAAATCAACTGTAGGTCGGGAAGCTGCTAATGACTTGCTTGGCTTTACAGGCTCTTCCCTGTTTGCTGCAAGCAGGTAAATTGCTGGAAGACAGAGGCCAAAGGGTGGGGGTGGGTGGGTCTACATTCGGTGTATAAGACACACCCAAGTTTTCACCCTCTTTTGGGGGGTATACTCCGTATACTCCGATACGGTAGCTTGTAGTTATGACACTGAAAAAAATGACTTCTGACCAGTTTTCACAATTACGACTGTTGCAGTACCCCCATGGTCACATGACCAAAATTCAGGGGCTTGACAACTGGCAAGTACAGGTAATCCTCAACTTGCAACAGTTCATTTAAATGACCGTTCAAAGTTAACAGCAGCACTGAAAAAAGTGACTTATGACCATTTTTCACACTTACAACCTTTGTAGCAGCCCCATGATCATGTGATCAAAATTCAGATGCTTGGCAACTGGCTCATACTTATGACTGTTGCTGTGTCCCAAGGTCATCTGATCACCTTTTGCAACCTTTTGGCAAGCAAAATCAACTTATCAGCCAATGCAATTTAAGCAATTGATATTGGAATATTATACATGCTTCCACAATGAAAAGCTAACAGCATTTTTAAATACTGACCAGACTTAAAAATATCTTACAACCAAGATGACCAGCCAAATACAGAAATTCTGTACTGAGAAAAACAGAACTTTTCAGTATATTTAGAAAAGAATCGTAACAATCGGAAAATGTGAACTACTATGGAAGCTGTTATACTGTGAATCAGACTATGTCTGGCTCACTTTTTACATGCTGAGCTGAGCTATCTTTTGTACCTTCTGCCTGCAGCAGCAGTTTAAACATCAGGTCTCCCTTTACAAAACTTCAGTCAGACCCTGTACTGTGGTTCCTATAATTTGGGTAAGCAGAGTTTGCTTAATTAGTCAAGATGTTTTGCCTGCAATCAAATTTTGTCTTCATTTAATGTTTCCTGGGGAAGTGACACAAGTTCTCTTTTTTAGATCAGTCTGCTGCTTGCTATGTCTACCTCACAGTGTCTACTCTATACCAACCCCAAATTCAAAACTAATAGTTCTTGTACTTTGAACTACAACTCACATCACTACCTCCAGCAAGAGTCCCACTGCCCCATACAGGGACTGTTGGATTGACAGCATCTTCAGGTACAGCTGAGATCCCAATTTACGTGTCCAACTTCAGACATTAATCTGGGAATGTCTACCTGAAGACGTTGGAGGGCTGAAAAGGCTTCTGAAATGCGTAACATATGTTCTACCAAAGAGTTATTTCCAAAAAGTGACACTTAAGTATTTCATACAGTAAAACTGGGAGGAATGAAAAGCAGAACAGAAATATTTACCCAAAAGATTAGGATCTTTGTTATTCTATTCACCCTAAGAGTATTTAAAGACTTAATTAGTGAGGATTTTTTTTTTAGAGAGACACAAAAGGGATGAAACTCAACAAACAATAATGTGCAGTGGAAGCAGAAACAAGACCAAGCACTGAAATGATCCAGGAAAGGCATTAAAAGTAGAAAAAAATCTTTGAAAACAAGTAATGCTCAAAATACCCCGTCAATGCTTTTTTTTTTTTTAATGGTTTTGAACCACCCAAAAACTATTTTTATTCAATGTTGCAAAGGCGGCTCGGGCTGAAGCCGGGGAATCGTCGCGTCAACCACAGATGGCCAAGGGACCATTTTAACCGGCCAAAGCCGTTTATATTTTTCTCTCCAATACAAACACAGCAACCGGCCCATCGATTAGCCGAGTGCCAAGGGCCAACGTCGGAAAGCCACCCAGGAGAAAGGGAGCAGAGGGAGGGGTCCCCGTGGGGCAAACAAGGGCTTCGCGGTCCCGGATCTCTCGCTCGCGGCGAGACGCGGCCCTGCCTCCCCATACTCCACGCCGGCGCCCCGCGAAGGAGGCCCTGGGAAGCCCGCTCCGCTCCTCACCCTTGGCCAGGGCCACGGTCGAGTTCTCGGTGTCGATGGTGTAGAGGATGCCCTCGTAGCGGATCTCGGCCTTGGAGATGAGGCTGATCTTGCTGCCGATGTATGGCGTGCCCCCACTCATGGCGCCGCCGACCTCGCCCGCCGCCGACTCCGCTTCCTTTCCGCGCCAGCGGCCTCCGGGCTACAGCCGCCCCAAAGCTCCCAATATGGCGGCCACCGCCTTCACCAGCGCCACGAAATGGATGCCGGGAAAGAGGAGCCACATCTCGCGAGAACCGCGAAGAAAACGGAGAATGCGGGGCGGGGGGATTGGGAGGCCATCGCTACGAATGTTGGGAGTTGTAGTCCAGGCGGGCTCGGATCGCCTGCCAGGCCGGTGGCGCGTAGGATGCCCGAGAAGGCGCGGCCTCCCTAGGATTCCGACGGCACGACGGTCTTTGTCTTGCTCTCGGGGCCGCCTGCTTGGTCGCAGTACCGGCCAGAAAGAGCATCTCTGTCCCGGGTTTCCCGGCCCCCTCAAGTAGGCAGGCCTCTGCCGCCGCAAGGCCCTCCTCCCGGCTCGTCCTCTTCCGCCGCCGGGCTGAAGGGCCCCATCTCGCCTGGCGGCCACCTGAATTTCGCGGGGACGCCGGACCTTGTTCTAGCGAACTGAGAAGCAGGGCGAAGAGGAGAAGGCCACGCTACCCGCGGGGAGATTTTCCCTCGATGGCCCGAGGAAGGCCGAGTCGTAAAGCGGGAGAAACTCGGGGGGGAATCCAGGCAGCGCTGTCGGCTGGCGACTGTTGCTCGGGAGGTTTCGATCTGCCTCGGGGCGGCTGGCGCGGGAGGAGCCCAAAGGCGCCTGGAGAGAGCAAGGCAGGCCTGGAGGAGAGGGCCTGCGGAGGCTGGGTCCGGCTCCCTGGCACCGGAGGGCTTCCGAGTCAGGCATCTCGACCCCTGCCCTTAACTCTGAATATTGGGAGTTGTGGGATGCAGCCTGTGGGAGGAGAGCAGCGGGGCTTAAAGCCTTCAAAGTTGACACACAGAAACCTCCAAGTGGCCTCAACGACTCTCTGAAAGGATGCAAATGACCAGCTGCCTGCAAGGAGCATAAATCCTTCCATTCCCCACCATCCAGTTGAAGAATGGGTGAGAAGTGTAAGGTCTTCAAAGAAAAACAAAGTCCAGTTGCATCTTGAAAAAGCACCTTTGGGACCTTCAGAGTTGTTTACGGCACTGTGGCCCATTCGGAAAGAAATTTAGAACAGGCACTTCTTCACACTATTCATTTATCTATCAAGTAGGTATCAAGCCATCCATCACATGATTGCAAAGCGTACATCAAAACGCTTCCTCCTAATCGATCTGTGTAAATCCAGTCCCAGTAGACCAGTGGTCCCCAACCAATGGAGCCTACAGGGAATGGATTTGCACAGATCAATTAGGAAGAAGTGTTTTGATGTAAGCTACACAATCATGGGATGGATGGCTTTATACACATTTGGCAAATAAATGAATAAATAGTTTGAAGAACTGCCTGTTCTAAATTTCTTTCCAATCGGCTTCGTGGTGGCCTTCGCCCCATTTTTTGCACCTTCATCTTACTGGACCACAACACCCCCTTGCATGCCTGCTGTATTTCACAACCTACCTCCCACGCTGCTCCAGAGCGCCCACCTGCAGGCCCACCAACTCCCCCATTTGTTTACTAATTTTGAAATATAGTATTGCATTGTTCAGGTAGTTACCTTTATGCATAATTTTCATTCTACTAGTCTACAACCTAAATGACTAAATATATTGCATAAGAAAAAAATAGTCATAATGACCTCACTCATACCATAATTATTTTGCTTTTTAAAAAAAATCTTTTATTTTTCACACCACATATTCCTTTAAAATGCTTAATGAAAAGAAAAAATAATCATAATGGGAACTTATTCAAGCAACTATGTTTAAAATAATCCATG
Organism: Diadophis punctatus similis; assembly: GCA_023053685.1. Lineage (NCBI taxonomy): Eukaryota > Metazoa > Chordata > Lepidosauria > Squamata > Dipsadidae > Diadophis > Diadophis punctatus. The sequence goes on along the minus strand of JALIGW010000015.1, from coordinate 18,678,989 downwards.
GCTTGGTGCAATGTGAATGTATGTGACAGAGTGTTTGGGACTTCAATCTAATACTTAACAGGAACTCTCATGAGGCACCCTCCAGAATCCTCACCCACATAGACTTTCCTCACAATATTGTGTGTTAACTGCTACCATCTAGTGGCAGCTTCATTCCTTGAATATTTGATGTTTTTAAAAGGGCCTAGTTCTTCTAGAACTACAGTTTAGAGATGAAATTGATGTTCATATTTATGTTTTTTTTAAATCACCAAAAATAGGGAAGGAAACAAATTTCTGGACAGAATAATTAATGGAACAGCTCACCTCCTGGAGTTGTGAGTGTTCCATCACAATTTTCAAAAATAGACTGGATGACCTTTCGACTAGGATGGTGTAAGGCTCCTGCCTTGAGCAGGGGGGTGGACTAGATGACCTCCGAGGTCCCTTCCAGCCCCTATGATTCTGTGTTCTATGTTGTAATTACTACACCTAGGGTAGTAATTAGAAACATCATACCAAGGAATAAAGCCTTTTTGAAAGTATTTAGGTGAATATTAGAATCATAGAACAACAGATTTGGAAGGGATCCTGGAGGTCTTCTAGTTCACCTCCCTGTTCGAGCAGAAGGCCCTATATTTCAGACAAATAGCTGTTTAATCTCTTCTTAAAAACCTCCAGTGAGAGAGCACCCACAACCATCTGCAGATTTGATGAGTTCCCTTTATATTCCCTCGTCTAAATTGTTGATGAAGAAGTTGGAAGTGTTCTGGGCTTTGAGATATCCCCTGCATCATTCCCTCAAATGTAGATGTAATTCCATTGAGGATTACACACTGAGTGTGGTTGGTCAGCCAGTTATGAATCCATCTTGTGGTGATGCTATCTAACCCTCATTTTTTGGGATCTTACAAAAAATAGGTTGTGGTCTACTTTGTCAAATGCCTTACAGAAATCTAAGTAAGCTATGTCTGCAGTATTTCCCTGATCCACTAATTTAGTCCCTTTGTCAAAGAATGTAATAAGATTTGTCTGGCATGATCTGTTTTTGACAAACACATGTTAGTTTCTAGTACAGGTAGTCCTTCACTTACAACAGTTTATTTAGTGACTATTCAAAGTTACAATGACACTGTAAAAAATGACATGACCGTTTTTCACACTGACAGCTGTTAAGCATCCCCATAGTTACATGATCAAAATTCAGATGCTTGGCAACTGACTCATATGATAGTTGCAGGGTCCCTGGGTCATGTGATCACCTTTTGTGATCTCCTGACAAGCCAAGTCAATGGGAAAGCTAGATTCACTTAACAACCTAACCTAACAGCTACAGTGATTCAATTAACAACTGTGGCAAGAAAAGTCATAAAATTGGGCAAAACTGGCTTAACAAATGTCTCGCTTAGCAACAGAAATTTTGGGCTCAATTATGGTCATAAGAACTAGCTGCAATAGCTTTGCTCATTTCTTGGTGCTTACAGGTTCCCTTTCAAAGAGGTTTTAAAATCTTAAGATGTACAAAGATGAGATGTGGAAAGGAATGGATGCAAAGAGAAGCATAAATAACCACAAGTCGGTTGAGAGCTTGTCTTACCCACAGCTGTTTAGCCATGGTGGGGAGAAATATGGGGGAAAGCATTTGAAGGGTTCACAGTGTCTCTGCTTTCATTGCCTCACTATAAATGGGGCTGGAAAAAATCACATTAAATTGCAAGATGGGGCACTGTAGAGTTGGCCTCTCAAAATCCCATTCAGTCATCTGCAGCAATCTTTCCAGTTACAGCCAGTCTAGTTTGCAGTACAAAAAGTGGGTATTTAGTTTGCTGTTTCCCCCATCCCCTCATAAACTAACTGTACAGTAATATAGGAGGTCTGTACTGTTCCCTGTACTGTACTGGTTACAGGTAGTCCTCAGTTAATGAACATTTGAACTTACGACTGTGTTGGATACTGGTTACAACTGGTTTTTGAACTTCCAGTTGTTGCAGCACCCCACAATCATGTGAGCATGCTCTTGATGCTTGGTTCCATGGTCACATGATTGTGATTTGCTACCTTTACCTTTATGAGCCACGGTGGCGCAGTGGTTAGAGTGCAGTACTGCAGGCTACTTCTGCTGCCTGCCAGCTGCCTGCAATTTGGCAGTTCGAATCTCACCAGGCTCCAGGTTGACTCAGCCTTCCATCCTTCAAAGGTCGGTAAAATGAGGACCCAGATCATTGGGGGCAATAGGCTGACTGTAAACCGCTTAGAGAGGGCTGTAAAGCACTGTGAAGCAGTATGTAAGTCTAAGTGCTATTGCTATTACCTGCCAGCTTTCCACAAGCAAAGTTGTAGGGAAGCCAGCAGCATAGTTCACAAGTTGCTTGGGCAAGTTTCTTCCACCTGTGCACCATCTCCCAGTTGTCCTGTGCTTGTGCTGCACAACATTTTGCCACCCACCCAGATACCCTCACACATCCTCACGCCCTACAGCAACCCCACCACCCTCACACCAAATCTCCTTCTGCCACTTGTGCATCTTGCACACTCTTTCCCAACTGGTAGCAGCCACTTTCCTGGCTTGAAAGTACCTCTCTTATCCTTTACGTTTTCTCTCCAAAAACTAGGATGGGTGCCTTCTGAGAACTTTCTTCACCCACACCTCTCCCTCAGACTCAGATTTTATTTATCAGACTGTTCTCTAGGCTGCGGCTCTTCATTCTGTCTCCCAAGATTATTGCGCCAAGCCAGGAATGGTCATTGGAGATTTTCATTCAGGTATTTTGGGTATTGTGACCAGGCTCACAAGGAAAGAACAAGACTGGGGAAAGTTGTTCTAGATGACATCTATGGACCCCCAAATGTAATACCTTTCATACTTCCTTTAAATCTTACGAGACTCTTTTATGACATCTTGCAGTTTCAGACAAAAACATAAAAGATTTGATGATCTAATTTAAAACAAAGTTAAAATTAAAACATGTGATTTGCTCATCTTTTTAGTTTTTAGGTGGTTTTTGAAAAAAAAATCCCAGAAGGGCACCTGATGCCTGAAAGTATTACTTTTTTTAGAAGAAATGTTATAATTATCCAAAACATAAATACAAAAAGTATGATAAACAAAAACTTGGGAACTTTATTGTTTTTGGTGTTTCATGTAAAGATTCGTGGTCCCTTTTTGTAAGATATTTTATTTTTCTGCCCTTTCTTTATCTTTTTATTTTTATCCTTTTATTTTTTATTTTTGGACTGACAGGTCTCTGAGGATTTGTTTTATTCTTTCTGTTCTGACTAGAATTCTTAGGCTGCATGTTGCCACAACATATTTTGCAGCCAAAGGAAAACACATTGGATTCCTTTCTGATGCCTTTTGACTTGTGTTCCTTTGATTTTTATCAAGGTTATATTTTTATAATTTTCACTGTTCCAGGGATGTGCTGTAGTATGCAACAGTTTTCTATGCAGCAACAACCCTGCACTGGAACATTATTTTTACTTACAGACATTTAATTACATATTTTTGAGATTTCTAACAACAACATTTTTGAAGCTTCATTAAAACATGTGCATCTTTGAATAAAGATTAATATTATATGTTAATTCTGTACAGAAGTGCAAATAAAATTACAGAAGAGACATAGAGCAGTTTTACCCTATTGAACTGGGAGTAGAAATTTGGATATTTTTTCAGTAATCAAAAGGGTCTTCATAGAAAGACACAAATATTTCAAGAGGCCTTTCAGAGTGCATATTTAATCAAGAGAAGTTATCTTTCAGTAGCTGATCAAACATTCTCAATGGTCATCTGTAGTCTTATCAACATAAAAAAAACTGGCAGAAGAGCTGGCAGAGTATGGGGTGGGGGTGGAGTTAAATGTATCATCAGTTTAGAGTCCTTGCGTTGCCACAAGATATCAAAGTACAGCCTTCCTTGAATTCTCTTAACTCTTCTGTAGCACCATTTTGGTGCTGACTGTTACTTGACCAAAGTCTTGTGTATAGGTCTGAATAAATCTATGCTACAGCTTTATAAATGATGCTGATTCTTTGTGCCTAACATTAATCTGGTCAATCATAAAAAAATTTAGAAAGAAAGAAAGGGAGGGAAAGCTGACAATATTGTATGCATCATGTGCTCTTCTCACGCCAGCAGCATAGTTGGATTTCACCACTGCTCCCCCCCCACAGTGTCAGCCTCCTTCTCTGTAATTTGATTTGTTGTTACTCCATGAAGCAGATCAGCAGAACAGGATAATAAAGAAACAGAGGGGATAGCTTCTAATTGTTCTGATCCAAGTTAATAAAATACAGATTTCCTAAGGTGAATATCAGGGGTGGGTTCCGGTTTTCTTCACTGCCAGTTCGCTCAGGGACCGCGGAGCAGAGGTGCCCAGTGAGTGGGGCGAGAGGCACGGGGATGCCAGAAGTGGTGGCATCGGCGGCAGGCTCCTACCCGCGTCTCCCGCCCGCCCGCCTCTCATTCTTTTAAATGCTAAGGCAAGAGGCGGGCGGGTGGGAGACCCGGGCAGGAGCCTGCCGCCGATGAGCTCCCCCCCCCGGCTTGGAAGTTTTAGTACCCGGCGTATAAGAAACCCCTGACTTTTGAGAAGATTTTCAAGGGGTAAAAAGTCATCTTATATGCCAGAACATACGGGTAACTAAATCGGCAAAATATAAAGAGAACCAGTACAAAATGTTTTATCGATGGTATATGGCACCCGATAAATTAGCTTTATCCAAATCTGGAGCCAAACTGTTGGAAATGTGGTCAAAAGCAAGGTATCTTCTATCATACATGGTGGTTATGTACGGAAACAAAAAAATATTGGGTAAAAATTCATAGATGGATACAGGAAATAACAGGCTTCCAAATAGAATTCACTTCAGAGCTATTTTTGTTAGGAATCACAAAAGGGGAATATAACAAAACAACCATATATATTATAATACATATTACAACAGCAGCAAGAATTGCATTTGCACAATGTTGGAGACAAAAGAATATACCCTCTGAAAGTTTAGTAATAAAAGAAATATTTGATTGTGCCGAAATGGACAAACTAACAATTAAATTGAAAGGACAAATGGATTCAGAATATCATGCAATATGGAAGAAATGGTACGATTGGATTGAGGATAGGAAAAACAAAAAGAGAGAGACAATTCTCAAGGAGAAGTAAAACATGTAATTGAAATGTATGGAATATATTTGGATTTAAATGTAAAGACATATAAATTTATAAATGACCTAGATGAGGGAATAGCAGGAGAACTAACCAAATTTGCAGACGATACCAAGCTGGCGGGAGTAGCAAACACCCCAGAGGACAGACTCAAAATCCAGAGGGACCTCGACAGACTCGAACACTGGGCCCAAACCAATAAAATGAAATTTAACACAGAGAAAAGTAAAATTCTGCACCTAGGCAAGAAGAATCAAAAATACATATACAAACTGGGCGAAACCACACTCAATAGCAGTGATTGCGAAAGGGATCTCGGAGTCCTGGTAGACAGCCAACTAAATATGAGCCAGCAGTGTGCAGCAGCAGCCAAAAAGGCCAACACAGTCCTGAGCTGCATAAATAGAGGGATACAATCAAGGACCAGAGTGGTACTAGTACCACTCTATAAAGCCTTGGTCAGACCACATCTAGAGTACTGTATCCAGTTTTGGTCACCACATTACAAAAAAGACATTGAAACTCTAGAGAAAGTGCAGAAGAGAGCAACCAGAATGATAAAGGGTCTGGAAAATAAAACATACGAAGAGCGGTTGCAGGAACTGAGCTTGGCCAGTCTAGCAAAGAGAAGGACCAGGGGTGACATGATAGCAGTGTTTCAATACTTGAGGGGATGCCACAGAGAGGAGGGGGTCAGGCTGTTCTCTATGGCACCAGAAAGCCAAACAAGGAATAACGGATGGAAGCTGACCAAGGAGAGATTCAACCTGGAAGTGAGGAGAAACTTTCTGACAGTGAGAGCGATCAACCAGTGGAACAGCTTGCCAGCGGAGGTTGTGAGAGCCCCAACACTTGCGACCTTCAAGAGGAGACTGGACTGCCATCTGTCTCAAATGGTGTAGGAACTCCTGCTTGAGCAGGGGGTTGGACTAGATGACCTACAAGGTCCCTTCCAACTCTAATAATAAATCTAAATAATTTGTAAATGCAATGATAAGTAAACAATATGTAACGATAAGTAAATAATATGTAAATGAGCACAGTCATGTATAAATTATGAGTATTTGTAAAAAAAGAAAAATACAATAACTATGTAAAAAAAGTTTTTGCATTTTAAAAAAAGTACACACCCTTGATAATTCTTTTGTTTTAATTCAACACTAGAGGGCAGTGTTTTTACATTATTTTACTTTGGTATATTAGTTTTAATTTCTTTTTCCTAAAAAATGGAATAAAAAATTCCAAATATAGGTTTTCCATTTTTATCAAGCAAAGTGTATTACATATCCTGTTATTTATTCTATTCTTTCTTATTTAGTTTTTTGTTTCTTTGATATCATATTTTCAGTAACAATGTAACTTTTGGTTGACAGCTGCAATATACTTAATGATAAAATTCTTGTTTTAGCCTGCAGTTAAATTTGTTGCAGCCTTACTATAGTCTTTTGATATTGGAAAACAGGTGTTGGTGGGAAGCTCCACTGATTTTCTCCTCTTCTGTTGCCATTAATTTTTCAGAGTCCTTTTATATCTACATCAGTGACAGCCACAAAGACCAGCCCAGCATTTTGGGGAAAGACATTCAAGTACTAATTCATAAGGATATGAACTGTAAATTTAAATAAATTGATTTGCCTGTAAATCTCATTGATTAGTAGGTAAATGAATAAAATTTGAGACCTGGGCTACTTCATCTCTATAACACACAATATAATATAACATACAATATATAATATATATAATATATAATGTAATATAATATAATACACAATATGAATTGACTTGCACATATTTATAATCCGAAGTCAGTCCCTCCAGAGAACAACTGATGTTCCATCTTCACATATGAAGGCATGGTCTAAGGCAGTGGTTCTCAACCTTCCTAATGCCGCGGCCCTTTAATACAGTTCCTCATGTTGTGGTGACCCCCAACCATAAAATAATAAAATTATTAGGAAACTCAGGGGTGGGTTCTAACTTACCTTGCTGCCGGTTCACTTCCTCCTGCGCTGCGTGGCCGTGCCTTGTGGGTGCATGTGCGCTTTGCACGTGCACGCATGCGCAGTGCCGATTTAAAAAAAAAAATTGCAAAAAAAAGCCGAAAACAAGATGACACATGTGCAGTGCCGGAAATTCGGCTTCTGCGCATGCTCAGAAGTTCCCATGGTACAGATATTTTCTTTTGCAGTAGTCTATTTGCATGTGGGTGGACCCGCCTGGAGACGGATAGAGGAGCGGTGTCTCCGTTCCTAAGACCATCAGAAATATGTGTTTTCCAATGGTCTTAGGCGACCCCTGTGAAAGGGTCGTTCGACCCCCAAAGGGGTCATGACCCACAGGTTGAGAACTGCTGGTCTAAGGAGTCTAACAGAATACTGTAGCATCTACCAAATTTTTGCAAGGTGAATTGAATTACGCTTCCAACTAGTCTTCACTACCCCAGTCAATTATATGTTTTTAAAATTAACTCTACGAAATCCTCCTCTGAGAAAGTGTTGATTGGAAAATAAACATACGATAAGACAGGATGTGAAGGTTGACCAGAAGAAACTAGAAAGAACTAAGGATTACAATTATAGGAGAAGAGACTCATTGATACAATGAAGCAACACTAACTATAAATAGTATTATAGGAGTAGTGCAGGATCAGAAGATGTGGAGAGTCCTGGTCCATAAAATTGACAAGAGTTGGACACAACTGAATGGATAGCCTCCCTCCCTCCCCCCTCCTCCTCATTATAGGTTTGGGAAATTGTTTGGGAACAACATACTCAGATATTACTTAAGAGTGTCTAATACTATAAAAATGGATTTAACAGAGAATATAAAAGAACAGATTTTACTAGATAAAACAGACTGAGGCTGATTTGAAATTGGATTTAAAAATGGATTTTTAAAGAATTCCAGGCAACAGTGATGTGGAAAAAGATACTTTGGATTTGAAATTGGATTTAAAAATGCCAGACTATAAGAGCAATATGAAAAAGGATGTCACAATGGATTTACATTTGAAACCGACTGATGTGTTAATAACTAAAGAGGACATACAAGTAATAAATCGGAAGAAAGATTTAGAATACCTTCTTATCTTGGATTTACCATGTCAAACTACTGAAGTTGTTCCTGAAAGGAGATTAAGAGAAAATGTTAAATCAACTTGCAGGACATTATTTGACAGGATTAATGATCAAGTTTTTAAAAAGTAAGCACAAGAAATATAAATTTGACCAGGGTTAAAATATATGTGTTATGGTTTCTGGTAGCTTTTAATGGATTTTTTTTTTTACCAGGACTAAATGACGAGGCTCTAATGATCTATTTTTTAAATGGTGAGAGATTTCTTTTGCTTTATTTCTTGGAGAAAGTGATAAATTGAAATACAAAATTAACTAAGATTAATATCTCTCTCCTTAGTTCAATGGAAGACTTCGAAGACTCTGAAAGCCGAGTGGACCTGTGGAAAGCTACAAAGAACCAAGACTGGATGGAACCATCGGAGGAGCTGGCACCTGGATCTGGCGAAAGCTGGGAAATATGGAAGGCATTGAGTAGGCTGAGCACAGGTACAAGAAGATCCAGAGACCCTCTGAACAAATGGGACAATCTGGTTGCTTCTGCTCTTTGCGATTGTGGTGATGTGCAGACAACAACACATGTATTACCTGCCTTTGTGCCCTGATTAATGTACACTTGAGAACGCAATTAATGTTGCTAGTTTCTGGGCAAGATGTTTAATTTGTGCATATATTTTAAATTTTATATCATTTACTATGCCTTATTTTAATTGGGTTAAATATTTTAAATGGGTGGAAACTAATCAAGGAGAGAAGCAACCTAGAACTATGGAGAAATTACCTGACAGTGAGAACAATTAATCAGTGGAACAGCATGCCTCCAGAAGTTGTGAATGCTCCAACATTGGAAGTTTTTAAGAAGAGATTGGATAACCATTTGTCTGAAGTGATGTAGGGTTTCCTGCCTAAGCAGGGGGTTGGACTAGAAGACCTCCAAGGTCCCTTCCAAGTCTGTTGTTGTTGTTGTTGTTGTTGTTGTTGTTATTATTATTATTATTATTATTGTGATGCTTCTGACACAAACTAACTACATCTATTTCTAGTAGCTCTTTTGCTGATTAGCTTTTGCAATTTGATTATTGATAAGGGATAAGATATGGGAAGAATTATTTTTACATTTAAATATTACAGAAAATAAGCTACTGAAATTGTTTATATTTGTCTGGAATGAGGGGAGTCCTCTCTCTCTCTCTCTCTCTCTCTCTCTCTCTCTCTCTCTCTCTCTCTCTCTCTCTCTCTCTCTCTCTCTCTCTCTCTCTCCTTGCACTTCTCTTTTTCTTTTTCTCAGTGTGCAGTTGTTTTTTACCTTTGTATTTGTAAACTTTAATAAAAATAATTTTTTAAAAAAACGTTTCAGTTACTTCACAAACAGCTCCACTCCATTGCTTCTGTGAGGAGTTGGTTCTTTAAAGTTTTCCTAAAGGATGCAGAGTTGGGGTTGCACTGTAGATGTGACAATAAAGAAGGCAAGATGTAGTACAGTAAGTTAACTTCTTTTTATTGGTGGGTCTTGGAGCATACTGACCCTGTCAGACTCGATAGGACAGTCATAAAAAAAATGGAGAAAGGCAGTTGCACAAACATCCAGGCCCTTTGTGAAGAAAGGCTTATCATCACATTGAGTTGGCGCCCAGAAGCAACTGATAAGCTGCTTGTGAAGTAAAGAGATGCATATCACGTGCACCCTCTGTATTCTGGACCAGTTGTAGCTTCAGAGTCATCTTCTGACTCTGGCCCTTATATAGGACTCTGCAGCAATTTAAATAAGCAGTGTCTAAGGCATCAGTGACTGTGAGAAGGGTGCCTGATCCAGGAAAGGTGCAATCTTTGCCAAGCCTCCTAGCCACAGCTGTCATTACTCTTTCAGCAAAGACCTGTAAAGATAGGAAGAAAATGTGACGGTGCAGCCATTTTTCTCCAGAGTTCAACGCTGTTGTGAAATGGCGCAGTGGTTAAAGTGCAGCACTGCAGTTCAGCAGTTCAGCTGTTCAAATCTCACCAGGCTCAAGGTTGACTCAGCCTTCCATCCTTCTGAGGTCGGTAAAATGAGGACCCAGATTGTTGGGGGCAATATGCTGAACTCTGTAAACTGCTTAGAGAGGGCTGTAAAGCACTATGAAGCGGTATATAAGTCAAAGTGCTATTGCTATGTTAGGAAACTTAGCAAGCCCAGATTTAAAACCCTCATTGGTTTAATAGCCCTTGCAGCTACAGAGTGCCAAGACTTTTCTGCCATTAGGAAAAACACACTTATATTCAGAAATGGACTCATTAAGAAGCAGAGCTGTTTGCAGACCAACTGAAACATCCCTTCTACTTTTAGCCGCTGGTATTTGCTACAAATGTCCACAAGGCATGGTAAAAGGACAATGACTATCATTGGTGTGGTGAAGTGGTGTAGGGCAGAGGTCTTCAAACTTGGCAACTTTAAGACTTGTGGACTTCAACTCCCAGAATTCTCCAGCCAACATAGCTTCTGGGAGTTGAAGTCCATAAGTCTTAAAGTTGCCAAGTTTGGGGACCCCTGGTGTAGGGTTTCCTGCCTAAGCAGGGGGTTGGACTAGAAGACCTCCAAGACCTCCCTTCCAACTTTGTTATTCTAAAAAAGAGATGTGCGATTATGTGCATCACATCACAAAACTACCATTTTGACTTTTTAAAAACCATACTCTGGACATGGCAAAGAAAATGGTTGGCTGTTGGTAATCAGAAAGTATTTACCTTTTCCAAGGTTGTAGCTTCCAGCAGAGTCTTTCAAATATCTGTTGGGTTCCTTGGCGCTGTCCTAATAACATTGTGTGAGTGGAACCATCAAGCATTTTTTCTTCATTAACAAAACTTTCAGGTTGAACCTCCCACAGGCTCTAAGACAACTGAGTGTTTTCTTTCTCCTGGATGTTTTAAACGGAGCTTAAATTGTTCTTGCATTTGCTTAGTTATATGTAGATGCCACTAGAAATTTATACTGTATATATATATATATATATATATATATATATATATATATATATATATATATATATATATATATATATATATATATATATATATATATATATATATATATATATATATATATATTCTTGTGAAGAGAATATGTGATGCTTGAGGCACTGATTGACAAATCAATAAATCTTTAGTGAGTTTTGGTAAATAAGCTGTCAAGTGTGTTCCTTTTCCCCTTCTTTCTTTCTTTTTTTCTTCCTTTTCATCCATCAAGAAAGTAGGAAATAATTCTGCAACATTTGAGTAAGTCCATAAAATTTCAGGAAATGATTAAACAGCAATTGTGATCAAGCTTTGCCTTGATCATCTGGACAAAGAATTATGCTGTTGGCCAATTTAAATTTCAACCTCTAACCTGAGGACAAATAGATGCCTGTCTATTGAGCCCCTGGGCAAAGAACTGGAAGTCTGTATTAATTCTCAGAATGTTCTAATTTTCCTTAACATTCTCAGCATGGGTGAACAATAGGCTTGTAGCCGGGAGGCAAACTGGCACCTTAGAGCCAAGCAAGGACTTTGAAAAAAGAGTAGTGGGGTATATAAATTTATTTCACCTGTAGTGTTTTATGATGCCATATTTTCTCCATTACTTCACACTCTACTTTTCTTTAAAAGCTGTTGAAGGTTATTTTCTAGATGCTTGGGTAAATAAGAAATGATAAACAAACTTTGTTTTGCTACAGTAACAACTGAGTTGTCTGTCCTTTTGCTCAGAAATAAACTGCTTTGTTGAAGGCATAAGGAACAACTTTTGGAATTATGTTTCCCTGCATTTTTATTTGAAAAAAATTACTCTCAAGACACGTGCCTGTCTCATTTAACAAAGCACACATACACTATAACTTGTTTTGGTTCTGGCTTAGCTGAGATGTGAACAGTACCATTGTGACTTGCAAACATATATTTTTTTGTTTAGTGTTATATGAACCCAAATCAGGATTCAACAAATCAGGCACCTGCCCTATGGAAGCCATTTCCAAAGCCAAAGCCATCTATTTTTCCTAATCTTTTTTTTTGCAGCTTTTGTCTCTGATGGGTTTTTTGAAAGTGTTTGATTAGTTAAAATGTTTAATATTCTTTAGGTTTTGGATATTCTAATTGCAATGAGACTATACTGAAATACCCACAATAGAAGAGTGGATTTTGAAGATGGCAGAAGAAATGATGAAAGTGGCATTTTGATTAGGGTTTCATGTGCAGGAGGTTTTCCTCTTGATTGATATGATAATTGGTGCATTCAGTCTTTATTTGTTGGCATAAGTTTTTGTAGCGGCTTTTGAAGTTGGCTATGTAGCCAGTTTTGTTTTTTCGCCAAAGAGATTTTTTTTTTGCTTGGAGCTTCCTTATTGTTATGGGTAGTTTGTTTTTCCTGTTTTTGGGAGGTATTAATGGTACATATAGTTTAATGACTCTTTTGACTTCAAGTAAGAAAATGTTATAATGGTCTTCGGCAGTAACACAGCCAGTGAATAGGGTTTGCCAATCAAGAGATGAGAGGTCAGTGTTTATGAGATCATAGTTGGCTTTTTTAAAATTGTAACTGGGGATTCCATCATTATGATGATTTTTGTAAGTTGTATGTTGAGACAAAAGTCTATCATGCTGTGATCACTGTTGGAAAAAGGTTCTTTTATTTGTAATCCATAAATTGAGTTTGAACTGTTGGAAAAGATGAGATCAAGGCAGTTGTTGAGTCTAGTGTTGTTGGTTACTAGTTGATCCAGTCCCAGATTAGTTACAGCATTGTACAGGGTTGAATGTATAGGTTCTGTTGTACATTCATTAAGGGACCATTTAATAAGAGGTAGATTTAGGTCACCAAGAAAGATGAGAGGGTATGGGCCGGAGGCTGCCCATGTTAGAAGTGAAGTTAACTTATTTGCATGTTTGATGTTGTAGTCTGGGGCTCTGTAACATAGTAGAAATTGTAATGTGGTGTTTAAAGATAGTTCACAGATGATGGTCTCAGGAAGAGCAAGTTCGTCTGTAACTTGGATTTTTTTTAGATTTAAAGACTTTTTGTAAAAGATAGAAACACCGTCTCCTCTTCGGGGTTCTCGATCAGACCAATAAACATGATAGTTTCGTTCTATGATAATGGAGTCAGGGAGGGATGCATTCAGCCACATTTTGCAGACAAATATAATGTTGAAAATGGTTGTATTTAATAGGAGGAGGAATTCAGGCATTTTATTTACAAGACTTATACTATCACAATTCTGAATTCATATCAGTTTGCTACCTTCCTGTTGCTACCTTCCTGTTGTTTACAATTCTCATATAGTTTCTCAGCTCTGATTCTTGGTTAAAAGAGAACAAAACATCAAATCTGATAAACTTAACTATTTACCACAGGTCTCAAAGGTTTTTAAAGTCTACATTAATGAAACCAAACTGTTTTCCTGTCATTGTATAGTCAAATGATCACCTTTGTTTCCCCTCATTTTTATCTATGTCATGGTGTCTATTTTGTGACATTAGGAACTAATGTGAAGTTTCCTAAATTTTGTTTTGTAAGAGTAAGTTTTCATATGTAGATTACTATTGTCCTTAATAGGGACAATATGAAATACTAGCCCTTTTTTCAATTCTGGTATGCTCTTTACTTGGAAAGGTGGGTGGCTACAATTCAGCCAGGTCAAATGGAACCACAACTTCACCTACCTATTCAACATCCCCTCTGTACTCTTGACATCAGATTTTGTGCAAAGCTAAAACTAGCACAAAAGTTTCAAATTAGCATCCTGTATCCAAGAAGAGTAGTCGATTTCCTGAGCTGTCCATGTCCCAGGACAACGTGGCCGTTAGCGAATGAAAAGCTGTGGACAAAAGTGTCCTTGGTTTCCCAAATGGCAGAGAGAGAACAGAAAGCAACAGCCACGAAGAAACATGCCCACTAAACTAGAAACTGCAAAAAGAAATGAATTTGACAACTATGTACATGCATGAAACCAATTTTTTTTCCAGTGCAGTTTTTCTAAATAAAATTCTAAGCTGTTTTTCACAGAATTATCCATCAAAGACATTCAAACCTCTGGTTTCCATGCATGATTCCTGCATATCTTGGCTGATACAGGATGTTTTAGAAATTGAGATTTTAGATAAATGCTTACTTCAAAATGATGTACAATAAGCAGAAGTAACTGGATAATGAAAAGCCACTGTTCAATCATTATACTTGGCCATAAGATCTCCTTCATGGGCATAAGTCTTTCTGCACAGGTCAACTTTTTTGCTTATTAAATTAATATATTGCTTTAAATAATTAATTTTAAAACATTAAATATTTTAAGTTTTTTTAAATGTTGGATAAAAACCAACCACTCTTTGCAGGTAGTCCAATACGAAATTCTTTATTACTGCTCCTCCTTGAAACAGGCCCTGAGCAAACTTGATATAAAAGTAGCAGAATCCCATTTTCCCAAGTTCAGACCTTCCAGAGAGGAAGATGACAATTTCTAGAATCTCAACTTGAAGACTGAAGAGTGAGGGCACCAGAGGTGGGTTCCTCCCGGTTCTGACCAGTTCTTTAGAACCGGTAGCAGTAATTTCCCCCCACTCGCCGAACTGGGAGCAATGGCCGGCTGGCCATACCCATGAACCAGCTCTCTTGGTGGCGCCATAGGCGGTATCAACTTTTTTTTTGCTTCTGTGCATGCGCAGAAGCCGAGTTTTCAGCACTGCGTGCAAAGCGCACACGCACAAAGCGCACACACCCATGCGGTGCGGGAGGAAGCAAACTAGCAGTGAGGTAAGTTAGAACCCATCCCTGGAGGGCACCATATTGGGCAGAAAAAGGGCATAATCTGTACAGCCTAAGTAATAAACTATTTTAACAACTCGTAAAGATTATGTACGTAATAGGACAACAAGTGCAATAACGAGATGAAAATGAGCTACTCATTTTCACTTGTATTGTTCCAGATGTTAACCTGATAATTGATACATTTATTCATAAATAAATTTATTCAGAGTAAAAATATGGATAATCAAATTTGATATATCTTCCTGCAAAAGTACTATGATTCAAGTACACAACATTTTTAAAAAATGAAAACATAATTAGCTGCAATTGACTGAAGCCAATTAATCTTAACATCCATCTTAGCAAAGTCAGTAAATCAATTATTATTGTTAGTTGTGTTTGGTCATCTATAATAAACAAACTGCTTTCTTATTAGTTTGAATTGAAAAGTTTTGTGCTAGAAACCTTCAGAACAAATAGAATCATGAAATATATTTGTTTAGTTTGAAAATCATTATTATTAACTCTGATCATGTGATAGAGGAAGGAAGAGAGAGAAAAAATTTCCTTTAGGAATGAAAGGTGTAATCCAGTGGTGGCCAACCTTAAGCATACCATCCGCCAAATTTTTTCGCAGACGAGTTCAGATCCGCCATTTATTATTTATTTATTTATTTGGTCATTTTTGTATGCCGCCCCACTCCCGTAGGACTCAGGGTGGCCATACAACTCAAGCATGTCTTGAAAATATTAAGATGGGTTCAGTTATCCTATTTAAAAAAATAAGTAGGCGCAAGGAATCCATCACTATATGGCTAATTTGGCTTTGGCAGATCTCCTTTTCGTAATCTGGTTCCCTCTGAAAATTGCTTACCATATTAATGGCAACAACTGGATCACATAGAATATATGATTTTAGTCTGGTGGAACTAATAGGATCATTCATTACTTTACAGATCTTTCCTTTTTTGTTTCTTTAATGAAAATTGTTTAGTTAAATAGGGCAGACTTTTAGCTCAGTGCTTAGTAATGGTGCAAAGCCAGTTTTAAGGCCAGCTGGGAAAAAATAAAGTATTACAAATGTCCATTTAACTATTATATATCAGAAATGATTAATTTAAAAAAGAATAGTATGAGATTGCTTATATTTCTAGAATATTGTTTTTAATATTAGCTCTATTTATATTCATAGGGCTACCTCTTCTGTTTTCTTTGGAAGTAAAATTACTACAAATGGAGCATGTGCAATATGCTTATGCACCTCTTTCAGTAATTTACATTATGAAAATAATATAGCAATATAAAATGTATATCAATAATAATAATGTTCTGTCAAGTCATTGGTTTATATTTAAAAGTTTGTATATGTATTAAGATTTTAAAATCTTCCCTCTAATTTCCAGTGAGTTTTTTTAGTGATACTAAAAAATTGCTGGAACAAGAAATTGGCAATATATTTTGGATGTTTTAGAAGAGAATGTAATTATGGGGAAGTCCTGTGCAAAATACTTGTTGGATTCTTTTATGGAAACATGTACTGCTCCATTCTTTTTATGACATGCCTCAGTGTGCAAAGGTATTGGGTAATTTCAAACCCCATACTGCACTTAAACCCCATACTGTCACAAGGACAACAATGAATTAAAAGAAACTCACCAAGCGCAGGTTTCCCAAGACGTCCCTTCTCTGAAGCTTGCTCTGTTGCAACGGTTGGCTGGTGTAAATGGATCCCACTCCAGACGCAGTGGATCAAGCGGCACATGAGCGGTGGGGCCGGGGCTTGTGACTGACTACTTCTTCCTCTGCTATGCTCTTCTATGACTCGTGGACTTCAACTCCCAGAATTCCTGAGCTAGCATGATTGGCTCAGGAATTCTGGGAGTTGAAGTCCACAAGTCATAGAAGAGCCAACTTTGTCGCTTCGTTTCATCACTGCCGGAGTTTGACTTCGAACTGCGCGCGCTCTCCAGAATTATGCAGGAAGAAGGGGATCGGACAATAAGAAGGTCGGAATCACTTTCGCTCGCTAAATTTTAGCGAGCGAAAGTGATTCCGACCTTATTGTCCGATCCCCTTCTTCCTGCATAATAAGCGTCAGCCTTTTCTGTCCGTTGGATGATTGCAATGCGCCACTTGCAATCATGCAATGTGCCACATTTGGCGCATGTGCCACGGTTTGGCCACCCCTGGTGTAACCGTAGGGCAAAAGTAACCCTGTGCAACCCTTGATCCCTTTTTCAACTCCTCTCATCTCCCTGAAGGAACACACAGTACACAGAATAATGGAAGGGACCTTGGGGGTCTTCTAGTCCAATCCCCTGCTCAAGCAGGAGACCCTATACCATTTCAGACAATGGCTGACCAGTCTCTTCATAAAAGACTTCCAGTGATGATGTCAAGGCAGCACAGAGGAAAAAGGATGAGCTCCGTTCTTTAACTCTGAATTTTTTGTGTCCGGGGATCCTTCGAGGGTGCGTTGAGTTTGGAGAACCACGCGAGATAGAGGGGAAGCCTGGGAGACAGCAAGGTGGGAAGCAACTGCCAGCTGGAATGAGGGAATCCCTCTTTAAAAAATTTAACTGCCATGTGGCGTTTTCTTTTCATGTGCGCGGCCACGCAGGCGCACAGCCTCTGCAATTAGAAAATGCCGGGAGGAAGTTAGAAACTTCCGCGCGGCCTTCTCTCATTACGTGCGCGGCTGCGCACCTTAGAGGGAACAGTGCACCAAAGTGATCTCAGTTCAATTCGTACAGCCTTCAGTAATGTTCAACTTCTCGGTGTCTGAAACTTAGAATGGAACTTGTGAGATGTTACTTTAGGCGGGTTTACAAACGTACGGATATTTTTATCGGTGTTGCCATTGCGCGTTCCTGCTCAAACAATTGCAAACACCGCGCACTAGCAACACATCATGTGTTTGAAGTCATGTGCGAGCTTTCGATATAGTCAGTCAGTTCTGAGTGAGCCATTGTGGCGTGGAGTTTAAAGCAGAGTTTTATTGAGTGTACTAGCGTGGTTTTTGTATTGAGAGTGATTGAAAGACAGAGTCAAGATTAAATATATATTACGTTTGTCAAATTTTGAAATGGCGTAAATTAATTAATTGAATTGCATGATTGAGTTATTCCTTTTTCTCCCTTAAGCAAAGCAGATCCTACCCCTATCCCTATTTTACAACCCCAAACGTGAAAGTAAGAAGGTAAAAAACGTGCTTGAGTTGTATGGCGCATCTGAACTCGTCTGTGAAAAAATTGGTGCGCGGTATGCTTAAGGTTGGCCACCACTGGTCTACATTGATGGTACATATCAAACAATCAAATTTTAAATTGAACATCATAGTTTAGTTCTCAAAAATCATAGATTCATCTGTGCTTCACTCGTTGCTTATAAAGTGACCGTGGTGTTGATAGCCTTTGAATCAGCTTACAAAAGTAGACATATAATAATTTAATAATGTAAAAGCTAGATCAGTGTTTCCCAACCTTGGCAACTTGAAGATGTCTGGACTTCAACTCCCAGAATTCCCCAGCCAGCGAATGCTGGCTGGGGAATTCTGGGAGTTGAAGTCCAGACATCTTCAAGTTGCCAAGGTTGGGAAACACTGAGCTAGATCATGCATAATTTGCATTTGTCATGTCAATTCTATCTTTATTTCATACGTATTTCTTATTAGCAGAATGTTTTTTATCTCAACTATCTGCTTGAATTCAATTAGCACTTGATTTCAGATTTATGTTCAGTTTTGTATCTCTGGCACCTCCTTAAAGCCTCTTCGAGGTCTGACACATTTACCAGATAATATGAGCACGTTTTTGTAAAATGAATCTTCATCTTTTGAGAAGTCAGTGCAAACGGACATGTAAATAAGATATGGCGCTCTCCCAGGCAAGGGGGGCGCTTTAAATGATATAAGAAACATAAGAAGAAAGATGGAACATCAGCCTCCCTCTTGCACAACCCATGGACATGATCCTATCCCAGGAAGTTGTAGTTTTGCCAAAGTGCTTTGGAAGGGCTGGAGCTCAAGGCTTTGTATCAACTCAGGTAATCCATTTATTTAACAAACCCTGTACATCAGGGTTGTGTTTGACCTGGGGGGGGCAGGGGGGCATGGCCAGCTTGATGCCACTCATGTTGGGGGCGCCTGTGGTGGCCTGAGTTCTCTGCCAGCAAAAAAATGGACTCCTGATCTCAGTCCCAGCCGAAAACGGAGATCGGGAGCCCATTTTCGCTGGCAGAGGCACCACGGGCCAGTCCTTCCCTGTCTCCAGGTTGGCCCCGCAGGCCAGATCTAAGCACCCTGTTGGCCGGAACTGGCCTGCGGGCTTTGAGTTTGACACCTCTGCTGTACTTAAATTCAGTCACATTCTTTCAGGGATGTCCATGGGGTGTGTTCGAAAAAGTCAAGAAATGGCCAAAGTTTAATTTAAGTTCTGCTTTTTAAAATGTGTATCTTAACTAAGGTGACCAGACGTCCCGCTTTTGGCAGGACAGACACGCTTTTCAAGCGTGTGTCCCGCGTCCCGCATTCTTTTCAAAAAGTCCCGCTTTTTTGAAAAGAATGCGGACGTCTGGTCACCTTAATAAGGGGAAGCAAAAGAGAAGCAAGTCGGCCGGAATTTCAGAGAGCCGTCTGCCTGCTGGGGAGAGGGGGAAGGGGGGCTGCTCCTCCTCTCCTTCCCCCGCCCCATCCCTAGCCCCGCCCTCGGAGGCGCCGCTGCTGTTGGGATGCGGGGGGAGGGGGGAGGGACGAGGAGCCGGCGGCGCAAACAGCCCTTCCTCATCCCCCTCCCCTTCCTTCCCCCCCATCGCCTCGCTGCCGCCGTTGCCCTGGGGCCGGGCGGGTGACCGGGAGACCGCGGCGCTTGGATTCCTGGAGCAGGTAAGCTGCCGGCTGCCTCCTTTCCCCGTCTCCCGCCTCCCGTTTGTTGCTTGCCAGCCCGGCTGAAGGGGAGGCGGGAGGCGAGGAAAGGCCTCCCGAAGGGGAGGCAGGCTCCCGAAGGGCTGCCGGCTCCCGAAGGGGAGGCGGGAGGCCTTTCCTCGCCTCCCGCCTCCCCTTCGGGAGCCGGCAGCCCTTCGGGAGCCCGCCTCCCCTTCGGGAGGCCTTTCCTCGCCTCCCGCCTCCCCTTCGGCCGGGCTGGCAAGCAACGAACGGGAGGCGGAGACGGGGAAAGGAGGCAGCCAGCAGCTTACCTGACGCGAGCTCCAGGCATCCAAGCGCCCTCCCGCCTCCCCCCCCCACCTGGACGCCGACATTTGCTGTTTTGCCCTCTGCGCATGCGCAGCATTCTGCGCATGCGCAGAGGGCAAAACAAATGGCGGCGCCCAGGCGCCCCCCCCGTCCCACTAAAAAAAAAAATCTGGTCACTTTAATCTTAACGCTTTAAGAGTTTCCAACTCTGTTTCCACCATCAAGCTGGACTGCAAGAGTGAGCATGCTAGATTCCATACATCTTGCATGCCTGGTCATATGCTTCCCTGCATCCTGACAAAACCCAGAGCCTGAGAATTCTAGAGGAATTCTGGAGAAATTAAAGCAATGCAGATTCATGGATTGGCAGCCTTAGTGGACTGAGCAAAAGCCAAGATGGACATCAATCCCCAAAGTTGTTCATGGGACAAAAAATTAAGATCATGCTCACAACTATGTGATGGAAACCCTCATCTAAAAGGGGACACAGCTTTGATCAGGTAGTAGTAGTTGATTTTTTTTAGGGCCTCCTTGCATGAATGTCCCGAAGACTCTAGATCAGGGGTGGTCAAACTTGATTTCATTGAGGGTCGCATCAGGGTTGTGTTTGACCTTGGGGGGCTGGGGTGGGTGGGGCCAGCTTGATGTCATGTGTGTTGGGGTGCCTTTGGCAGCCTGAGCCCTCTGCCAGCGAAAATGGGCTCCCGAGCTCCATTTCTGGCTGTGATGGCCTCCTGCAACCCTCTGCCAGTGAAAACGGAGCTCGGGGTGTGTGTGCATGTGGCCCTCCCGAGCTCCGTTTTTGCTGGAACAGGCACTGCGGGCCGGTCCTTACCTGTTTCCAGGATGGCCCTGAGGGCCAGATTAAGCACCCCACAGGCCAGATCCAGCCCCCATGCCTTGAGTTTGACACCCCTGCTCTAGATATTAATTAGATTTTGCCACATGTCTTGATTGGACAAGGATTATATTACACAACTCTTGCGCTACTCAAATGGTCTTTGGAAATTGCTCTTCTTTTGCCAATTGGACAGAAGTTGCTTGTAATTTCTCAGAGGAAGAGACAAGAGTGTCCCTATCAGAAAAGTTCAGAGCAGGGATGGCCACAGGAAATTCAAAAAAGACAAGCTGCAACCATGACATGTTAATAAGGGCTAAGCTTTGATCACATGTTTGTAGACACACACACACACAAACACACACACACACACGTGCAAATCCCCCCCATGCCCAACTAAAGTCTTTCTTGGGGCTAAATGGGAAAGAGATGGGTTTCAGATAGAGATGGATAAAATACAGGACAGTCACACTCAAGCTCTTATACACCATGGAATATTTCAAACTCTTTCGCCTTGAAGAGGCCAAGTTGCATAATCAGCTGCCCCGAAGAGCACAGAAGAACAGAGTTGGAAGGGACCTTGGCGATCTTCTAGTCCAATTCCCTACTTGAGCAAGAGCAAGTGGCTGTCCCGTCTCCTCTTGAAAACCTCCAGTGATGGAGCACACACGACTTCCGCAGGCAACCTGTTCCATTGAATAATTGTTCTCACTGACAGGAAATTTCTTCTCAATTCTAGGTTCCATTTGTTTGATGAGCTCTTCCATCCTTATTGTGCCCTTAGATGCTTTGGAGAATGTCAACCCCCTCTTCTCTGTGACAACCCCTCACCTACAACTTCTGGAGGCAAGCTGGACCACTACTTAATTGTTCTCACTGACAGGAAATTTCTCCTTTTCTAGATTGGATCTCGCTTATTAAATTTCCATTTGTTACTTCTTGTCCCCCCCTCGGGTACTTTGGAGGTTCACCCCCTCCTCTTTGTGACAGTTCCTCAAATATTGGAAGACTGCTATCATGTCACACTACTCTTCTTTAGACTAGACATTCCCAGTTCCCGCATTTGTTGTATGGTTTCGCTGCCAGTCCCCTTTGTTGTCCTTTGTCTTTGTTGTCCTTTTCTGCACTATTTCGAGGCTCTCAAAGGTTTTTTTTTGTATCATGGGGACCAACATTCGATGCAGTATTCCAAGTTTGATGCAGGATAAAACGGTGCTAACACTTCACGTGAGCTTGAATGGTTGTCCCAAAGGTACTTTTTCAGGAGGCAACTGGACTTTCTTGTTTTTTCTTTGAAGATGTTTCGCTTCTCATCTAAGAAGCTTCTTCAGCATCTTTGGGACAACCATGACCTGGATGACTGAGAATTTCTACAGACTTTTAGCTATACAATTTGGGATGAAGACTCTTTGAATGGTGTGGGAGTAGGAATGGATTTCCAGAGGGGGTAAAAAAAATTGCAGACTACAGGAACCAGGAGCACTACTCAGGTGACCCTGAGGACACAGGTAAACCTCCAAGTGGCCTTAACGACTCTCTAAAAGGATGCAAATGACCAGCTGTCTGCAAGGAATATAAATCCTTCCATTCCCCACTATCCTGTCAGAGATGAAGAAGCTTCTTGGATGAGAAGCAAAATGTCTTCAAAGAAAAACCAGAAAGTCCAGTTGCCTCCTGAAAAAGCACCTTTGGGACATACTTAAGTGGTTGTTCACTAGGACTCCTGGATCCCCCTCACAGTTACTGCTGTTGAGTCAGTTATTACCTATTCAATAGCTGTGCATCTGGGTTTGTTTGTTTTTTGCATTTGGTGTAAAACCCAACTTGTCTCACTATTGAAGAGCTGAAGTGGTGCAGTGGTTAAATGCAGCCATTGCAGGCTGACTGCTAGTTCAACAGTTCAGCTGTTCAAATCTCACTAGGCTCAAGGTTGACTCAGCCTTCCATCCTTCCGAGGTCGGTAAAATGAGGACCCAGATTGTTGGGGGCAATATGCTGAACTCTGTAAACCGCTTAGAGAGTGCTGTAAAGCACTATGAAGCGGTATATAAGAAAAGTGCTATTGCTATTGCTATTTAATTGCATTTTGTTGGATAGAGTCCAATGTTCAAATCAGAATAGAGCTGGAAGGGATCTTGGAGGTCTTCTAATCCAACCCGCTGCTCAAGAAGGAGAAGCTATACTATTTTGGACAGGTGGCTATTAAGTCTTTTCTTAAAAACCTTCAGTGATGAAGCGCCTACAATTTCTGAAGGCAACAACAGTTCATTTAGTGACTGTTCGAAGTTACAACACTGAAAAATGTGACATGTTTTTCACTCTTAAAACTCTTGTAAGCATCCCTATGGTCGTGATCATGCAGTCTCTCGGGGTCACCTTTTGCAACCTTCTGACAAGCAAAATCAATGGGAAAACTAGATTCACTTAACGACTGTAACCAGAAAGGTTGTAAAATGGGGCAAAACTTGCTTAACAACTGAGCAACAGAAACTTTGGACTCAATTGTGGTCATAAATCAAGGATTACCTGTAATCTAACTTTCTATTTTCCCACCTTAAAATAAGGCAAAGCAACTTTGGTAGATGCATCCATGAAATTAGGTGGTATCCCCAAAAAGAGTGCTGTGGAAGTAACACTTGAGAGAATTTTTGGGATTGTCCATTCCCTGGCTCTGAATGAGCCTAACAGCTCTTCCATTCAAGAATGATTGTTGTCTAATCCTCACTTCAGGGGTGAAATCCAGCAGGTTCTGACAGGTTCTGGAGAACCAGTAGCCAAAATTTTGAATTGTTCAGAGAACCAGCAAATACTACCTCTGGCTCAGGGGTGAAATGCTCCTGGTTCGCTTTTACCTGTCTGTCGGCGGAGAGCCGATCATGCAGGTAGCGCGGCGCTCCGCCCACCCGCTGGGACACCGCCATTTGAGTTCTTTTACCCTCTGTGCATGCACAGAACGCTTTGTGCATGCACAGAGGGTAAAAGAACTCAAATGGTGGTGTCCCGGCGGGTGGGCGGAGCGCCGCGCTACCTACGCGATCGGCTCTCCGCCGACAGACAGGTAAAAGCATATCAGGTGCATTTCACCCCTGCTCTGGCTGGCCCCAAGAGTGAGGAGGGAATGGAGATTTTGCAGTATCCTTCCCCTGTCATGCCCACCAAGCCATGCCCACCAAGTCACACCACACCCAGAACCAGAAGTAAAAAAAATTGGAATTCACCATGGGTCTGTTTCCCTGATTCCTGTGATCTGCTCCTTCAGTTCTCCTTTTCAGTTCATCTTTTCCACTTTCTTGTTTGCCCTTAAATTATAGTAGCCAGCCTAATGCATGTTTACTCCAAAGTAAATCAAATTATGCCCAATAGAACTTATAGAAATAGTACATAGAATTCCAGCATTAAATATATATTCACTCTTGCATACAGCTTTAAGGTTTCATATTTCCAAATGCACTTTTCTGAACTATTAGGACAACTGAAACATATACATAGTTTTTCGTTCATGGGAAATGTTACCTAAAGCATTTTTATTCCAGAAAGAGCCTGATTCCATTATAGTGACTAACCCTTTTCCTCTTGAAATTGTCAGCCTTTGCGTTCACTGGCTTAGTCCAAGGCTTTGTAGAGTTGGTAAAAATGTTGCCAGTGGCATCGATGGTTGAAGAGTTGGTCTTCAAATAAAAAGAGGTCTGATTTCAATGGAGCCGAGAAGTGGTTTCTGCAAAGAAGCTGCAAAGTCACTCTAAATGCCATCCAGTGCCAGTCTCTTCAAATAGGAAAGTCTGCTGTTTATTTTCATGCCAACCCAAACCATACATTTGGTTTGCTCTCATCTTCAAACCGAGAATTTCACTTACAGTATATAAATGCTAAAAGCATAGCAATTTGCAAAAACCATTTAGCTTTAATAAACAAACATTTTAATCAACTACAGCTGGAGATGTGGGAAGCTTAAAGTTTTGCCACAAAGGCAACTGTAGAACATATTGTTATATTCATATTTTATATTTCATATAAAGTTATGATTTTTTTGGTAACATCACGACACAAACTCTGCTCCTTTCATTTTCTATGTGTGATACATGTACAAAAAGGGGCAGAGCTAAACAACTTTTGTCAGTAGATGCTGCAGTTTTCCCAGGTCATATTTAGGATGGCGCCCTTTTCTGCAGTTTAGATCATGGTTTGATCAAGTTGCACATTTAAAAAAAGAAGTTTTAATCTATTACTAAAATCCTCATGTCTGTAACCTTTAGCTGGGTGAAATGGTTCATGATAGGGCAAAATGTTTTCAACCAAGGTACCTTAAATAGGTTAACTTACAGAATGCATCCAAAATCTGGGATCCATGATTCCCAAGAAACTGAAATTTGGCAAATTTTATAAAACATTTGAAGATATAAAATTTTATATGACTGATTACAAAATGTGATCAAATATTTCCTGTGCTCAGTTCCTGATGTTTGACAGGCCCTTACAGTTCAGGCTCTGCCTTTGTTGAACGCATTGAGGAGTCCGGTAAGGAAATATTTCTGAAAGGATGAGTGAAGGGGACGCAGGTTGTCTAGTATTCAGGGGTCTCCAACCTTGGCAACTTTAAGACTTGTGGACTTCAACTCCCAGAGTTCCTCAGCCAGCAGCTGGCTGAGGAACTCTGGGAGTTGAAGTCCACAAGTCTTAAAGTTGCCAAGGTTGGAGACCCCTTCAAACGTAGATTTGGAAGGTGCAGAAAGGAAAGGAGGTCAAGCTTAAAGCTGGACGTGAAAGCTCATCTTCTCTGCACCTCAAATATGAAAATCCCATTGAATAAACTGCTATTAACTTGCTGGGAACGCAAAACGAGACGATTGAAATTTGACATAATTTCTAGTTGAGATTTCATTACACTGAGCAGAGCAGACTTTTCTAATAGATCATAAATAGGCATAAAATAAATAAAAGGGGAGCAAATGAAGGGAATCCGCCTTACTATGGAGGAAAACCATTGCAAGTCATTTTTCAGAGAGGGACAAAGAGCAAATTAGAGAGGAGCTTGTTAAGTACAATATAGGCGCTTTCTTGCTATTGATCACATATAATTTACATCTCACAAATGTGAATTCTTGCATTCTCACTCCGCACAAGGAAAATCTCAATGATTTATTCATTTCAAATAAAAAATAGAAGGTAGATTAGAAGAATTACTTCACAGGCTTCAGCCTACTCAGGGCACTGTTAGGAGGCTCTTTTCTGCACTGCCTGGAGGAGTTTTGTCTAATTAACAAGGTGAACCACGAGCAGCTCTCTCTAATTAGCGAACATGACAAGCCATTGGAAGCCAGCACCCAGGCCTGGTCAACAAAGACGGAGCCCCATATCTGGGGGGAAATGCATATTTCATGTAAATAGAGTGCAAAAAGTAAGAGAATTTGGGAGGAACCTCGTTTTCTTTTTTCATGTTTCAGGCTTATGCCTCATTTATTTTCAGACATAAATAATGACACCGTAAATCAAAGCACCCCGCTGCAAGTCACAGGCGGCGAGCACAGGCTTCTCACGCACACAAAGACACATCAAGGTTTTCCTTTAAAACAAAGCTCAAGTATCCGCTTAAGGGGGCGCTATTTGCTTTCTGGTTATTATTATGTTTTTTGCTTTACAGCGGAAAGGAGATGCGACATGGATATTTCAAAACTGGCTTAATTATTCTTCCAGCCTCCTAATCAGCTTTTCCTGAGCAAAGTTTAGAATGACAAGATGGAGAGACGTTTGAACAGACGTTTTCTTCCACCACCGTCACGTTTGGGTCATTTGAGATTCACACCACCAAGATCCAAATCCATCCTTCTGTCCCTCTTTTTCCTGATTCTGTTTTATTCTCTCCTTTTCCCATAATTTTTCAGCCCTCAAACCAGTGGTGGGTTCCTACTAGTGCGGTCCACTTTATAGCACCGGTAGCGGCCCACTGGTGATGTCACAGTACCGGTGCGGTCGGTTGCTGGTGCCTGGGCGCTGCCATTTTTTAAAAACAAATTTAATTTTTAAAATTTTTTTCTTCTGCGCATGCCCAGAAACCGAATTTCCGGCACTGCTCATGTGCTGCCTTCCTACCCCACAGTGAGTCCAAGCAGGGGAGGATGGCTGAGGGAGCGCGTGAGACGCTGAAAGAACGGGCGGCAGGAGCTATCTCAGTTCCCCTCCCTTCAGCAGTCCGAGAAGCCACGAACGCGCGGTGATGATCCTAGGCATTTTTGCACGTTTGAGGCTTCTCGAGCTGCTGAGGGGAGGGGGAATGGGCGGCAGGACTATCTCAGTTCCCCTCCCTTCAGCAGTCCGAGAAGCCACGCCCACCAAGTCACATGGCTGGCAAGCCACACCCACAAAATAAGCCACGCCCACAGAGTGGTAGTAAAAGATTAGGAACCCACCCCTGCCTCAAACTACATTTCCATTCTTGGGGGCAACCAAATGGTAATCTTTGTCTATCTTGGAAGGGAAAGGAGAAAGTGAGGTGGGCATCTGGAGAGTAGAGGGTTGTTGCACTGGGAAATCAGCTGCCCTTGGTTTTGTCTCCCCATTAAACACACCCTCCCTATGGAGTGGCGACTGATATGTCGCTCTGCTTTATGGATCAGTCATCTGTCCCCCAACCAGCCAATTCTGGATTAAATGGAAAGACCACTGCTTATTAAGTGCTTTTTCCCCCTTCTTGCAGGAAGGAGATAAAAATGGTAGATTACAAAGTTTATAGGATGGCACCTCCCCACCAGTGCCTTCCCCCCTTGCCCTTATGGTGTTGTGAATATAGTACCTTAAAGATGCTGCCTTGTAAGCCCCTTTTCTGGAAAGGGTCATGTGCTTGAAATATAGAGATGGCAACCCTGGGTTCAAGCCAAAAGAGTAAGCATATGACACACACAAAAATCCAGCTATTTAAAATCTGGATTTTGGACTCCCAGTTCCTGCCTAACGATAGCAAATGGTGACGAATTCTCAAGCTCTCGCATTGTCAGCCTGGGACATACAAACCCTGATCTCAGGCTCGAATGAAGCTTGCATTTCTGCTGCGAGTCTTTCATTTCAAAATGTAACGCAAGAGAACAGAAAGGAAAGCTCTGACTGAAAATATTAATTAAAAAGTAGGTGTAGGTTAAAATTTGAGCTTCATGCTTTTCTCCCCTGATGATCTTACTTGGGACAGCAGCTTCCATGCTTCCCAGGGTTTCAAGTAGACCAGGGGTGTCAAACCCAATTTCATTGAGGGCCGCATCACGGCTGTGTTTGACCTCAGAGGGCTGGAGTGGGCGTGGCCGGGGTGGGCGTGGCCAGCTCAACATCACTCCTGCCGGGGGCGCCTGTGGTGACCAGCGAAAACAGGCTCCCGGGCTCCGTTTTTGGCTGCCACGGCTTCCGGCAACCCTCTGCCAGTGAAAATGGAGCTCAGGAGGGCCACAGGCTGTTTTTGCCGGCAGAAGCACCGCAGGCTGGTCCTTCACTGTTTCCAGAGCGGCTCCGCGGGCCAGATCTAAGTACCCCGTGGGCCGGATCCTGCCCCCGGGCCTTGAGTTTGACACCCCTGAAGTAGACCATCTTGAGAAGGGGGAATCCTTGCACTGCTTCCTGGGAGACAGTCCCCGTATCTCCCATTTCAAGAGCAGGAGAAACAATCCACTGGAGAATGTTTACCCTGGTCAAGGTTCCCAAACAATATTCCCATAGCTCATTACTTTTGGAACATTTCCCCGGGGCTCAAATGTTCCCAGCTTGTTTGCCTGAAAAGTGGTTTTTTAAAACGGGAAGAGCAGAGAGCAGCGGAGTACCTACTAATCAGGTTTCTAACGAGCATGCTGGGGCTGCATGGCTGCATGCGCCTCTGCCTTTGAAGAGCTGCTGGCAGAGGGACTGGGCTGGGGAATGATTTCCACAGGCCTTCTCAGACAGCTTGATATTATTTCCAGAATTTTCATCATCATTTATGTTTGTTGTGGAATGCAGCCATACTCTGAAGGAGGCCTTGGCTCAAGGCAGCTTCTGACATTCTGATCTTTATTTACTGCAGTGCTTTTGATATGCGCTCCCAGGATTAGCAGAATAACAGTATTGGAAGGGACCTCAGAGGTTTCTAGTCCAAACTCTGCTTAAGACCCTATACCAGTGATGGCAAGCTTTTTCGGCACCGAGTGCCAAAAAGGGACCACTTCGCTCGTCTGGGCCGCGATCAGGAAGAGGGGCAGGCTCAGGGGGCATGCGCGCACCTATAAATTTACTTCTGGTTTCTGGCGCTGGCAGGCAAGTCTTCCGGTTACTGCCACGCATGCTCACACCCCAATCAGCTGGCCGGCATGGTTTCTTCTGTTTTCCGGCACTGTCGCACGCACAAAGGCCAGTGTCAGGCCGAAGCCATTTTACTTGGGGTCTTTGGCCTGCCACACTTTATGCTATTTTAAAATGTATCCTTAGCTGTGGGAATTTGGGAGGGGCAGTTGCATGAGGGATGTCTGCATGTAGCCATAACAAATTCCTTCTAGATGGTCAAGGTCATCCTTTGTCTTCGCACTTCTGCACCTGCACGGAAGGAGATGAGAGTTTCTGCAAGTTGTCAGATGAAGATTGGTCAACATGATGGACTTGGGGGTGTGGGAACAAGGGCTTGAACTTCCAACTGGGTGGTGAAGCCAGAGGACTTCAGATTCGGGTTTCTCCCAGATGTGCCAACATGGCTCTGTTAATAAACTGGAACTTTGAGGAATACTTTGCCTCGGACTCTGATTTAATTTTCAATGCTATTTGGAACCCTGACAGCCAGCTGATCATCGTGTGCACATTTATTTATTTATTTATTTATTATTTGTTCTTCTATGCCGCCCTACTCCCGAGGGACTCAGGGCGGCGTACAACAATTGTAAAGAACATTAATAATAAGCATTAGTTTAAAAACAACGGTTAAAAGATATATAAAGGTTTAAAAAGTATTCACAGTCAGTCATACCAAGGGGGGAATTTAGATGGATTTAGTCTTTCCCTGCTGCCTGCAGGTAGAGCCATGTCTTGACATGCGTGCCAGAAACCCGGAAGAGGAACGGCTGACGCCGTGCATGCCAGGCAACAGATCCGCGTGGCACTTCGGGCACATGTGCCATAGGTTCGCCATCACAGCCCTATACAATTTCAGATAAAGGGCTGTCCAATCTCTTCTTAAAAATCTCAAGTGATGGAGCACCCACAACTTCTGGAGGCAAGCTTGATTAATTGAAATTTCTAACAGGAAATTTCTCCTTAATTCTGGTTGGATCTCTCAATAAATTCCCATCTGTTACTTCTTGTCTTGCTCTCAGGTGCTTTGCAGAATAAGTTGTTCGCCTCTTCTTTGTCGCAGCCCCTCAAATATTGGACAACTGCTATCATATCATCCACAGTCCTCTTTGTTAGATTAGACACACCCAGTTCCCACAACCGTTCATTGCACGTTCATTAGCCTCCAATCCTCTAAGTATCTTTGCTGCTCTTCTGGGCTTTCTTGTATCATAATGACCAAAACTGGATGCAGTAACACAATAACAATAACAGAGTTGGAGGGGAAGTTGGAGGTTTCTGGTTCAAACTCCATCAAGCAGAGGAGATTATACCATTTCAGACAAATGGCTGTCCAATTATTTAATCTATTTAACAGAAAGTCCACAACATCTTCTAATCTATGATAAACCACCACAGTCATTATCCCTGATCCATCCGGGATCAAATATCCTGGATTGATTCTTAATAAAACTTTTCCTTAAAATCTTAACTGGGATCTTTCCAAAGGGAAAAGTCGTAAATCTTTGTTGTAAATACCTCTTTTGCAGCATTTGTTGTACAAAGATTCTTCCTACAAGTCGAAACCCAGTATCTCTGGACAATTGGTTCCCCCCCCCTTATTGAAAAGACAGTGACATATCAGGATAATAATTACATATAAAACAAAGCCAGTGAAAAGTTAATAGTAAATCTTAACACACAAGCTAGTAATTATAACAATAATATAATAACAGTAATTCAGTGATGGATTGTAAATGATTTTGCTACCCGTTCATGCGCACGTTTGCGCCCAGGTGCAACGCTTCTGCACATGCGCAGAAGTGTCCCACCGCCTCCCACCGCCGGCGCTACCGGTTCTAAGAACTGGTCCGAACCGGGAGCAACCCACCGCTGCAGTAATTGCAGTAGTATGACCAAAAAGAGTAAAGGAAAAGAGCTTTAACTAAATTTCTACTTACATTAGCCAATTTACAATTTTTCCCTTACTATAGTCATAATTTTATACATCTTTGTTTTCCATACTAACAATTATTGACAATTGTTTTCTAATAAATCTATTCCACAATCTCCATCAATTTCTTAAGAAAGTCCAGTAGATTTCTCATCGATTCTATCATCTCAAAGTCTTTTGAATTCATGCCCCTTCCAGTCTTCTCCAAGCCCCGCCTGCTTCACTGCCAGTAACAGATTAGGTTCCAATCTATCCAGTTGTCAGTCTGAGTTACCTGCTAAATCAAGTATCTGAATGTCATTTTTGGGTTGATTTAAGACCATTATTAATTCATCCAACCTCTTTTCTAAGTTTTCATTTAGAGCTTGTAAATTAAAAAAAATCTTAAGGCTTTTATAGACATTGCAAAGTGTATATGATGTATAATATTCAAAATCCTTTATTATTATTGTTTTTATTTTTAATATAGTCCAAAACTTATAGCTAAGCTTTCATAATAAGACGTAGGTAATTCCTCTCAATTATAAAGAACAAGATGCTTCATAACAGAATACAGGCTGGATGGAAACGATCTAAAAGATGACCCACACTCTATCAAGGACCTTGGGGTACTCATTTCAAAAGATCTAAGCCCCAGAGCTCACTGTAACAACACTGCTAAAAAGGCATTAAGAGTTGTCAAGCTTATTTTACGAAGTTTTCTCTCTGCTATTCTTCTAACTAGGGCATACAAAGCCTTTGCCAGACCTATCCTTGAATACTGCTCACCTGCCTGGAACCCACACTGTAATTCGGACATCCACATTCCGACCTAAGCTTAGCACACAAGATCATCTGCCTTAATGTCCTACCTGTTAACGACTACTTTAATTTCAACCACAATAACACTAGGGCTATCAATAGATACAAACTAAATGTATTCCGCTCTAATCTTGATTGCAGAAAATACGACGTCTGCAATAGAGTAGTAAATGTCAGGAACACTTTACCTGATCCTGTTGTTAGTTTCTCTAACCCCCATACCTTTTACCTTAAACTGTCTACCGTGGACCTTACACGTTTCTTAAGAGGGCCCTAAGGGGGTGTGCATAAGCACACCAGCGTGCCTACCGTCCCTGTCCTACTGTACCCATTTGTATGTACTCGTTTTATGTGTTTATGGCTATGTTTTGCTTCCTTATATCCATTTATTTGTGCCATTTTTTCATGTGTCCTGTTTCCTTGAACTTGTTGACAAATATAAATAAATAAATAAATAAATAAATAAACAAACAAACAAATAAATAAATAAATAAATAAATAAATAAATAAATAAATAAATAAATAAATAAATAGAATAACTGCAGAAAGAATTGAGATATTTCCTACAATGAAAATGAATGTGTAAGTAAAATCAGATGCCTTTACTACCAAGGGGAAAGTAACATGCCTCTTTTTTGTTCTTTATTTGGTCTTTCTTGTAGGCCAATGTTTTCTTCTTCTTCAACCATTTGAGAATACTTGCAACATTCCACACCCACCCATTTTCCCTGGTAAGTAGAGTATCAATATTGCTTTGAGGATAAAGGGCATGATTCATTATTATTTTTCTGGTCTTCCTATCTAGGGTTTTTAGTTCTGCTTGAGTCCAGCCCATTATGCCAGCTGTGTATTTGATGACTGGAATTGCCCAGGTGTTGATTGCCTTGATATGTCTTCTACCGACTTTGGACTTAAGATCTTTACTCTCTTGATGTATTCATTTCTAACCTTTTTCTTGACTTCAGCCAGGGTGCTTCATTTTGTCAGCTTGAAGGATGCCCAGGGACTTGCAGGGACCATCTTCATCCACTGTTGATATTCCATGCTGGGCTTGAATAATATTTGCAATTGGATGAGTTATGCCACAAAAAATGTGATTTTCACTCTCCATTCCCAGCTTACTAAATCCTTCTGTGATTGTTCCTTCTCTTTGATTGTGTTATTCAGATGGCCCGGAATAATTGTGATAACCCTCATACAACAGCAAGCAGAGGAAATTGGGAGAGAAGATAATCTATCTTCTTTATATGCAGTTTTAGGTCCAACCTTTCTGAGCTCTCTCATAAGAAGGTAGCAATAATTTCTTTTCACAGGCTTTGGCCAGTGATGGGATTCACACATCTATTTAGAGCTGCCTTGAAGCCTCATAATTACAATGCAGCTGAAATGTCCGTTTTCCCTTCTTGACTACAAATAGGGATCAATCGAATTTTAAATGACTGCTTACGGGCTAGATTCTGATCGTGACCTTTGTAAATAATTAGAGCTTGCCCTGTTCTATCTACCTGGAAAGGGTAAGTGGGCAGGTATTTCTAACTGGCATTTAATCTGGAAAGGAGCCATAGATAAATATCTAGCTAAAAAGCTAATATGACTTGGCAAAAAGAAGCCTACACAGACTTTTCTGCTCCCTCCAAATCGTTGTGGTCAATAAAAATGAAACTGGAGAAATTCTGCCACTGTTTCATGTGCTGAGAGCTCAAGGTGCTCAAAATGCACCTTCCTATACTACCTGGTCTTGCTATATACCTCTCTACCATTCCTGCTGCATATTCTGAATTTGCATATAGGTTACAGCCAGGCTAAGAAAGATGGAATCCAAAGATCAAAATACAAGAGACAAGAACATTAAAAACCATTCCACTTTGCACTGAAAAATAGCTTGAAAAAGAAGTTGTTATGGGCATTTCCAACCATTTGCTCAAGTATTCTTCCTTAGAAGTACGTTAAAGTTTCTGAGTAAGCCACTAGTTCTGAACATTTGGCTTTTTTAGTCATTTGTTCTATGTCTGCTAAAATTCAAGTTCTAAAAATCATAGGGCTGGAAGTCTAGTCCAGACCT
Source organism: Diadophis punctatus similis (assembly GCA_023053685.1). Lineage (NCBI taxonomy): Eukaryota > Metazoa > Chordata > Lepidosauria > Squamata > Dipsadidae > Diadophis > Diadophis punctatus. The sequence goes on along the minus strand of JALIGW010000015.1, from coordinate 18,644,903 downwards.
CTGTTGAAGGCTTTTGTCTGGGGTCTCTTCTTTCTCTGTGGTATTGTGTTTGACTGGGCTTTAATAATCTCATTTTTCAGAGTTTCCAAAGCATCTGTGTGGAACAACTTGCCTCCAGAATTTATGAATGCTCCAACACTGGAAGTTTTAAAGAAGATGTTGGATAACCATTTGTCTGAAGTGGTGTAGGGTTTCCTGCCTAAGAAGGGGGTTGGACTAGATTCTAGAAGACCTCCAAAGTCCCTTCCAACTCTGTTGTTGTTGTTGCTGCTGCTGTCGTCGTGGTCGTCGTCGTCATCATCATCATCATCATCATCATCATCATCATCATCATCATCATCTTGTTGGTTTCCCCTTTAGGATTTCCATCCATTAAATATTTCCTAATCTCTCTCTTAGTTTGTTGAAGTCAGCTCTCTTAAAATCTGAGATAGTAGTTTGAATTTGCTCAATTGACTGTGCCTGCATTATGGTGAATTCTAGAATAACTCTACTCCAAAGTTCCTACAACTTCCACCCCTTCTATCATTTCATCCTTATTAATAAGAATTAAATCTGGTATAGTTGGCCCTCTAGTTCCTTTCTCTAAAAGTAAAGGTAAAGGTAAAGGTAAAGGTTCCCCTGCACATGCGTGCTAGTCATTCCTAACTCTAGGTGGCGGTGCTCATCTCCGTTTCAAAGCCGAAGAGCCAGCGCTGTCCGAAGACGTCTCTGTGGTCATGTGGCCGGCATGACTCAATGCCGAAGGCACACAGAACGCTGTTACCTTCCCACCAAAAGTGGTCCCTATTTTTCTACTTGCATTTTTTACATGCTTTCGAACTGCTAGGTTGGCAGAAGCTGGGACAGGTAACGGGAGTTCACCTTGTTATGCCGCACTAGGGATTCGAACCGCTGAACAGCTGAACTTTCGAATGACAAGCTCAGCATCTTAGCCACTGAGCCACCGCGTCCCTTCTTCTCCCTTCTCCTTTTCCCTTCTTCCTTTCTCTACCTTCTGGCTAACAAGGTTGTCATCTAGGCATTTCAAGAACTTGTTTGATCTCCCACCCTTTGTAGAATTTATCTCCCAGTTTATGTCAGAGTAGTTAAAGTCCCCCATTACTACCACAGTGTGTTTCCTGCAAACCTTATTTAACTGATTAGCAAAATGTTCATGTATTTCCTCTGCCTGGTTGGGTGATCTGTAGTATACACCTATAGCAATGTCATTTCCTCTAATATTCACCCAAATGTGTTCAAGAGGACTTTCACCAGAGGTGGGTTCCTCCTGGTTCGCACCGGTTCTATAGAACTGGCAGCAAACCACTGGTGACATCATGGTGATGTCACGGAACCGGTTCTGTCGGTGCCAGTCCGTGGATGCCACCATCTTTTTTTGGATTTTTTTTCTGATTTTTTTCTTCTGCGCATGTGCAGAAGCCAAGTTTCCAGCACTGCACATGTGTTGCCATCTTGTTTTTGGCTTTTTGGGGGAGGGGGGTTAATTTTTGGCACTGCACATGTGTGCGTGCACGAAGCGTGTGCGCGCCCATGAGGCTCGCCCACGTGGCGCAGGAGGAAGCAAACCAGTAGCAAGTTAAGTTAGAACCCACCCCTGACTTTCACCCTTGGTATTGTGTATTTCTGTAGAGGTGTAATGATTCCTTACATACAATGCAATTCCCCTTCCTGTTTTGTTGGGTCTGTTTCTTCTGAACATTTTATATCCTTCTAGTAATAGGTTGAAATCATGGGTTCTATCCCACCATGTTTCGGTAATGGCAACAATATCAAAGCTGCCCTCATGTATGAGCACTTCAAGTTCTCTGTTCCCCAAGCTCTGAGCATTAGTCTGTAGGCAACTGAGCTCTTTGGGATTGACCCCATGTTTGCTTCATATGTCTCCTGTTTTGCAACCAAGTTCCCTTTCTTTTTCACTGTTGTCTTCCTCATTGTCAGATTTGCTCTCTTAGGCTTTATGACTGGGGTTTCATCACCCTTCCCTTCCATTTTTAGTTTAATGCCCTTCTGATGAGCCAAGCAGTTATGTTCCAAACAGATTCTTCCTTGTGTGGGGCAGCCCATCTTTTGCCCTTCGTGTAGATAATGTCAATCATGGTATAGAAATCAAAAAGTTCTCTTGACAGCATCATCTCTTGAGCCAGTGGTTTACTTGTAAAATCTTCTGTCCCCTCACTGGGACTTGACCTTCTGTTGGCACTAGATGAAAAAACAATGAGCACCAGATCCTTTGCTTTTCTGCTTATTTCCAGACTCTTGGTTCATCCCAACATGAAAGAGATTTATAAATTATAAAATGAAAGAAACATAGAAAGTATAAAGAAATTTATACTCTCCTGGGTTGCTGGAGCTTTACCTTTCTGAGTCAGAAGCATCAGAGGTCAAATGCAAGCCTGTGTCATCTCGGTGACTTCTAGACTCCAGGATTGTGACGCTTAAGTGGGGCTGTCTTTCCATGGTTAAATACATGTTGGATAAACTAGTAGATAGATTCAAAATATTCAGAATCACAACCATATATTTAAACTATATTTGGGGAAAGTAAGAACGTTTGAGAAAACCATATGAACAAATGTATGAATGTTAAGCTAAAGGAACAATAATGAGGCATCCATAATCATATGTACATGTCCTGTTTATCATGATATATGGCTTCACAATTGTTCCTTTTAAACATTATTTGGGATAGCCAGTACATGTAAAAGAAAGATTCTTTGTTGAATTCATCTCTTAAAATTATAAGAAAGAAACGTAATATCTTAAACCCTCAGTCCTTGAAGTTAATAAAAGGTATTCTCAATTTTTCTTCCAAAGTTGTTTTAGGAGGGAAAGATGCAGTGGTTCTAACTTAGGCCCAGTACTCTTCATCATCTTCCTAAATGATTTAGATGAAGCGACAGAGAGGGAACTCATCAAATTGGCAGATGACATAAAGTTTTAATACTCATTTTTCAGGGTTTCCAAAGCTTCTTAAGTTAGTTTTCCCTCTAGGATTTCCGTTCTAAAAGAGGAATACCCAACACTTTAGAAGATAGGCTCAAGATCCAGAAAGGTCATGACAGACAAATACTGGGCCCTATCCAACAAAATGGAATTCAATGGCAAAAAAAGTAAGCTTTTACAGTTAGCCAAGAAAAACCAAATGCACAGCTATAGAATAGGTTGTATCTGACTTAACAGCAATAACTGCAAGAAAGTTCTAGGAGTCCTAGTGGACAACCATTTGAGTCAGCAATGTGCTGCAGCTGCCAAAAAGCCAGTGCTATTCTAGGCTGAATAAACAGAATGATAGGATCAAGACAGAGCTGGGTTCCTCCTGGTTTGGACCGGTTCGCCCGAACCAGTAGCAAACTGCTGGTGATGTCACGATGACATCACGGAACCGGTTCTGTTGGTGCCAGTCCGTGGACGCCAACATCTTTTTGGGGGAATATTTTTGGAATTTTTTTATTTGGGAATTTTTTTGGGGGGGTTTCTTTTGCGCATGCGCAGAAGCCAAGTTTCCGGCACTGCGCATGCGTCACCATCTTGTTTTAGGCTTTTTTTAATTTTTATTTTTATTTTTCGGCACTGCGCAGCCACGCGGCATGGGAGGAAGCAAACCGGCAGCAAGGTAAGTTAGAACCCACCCCTGGATCAAGATCATGTGAAGTGTTAGAATCGTTTTATGCTGCACTTATAAGACCATACTTGGAATACAGTTGTGGTCACCATGATACAAAAAAGATGTCGAGACTCGAGAAAGAGTGCAGAAAAGAGAAACAAAGATGATTAGGGGACTGGAGGCTAAAGCAGATAGTTGCAGGAACTAGGAATGTCTAGTCAACCAATTCTCCAAAGCACTCAAGTCATGAATGGAAGGTTATCAAAGAGAGATCCAACCTAGAATTAAGGAGAAATTTCCTGACAGTGAGAACAATTAATCACTGGAATGGCTTCACTTCAGAAGTTGTGGGTGCTCCATCACTGGAGGTTTCTCCATAGTGGGTGGAGCCAACATACAAACATTTGTCTGGAATGGTATATGGACTCCTGCTTGAACAGGGGGTTGGACTGGAAGACTCCAAGACCCAACTCTTATTCTGTAATTCTGTAAATATCCACCTGAGCAACCCTGTCTACAAAAAGAAAGTTAGAATAATAATAAAAAAAAAATTTGCAGCACTTATAAAAAGGTTAGGATATTCAGTATAATAATATATCAAAATTCTGCATCTTAAAATATCTGAAAGTTCTAACCGAGTAATAAGCATTATGACCTAGTCGATGTAATATCTAAGAATTCTGGCGATCCTTTCCAGTAACCAGGAAGAGGATGTTACCCTACGTGACTTAGTTCAGGTTATTGCTTCTCACTTCTGTTCGTCCCCTTTCCTCCCCAACTGTCTCCTTCACTTCAAACTGTGAATTCACTCTATTTCCTTAACCAATCCAAGGGGCTGCCATCCACCCCAAAGGATGTGATAAAATGAGGGCTTCAATGTAAATTTGTAATGGTTTATTATTTTATTCTTTTTCTTATCACTGAAGTTTGTTACACTTGGGTTTTCTTTCTTTCTGTGGAAGTTTTTATTAGAAGTTGGAATAATTTGGCAACATTTATTTATTTATTTATTTATTTATTTATTTATTTATTTATTTATTTATTTATTTATTTATTTATTTATTTATTTATTTATTTATTTATTTATAAGAGTTCTTATAGGCCGCCCAATCCCGTAGGACTCAGGGTGGCTTACAACAGAGATTAGAACTACACATTAAAATAACATCTAAAAACATCGTGTTACAATTTAAAAACCATTCATACATGGGGGAGTCATCTCTTCACCCCGCCGGCCAGAAGAGCCATGTTTTTACTGCCTTGCGGAAGGCCAGTAGGGTGGGGATAGTCCAGATCTCTGGTGGAAGTTGGTTCCAGAGAGATGGGGCTCCCACAGAGAAAGCCCTCCCCCTAGGGCCCGCCAGCCAGCATTGTTTGGCTGATGGGACCCGGAGGAGGCCCTCTCTGTGGGACCTAACTGGTCGAAGGGAGGAATGTGGCAGGATGCGGTCCCGAAGGTAACCTGGCCCTGAGCCATGTAGGGCTTTAAAGGTCAAAACCAACACCTTGAATTGCGATCGGATACTAATGGGCAGCCAATGCAGCTGGCGGAGAATGGATGTTACGTGGGTGTATCTCGGTACACCCACCACAGCTCGCGCAGCTGCATTCTGTACCAATTGTAGTCTCCGGATGCTCTTCAAGGGTAGCCCCATGTAGAGCGCGTTACAGTAGTCAAGCCGTGAGGTGACAAGGGCATGAGTGACTGTGAGCAAAGCCTCCCTCTCCAAGTAGGGTCGCAATTGGTGCATAAGGCGGATCTGTGCAAAGGTCCCCCTAGCCACAGCTGAAAGATGTTGCTCCAATTTTAGCTGTGGATCTAGGAGAACACCCAAATTGCGAACCTGTTCTGAGGGAGTCAATTTTTCTCCCCCGAGAACCAAGGAGGGACAGTCGACATAGTCCTTGGGGGGCAATATCCAGAGCCACTCAGTCTTGTCTGGATTGAGCCTGAGTCTATTCACTCCCATCCAGACCCTCACATCGTCCAGGCAGCGGCACATTACATTAACTGCTTCATTGAACTGACACGGAGTGGAGATGTACAACTGGGTATCGTCAGCATATTGTTGATACCTCATCCCGTGTCGTCGGATGATCTCACCCAGCGGTTTCATGTAAATGTTAAACAGGATGGGCGAGAGGACCGAGCCCTGTGGCACCCCGCAAACCAGGGGCCTAGGGGCTGACCTCTGCCCTCCTGTCAACACCGACTGCATCCTGTCGGAGAGAAAGGAGGAGAACCACCGAAGAACGGTGCCCCCCACTCCCATCTCCCCAAGACGACGCAGAAGGATACCATGGTCGATGGTATCGAAAGCCGCTGAGAGGTCAAGTAACACCAAGATGGAGGAATGACCTCCATCTCGGGCTCGCCAGAGATCATCCATCAGAGCGACCAAAGCAGTCTCTGTACTGTAGCCGCGTCTGAAACCTGATTGAAAGGGCTCCAGATAATCAGTGTCCTCCAATAACCGCAGGAGTTGGAGCGACACCACTTTCTCAACAACTTTACCCACGAAGGGTAAGTTGGAGACTGGACGGAATTTCTTTAAATCCGCTGGGTCCAGGGAAGGCTTCTTGAGGAGGGGCCTCACCACCGCAGCTTTTAAGGGTTGCGGAATGGACCCCTCTCTCAAAGATGCAATCACAACAGCCTGGAGCCAGCCGCGTGTCACCTCCCTGCTAGCCGAAACCAGCCAGGAGGGGCACGGGTCCAATAAACAGGTGGAGGCGCTCATCGCTCCTATGGCCTTGTCCACATCCTCAGGAGTGATAGGCTCAAACTCCTCCCATATAACAGGACTAAGACTCGCCCCTGTCATCTCGGCCTGCCCTGTCCAAATGGAGTCCAGGTCTGTCCGAATCTGAGTGACTTTGTCCGCCAGAAACTGAGAAAATTCCTCAGCTCTGCCCTGCAAGGGCTCTTCGCCCCCCTCCTTTGCAAGAAGGGAGTGCGTTACCCTAAACAGGGCGGCTGGGCGGGAGTCGGCGGACGCAATAAGGGCGGAAAAATGTGAGCATTTTGCCGCCCGTATCGCCACTAAGTAAGACTTAATGCAAGTTCTTAAAAGTGAACATATCAATATGTTAAAAGTAAACATATCAATATGTTACAATCAGAATAGTAATGATAATGATTGGAAAGAAGTGATGGTCAACAGTAAGATGAATAAATTCAGTTATAGTGGTGATCGATATATGATACAAAAAAGATGCTGAGACTCTAGAAATTGTGCAGAGAAAAGCAACAATGATGATAAAGGTTCTGGAGGCTAAAATGTATGATGAATGGTTCTGGGAATTAGATACGTCTAGCCCAGGCGTCGGCAACCTTAAACATTCAGAGAGCCATTTGGACCCGTTTTCCACAGAAAAGAAAACACCGGGAGCCACAAAACTCTTCCCATGCCTGACTATTTCCTGAGCAGCCACAAAACTAGCATATATAGTTGAATTAAAGGTTTTGTTTTCTTCTGAAACATTTTTTTTTTCTTGGATTTATTCATGGTTTGCCTATCAGGGGTCGAAAAGCTTAATAAATTGCTGGGTGTCGCACATTGGCAGTTGTGACGCATATTTTGAGCAATGGAGCCGCAGCAGAGGGATGAAAGAGCCTCAAGTGGCTCCAGAGCCGCGGGTTGCCGACCCCTGGTCTAGCCTATCAAAGAGAATTGGAGGGACATGATAACTGTCTCCTAGGACTTGGGCTGTCACAAAGAACAGGGGATTAACTTCTTCTCCAAAGCACCAGAGGGCAGGACAAGAAGTAAGAGGTGGAAACTTGTTAAAGAGAAAGTTAACCTAGAAGTAAGGAGAAATTTCCTGACAGTGAGAACAATGATTCAATGGAACAGAAGTTGCCTTTTGGAATTGTGGGTGCTCCATCATTGGAGATTTTCAAAAATAGACTGGAGAAGCATTTGACCAGGATGGTATAAGATCTTCTGCCTTGAGCAGGGGATTGATCTAGAAGATCTCCAAGATCCCTTCCAGGCCTATGATTCCATGTTCTATGTTGAAAAAAAATAATCAAGTTAGTGACAGATCATCCTGGGAAGGGTGGGTCACTAAGAATTGACACCAACGATGGCAAATCAATCAATTGCAATGATAAAAATAGATTTAAGGCATTCGAAGATTATACATTTTTAAAAGAAGGGGCAGGGGCGGGTTCCAATTTTTTTTACTACCACTCTGTGGGCGTGGCTTATTTTGTGGGTGTGGCTTGCCAGCCATGTGACTGGGTGGGCGTGGCTTCTGGGACTGCTGAAGGGAGGGGAACTGAGATAGGTCCTGCCGCCCATTCCCCCTCCCCTCAGCAGCTCGAGAAGCCTCAAACGTGCAAAAATGCCTGGGATCATCACCGCACGTTCATGGCTTCTCGGACTGCTGAAGGGAGGGGAATGGAGATAGCTCCTGCCGCCTGTTCTTTCAGCGTCTCACGCACTCCCTCAGCCATCCTCCCCTGCTTGGACTCACTGTGGGGTAGGAAGGCAGCGCATGAGAAGTGCCGGAAGCTCAGCTTCTGGGCATGCGCAGAAGAAATTTTTTTTAAAAATGTAAATTTTTTTTAAAATGGCGGTGCCCAGGCACCAGCAACTGACCGCACCGGTACTGTGACATCACCAGCGGGCCGCTACCGGTGCTATAGAGTGGACTGCACTGGTAGGAACCCACCACTGAGAAGGGGATATGTGAATTGACTCTGTTTACTCCCTGCTAACCCATCTCATACAGCCAGATAGTGTAACCTGTGCAATCAAACTTTCTTTTTAAAAAATGTCTTCATTAATTCTGCAAAACTGTGCATTGAGTAATTAAAGAAATGAAAGTGAAATACCTCATTTATTGTTCTGAAATCTTGATTTTTTTCAGGAAATTTAGCAGGCATGCTCACAAGAGTATAGGATTAAGAGTTGGCACATTCTTTTGGCTGAAATACCTTAACATTTGAAAATATCGCTTTTCTTCCACAGTGGCAGAGTAGCAACATCAGTTGTGTTTAATTTTGTATTGTTCTTTCCAGTATTTATTTGTATACAAGTGTTTTTTTTAAAAGATGCTTACATTAGAGGCTTGTTTTGCAGATGATATTTAACAGTAAGATTTAGGTGAGAAGAACCTTTACTGCAAAGATTTTTTGCTCCCAGGGATGCAGAATGTCTTCACAGCAAGAGAAGTTAATTGATCCCATTGCCAGTGTGCAGGTTCCTTGCGCTCCTCCAAATTGCACATTAGAAATCAATATGGCCTACAATATTTTTCATCCGCCTCCTTGATATTTTCTAATAATAAAAGCAAGGGTGACAGTCGTGCTTATCTCACATTTGCCAAGAGAAGGCAAACTGCTCACCTCTGTGCTTTGTCACTCTGGAAAGGGGGGAAACGGAGATGTTGCTCAGAAGATTTTTTTTGATGCGTGCTAGAAAAATTTACTGAAATATGGTTTGAAAGTTGGCTCCCTTTTCCAATTTTATACTTCTTTATACTATTTTGATGTGAGAGAGCCACAAAGACCAGCCTATTTTTATTTCATATTGTAAAATGGAGCTCAGGAGTGGTGCGGTGGCCTAGAGGTGGAGCTCTCACCTCACAATCAGGGGGCTGCGAGTTCGATCCCAGGTATTGGCAGATATTTCTCTCTCTGGGCACAATGAGAATATATCTGCTGAACAAAGCTCCGCATTGGCGACAGGAAGGGCATCCGGCCAGTAAACACTCTACTAGCTCCATTCAGTTGCCCAGACTGCACCCTGCAGATGTCCAGATTATGGGGTCGTTAAATGAAGATGATGATGATTGTAAAATGGAGCTCAAGAAGTGGCATCTGACATCTGAAGGTGTGTTTCTGGTACGTTGACTCCTAATTTTTATTTGTTTATTTGTCAAGCATATATGATTATAAGCAAAGTATAAACAGTAAAACATGATTGAATATATATGTAATAGTACAAGCATGAATAAGAGTAAAAGAGGTAAGAATATATGTGTGCATTAGGACAGGAACGGTAGGCACGATTGTGCACTTATGCACGCCCCTTACCGACCTCTTGGGAATGGGGAGAGGTCGATGGTAGATAATCTGAGGTTAAAGTTTTTGGGGCTTGGGGAAGAAACTACTAAGTCAGGTAAAGTGTTCCAGGCATTGACCACTCTGTTGTTGAAGTCGAATTTTTTGCAATCAAGTCTGGAGCGGTTTACATTAAGTTTGTATCTATTGTGAGCTCGTGTATTATTGCGGTTGAAGCTGAAGTAGTCGTTAACAGGTAGGACATTGAGGCAGATAATTTTGTGAGCTACACTTAGGTCAGATCGAAGGCGGCGGAGTTCTAAATTTTGAAGTCCCAAAATTTCAAGTCTGGTTAAATTAATTAAGTTAATTCAAAATTTGTAGGACAGAAACTGAAGAACACTAAAGGAAGTGCAATAATATCAATATTGTGAAAGTTCATTGAAATAGTCCCTATATTTACAATGCCGGGGTTCCATGTTTCATGCAATGCTATTCACAAAGGGTGGTTTCATTGTCTAATAGCCCTTTAACCTCTCTCCCCCCCCTCCAGAGTTGCATAATTAGGGCATAGGCAAGGGAAGATTTATTAGCGAGGAAATAGTCTCATGCGCCTGCTAAACAAAAGAAGGAAATAATGATCTGAGGTTAGAGTGGAAAGTTTGTTATCTCACAGCTCATGAAAGTAAATAGGCTAGCTTAGCCTAAGTAACTGCTCTTTTAGCAATGAAAAGATTATGGTCATTCCCCAGCTCTAGGGTGAATTCAATGAAAATGACATTTAACTGATTTAAACATAGTCCTAGGGTTTAGGTCTGATAGAATTTAAGAATATTTCTATTACACTAAGCATTATGTATCTAAGGTAGTAGAAGCCACAGGTTTTGCACCCTTAATGGAGTGCAAAACCTTAGACTGTCTACTGTCGACCTCACCCCATTCCTAAGAGGTCTGTAAGGGGTGTGCATAAGCGCACCAACGTGCCTACCGTCCCTGTCCTACTGTCCTATCATCCTCATTTATCTGTACTTACTTTGTTTATGTTTATGTTTATACCTATACCTGCTATCTTGTACATGTTCGACAAACAAACAAACAAACAAACAAACAAACAAACAAACAAACAAGTTAGGATGAGGTATTGAGACATCCATTAGGGTAGAAGAGAAGAGTCCAAGTACTGTACAATGAAAGACTCCAGACTTGCAATCCTGGTATGGATTCCAGAGCCACATTCTCATCCAAGTAGCAACAGAGAAAACAAATGGCCCAAACAGCATGTTCTGAGATGTAAATCTTTCATAGAGATAAATGCCTGACAAATGATTTGGATAGTCAAGCATCTCTTTGGCATAGGGTTAGGGTTAGGGTTAGGGTGGGTAGGAGATCTCCAGGATGTGGTTAAAAAGTGATGAGATGGCGGTTTGGAAGGAGCAACCAAAGCTCCACCTCTCACATGTATGCACATTAAAAAAAAAGTTGGAGCTGCCATCACACTATTCTGGTCTCCATCTTGACTATTTTAGCAACCCCTTGCGTGCCTGTGTCACTATGTAGCGGTGGAGTGTGTCTTAGCAAATAATTTAATGGGTAACCATGCCTATGGTTGTCTTCTGCTCTTTAAGGGTGCACCATTAACTAGGCTGACATATCCAAGTGTTGCTGAGAAAAGACGTAAGACGTTTGAAATCTGAGCTGGAATTATGATCATGATGAGTATTTATTGCAAAAGCTCATGTTTATATGTAGTGATCATGGACACGTAGAGATAATTTCTGAGCAAAGCTTTTCCGAGCTAAGAATAAGTCTCTCCCCTCAGTCAGCTGCAGTTTATTCTTATAGCAAACTTCTTGTGTACACAATTACAATGAGTGATTTACCCCAAAGATAGCTAACTAGTAATAATGGATAAATGGTTAACATATAACATACAGACAGATGTATGTCAAGCATATAGGTGAGCGCGTGATTGTATTTAACTTTTACTCTTAGAACAATAGAAAGAGCTGAGTAAGTAACCTTTGCCTCAAATAGAACAATAGAAAGAGCTGAGGACCTTTACTCTAAATAGAACAAAGAGCAGAGTGTTTGTTTAGTCAATATAGTGTCAAGATAGGCATTCTGAATCGTTGACAATGATTGACAATAACCTACATTTATATCTATGTAAGAGTAACCAGGTTTTGTGAATTTCAGGACATGGCAAACTTAAAGTAACCCAATTAGTTTATTTTTTCTTTCTTTCTTTGAGCTTCTAATTGTAAGAAAAGGTGTAAGAAAACATTTATTTAGAAATCTGGACAAAGGTTTTTACAATTCTCAGTGTGATATTATATGATGGGTTTTATGCATTCAATCTTCAATTATACAGTATTCTTCAAAACAATGGATTATCAATTGTAGTTTTGTGGTAAACTTGAAGGAGGCTCTCTCTCATGCAAAGTTTTATTAGTCATATATTATAAAAATAGATATGTTTCAAAGTAAACATGGTTTTGGATGGAATAAAAGGATTTTGCTTTTTGCTCAAGGAATGTCCATCTTTCTCTCAATTTGAACTACTATGACTTTGATAGTTGCGACAATCAGAAGGTGAAACATTCCCTATTATTGTATCTTCTGGTTAATTATTAATAGTCAATATTTGTTAAAAATATGTGATTAGTTTCAAAGACGTTGACACCAAAATAACCTGCATAGGATGTGTCATGCCCCAGCATATAACTTTTATATACTGTTGTTGATCTCTAGTTCCATCTTGTGGCCGGAGGGTCAAATATACCCCTAACACGATCTTTATATACTGTTATTGCTCTCTAGCCTCATGTAGTGTCCGGAGAGACAAATACCAATTATTTGTTTGAAGCTGACCCCACCCATTACCCATCAGCCTGCACTCTCAAAACAAGTGCATGCTGGGAAGCCAGACTCCATTTCCTTTAGCATTTGGAGAAGGCAGAAGCACAAACAAGTATCCATCTTAATCTGTGGCACATGGTCATTCAAGGACAAACTCACATCCCACACGCAGAGCATAGCTGGTGAGATGTACCAGTAGATTGCTTGTATTTATTAATTATTATGTTCAGCAGTAACCCAATACTGCCTATCTTGTATTTGGTTCTCATTGTATGTATTTCTATTTTCCCCCTGTTTCACCATATCCTGTTCTTTCAATAAAGCATTCAGATCTATGCACATGGTCTGCTTTATTGGAGGATAGGTGGGTTTAGCTGCATGTCAAGCAGCACACAACTAATATATAGTGAGGACAGAACTGGATGCCTTTTCTGTAAAGGCTTTAACTATAGTGCTCTGGAGGGATTGATTTGGGGTAAGGAAATTCACAGAAATCAACTGAAGTAATGAAATGGCTTGATGTCTATGGAGATTCTCAGTCATCCAGGTCATGGTTGTCCCAAAGGTGCTTTTTTTCAAGAGGCAACTGGACTTTCTGGTTTTTCTGTGAAGACGTTTCGCTTCTCATCCAAGAGAAGATGAGAAGTGAAACATCTTCAAAGAAAAACCAGAAAGTCCAGTTGCCTCTTGAAAAAGTACCTTTGGGACTAATGAAATGGCTTACATTTGTAGTGATGAGTTTTTCATCCTATTTTCTTTTGATATATTTCTACATGTTTCTGAGTCCATGCTAGTAACAACGGCATCATCACTACCAGTGTGATAGTCTGAAATTCCCAACAATCAAATGGCCTGAAATTTTGTGAGATCACATGAGATCCCAAAATACCATGAGTTATTACCAGATAATGCTTATATTTCATGAGAATTTGTAAGATAGTTTGGCATATGAGCCCTGACAAACTTTTAGCTACAATTTGCATTAAAAATAATTTTTCTTGTTTATTGGTGCTAATTTTAGATTGACAATCAGATACTAACACTAGAGAGAAATTAGGAGCAGACAGGGAATTGTCTTATTCTGTAAAAGATTATTGTTATTCTCATTCATGAAACATAGGCTATTAATTGTGCCAAAGTGTATAAAATAAATGATTAAAAACAAATGATTGGATACTTTAATTTTGCCTTTAAAGCATTTTTGTTTGTTTGTGAAAAGAAATTAGGTTATTTATTTGTAGCTGGATTCACAGACTCTTATTCTGGAATGTGCTAATGTTCTCATTATTGCTACCATGGAAAATTTTCAACTGGCATCACATGGCTTTCTGTAACTGAGGCAAATTTCTGATTTCAGGGAGTTTAAATATGATTAAATGTGGAAGTTTTTACTCTTTTTCTAATCATACCATCCAAGGTGTGATTATTAAAATTTTTCGTATTTCTCACCTGCTGCAGACATAAGATGGAAGGATGGAAATGCATTTTCAAGCAAATGATATGCAAGAAGAAATGATCCGAGTAGATCAAAGGTGTCAAACTCGATTTCATTGAGGGCCGCATCAGGGTTGTATTTGACCAGGGTGGGCAAGGCCCGTTTGATGTCACTCGTCTCGGGGGTGCCTGTGGCAGCCCGAGCGCTCTGCCAGCAAAAACGGGCTCCGGAGCTCCATTTTCAGCTGTGACAGCCTCCTGCAACCCTCTGCCAGCAAAAATGGAGCTCTATTTTTGCTGGGAGAGGCACCACGGGCCAGTCCTTCACTGTTTCCAGGGTGGCCCTGCAGGCCAGATCTAAGCACCCCCCGGGCCAGATGGGGCCCCCGGGTCTTGTGTTTGACACCCCTGGAGTAGATGGTTATGTAGAAAAATAGGCTTGGGACCACCAACCAAAACGGTGGAACAGAGAATAACACAAAGAAATACAATGGGCTACAGCAAGTTAAAGTGCCATAAGAAGGAAGCATTTGAGGAAATGATGCGGGGAGGAATCTTTATCCCATGAGTAAGGATTAGAAGACACTATGGCCAAAGCAGAAAAACTGTGCTAAAAACTTACAAAAAAAGAAGAAACAAGGATCAACTAGAAAAGAAGTACTTTGTCTCTAGTCAAATCCATTCTCTAATAAGAGTTCTTTTGAGCACCAATGTAAGCAGCCCACATTTTCTTAAGAAACTAGAACCAGCTCAAGGCCCCACCACTAGGAATTTTGTCGGGCCTTTGAATGAAATCCATGCTAGCTATGATGACTGTGAACGCACAAACCACAGTTGATTTCATGCCAAAGAGGGCAAATAAATGTCTCCTAGGACCTCGTGTTTGAGGAATTCTATTGCTATTCCAGCCATGCCAACCTCTGGTACGAAGGCTGTGATGCAGAAGGAATGTGGGCACAATAGCGCATGTGATGCTCATGTGATGCCCCTGTTCCACGACTTGCTCTGGTTACCAGGTGGCTTCCAGTTGCAATTGAAGCTGCTGGTGATCACCTATAAAGCCCTCCCTAGCATGGGCCTGTCTCTGGTTGTTTCTCCCCACCCCCAGTGCAACCAGAGTGGTCATGATCCAGGACCCACCCATTCAGCAATATCAACTTGTGGAAACATAGTGCTTCTTTTCTGCCACAGCCTCTGAGTAGTAATAGCATTAAATGTAGTAGATACGTTATTTAATGGGGGTTTGTCTGTTCTTTAATCAATTAAAGTATACAAACATTACAGAAAATAAACAAAATCCACAAGAAGGTGGCATCCCAAGGTTATGACACTTACTTGGATATGACGTATTAAATTTAATCCTATGAAGAAAAAAATGCTTGTCAAGAGATAGATAGATAGATGATAGAGATACATAGATAGATAGATACCGTAGATAGATAGATAGATGGATGATAGAGATAGATGATAGAGATACATAATGGATACATAGATAGATAGATAGATAGATAGATAGATAGATAGATAGATAGATAGATAGATAGATAGATAGATAGATAGATAGATAGATAGACAGACAGACAGACAGACAGACAGACAGACCTACCCTTTTTTTTCTTCCTAGAAACTGACTTCCTAACAGTTTGTGGAACCAATCAGCGCAAAGGGTGGTTGTTTCCCCTGTAGAGATATATGACCAGGGGAGGCACCAATTTGTTTGGGATGTTTGGGTCCTTGCGTATAGGCTAGGGACTGACTCAATAACTTCAAAGGACCCTTGTAACTTTAGGGTACATACCGTGTTTCCCCCAATAAGACCTGATCTTGGACTTCCGGTTCCGGATCGCTGCATCGCGGACGCTCCTCGTTGAGCGCCTTTCCTTTTCCCCGTTAAAGCCGCCAGAACAGCTGTCTGGCGGCTTGAAAGTCTCTGCCCCGGGCAAAGGGGAGAGATGAGAGCCGGACAGGTGGGGTAGAGCCCCCCCTAGTGCCCCAAGTGTCAGCCAGGGGCGCGAAAGGTGAGGTCTCCCCAGCCAGCCTGTCTCTTGCTCCGGGGACTTGGAAACCTCCGCTTTTGCGGAGCAAGATGCCGTGACCACCCGCTGCTTCGTGAATGGGATTACAACTACTTAATTGTTTAAACAAGCAGACAGAGAGAGACAGGATTTTAAAGGGCAAGTACAGATTTTTTTTTTCTTTCAACTCCACTGCTGATTTTCACTTCGGAAGAAACTAAGTAACAGTTATTAGGCTACAACATGGCGATCGGAGAAAGTGGGAGGAGAAGTGAAAGTAACTTTCGTTTCCCTAGCAGCTTTTTTTCTTATGGAAATTTTTGATTTTGAAAGTTGGCTTTACTCTCTCTGTCTCCCGATTCTGGATTAAATAATAACTGACAATTTTTTAAAAATAAAATTCTATCTGGCTTTGGAATTTGAAAGAATTTTAAAAGAAATTTAAAAGAACTTTAACTAGAGGCTTGGCTTTTTCTTTGTTCACCACTGGAAATACTAAAATGGCTTCAAAATCTGGAAAGATTGTTTTGAATAAAAGAATGGATTATTCATCTGGTTATATTTCTAAAATGCAACTTACCACTGAGTTAACACCCCCAAAGTCTTTAACACCTGAAAATTTAATAAGTACCTTAAAGATTATGAAAGATGAACTTATTGTTGAATTTAACCAAAAAATTAGTGAAATAGATAATAAAATGCAGGCTGCTTTAAAGAATATTGACCAACAAATTAGAAATGATGTGTTGGAGGTATGTAAAGGTCTAGCAACAAATATTGAAGTTTTGGCAAACCGCATTGAAGAAAACAAACAAGTTTTGACAACTTCAGTAGAATACATAGATAAAATACAAAATGACATTGCAAATTTTGAAACAGAGGTGTTAATGACGCAATTCAGATCCATGGAATTTGCCATAAGGGTCAGGGGGTTGAAAGAAGGATTATATGAAGATTTGAAAGGAAGGATGGTGGAAGCTTTGGAGCAGGTGTCTGGACTGTCTAAAGAAGAACTAGCCAGGCAAATTGATAAAATATATAGAATCAACTCCTGGTATGCAAAACAAAAACACCTACCAAGGGATATTGTAATATACTTTACTACAAGAGCCTTACGGAATAGGATTATACAGGCGACGTTTAAGAATAACCTGCAGGTGAATGGCCAGGAACTGATGATATGGAAAGAAATTCCCTCTAAAATGCTCAAAGCCAGAAAAGATTATACCTTTCTGATTGATGAATTTAAAAGGTTAAATTTACATTACAAATGGGAAGCACCAACAGGAGTTGCAGTGAAATTTCTGGGAAAAAGATATCGGCTTAATACAACAAAGAAAGCTACTGAATTTTATGTCAACGTCTTAAAGGCTGATATATCCAAGATTCCAGAGGAAAGATGTATGAAAACAAAAGAGGAGGAGGAGGGAAAGCCATCCCTTCCTCTTCAAATCGAAACAGATTTACAAAATTTAAATGATTGGCAGAGCCAGACAGATGTCTACAGTGTGGAAAAGGAGATGGAAGATCGGGGTCAGATGGGAGGCGAGCTGACAACTACAAAATTATCAAGTTACAAAAAGATGCAACCATCATCAAGATACAACAAGATGCAGTGTTGAAGTTTATTGGTTGCCATTATGACTGTACTTTTCTTTTTCCCTTCTTTCCTTAATTTTTTTTTCTTTTCTTTACTTCTTGCATTCTTTTTTTTTCTTTTGTTTTTTTTGGGGGGCTTATTCAAAGTATTATTAATTCTTTTTAAAGATTTAGAACTTTTTTGAACCTAATAATTTAATACATAGTAACATTATGTTACAAATAGAGTGGTAGAATTTATGATGAAGTTTAAGGTTTTTGTATTATTATTTAGTTATTTTTTGTGTAATATCAATTTAAGTTTTATTTAATTGTGAGAAAGATTTGGAATTGTTATCTATCCAGTTATAAAATATTACAATTAGATTTAACATTTTTTTTTTTTGGGAGGAAGGTTATTTAAAGTTTGGAATTAGTGCTTATAATCTGATATATAGTAATAGTATGTTATTTATATACTGATTGATTTTATGATGAAGTTTAAGGTTTTTGTATTTAATACTTAGTCATCATTTATGTAATAATCATTTAATTCTTAGTTAACAGTGAAGAAATGTTGTGAAGGGTAGATGATTGAAAGGAGGAGGAAGGAATTTTTATTAGTGTACAATTTGGAGTTGAAGTTTTAAAAAAATAAGGTGGAAGTCAAAATTTTTTAATTTAATTTAAATTTATTTTATTGATATTATGCCCTGTACCCTCTCTGGGAAGTCCGGGGGGGAGGGGGGGAGGGAAAGGGGTGGGTTAGGGGGGAGAAAAATTAAAAAAAATGTTTGTACTTTCTATTTAATGTTTAGCTATTATCTATGTAATTTTGTACTAATAAAACTTTTTGGAAAAAAAAAAAAAAAAAAAAAAAAGACCTGATCTTATTTTCTTTTGGGCTTCAAAATAAGCACCAGGTCTTATTTTTTGGGATGTCTTACTCACTCACCGTAGGACCACCACAGCCACACCTCCCATGCCCCGCCACCTGTTGCGCCACTGGCTGACTTTTGTGGCCACTTGCGGCCAGACGCTGCATGGCTGATAGTGCTGGTGCTGCCGCTTGCAGCAGGTTGCGTTGTGCTGTTGCATGTGAGTTGTGGCATTGGCATGACGTGCTACACGGTGTCCTCCTATGCAACAGGTGTCGGAGTGTGGGAAGCCCGGTTGTGGTGGTCCTAAGGTAAGCGGGTGTGGGGCGTGTGGGACAGGTTCACCCCACACTCCCACCCTAGTTTGATTTTACGCATGCGCCTCACCCCACCTCGTACAACCAGACGGTGGGAGGGACTTAACTAGGGCTTATTTTTGGGTTAGGCTTTATATTAGGTGCAGGGCAGGCATGAAAATCGGGGTAGGGCTTGTTTTCGGGTAGGTCGTATTTTTGGGGAAACCCGGTAATTCTATCTCTCTCAAGCTACAGACCTCCTCTTTCATTCTTCTTCTCAACTGCACATTTCATGGTGATGGAATGTACCTGTTTTTGGAGGACCGATTCGACCGATTCAAATGATTGGAATTAAACATGGGAAACAGTCTATTTTGCTTCTTCATCTCAGTGCAGGGTAAAGTAAATGGTTTGAGAGTAAGGGAAGGTCTTAAAATGGGCTATTTATGCAGATCAATGTTTGAAAGACAGAGGAAGGAAGGAAGGAAGGAAAGAAGGAAGATAGGGAGGGACAGGGGAAAGATGGAAGGAAGGAAGGAAGGAAGATAGGGAGGGAGGGAGGGACAGAGGAAGGATGGAAGGAAGGAAGGAAGGAAAGAAGGAAGATAGGGAGGGACAGGGGAAAGATGGAAGGAAGGAAGGAAGATAGGGAGGGAGGGAGGGACAGAGGAAGGATGGAAGGAATGAAGGAAAGAAGGAAGATAGGGAGGGACAGGGGAAAGATGGAAGGAAGGAAGGAAGGAAGGAAGGAAGGAAGGAAGGAAGGAAGGAAGGAAGGAAGGAAGGAAGGAAAGAAGGAAGATAGGGAGGGAGGGAGGGACAGAGGAAAGATGGAAGGAAGGAAGGAAGGAAGGAAGGAAGGAAGGAAGGAAGGAAGGAAGGAAGGAAGATTTTGCTTCTTGGAAAAAAATAGCCCTATTTAAAATTTGAACTCTGTAATTTTCACGTTAAATTATTTGCATTGCTACTAAGAAGACAACTGAAGAACAAAGAATGAACAAATCCTAACAAAGATTTATTTCTATCCCACATTTTTTATGCTCAAATCCTGGGGATCTTTTGTTCGTGTTTTGTTTCCCTAAAGAGTAACTTTTTTTTTTTTTTTACTAATGCTGCTGAGAAATATGCTTTTGCACACACAAAAAAAATATTCAGGCACAAAAGGAGATGGCTTTCAAAAGATTATTTTACAATTTACATATTTTACCCTAAGCATTTTGTAGTTACTGCCTATTGGTGAATCTATCAAATTTTACACACACTTTCAAAATGAAGCTGTTTCTTTCTTTTCTTTTCTTTTTTTTTACTTTTGGCTTTTGAGCCGTTGCAAAGGGAGGGGGTGGGTGGGGGGAATTTCCTTATTTCACTTGATTTAAAACCAAAGGCCTGCAGCGCTGCGTTTCCTTTCTCAAGAGCAAAGTGAATGTGACTTCTTGAAGGGGGTCACAGGATGCCTGCGAGGGCTTTGGGGCGGCTGGTGCCCGCTCTGCTTTCAGCTGCACTGATGGGCTTGTCAGAGTTGCCATCTCCTTAGAAATGAGCCTCCGGCTTTGGCCAGAAGCAGGAAAAAAGGCAGCATTTATGGATCTCACCCTGCTTCCTTCTCACTGATATCAAATCCTGAGTTTTTAAAACTAATCTCACACACAGAGGCAACCCTTCATTTTCAAGGCCAGTGGGAAATCGGACTGAAGGGATGGCCTTTGCAAGACGTCCTTTTGTTCTTTGAGAGAGAGAGAGGGAGGGAGGTTCCAGCGGAGGATAACATATGTAGTTTCTGGTGTTTATGGACTGGTTATTTTCCTAGAACAGTGTTTCCCAACCTTGGCAACTTGAAGATGTCTGGACTTCAACTCCCAGAATTCCCCAGCCAGCAAAGCTGGCTGGGGAACTCTGGGAGTTGAAGTCCAGACATCTTCAAGTTGCCAAGGTTGGGAAACACTGTCCTAGAAGATGTTTCATTATGGTATCTGGCTTGGTTACATCATCAGTGCACGGGGCAGAGGAGTTGGCTGGCTCTACACCGGCCAGACACCCAGGTAAAGATGGCACTGAACGGTTGGTTCTGCCATTGGCAGGTAAATGACAGGTTTCTCTCTTGTTGCACAGGAGCCTGCAATTCTAAAGGGTCTCTTTGTCAGGCCTGGAATCTTTGGCATACTTTGCTTTGCTGGCATTCTGCCATAAAATGCAAGGGAGGGGAGAGGCAATTGGGGAAGTAAGGAATGGGCATGGGAATGGGCAGGAGAAGGGCGGGGACGACAGGAACCAGAAGTGTCAAGCTGGAATAAACCAGCCGATCAAGGGTGGAGCATTCAAAAACCAATGCTATTGGACACTGATGAATTGGTCAAGGCGGGGGTGGGGGGAATGCAATCTTTGTGCAGGAATACTCAGATCCAGCTTTGCTTTAAGCTGTAACTGCTTGACTGTAGTAAAAGAACCTTTCATTTCCAACAAGGGAGTTGAGGGTCTTTCTTTCCTAAATGCCCAAGTCAGGAGAAGCCTGACATTTGTAGCAATCCAGGCAGTTTGGAACCTAAGAAATGAGGTTACTGGTGGGAGAGCCTCCTGTTTAAAAAAAAATCAGTATTATACTGCACCACTTGTTCAGTGACCATTCAAAGTTCTTACTGGTTTTATGATGCTGGCGGTATCCCTGCAGTCACATGGTAGTTATTCAGGCATTTGGCCACCAGTTTGCAGCATCCCATAATCACATGCTTGCCATTTGTGACCTTCCCTGCTGGCTTCCCACAAGCAAAGTCAACGGGGAAGCCGAAAGGATATGTTGCTCTACAAGTTGCTCCTGCTTCCATTGCTTTTCTTCCCCAGCAGCCCCCGGGGCAGCTTGGGGAACTTGTACTGTCTGCCTGTAATTCTTGTCCACCTGTTTGCCAGAGATACGGTTTCAGAACATAAGCGAACGCTTCTGGTTTTCTGCCTCTTCCCATGTCATAGGTCACATGAGGTCCTTGCTTAGCGATGCCAAAGGGACTGCGGGGATTGCCATCATCAAGCAAAGAGACCATGGGATGTCCCGCATTGCTTAGCAACGGAAATTCTTGTTCCATTGGCTGGTGTAACCTGAGGACTATCTATATTGTTGGCAAATTGCTGCTATAAGGTCCAAATATTGATCAAAAGAAGAATGAGATAATTTGTTATAACGCTCTATTAATCACTGGGAAACAATCATAAATATAGGTTCCACAATTGCAAGATGGGTGATTATGATACAGAAAAATAGGAAGAGCTTTGATTGCGCTGTCATAGATAGCAATAGCCCTTAGACTTGTATACCGTTTCATAGTGGTTTACAGCCCTCTCTAAGAGGTTTACAGGGTCAGCCTATTGTCCTCCAACAATCTGGGTCCTCATTTTACCCACCTCGGAAGGATGGAAGGCTGAGTCAACCTTGAGCCAGTGAGGATCGAACTGGCAAATTGCAGGCAGCCAGCAGTCAGCAGAAATAGTCTGCAGTACTGCATTCTAACCACTGCGCCACCATGGCTCATAGATGCCATATTGACTTTTTTTCCATTATATCCTGCAGACCTCCCTGATTTAAAAAAAAAAAAAAAGCAAGACCCTGAATCTTGTATTCAAAGCTGGTCTGATCTGGCTTCCAAGCAGGTAACCAACTCAGGAGAAGCTGTTTGCAGTATAATCTGTCGTGAGTAGTTTCAAAGCCGAAATAAAGCAAATAAATGTAGTTTACTCCTATCCTTTTACCTTATGAATTCCACACATATTTGCCTTCTGAGAATAAATAGCGTTGCAGTGAGAGAGAATATCTCTGCTTTGTAGTCAGAAAAAGATGTCCATGGAGCAAGTAGAGAGGCAAAGGCAGAAGAGCAAAGCCCGGCCACCGACTTCCCTTGAGAGGCTTTCAAAGCAATGACCTCTGCTAGTATGGTTAGCATTCTATGACACAAACAAGGCTGGTAAAACTAGAAGTGAATGTCTTCATTTAAATTATAAAAAGAAAGTTTCAAAAGGTGTTTTTTTTCTATACGATTATGAATAGAAAATTCTAAAGCGTATCCAACAGATTGTAATGAACAGAAGGAAAAAATCCAAAGGAGCAGGAAGAAGATTCACAACCAAGATAATGGTCAGATAAAAGAAATCTGAGTTGGGGAAGAAACATAATTACAGAAAGCATCTCAGGTATTACCTTCCCTAGTTCCCAAGGAGATAAGGACAGGGAAGAGGAAATGCATTCTGACTTGCAAGATTCCTTTATTGTAACATTGAAAAAGTATTAGTAGTTTCTGTGTCTTTGGTTTCCAAGTTTGGTCTGTCTTGGAGGGCTGACACAGATAAAAGTTTCCAAAGGGGGGGTTCTACCCCAAAAGTTGTATTAAAGGAGGTGGGATTAAAAAAGGAATGATGGTAGCCTATTCTCGAAGCAACACAACACATAGTGGGCTTCACATGGGGATAGACAGAACTATCTCCAGATGGATTTGTAACTGGCTAACAAACCATACTCAAAGTGTCGTACTTAATGATACTACATCCACATGGAAGGAGGGAAGCAGTGGGGTAACCCAAAGTTTGGTTTTAGGCCCAGTACTCTTCAATACCTTCATAGACTTAGATGAGGGAATGAATAGAAGGGGAACTCATCAAATCTGCAGATGACACAAAGCTGGCGGGAGTAGCCAACACCCCAGAAGATAAGCTCAAGATCCAGATGGATCTCGACAGACTCGAACACTGGACCCTATCTAACAAAATGAAATTCAATGTAGAGAAAAACAATGTTTTACATTTAGGCAAGAAAAACCAAATGTACAGGTACAGATTAGGTGGAACCTGGCTCAATAGCAATAGCCGCCAGAGGGATCTTGGAGACCTCGTGGACAATCACTTAAATATGAGTGGATAGTGTGGGGCGGCAGCCAAAAAACCCAATGTCATTCTAGACTGATTTATTAGAGGAATAAATCAAGATCACATGAAGTATTAGTACCACTTTATAAAGCCTTAGTAACACCACACTTGGACTACTGCATCCAGTTTTGGTCACCACAATATAAAAAAGATGTTGAGATTCTGGAAAGAGTGCAGAGAAACAAAGATGATTAGGGGGCTGGAGACGGAAACATATGAAGACTAGAATTGGGTATGTCTAGTCCAGGGGTAGGCAAAGTTGGCTCTTCTATGACTTGTGGACTTCAACTCCCAGAATTCCTGAGCTAGCATGATTGGCTCAGAAAGTCTGGGAGTTGAAGTCCATGAGTCATAGAAGAGCCAACTTTGGCTACCCCTAGTCTAGTCTAATGAAAAGAAGGACTAGGTGTGACATGATGGCAGTCTTCCAATATCTGAGGGATGCCACAAAGAAGAGGGGATCAATCTATTCTCCAAAACACCCGAAGGCAAGACAACAAGCAATGGATGGAAACTAATCAAGGAGAGAACCAAGCCAGAACTAAGGAGAAATTTCCTGATAGAACAATTAATCAGTGGAAAGGCTTGCCTCCAGAACTTCCCTTCCAACTCTGTTATAATTATGCAATCATGGCCGCTTCCTTCACTTTTTAAACCTAACCATGGATGCTTTCAGAAAGCACCAAGCTAGGCATGCATGAGGATGGAAATGCATTCGCCACAATGTCCTGGGCCCATCTCAAGAAAGAAAATGAATTTCACAAGATTTCTGCAAGAGCTCCCTACATATGGACTATCCCATGGTTATCCATTAGATATCCTTTCAGTCACATTAAATCTATGTTTAATGTACAAAGATGCTCTGTTACATATTTATGTATATATACATATCTGTGTGTTTGTATGGTGGTATAAGCACATATATAATTAGTGAAACTTTTCATTTTCAAAGATGGTGTTCTAACATTTTAAATGTGCATTTGGAGATTTTGAAAAAGAGCCCCTCATCTGATCTTCTTTTCCTTTTTAAATTTTAGGGTTAGGAAGGCACAATATGCGTTGCTAATGGCTTTACTTCAGCATTTCCCCAAATAAAAAAATGATACATTAGAACATGTTGACAGAAAAACAGGCTCTTTAAACCATATATATATACCACATTCTCCCCCTCACCCCATTTGGAATACAGTGGAAATTAGATCACTTGGTATTTTTCCTTCAGAAGTTAGAAGCAAGCTTTTCTGTTTTTTTTGTGATCATTTCTCTTCTTTTAATTTATTTCCCCTTGTTGAAGAGTAGAAGATCTCAAATGCACAAGGAAAACTGATGCCCTTTCCTGCAGCTAAATTAACCAGAATCATGTGGAAAACAATCTGAGCCTTGTACGAAAAGGGGAGCCATTAAAATTAGCCCAGAGCTACGGACTGTGCCCTGTATCACTAAGCAGCACACACTGCAGATGTGAGGGCTGCTTTCAGGCATTGGGAGCCCTCTTGTATAGCTACAATTAAAATCAGCTCTTCTGCCAAAAAAATAAAAGGGAGGGGGCAGAAGGAAAACATCAAAGACAGATTGAAATGTGTAGTTGGTAATAAGAGTGGTCTCCTCTTGAACCAGGCCCTCCAGCTATCCACAGCCCCCTTGTTAATGAGAAATTTTGACCTCTGGTTTGTAAGTTAAACTTGTAATCCCAGCTAATGAAGTAAATCAATCCCAACTTCAGATTGTTGTTTCCCTTTTTCTTTGCTCACTGGGGTCTGGGAGTTTAGCATCCAGGGGTCTCCCAATAGGATGTGGAATAAAAGAGGTGGGGGAGAGGAAGAGGCATTTTATAGTTTTGTGCCTGTTCTGTGGTTTTGCAGATTCAACAATGGCTTTTGCTGACAACAATTCAGCTTTAACGTGCACTTGCAAAGATTTAATAGATGGTCATTGTTAACTGTGCGTAAATATAAAAGTATTGATTTATTTGGCTTTCTGTCTTACCTCATCCTCAGGGCTGGTTTATCGTAAAATCTCAAGCCCAGAATTGCAGTCTTAATAGGGAAACAATTTGACTGCTCCAAAAACTGTCTCAGACATCCAAAGAAGTAAATCCAGTAGATTTACATACACCCTATTGGTTGCAGAGGAGGGTAGTAGGTTGGATGATGTCCAGGCTCCCAGATGACCACTCTTTTCTCCCCTGACTGATATGGCTAAACTCATACAACTAGACTGAAGTGGAAACCCATTTTTCAGTCCAAAGGACATCACTCTGAACTGGAAGCTTCCCAATGGGCAGTTAAAGGTGGTCTTCCATTCATCCCCCTCCCTAATGCGTATGTGATAGTATGCTTCCCTCAAATCCAGCTTGGTGAATATCTTGCCTTTGGACAAGTAGTTCAGCAAGTCTTTCATGAGAGAGAGGGGGTAGGTGTTTTGCACGCACACGGCGTTGATCCCATGGAAGTCAACGCACAGTCTGACCCCCCCCCATCCTTCTTCTCTTTGAAGAGCACGGGGGCTGCAACCCTCGACTTTGCCGGCTGGATGAACCCTCATTCTAAGTTGGCATTGATGTATCTCCTTAGTTCCTCCAATTCCTTTGGGGTCATTGAGTACATCTTTGGCTTTGGGAGCGTAGCCCCTGGCTCGAACTCTATCACGCAGTCCATCGGCCGGTGAGGAGGGAGGTAGTTGCAGTCTTCCTCGCTAAACACCCCTTCCAGGTCTCTGTATTCTACCGGCACCTGCTGGGAGCCTGGGGGTTTGGCTTTGAGCGCCGGAGCTGCCGGCTGGGGATGGTCTGGCCCTAGGGGCTTTGGCTCCTTTGAGCTGCTCTGCTTCTCTTTGGGGGGTAAAGGCCCGATGCTCATGGTTAGCTTTCAGTAGCCGTCCTCCCATTTAATGGTGGGTGTCCACTTGTCTAGCCACACAAGCCCCAAAATGACTGCCTCTGACATAAGGTCCGCTCTTACAGGGAGGGGTGCCCAGGTTCGGCTGTTTGCGCCGAGCCCCTAACTGGCGTTCCCTCTCCGTGGTCTCTTCAGCTTTCACCATGGCTTTGGAAGGAACGTAGAGGGTCTCGACGTGGATACACGATCCGTCCCCTACTTGCTTCCCCATGGCATGCTTTTCTTCCTCCATCTTCCCTGAGTCTTTACACTGCCCGTTGCCGGGTCGGCGCTGGGGCCCAGGACCCCGAACAGCACCCCGAGGAGTTGGGGTAGCTGGGTGAGTTTTAAGAGAGATTCGGGTTAGTGTCAGGGTTCCAAATAGCACCCAAAACTAAATCAGAGTCCAAGGCAAATTATTCCTCAAAGTTCCAATTTATTAGCAGAGCCATGTTGGCACATCTGGGAGAAACCCGAATCTGAAGTCCCAGGGGTTTCTCCACGCAGTTAAAAGTTCAAACCCTTGTCCCCACACCCCCAAGTCCATCACGTTGACCAATCTTCATCTGCCAACTTGGCAGCAACTCCCATCTCCTTCCGTCCAGGTTCAGGAGTGCAAAGACAAAGGATGACCTTGACCATCTAGAAGGAATTTGTTATGGCTACATGCAGACATCCCTCATGCAATGACCACTCCCAAATTCCCATAGCAAAGAATACATTTTAAAATAGCATAAAGTGTGGCAGGCCAAAGACCCCAAGTAAAATGGCTTCGGCCTGACATCTGTGACCTTTATCCCAACATCTGCAGGATTGCAGGCTGAAAAATTGGATTACGCATGAACCACGATTGAACAATTCAGCACGATGGGTGAACTCAGCCCTTTGGGTTTTGGACCTATGCACAAAAGAGTTCCATGGTTATCCTCCCACTGTTTCTATGGATCCATGTCCTTGGAAGTAGAGGGTACTTCTTTCTTGCCCTGGCAGGAATCCCATGGACCCTGCCAAGAGCTTCTTCTGAAAGCAGGAGGGCAGGAGGGGAAGAAGAGGACCATGTGCCTGTAAACCACAACCAACCCCAGGGTGGGTCCTCAGAAGGCACCACAAAGCTGGCGTTTGGCAGGGCTATTGGGGCAATGAAGTTGGCTTTTGCTGTGATGATGGTGGAGGTAAGAAATGGGTGAGGAGAAATGGGTGGGATCCACCTCAAAGTATGCTGAACTCTTGAAGGCCATTTGGTGTCCCCCACGCTTGCTCTTCCATTGATCCACTACCAGCTTCCTAAAAGAAGAGCAAGCAGTGTCAGAACGCCCCGTGTCACATTGATCAGACCCACCAGGAAGCCTAGAATCACCTGAATTCAAATGAAGAAAAGCAGAATTATTTATTTTATTTATTTTATTTATTTTGTTATTCTTATATGCCGCCCAACTCCCGAAGGACTCAGGGCGGCGTACAACATAAAAGATACAAGAATAGACAAAATTTCAACAATTTAAAAACAGTACAAAATTTAAAAAAAAAAAAAAAAACAATATAAAAGCAACAACAACATCCATCCATTCAACCACATACATACTTGGGGGGTAAGCTCAGATGGTTACGCTGTCCCCCCCACCTGCAGGAAGAGCCATGTCTTAACGGCCTTTCGGAAGGCCAGCAGAGTGGGGATGGTTCGGGTCTCTGGGGGGAGTTGGTTCCAGAGCACGGGGCCAGCCACAGAGAAGGCCCTCCCCCTGGGGCCCGCCAGCCGGCATTGCTTGGCCGACGGGACCCGGAGGAGGCCAACTCTGTGGGCCCTAACCGGTCGGAGGGAAGTATGCGGCAGAATGCGGTCCCGGAGATATCCTGGTCCTAAGCCATGAAGGGCTTTAAAGATGGTGATCAACACCTTGAATTGGACCCGGAGACCGATGGGCAACCAATGCAGCTGGCGGAGAATCGGTGTCACGTGGGTGTACCTCGGCACACCCACCACAGCACGCGCAGCCGCATTTTGCACCAATTGAAGTCTCCGGATACTCTTCAAGGGTAGCCCCATGTAGAGCGCATTGCAGTAGTCCAAACGCGAGGTGACAAGGGCATGAGTGACCGTGAGTAAAGCCTCCTTCTCCAGATATGGCCGCAGCTGGTGCACCAGGCGAACCTGTGCAAAGGCCCCCCTAGCCACAGCAGAAAGGTGATGATCTAATTTTAGCTGTGGATCTAGGAGGACCCCCAAGTTGCGGACCTGGTCTGAGGGAGTCAGTTTCGCACCCTCGAAGACCAAGGAGGGACAGTTATCATGGTCCTTAGGAGGCATTATCCACAGCCACTCGGTCTTGTCGGGATTAAGTCTGAGTCTGTTCCTCCCCATCCAGATCTTAACGTCGTCCAGGCATCGGCACATTACATCAACTGCCTCCCTGAAGTCAGACGGGGTGGTGATGTACAGCTGGGTGTCGTCAGCGTACTGATGGAAACACACCCCATGCCTGCGGATGATCTCACCCAACGGTTTCATGTAGATGTTAAACAGGATGGGCGAGAGAACCGACCCCTGGGGCACCCCACATAGTAGGGGCCTGGGGGACGATCTCTGCCCTCCTGCCAACACCGACTGCATCCGATCGGCGAGATAAGAGGAGAACCACCGCAAAACGGTGCCTCCCACTCCCAACTCGCCGAGCCGATGCAGAAGGATACCATGGTCGATGGTATCGAAAGCCGCTGAGAGGTCAAGTAGCACCAGGATGGAGGAGTTCCCCCCATCCCGGGCCCGCCAGAGATCATCCATCAGAGCGACCAAGGCAGTTTCTGTACTGTAGCCGCGCCTGAAACCCGACTGATAAGGATCTAGATGATCTGTTTCATCCAGGAGCTGCAGAAGCTGGGTCACCACCACCTTCTCTACAACTTTACCTAGAAAAGGTAAGTTGGAGACTGGACGGTAGTTTTTCAAATCGGCTGGATCCAGGGAAGGCTTCTTCAGGAGGGGTCGCACCACCGCAGCTTTTAATGACTGCGGTACGGATCCCTCTCGCAAAGAAGCGGTGATCACCGCCTGGATCCAGCCGCGTGCCACCTCCCTGCTGGCCGAGACCAGCCAGGAGGGACACGGGTCCAATAAACAGGTGGAGGTACCCATATTTAAGAGGGTTCTTAAATTATGAATGCTGCCATTTCTTTATTGACAGTTTATATTTTCTGGCTGCTGTTATGATTTCTAGCATACTGCATTCAACTGGGGTTTTAAAGTTATTTTGCAATTGTTTAGTTCAGACTTAGGTTTTGTACCATGGACATTTTATTATAATCTAATTATTGCAACCTACAACCAATCCTCGACTTACAACAGGTTGCTTAGCAACTGTTCAAAGTTCCAATGGACCTTCCCAGAGCTACTTACCGATACAACTCAGTTTCAAAGTTCCAATGGCTGACTTCCCTTGATCCCATTTTGGCAACTGGCTCTCATTTATGGTCATTTGTAGTGTCTCATGGTCAATTGAGTATAATCAGTTCATTTAATGATTACTGTGTTCACTTAATGACCAGCACAAAAAAGTTGTAAAATCAGGTTCGGTTACATGGTAACCGGTTTAACAACTGTCAGGAATTACGACCATCATTCCAGGTTCATAAATTAAGGACTACCTATGCTAAGAACCTGCCAATTTATGGGACTTGTAGGGAAGAATTGGCAAAATTAAGAAGACTCCTCTAAAAGCAGAGGTGACAATCCCAGTGGAATAAAGAGCTGGCAAGCAGACCAACGCTTCATATTTCCTTTCCAGACTAGGATAGGACCTGAGATTGCCCACAAGTGCTCCGTATAGTTGTTCCTCATGAGAAAACTGCAAGACAGTGGTCTCTGGTAGTTTAGAGCAGGGGTGTCAAACTCAAGGCCCGTGGGCTGGATCTACCCTGGAAACAGCGAAGTACCAGCCCGCAGTGCCTCTGCCAGTGAAAACGGAGCTCAGGAGGGCACGGCCCTCCGGGGCTCTGTTTTCAGCCACAACGCCCTTCTGCAGCCCTCTGCTAGTGAAAACGGAGCTTGGGAGGGCTGCGGAAATAACAATCTTGTTGAAATAGCAGTTGGTGCTTTCAAAATGAAACTGGGTTTGCATACTTCCTTTTCTAAATCACTTTCAGATATTGATTCTTAATTGCTTTTCAGTTATTAGGAATCTTAGTATCAACAAGTTTGAAAACAGTGAGTTTCCTTCAATCCTTAATGAAAGAAATTGTAAATACAAGTTTATGGACTTGATTAGAAATCTGATTTTGGAAAGATACAAACAGACTAAATATAAATTTGAAATAAGATTTTGGAATTAATTATAAGAATCTATCCAGTGGCAGAATGTTTTGAATTCTCTTTTTAAAAAACGATGGGATGAGATTTTGAAAGTTGGACACTAGAGGGAACCAGAAGGAACTAAAGATTACAATTAAAGAAGACCAAACAAATTTGGCTTGCTAATACAGAATGAAGCAAAATATTTTAACATTGGACATATTGAAGGATATTTTTGGACCTGAAGTTAATTTTAACATAAGCTATTTATATAGACTCAGTTTAAATGATGCTATAAGAACACAATTTACCAGACAAGACAGACTGATCTGAATGTGGACTTTAAAATGACTGGCTACCAGAATGATTTGGAAAAAAAGATGCTACACTGGTCATACAAAGGAAACCAGCTGGTGTCTTAATAATTAAGAGGGACATACAAATAACAAACTAAAAGAATGACCTGGATAATTTTCCTATACTAGATTTATAAAGGATGCTTGTTAACATTTTAAAGAATTTTATAAGAAAAACATTTTTTTTGTCCAGAAAAAATGAAGAGAAACCAAGTTGTAGGACATTATTTGACTCTAAAGATCAAGACAAAAGGGATAAAGGAATAAAGTAAAAGGAATATTAAGTTGGTTTATTTATCAAGATCAAAATAGGTATGTTTTTATCTCTAACCCTTAGTTGTGTTTTGCTGATCAAGACTGAAAAATGAAGCTTTAAGGATTTTTTAATAGATAGGAAATAGGAAATGGGGAGAAGAGCTCATTTGTTCTATTTGGAGAGATGGTGACAAGTTACTAAAAATTTTATATTTGTTGTGATAAAGGGGAAACTCATTACAGGTAGTCCTCGAATTATGACCACAATTGAGCCCAAAATTTCTGTTACTAAATGAAACATTTCTTAAGTGAGTTTTGCTCCATTTTATGATCTTTCTTGCCACAGATGTTAAGTGAATCTCTTCAGGTGTTAAGTTAGCGACACGGTTGTTAAGTGAATCTGGCTTCCCCATTGACTTTGCTTGTCAGAAGGTTGCAAAAGGGAATCACGTGACCCTGGGACACTGTGACCTGACCGTCATAAATATGAATCAGTTGCCAAGCATCTGAATGTTGATCATGTGACCCTGGGAGTGCTGCAATGGTCGTAAGTGTGAAAAACAGTCATAAGTCCCGTTTTCAGTACCATTGGAACTTCAAACAGTCACTAAGTGAACTGTAGTAAGTTGAGAATTATCTGTACTTTATTTTCTTTTCCTTCACTACTTTCTTATTTTTTCTGTTTTTCTTCCTATTTTTTTCTTTTCTGCATTAGTTTTTATTTGAACTTTTTTAGTTTGTTAGTTTTTAACTTTAATTAAACAAATTTATTTATTATAATTATTTAAACTTATTTAAACTTATTTATTATAATTCATTTATTTATTAATTTATTAAATAAATATCCGGAATTTTTTTTAAAATTATGTCAGAGGCAATTTAGTTGATGGATCCTTCTTTTGAGTTTTAAATCAGGCTTTCCCTTTGAATTTTGGGAATCAGAGGTTTCACCTGCAAGTCTGCAAAAAAGGGTTGCCCTGTGGCCCTTTCCAGCCCCCCCATGAATTTATTTAGGAGATCCGATCGGCAATCTATCTACTCCCCTCCTCCAAGAAATTAATCTGTATCTGGAAAACTGCCTAACAGGCCAAAGCATCAGCACATCTGGGCATCTTTGAAAGGCTGCCTAACTTGCACCCATTCCTAAGAGGTCGGAAAGGGGCGTGCATAAGCGCACAATCGTGCCTACCGTTCCTGTCCTAATGTACCCATATATTCATACCTCTTTTACTCTAATTCTTGCTTGTACTATTACATATACAGTGGTACTTCGAGATACGAGTTCTGTAACCTTGCTCGTATGTCAATTTGCTCGTATCTCAAAGCAATTTTCCCCATTGAAATTCATTGAAATGCCATTAATCCGTTCCAGTCCCCAGGCTGGCTGGCTGGGCTGGCTGGCTGGCTGGCTGCTAGGGGTGTGTGTGTGTGTGTGTGTGTGTGTGTGTGTGTGTGTGTGTGTGTGTGAGAGAGAGAGAGAGAGAGAGAGAGAGAGAGAGAGAGAGAGAGAGAGAGAGAGAGAGAGAGAGAGAGAGAGAGAGAGAGAGAGAGAGAGAGAGAGAGAGAGAGAGAGAGTTCCCCCCCTCTTCTCCCCTTTCTCTTCCTTTCAGGTCCATTCTTTTTCCCTTTCCTTCCTGCCTTTCCTTTCTCTCTGCCTCCCCCCCCCCCAAGAGCCCTACAGACGCCACAATGGCTAAGCTAAAGGGGGAAAATTCTCTTTGATATTCAAATCTGGCTGAAGGTTTCCTCCCTTTCAGAATGTTGCGGAAATGAGTGGGTCGTGTGCAGCCGGCCGTTCCTCGTATCTCAAATGTTGCTCGTATTTCAAAGCAAAACTTCGCTCACTCGACAGCTCGTATCTCAAATATCTCGTATGTTAGGGCACTCGTATCTCGAGGTACCACTGTATATTCAATCATGTTTTACTGTTTATACTTTACTTATAATCATATATGCTTGACAAATAAACAAATACAAATATAAAGGGATAATTCTGCTATAAATCAATTTGAAAATGCAGTGGAATTGTAAAAGGCATCAGAGATACATGGCAGTGCAGAAAAGAATCTTTGCCCAGAATTTAAGATGGCACCAATACCAGCACTATTTATTTCCCCTTACCATCTAATTTCCAGTTTTGAGTATAAATTAAGCCTGGTTAACAATTAACTATTGTTAATGTTCTGTACCAAAGCTTTAAACATGTTTATGGCAGCATTCCCCAGCCTTTCCGGTTTGGTGGCCCGGTGCGGGGGGGGGGAGTGGGGGAAAGAGGGGATGGGTTTTTTGGGGGGGCATGCACGCACACACAGCTTCATTAGTGTGAATGACTGATGCAGGTGCCTGCTGCGAGTGCAAGTGGAGCAGTGTGCGTGCGTGCGTGCATTAGCCTGCCACTCATGCTGCCTAGTGGCAAATAGGCCATGGTCCAGTACTGGACTGTGGCCCTCAAGTTGGAGATCCCTGGCTTCTGGGATTGGAGTTCAGATAGTTTGGTCATTCTTTTATTCCTGCAGAAATGCTCACTCTGAGCATTGGAGACCTTGGAGTACTCATATCTAATGACCTAAGTGCCAGAGCCCACTGTAACAACATTGCCAAAAAGGCACTAAGAGTTGTTAATCTAATCTTGCATAGCTTCTTCTCTGGCAATATTCCACTGCTAACCAGAGCATACAAAACATTCGCTAGACCAATTCTCGAATACAACTCACCTGTCTGGAACCTGCACTGCATATCGGACATTAATACAACCGAGAGAGTCCAGAAATATTTCACAAGAAGAGTCCTCCACTCCTCTGTTCGCAATAAAATACCTTATTCCACCGGACATGAAATATTGGGATTAGACAATCTACAACTACATCACCTCCGATCTGATCTAAATGTAGTTCATAAAATCATATATTAAAATGTCCTTCCTGTCAATGATTACTTCAGCTTCAACCGCAACAATACACGAGCACGTAATAGATTCAAACACAATGTAAACTGCTCCAAACTCGACTGCAGAAAATACGACTTCAGCAACATAGTGATCAATGCCTGGAATGCACTACCTGACTCTGTGGTTTCTTCCCCAAACCCCCAAAACTTTAATCTTAGACTGTCTACAGTAGACCTCTCCCCTTTTCTAAGAGGTCTGTAAGGGGCGTGCATAAGCGCACCACTGTGCCTACCGTCCCTGTCCTACTGTCCTATTGTCCTCTTTTATCGTTACTTTTTACTTATGATTATACAAACAACTACTATCCTGTACATGTTTGACAAAATAAATAAATAAAATGGGTTTTATTCAGAGTAGGTTTGTGCTGTGTACTGTAATTAACTGGTCAGCTGCCACTCATGGTTCACAATCATAATCGGAAATAGCTTTGCAAATGATGTTTTGGGCTATATTAATTATAAAAAAAGATTCATTTTGAAAAGATCTTAAGTAACAGTTCAGGAACTAAAACATAAGGATGTGGTAGGTGAGAGGGGGGGGGGAGAGAGAGAAGAAGGGAAGGAGGGAGGAAAGGAAGGAGGGAGGGAGGGAGGGAGGGAGGGAGGAAGGATTTGTTTTGCTCTTAAATTCTGATTAGTTTGGACATAGGTGGTGTTACACGAAGCAGTATTTATCAAGTGTAAGGACAATAACATTACAGCTTCATTTGACCTGATTTTGGCAAGCACATAGGAGGATTCTGTGGCCATGACCTTTGGGAACCTTTGGGATTCCGTCATCTGTCTTCCAATTTTACAATAAACACAAAGTTTTAGTCGCAATAGTAATAGTACTTAGATTTATATACCACTCCAGTGTTTTACAGCACTCTCTGAGCTGTTTAGAAATGACAGCCTATTGCCGCCAATAATCTGGATTCTCATTTTACCGATCTCAGAAGGATGGAAGGCTGAGTCAACCTCGAGCCAGTCAGGATTGAACTCCTGGTTGTGGGCAGAGTCAGCCTGCAATACTGCATTTAACCTCTGCGCCACCACAGTAAGAAATAATTTGGAAGACTAGATGATATCCAAGACCTCTTCCTCTAAGGCAGTGTTTCTCAAATAGTGGGGCACGCTCCCTGGGGGGGCTCAGAGTGATGCCAGGGGGCACGTGGTCCGTGGGCGCCGGCATCTTTTTTTGGGAATTTTTGAAGGAAGGAATCCTCTTCCGCGGCTTGAAAAAGAGCACTCCCGCCCGCCCTGGGTTATTATTTCGCCCAAAGCACAGCTGATTAGCTCCTCAGCTGTGTTTCAGGCTGAATCCTGCTACTGAGCATGCCCGGAAGTGAAATTGCATGGGGGGAATGCGCGCGAAACCAGTTTCCACACTGTATGCTTGCTAGCTGCTTTGGGCTGTCTGAAAGCAGCGAAAGATCTAGGCTACTGGTGGAGATCCAGCAGTGATTATTAAATCCGACCACGTCTTCCTCTACTTCACTGGAAGTAGAGGAAGAAAGAGGGACGGTGCCAGAGGACACCAAAGAGATCCATTAAGCATGTTATTTGCCGGCCAGCCAGGGCAGTTTATTTGTAAGCACATACATACAGAGTTGGAGTTGCTTCACAAAAAAGAATTTTTTAAATTTTTTTTTTTTAATTGGGTGTTGGGGGTGCGTGAAATGTTTACTTCTTCCTAGGGGGGGCATAACAGAAAATAATTGAGAAGCACTGCTCTAAGAGCATCTATGATTCTGTGAGTCTATAAATATATGACCAATATAATACTAAATTTCACATTTCTTCTTAGAAATTTGAGATTTTGGAAATCTTGAGCAAATAGTTGCAGGTAGTTTTGAGATGGAATGAGGGCAAGCAAACTGAAGCTTAATCCCAGTCAGATTAAATTATTACAGCATGCATTTACTAAGATTATCTTAAATTTTGGTTGATTTGCTGATTGTTTTTCATTTTCTTAAATGTGTTCTGCTTAATCCATGTGCTTTCAGCATCGATGCAATGTGCTCATGAATTTCCAAAGGCCTTTGCTTCCAGGAAGAGAAGGTCCTTCACCACCAGATGTGTCACCTGCAGAAGTTCCATGTTCACATGCTGGCATCTCCAGGGAAGGCTGGAAAGACCCTGCTTGGTCTTTAGGAGCCGAGGTGGCACAGTGGTTAAAAGCAGCACTGCGACCTTCAGCTGATTGCTAGTTCAGCAGTTCAGCTGTTCAAATCTCACCAGCTCAAGGTTGACTCAGCCTTCCATCCTTCCGAGGTGGGTAAAATGAGGACCCAGATTGTTGGGGGCAATATGCTGAACTCTGTAAACCACTTAGAGAGGGCTGTAAAGCACTATGAAGCGGTATATAAGTCTAAGTGCTATTGCTATTGAAACTTTTGACAATGCCGGGCTGGATAAATCAAGGAAGGATATGATGTAGTAGAATGAGTTCCTATGTTCATGATGCAAAACATAGAGCTTTGTAATCATCTGTTTCTACACTACTGTTAATACAGCTTTCAAGAGCAGCTGCAGCAGCTGGAGAAGACCGACATGGCTGGGTATCTCCTCCCAGGTGTTTTGAAACATACCTGGGAGTAGCCGTGGGGGGGGGAACCAGAGAATTTGGCAGGCTGGATGGGGGTCTCTCTTCAGTTCGCAAGGAAAAGACACAGTCGCCATTTAGCTGTGCAGTGAAGGCAGCTTTTTCATCTGGTTCCTGTCCAGAGGTATCTGCAGGGTAGGATTATAAAAAAAAGTCAAGATGGTGACTGCGAAGGTGTGATCAGAACACTATCTGTTTGTTATGTGCATCTACTCCTGCTTTGTTAGTCTGAAAAGGTACTACCACAGGGGTGTCAAACTCGATTTCATTGAGGGCCACATCAGGATTGTGTTTGACCTTGGGAGGCAGGGTAGGTGTGGCCAGGGTAGGCGTGGCCAGGTTGACGTCACTCATGTCGGGGGCGCCTGTGGTGGCCCAAGTGCTCTGCCAGAGAAAACGGAGCTTGGGAGGTTGCGACGGCCTCCTGCAACCCTGTCAGTGAAAACGGAGCTTGAGCTCCATTTTCTCTGGCAGAGGGTTTCAGGAGGCTGTTGCAGCCTCCCAAGCTCTGTTTTCGCTGGCAGAGGCACTGCTGGCCAATGCTTGGCTGTTTCCAGGGTGGCCCTGAGAGCCAGATCTAAGCACCCAGTCAGGGTTCCAAATAGCATCGAAAATTAAATCAGAGTCCGAGGCAAAGTACTCCTCAAAGTTCCAATTTATTAGCAGAGCCATGTTGGCACATCTGGGAAAAATCCAAATCTGAAGTTCCAGGGGTTTCTCCACCCAGTTGAAAGTTCAAGCCCTTGTCCCCACCCCCCCAAGTCCATCACGTTGACCAATCTTCATCTGACAACTTGGCAGCAACTCCCATCTCCTTCCGTGCAGGTTCAGGAGTGCAAAGACAAAGGATGACCTTGACAATCTAGAAGGAATTTGTTATGGCTACATGCAGACATCCCTCATGCAATGACCCCTCCCAAATTCCCATAGCAAAGAATACATTTTAAAATAGCATAAAATGTGGCAGGCCAAAGCCCCCAAGTAGAATGGCTTTGGCCTGACACCCGGGCCTTGAGTTTGACACCCCTGTGCTACCAGATTCTGGATCTCTGGATACCATAGACCGGTGGTCCTCATACATTTTGGTCTAGGAGACCTTTACAGCCTTAAAATGACTGAGAACCATAAACCGTGTTGGTTTTTGTGGGATATACTGTATCTTTTGATATTTACTGTATTAGAAATTAAAACTGAGAAATTTTAAAATATGTATTTGACTTCACAGACTCCCTGAAAGGTTCTGTTTAAACTTAACAGTCCTTTTCCTCTCTCTTCTAAAAGCCTTCTTTTCAGATTAACGCAGTTTAATTTTACTAACTGCAGCACAATACAAGGCAGGGGTGAAATCCAGCAGGTTCTGGAGAACCGGTAGCGGAAATTTTGAGTAGTTCGGAGAACCAGCAAATACCACCTCTGGCTGGCCCCAGGAGTGGGGAGGGAATGGGGATTTTGCGGTATCCTTCCCCTGCCACGCCCACCAAGCCACACCCACAGAACTGGTAGTAAAAAAAATTGGATTTCATCACTGAAAAGGGGTTTATAATAACTTCTCTTTCTTGCACTCAATTTGAAAGTAGCAAGTTTAAAAGCACAGTACTGCCTCTATTTCCAAATGATATACCTTAGTATATGGGGAATCTCATTGAGAAGAACTTCACAAATAATGGTTTATTGGCTGTATAATCTCGTTTGTTTTTATTCATTCAAGTGAAGCAACTCAGCACGCAAGACTAAAGTTTGCTGCAAAGGGAATAAAAATTCATAAAATTCCCTGACTTCTGAAAAAATTCTCCAAAGCAACTTAGATTTCATGTAACATGTTTTAAATGACATTTATACTTGAAGAAAATTGCAATTTTTCATAAATGCCATTTCATTTTCTAATGGTATTTACAGGAAGGTTACAGTTATCACAATTCTGAATTGTCCCCCTCCGTCATAAAATTTAGTGCCCTCAAGCTCCGAAGGCTGAATGACCAGGCCCTCCCTGGGGCAGCATTTGACCAGGCAGACTTTTGGCACTTGGAATCATCCCCAATGCTTTTGCTTGGGGCACCGTAGCCATTGTACCCTGAGAAGATGCCACCCTGTCCTGTGGGATAAGGGATTTATGGGTGCAAACACAAAACGCTGCAGCTGTTAGATGTGTGATCTTGAAAGAAAATGAATCAATAAAAGAATTGGGTGGGAAGTATGAATTCTGTGTTATTACAAATTTCCCTTAAAGAAATATTTATTTGGTGAAATACTGATGAGAACTGGAAAATGACTGGTGTCAAATTATCTGTACATGCATACTTATTTTTAAAGATGAAATCATGACGTTTCTTTATAAGAAGCAGCATATCAGTTGATCAGAGCCTTATCATGTAAAGAGCATTTTTAACCACAAACTTAATTATAAAAGGTTGACTAGAACTGACCCCTCAGTAAACTTTCTCTTGTATCCAGGTAGGAACAGGAGGCTAGCATTGAGAATTGTCCTTTCTTTTGAAGTTTCAACAGCTAAACAAGTTGCAGTCCCTTCAGCTATTCTCATAAAATTTTGCTTCCAGACAACATGGTCTGTTTATTGCGTAATAATCGAAATGGCACTAAATTGAAGTGATCACTGAG
Organism: Diadophis punctatus similis; assembly: GCA_023053685.1. Lineage (NCBI taxonomy): Eukaryota > Metazoa > Chordata > Lepidosauria > Squamata > Dipsadidae > Diadophis > Diadophis punctatus. Next base: position 18,605,403 of record JALIGW010000015.1, on the reverse strand, counting down.
CATTTAGGAATTGCATTAACCACTTCGTAACCTAGGTAACTCGCTTCAGTCTTCCTCTGCTGCTCTCTTTCTGAAGGGCTGGAGGTCTATTTTTAGCTGGACCAAGAGATGGGCCTCTGCAAAGAAGTCTAAAACATTTCAGTCGACTGCCACGCGTGTCTGCATGTGTGTTCTTTGGAACAAACGAGGAAGACCTTGGTTGAATTTTTTTGAGAGGTCATCTGCAGGGAGTAGTCAAAAAAGTCACAACATGATTAAAGTTTGGCTTGCTTTTTATGTGGAGCTTTGACTGTGCCGTCACAGCCACCTGTCTGACTTTTTTTAAACCACACCCTTTGGGTGCCCCTGCCAAGTGCTTTCCTCTTGATGCCTCTTGAGGGGATGAAAAGGGTGCCCTCTTGGGCTCTTTGTGCCTGCTGAGCTTGGTTTAGGATGGATGCACCACCAGTCTCCTTGCTCACATCCTGGGAGCTTGTTTTGGGGCCTAAAGGTGCCCTCCCTGGATCGTGCACCTAAGCCTCCAGAGGGTGCTTGCCTTCGCATTGAACACAGAAATAAATCTTCCAGAAGAAGAAATATTGTGCCAAGGTCTGTCCAAGTTGGTACAGGAATTAAGGTAAACTTGCCAAGATTATTCTTCCCTACCACATTAAAATTATTGGCTACGGTTAATTGCTTCGTCTCCCTTTGCTTCCTTTTGGTTTTTCAAAACTCCCCCTTCCTCTTGGTAAAGTTCCGCCGAGGTTTGGACTCCTGTTTCTCTCCCTGTCAGATGAAAGGCTGAAATTGTGTCCGCGGGGCCTTGTGAAGAGCTGCCTTCGTCGTCCAGCCCGGGCGGGCGAGAGGGGCGCACAGGTGCGCGCGGCCGTCTGAATCCAAGAGGCGTCCCGACTGAGAGGAAAGGTGGAGGGAAACGTCCCGCGGCCACCCGGGGAACACAACCCATCCCTGGCTCGGCTGGTTCTCCGCGTAGCCCGGCCTACCTGCCAGGGAGCCCGGTGAAGGGGCCAGGCGAGGCGGCGAGGCGGGCTGGGAAGCGCCCGGCTAGCCAAGAGTTAAGCGGCCGGGCGCGGAGGCGCTGCGGGCGGCGGCGGCAGCGCGGCGTTCGTGCGAAGGCGAGTCATTTCCCGCAACGGCGCAGCCTCGCAGCCCGCGGCGCTCACAAACCTTTGGAGAGCAAAATGGCTCGCGGGCGTTAGAAGTAATAAGGTGTTTCTCTCCCCCCGCCGCTTCTTTCTTTTTCCTTCGCCTTCGCGGAGGTTCTGGAAGGTTGCCGCCTCGCCACGCGCGCCCTAGGAACAAAGAGGGCGGAGGCGGCTGGGGGGCTCTGGCGCCTTTTGGGGTGGGGGGCTGACATGCAGGAGGGAGGTGATTGGGGGGGGGGTCGGGGCTGGGCTGGGCGTGTTTGCCATGGAAGGCAATGTGTTCCTTTTTGTCAGAGAGGGAGAAGCTGCCCGGGCGGGGGGCTGCTCGGGGGGGGGGACAGCGGGAACCAAATCGGGGCCGAAGTGAAGTTTCTTCGCCATCACCTCCGCCCCCCCCAAGCGCCCCCCCTTACCGAACAATTATCATTCCGGAAACGCTCCCCGATCAATCAAGTATGTGGAGTTTAGGGATCCAGTGGGACAGAATTAGCTTAATTCGTTCTGGCAAAAAAATAATAATCAAGAGCTCGGAAAGCATCCGCCCTTTAATAAAAACGGTAAGTCAGGAAAGGTTGCAACGGGCTGCTGTGTGATTTTTTTTTAAATGTTTCTCTAGAAGGCTTTGTCTCTAGACTTCCCATATTGGATCCATTCCAACAATTCATAACCACGGTTTCTGGTCCTTGCCCTGAGAATTGTTACTTGTGATTGTGATAACTAAATACAGTGCAACAGTTAAATACCAGCAAAAAGTAAAATTGCTGCAGTTCCATTCTTGGGCCAGAAGCAATTTGAAGGAAACTCCCCACCACCACCACCAAAAATACCCAATCCTCGATCCTTGGTTCCAGATATTTCCATTAATTGTTCCTTGAATTATGTGAAACAGCTTGCAAAGGTAAAAATCAAGCTTTGAGCACCTCTTCTGCCCAGTCAGCCTATTATGGGGAAATGAATGTTCTCTTTTAATTGGAGAAGCTAATGCAAAATGGTTTGATTTGATCCTAAAGGTCGTTTACCATTATATAAAAATACCTTCACCATTAGCTGCAGCACAGTGTGTATATGTATGCATTAGGTGGCAGAAACATGATCAAAGGGGCACTTACAATTTTCAACACAATGAGAATTCATTGAGAATTTCTAATACCTTGTTCCAAATATAGGTAGTCCCCAACTTACAGCTTTTCATTTAGTGACCGTTAAGTTACAATGGCATTGAAAAAAGTGACTTTTTCACACTTATTTATTTATTTATTTATTTATTTGTGAGATTTATATACCGCCTCACAGTGCAAGCACTCTCTGTGGTTTACACCAGTAAGCAATGTATATTTATATTGCCCCCAACAATCTGGGTCCTTATTTTACCTACCTCGGAATGATGGAAGGCTGAGTCAACCTTGAGCCGGTGAGATTTGAACCGCTGACCTGTAGCAGCATCCCCATGGTCACATGATCAAAATTTGGACACTTGGCAACTGACTCATATGACGGTTGCAGTGTCTCGGGGTCACGTGGTCACCTTTTCCGATCCTCTGAGAAACAAAGTCAATGGGGAAGCCAGATTCACTTAACAACCATGTTACTAAATATGAATCAGACCTCATCAGACTTAGTGGTGGGGTGGTGGTGGCAAATTTTCCATCCAGTACTTGCTTTGTCTGTCTTCCTGGCAGTCTGAAGTCCAGCTGCCTGTCAGGTGGCATGGATTTCCTTTCTGCTCAGAAGGAAAAAGATTCCAGTAGAGAGAGGTTCCCTGAGGATGGGCTCCCCCACGAGTCCAAAAGTTCTGGTCTCGGTGACTTCAAGTTTGGATGTTGCAACATTATCCTGGGACACAGATATTTGCCTTGATTTGCGGAATCTAGAAGCTTCATCTTCCCTCAGTCAGAAGAGGGCTCTCCGTATTTTTGTTCAACCTGGCCCTCACTTTTGCCAGAAAGGCACTTCCTCTGGCAGAACACCTGAGCGACCATTTTGTGAGTTGCATTGAAACAGCCCAACTTATCAAAACCAGCACTGAGTGAGATAGACCAGGAATGCAAGTCAAAATAGGCAGGGTATTGGTAAGAAAATACTTCTCCACCTTGTATGAATATAAATTGCTGGAACCAGATGGGTTTACATCCCAGATTCTGAAGGAGCTGGCAGATGTTATCTGGGAACCAATGAATGAAATCTTTTAGAGCTCCTGGAGAACAGGAAATGCCAGAGGATTGGAAACATAGAACATAGAATCATAAGGCTGGAAGGCACCTCAGAGGTCTTCTAGTCCAACCCTCTGCTCTAGACAGGCAAGATTCCAAGCAAATGGTTGTCCACTCTATTTTTGAAAACTTCCAGTAATGGAGCACTCTCAACTGCAGGAGGCAAGCTATTCAATTGACTTCAATGTTTTCACTGTCAGAAAATGTCTCCTTACTTCTAGGTTGGATCTTTTTCTTTAATAAGCTTTGACCCATCACTTCTTGTCCGCCCCTCTGGTGCTTTGGAGAATAAGTCGACCCCACTCTCATTTGTGACAGTTCCTTAAGTCCTGGAAGGCAGTTATGTTCCACCACACCCCTCAAATCCTTCTCTTCAATAGACTAGACCAGTGATGGCTAACCTTTTCTGGACGGAGTGGCCAAAGCACGTGTGGACGAATGCCCAAACCCCCAAAATGCAATGCGTGCATGACCCTGTGCATGTGCATGCGACTCCCACATCTGCCCCGCTGTTGCTATCCTATTTTCCCCCAACTTTCGGGGTTGGACTAGATGACCTGCAGGGTCCCTTCCAACTCTGTTAAGCTCTGTTAAATTCCTCTAAGAGAAAAAAGTGCATAACATATGCATGGAAACTTGTAAGAGGAAATGGTTAACCACATAGGCTTATGCTAGCAGCTTGCTGAGATAGGTGGCTAGGTTAGGACTTGTGTTACAGGGTCTGTACATCTAGCTGCAAAGGACGGAAATGGCCGACTACAGAATGTTCTCGACATGCTTTAATACCTGCTTGCTTGGAAACGCAAATAGGGTTCACGTGAAGAAACACATAGGAAGCACGCAGCTATCAATAATGTTATTGGTCCTTGTAATGATTGACACTTGCAAACCTCATCTGCGTATGAGGGTCTATATATTCTGCTCTGCTAAGCAATAAATCGTCACTTCACCCAGAGAAATCTCGTGTCCTCAAGTTCTTTCTAGGATTAGGCTTCGTGAGTGGCCCCACTTGATTGTTGTGCCCAGGTGCCGTCCTGGAGAAGCCGTTCCTCCAGGAGCGGACTGCGGCGCATCACCCCGCCCCCATGCATGCTTGTCGCCCAGCACCTGTGCATGTGTATGTGACCTCCCTGCATGTGCCCCACCCCTGTACATGCGCACATGACCCCGCATGTGTCCTGCGCATGCACAGCAGAGACCCGACCAGCTGGCTGGTGGGAAGCGCACGTGCAGCAGAGCTGAACTGGGCCGGCGGCTTGCGTGCCCACAGAGAGGGCACTGCATGCCACCTGTGGCACGCGTGCCATAAGTTTTGCCATCACGACACTAGACATACCTCTCAACTGTTCATCCTACAATTGGGTCTCCAGGCCCTTTATCATCTTTGTTGCTCTTCTCTGCACACTTTCTAGGGTCTCAGCATCTTTTTTGCATCATACTTGGAATACTGCATCCAGTTCTGAACACCACAATACAAAAATGATGCTGAGATCCTAGAAAGTGTGTAGAGAACAGCAAGGAAGATGATAAGGAGTCTGGAAGCTAAATTACATTTGAATGGTTAAGGGAATTAGGTATGTCTAGTCTAACAAAGAAGACTAGAGGTGATATGATGGCAATCTTCCAGTAATAGCAATAGCACTTAGACTTATTTAAATTCGGCCAGTATCGGAAAATCCCGTATGATGAAAAGAACATGTATATGTGGGGCAAATGTTGTCGAGGATACGGCGCATATAATATTTGAATGTAGGATGTATGAGGAAGTAAGAAAACAGTACCTGTCCCCAATTATAAATAAATTTTCCCACTGGAATGTATGGCATAAATTAACATTTCTATTGAAGGCAGACTCTCCTCCCCTGGTAAGGGCTATCACTTGCTATCTTAATAGGATGACAGCAATACGAGCCAGCTACATTGAAAAGAATTTCATTGATTGTAAGAAAGATGAGCTGAGTTAGAGACGAGATATTTTATTTGGGTTATCTAGTTTTAGAAATTTAGTTATTGAATTTTGATATCGTTGAATTTTGAATGTCATGAACCATATATATTTTTGTACGGTTGTTTCTGTACCTGTTTGTTCTGTTTTTCTTTTTTTGAAAAGGCCTTCGGGCTATCCAATAAAATGTACTTCACTTAGACTTATATACCGCTTCATAGTGCTTTACAACCCTCTCTAAGCAGTTTACAGAGTTCAGCCTCTTGCCCCCAACAATCTGGGTCCTCATTTTACCCACCTCGGAAGGACGGAAGGCTGAGTCAACCTTGAGCCGGTGAGATTTGAACAGCTGAACTGCAGCTAGCAGTCAGCTGAAGTAGCCTGCAGTGCAAGAAGTAATGGGTGGAAGCTTGTTAAAGAGCGATCAAACCTGAAACTAAGGAGAAGTTTCTTGACACTGATAACAATTAGTCAATGGCCTTGACTCCTGAAGTTGTGGCTGCTCCATCCCTGGAGGTTTTCAATAAAAGATTGGACAACCATTTGTCTGGGATGGAATAAGGACTCCTGCCCTGGGCAGGGGGTTGTACTAGAAGACCTCCAAGGTTCCTTCCAGCTCTATAATTCTATTATTTTAACTTCAGTGTGTTCTGCCAGGGGTTTGCAGCAGCTGGAGGCAGTGGGGCAAAAGCTGATGTGTGGTTCTCTCTTGTGCTGTTACAGAAATACCATTCAGGAATGGGCCTTCAAAATTTATATTAAGAAGATTCTGATTTCTTGAGTTTGATGTTTAACTTAAAAAAAAAACCTTCATTTTGGAAATAGTTCAGGGCAAGCAAAGCGATGCTTCCACATTGAGCAGCTTCCACCCAGCAGAAAAACATCAGCAGAATTCAAAAGAGCCTCGTACATAATGGTTATGCAACATCTCCTCCATTGTTCTTATCAATCTATGATTTAGGATAGGGATCAGGAAGTTGAGGAATGTGAAAAAGGTGCCAGAAATCAAAAAATAAGAAATAAAAAGAAAGAAAGGTCCATTAGGATTCACCCTACCCCATCTAACTTGATTCAAAATAGTTTATTCATACAATTCCAGGTTTTGAAAAGATGCATCTCTGCCTCTTGGGATCTGTTTTAGCCCTCTGCAACTCTCCCTGATTGTAGTGTCCAAACTGGGAAATTGAGGGGTACCAGATCAAACCCACAGAACCGGTAGTAAAAGAATTTGGATTTCACCACTGGTTTCAGCCCCGGCATTAGGGATGCAGATGACCTAAGGAACGCCACGCAGGGATCTTGTGTTACGACCTTTGCAACATGGCTCACGTTCATTTAAGTTCATATCCAGGGCGGTGGTTCATCATTTGCATGAGAAGAAGAAAACTTCTTAGGAACAGGGAATATTTTGGGCAGCTGTTTTGGTTTTTTTAACCTACATGCTTTATGTTGCTGCCTCAAGATAACACTGAATAACATATTTAAGCAATTCATGTGTGAAAAACTAAAATTGTAACTCACAAGCTGATTTCTTCACACTTTGGTGAAATTTAAATCTTTTCCTTCAGACACCGTCGGAGAGAATATTTGTAGAAAAGATGATCTAAGGAACTTCAATAGATAGAATTGTTTCTCTCTCTCTCTCTCTCTCTCTCTCTCTCTCTCTCTCTCTCTCTCTCTCTCTCTCTCTCTCTCTCTCTCTCTCTCTCTCTCCCTCCCTCCCTCCCTCCCTCCCTCCCTCCCTCCCCTCCCTCCCTCCCTCTGTTCAGAATATTGGGCTGGAGGATTTTGAGTCTAGAGATGGGAGTCCTGTCAGAGAAGAGTTCCTATTTTTGAGGAGGGTGAAGCAGATCCCAGTTCTGTGATGGTTTATCCATGTGTTTTCTATCTCTCTTGTTTTCCCTTTTTGTTGACTTGTCCTTATCTCTACCCAGGATAAAACTGTCTGTAGCCATTAAAAGTAGACCTGTGAATTGATAGCCCAGCAGGGAAACTCACTGGAAAATTTTCTGGAAGTCTAGAGCAGACCTTTTGATTTGTGCTGTCCAATATAAGGATTGTGTCATGTTGGCAGCATTATGGATTATGGTGGATTAATTGCTTAATTTGTGGAGCACCTTTTAGAACAGACATGTGAAACTCAAGGCCCGTGGGCCAGATCCGGCCCGTGATGTGTTTAGATCCCCACACAGCCCCCCTGCCACCCCCTCCTTCTCTCCAGAGATCTTTCAAGGCAGAAGTTGGACTTGGAGGAAACTGCTTCCTGCAAACTTTCTCCTTCTTGCTTCCACACGCAGCAGCAGCATCCTCCACCTCCTGCTGTGCTGGGCGGGGGGGGGGGGGCACAGGACAGGAAATCTCCAACCATGTCAGGGGTTGGGAGAAGAATGTCTCCTTTGGCAAGCTGTGCACACACACACACACACACACACACACACACACACACACACACACACGCAGACACACACACCATTCCAAGCTTGGAGATTTTTATCCACATCTGAGCTAGCAAACTGCCAATCATGCCTGGGCTTGGGGAGAAGGTCCTCTCCTTCCTCTGTGGATAAAAGACCCCAAACTTGGAATGCTGTGTGTGTGTGTATGTGTGCACATGCTTGGCTGCCAGCAGTTTGGGGAGGTGAGGCGCTTGTGGAGCACCGAGTTGTTCCCACGTTGAGTTAGCCGGTGCAACTTGTTCGATCCTGACCTAGCCATCCTGAATCAGCCGCGCCCAGAGAGCCGCATCGAGCCAGTCACGCTCACCTATTTGGGGCAACCCAGCTGTGACCTCCCGGCCACACCCACCCAGCCACGCCCTCCTAGTCGTGGGGACCCGGCTGTGACCACCTAGCCATGCCTACCCAGCCACGCCCACCTGTTCGCTATGAATCATCATAGTCTTCCATGCAACTGGCCCTTTGAGGGCAACCATAACGCTGATGCGGCCCTCAATGAAATTGAGTTTGACACTCCTGCTTTAGAAGATCTGCACAGTCAGGAAAATACATTCACTCAAGCAGCTCTGGAGTGAGCTCTGTTCCAGGAGTATGTATGTATGTATGTATGTATGTATGTATGTATGTATGTATTTATTTATTTATTTATTTATTTATTTATTTATTTATTTATCGGTTTTTATACGCTGCCCAACTCCCAAAGGACTCTGGGCGGCTTACAACATGGAGAATACATTTTATATAAAAAATGATAATAAACATTAAAAAATATAAAAATTAAAAAATTAAAAAATTACAAGCATAATCATTCATACATGGGGGAGACCTAAGGTATTCAAATGGTCTCTCTATCACCCCGCCTGCAGGAAGAGCCATGTCTTAACAGCTTTTCGGAAGGCCAGCAAGGTGGGGATAGTTTGGATTTCTGGGGGTAGTTGGTTCCAGAGAATTGGGGCTCCCACAGAGAAGGCTCTCCCCCGTGGTCCTGCCAACCGACATTGTTTGGTTGAAGGGACCTGGAGGAGGCCAACTCTGTGGGACCTAACCGGTCGTAGGGAGGTATGTGGTAGGATGCGGTCCCGAAGATAACCTGGCCCTGAGCCATGTAGGGCTTTAAAGATGATGATCAACATCTTGAATTGCGTCCGGAGACTAATGGGCAACCAATGCAGCTGGTGGAGAATGGGTGTTGTGTGGGTGTACCTTGGAACACCCACCACAGCACGTGCAGCCGCATTTTGCACCAATTGCAGTCTCTGGATACTCTTTAGGGATAGCCCCATGTAGAGTGCATTACAGTAGTCTAGTCGTGAGGTGACAAGGGCATGAATGACCGTGAGTAAGGCCTCCAAGTAGGGTCGCAATTGGTGCACCAGGCGCACCTGTGCAAAAGCTCCCCTAGCCACAGCTGAGAGATGTTGGTCTAATTTTAGCTGTGGATCTAGGAGAACTCCCAAATTGCGAACCTGTTCCGAGGGAGTTAGTTTTTCTCCTCCAAGAACCAAGGAGGGACAGTCGACATAGTCCTTAGGGGGCAATATCCAGAGCCACTCAGTCTTGTCGGGGTTAAGCTTAAGCCTGTTCCTTCCCATCCAGATCCTGACATCGTCCAGGCATCGGCACATCCACTGCCTCCCTGAATTGAGTATTTTGCTTTTTGTATTGCCTTTTCAAAATGAAGTTCATTTTGCACATCATCCAAATTGTTTAGGGTTGGTGGCTTCATTATTGTTTTAATATTTAAGAGTTTCATTAAATACTGTTTTTATAATTTTGGCGGGTTTTTGAGAGCAAAGCAATAATAACCATTTGTCAGAGAATTCTAGTTTCTGTGTTTGCTTCTTCTTCTTCTTCTTCTCTTTTCTCAGTCCGGATGCTTCCCCAAGTCTGAGGAAGCCTAGCAACATCCTCGGGGGTCTTGAAATCCCAGGGCAACAGGCTGAGCTTTATAGATGGTGCACTCTGATCTACAGGCTGAATTTGTGGTTGATGCCCTTCAGTCAACCGCTTCCAATAGGATCCCAAAAACATCTTTTGAAATAGCTTTTCACTCTCATTTTCAGAGGCCAAGATCCCAGGGACAGCGAACAAGGCATCTTGAGATGCCATAAGGCAGGGGTCTCCAACCTTGGCAACTTTAAGACTTGTGGACTTCAACTCCCAGAATTCCTCAGCCAGCTTTGCTGGCTGAGGAATTCTGGGAATTGAAGTCCACAAGTCTTAAAGTTGCCAAGGTTGGAGACCCCTGCCATAAGGAACATGGTCCCAGTTCTACTATTCCATGCCAATTCATGGTCTGGATGTCTCTCTTTCCGTAACAAGTCTGGAGATTTTGCTTTTCAGAGGTGTAGTGAACTCAAACTACCAAATGGGTGGTGCATTTAGGAAGAGGAAGCCTACATCTTCAGGAAGAATGGATCCTTGGCAATTTGAAACTAGAGTAGTCTCAAGTCCGCAGCTTTTATTGAGTGTGTCCTTGTGAGTAGGATTAAAGACTCACTGCTCTAGGGATAGAAACAATCCTGCATGCTGATAATTCTTTTTCAGAATATCACCATTCTTGTGGGTGTTCCTGAATAGTGAGAGATATATTATGCCTCGCTTAATTGGCTTGCTTTTTAAGGGCTGGACTTGCACGTGGTCCTTTAAAAGGCTTATTTGCAAAGTGTTTCCTTCCTCCTTGAAGGAAAGGCCTGCCAGAGTTCTTCCTCCATTATGATTACAAAGAACCTTGTAGTATAGTGCTTTTGAGTAAACCCTTTTGACTCATGAGCAGAGCTTGAATATCTGGAAATGTGAAAGCTTAGGATACTTGATCTTATTCTGCTCGCCTGCAGGGTCTTCATTTGTCTTGCTTTCAGAGAAATCTCCATGACCAAGAGAGCTGCTAGAAAGAAATCTTTCATTAACAGCTGATTGCCTCCTTCAAAAGTTGCTTTTAAAGTGAGTCATTATGTTTACAGAAGTTGCCTCCAAGCAGCCTTCTCTCCGCAAATATCTATACTTGTCGGATCCTTTGCTGAAGTAGACCAGGTTGCCTTGTATAGTGATTATGGTCTTGGACTAAATCTGGGGAGACCAGGTTCAACTCCAGTTTATATCATGGACATCCATAGATGGCTTTGGGGCCAGCCGCGCTCAGCCCAAAGGGGTAGGGTTATGGGAAAACAGGAGAGCAATTTATGTGTGTGCTGGGAGAAAGGCAAGAATATAAATCAAAACATTAGTAGATGTTCCTCCCTCCCCCATGCATATTCATGCATCTTTCCCCATGGATTGACCCTGGGGGTTCAGGACAGCGTGCAAGAAGCTGTCAGCCGCTCATTGCAATTCCTTAATACTGAACTAAAGTAGAGTTGACCAATGTACAGAAATGAAAGATTGAAATGTTACCAAAAATATGGGCAGCAGACAATACTGACTCGCCAATAAGGGAATTAAACAGACTTTGGAAGCAAAAGTATAGGTGGAGGTTGGCTGTCTTGATGATTAATACGGGAAAAGTGGCTGGGAAATTAAAATTAAATAATTTTTCACTTGTTTTCAAATTTTAGCATAAGCCACCCAGAGTCGCTTTAGAGTTTGATGGCCTCTCCTTGTGGATGGATGGATGGATGGATGGATGGATGGATGGATGGATGGATGGATGGATGGATGAATGAATGAATGAATGAATGAATGAATGAATGAATGAATGAATGAATGAATGAATGAATGAATGAATGAATGAATGAATGAATGTGAGGCAGTGTAATATGGTTGCAGAAAAGCCAAATCCACAGGATGCTCTACTTTCTCCTGGTTAGGTCAGATTCCACCATGAATACTGGATTCCACATTTTACGAAAGATTCAGAAAAATTGAAACTGTTTCTGAGAAGAAAAACAAGGATAATCCAGAGAATAAAACTTTCCCTGAAGATCGATTGAAGAAGGGAAGTAAACGAGGATCTCACCCAAAGTAGCCCTCCACTTATGAGCCCTGCTAAGTGAGACATTTGTTAAGTGAATTATGTCCTATTTTATGACCTTTCTTGCTACAGTTTGTTTGTTTGTTTGTTTGTTTGTTTGTTTATTTATTTATTTATTTATTTATTTATTTATTTATTTATTTATTTATTTATTTATTTATTTATTTATTTATTTATTTATTTATTTATTTATTTATTTATTTATTTATTTATTTATTTATTTTAGTGTTCTTATATGCCGCCCTACTCCCTGGGGACTCAGTTGTTAAGTGAATCACTGTAGTTGTTAAGTTAGTAACACAGTTGTTAAGTGAATCCAGCTTCACCATTGACTTTGCTTGTCAGAATGTCACATGACATGGGATGTTGCGACCGTCATAAATATGAGTCAGTTGTCAAGTGTCTGAATTTCACACGATCATGTGAAATATAGTCACAAGTCACTTTTGTTCAGTGCCATTGTAACTTCAAACGGTCACTAAATGAACTGTTGTAAGTCAAGGACTACCTGTACAGGAAACGGAATAAGGCATTTAAGTTACACGAAAGTAGGTTCTCACTGAATTGGGGTAGAAGGAATTTCCTGACAGTGAGAGCAATTCTAGAGTAAAATCAATAACCCAGGGAGATGGTGGACTGAGTTCTTTTCTTGGCTGAGTTCCAGCAGAAGTGGCATGGCGGTTAATCTGGGATCCATAACTTGGATCCTTGAACTAGACAGAAGGCTGGACCTGATGGCCCCAAATGCCCTCCAAATCTCGGGTTCTGTGATAGTGGTAAAAGTGCAAATGCTCGATGGAAGACTAGTTCTGGACTGCCTATAAAACTCTGTATGTCTTACATGTAGATCTTTGGAAGAAGACACGCATGGCTTTAAAACTGGAGGAAGAAACTTCAATAATTTGAGCCGTGCTGATGACACTACAATGAATCCCTAAATTGGAAAGGATTTACAAGCTCAAGTAATAAAAGTCAAGGAGCACAATGAAACAGTGGAACTAAAAGTAAAAACCAAATTAATGAGAACAAATAGAACAAACAGCTTTAGCGTTGACAGCAAAGATATTGAGGTGATAGATAGCGTCTGCACTTTAGGATCAACTGTTAACATAAAGGAACCAGTATTCAGGAAATACGTTGCAGACTAGCACTTGGTAGAGGAGCTATGGGGGCCTTGAAAAAGAGATTGATCAGGATGCTCAAGATCAGAATTGTGCAGGCAACTGTGTTCCCTCTGACTCTCTGTGAAGTGAAAGTTGAAGAAGCAGGATGGGAAGAGGATTGATGCTTTTTGAACAATGGTGTGGAAAAGACTCTTGAGAATACAGATACAGATTAACAGAGTTGGAAGGGACCTTGTAGGTCATCTAGTGTTATAGGTGTTTTACATTGTTTTTTAAATTGTTTTTTAATGATTTGGTTGGTTGTTTTATTAAAATGTTGTATGCCGCCCTGAGTCCTCAGGGAGTAGGGCGGCATAGAAGAACCTCCAAATAAAAAAATAAAAAAAAAACAAAAATAGTCCAACTCCCCATCCAAGCAGACCCTACACCATTTTTGATAGATGGCAGTCCAGTCTTTTCTTGAAAGCCTCCAGTGATGAAGCTCCCACAACTTCCGAAGGCAACTTCTGTTCCATTGCTTGATTTTTCTCAGTCAGAAAATTTCTCATTTCCAGATTGAATCTCTCCTTGTTCAGCTTCCATCCATTATTTCTTGTCTGGCCTTTGGGTGCCTTGGAAAATAGCTTGACCCCCTCCTCTCTGTGGCAGCCCCTCAAATATTGGAACACTGCTATCATGTCTCCCCTGGTCCTTCTCTTCACTAGACTAGCCATGCCCAGTTTCTGCAACCGTATGTTTTAGCCTCCAGTCCCCTAATCATCTTGGTTGCTCTTCTCTGCACTCTTTCTAGAGTCTCAACATCTTTTTTATAGTGTGGTGATCAAAACTGGATGCAGTACTCTAGGTGTGGTCTTACTAAGGCTTTATAGAGTAGTATTAGTACCTCCCTTGATCTTGATGGTATCCCTCTGTTAATGCAATTTAGGATTGCATTGGATTTTTTGGCTGCCGCTGCACATTGCTTGCTCATATTTAGCTAGCTGTCCATTAAGATTCCAAGATCCTTCTCACAGTCAGTGCTATTGAGTCTAGTTTCACCCAGTTTATAGGTCTACTTTTGGTTTTTCTTGCCTGTTTCTTTACGTTGAATTTCATTTTGTTAGGGCCCAGTGTTCAAGTCTGTCAAGATCCATCTAGATCTTCAGCCTATCTAGGGTGTTAGCTATTCCTGCCAGCTTAGTATCAACTGCAAATTTGGTAAGTTCCCCTTCTATTCCCTCATCTAAGTCGTTCATGAAGATATTGAAGAGTCCTGGCCTAAAACGGAACCTTGTGGTATCCCACTGCTTACTTCTCTCCATGTGGAGGGAATACTGTGGACAGCCAAGAAAACAATCAGATCATTGAACAAGTCACCCCAGAGTTCTCAAGGCACAGGTGACCAGGCTCAAATTATCAGACACGTTATGTGAAGACCCAGTTTTCTAATATGGGGAAAAGTGGAAGAAAAAGAGAAGAAAAGAGAAGGTTAGGGACAGATTGTGATGAAGAAAATCTATGTGGTTGGAAAGAATCAACACAGGTAATGGTACATAATCACATGTAGATTTTTTAAAATCTCTTGATCACCGATCACTTTCTGTTTGCAAGAGATGCTCGATGTATCCCTGGGAACATCGTAGCCCCTTTTCCTCTGTGCCCAGATAATCCGTGATCAGATCACAGAGCAGAATTAAGTCAGCTGTTTCCTCATTTTTATGAATATGAGAAAACTGCAGACTTGTCAGGATGGCTGCCAGACATGAGGTGGGGGTGTCAGTGTTAATATTCTCTCTCTTCTCTTCCCCCCACAAAATTGCTTTTGCAATGGAAGGACAGTGAACTTGATAGGGAAAATGCTTGATGAAGAAAATCTATGAAGAAAACTGCACTTTTCCCCTGCTAAAAGCAATCTTGATGAAGGTTGATGGGAAAAGTGAAGCTAAAGCCCCTCCTTGCAAATGTCTGTAGGGGAAGAAAAACTGTGTGTGTGTGTGTGTGTGTGTGTGTGTGTGTGTGTGTGTGTGTGTGTGTGTGTGTGTGTGTGTGTGTGTGTGATGAAATGAAGACAGTGGTCTGAATATTGTCTGTCTGTATTTTGGATCTTTTACTGCAGTCCACCTTCCTGCTTGGCCCCAGTGTGATCCTTTTCCTCATAAATCTTTTGCACATTTGCTGGAGAAAATTCCCAGATTGATTCCTGAATTAACTTTTTCCAGATACCTTTCCCACTAATAATTAAGATGGCATGCGTATTTTAAAAGCAATCAATTTGGACATTTCTTATCCATTTTACTATGTTCCGGGTGAACCCCTGTCGATCTCTTTCATTTTAATTCTTACAGGAATTGTTTGCTGTCCATTGGAACCACATTCCACAACTTTCCCATTGTTCTGGGCTTCAGAATTTCAAGCCACCTGCCCTCACTTGTTTTTTGTCAGAGTTCATCACAACAGCACATTATCGGCATGTTGGAAAAGGGTACTGGCTGCACTGAATTTGCAGGCTGTGGTTACACCGGTGTATGTTTAACCAAACCAGGCCTGGGCCTTCCACTCTGGTTTCCAAAGCCAGCCTGGCTTAAGGGAGGCAAAAGTTCCCGCCAGCCCCCACTCCTCTGAAGGCTTCCTTGCCTTGCTTTCCAGCGCCCTCGCCTCCCCACCGCAAAAGGGAGGCTAAGTGGGAGTCGTTGTTCTGGACTGGACACTTCATCACCTTCATAGTGATGGCCATCGGGAGCAAGTCGCCCTGTCACTGTCCCTGCTTGCCCCTCTCCCTGCCCGGGAGCTGTCAGGATCCAGCGCAACATGCCGAAGGAGAGGTCCTTCTCCCCAAGCCCAGGGCACAATTGGAAGCTAGGCTACCAGCTAGTGGAGGCAATCAAGAAACTGCCTTTTGCCAAGGGAGACAGCATCTGCTCCAGTACGGCTCCAGTGCCGAAGCCCTGGTCCTCCCAACTACTGAAAGCCACTTTTTCCTCCCTCTGAGACCTAAGTGGATCGTCACCCTAATAAAATTAAGAGAGGAACGGGCCTAGAGTACAGCTAACTTGCATTGAGTTAACCGATGTTGAATTGTCCCACGGTGAGTAGCCATGCAGCGAGTTGCCCCATTCCGATACAACTTTGACCCAAAAGTCAAGCTTTTCCAGGCTTGGGAATTTGGCAGTGGCACAGCTGAGAGGCCAAATGGGGACTTAAGCAAGAACTAATCATCGAGTTGCAAAAAAAAAGGCAAGAATAATTTATCACTATGGGGAAGAGGACCCCTTGCAAAGCCCACCATTGTCAAAGATATGGAGAGCCTCCCGGATTGGTTTAGTGCTGAAGGGGTCAGGCTAGAAACCAAGAGATGGTGAGTTCAGGTCTTCCCTTGGGCATGAAGGCAGCTGAGTAGCCTTGGGTCAATCACACTCTGAGCCTTAGTGTTGTGGCCTGTTGGCCGCCGGCCCCTCCAACATCCGAATCAGAGGGGAAGGAGGCGTGGGATTCAGGGCCAGCATCAAGGCAACCTGAGAGCTCGGAGGAGGAAGAGGGAATGGAGCTGGCAGAGAGAGAGAAAGAGAGAGAGAGAGAGAGAGAGCCTGGGCCGTCCGTCAGCCCTCAGATGGAGAGTCAACAGCCCCCAGGTCTGGAAGTGGCTGATGAGGAAGAGGAGGAACAGCTGGGTCCAGTGCCTGACACGCGGCTGCGCAGAAGGCAGAGGAAAGGAGAGCAGTGGAAATCCATGGGCCGATCCTTGGGAAGGAAGAGCCACCACTGCTAGCGAAGCCCCACCCTAGCTCTGGGGATCAAAGGCAGGGGGTGGAGATGAATAGATGTGGCAGACAACTATTCATCTTCTGGACGGACTGACTTGTTAGCCTGAGAGAGAAACTTTTTGCCAGGGCTGCTGGCGCTCCTAATAAAGGAATCTTTGAGTTCAGACCCTTCAGAGGGTTTGTTGTGTTTGGGGAGCTGGGTCAGAACACCTATAAGGCCCGTGGGACCTACTAATGCTATTAATGATTGTGGTTATAATTACAACTCCAAGATGGGATAAAACCGGAGAGCAGAATCAGAGTGCGAAGCTTTCAGCTTCTGAACAGGATGTGCAGTATTTCCCAAGAACGGCAAAAGTAGGAGATGGGGCTGCTACAGCTGATATACGAATATTTTTTTAGGGAGGAAGGCAGAAAATTGAAAGATGCTTAAAAGTGTTGAAGTCAAAAACTGTCCAAGAGGATAATAAGTGAGATGTGAAGGGTTTTTTTTCTTCCCAAAAGATTGAATTCCATTCTGAATCATGGACTTCCTTAGCAATAGCAATAGCCCTTAGACTTATATATCGCTTCATAGTGCTTTTACAGCCCCAGCGGTTTACAGCACCAGCATAATGCTCCATTCTCTGACCTGGCTGTGCGCAGCCTTCCTTCAACATCTGAAACTAAGGAGTAATTAATGTCTCCCTCTTCCCTTTCTGTCAGTCTGCTGCCAAGGTGGTACCTTTATGCCATCTGTTGCATGAACCACACAGCAACAACTAGTCTTAGATTGTTTTCAAAGCTAAGAATGACTTTGTAGGTGAAAGTGATGCCAGACAAATTTAATTATCCTTCTACCTGTTATCAACAGTTCAACGGATGCAAGTGCGTGAAAGGGGTGTTTGTGCATTTAACTGCAGCTGATTCATGTGGATCTGTTTTTACACATACAAAGTGTATCGCAATTCTTGCACTTGGATTCTTACACCTACCCCACCCCAACCCCATCCAGAAGGAGAGCGGTGTAACTTCAAGATCACGAAGAAAATCTTGTGAAATAAGAGGGGAAAGCAGACAGACGTTCTTAGGTTGCGGGAGCTGCTGGAGGGAAAATGGTTCCTATCTGCTTGCAGCCCCTTTTCCAGGTAGGGAAAGTGCCTAGAAATGACAGCACCAGAACTCCAGTTGAATTGTATGCATATCTATGGATGGACATTATGGACAACTATATCTTTATCTATACAGAAAAGTGTGAAGGGTGAGTGGCTGGCACACTGACTGAGAAAGTGTCATTGGGATGTCAGTGTTACCCCAAATTTAGACAGGCCGCATCTGCAGGAACATAGAAAAATTTGGCTTTTTCTTATAAAAATCTGCCCTCAAAAAGCATCTATATATGTTGAAAGCAAGGCCTACACCACGGGAATTTGCATTTTAAAATGCAAATTCTTGGAGAAAAGTAAATGTGAAAAGCATTTGGAAATTTGGCTTTGCAGTTGATTTACCTGAGAGAAAGTCAAGGAATAAAAGGTTAACATCTGCTTTCTAGGATAAGATGACCTTTTTTGTCATTTTTTACTATGAGCACACTGGCACACATTAAAAATGACATTCTGTTGTCTGCTCTCAAAAGAAAGTATATATCTACCCATACCCATACATAACACATTGTACACACATTGTACACACACACACACACACACACACACACACACACACACACACACACACACACACACACACACACACACACGTTTATTGTATAAATGATGTGGAATTATTATTTTATTATTATTTTTATTTGTCAAGCGTATATGATAACAGCAAAGTAGAACAAAGTAGAAACATGATTGTGTGTATATATATAGCTATCTGACGAGAGCAAAATAAGCTCGAAATAGATCTATAATAGTCTCCCTTTATTTTCATTTATCAGCAAAAAATCCTACACATATAGATTAGTGTGTCGGCTATGTAAAAAACTGCCTGAACGGTCCCAGTGAGGGGCTGAAAGGCAAAAATGGAAGCTGTGATGCTTTCTCTCCCATATTTGGGTACACCAGGATAACACGACAGAAAAACATATATAACCCTTTCCTGGTGAAAGAGCTGATTGGGAACAGAGCCTATGGCCTAATGGTTAAGTTGTTGCACTGCAAGGCAGCCGGCCCGGGTTCAAATCCCAGTAAGGGGTATGGCTATCTGACAAGAGCAAAATTTTCTCCCGCGTGGAATTGGAAGTGTCTTGGCGACGTTTCAATGAAGTCTCATTCATCATCTTCAGGCTGGTGTCTTCTGCTTCCTGCTTCTAGGAGCAATGTGAGATTGCTGCTGTTTCTTCCTTTTAACTGCCAGTGGAGGTTTGAACTGATAGGATGGGAGCTTGGCTGTGTTCTGATTGGTTGGAGGTGTGTTCTGATTGGTTGGGGGCTTGGCTGTGCTCTGATTGGCTGGGGGGTTAGCTGTGCTCTGATTGGCTGGGGGTGTTCTCAGGTAACGCTGACTTGCAGGGGTATTTGAGCTGGTGAGCTGCATTGCTGCTGTTTGGCTTCTGGTTCGTGGTCGTGCCACATCTTCATGGAGGGTGTCAGTTTGCTTCATGTATGGGTTGGAGGGGTTTAAAGTGGCTAATGATGCAGCTGTAGTATGGCTTCTGGTTTGTGGTCATGCCTCATTGGTGTGGGTTTGGGTTTGCTTATAGCGTGGATGTGTGGTGGTGACATCCTGTGTGGTTTTCGTGAGTGTGGGTTTGGTGTCATTCTTTGTGTTAGGGACTCGTTTGTCAATAAGGGCGGGTTTCCAAATGGCTGGTAGGCGGGAGGTGTCATCTCGTTTATTCATGCTGTGTGGGCGTTTTTCTATCTCGATGGCTTCTCTGATTATTCTGTTGTTAAAGTGTTCAGTTTTGGCGATAGTTCTGGTCTTTTTAAAGTCGATTTCATGTCCTGTGGCTTTAAAATGTTGGACCAGGGAAGAAGTGGGTTCCTCTTTTTTGACTGTGTTCTTGTGTTCTTCAATGCGTGCACTTATTCTTCTGTTGGTTTGTCCAATGTATGTGGTGGGGCAGGCGGTGCATGGGATTTCATATACTCCTTGATTTTCTAACTCAATTTTGTCTTTGGGGTTTCTTAGGATGGTGGATATTTTTCGGTTTGTGCAGAATGCTGTCTTGATGTTGTGTTTGTGGAGGATCTTGCTGATTCTGTCTATGGTGCCTTTTATGTATGGGAGGAGGGCTTTGCCGTTTTCTTGTTCTCTGTCTTGGATTTTAGTGGGGGTTTCTTTTTGGATTAGGTTGGTGATCTTATTTCTTTGGAATCCATTGGATGCTAGTACGTTAGTGAGAGTATTTAGTTCGGTTTTTAGGTGTTGTTCGTCAGCTAGGCGTTTTGTTCTGGAGATGAGTGTCTTGGCTACGGAGTTGATCTGTGCTGGGTGGTGGTGTGAGAGTGCGTGCAGATAGCTGTTAGTGTGGGTTTTCTTCTGGTAGATGGTGTGTCCTAGGGAGCCATTGGATTTCTTGTAGACTAAGACATCCAGGAAGGGAAGTTGGTTGTTAGCTTCTGTTTCCATGGTGAACTGTATTTTGGGGTGTAGGCTGTTGAGGTGTATGAGGAAGTTGTCCAGTTTTTTTTTCCTGTGTGGCCAGATTATGAAGGTGTCGTCTACATATCTGAGGCAGAGTTTGGGTTTGTGATCAGATTTTTCTAGAGCTTGGGTTTCAAAGTGTTCCATGTAGAGGTTTGCAATAACAGGTGAGAGGGGTGATCCCATGGGTGCTCCTTCCATTTGTTTGTATTTTTGTCCGTTATAGATGAAGTATGTGTTGGATAGGCAGTGGTTGGTCAGATCTAGGATGTGCTTGGGGGGGTTATATTTGTTTTGGATAGCTGTCAAGGCTTCTTTGATTGGCACTTGGGTGAAGAGGGATATGACATCGAAGCTCACGAGTAGGTCGCTGGGCTGTAGGTTTTGTTTCTTTATGATCTCTATGAACTGGAATGAGTTTTTTACATATGAGGTGATGGATTCTGCATAAGGTTGTAATTGTTTTGCAAGAAATTGCAAGAGACAAAGAAAAAATCCCAAGCTCTAGAAAAATCTGATCACAAACCCAAACTCTGGCTCAGATATGTAGACGACACACACACACACACACACACACACACACACACACACACACACACACACACACACACACACACATATATATATATATATATGATTTTTTTTGCTGATAAATGAAAATAAAGGGAGACTATTATAGATCTATTTCGAGCTTATTTTGCTCTCGTCAGATAGCCATACCCCTTACTGGGATATAATATATATATATTAGTACAAGCATGATTATGAGTACAAGAAGTATGAATATATGGGTGCATTTGGACAGGAAAGGTAGGCACGATTGTGCGCTTATGCACGCCCCTTAGGAATCTTAGGAATGGGATGAGGTCGATGGTAGATAATCTAAGGTTAAAGTTTTTGGGGTTTGGGGAAGAAACAATTGAGTCAGGTAATGTATTCCAGGCATTGATCACACTGGTGTTGAAGTCGAATTTTTTGCAATCAAGTTTGGAGCGGTTTACATTAAGTTTGTATCTATTGTGAGCTTGTGTATTGTTGAGGTTGAAACTGAAGTAGTCATTAACAGGTAGGACATTGTGGCAGATAATTTTGTGAGCTACACTTAGGTCAGATCGAAGGCGGCGTAGTTCTAAATTTTCAAGTCCCAAAATTTCAAGTCTGGTTTCATAAGGTATTCTGTTGCGAACAGAGGAATGTAATACTCTTCTAGTGAAATATCATTACATACATCATAACATTCTCAATTGTGTTAATGTCTGATATGTAGTGTGGGTTCCAGACAGATGAGCTGTATTCAAGAATTGGTCTAGCAAATGTTTTGTATGCTGTGGTTAAGAGCATGTTAAGAGCATGCACAGAAGCGTCCTGGGTGGGTGGTGGAGCCTCCTGCCACCGGTGCTACTGGTTCTTAGAACTGGGTCAAACCGGGAGCAACCCACCGCTGACCCACATGTATGGGAAGGAAGTTCCATTGATTAATTATTTTTGCTGTCAGAAAATTTTTCACTTTTAAGATCTCTTAACAACCACATGATTCATAACAATTGGCAAAAATGGTCATAAAATTGGATGTAACTCATTTAATAACTGTCTTGCTCAGAAATGGAAGTCCAAACCCAATTGTGGTAGCAAGTCAAGCACTACCTGTAATTGATTCTTAGCTCTTGGTAGTTTGTGCCTAATATGCCTCCCATTGCTTTCCCAGCATGCACTCTACCGTCTCTCACCAAAATGGATGATACTGACGCAGAACCAACTTTAACACATGACTGGACCTACCCAACAAGCCATTGGCTAATCCTGCTTGCTCCTCAGTTCCTTCCCATCTCCAGGAGAGTCACAAATGCTTTACTGCTGGGAATCGGATTGGGGAGAAGGGAGGGGAGGAGCTGGGGCCACCTGCCAATTCCATTGATGCTTGTGGCAGAATCAGAATTGGGCAGTAAATTTTAGCCCAACGTAGTTTTCTGCAGGCTCATTGTCTGTTGGAAAGCACTTTAATTCAGCCATGGGCTAAGATCCCCTATCTAGACAATCCAGAAATTTTATTTTTCCCAGTTCTGTCTGATCTTGGTCCCATTCCAGGTAATTTCAAAACTTATTTTGTATAAATTATGGTTCTACTTACGATTTTAGAACGTTAGTCAATTTTTGCATTTGTTTCTTGTTGTAGTACAGTGATCCCCAACCTTTCTGGCATTGCGGACTGGCATTTGTGCAAGCGGTGGGCGTGGATGTGCAATGGAGCTTCATCATGCGTGCGAGAGAGAGTGCCTGCCACTCATGAAGTGGAGCGGTTCCGAACGGCCGTGGCCCAGGGCTTGGGGACCCTGCTGTAGCAAACATTTTCTTCTTTTACCCGGTCTGGAAGCTTTACCTCATGTGACATCAACAGAAAAGTGCTTCAGAATGAATTCAGCGAGGGATTTTCCCCCACCTACCCCTCCATTTCGGTGGCTCCAGGATTCCTGGCCTTCTCGTTAGTTCCCAACTTGAAAAGGAGCCACATGATTTCCTAGAATGTTGCAATGGTTCTGGTATTTGAGGCGCTGCTGGTGCTCGTGAAATGGCTTCTCTCCTTGATATTTGGCTGCAGGGTGCTGGGTGTGTCCTATGCCCGGAGGAGCTGAGGTGGCATCCAGGAAGGTGCATTAAGTGAACTGGTGCCAAAATGAAACTATTGGGATCAGTTGCGTTGAGGGGGGGAGGAGGAGCATGCCATAACAAAGCACGGCTTGCAGACAGAACCAATTTTGCATATAAATACTGCTAATTGAAATTTTCATTTTTAAAAAAACATTACATATCTGGAATCGTCTCAGACGTCTGCTATGCTGGCTGATTAACATACCACCGCCTACACCTTTCAGAAACATTTTGTAATTTGGGTACTGTAGAGCTGATGTGACTAACAGCGATTTCGGTTATAAATAACTTAGTAATCCAATATTACCATTTATTAATTCATTTTTTTAATGTTTAGCCTGCCTAAAAGCTTGCAGATGGATAAACAGTGAAAAAGAAATACAGCTCAACAAAATGGTCTCAACTGCACGGCTTCCAGTCCTGTCTTGCTTCTAACGTGCTCAAAAACATATCTTTTTTTTTTCTCAAAAAACAACAACAACCAAGGTTATATGGTTTTCCTTACTGATTTTAATTGCGCTAGGTAAATATTTTACGATTCAACAGAGACATGTTTGGACTAGAAAGTCAGAGTGAAATATTTATTCTTGGTTGTTAATTGGATATTGGCCATACTAGATTTGTGAGTTATTCAAGATTTGTTGCTTCTCCACTCATATTTTACTTGCCTTTATTGGTTATGTGTGCGCTCTCTCTCCCCCTCTCATTTCTATCAGTATTATTCCCTTTTCCTTTCTTTTTTTTGAAATTCTTATAAAAGCACATTTTAAAAAACACATTATATTCGTATTTGATGGCCATTCATTCTTTAAGTGAATAGGATCTGCTTTGTTTAATTTTAATGGCCAAACAATCATCCATCATTTGGGATTAGAATTAGGCAGTTGATGGTTTTTCAAGAGATTTACAGGAGTCTAATATATGAGTGTAATAATAATGCGAAAGAGCTGAAGAAGCTTCTTGGATGAGAAGTGAAACGTCTTCAAAAAAAAATAGAAAGGCCAGTTGCCTCTCGAAAAATCACCTTTGGGACAATAATGCGAAAGAGAGAGTCTTCTAATGGAAAAAAACACATTGCTAAAAAGCATTCTGGGCCACATAATCATTATAGAGTTGAATGTTCTTAGAAGAATAGAATAGAATAGAATAGAATAGAATAGAATAGAATAGAATAGAATAGAATAGAATAGAATAGAATAGAATTCTTTATTGGCCAAGTGTGATTGGACACAAGGAATTTGTCTTTGGTGTGTATGCTCTCAGTGTAAGTAGAAAATAAAGTAGAATAACTTGGAAACCCAACATGCTGCCTATCCCGTTGAAGAAGAGCTGAAGTGGTGCAGTGGTTAAATGCTGCGACTGCAGGCTGACTGCTAGTTCAGTAGTTCAGCTGTTCAAATCTCACTAGGCTCAAGGTTGACTCAGCCTTCCATCCTTCCGAGGTCGGTTAAATGAGGACCCAGATTGTTGGGGGCAATATGCTGAACTCTGTAAACCGCTTAGAGAGGGCTGTAAAGCACTATGAAGCGGTATATAAGTCTAAGTGCTATTGTTATTGCTATTCTGGAAAGGTTTTGACAGCTCTTCAGTTGTTGCATAGGTAATCTTTGGAAATATTTCTTTGAAACCCCTAAAGGCATTTATGAGAAGAAAATAAAAATCACGCAAACTTTCTTCTGCTTATACCTTTACTTTCCTATTGCTTAGGTCTCCAAACCAGAACTCTCCTCTGTTCACCTGAGCACACCAGAGGCGAAGTGATCATGTTCTCCGTAGCCGCCCGCCATTTCCCTTTCCGCTCGTGGCTCCTGGGTGCCACCTTCTTCTGTGTTGCCTCCACACGCCCCCTTGCCCAGTCCATTCAGCCTGGTGCATATGGCTGCACTTGGACTGTATCTGCTCATGTTCACCTTCATGACAACATAAACCCTGGGGAGGCATCTCTGCATCTTGTTTCGTGCTTGCTGCTTTGGAGATGGAAAGCTGCATGAGAAATGAGCTCTGTGGCCTGGGAAGAAAAAAAAACATATCTATTTTATCCTCGTCGTATGTCTTCTCTGGGTCACCGGGAAAAAGTAGCCCCAGTTGACTTTCTGCTCAAAGGGTGGATGTCAAGACAGATATTCTTTCTGGTAAAGGAAGAATAGATAAAATATTAACTGCAATCTCATGTCTCCCTCACAAGTTCCTGCCCAAAGAATCTTGGCAGCAGATATTGTCAGTTCTATATTTTTCTTCTTCTTAAAAACTCTTTGTCTTTTTCCTTAGAATTGAAAAATTTAAAATAAGCGCATTGCTTAGATTATAATTCCCAACATGTAGCAATTAGATAATTTACCCTCTCTAAAGCACCAATATCTTTTGATCATTCAGGTTAAGTTTTAGAGTAATTTTCTCTCTCTCTTGCCCATAAGAAAGTAGTCAGTATTCATATTTGTGAAGCCAAGTACCTGACTGCAGAAGGGAGGCTTACTAAGGCCTATTAAAATTTGATGGAGTCTTCATTTCTATTCCTCTTCAAGTAGAATCGTGTCTCAGTCTCTTTTGCTCCATCTTCCTAGCGCTTCTACCCTTCGGGCATGATATATCCGACCTGCTGGGAGGTTTTTCTAGGAAAGTCCCTGGAACTGAGCAGAGTTTTTCAAAGATGGCACAGAGAGGAGCGGGGAGGACAGAATCACATCCTACAACACACTTTTTTTAAAAAAGGGGGAAGTTGAAATAATAGCTTTGATATTCTCTGCATCTGGTTTCACAAATATGAAATGGAATAGTGTGATGTGAATATTTTTGTTTTTGAAGCATTTTAATTAGAGCTTTTGTCTTACTCCTGCTGAAGTTACAGAAAATCAAGATTTTGTATGATTGAATCTTCTTTCAGTTTCACATGCCATGCTTCTATCATCAATCCTCAGGGAATAGGGCAGCCTATAAGAATCACAAATAAATAAATAAATAAATAAATAAATAAATAAATAAATAAATAAAACGACAGTAGCATGTAGAGGAAATCTTCGCAAATATGCAGTTTAAACAATAAATTATCATACTGAGCAAGTGTTAGCTTTTTGTGGGTTTTTGGAAATAAAACTCCATAGATACTTTTAAAAAACAAAATTATTTATTACATTTATGTAGCCATTGATGTAGCTAGGAACTTTGTGGGGTATTAGTGTTTCAACAAACCATCGTATTATTTTCTTCAAGTACAGTTTTCTCCTGTCCTCAAGTCGGGCTAAGAGGCAGAAGTCTGCTGTCCCAGAATCCTCTAGGTCAGGGGTCTCCAACCTTGGCAACTTTAAGCCTGGCGGACTTCCCCAACCAGATTTGCTGGCTGGGGGATTCTGGGAGTTGAAGTCCGCCAGGCTTAAAGTTGCCAAGGTTGGAGACCCCTGATCTAGGTGCCAGGAGCTTTGCTGAGATGAAAGAGCCACAGAGCCTTGTTTCATTGCGGAGCTGAAATGTTCTGCACCCATCCCTGAACTGGCAGAGCACTAACCTGGCAGGCAATTACCTACCACCATTGTTGGTCCCCCAGCTCTCAATGGCTTCTCTTCCCAGGGTCTGCAACCCACCCACCCTGCCCTCTTCTCTCCAAGGTCACAAAGCCTAAGAGGTTTCACATGCTCTGAGACTCCTTGCAAGACGGGGTAAATATTATTTAACAGATTAACAGAGTTGGAAGGGACCTTGCAGGTCATCTAGTCCAGGGGTCTCCAACCCTTTGGACCTCAGGGACCACCAAATTCATAATTTTAAATCCCGGGGACCACTGGTGGGGGGGGAGCTCAGCCGCCTTTCAGGCCTACCTGTCTGCTTCTGCGAGGCCCGAGAGAAAGTGTCTGGTCCAGGCACACAGCCTGGAAACCTCTTTTGTGTTCTTTCTCTCAAGAAGCTTGGTCAATCTGAGTGAAGGAAAATGAAGATGGGCAGACTGACGGTGGCTTGCTGATGTTGGTGGGAAAGTCAGTCCCATATTCCAGCGCTGTAGTAGTCACAGGACTGGCCCTTTGGTCATCCTGGAGCAGCTCCGGGATGACCAAAGGGCCAGTCCTGTGACTTCTACAGCTCTGGAATATGGGACCGGCCCGTGGTGGGGCTGGAAATCTCCGCCAGAGGGGGTGGCACATGCAATGTGCAACTTTGCAGATGGTGCAATGTGCAAAAAGGAGCGCAGCCCTCGCCGGCCAGAATGAGGCAATGGTGCTGTTCGGGGGGGGGGAAGATCCAAGTGGGCCAAAGTGACGGTGGCGATGGCTGGAAGGTGTGGGAGCGAAGTGCTACTTGCATTTGCGCGGCATCAGCATTCCGCCTTCGCCACTGTATATTTGCGCCAGCTGGTGGCACCAAGGCAGCCCTCGTCTCCTGCCACTTGGGGCTCGGAGCAGTAAACTGCATCTGAGAAGCACTACAGCAAGGAGAAGCAGCTGGAGTCAACCCTAGCTTTGCTGTCCATTGTGCACGCTAGATCGGCCCCCTGCAAACTCTTGTCTCTCGAAGAGCCTGGCCGAAGTTTCCCGCATCACTTCAGCGAGCGCTCCTCCAGAGACGAGGGTTTTCAGGGGGCCGATCTAGCATCCAGGCTGGCTACAAGAGAAATGTTCATTCTCGGCCACATTTGAGATTTCTAGCTGCAATGGACAGCAAAGCTATAGTTGACTCTGGGCGCTTCTCTCTACTAACAGGCGGCAAAGCTAACTGCCTGAAGGACCCCATTCTGTCCCTGGGAGTTGAAGCGCAAGCGGCGTGGGAACTTCGGCAGGGGTCCTTGAGAGAAATGCAAAGATTTCTCTGTGGACCACCAAAATTTTCTTGCGGACCACCAGTGGTCCGCAGACAACCAGTTGGTGACCACTGATCTAGTCCAACCCCCGGTCAAGCAGGAGATTCTACATTTCTGACAAATGGCAGTCCAGTCTCTTCTTGAACGTCTCAAGTGATGAAGCTCCCACAACTTCCGAAGGCAACTTCTGTTCCATTGCTTGATTATTCTCACTGTCAGAAAGTTCCTCCTCATTTCCAGGTTGAATCTCTCCTTGATCAGTTTCCATCCACTGTTTCTTGTCTGGCCTTCAGGTGCTTTGGAAAATAGCTTGACCCCCTCCTCTCTGTGGCAGCCCCTCAAATATTGGAAGACTGCTATCATGTCTCCCCTGGTCCTTCTCTTCACTAGACTAGCCATGCCCAGTTCCTGCAACCGTTCATCGTATGTTTTATTCTCCAGTTCCCTAATCATCCTGGTTGCTCTTCTCTGCACGTTTTCTACAGTTACTAACATGTGATTAATAGAACATGTGCATAAGGAATGCTTTTATGAAGTTACAGTTGCATTGGTTGAGGATAATAATGTGTATATACCTCTGTATGCAAATGAAATATTGGCTGAGAACCTGAATAATTTGCAGCAGATGTTACACATATTGTAGGATGCTGTAAGGAATATAGATTTGACAATTAGCTATCAAAGACAATGGTTAGTAATGATTGTGAGTTATCATAGATCCTCCTAGGATGCATTAACGCAGGGATAGAATCAAGATTACATGAAGTGTTAGTACTACTTTCTAATGTCTTGGTAAGACTACACTTGAAATATTGCATCCAGTTTTGGTCACCACAATATAAAAAAGATGTTGAGACTCTGGAAAGAGTGCAGAGAAGAGCAACAAAGATGATTAGGGACCTGGAGGCTAAAACATATGAAAAACAGTTGCAGGAACTGGGCATGCCTAGTCTAGTGAAGAGAGGGCCCAGGGGTGACATGATAGCAGTCTTCCAATATTTGAGGGACTGGCACAAAGAAGAAGGGATCAGCTTATTTTCCAAGGCACCAAAGAAGGCAAGAAAAGAAACAATGGATGGAAACTAATCAAGAAAGAAGCAACCTGGAATTAAGGAGAAACTTCCTAACAGTGAGGACAATTAACCAGTGAAGCAGCTTGCCTCCAGAAGTTGTGGGTGCTTCATCACTGGAGGTTTTTAAGAAGAGACTGGACAGCCATTTGTCTGAAATAATATCGGGTCTCCTGCTGTGAGCAGGGGGTTGGACTGGATGACCTGCAAAGTCCCTTCCAACTCTGTTATTCTATGTTATAATTATGCAGGCAAGCTGCCAAATTTGGGGAACACTGCTTTATGCTTTCAACGCTTCCAGGCAGTTTTCATTTTAAAGTTGCTTTTGGTGTGTGAACCCAGCCTGGACAAGGTTGATACAATAGGGAACATCCCAAGAGCTTGCGGGTGTGTGTGTGTGTGTGTGTGTGTGTGTGTGTGTGTGTGTGTGTGTGTGTGTGTGTGTGTGTGTGTGTGTGTTCCCGAGCAACCTTTCATTGTGCTTTATGGGAAAAGAAGTGTGTGGCTTCACACACTGGGCAGCTATTTCCTGAATTGGACAACCTCTGTCCATGGTGGCTGAGATTAAGATTGACTACCAACACAATAATCTCAAAATCCCCAATGTGTTCATTGCCTCCGAGAGGCTGCTTGTCTGAACTTGAAGCACAGTTTCTCAGATCTCCAAACTTGCTTGCCTTAGAATTCCAAAATCAGAGACAAAGGATGAAACCTGCAAGTGCCCCCTCCCCCCAAGCATTTTCCTGCTTCCTGGAGCTGGAGGCAAAATCTCCCCCTCCTGCTGATTTTTCCTATTGTCATTTTTTTTGTCTTGGATAGCTGAGCCTTCAAGCGGTATTCCACTGCCTACAGTTCCAGGAATAAATTCCAATTTGTAAAGAAATGAACAACAAAACCTTTATTGAATCTTTATGAAAGATTGTCGCTGGCTGTTCTTCTGGGACTAGTTCCAGGTGTCTTCATAGTTCTAGGTTTTAAATGTCTCTGGCCCAAAGCAGACGAAGAAGGCATGTCAACTTTCATATCCATTTTCCTTGATATTAAGACCTGGCTTGGGGTATCTCTTGGATCCTATTTGACAGAGATTTCTCTTCTAGCTGCAGCCACTGATTTTTAATACATGCTACCTAAAAAGGATTGTCTGATGTCAGCAATACAGTCTTTTCTGTGCCAGATAGAAAGTTGTCTGGCCATTGCTTTTGGGTTTGTCTGAGGATTGGTTTTATTCCTTTATTGGAACATGCATCTGTAAGGGCAGTGGGTGAGAGTTTTGACAACTCAGAGCCTTCCAGAGAGAGGCTGGGATTAAGAGACAGCGCAGTCAGGAGCCAGAGTGGTTCTCCATTCCATTCTCAGGGCAAACGGCCTTGAAGATCCTGGTACAAGCTGGTTTGGTGATCTGGTCTTCTTCTGTTGTCACTTTCCCTTCCCCATTTCCCACCACTAGATACACCGGTGTGGATGTGCCCCCAATGCTTCCCTCCTCCCTTCCCCTTTGATGGCAGGAACCCAGCAGGCTGACGATGGAGATCCTGACAGCCAGAAGACACTCCCAGGTGACAAACGCCACCCTTGCCTTGTGGGGGGGGGGTCATCACTGTTGGCAACATTATGTACCCAGCCAGATTTTAGTAACACATGCTAGGATTATTTGTGGAATGTGGCTTGGTTTATTTTTAATATCCTCTGTTATAATCCATGCTCTCTCTTTGTATTTTTTATGTTTTAAGTCTTAGTTTTTTAATGCACATCTGTAGTGCAGTTAGAGAACCTTGTTTATAGTTCAGATTGGAAATCATCATCATCATCATCATCATCATCATCATCATCCCCCCCCCCCATCATGTCATGCTGGTCCAAAACTCTCCCATGCCAGAAAGATCTCAGCTGACAACCCAGAGGGATCAAGTCCTTTTCCACACTGGATTGGCTATTGCCCAGGTAAACGAGGACAATTTTTGCTGCAATGCTCCCTAGGCATCCAGCGATGGATGAGCCATGGGCTCAGTTCCCTCAACTCAGCAACCAGGGCAAGGAATGGCAGAGTGACTGGCAAACGAACAAGATGCTCCCTGAATCCTTGCCTTGCACCCAAATCTTGATTGGACTCTGAGATTCATTTGGAGGTAGCATTTTATTAAACCAAGCAGGAAAATAATGAAGCTAAACTTGGCAAATGGCCAAGAGCAGATTTCCTTTCTGTAAGAACTCTGCCTGCCCAGGGTGGTGTGGCCAGAAGCAAGTCTAGCTTTAGCAATCAGTTTAAACCTACCCAGCTTCTGCCTGGGTGCAAAGCTTTCCTCCCCTGCTCGGTTTCTCCCTCCCTCCCTCCCTCCCTCATTAAATTCTGTCCATCTACCAGCTGTGGATTGCTGGGTGCCCTCCAGCTAGACGGCTTTAATCTGGCATCACATTAGGGTTTTGTCTATGCAGCCCTCGGGGTACAAGCAGACTTTCTTCTGGCTCATAAATCCAACCATCCAAGCTATTACAACAAGCACAGTCAAAACCTCTTCATTTATGTACAGGACTTGGATGGGGTTCTAATCCTTTCACAGGGTTCCTACAAAATCCTGTAACACCATTGTTCAGGGTTCAGAGCCAAAATGTTTTGCTTCTGGTTTAACACAACAAGGCTGTGAAAGAGCTGGATTCACATTTCAGTCCCTTTTCCTCAGTCTAATTAGGGGCGTACAGGTAGTCCTTGACTTACAACAGTTCATTTAGTGACCGTTCAAAATTACGTGACTTAGGACCAGTTTTCACTCTTACAACCATTGCAGGCGGTCATATGATCAAAATTCAGATTCTTGATTCACAACTGCAGCTTAACAACTGCAGTGATTCACTTAACAACTGTGGCAAGAAAAGCAAAACCCACTTAACAAACATTTCACTTAGTAACAGAAATTCTGGGCTCAATTGTGGTCCTAAGTCAAGGACTACCTGTATTTGCTATCTGGGTGAGGAAAGAATTGCCACACACGACCACAGCAAGTTGTAAAATTCCCTTTCATCAGAAGGTAAAGTGGTGAGATGCTCCCTATCATCCTGTACCTCCCTTGATATCAGACGGAGAAAAGTGAGACATATCTTTTAAACGGGTTCAATGGAAACCATTTACTTGAACTTTTTTTTAAAAGGCTATTTTGGTTTCATTAGGTAGCAATGCCAGCAGAGCTGATGAGCATTGGCTGGTTGACCATAAAACGCTTGAGTTAATGAGTGGGTTCCTCAACATAGCCAGCAAAATGGCCTTTTCCCTCTGCTCGGTTCCAAAGAGTTATATTGGGTGACAGAGTTGCCCCAAACAGCTGGACCAAGGTATGTTTGGACCTCTTGGGCCATTGGAAGATCCTGACACACACTTCCCGAATTACACAGTAACTGATGTTATTTCCACCCCAGGAGACATTTATGAAGCTGTAGAAAAGTCGTAATCAAAACAGCCATTTGAATCAATTCAGTTGCTAGGGATTTTGCTTTTACATTTTCTTCTTTTGCACCATTTGGATCAGAAATGGAGTTTGCTGTTGCTGTTGTTTTTCCCTTTGCGATTCAATCTGGTGCGTGGAATGGGAAAAATAAACAAGACACAGCTGTCATTGATGTGGTGGTTTGAAGATCCAAGCATTGAAAAACACACTTGCGTATGAAATTAGAACTCTACATTCTTCGGTAGAGTGCAGTAAAATGACGAATGCATCAAGGCTGAATATGCACAGGTATAGTGGTCACTGCAGATCTAGGCAAAGAGTCCCACAGGTAAATGAATCAACCTGGATGGCAAAAACATTTCTAAACTGGAGTTAGGGAAAGATGAGCCTGAGATTTTTCCACAAAGAAATGGCTTTGAAAGGTTGGACGCTATTGGATGCTACCTAAATGTACTACACTTCTAAGTGGTGTTTCAACTGTTATGACTCTATAGCTAAAATAACATTAATTAAAAAAAACTAGTCTAGGTACATGCACGGGACAACTAGTGTGTGAGCCAAACTGAAATACTGATGTATTTTAAGAAATGGTGGGGGAGATTTAGCAGCACTTGTTTCTTGGTGCAAAAAGTCAAACTAGATGAGCCACCGTGAAGAGCAAGTCAGTTAGATAAATGGGAATGGTGAATGAGGCACCATTCTTCTGTTTCAAGCGCACAACCCAGAAGGAAATGTCCCAGGAGAATTCATTGGAATACCCAAATTCTGTTCTCAAACACTGAAATAAAATAAAATTCTGCATATTTGGCTTTTGACTTTATGGGTATGTCAAACACCAAAGAATGGTTGATGGACACATTGCACGATCTGTTTTATGAAGGGCAAGAGGAATGCTGAGAAGGTACAATATTAAGCATTTACAGTACAATACAATTTAATAGGTATCTTACATACAAAAGGAATGGCAGTAAGACCTAAACATTTTATTTAGAAAAGATATTAAACTAACTTGATGGCACAAAATGTACAATGCAGCAACTTTTCTGCATAGATAACCCTCAACCAGTTGTTTTGGGGGCACAGATGGAGAAATTCTCCTATTTTTTTTTTTTTTTTTTGCTTAACAGCTCTCACTCAGTTTGTTGAAAGTAGCGTACTTAAAAAAACCTGTACTTTGAAAAAGAGAACTTTAGTGAAAAAGTGGTGTGTGGTGACAATTCTGTACTTGTTTATTCTGAGGTAGCTAAGGGATGTGCTTGTGTGTGTGTGTGTGTGTGTGTGTGTGTGTGAATGTCGTGTTTTTCTTGGTAGCACCACCCTTTCCCAGATATCTCTTTCCAGGCTCCAGGTGTCTCCATTATAGCCCATGAAGAAGTCCTCCTGGCCTTTTTTAGTGACCTTCAGCACCATTCACAGAGGGCAACAAAACTGCAAGGACAGCACCTTGCCAAATGCAATATGTGACTGCCATCTTGTAGTTTGACACTTTCCCCCCTCCCCCCCCATCACAGCTAACTGTAGTTTTGTCCTTAAAGTGTTGGAGAACCTCTCTTTACTCTGGTGCAGGGGTAGGCAAAGTTGGCTCTTCTATGACTTGTGGACTTCAACTCCCAGACTTTCTGAGCCAATCATGCTAGCTCAGGAATTCTGGGAGTTGAAGTCCACGAGTCATAGAAGAGCCAACTTTGCCTACCCCTGCTCTGGTGAAATACCTTCCTATCCACACATTTGGTTGGGAATTTCTATTTGTGGCAATTCGATTATTACTCTTGCTGATGAAACATGTCAAAAAGACTCTCTTGGTCAGGTCAAAGATGGGCAATTCTGCTCAGAGCAGCAGCTTGCCGAGGTACCAAGTTTTCTTAATGAAATTCTTCACAAGGGCCACCGAAATCTGAGGGAAAGTTTTTGGTGCTGTGCCGTTTCATTTCATGTGCCCTTGCCACATTTTGGTATACGGTTTTTTTCTTGAACTTCAAACAATTAGAGCTATTCATCCATCTTAGCAGGTTTACTAATTCAAGAAAACTGCCTTTTCTCCTCAACGTTTTGAATTGGCAGTTTGGTTTGCCCTCCAGGCTTAAACCAAGTATGGCCTGGTGCAGTGGAGCATCTTGGGAAGTGCAGTTTTGAGGGGGGAAGTAATTGAAGTTCTTGGCCAGATTAGCACTTATCAGAACAATAATTCCCTGGATTGCATATTAAACTGAGAGAATTGATACACATTTTTAGTATGAAATACACTATTTATGACTGAACACTCCTCAATATACAAAGATTTCTCTCCAAGCCTCGATTTTTGAAGTTGTGCTCATGAGAAACGGGTTGAGAATAAGCAATAAAACAAACTTAGCTGGATCCATAAACTTGCAGATAGATTTCATAGTTCAACTCAATGAGGTTCTCCAAAGACGTTTTCTGTCAGTACAAAAACTTACATGAGAAGGACTGGTCAGAATGTCTGGATTCTCACTCAATACGCTGCTCAGGAGGCATCAGGGGTAGAGAGCTTCCCTTCTTTTCCCTTGTTTTTTTTAATCATTTGAGCAGAGCCTCATAGTGGGACTTACTTGCAAAACTCACTTTGCAAATTTGCAAGGTGCATACAACCTGATATGCCATGCTGAGGAATAGACATTTGTGATTCAGTGCATTCTAGGAAGCCAAGTACTTATCTTGGCAAGTTGGGTGAATGGTGATTGGCCTGCATCGGACTGAGCAGTGGGGAGGTGTTTTAACGAACAACTTTTAACCTAACATTTTAGCGCGAGAACTTTAGATCCTGCCTTTTCTCTTTGCTATCACTGTCTCCCAATAAAAGTTCCTTTTGAAATGCTACCTGTTTCAACTGCTTTCTTGAGGGGACCGTTGAGGCAAGACCTTACACAAGCCACCCTTCAAAGTCCTAAAGGCCATCAATACTTGAGCATAGCATGGCATATAAATGCAGCCCACCTTTTGCATGTTGACCCGGGCTGGGATTCTTGAGTTTTTGTACAAAACCAGTCAATCAGCAGGTGAAGAAGTGCTAGTGATTACATTGTGTTCGTCATCCCTCTTCCTGTGTGTGACATCCACTGGATTTTGGGAAATGGCAGCCCTAACAGGTCTGAAGTTCCTTTGGTCAGGAAGGATGCACCAACCTACCAGACTACAGATTAATAGAGTTGGAAGGGACCTTACAGGTCATCTAGTCCAACCCCCTGCCCAAGCAGGAGACCCTACATCTGCCTCTACCTAGGATTGAACTCACAACCTCCTGATTGTGAGGCAAGAGCTCTACCTCTAGGCCACAGCAATCAAGGTATAGAACTTAGAGCAAAGGTCTTCAAACTTGGCAACTTTAAGACTTGTGGACCAACTCCCAGAATTCTCCAGCCAGCATAGCTGGCTGGAGAATTCTGGGAGTTGAAGTCCACAAGTCTTAAAGTTGCCAAGTTTGGGGACCTCTGACCTAGAGAGTAATTCATACAACACCAAATTATGGCACAGTATAAACGGGCAGACTGAATTCAAATGAAGAATGAAAGGTGACTTCAGACACAATTTAGCCAGTTCCCGTTCTTAAGGACAATAAAAACTTAGCTTGGCCTCACCTCAGGACCTATTTAAAGTTACACAATTTTGCAAAAGGACTTGATTCGAACCTAATTTTTTTAGAATTTGCAGCTGTGTTAGATGTGTATGTGTATGGGGGAAGGAGGAGACAGCAAAGATGTGGGACTGGAAAGAATGAAATCAGGTTCAGCACCATAACAGCTCTGGTCCCTACCTGAACTGGCTCCTCTAAGACAACTGTCGTAGAAAAATAAGCCATAATGCAATGAATCCAAGAAATGAGCAAAAGATCATGAGTAACAAATGGAGATAGGAAAATAATGACTGATGGGCCAGAGATAGTACAGGGTTCAGGGAAGACGCTCAGCATACCACCAGCTTCCTTCTGGCAGCTATCAAGATCTTGACCCATTCGTAGGACAGAGGGGCTATCCTCCAGAAAGCTGGTGGGCTTATTCCTTCAGTGAGACATACTTTAATTACATAAATGGGTCTTTCCCACCAAATTCAGTCCAGTTAGTTCTTTACAGAAGCATCACTACCTTCCATGTGCCAAAACAATCCCACAAAACGCCAGGCTTCCAAGTGCACTGCGATGACTTGAGTAATAATACAAACAACTCTGTGTTGTGTCATTGTCCTTGTTTCCATGTGAGAGTCATGGCTGGCCATGCAACAGGGTTGCTTCAGAAACAGGCTGGCTGCTCCTGCATAATACTGTTCTGGGAGTCCCGAGTGTTTCCACCCAAGGGACCTTGGAACACATCTACTGTCTCAAAGGAGGGAGGGAGTCAGTCCTTAATCCAGGGGTTCTTGCTTTATTCTGATGGTGGTATTGGGCTGTGGTCTCCTGTCTTCACGACACAGCACATATTCACTGAACTGGGAGGAATCTACGCCTCCACCGCAGGACGCTGCCACATTAAATCCCTTCTGGAACAACCGTTCAAGAACCTGGAGGTTTTTTTGGGGGGGAAAGAAATATATTAGAACAAGATTTCATACACAATGTGTCCCTGAAAGATCCAAAGATGCTTTCCTGACTCCAATAGGCTACATTTTCTAATAAATAGGCAGAAATAAAAAAATTGCCACTTCAGGATATCTGGAAGGCTTTCCAAAATGGCCTGGCCCACATCCTTTGATAAGCCACAAATGGCTTATCAACTAAACCACCTGAAGGAACTTCATTTGTTTAGAATACATGTCTGATGGAAAAAGAATCCTAGATTCAACTGCCAGATTTTTTGGCTAAAATGTTCATGCCTAGAATTTTAGGCAACAGATGATACACTTAAGTTAGTAGCAATAGCAATAGCACTTAGACTTACATATCACTTCACAGTGCTTTCCAGCCCTCTCTAAGCGGTTTACAGAGTCAGCCTATTGCCCCCAACAATCTGGGTCCTCATTTTACTCACCTCGGAAGGGTGGAAGGCTGAGTCAACCTTGAGCCGGTGAGATTTGAACTGCCTATTTGCAGGTAGACAGCAGTCAGCAGTAGCAGCCTGCACTGTAACCATTGTGCCACCGCGGCACTGTTAACATTACTAATAGATCCTAATGGAATCATCTACTTGAGGGATGTCAAACTCGCAAGACAATATAGTGACTTTTTCCCCCTTCGCTAAACCGGGGGTGGGAGTGGCCAGCAAGTGACGCATCTGGCCCGCGGGCCGGGAGTTTGACACCCCTGATCTACTTCATCTTGCAGGAAATTTTGTCACCAACCCTTTCTCAGTCACATTCTAAAGTTCTGGTTTCAACCAATTACGATCTAAGAGACTTAAGGCTTGACTTCTATACAGACCATCAACCTCTTCAAAATGCCTTAACTTTCAAAGTTCCCCTTGTCAGGACTTCTCCTTGGTTACTCTCAAGTTAAGTAATGTTATGTTTTGTTTTCTTCAGAAAGGAATCAAGTTCTTCCACTTCAGTGAGGCTTTCTGAGTGGATTAATAATAATTATAACTTTTTTTCTGGGTTATAAAACTGTTTGATGCTTTATTTGCCACCCTGAGAGGTAAGAATAGAAGCCATTTTAACTATAATGAATTTAGTAAAATGAGAATTTTTTTTGATAGGCTCTCCATGGCCACTATTAAAGTTGATATATCTAGCCTGGTGTCAGAGGCAAAATTACTCTGGAGAAGAGCAATGTTACTGGGCGCTTGTCTTGCTGAAGGTTGGAGGAAGTGAGAGGGGTCTCTTTCCAATGAACCTCCCAAACCTCCCTCCATCCTTGACTCCTGATTATGCTGTTTCTGTACCTGAGTTTAGTGTTCTTTCTTTAAAAATATAATTTTTATTAAAGATTTTTAAATGAGTGAAAGATAAACACAAAAAATACAAAAAATGAAATTGAGAAAGCAAAGCTTGAAAGGGCAGAAAATAAAAGATAATGCATACATAAAAGAAAAAAAATGTTGTAACTTCAATTTTTACAGTAGTTTTAATCTTACTTATTATTATTCGTCCCACTTTAAAATTACATACATAGTCCACTTCTTCCCATATTCTTCACTCTGCAAGTCCCAAAATAATCAACCAAGTTTTGTCCGTTTTGAGCAAAAAGTATTTAAAAAGTTTCCAGCATTTTTTAAGAACCTTATTGTCTCGTCCCTGATGAAACAAGTCAATTTTATATTCTGCGCTCTTATCCAGTATCTCTGCATTATTGGTCCTTAGCTTGGCATTAATTTGTCTTCTTCCTGACAAGATGCACAGATATATTTATTTTTGGTATAGATACTTGTTGACTTTTGCCACCATGTCTTCTTCTTCCCATTCTAGTTTTTAAGGCTTCAGCAATTCTCAACTTACTATCTTTGCCAGATTGCTCTCTAACTACTCTCAATCCCAAGCAACATTCTTTCTCTTTTAAATCCAGTAATGATCTAAATCTTTTTCCATCTGAATGTTAATGTGCCACTCATTTGTACTGAAGACTTCAAATGATTTATC
Organism: Diadophis punctatus similis; assembly: GCA_023053685.1. Lineage (NCBI taxonomy): Eukaryota > Metazoa > Chordata > Lepidosauria > Squamata > Dipsadidae > Diadophis > Diadophis punctatus. The sequence goes on along the minus strand of JALIGW010000015.1, from coordinate 18,566,785 downwards.
TTTTTTCCATATTCCATTGAGCCGAGGTGGCCCAGCAGTTAGAGTGCAGTACTGCAGGCCACTTTAGCTGACTGTGATCAGCAGTTCAACTGTTCAAATCTCACCGGCTCAAGGTTCACTCAGTCTTCCATCCTTCCGAGGTAGGTAAAATGAGGACCCAGATTGTTGGGGGCAATATAAATATACATTGCTTAATGGTGTAAACCGCTTAGAGAGTGCTTGCATTATGAGGCGGTATATAAGTCTCACAAATAAATAAATAAATAAATAAATAAATAAATAAATAAATAATAAATAAATATTTGCAGATCTTTCTTACATTCTCCCAGGAAATGGAATCAAATCTATTTTAACAGATACTGCTTACATTTTATTTTTTGTTTGTTTAACCTCCCACCCACCCACGTATCCACAATGCAGATTCTTCTCTCTTTTTTGCTTTCAAAATGTTTATTAGTTTATCAAAATATAATATAAAATACAAAAGATGTAATGTGAGCACCTATCGCAGCAGAAACTATCGGCTATTGGGCCCAAGTGCTTGGGAGTTGGTGCAGGATTGGGGTGAGAATTGCATAAAGCCAGCCGGCCGTAGGCTCCCTGATCAGACCGGTAGACCAGGCAGCCCCAAAACCAAGTGGTGCAGGGGGAGACACATTATGAGGTAAAGAAGATTCTGGATTCAAAATTCCATAGGGGCAGGTTGCAGGACCTTGTGCAGTGGAAGGGGTACCCCCTCTCAAAGCCACTTGGATCAAAAGTGTAGGGGATAAGGGAAAAAGAAAGAAAGAAAGAAAGAAAGAGAGAGAGAGAGAGAGAGAGAGAGAGAGAGAGAGAGAGAGAGAGAGAGAGAGAGAGAGAGAGAGAGAGAGAGAGAGAGAGAGAAAGAAAGAAAGAAAGAAAGAAAGAAAGAAAGAAAGAAAGAAAGAAAGAAAGAAAGAAAGAAAGAAAGAAAGAGTTGACTTCCTACGCCTTTTGGTGCATAAGGTAATGGCATAAAACTTCTTTACTTTTATATAACAATGTGAAGTAACCATTTCTATAATAACAAACCTACAGTGCATTCAGAAAGTATCCAGACCCCCTTCATTTTTGTCAATTTTGTTATGCTGCAGCCTGATTCTACAGTGGTTGAAATTTATTTTTTTCCTCATTAATCTACACTCCGAATCCCATAATGACAAAACAAAAACAGAATGTTGGAACTCTCTGTAAATTTATTAAATACTGCCTGAATGCACTGTATTTAATCGGCAAAACCCAAAATCAAAGTTTCATTTTTTTCCACCTCAAGCACAAAGTCCAAAAGTGGTTTCCAAGTAGAAACAAAATTAATGATGTTTTCTTCGATCATAGCAGTCAATTCAGCCATCTCTGCTAAATCCATCAACTTTTGCAGCCATTTGTCCATTGTGGGAATCAAAGTGTCCTTCCATTTTTGAGCATAAAGTAATCTTACTGCCGTCAACAAAAAAAGATTTTTTTCCAAAATCTTTTTCTATTAGACCCAAAAGAAAAGTCTCTAGTTTTATCTTTATATTCATTTTAAAAAACCTGTAGATTCTTCATTTTTTTAAAAAAATTATCTTTTCTTCCATGTTTGCAAATTTTTCCTCCATTCTTCCTTCCAATGCGGCTAAATCTCTCTCCACTGATTCAGTCACATTTTCTTTTAAGTCTTCGAATATCCTTTGCAGTATTTCTGACAGAATCCCCATTTTTGGTCATTTGCTCCGTCAAACATCCTCTCCTCCCTTCTGCAAGTTTCACTGATTTCTTAACAGTAGCCTTTCTTTCATTTATAATCCAGTAAGGAAAAGTAAAAACAAAAGGTTCTGGTTTCCACCTTCTCTTTGGTCGCATTCGGCCCTCTGTAGTTCTATGGTCAGATGATCTTTTGCAACTTTCTCTTACCTCTTTGGCAAAAGCCACCAATTGCTTTCTTCTTTCCCAGTGAGATATGCATTATTTATTTCATTATTTAAAAAAATACTTTGAAGTAAATAATCCTAAATTCAACTGTCCCTAGTTCATTTTAAATTGTTAATCTTATTTCAGACCCAGCATTTTGCTTTTAATTATGCTTAAGTCCTTCTCTTTCTTTGCCTTTAGGTTTAATCTTTCACCATGGTTGAAGGATCGCTCACTAGGTGGTATAATTGCTCTGCAGCTTTGAAAATACTTCTATTCCAAGGTGCTTTAGAACAGGGCTCTCCAACTTTGGCAACTTTAAGACTTGTGGACTTCAGCTCCCAGAATTCTGGGAGTTAAAGTCCACAAGTCTTAAAGTTGCCAAGGTTGGAGACCCCTGCTTTAGAAAATAGGGATTGGGGCGAACCCCATGCTGTTGAACAGGTTGCATTGAGGCAGTAAGCATGGAATTTCCCCCATGGCTCCCGGTGCTCTTACTCATGAGTAGCCTGCAGATCTCCCTAACAGGACTTGCCTTCCCCTGGCTTCTTGTCCAGAGATGCTCCTCTGTCCTGGGTTAGAATGTCAGAATAGATGTCAGTGTAGCCAGAAAACAGGGCTCTCGTGATCCCCAGACATGGACACAAAGTCAGGCCTTCAAAACCAAGAGGGCTGGGGTCATCTTTAATTCTGAGAGGAGAATGGTGGGAAGGACAGGAACTATGGCCGAGAAGGCAGGTCTCCTAGTTCCCACCAGCTGACATTCCTTCATTGATGGAACCAGTAGCATGCCCAACCATCAGACTGGATTGGACATGTGGAAACCACTGGGAGAAGATGGTTCCTTATGCAATCCCGATCCAAGCCATGAAGGGCTTTAAAGGTGTGTTTCCGGGTGGAATTCGACCAGCAGAAACACAGGCATCCAATGCAGTTCTCACAGTGGTGTTACATACGTTGAATATACAATACCATTTACTACCCATTCAGCCACATTTTGCACCAGTTGAAGCTTCCAAATGCTTTTCAAGGGCAGCCCCACGTAGAATGCATTGCAGTCATCCAAACAAGAGGCCACAAACTGTGAGTGATGGTGAGCAGAGCCCACCAGTCCAGGAATGGGCACAACTGGTACATTACCCAAAGGTGTGCTAAGGCTCTTCTAGCCACAGCAGTCGCCTGCCCTTCTAGCAGGGGTTGTAAGTCCAGGAGGACCACCAGATTCCACACCAGGTTTCCACCCCATCCAGGACCAAAGATGGAAGACCTTTGTCACTGGAGAGCCCAGGTAGCAGAACCACCCAGCCTTGCTTGGGTTAAGTCAAAGCCCACTGTGCCCCATCCAGTTCCCTACAGCCTTCTGGCACCGAGACAGGATAACTATGGCATTGGAATAGAGAGGTAAAACTGGGTATCATCAGCATATTGATGATACCTTGCCTCAAACTTCTGGATGACCTCACTCAGTGGTCTCATAGGAGAGGTTCAATAGGAGAGAACCCAGCCCTGAGGCACCTCACAAAATAGAGGCTGTGAGCTGGATCTCTCTTTCCCTTATCAATATTGAATCCAGCGGAAGTCGGAGAGCCAGCCCAATGCAATGCCATCCATTCCAAACTCCTGAAACCAGTTCAGCAGGACACCAGGATTGATGGAATAATTAAACAGTGCAACCACACAAAACTCCTTGATGGCAGAAGCAATGGAAAACCCGCAACAGGGACAGTAGTGATAGGCAAGTTTACAACTGGCTTAGCAACTGCACTCGGTGGGTAGTTCTCAATGGAACTACATCTACAATGGAAAGAAGCATGCAGTGGGGTGCACCAAGTCAACACTTTTGAAGATAGACCCAAGATTCAGAAGGACCTTGACAGAATTGAATATTGTGCCTGATCCAACAAAATTCTGATGGTGACTAAATAAGGTCCTACACATACACAAGAAATACCAGGACAGATATAGAATAGGTGTTCCTGACTCAATGGTAGCAACCGTGAGAAACCATTTAAGTATGAGCCAGCAGCGTGTTGTAGCTGCCCAAAAAAACCCCTAATGCAGTCCTAGGTTACATCAACACTGCTTTATACTGCATTGGTAAGACCACACTTGGAATACTGCATCCGGTTTCTGGTTGCCACGATACCAAAAAATATGTTGACACCCTAGAACAGTGATGGCGAACCTTTTTTGGTTCGCGTGCCAAAAGGGGGGGGAATGCGGGGGATCACGTGTGTGCATGCCCACACTCATAATTCCATGCACCCCCGCACATGTATGCATGACCCCCCTGCTCCCAGCATGCAATGGCACACCCATTTTTTGCTCTCCCCAGGCTCCAGAGCCTTTCTAGGAGCCTGGGGAGGGCGAAAACGGCCTTCCCCACCCCCTCTGGAGGCTGGAAACAGCCTGTTTCCTGACTCCCAGTGGGCCCAGAAGGCCCAAAAATCAGCCGGCTGGTGCACACATGCATGCCGGACCTGAGCTCGCGTGCCCACCGATATGGCTCCGCGTGCCACTTGTGGCACCCGTGCCATAGGTTCACCATCACTGCCCTAGAAAGAGTGCAGAGAAGAGCAACAAATATGATTAGGGGACTGGAGGCTAAAACATATGAAGAACGGCTGCATGAATTGGGTATGTCTAATTTAATGAAAAGAAGGACTAAGGGTGACATGACAGCAGTCTTCCAATATATGAGGGGTTGTCACACAGAAGAGGGGGTCAAGCTATTCTTCAAAGCACCAGAAGGCAAGACAAGAAACAATGGATGGAAACTAACCAAGAAGAGATCCAACCTAAAAATAAGGAGAGATTTCCTGACAGAACAATCGAACTGCTTGCCTTCAAAAATTGCAGGTGCTTAATCACTGGAGGTTTTCAAGAAGAGACTGGACAACCGTTTGTCCAGAATGGTATAAGATCTCCTACCACAGGCAGGCAGTTGGACTAGAAGACCTCCAAGATCCTACACAACCCTATGTTTTATATCTGCAGCAAAAATTGCTTGGAAAGGCAAAAGCTCCTTTAAGATGTCTTAGTCATGGATCAGCCAAATGTTATGAAGACATAGCAGCGAATGAGGAATAACCTAAAGGTTACTTTATATACTGTTGGAATACTTTTGTTAAAGCAACTGGTCATTCGCCTTATTTCCCTGTTCTTTCAGACCCCAGCCCAGGACGACCCTGCAGAGTAGTGGTCACCAACTGGTGGTCCGTGGACCACTAATGGTCCGCGAGAAAATTTTGGTGGTCTGCAGAAAAATTATTTGCATTTTTAATATTGCACTAAATACTATTTATCTTTTTAAAAAATTCATATTAGTGGTCTGCGGGATTTAAAATTATGAATTTAGTGGTCCTTGAGGTCCAAAAGGTTGGTGACCCCTGCTGTAGAGATTGAATCTGAGAGTTTATCAAATGCGATTTGGTAAAAAAAAAGGATTTCAATGCAGGTCTCCTGAACTGAGGCTACTTTTTCAATGTTATTTTAGTTTTCTGGACCCGTTTAGGGTATAAATTACTCTGCAAAATACTTGGTTCCAAAGGGCCCAGGAGAGGAGCTAGGAGCTACATGATACATCTTGGTCTTTCAGGATCTCCTAGCATATTATGCAGTGATAATTCTATAAGTTATTCCTAAATGACTACAGTGTGATTAAAGTCTTGCTTACAGCAAACCTCTACAGAAAAGCCAAATATTAATCAAACAAACAAGCGCTCTGCAGGGCAGTTCAGTACATTATGGAGTAACATTCTGTCTGGTAGTGATATTGATGCAACCTCTTAAGGAAAAGCAACGCTGGGGCTTCAGTCATAACCAAATGACTCATCATGAATATGCCATGTTTGGAAGTGGGGGGACAGTGCAAACGCCTGCAAACACATTTACTGGTGCAATTTGTCTTTCAGGGGTTTTCCTTGTTTCTGGGAGGGGGAAGGAGCAGATCTGCAATTAACACACATGGATTTGTCTGTCTTAAGGTGCTGTCATTTCCACCAGATCTCAACACAGCTACATCCTCAATTTTATGTTGGCACCTGGTCCATGGCCTCCAAATTCGCGAAGGGATCCAAAGGTCCTTCTCAACCCAGTTGCCTCCTTCTTCCTCAGCTCCAACCTGCACAGCCGGGGCCTCTCCTGCCCGGGATGAGTGCTGTGCCAGGCAGCAGCGGGCAAGGGGCCATCTCGAGTCAGTTTGGTCTAGTGCAGTGTTTCCCAACCTTGGCAACTTGAAGATGTCTGGACTTCAACTCCCAGAATTCCCCAGCCAGCATTCGCTGGCTGGGGAATTCTGGGAATTGAAGTCCAGACATCTTCAAGTTGCCAAGGTTGGGAAACACTGGTCTAGTGGTTAGGGCACCCAGGTCATGGCTGCATCTCTCCTATCCAAGCTTCATGAGCTGATGGCCTGACTTTAGCAACGGGGTGGTGGTGGTGAACAGATTGGACTGTAAGGAAGAAGAGGGGGGGGGGGTGAAAGCCCAGCTGAGCCTTGTGAGAAGCTCCAGCCAGCCAAGGTCAACTAACGATATACAGAGCTAGGAACCGAGCGCCTGTTTCCTAAATATACAAGCACCTGATTGGATCTTTACAGATAACCGGGAGAGGGAGGGGAAGAGGAAAAATTACTTTGTATTGTTGGTGCAGGAAAACCTCAGCTTCAGCTTCGCTAATTCTGTACTGTATTTAAGCTTCAGTAAAGTGTACTGTACTCTTGGCAAAAACAAATGGCTAGGAGTCTTTCTTTGCTAGAAGACTGAGTGGGACAGGCTAGAAAGCAGAAAGGAAAGTTCTGGTCCTGCCTTGGGCATGAAAGCCATCTGGGTGACTTTGGGGCCAGTCACACTCTCTCAGCCCAACTCACCTCACAGGGTTGAGGGCTGTTGGGGGGAAACTAGGAGGAGGAAGGTGTGCTTGGAATGTTCATCATCTTCAGCTTCTTCACTTGGCTGGCATCCTGCCATAAATCGCATGGGGGGAGGGGAATTTGGGGCAGTAACATGTGGGTCTGGGAATGAGAACGGGAGACACATTGACAAGAACCAGAGGTGCCAAACCGGAATAAAACAGCCTCCAAGGACACCTGGCCTGGGAACCAAATGGGAAACTGCAGTGAGAAGGGCCAAACATTTGAATCGTTCCCAAAACAACCAAAAGGCATCCTATTGGACACTGATGGACTGGTCAAGGGGGGAGGGCCAGGGAAAGGGGGGGGGGAGTGTAACCTTTGCACAGGAATATTCAGATCTAGCTTTACTTTCCCTGCAACCACTTAACTTTAGTAAAAGAACCTATCACTTCAACCGAATGGAGTCGAGGGTCTTTCTTTCCTAAATGTCTAAGTTGGGGTTGGTCTGACACATATTTCCTGGTTGAGGAAAGCTATACTAACTCATAAGGGGGCAAATTAAGAGGAAGAGCTGGTCACAACAAACATATCTTCCCATACTGGCAGAAAAGTGTGGTGCCTGGCGGTCACTGTGAGACTTCCTAACAATATTATTCTAAGTTTAAAAACAAGAAAACCAACCCAGAATGGCAAGGCGGTGAAGAGATGAAATGCAATTGAAGAAAAGGAAGAACTCCAACATCCTCTGTTAATTAACCCTTACGTGATAAATATAAAAGAGGGATCCCCAATCTTTCCAGCTTGGCGGACCAGCGCGGGGGGGCGGGGATGGTTTCGTGCAAGTGGCAGGTGCACAGGTTTGCACGTGCAGCTTCATTTGTGCAAGAGGCGGGTGCATGTGCCCACCAATCGCACAAATGGAGCTTCAAATGTTCATGGCTGCCACTCATGTAAGAGGAGCTGCATCCGCATGCTTGCATAGCCCAGTTCCTAATGGCCTGCAGCCAGGTAGTGGGCTGGGGCCTGGGGTTGGGGACCCCTGATATAAAAGACTACTTGTAAGACCATCTACTCATACTGGAGATTGGGCTCTTAATGCCCCTTATTCATTTCAATATTGGCAGCAGTTCTTTGATAAGCAATAGGTACATGCATGCATTTCGAATGGAAATCAACTTTGTGGCCCACCACAAGGAGAGTAGATAGTTTGTCCATCTACCCACCCACCTTATGCAATTATTTTTTTAATAACCTGAATTGAAGGGGTAGAAAAACCGTAATAGATGTTTTCCTGGTATATCCAATCAGGCTCCTATCACTACTACTGTTATCAGAAAATCTTGTTTTATCAATAAAACAAATTTTCCTGATAACAGTAGTAGTGTAATGATTTTTGTTAGCCAGTTAAAACAAAAATTTTAGGTAAATGATATAAAAGTTAATGAATGCTCCAACACTGGACGTCTTTAAGAAGATGTTGGATAACCATTTGTCTGAAGTAGTGTAGGGTTTCCTGCCTAAGCAGGGGGTTGGACTAGAAGACCTCCAAGGTCCCTTCCAACTCGTTGTTGTTGTTGTTATTATTATTATTATTATCTGGGTCAGCTTGTTGCATATATTTCAGGGGGGAAATTAATGCACTAATTTGGAAAAAAATGTTAATGGATTTTGGAATAAGCTTGTGACAATTCCTAGTTTAAGAATTAGATGACATTTTTCTATGTGCTAAATTGGAAGTCAATATTCTGTACGCATGGAGATTTTACAGTAATTAAATCATATAAATTATCCTGGGAAGACCAAGAGGCTTCAGAATCCAGGAGTTTAACATCTTTAGTTCTGGATGGGTTGCACTGCTTCCGGGAGATCCTGTGAACAACTTGTGAGTCCCTCCTGGACTCTTGATTCCTACTCAAACAGCAGGTAGCTGTCTTGGCTACAAGAACCTTTGTGCCACTTCCCATTGTGCACCATTTGCGGCCTTTCCTGGATCCGGAGTCCCTCTGTTCAGGCACTCGGACCCTAAACCTCAACCACTATACAGACCTTTTGATTAAATAAAACAACATTTAAAGTGTGACACCAAACTTTAAAATGCTGACTCAATGGTTCCCGAAACTGAATATTTCTTTGATCAAGATAAATCTTTAAAATATTGCTAAAACTCAGAATTGTTATTTGGCAGCACCATTATTGTTATAGGACGTAAAAGACACTTTCAAATCCACGGAAACCAGGAAGCCCTCCAGCTAAGTTGGCTTTCCTGGGCAACTGGATATCATATCCATGGAGCCTTTTGTTGCTTTTCTGTTGGAGCCGAGTAATCAAGCTTTTCCCCCCTTTCATTAATATTAAAGCTGGGGAAGGTTAGGGTTACTTTTGCAGAGTGTACAATTGATCACTGAAGTCTATTTGTTAAATATGCCTCCAAATATTGCCACAGCAACTCTGGCAATGAGGCTTAAACCCTATGCCAATGAATCTGGTTGAATCTTTGCAGTAATAAAACAGCAATACATTTCAGTGACAATTAGCCTATTAACTGATATTTTAGATTTAGAGTAAACTGAGTTGGCAATGACAACTTCACTGTGTATGGAAAAAAACATTTTGCTACGATGCAGGTTGAATTCTTGAAATATATTTTGAGCTGGATTATCTTTTGTTATTATTAGTACAATATATCTCAATCCTTCAAATTATAAATATATTTCTTCACGTTGTATGTTGTCTTAAGGAATTTGCCAAGGAAATTATGTTCCATTAGATTTAATTTGGTTTAGAACCATTAGTAAAACCACTGTTTTACTAATCAATCAAATGATATTTTGTGTATAAAGGTGTTTTTAGAGTCTTTAGAGCAGCGGTTCTCAATTTGGGGGTCGCGACCCCTTTGGGGGGTCGAACGACCCTTTCACAGGGGTTGGGAGACTTGGCCCGGACGCCGCCATTTGGGTTCTTTTACCCTCTGCGCATGCGCAGAACGCTTTGCGCATGCGCAGAGGGTAAAAGAACCCAAATGGCGGCGGCGGGGCGCGGCATTAGGAAGGTTGGGAACCACTGCTTTAGAGCATGCAGTCTTTAGAGTCCCCTTGATAATTAAGATTCTTTACTTCAATTTGTAGATATTGTACAACAGTTTAAGAAATTATCAGGGTATTGAATTAACTGAAATAAACCCATTATACAGTTGGATCTAACATATCTCTAGACATTTATAAAAATGGAATTTTCTTACAAATCGATTCTGTAAAATATCCTAGAATAATTATTCGCATGAAGATATATTTGTGCAGAGGCAGAATTCCAGCATGACAGGCTGCAACTTAACATTGGGAAAATTTGGGGACCAAAATTTGATCCATGTTCACATGAAAAAATTACTTTGGACTAAATTTTAAAAATTGAGACAAATATGTATCTATTTACGCACACACACACTAATAAATTATATGATTCAGACTAGTTTACGAATCATTTCTTCAAAAAATAGAATGTAGTGCAAGAAGAATTTAGATGTCCTAAAACTGCTGAATGGCAATGGATTCAACTGCAACGTTTTCAGTTTAGATCTAACACATTAGCAACTTCTGAAATCTCTTAATTTCTTGTCGTGCTGAAAAGCGTTGTGAAAGATTATAAATTTGCAGGTGAAATGAACAGGCAACCAATAATTTGCAAAAATCTGAAAAGAAGAATTTAGCAATTTGATGCTTTTGCACTTTAAATATTGCTAAATATATTTCTTATTATCTCCAGATAATAAGTCATCAACTGCTTTATTGGACACCTTGGCAGATGCTCAAGAAGGTTTGAATGTCAACCTTTTCATATTGAAGTTGTAACATATTTAGGCACACATATGATTTGGGGCAGTGGTGAAATCCAAATGTTTTTACTACTGGTTCTGTGGGCGTCGCTTGGTGGGCATGGTGTGGCTTGGTGGGCGTGGCAGGGGAAGGATACTGCAAAATCCCCATTCCCTCCCCACTCCTGGGGGAAGGATATTGCAAAATCTCCATTCCCACCCCATTCTGGGGCCAGCCAGAGGTGGTATTTGCCGGTTCTCCAAACTACTCAAAATTTCCGCTACCGGTTCTCCAGAACCTGTTAGAACCTGCTGGATTTCACCCCTGATTTAGGGTTTCTCTCTGGTTGCTCCACTGTCAAGGCAACACAGTTTAACAAGAAATCTGGCTCAGATCTTTGCAATCCAAGATCAGTTCTTATACCATACTGGCCTCCTCCATCCCATCAGTGTGGGTAGAAGTGGGAAAAAAAGGGAAACCTTTATTTTCCTTGCTGAACCAGGGATTGGGATTTTCACATGGGAAAACACTGCTGAGTTTCATTACTGCCAAGGAAAGCACTTTTTCAAGGACTAATAGCATGATTTCAGGGATGGGTGGCTGCACTCTGATTGTTACTCCCTAAATGCAGTTGTCCCCCATGGTTGGCCACTGACATTTGCTGGCAAAATGGCTCATTTGTGGAGTCATAGTTTTTTTGTACTATTTTTCAAAAATAAGAATAGGAAAGAAGATTCCTGGAAGCCACCTGCTCCCAGGACTCCTTTTTTAAAAATGGCCCCAAATGATAGGATTTAGATTGGGCAGCAAAATGGCTGAGTTTACAGCAATGGGATTCTGGGTGAAGGAGTGGGTAGATTAAAGGTGAAATTGGGAATAATGAAGATTAATTAAAAGTAATTTAGCTGCTTCCACAGTTCTTAACTCTATGTGTTTGCATTGCTGCTACAGCCCACAGTTCTGCTGTAGTTAACTCAACTGTTCCTGATGGGAAAAGCATGGCTGGTATAATACAAAAAAATGTGCTTTAACTCACTTCCTTTTCAGTTGTTTTAAAGTAGCCTGTTTTGGCAATTTTTCTGTATTTGGACGGTTTGACGTAGTCATCATGGATCACTATACCACCTGATCTCATGGCCCTAAAGTTAAAAAATAGATTTGTTTTATCTTTTGGGGGGATTCTCTAACTCCTGGTTTGTCTTCATTATCATAAGCTCCAGTTGGTTAGTGGTTAAGACATCAAGCTTTAGAAATTGCTGAATTTTGGAAACACAATCTTTAGTTTTATGGATGAACATAGATTTGTGTTCAGCTGCTCAATCAATAGTTTCCCCCCACTGAATATACAATTCTAGAGGTAAAAATAAACTCAATTTTCTTCTCTCATTCTGGTAAGAAGGCATTTCTGCACTCGGATCTTGGGTTGCTTCTTAAGCCATTTCCCAGTGAGCCACAGAGGGATTTGGCTTGCTAGAAATTCTAATACAGAGCCAAAGTATTCTTCTATTTCTTGTATCTTAACATCACTGATGTTAAGTCTGTTGTGATTTTATAACTTTTATTCCTACATCTATTCCACTCTACGATCATGAGAGTGAAGTCAAGCATGTAATACGTTTTATTAATAAATAAACTGATTTAAAAATGGTGGGGAGAAATTCCACTGGGGTTTCAAGGATTAAATTGGGTAGGAATTCATCTCCCACTTCATCCTCAGCCACCAGCATCACCCAAAAAGATCAGCGGTGACTTCCAAGGATGCTCCATCAGGACTGGGCACTCAAGGTAACAACAACAACCATGGTCTTGGGGGCTTCCTTGGCTCCCACCAGCCCAAATCTTTGGCCAGAAATGAACTCCCTCCTGCATGGCACCTAAGGGGGATCTCATGCAAGAAGGCCCTTGTATCTTGGGCTTCCCTAATTAGTGAGGCTCTATCAAAGCCCCTCCTCCTGAGGGCAACTAGCCCTGGTGGGAGGACTCTTCCAAAGAAGATGCCAAAGGACACAGGGGCCCTGGCTTGCTTTCTCCTGCACCTGCTGATCAGCCTGCCTTTGTTTCAAGACCTAATTTTAAAACTTAAAAAAGGATAGAAGGGGAAAAAAAACTCTCAATCAATCCCTACAAAAACCTTTGAGTATAAAGTGGAACACATTTTATTTTAAATACTCTGGGCAATTTTTACAGTACATCTTTTTTGGGGGGGGAAAGTGCAGAGATCATTTTTTTAAAGTCCATCCTGCAGGCTCTATCATTTAATTATGAGCGGGACATAAATTATGCATTTAAACATTGTTGCATTTTCTACAAAGTGGCATGCAAAACATTTCTCTCCCCCTTTTCTTTTCTCTTCTCCTTTTGTACCTTCTGTAGTTTGATAAGGGTTCCCCCCCTCTTCCTAGGGGCAACGTAGAAGGAAAAAGAGGACTGCAGGGTATGCGATGATGAAAAAAAATTAGCATTTGTCAGGCTAACACTATTATGAGATCAGCGTGGTGCTAACATATACAAAATCTAAATCTGTTTTTTTTCTCCTGCTTGAACTTGAGAGGGGAAAGAAGAAGAAGAGAGAGGAAAGAGGAGGAGGGGGAAATACTCTGAACAGTGCATGAGCTCACCATAAACCAGGGGTGTCAAACTCGATTTCATTGTGAAGGCCACATCAGGGTTGTGTCTGACCTCAGGGAGCTTGGGAGGGGAGCTGGCCAGCTTGACGTCACTCAATGAGGCTCTGTTTTCGGCTATGACGGCTTCCTGCATCCCTCTGCCAGTGAAAATGGAGCCTGGGTGGCCTGCGCGCGACCCTCCCGAGCTCCATTTTGACTGGCAGAGCCACCGCGGGCCGGTCCTTCGCTGTTTCCAGGGTGGGCCCGCGGGCCGCATCCAGCCCGCGGGCCTTGGGTTTGACACCCCTGCCATAAACCATGTTGCCGTGCCTAGATGGAGGGACATGAAAGCCGAGAGGATTCTTCCGCCAACAAAAAAGAAGGTGGAAGGGCAGAATTACCTGCACCGAATTCAGCCGGCAATACCCGTTCAAGGGAAAGCGGATGACATGGGTGGGGTCCTGGTTCCAGCCAGCATTCACCGAGTTGCACATCACATCCCCTGTCTCTGGAAAGATCTCCTCAATCAGCGCCTTCTCCCCACTCAATGCGATCCGCTCGCCGAGATCCGGCGTCACCCTCACCACCAAGCAGTCACAGGGCTGGAAATGTTTCTGTTGCTCTTTCTCCTGCTTCCATCGCTCCAGTTCTTTGATCATCGGCTGCAGCTGGTAATACTTGGCTTCTTCATATAAGAGACTGAAGTCCTTTTGAAAGAAGGGAGAGGGAGAGACTAGAAACATCAATGGATCATTCCCCTGACCCCTGCAGACACAGACTTTTTTTTAAAAAAAAGGTTAATATTCCGCTGATGCCAAAAAATCCATTATTTCCTTTTGCTTGGGTGGGAGGGGGAGTCAAAAAGTCAAAATGGCAGCCACAACCATGTGGCCAAAGTCCTGCCCTGGAAGGGGCTTTACCCAGCCTTTACTCAGCTTGTGTGGATGCTCACTCTGACCTCGCCAAGGTGTTGTGATTGCAGTATATTTGCCTGCCTGCCTTTTGTTCCACTTGTGCATATAAGAACCATACAATAAACTGAAGCCGCGTGGCACAACAACAGAAACAGCAATAGCACTTAGACTTCTATACCGCTTCATAGTGCTTTACAGCCCTCTCTAAGCGGTTTTACAGAGTCAGCCTCTTGCCCCCAACAATCTGGGTCCTCATTTTACCCACCTCAGAAGGATGGAAGGCTGAGTCAACCTTGAGCCTGGTGAGATTTGAACTGCCGGTAGCCAACAGTCAGCAGAAGTCATCTGCAGTACTGCATTCTAATCACTGCGCCACCACAGCTCAAACAGAATCTTTGCCAGAACTGATCTCCTAGGGCAACAGTCCCCAACCTTGCCACCTTGGAGAGAGAGAGAGAGAGAGATGTGGAAAGATAGATGTGAAAAGAGATAGATAGATAGATAGATAGATAGATAGATAGATAGATAGATAGATAGATAGATAGATAGTGAGAGAGAGAGAGAGACTTGTTGATTGTAAGCTCCTTGGGGCTGAGAAGAATTGCTGCAAAACTGAGTATCCTGAAGTGGACCAATAAACAACTTAAAAAAACGATCTAGTAAAAAGAAAAGCCAACCAAAAGAGCAACATGCAAACAAAAGCAAATAAAACACCCCCAGGAGCAAAACAAATGAAAGTTTAATTTGTGTGTATTGTTTAATGGACTGCTAAATTGGCAAAATGGACTGCTAAATTGGCCACGCCTACCCAGTCACATGACCACCTAGCCACGCCCCCCCAGCCGGTCCGCCCCCCCAACAGTCTGAGGGACCGTGAATTGGCCCCCTGCTTTAAAAGTTTGAGGAGCCCTGGTCTAGTCTCTTAAAAACCTCCAGTGATGGAGCGCCCACGATTTCTGGAGGCAAGCTGTTCCACTGGTCAGTTGTAGAATGAGGGAGATGAGGGAGCCTGGTTAGGCTGTAGCAGAGCAGTTCTCCCACAAGAAAGCTCCAACTGATTCTAACATCCCTGGCAAGAAAATGACATCTCCATCCAACAAGGAAAGCCTCCTTCAAAGGTTTCTTCCCTGGGCCCCAGTAACCTACAATGGGTGTCTTGGAGAATCAAGATGGATGAAGAATACTTACTTCAGCTCAGGCCATCAATATTGGAAGGGAGTCTAACTCCCCTGCTTAGAAGCATCTTTAGAAAGTCCTCAAGAAGGAAGAGATAAAGATGTTGTGCCTGCACAACACTAAACGTTCGGAGCAAAACATCAGAAATCTGCAGACCAAGACTTGGCTGGTTACCTCAAAGCCTTCTGCAACTAGACACTCTCTGGGCACTTCCCTAAGTTCCGCTGAAGATGTTACCTAGCCTGGTAACAAAACGTTCAGAAACCAACCCACAAGCTTGGAGAACGAACCTCCACTGTCCAATTATCCTAATTTTGGATATTTCTTCTTCGACCCATTCCTTAGGTCAGTGATGGCGAACCTTTTTTCCCTCGGGTGCCGAAATAGTGCGCATGCGCGCTATCGTACGTGCGTGCGTGCCCACAACCATAATTCAAACCCCCCCACTCGCCCCACCCCCCCTGTGAATGCGTGCGTGACCCCCCCACTCCCCCGTTTTCTGACTTCCAGTGGGCCCGGTAGGCCCGTTTTTTGCCCTCCTCAGGCTCCAGAGGCTTTCTTGGAGCTTGGGGAGGGCGAAAACGCTCTCCCTGCCACCCCGGAGGCCCTCCAGAGGCCGAAATTGCCCTCCCAGAGCCTCCGCGCGAGCGAAAAATCAGCTGGTGGGCACGCACATGCGCGCTGGAGCTGAGCTAGGGCAACGTCTCGCGTGCCGGCAGATATGGCTCCGCGTGCCACCTGTGGCACCTGTGCCATAGGTTCTCCATCACTGCCTTAGGTGCTCCTATTGGTCTCCTGACTCCTGGACTGCCATTTCCTTGCAGTCTCCCATGCACTTTAAGTTGTAGGCCGTAGAAGTCCAAGCCCAGCCATGGGGGCCACCTCTTCCTTCCCTAACAGAAGCTGGGCTGCGAATCATTCCATTTCAGAGCACCTGAACAGTCCAAATGTCTGATTTCTGGAAAGGCACCATCATGGTGTACCTGCTTGCAGAGGGAGGCTGAAGTCAGGGGCAACAGCAGCAGGTCCCCAACACCCTGTCCCAAAGATCGTGCAAGAGAGAGAACTTAAATCCCAGAATTTATTCACTAATTGTATTTCTTTATTTCCATAGGCTTATAGCCTCTTCAATTCCAAGCAACACTAATCTCCCTCTTATTGTTGCAAGGACTAAGGAGCTGAATAGGCTTGTAAGGAAAACAATTTTTCCACTCTCTTATAGGAATCTGGCAGGAAATCTGCAGAACTCTCCACCATAGGATATTGTTTAAGCAAAGCATTGCAAAACATACCTCAAAGATCTGGCAGCCAGCCCTACAAGAACCTGAGTGGCACTTGAGAGCCACACCTGGAGAAGACAGGAAGCCTCATCTTAATATTTGCAAAGAATATTAAGATTGGGTTGTTCTGCACTGCCTGCTCCAATTCTTTGCCCTGCAGGTGTGTTGGGAGCAACTCCCAGACTTCCCAGTGAACAGGGCCAAGAGGAGAGTGATGGACGGGTTCTGGTGATCTGTTCTCATGGTCCAAATGGCTACAGGCCGGGGAGGGCAGGAGCCATCTTATTCCCAGCAATGTAGCAAAGATTTACCAGAGGGCAACCTGCGAGCGCCTCCTCTAATTATACTGTAGGCTTTGTTTTAAGATAACTTGAAAACATTCCAATATATTTGGGTGGAGAACTATGCCAAATTATTTCTATTTGGGATTACTGGGCCCAACAGGAGAAATCTGCTAATATTCTTCTCTTGTGAGCTGGCTAGAAAATAAGAATTATTATTATTATGTTTTGCACCTGACAGATGGGTGTTTAAGGGGGAAATATTTTCTGACCGTTCTTCCCCTGCTTCCTTTAATACAGCTTCCAAAGACTGTTGCCTATACAGGATGTTGAGAAGATTGTCAAAGGCAGAGGTCTTCAAACCTGGCAACTTGAAGACTTGTGGACTTCAATTCCCAGAAAGCTGGCTGGAGAATTCTGGGAGTTGGAAGTCCACAAGTCTTAAAGTTGCCAAGTTTGAGGACTCCTGGTCAAAGGGATGGAGAGACAAACAGAACAAGAAAAAAAGCAGCCAAGTTCCTTCTCATCTATGCAGAGTTTTCAGAAAAGGACATTTTAAACATAGCATATTCGTCTCTCCCGCCCATTTCTCCTTCTACCCAAGAACTCCCTGCTTCTTCTGAATCTGCTCTCTCTCTTGAGTCCTCCGAAGTCCTACCTCTCCAAGGGATGTCTCTTCCGAGTCCACATGCTCAATGTCTCGTATGCGGCTTGGAAAGCAACGCTGATTCCTGAGCATCGCATCCTTCAGTGCAATTTCACTGCCTTGCTCAAGAGGAAGCCGTCCAGCCCAAATCAGCAAGGGAACACCCACGAAACACTTTCAAGGCAGAAGCGGAATTGCATTCCCAGGCTGGCTGCTGGCTGCACCCGGGAAGCTGCCAATCTGATATTGCTCATCTGATGGAAGGAGGCTTTACTCCCATTTTGATACAGATGAGACTCAGGGCAGGAAATGGGGAATCCAAATGAAAAAGCGCTGACAATGTATTTTCAAGGTGCTGGAAAACAAGCCAAGCCCCTCTGGTATTCATTGCCAAAGGGAAATGGCTAAAATACAAGCTCTGGCCAACTGGAGGAATCGCACAAGACAAGAGAGATGGTTTACTCTCCAGCAATATTAATAACAATACCTTATTCAAGTCTTAAATGATCAAAACACTGAATCTAACAAGTATCACTGTTGCCACCACAATCTCCTCCAAGCTGGTGCTCTACATCTCTCAAGCTAGCACAGCCAAAACACAGGAGGTTGGGGAAAGCTGGCTACAAAATGAGGCCCAATTTCAGCCCTCAGAGCTGCACGGAACAGAACCACCCTCATGACTCCAATGGGTTCTCCACCTCTCCCTCTTGAGGAAGCTTTCTCACCATTGCAAAGACAGTTTCCATGTGCCTGTGACTTCTAAAAAAAAAGCTGTAACTGCTAACTCAAAGTCCTTCTGTTGCTTGCTGCTACGTGCTGTGGAGTTAAGTGGGGGATCTAGCCAAGGTAGAGAGTACTTTGAGCCTTGCCTTATTAACAACTGGAACACTAGTTAATATGCACTGTAAACACACCAGCCAGATGTGATAATAGAGAATTGCTAGCTAGGAACATAAGAGGCATGACTGCCTTCATTGCTCACCACTCGCTTAGTCTGAAAACAGCCCTCCATGGAGGCAGGACTCTGAAAAGCACCCATCCAAAATCAGCCCTGCTGGAACTGGTGGGAAAACTCCTGGAATAAGAGGTGACGCCTCCCTTTACATTTTGCATTGTTCTATCTCATAGCAAAGATAAAACATACCAGCACATTTGTTTTGTAGATAGCATTTTCTTTTGTTTATTCCTTCCCATTGTTTCTAAATCAGTTTCCAAATCCATCTAAAGCAAGGGTGTCAAACTTCATTTCATTGAGGGCCGCATCAGGATTGTCTTTGATCTCAGGGGGCCGGGTGGGCGTGGCCAGCTTGACATCACTCGTTGTCAGGGGGGTGCCTGTGGTGGCCCGAGCGCTCTGCCAGCAAAAGCAGGCTCCCAAGCTCCGTTTTCAGCCGTGATGGCCTCCTGCAGCCCTCTGCCAGTGAAAACAGAGCTTGGGGGGACGCACGCGGCCACCCCGAGCTCTGTTTTCACTGGCAGAGGGCTGCAGGAGGCCACCACGGCCGAAAACAGAGTCTGGGAGTGCCACACGTGGCCCTCCCGAGCTTCGATTTCGCTGGCAGAGGCACTGCAGGCTAGTCCTTCGCTGTTTCCAGGGCAGCCCCGCGGGCCAGATCTAAGCACCATACGGGCCTTGAGTTTGATACCCCTGATCTAAAGCAAAGCAGTCCCAGAAACGAGCCTTGAGCTGGGCTTGGATAAGCTCACAAGAGACGTCCTTTCCAAAACTTGAAGGAACAGTTTGGCTTCTCTGTTCTTCATCCTTAGAAGTTATCTTCTCCATTCCTTCTTGTTCCTTCCTCCAACCAACCAGGTAATTCAGATTTAGACAGAGTTTACAGGCTGGTAACTTTGTGGAGAGAATTTGGGAGCTTTTAAATGCTGAAGACCCCATAGGCTGCATTGCTGAGAACTCCAAACACCATATCACCCCAAAGAAGTGGCCAAAGCATGAAGCCTTTTCAGACACATTACTGGGAAATGGCCCTGGCATTGGGATGCCTGACAAAGCTATAAGGCAGTGATGGCGAACATTTTTTGATTTGCGTGCCAAAAGGGGGGGTGCGCGTGCTAGCGCGCGCACATGCCCACACCCATTCCCTCCCTGACTCATGTGCACAACCCCCACACACTTCCCCCTGCGCATGCGCACCCCCCCCCCCCCGCGCAAAGGCCTTATTGAAGCCTGGGACAGTGAAAAACAGAAAAATGGGCAAACCGGAAGTTCAGAAAAACGCACTTCTGGTTTGCCCGTTGGGCTGTTTTTCGCACTCCGGGGCTTCAGGAAGTTTCCCTGAACCCTCCGGAGTGTGAAAAACAGCCCAACGGCAAACCGGAAGTGCGTTTTTCCGAACTTCCGGTTTCCCCGTGTTGCTGACATAGGGCAACGCCTCGCATGCCCTCCGATATGGCTCTGCCTGCCACCTGTGGCACGTGTGCCATAGGTTCGCCATCACTGCTATAAGGGCTCTTCCACCAACTTCATGTACTGAACATGGACCTTGTCTGTCTCCACGGAGAGAGCTTTGCCTTAAGGCCCATGAAGCTCATTCTCTGAAACTTACGAGAGCCTCTGAGAGTTGGTCTCAGGAACTTTGTCCTGAGCCTTTCTCTCCACAAAAGCTGACCACTGATTTCCACGTAAGGGGCCAAAAAACTCAAATCAATATCCATAACTATATCAATGAAGACCCTTCTCTTTTGTGTGTATGTTGGACACTCCCCCACCACCACTAAGGAGAAGGGTAGAGAAAAATAATTTTAAAAATGAACAATGACTAGAGCAATTGACAAAAGCACAAGAAGGAGTTATACTAATATTAATAAACATGAATTCTGAAACAAACTCCTTTGTTGAATAAGATGGCTTAACCTCCAATGGAAGATTCTTCCCCATTCACTATTAGATTATATTAGATAAACAGAGTTGGAATGGACCTTGTAGGTCATCTAGTCCAACCCCCCCCCCCAAAGCAGGAGACCCTATATCATTTTTGACAGATGGCTGTCTAGTCTCTTCTTGAAAGCTTTCAATGATGAAGCTCCTATAAGAATAAGCTCCTAACTATAAGAACGACCGAATCCCTTGTAGATCAGACAGCTCTTAGCATGGATGCCAGTAAGGCAACTTTGAAGAACAAGACAACTGGTGGTAGAAACAGCAATGGCGGTCCTTCCAGCACACGTTTTTGAGAAATATATCTTGCATCACTGCATGTTGAACAGAATCCAGTTCGGCTGTATTCCAGCTAATCAACAAACTCATAATAGGGTCCACATGGCAATACTATTTTCCAAGCCACTTTGGCAACCAAGGAAGACTTTCTGGAAGGCAAGAGATGGTGGAGAATGCCAAGGAGCCCAAATCCGATCAATGTACTGTAATTTTCAAATCTAAAAAGGTTCTATTTGTAATGTTGCTTTGATTAACGGAAATGCTGAAGCACTTAAGTCCTGGCAGTTGGATGCAATACACTGATGGCCCATGTAGCCAGCATAAATATTTCTGAGATGCTGCATTCTGTTCATAGTGCTGCTTAAAAGGGACAGCATCCACAAATCCTTGGGCATTTCTTTCAATGACTCCTGCTGAGTTGCATGAAATGTTCCAAAAGGAGCCGTACAATTCATTTTTCTCTGTAAGAACTGCCATAGTCTTAACAGATTAACAGAATTGGAAGGGACCTTGTAGGTCATCTAATCCAACCCCCCACCCAAGCTGGAGACCCTATACCTGTGATGGCGAACCTAGGGCACGTGTGCTGGAAGTAGCATGCAGAGCCATCTTTTCGGGCACGCGAGCCATCGCCCATTGCTCTTCCAGGTTCCCGCGTGCTGGCCAGCTGGTTTATACTTGCGTGGGAGCGCCGGAAACTGGAAGAGCAGCAGCCCAGTGCACATGCGCGCACCGGGAAGATGATCTGGTTTCCAGTACGCGCATGCGCACCGGCCATCTGGTCTTCCTGTTTCTGGCACGCACGCTCCCGTTTCGCACTCAATGCTGCAAAGGTTCGCCAACACTGCCCTACACTATTTCTGACAAATGACAGTCCAGTCTCTTCTCGAAAGCCTCCAGTGATGAAGCTCCCACAACTTCTGAAGGCAACTTCTGTTCCATTGGTTGATTGCTCTCTCTGTCAGAAAATTCCTCCTTATTTTTACTTTGAACCCAGTAGTGGGTTCTAAAACCCTTTACTACCGGTTTGCGCGCACACACATGATGCTTTTGTGCATGTGCAGAAGCGTCCCTGGTGGGTGGGCGGAGCCTCCTGCTGCCGGCGCTACTGGTTCTTAGAACAGGACTGAACCGGGAGCAACCCATCGCTGGTTGAATCTCTCCTTGTTCAGTTTCCATCCATTATTCCTTGTCTGGCCTTAGGGTGCTTTGGGGAATAGCTTGAGCCCCTCCTCTCTGTGGCAGCCCCTCAAATATTGGGACCCTGCTATCATGTCTCTCCTGGTCCTTCTCTTCCCTAGACTAGCCATGCCCAGTTCCTGCAACCGTTCATCGTATGTTTGAGCCTCCAGTCCCCTAATCATCCTGGTTGCTCTTCTCTGCACTCTTTCTAGAGTCTCAACATCTTGTTTATAGTGTGGTGACCAAAACAGTATTCTAGGTGTGGTCTTACTAAGGCTTACTAAGCCTTGTTACAACTGTGCCTTGGATGCTTACATTCTTTCTTAGGTATCTCAAATCATAATAGCAAAAGGAGCATTAAAGTAGAGCAGATGTTGATCACCTCCCAAGACCGCTGAGAAGCCTAGAGAGAGGTTGGTCACTCAAGACCTGCTGCCTCGTGCTAAAAAAAGTCCAGCACCTGCATTTCCCTGCCATTTTGATATGATGCGACACCCCCTTATTTCTGCAAATCTAGAAACACAGCCGAAAAAGCACATTTCTCCTGACCATCCAAAACACATTACTAAAGACATTGATAGTTTCTGGCATAATTTGGCTCAGTGATTCCTCATCAAAGATTTCTATTTCCCAAGTGGAATAAAGGCTCATATCCTGGCATATGTTAATAATTTAATATGCTGTGCTGCAATAGAGCCTTTTAATTTATTTTATTTATGCTGCTTTACTTTTTGCTACTAATGGTTTGAATTCAGAATGTTTCAAGTTTCAACATTCCCCTGTTTGAAACAGGAGGCTTCAACTACGCTACAAGTCTTTAAGCTCAAAAAGCTGTTTTGAATTCAGTTGAAACATATTTCATGCGGTTGAGGCAACCAATTCTAAATGTCTAGGATCAGATACTTTTCTGTGCCTCTACTAGAAATTATCACAGTGGAGTATTGCTATTTTGTATACAGCTGCCATTATACCTGAGATATTTGGATTGTGGTTTTTTAAAGAGGTTTAAGTCATTCATGGAAATGCTCTAAAGGATGGCTATGCATTTTTGAAGTAACAATAAAAGAATAAAAATATATTGCAGCTATAGAGGTACTTGACTTACGGCAGTAATTGCAGTGGGAATTTCTATCACTAAGCGATGTGATAGTAAATTGTGGCTGTATCGCTTAGTGACAGCAATCCCTGCAATCCTGTTGCTATTGCAAGAGCCCTAGTGGTGCAGTGGTTGGAATGGAGTATTGCAGGTTGACTCTGCTCACTGCCAGGAGTTCGATCCCGACCTGTTCAAGGTAGACTCAAGCCTTCCATCCTTCTGAGGTGGATAAAGACCGTTGGGGGCAATAGGCTGACTCTGTAAACCGCTTAGAGAGGGCTGTAAAAGCACTGTGAAGCGGTATATAAGTCTAAGTGCTATGGCTATTTTCCTTCCTTCCTTCCTTCCTTCCTTCCTTCCTTCCTTCCTTCCTTCCTTCCCTATTTATTTATTTATTTATTTATTTATTTATTTATTTAGTTAGTTAGTTAGTTAGTTAGTTAGTTAGTTAGTTAGTTAGTTAGTTAGTTAGTTAGTTATTCTTATATGCCGCCCAACTCCCGAAGGACTCAGGGCGGCGTACAATAGGGAAAAATACAAGAATAATCAAAATACATATAATTAAAAAACGAGTACAAATTTTTAAAAACAGTATTAAAACAACAACATCCATTCAACATCACACATACTTGGGGGGTGATCTCAGGTGGATTAAGCTGTCCCCCCCACCTGCAGGAAAAGCCATGTTTTAACGGCTTTTCGGAAGGCCAGCAGAGTGGGGATGGTCCGGGTCTCTGGGGGTAGTTGGTTCCAGAGCACGGGGCCGGCCACAGAGAAGGCTCTCCCCCTAGGGCCCGCCAGCCGGCATTGCTTGGCCGACGGGACCTGGAGGAGGCCAACTCTGTGGGCCCTAACCGGTCAGAGGGAAGTATGAGGCAGAATGCGGTCCCGAAGATATCCTGGTCCTAAGCCATGAAGGGCTTTAAAGATGGTGATCAACACCTTGAATTGGACCCGGAGACCGATGGGCAACCAATGCAGCTGGCGGAGTATTGGTGTCACATGGGTGTACCTTGGCACACCCACCACAGCACGCGCAGCCGCATTTTGCACCAGCTGAAGTCTCCGGATACTCTTCAAGGGTAGCCCCATGTAGAGCGCATTGCAGTAGTCCAAACGCGAGGTGACAAGGGCATGAGTGACCGTGAGTAGAGCCTCCTTCTCCAAGTATGGCCGCAACTGGTGCACTAGGCGGACCTGTGCAAAGGCCCCCCTAGCCACAGCAGAAAGATGGTGGTCCAATTTTAGCTGTGGATCTAGGAGGACCCCCAAGTTGCGGACCTGGTCCGAGGGAGTCAGTTTCGCACCCTCAAAGACCAAGGAGGGGTAGTTGTCATGGTCCTTAGGAGGCAATATCCACAGCCACTCAGTCTTGTCGGGATTGAGTCTGAGTCTGTTCCTCCCCATCCAGATCTTAACGTCGTCCAGGCAACGGCACATTACATCAACTGCCTCCCTGAAGTCAGACGGGGTGGTGATGTACAGCTGGGTGTCGTCAGCGTACTGATGGAAACACACCCCATGTCTGCGAATGATCTCACCCAACGGTTTCATGTAGATATTAAACAGGATGGGCGAGAGAACCGACCCCTGAGGCACCCCACATGATAGGGGCCTAGGGGACGATCTCTGCCCTCCTGCCAACACCGACTGCATCCGATCGGCGAGATAAGAGGAGAACCACCGTAAAACGGTGCCTCCCACTCCCAACTCGCCGAGCCAATGCAGAAGGATACCATGGTCGATGGTATCGAAAGCCGCTGAGAGGTCAAGTAGCACCAGGATGGAGGAGTTTCCTCCATCCCAGGCCCGCCAGAGATCATCCATCAGGGCGACCAAGGCAGTTTCTGTACTGTAGCCGCGCCTGAAGCCCGACTGGTAAGGATCTAGATGGTCTGTTTCATCCAGGAGCTGCAGAAGCTGAGTCACCACCACCTTCTCCACAACTTTCCCTAAGAAAGGTAAGTTGGAGACTGGACGATAGTTCTTCAAATCAGCTGGATCCAGGGAAGGCTTCTTCAGGAGGGGTCGCACCACCGCAGCTTTTAACAACTGCGGTACGGATCACTCCCTCAAAGAAGCGGTGATCACCGCCTGGATCCAGCCGCGTGCCACCGACCTGCTGGCCGAGACCAGCCAGGAGGGGCATGGGTCCAATAAACAGGTGGAGGTACCCATCGCTCCCATAGCCCTGTCCACATCCTCAGGAGAAACAGGCCCAAACTCTTCCCATAATGATGGACTAGGACTTGCCCCCGTCAACTCTATGGACTCTGCCCTGCCAGAGTCCAAGTTTGACCGAATCTGAGCGACTTTATCCGACAGAAACTCAGCAAATTCCTCAGCTCTGCCTTGTAAGTGTTCCTCGCTCCCCCCTTTTCCAAGGAGGGAGCGAGTCACCCTAAACAAGGCGGCTGGACGAGAATCTGCGGACGCAATAAGAGCGGAAAGATAGGATCGTCTTGCCGCCCTTATCGCCACTAAATAAGATCTGATGTAAATTCTTAATAGTGTTCGGTCAGATTCGGCCCTCTTGGTCCTCCAGCGGCGCTCCAGACGTCTCTTTTGGCGTTTCATCTCCCGGAGCTCCTCGGTAAACCAGGGAGCTTTCCGGGATCCACTGCCACGGAGAGGTCGCTTAGGCGCAATTCGGTCTAGAGCCCCTGATGCTGCGGTGTTCCAAGCAGCCACCAGGGAGTCAGCCGAATTGTGTACCAGGGTTTCAGGTATTTCCCCAAGTTCCCTCTGGAATCCATCCGGCTCCATTAGGTGCCTGGGGCGGAACCACCTAATCGGTCCCGCCTCCCTGCGGGGGAGGAATGGGGTTGTGAAATCCAGCCTCAGTAGGAAATGATCTGACCATGACAGTGGGGTGATGACTATATCCCTTATCTTCAGATCATCTCTCCACTGCCCCGAAAGAAACACTAGGTCAAGCGTGTGACCACCCTCATGAGTCGGACCCTGAATTACTTGGGTCAGGTCCATGGTTGTCATGGAATCCATGAACTCCTGAGCTATCCCAGAGGTTTCGCCAGCAGATGGCAAGTTGAAGTCCCCCAGCACCATAAGCCTAGGGAACTCAACCGCCAAGCCGGCTACTGCCTCGAGGAGCTCAGGCAGGGCCTTACTTACGCAGCTGGGAGGCAGGTACGTTAAGAAAAGGCCCACCTGAACCCCTAAGTCCAACTTCAGAAGGAGCGCCTCACACCCAACAATCTCCGGGGCAGGGATCCTACGAGGATGCAGATTTCCACGCGTTATAATTGCCACTCCTCCCCCGCTTTCCTGGGGTCGAGAATGGTGCTGTACCGAGAAACCGGCTGGGCATATCTCGGAGAGGGCTACTCCCCCCTCCTGCCCTAGCCAGGTGTCAGTAACACATACCAGGTCTGCCCCCTCCTCTGTGATTAAATCACGTATCAGGGGGGGCTTTGTTGATAATTGACCTGGCGTTAAGCAGCAGCATCCTGAGCCCAGGGCCCTGAGAACCCTGGTTGCCAGGTATCCGGGTTGAGCAAGATGGAACCAGATCAGAGGGGCCGGAACAAGGGATCGCTTGTAAACAGCGAGGTCTTATTCCCCGAGAGCGGCCCTCCCCTCTGCTCCCGCCATATCTGCCTCTTCCCATTATGACCGAGATGTTCCGGCTCTCATCCCCACCAGAGACCCCCTCCCCCTCCCCGCTGGTCCTCCTCATTTCCTGCAGGTCATACATACCATTCTCACAGGCTGGGGTCACTGCGGCCCCGCTCCTCCCGCTTCTGTTTCTACACTCAGCGAGGGGGGTTGGGATCGCAGCCCCTGGCTTTTCCATTTCTTTTTTGTGCACACATTCGTTAGCAATCAGACACTCATCTCACTCGTCCCCATACTCAATCGCACCCATACCACGTCTCAGAGGAGGAGAGTAAGTTAAAAAGTTTTTAAAAGAAGGCAAGTTCGTCCAGGTAAGGGTGTGCTGGGGAGGCTGGTTCCCTGGTTCCGCTTAGCCTCCCTATTGTTCTATAATCCCGGGATGACGGAGAGCCTCCCTTACTCCGATGACATTGGGAGTATATAGTCCTACCCCCCTCGGTATGTGATCGATTTCTGTCCGAGGGGGGATTCAGCATCTTCTCCCTGCGTATAATGGTCTTTAAAATGAGCAGGGACATCCGTGGGAACAGGGGTAAAATTAAGCACAGCGTCCAGGAAAATAAAATCTCCATAGATGTAAAAAGTCTCTGGATATAAGCTAGGAACAACAAGGGGGGGGGGGTTTGAAGCACTCCTTCCTTCCCTGTTAGAATGCAGTATTTCAGGTTGACTCTGCTCACTGCAAGGAGTTCGATCCTGACCTGTTCAAGGTTGACTCAGCCCTCCATCTTTCCGAAGTCAGTAAAATGAGGATTCAGATTGTTGGGGGCAATAGGCTGACATTGTAAACCGCTTAGAGAGGGCTGTAAAGCACTGTGAAGCAGTATATAAGTCTAAGTGCAATTGCTAAGTGCTATTGCTATTGTTAACTGAATCCCTTGCTTAGGCAAGGCAACTTGTTGCCAGCTTCCCACAAGCAAAGTCAGTGGGGAAGTAAGCAAGAAGTTGTAAATCCCAGGCAGGCAGGCAGGCAGGTAGATACGTAGCTGCTGCTGGGTGGGGCAGCAGTGCATGAGAACGTGGGGTAGGATGCAAGGGGATGTGTGAGAAGCTCAGCATGGGTCAGGTGTATAAGAAGTGCGGCGCAAATCAGGTGCAAAGGGATGTGCAAGACATGTAGATGAGGGAGGGGGGGTACAAGGGGATGCTTGAGAGGCAAGAGGTACAGCACAGGCCAGGTGTGAGGGGGTATGCAAGAGGTCAGAAGAATGCCAAGGGAGACATGGGGGTGAGTGTGTGGGGCTGTGCAGTACCAGTGCAGAGGGGCTGGAGGAGACTTACTTCAGCGTCTTGAGAATTTCCCTGCTGGGTTGACTTTCTGGGGAAAGGTTGCAAATGGTGATTATGCGATTGCAATGTGCTGCAACCTGCGGTAAGTATGAACCGGTTGTGAAGCTCTCAAATCATGTGACTGCAGCTGCAGAATTCTGAGGGTCACTCATAACCATAATTCATTCAGCACCATCCTACCCATAACTGTTTCCAACTCATCCTCTTATCCACTCATTTGGCTAAGGGATTAAACAAGCCCAGGTGCTCGTTCCCTGTGGAAAACCCTGCTAGACCAACATTCTCTAGCTGGCCTCCTCCAGAGACTTCAGGGCTCCAGCTTCAAGGATTGCCAGCCAGCTTGCTGCTTTCTCAATTCATCTGATGGATGCCTGATTGAACAGGCTGTCTCAGAGGTGGGTCCTTACTGGAGAAGGTTTCAAGCGCTGCACACTCTTTATTCTGACTTGGCTGTTTTACTCCACTAACCGCAGCAGAGCACAGCAAGGAAAACACACCCATTGGGAAGCATCAAAGGAGCTGGCTTGGCCAGGAATGGTTCAGCAGGAAGCAAAGCAGACCTGTGCATGGCAACTGTGACCTTTCTGAACTGCAGGAGCACTTGGCTGGAACTTGACACTAGGCACAATGCTCTCCAGATTGCTCATGGCTTCCTTCTGTTGGGAAGTTTGCTGCTGCAGCCCTTTCAAGGCCATGATCCTAATGCCCAACGCCATCCTAAGCTCATGCGGAAGCACCCCTTTCAAAGTATATATCCAGAAAGCTCACCACGTCCACAGAATGCACTAAGCCAGGGGTGTCAAGCTCAATTTCATTGAGGGCCGCATCAGGGTTGTGTTTGACCTCGGAGAGGTGGGGGGGCACGGCCAGGGGGGGCGTGGCCAGCTCAACGTCACTCATCGAGGCTGTTTTTGGCCGCGAGGGCCTCCTGCAGCCCTCTGCCAGTGAAAATGGAGCCAGGGAAGGCCACCTGGGCTCTGTTTTCACTGGCAGAGGACTGCAGGAGGCCATCACAGCCAAAAACAGAGCTTGGCCCTCCCAAGCTCCGTTTTTGCTGGGTGAGCCCCCATGGGCTGGTCCTTCACTGTTTCCAGGGCGGGCCCACAGGCCAGATATAAGCACCCTGCGGGGCAGATGCAGCCCGTGGGCCTTGAGTTTGACACCCCTGCACTAAACCAAACCACATGTCACCTGAAGCCAGAGGCAGAACAGTACAAGCTGGTTCCCAGTCAAGGACATCTCTAGTACAGGAACAAAACTAATTAAACTATGGGCTGTGTGATTGTGGACAACATCTTGACTTTCTGAGCCCGGTTGACCCCAGTTCCTACCTTTGAAAAAAAAGCAAAGAATTCACTACCGCTACAAAAGTTGGCACTTGTTATAACCTTTTAATGTGAAACATTATTTCCAATATATATGTAACTACCTGGAATTAACTATCAGTAATTACTTTAATTATATTTTAATCTGGTTTTTATCCTAGCTCCGTCTCCGTTTCTGGAAAAGAGCCTGTGGCACAACTCTCAAATATAAAATGCATCCCATAGTCTGGAAAACAGTGTTTCCTGGTACAGCATGTTGTGTGAACCCAGACAACTGTGGTTTATTGAACAAACCATGGTTAAGCAAACAATAACCAAGTATGGTGTCAGCCTCTGAGTCGAGTTTGAAAATTGCAAACTCTTTTCACCCTCCCTACAGCCAGAGAGGACAAGAGAAGAGAGAAACATGAATTAATTAATAAGGGGGAAAAAAAAACAGATTACAGGTTTCTTGCCTGTCTTACCTTAAAATCCTCCGGGAGCAGCAGCTTTGAAGTTCTTAAGAAGCTCAAGATGTATCTGAATATTTCACCATCTCGATCAATGAAATAGTGTTGTTTTAAACTGTCCAAGACAATCGGCTCTGTGCCATTAAAGAGGCGGCTTATTCTGGGGAGGCAGAAGGGGGAAGAAAAGAAAAAGAGTTGGCAAAGGGAGCAGAAGGCTGGGGGGCGGGGGGGGGACAGAAAGGCAGCACATCCTTTCTAAGGTCCTAGACCTAGAGAGCTTTCCTTAAAGTCACCTAGATTCATTTCCCGGGCAGGAGGCTGCAGAAATTAAGTTTGTCCTGCAGAGTAAACCACATGCACCCCAAAGAGTCAAGTCACATTGTCATGAATATGACCAAGAACCACGAACTGATGACGGTCGCAGGACTGGCTGGCTGAGGAAGAGAAGAAGCCCGGATAACTAGAAAGCACGCCAAAGGATTCGTCCTACAGCATCAGTTCCTTCTTTCCCTCCCTGCAGAAGAAAACTCCGAGGATAGGCTCAGAGACGGCTCTGAGTCAGGAGGACCCAACCACTGTTTGAACCACACAACCTGGCAACCCTGAAGATGCTCCCAAAATTCCCATGGGAGCCAAGGACGCTCTACCAGGTGTTGGAAGGGTGTGGACCAAAGCTAGCCGGAGTTGGGACCGTGACCTGATTGGACCACGTGATGGACATGTGACCTGGGGGGGGGGGGAGAACTTTGGGTTTTGATTTGGGTGGGGAAAACCCTGGGTCCTTCAGAGTCGGGTTTTCACCAGCTGTGCCAATATGACATCCCAAATAAAATTATGCTTTGAGGAAACTCCAGGCCTCGGAGTTTTGATTGCTTTGGAGTTGTTACTTGGACCCCTGACACAACCTACTGAGTCCTCAGCAGAAACACAGCCCCGACAGGGCTCCAGGGTGAGGGTAGGCAAGATGCCCTGTGCTCATCACAGGCAGCCATGGGAACTGGCAAGTCAGTCCTGCAGGGAGAAACGGGGCACAAGGGGAATCTTCCCTAACCAGCTTCTATTCTTGGCTCCGGAACCATGTTTTATGAAACTGAAGACATGGCATCCAAACCAGGCATTTTTGGCATGGCTTCCTTCTTTTTTAAAATTTTCCAGCCACGTCTCATCTTTTGGGAGGGGGGAAACTGCGTGGTGCAATCTCTGTGGGGCCTAATTTCCCATCTGGGGGTGTTCACAAATGCAGCCTACTTAAAAAGCAAAAACCCCAATCGGCTCCTTGTCAGAGCAAGCCACACATTTCACTCTCTTGTCGTCTGGCTGCAACGAATCTCCAATCTTTTAAAAGTCTCCTATGGCCGACTTCTCTTGCTGGCAGAAAGCGCCTCTTCCCACTCCTTCTTCCCCTTTTCCCTCCCCCTTTCTCCGCGTCTCTCCGGAAGCAGAGTGCGCCCCCCAGGCATCTGGGTGCAGTTTTTGACTCAACACGGGTAGTTTGGGGACAGGCTGCTGCCTCCCTCCTCCCCGGATGGCCCAGATCGAAGCCTCCTTTTGATGTTGCCTTGTCTTCCCACTTCATGTATAATTTTCTTTCCACTTATCGGTCCTTAATCTGGAGTTTCCAGTTCTTTCTAATTTAGTAATCATCCGCAGATTTCATTAATATACCTTCCATCTTTACTCTCCTCTGGGTTAATTATAGAGAGATTTAATATTGTGGAACACCCCCGCTCCCTGCTGAACGCCAGGGAAAGGCTCGGCTTCTCCGCTCAATGGCCAACTCTCCCTCCTACTCCTGGCTTCAGCCCATCGGCCACCAAATCGCTGGGGTTGGAGTTAATTAGGAAATCATCTTAGTAAGCCTCGGTGTGCTGGTTACCTTGCCCCATAGCCGCTAATTATGCCATGAGTTCCCAAAAGGAGCAGGAAGGTTTGGGTGGCAATCCGTTGCCTGCTACAGCATCTTGGCCAAAACTTGCCTGGATCCAAATTCTTGAGCCATCCTGTGCTTTGCAAGGGCTGGCTTATGTCAACGGGGGACACGCCCACTTCTTTGAACACCCTGGGAATCCTGGTAATGTGGGGTTACCAACACACACCAACAGGTTTTAGAGATACCGATGATACCATCAATGCTGAAGGTGTTATCTGTGAGAACCAGGGAATTTTCCTGCAGCAACCGAGCCAGTTATGTGCAGTAATGAGGACCTTGTCGGGTTTTGAGAGCTTTCAGATGATCTAGAGATCAGAGAAGAAAGCCTTGAGCCAAAGCTGGTTGCAAGAATATTCTTTGCCTGCCCCCCCCCATCTGCCCCCAGCATTGCTCAAGAGTAAACTCCGAGATTTGGGAACAGCTCCTGTGCTCTGTTATTCTGGATCAGTATTAGCAGGACAACAATATTTACAATGTAATTATCTAGATAGCATTCAAAACAATTCACTGCAAAATAAATCTAACCAGCAGATGATCTTCACCAGGAATACTTGCATGCCTAAAACTTCTTCTTGCTTGTTTACATCTGCCTTTTACTTTTTATTTTTTTGCCAAGCAGAAGAGAGTGTGTCTATTTGAACTCAAGACCACCTGAGACTCCCTGAAGACTCCCTTGTTCCTAAATCACACATTTAATAAGGCAGAAAGAGAGGAGCGTTACTTTATCGTATTTAATGTTGCTGGTTTTATATATAGATGAATCAAATTCCATTTTTGTCCTGACCTCACCCATTATTTTCTGGAATGGAGCCCTCAACGTGTTGTAAAATCAGTGCAGCTTTCAATACGGGAAAGCCCCCCCCCCCCAAGACTCAGAACCTCCAGGGTTACAAAAATGCTTTGTGCAATGAAGGGTTAAGTCTTCTCAGCTATAAGCCCATGACTGCTACTGGACTGGATCTGCTTTCAGCTCCTCTTGATTCAAAGCAGAATTAATCTGCAGGAGGATAAAGTGATAAGGCTTGTCCTCAATTTTATATGGAATTAATTTAGCAATGCAGCAACACTAACAAGAACACTGGTAGTGTTAATGAATGTAGTTTGCTGGTGCTCACAGGAAGATTTTCCTTTCCTACTAAGGGCTGGTCTCCACCTCTTTCTCTTTTGTGCTCCCTTTTGCCACTTTTTCATAAAAAAAAAGTCAAGGAAACGATTGGTCCATTAATGGGAGAAAGTGGCAAGAAGGTGATGAGGAACAGGGAGAAAGCAGAACTACTTAACTCGTTTTTTGCATCCGTCTTTACACAAAAGAAAAAAAAAACAGTTCAACCTATCAAAAACAGTACCTTAAAAAACAGATTAGGAATACAAGATAAACTAGGCAATAAAATGGTAAATGAGCACCTGTCCACCCTAGACAAGTTCAAATCACCAGAAGCAGAGGGATTTTATTATAGTTTCTGGAAAAGATAAGCAATGAATCAGCAAATACTTAGAGGCAAACAAAGTCACAACCATGAGCCAACATGAATTTGTCAAAAACAGATCATGCCAGACAAATCTTACTGCATTATTTGATAAAGTGACAAAATTAGTGGACCAGAGGAATCCTGTGGATATAATTTACTTGGACTTCAGTAAGGCATTTGATAAAATAGACCACAACCTACTACATAAGATGGATTCGTAACTGGCTGACCAACCGCACTCAATGTGTAGTCCTCAATGGAACTGCATCTACATGGAGGGAAGTATGCAGTGGGGTACCCCAAGGCTTTGTCTTAGGCCCAGTACTCTTCAATATCTTAATCAATGATTTGGGCGAGGGGATAGATGGGGAACTCATCAAATTTGCAGATGACACCAAGCTGGCAGGAATAGCCAACAGTCCAGAAGATAGGCTTAAGATACAGAAGGATCTTGATAGACTTGAACATCCAACAAAATGAAATTCAATTGTGAAAAAAGTAAGGTTCTACATTTAGGCAAAAAACCCCAAATGCACATAGTATAGGTGGTATCTTGCTCAATAGCAGTAACTGTTGGAGGGATCTTGGTGTCCTAGTGGACAATCACTTAAATATGAGCCAGCAGTGTGCTGTAGCTGCCAAAAAAGCCAACACAGTTCTAGGCTGCATTAACAGAGGGATAGAATCAAGATCACGCGAAGTGATTTTATTTATTTTATTTTATTTTATTAAATTTATATGCC
The DNA here is from genome assembly GCA_023053685.1 of Diadophis punctatus similis. NCBI lineage: Eukaryota > Metazoa > Chordata > Lepidosauria > Squamata > Dipsadidae > Diadophis > Diadophis punctatus. The sequence goes on along the minus strand of JALIGW010000015.1, from coordinate 18,533,009 downwards.
ACCCAACTCCAAAGGACTCTGGGTGGCTTAACAGCATAATAAATATTAAAAGCATCATTAAACATTAAAACAATTAAAACGATTTAAAACCCATGCATATCATTTCATGACCGGATCTCGCCGATTACAACCGTGAGATCAATGGCCCCAGGCCTGCCGGAAAAGCCAGGTCTTTACTGCTTTTCGGAAGGCCAATAGGGTGGGGGCAGTCCGGATCTCTGGAGGTAGCTGGTTCCAGAGAGCCAGGGCAGCCACAGAGAAGGCCCTCCCCCACGGGCCACTAGCCGGCATTGTTTAGCTGATGGGACCCGGAGGAGGCAGACTCTGTGGGTCAGGATCTTGTCGGTAGCTGGGAGCTGTGTGGCAGAAGGCGGTCTCAAAGATAGCCTGGTCCTAAGCCATGTAGGGCTTTAAAGGTAATAACCAACACCTTGAATTGTGTCCGGAGACCAATAGGGAGCCAGTGCAGCTCGCGGAGGATAGGTGTAATGTGGGTGCACCTAGGTGCACCCACGATAGCTCGCGCAGCTGCATTCTGGACCAATTGTAGTCTCCGAACACTCTTCAGGGGTAGCCCCATGTAGAGCGTGTTGCAATAATCTAATCGTGAGCTGATAAGGGCATGATTGACTGTGAGGAGAGCCTCTCGATCCAAGTAGGGTCACAATTGGACTTGTGCAAAGGTCCCCCTAGCCACAGCTGTCAAATGTTGATCTAATTTCAACTGTGAGTCTAGGAGGACACCCAAATTTCGAACCCGTTCTGAGGGGGACAATTTCTCCCCCCCCCCAAGAACCAAGGATGGACAGATGACATAGTCTTTAGGAGGCAATATCCGCAGCCACTCGATCTTGACTGGGTTAAGTCTGAGCTTGTTGACTCCCATCCAGACCCTCACAGCCTCAAGGCACCGGCACATCACATCTACTGCTTCATTGAATTGATGCAGGGTGGAGATGTATAACTGGGTATCATCAGCATATTGCTGATACCTCACCCCAAATGGTCGAATGACCTCACCCAGTGGTTTCATGTAGATATTAAATAGGAGGGGGGAGAGGACCGAGCCCTGAGGCACCCCACAAAAGAGGGGTCTAGGGGTTCCATCTTCTATTTATTGTGCATCCCGTCACTTCCTTCATGTCCTGGTTTTCCCCCTTCTCTGGAATCACTTACAGCAAATTGTTTTGGCAATGTCCCCTCCTGACTATAAGACTCCTCTACATGTCCTGGCTCAACTACAATCAAATTGTGCATCCTCAGAACAATGTTCCTCAAAGTTCCATTCACCTGCAGGGAAGACTTGGACTTGGGCCATCACTGGTTATAGAGGCAGAGGATTTAGAATCTTATAGAAAAATAGCTCTCACACCTGCCAAGTCCTTAGTAACATTAATTAAAGGAATTTGCATTTGAGAGAAAAAAGAATTTGGAAGAAAATGCCCGAGCTGAAATATGGACCTCCTCTAGGATAGATTTGGTGTTGAGATGGCCAAGGAATGACAGGGATGTTCTGGTTTTCTTTGGGTTTTCTGTCCTTTCTCTGGGGACAGTAGCCTCCCAGACTCCCAGAATTTTGCTAAATCCCAAGGAGACACAAAAAGTGGGCCTTTTCATATTTCAGGCAGCCAGGAGTCCTCGAGGAATTTGTCACAAGAAACAACTGCACCACCAATAGCTTCCCTGACCAGCTCCAAGAAAACTCAAAAATTGTCCAAGGGGAAATTCAAAAGGAATTCTCAAGTGGTTTGAAAATAAGATAAAAAGCCAGAAGCCTTGATCGTGGGAGAAGAAAACATCTGAAGAAACTATAAGGCCTATCCAAGTAGACCATTATCCAGTTCACTTCCAGTCCGGAATAACATCTGGTGTTATATCGCTTATATTGATGGTGTGATTTAAACGAGCTTTAAGTGATACCTCTAAAATGTGCTCTTTTTACTCTGTTCAAACATTTCCTGCCCCTGTCCTCTGTCATGCTAGCCTAATAACAGGCTAAGCCTATTATTAAATGATAACTTTCCTAAACTGGGGCCTTACAGTCGCCTGGGCTTTCAATTTCCTCTCTAGGCCACTGGTGGCGAACATATAGCACACGAGCCAAAAGTGACTCTTCATGACATTTTAGGTGACATGCCGGTGTTTACCAACACCTGACAACAGCTATTCTTGAAAGCACGCCTTATTCTCACACATCTGTAGAGATTCTCAGTCATCCAGGTCATGGTTGTCCCAAAGGTGCTTTTTCAAGAGGCAACTGGACTTTCTTGTCTTTTTTCTTTGAAGACGTTTCGCTTCTCATCCAAGAAGCTTCTTCAGCTCTGACAGGATAGTGGGGAATGGAAGGATTTATATTCCTTGCAGACAGCTGGTCATTTGCATCCTTTTAGGATGCTGTTTTACATGAATTTCAGAGGCTGCCAGAGGCCACAGAAGAACAGGGTGTGCTCTCACAAGGCCTCCGGAAGTCACATGAGGGGGACATGCTTTTGCTCTGAGAATGGCACAAGAATAGTGTGTGCTTTCCCTTGGTTTTCGGAGGCTGCGGAAAAGCATTCACTGAAGAGAACGCTTCAAGAATGAAGGCCTCACGCGACCCACGGAATAGCCTCCGGGAGGCCTAATGGGCCTGGCAACAGAAAGGGAACATTGCCTGAAGGTAAATGGTGCCCGCAGGATCGTGAAAAGCGCTGGCTGTGGGGCAATTGTGCCATTCCCCAAGGCTCATGACCAGCAGCAGTGGCACAAGGGCTGAAGTGGAGCTCTGGACCTTGCCCAGCCTTGGTGCTGCCGATGAGTGCCTGTGTGTTGTGTGTTGTGTGTGTGTGTGTGTGTGTGTGTGTGTGTGAGAGAGAGAGAGAGGGGGGGGGGGGAGGGGGAGAGAGATCACCAGAGACAAAGTAGGCATTTTCCAAATTTTTGACACACTGAGCCCCAAAGGTTTGCCATCACTGCTCCAGGCCTGGCATGGGTGTGTGTGAGCATTTTGTGTGTGTGTGAGAGAGGGGGGGGAAGCAGAAAGAGAAAGAGGGAATAGATGCAGGGAGTGATAATCTTACACATTATGGAGGACATCAATTTGAGAAGCTCCTTCCATTTCCCAGGCTGACTTTTTTATTATAAGTTTCTTGGGGCAGGCTCTTGTGCCCATAAATTTGAAAAAAACATCATGTGTCATGGTGCTGTGAACAAATACATGAATTTAAATGTACATTTAAATATACGCAGACATTCCTTTTGTTTCTGAAAATAACACTAGTCTACTCATAATCCACCAGTTCCTGCAGTTTTCCTTCTTTACAAAGAACACCCTCACCCATTTCTGTTCCTGCCTCAAGTAAACACTCCCTAGCCAGGCCCCAATGTGCCCTTCGGGAAGATGCTAGGCTGCCTTTAAACAGCCTTGGCTAATCTTCCCACATCGGCTGCCTAGAGCTCCCCTCCAACGCCCTCCTGGCATGGCTTAGCCGGGCAGGCGAGGCAGTTGAACGTGTTTGAGTGGCAACTCCCATGCCATTCTAGACTCAGCCGTCTCCTCTAAGCCACTCTCCAAACAAAGCTGAAGGTCTCAACCGCTCTGCCCCAAAGCAGGAAAAGAAATTGCAAATGCGCTTAAAAATAAGAAGATGAGAGGGGGGAAAGACAGCAGTCAAACTGCAGCTGACAATGAAGGAAAGAACACAGCTGGGGCATCCCTTGGCAGCTGTGCTGTCTCCTCTTAGGCAGCAGCAGAAGTTCAGGAGGAGAGACCAGAGCACGGGGCAGGGACAGCAGTCATGCAAAGGCACAAGAGCCCTTCTAATTTCCCAGGGGCATCTTTCTTCTTATAAATAGCAAATGCAGCATGTTTTATTCCCATTAAAAAGATCTGTCTCTGTTGGACTGAGGTTTAAAAAAAAACATGCTGGGATACTGAGCTTTCTACCAAAACAGCTGGGCCCTTGATAAAATTACAATGAAATCTAATATTTTTTAAAAAACCAGGAACTTCAAAGATTAGTAAGCAAGCAAGCGTATCAATTCTCAGCCCAAGAGAATAGCCTGTGTGAAGTTTTCAATTAATTGAAAAAAATCCCTCTGCCACTGCCGCATGTGCCTTCTAAGGCAACGGTACCAACAGCATAGACGCCATCCCCATGACAAACCTGGGGGTTGTCCTCAAAACAGACCCTCTTCCAAAGGGCAGGAACTTCCTTTACTCCCTACATACCAGGAGGTAGGGGTGTGTGTGTGTGTGTTTCAGTTGTGAGGCTGAACTCCATCATGAGAGCTCTGAACTACAATGTACATTTGTTGATAAATTTGTAATAAAGATGCTCTGAAGTGCTCCAAGCCAAACCCAATGAATGTACTGGCTGGGCTCACAGATTCTGGACTGCCATAATACCTGTATGGCTTCTTTGTTCAGACTTAGCATGAAGTCACAGTGACAAAACATGGCTTAATATGCTTCTGGCCCCATCAGTCCAAGGAGGGTGGCATCCCATCCTTTTTCAGAGCAGACAGATGGGAGCACCTGCTTGCGCCTCCAGTCTTAGGTGTGATTTCCCCAGGCAGATACCTGGGGAGGCTGCTATACTTTGCATAGATTAAGGGCTGAGCCCATTTTATGGCTTTCTGTAACTACCTCACTGCAGACACTCCACTCTTCCACATCCTAGGCTCCTGCAGCAACTCACTCTAGAGAAGGATTGGGTGGTTTGGGGTTCAAAGTATTATAAGACCCAGCATCTTCAGGGGTCTCCCAAGTCAAGATAGTGGCCATGATGGTGGTCAGTTATTAGCCCGACGCTCACTCAAGATTGTCCTGCTGTGAGAACCAGGACATCAATTACACTATAGGTCAGTGTTTCCCAACCTTGGCAACTTGAAGATGTCTGGACTTCAACTCCCAGAATTCCCCAGCCAGCATTCGCTGGCTGGGGAATTCTGGGAGTTGAAGTCCAGACATCTTCAAGTTGCCAAGGTTGGGAAACACTGCTATAGGTTATTGTGGACATCTTTCTTCAGCTTAACGCTTAGGGGAGTGCAACAATTGTGCTAAATCCCACAAAGTCCCAGACTTCACATTTCTAGCAGCTCAGCACTTGAACTGCTTCGGTTTCCCCCTGATGGGAGTGGTTAAATTTCTGGGGGCAATTCCTTTCCTTGTGGCATAGCAGGGTCTAAATCTCCCTTGCAAAGAGAGCTCTTTAAACATTATTTTCAGCAAATCACGCAACTAGCCTTTCATTTTTCAGCTGTATCTCTGCTCTTTAATGGATCACAAAGGTAATTTCCCTGTCCCGAGTCAAATGGTCACAATACAATGGTTCATTTATGAGAAACAAGCCCCAAAAGAACCCCTTTTAACGATTCAGATTTGTCTGGGGGCCCTGAGGGCAAAACTTTGGCCAGCCCCAGAGACCACTTCCTCTTGCCCCCTTCCCCATCCTGCCTGAAAGCTGTTGCATCCCCAGAAACCCGAGAAGACAGAGCAAAGCTGACAAGTTCTCGGAGCTCTTCCTTCTCCTCTGTCATTTCCGCTTTGCTCAGATATGGCATTCAAGAGGCAGAGGTGGGAAAGATGGCACAGCCGATCTGGAGAGAGGCATTCCCCAGGAGGCAGCAGTGGTGCTGGTGGGAGGGGGCACCCAAGTCTCACTAGCCAGAGCCTTTGAAGTCCTTGCAAGCTGCCCAACCCCAGGAAATCAAGATCAAGGGCTTCGCAGTTACCAGAAAAAAAAGAAATCAAAAGGCCCTACTCCAGAGGTACATGACCTCAGAGTTGTTAAGATCCGCTCTCTTGATGTGCATGCTTGACAAGGAATGGAGCTCTCAATGACTCCAAGCCTTAACAGACTGCTTGGCTGTTCAGACCAAAGGAGTTTAAAGGTATTCCTAAAATGTAAGTGCCCTGGAATCACTTCCAGCATTGCTAAATCCCAACCCAAGTCCCAAGGCTTCGCTCTTGACACAGCTTACAACAGAAGGATTAATGAGATGTGGTTGTATTCTCAAATCATATGTGGTCGCTTTAATTTCTATGCGCTAGTCTTGGACTGTAATAAAATGTGGTTTCTTCAAACCCTCCCAAACCAGGGTGCGTTCCAGAACACAGGCTTATGGCAGATATAAATCAGGAATACATGAGTAACAATGCTCACTGTAGTTACACAGTGCTTAGTTAATAAATAAATATTAGTTAAGGAGACAATAAATCCAATCTAGTTTAGAACATGAGTCTACCTCAGCATATATCCCCTAAACCAGACTGGATTTTGGGCCCTTGGCTAATAAGGCAATACAGGATCCTTTGTTCTTTTCTCTGCCATTCAAGAGAAGAATAAGAATGGCCTCCTTATCTCTCTTTAGCAAGCCTCCCTTCAGCAGAATAACACTTTGCTCTTTTAAGGCTCCTCCCGAGAGGAGAAAGCAAGAAACAGGATGGGCCATTTTGCAACCTCTGCTAAGTATGCAAAGTTAGATCTGAATGAATAGGAGAACAAGCCATCTTGTACCCTTGGGCTAAAACAAACAGGATATGGGCGATGTTAAGGCAGGATATAAGAGAGGGGTGGGGGGAAGTAAGCCGAACTTGCATTTCTCTGTTTGCTGAATACCATGTGAGTTTGTTGAGAGCTGCCCTTGTATAATAAGCACACAACTTTTGAAAGAGAAATCTACCCTGATCTGCAGTGCTGTGTGGCCAAGAGATTTTGTTGATCGATGTCTAAGGTAGTCTCTTTTCAATCAAAGGGCCGAGAAGATTTACTTGCTGAAATTTCCTAGACTTATGCAGTTTCTGAAATGCATTTCCAAACCTTTTCTTTCTCTGGCTTTTGCATGTTATGTCCTTTACAGACTACTGTTAATTTAGATGACAGCATTAGTATAATAGTGAAAGATGAATTTGATATCCATATCCTTATGTTTGTTGTTCCATTATGTCGTAATTCTAATTCCTTATGTCTTATGGAGGTTTTTAAGATTGGACAGCCATTTGTCTGGAATGGTATAGGCCAGGGTTTCCTGCCTGAGCAAGGGATTGGACTAGAAGACCTCCAAGGTCCCTTTCAACTCTGTTATTCTTTATTCTGTATCTTGACATGCTTATGCTTTTTTTTGTTTAAAAACCTTTTAAGAGCAAGCTAGCAAGACAAAACATGCCTGCATAAGCTATTTAGTGTCTGTGGCATTCCAAATCTGCCCCCCTCCAATTAAGCTTACAAACAGCAAGGTTTGTGTAGGAACACAACCAAAAACATAATTGTTACGGAAAACAGATTCATGGCTTAGGTGTCATTGAGTCTCATCTCCATTCATGCTCCATTTATTTATTTTCTTATTTCTATCCCATCATTTGTACAGGATCTTTCTATTTCTCCCTACAACAACCCTGTAAGGTAGCCCCTTCAAGGAGCTTCGGGGGGGGGGGACTTGAACCTGGGTCTTCTTGCTCCCAGCCCAGCCCAGCCCCTTCATCTTGACTTTACCCCACACCGGCTTTGGGGCTGAGAGGGAGCGATTGGCCCAAAGTCTCCCAAAGTTATCTTTCATGGTGAAAAACTCAATGTAAATAAGAATTGAATAGGAAATTTTCATGCTGTGGACAAGAACTGCGCCCCCCCACCCAAACACCCCCTTTTTAATGTCCTCGCTTTACAATCAGCATGGTAGGGATTATAATAGAGAGCACCCCAGCTCCACAAAGGCCATTTTTCTCCTATTTCACTCTGTCAGTTTTGAACCAGAGATATCCAGGGAAACACCTTCAGCATCAGGTTCCAGGTTTGTGTCCAGCCCAGCCTCCCTCAAAGTTGGATACAGGCTCAAAGGCTGCGTTCGCACAATATGGGATTAGCAGATTATGGTTCACTGGACTGGTTTGTAAATTAATCTATTGCACAAATGGGTTACTAATACGAGCACCAGGCTGAGAGTGTCCTGTGAATGCAGTCCACTGGTTGCTACAAGGCCCTACTATTCCTTTCCCAGGGCGACTTCTTGAACAAAGCTGGTTTGAAGAGCCTTAGGACAGCTGTCAAGTAAAAAAGTTAATTGCCTTGTGCTTTGTGTGAGCCAAAAAGTTACATGATTCCAGCAGACAGGATGACCTACAAAGGCAACCAGCCATTAGCCTCCATAGACTAGACAGATGGGTTGTAAAACTGAGCCTTTTCTGTTTTTTAAAGATGCTTTAACATAGGGATGCAGCACTCTGTGTAAAAGTAATAGGATCGCCCAAGTAAAATAGACTTACTCTCTTTCAGACAAAGTTTTTCTTTTAAAATAGAATGGTTTAAGCACAGAAACTACACATCAATCACTTCCAATCTCTTTTTTCCTTTTCTGATATGTCTTTTATATCATAAGTTTGGTCATTTTGATTTAGTAGTGGTTAAGGCACCAAGCTAGAGAGAGAGACTACTTTGAGTTCGAGCCCTGTCATAGCCACGAAAGCTGGCTGGGTGACTTTGGGCCAGTCACTCTCAGCAGAACCCAATTCACAGGGTTGTTGAGGGGGAAAAAAGGGGAGGAAGGTATGTTGGATACGTTCACTGCCTTGAGTTATTTGTAAAATTAAAGGCAGGATATAGATAAATATATTTAATTTACTTAATATGTTTAATAATAAGAGCTGAGGTGGCGCAGCGGTTAGAGGCAGGTACTGCAGGCCACTTTAGCTGACACTGATCCGCAGGTCAGCGGCTCAAATCTCACCGGCTCAAGATTGACTCAGCCTTCCATCCTTCCCAGGTAGGTAAAATGAGGACCCAGATTGTTGGGGGCAATATAAATATACATTGCTTACTGGTGTAAACCGCTTAGAGAGTGTTTGCACTGTGAGGCGGTATATAAATCTCACAAATAAATAAAATAAATAAATAATTTATTACTTAAAATTAATATATTTACTTAATAAAATAAATAAGTTTGCAGGCGGGAACTGTCTTGTTTTTTTTAATGACTTGTAAAACAGGATACTCTAGTAACTTTTTTTGGTGAATAAATAATTTAGATGCAAAGTCCCTGAATTTCATATAATGAATCCAAGGGAGAGGAAATGGGAGCCGTTTGTGGATAATTTTAAGCCAGGAACATAGCCCTGGTGGGCAATTCTTCTTCTTCTTCCCCCCCCCCCCCCAAATTTCTTTATTGCATTTTTCTCTTTTTACATGTCACGATAATTTCTTAAGCAGATCTACAACCTTTTACATACATTACATTTATATTAATACATTTTGTACATTATCTTGCAATATTATCTAATTCTATATTTTCTTTGTACATTTTCTCTTCATCTTTCTGTTATCAATCCAATCATACCACTTTTCCCATATTACATAATAATCCGAATCTTTTTGTCCTTTAAGTTCTAGTGTTAACTTATCCATCTCCGCGCATTCAAATATTTTTTTGATTATCAAACTCTTGGTGGGTGTGTTTGTATTTCTCCAACATTGTGCAAAAGCGATCCTGGCTGCTGTTATAATGTGTAAAATCAAATATTTAGAATTTTTATCGTATTTCCCTTTAAATATCCCTAGAAGAAAAATTTCTGGGGTGTATTCTATTTTTGACCCTACTAGTTCTTGTAGCCAACTGTGTCTTTTTTTCCAATATTTCTTCGCTTCCCGGCACTGCAATTCTTATAGGATATTACAGGATATAAAAGATTTTGTTTCCTGGATTTCCTTGTAATCATGGTGGACTTTCACTCACACTTGCTTCCTCTTGGGTCCCCCAAACCAGGGGTCTCCAACCTTGGCAACTTTAAGACTTGTGGATTTCAACTCCCAGAGTTCCTCAGCCAGCAAAACTTGTGGACTTCAACTCACAGAGTTCCTCAGCCAGCAAAGCTTTGCTGGCTGAGGAACTCTGGGAGTTGAAGTCCACAAGTCTTAAAGTTGCCAAGGTTGGAGACCCCTGCCCCAAACTATGCATTTAATGGTGTTTTCTTCCACTGAATAAACTGCTTGATACTTTTGCCTCAACAGCTGGTTTACATATGCTTCCAAGGGAGAATCTATCTAGTTTTAGACTCCAATCAAATGCAGCCATCTGATTGAACTGTGGGATTGGTCATTTCTCTTTTTGTACCTCTCAAGGCTACCTCCACCAACCAACCCCCCCCCCCCCCCCAAAAAAAACCCTCAACCAGGGCAGAACAATAATGAAGATCTATCAGGGCTCTCAAAACTATACGGTCAAAATCTGCCCCAAAATAGCAATGTGGCAGTTTCTTCTCTATTTTAAAAACACAATTTAAGATGTAGAATAATGGTCATTCTGTCTTTAACCATGATCTTAGATGCAGGCATCAATACAGCACCGCTGTATCAAAATAAAAGGGTGGGGAGCAGTTTCGGCTGAGGCCTAATCCCTAATTTTGGTTGCCTTGTTTTGCTTCTCTGAGGGCAACACTTCCTAAAGCTAATGGGGCCAAAGGGGATTAACAGATTAATAGAGTTGGAAGGGACCTTGTAGGTCATCTAGTCCAACACCCTCCCCCACCCAAGCAGGAGACCCTACACCATTTCTGACAGATGGCAGTCCAGTCTCTTCTTGAAAGCCTCCAGTGATGAAGCTCCCACAACTTCTGAAGGTGTTCCACTGATTAATTGCTCTCACTGTCAGGAAATTTCTCCTTAGTTCTAGGTTGGTTCTCTTCTTAATCAGTTCCATCTATTATTCCTTGTCTGGCCTTCAGGTGCTTTGGAAAATAGCTTGACCCCCTCCTCTCTGTGACAGCCCCTCAAGTATTGGAACACTGCTATGATGTCTCCCCTGGTCCTTCTCTTCACTAGAGTAGCCATGCCGAGTACTTGCAACTGTTCAAAGTCCCCTCTCTGATATTCCTTCACACACAGGTAGTCAATGAAGTCTAACAAACACTGGTGCCAAGCAGGTTTCAACATGCATCCCTACAAGGTTAAATGCTTTGGGATTTTGTCTAAAGATTGTGTTTCTCCTGCCTGTAAATGTTCTTCCTAGAATGTCCCTGGAACTTTTGCAGATCAAAATTGTATCTAGTGACTGAACAGCATAGAGAATTATGATCATCCGATTTAATAAACATTATCATCTGCAAAGGTGAGAAGATTCCTTCTGCAAAAGAAGGGACAACACACATTAAAAATCAAGTGTACCAAAGTGGCAAATTAATTTATTTAGAAAGTTCTAGATGCATATTTCCCAGTAACAATGTGATGAAAGAGAATGGAAAAGCACCAACTCTTTCAAATTTGAATAATAAATATCATCAGGCTGTTCTTCTAGAGTTATAAATACTGATTAAGTCATTCTCAGATGGAAACAGTTGTCCAATGAATTAAGAGCTATCAAGGAATGCAAGTTTTGTATTAAAAATGTGATTTTCAAGCAAAACAGACTGGAAACAAGGATTCTCAGGTCCACCTGAGAATTCACTGTTTATAACTGGCTACTTTTATGAGGATATTCCCTTTAATAATCAAAGATGGATGGGTCTAAGGGTCTGCCACAAAAAAGAGGGGTCAACCTATTTTCTAAAGCACCTGAAGGCAGGACAAGAAGCAATGGGTGGAAACTAATCAAGGAGAGAAGCAACTTAGAACTAAGGAGAAATTTCCTGACAGTTAGAACAATTAATCAGTGGAATAACTTGCCTCCAGAAGTTGTAAATGCTCCAACACTGGAAGTTTTAAAGAAGAGATTAGATAACCATTTGTTTGCAGTGGTGTAGGGTTTCCTGCCTAAGCAGGGGGTTGGACTAGAAGACCTCCAAGCTATCTTCCAACTCAACGGCTCTGATATCACGTCTGCCAGTTCTTTCAGAACCTTGGGGTGTAATCCATCTGGTCCTGGTGAGCGCATCTAGGATGGACAGGTGCTCTCTTACCATTTTCTTGCCTATTTTAACTTGTATTCCTAATCTGTCTTTGTTTTGATAGGCTGCACTGTTTTTTCCTTTTGTGTAAATTCTGTTTTCACTTTGTCATTATGGGGTACTGAGTGTAGATTAATGAGAAAAAATGAATTTCAACAACTGTAAATCTGGCTACAGCACAACAAAATTGACAAAAGTGAAAGGGGTGTATGAAGACTTTCTGAATGCACTCACTGTATGTTAGTGGGCTTTCTTTGCATGGGCTTAGCTTCTTATGGCAAATTGTGGAATCTCCTTAAAGAATTCCATGAACACCAAGGCTCAATGTTACATAGGAATCAATCACTTAATGGAGTAGATGGAGAGGGGAAGAAAAGTGACACTGTTTTACAAAAGAGGTGGCCCTTTCAACTTCAATATATGTGAATCAGTACCATCCACAAGAGTGGAGAAATGGCTTCTTTGTTAGGTTACAGTTTGTCCTAACGCTGTGTGGACTCTATGAAGACCTAGAGCACAGCTGCAATAATTTCTGTATCTCCTGCTCAATAGGATTATTATGTGCACAAATGTACTTGATACACAGTAAGTCTCCACCCAAGGATCATGATATAATAAAACAACCGTTTCCATGTTAGCAGGAACGGAATCATGAATGTGAAATCCAAAGGAGACTTTTCTGAAACCAATATTTCTTTCAAAAATGTAGCATCAACCATGGAATAGAAGTACCTAACAATTACAAACATTTGAATTCTTTTTTCATTTTTTGGGGGAAAATGCTTAAAATAAATTAAGAGAGAAAGCTTGTCCACCGAGATGACAGGTTGTCAACAAGGAGTGCACACAATTGGCGATGAAGGAACCTTGTGTTGGCTGTAAAGCTTCTGCTCATTGGTGAAAGGATTCCCAGGCAAGGGCTTCCCTCTTCTGCCTTCCCTTTACAAGGCAGACATCAGATGAGATGCTTGGAACAGCCTATTTCCTACCCTCTTCCAGGGAAATCAGGAATTCCTCTGAAATCTATAGGTGCTACAGGCAAGAAAGGGTGGCTGTTTTAGGGTATGGACTCAGTTCCTGTTGCATGTCTTTGATCTGTGTGGCATCCCAAAAAGTCATCTCTAACCATCTGCAGTGTCCACGGTCTATGGCAGCTTCAAATCCCCAAACCGAGTAAGGTTTTCTCCAGGCAGATTATTAATACCAACTTTATTTATTTAACTTTATTTGCCGCCTATTTCGCCATGGGGTTACTCTAGGTGGCTTACAATAATAAAAAGAAAACAAGAGTAGTTTAAACAGAAGTAAAATAATAGAACCATAAAAAGAAGACACAGAGAGTAATCAATATGATAACCAAAGAGATGGGCAGGTGGAGAGCAAAGTGCGGGGAGGAGAGGGGGGAGGTGGAGTCTGCTGTCAATCTAGCAGCCACCTCCAGCATGGAACTCCCCCATTTGGTCCCCAGGCCAACCGGAAGAGCCAGGTCTTTAGGCTCTTGGGCAGAGGTCCCCAAACCTGGCAACTTTAAGACTGTGGACTTCAACTCCCAGAATTCTCCAGCCAGCATAGCTGGCCTGAGAATTCTGGGAGTTGAAGTCCACAAGTCTTAAAGTTGCCACGTTTGCGGACCCCTGCTCTTGGGGAAGGATAGGCGGGCGGGGGAAGATCGTACCTTAGAGGGTAAGATGTTCCAAAGGGTGGGCGTTGTAGCCAAGAAAAGGCTCTTCTTTGGGATCCTGATAGTCGTTGGGAGTTCTTTGACTGACCCCGGGATACCAAGTAGGCTTTCTCTGCTGGCACAAGTAGGGTGGGCTTCTCTTAGCAGGACAAGGGAGTTCATCAGGTAGCCTGGACTTGTGCTATCAAGGTCTTTAAAGGTTATAACCAACACCTTGAACTGCATCAGAAGCAGACCGGTAGCCAGGGAAGTTTGTGAAGCAGAGATGTAATATGGGCCATCTTAGGGGCCCCAAAGACTGCTCTCGCTGCTGCACACCAGTTGAAGCTTCCAAATGGACTTCAAGGATTCCCCTATATAGAGCTCCCTGCAATCGTCCAGGCGAGAGATAACCTGGGCTTGAGTAACTGAACGCAGGGAGTCCTGATCCAGGAAAGGTTGCAAACTGGAGCGGTGCCAAAGCTCTCCTGGTGATACCCACCATTTGCTCTTTGAGTAGGAGAGGAGTCCAGGAGAACCCCTAGGTTGAGAATTGGGTTACTGCAACCCCACCCAGAACTAAGGATGACAAACACTCGGATCCTGAGGCTGAATGCACCCAAAACCATTCCGTCTTGCCAGGGTTCAGTCTGAGTCTGTTGTTCCCCATCCAGATCTCTACAACCTCCAGGCTTTGCAAGAGGGCAGAGGCAGCATCACTCGGGTCACCATGTGTGAAGAGGAAGAGTTGAGCACCATCAACATATTGATGATGTCTCGACCCATAGTGGTGGAAGAGCTCACGCAATGGCTTCATGTAGATGTTAAACAAGAGTGGCTAGAGTACTGAGCCCTGCAAGACAACACAAATCAGCAGTCAGGGACTGGATCTCTCACTCCCTATCAACATCAGTTGGAACTGATCTTGGAGGAAGGAGTTGAAACAGCACAGAACAGAGCCACCCAGCCCCAACTCATATAACTGGTCCAAGAGGAAACCGGGATCAATAGTAGCAAAGACTGCTGAGGGGTCAAGGAGAGTGAGAACGGTTGCACTACATCCATCCTGCTCCCACCAGAGACTGCTCCTAAGTTCAACCAAGGCTGTCCATATTCAGCCAGGCCTAAATCCTGACTGAAAGGGGTCCAGGAAATCTGTTTCATTCAGGATCCCCTACAGTTGCCAAGCAATCACCTTTTCCACTACCTTCCCCAAAAAAGGAAGACTGGACGAAAGTTGTCCACGCAGGTGGGGTCAACTGATGTTTTTTTAAGGATGGGAAAAACCAGGGCTCTTTAAAAGGTCCTGGGAATGTCCCCTAATTTATCACTGCATGAACCCACCTGGTAGTCACTGTCTTGGAGGCTTTCACCAACCAGGAGTGACAAGGGTCTAACTGACAGGTGACAGCGCACAGGACACTGTCCACTTCCCTAGGTCCAACTGGGGCAAACTTGTTTCCAAATTGCTGGGCAAGTTGTCTTCCTAGGCATCTCATAAAGACTAGCACCATGCAAAGTTCTAACTGGGAATAAAGCCGAGCGATTGTATCCAACTGGTGTTCAACAAATTCTTCCGCATACCCTGAAGATGATTGTCCAAATTCCCCTAGGGTAGGAGGGATTGGGTGAGCCAGAACAAGGTTGATGGGTGACACTGTGGATGGAATAAGAGCAGAAATATAGTTTTCTTTCCCCACTTTCACCCCCTTCCACGAGATAGCAGCTCTTAGATGTGTCCACTTGGAGTCATCCTTTGTTCTTCTCCAGCAGCACTCTAGGTGTCTTTCAACCGATTTCAGAGCTCTTCAGTTCCTCCATGAACCACAGGGGACGATGGGAGCGAAGGGTCGTGGTAGCTCACCAAAGCACAATTCTGTCCGGAGCCTCAGCAGCTTTTTTTGTTCCAGGCTGTTGTTACTGTTAAGGGTTTGGTAGACCACGCAGCAAATTCTCAGGGATATTGCCCAGATCCTCCTGGAACTGATTTGGGTCCACCAATTTCCAGGAGTGAACCCTTCTAATGGGCCCAATCTCCCTGCAGAGAGGTGGTGATGTAAGAGGGCTATCAGGGTGTGGTCAAACCATAACCGGGGAGATGACGTTAGGCTCCCCACTAGGCCATCTTGACGTTGCTCCACTAAGAATATTAAATCTGGTGTGTGACCACTATTCCAAGTCAGACCTGTGACAATCTGAAATCGGCCCATGGCCATCACGAAGAACATGAACTCCTGAAGCCAAACCCAGGGAAGACAGATGGAAGCCACCCAGAACCATTACGTTTTACTGAGACGGCTTCCAGCAGTTCAGGCAAAGAAGTTGTTCTGCAGCAGGGAGCTCGGTAAAGGAGCAACATTCCCAGATGATCCTGTGAGCCCAGCCTCAGAAACAGGGTCTCGCAGCCAGGGATTTGGGGAGCAAAGAGACTCTCCAATGACCACTGCCACCCCACCGTCCCTGCCCTGGGGCGTCAGCTGGTGCCAAATCCTAAACCTGGCTGGACAAATCTGAGAGGGGAAACTGCCCACCCCACGGTCAGCCTGCTCCTCCTCCCTAAGGTCTAGAATGAGGGGAGCCTTGTTGTTGACCAACCTCACATTCAGCAGCAGCAGCTGAAGATTTGGGCCTCTTGAGGGAATGTGGTCCAGGGACTGAGCGCGAACTCAGGTGGGGATGGGAAATGCTACGGATACTAAACATCAGGGGCATCTTCCCCTGTAATGAAGGGCCTGCCCCTGGTTCCCATAGTGCCCGATGCCCGTCACTACACTGATGTGATGTCCCACCCTATGGCCCCCAGGCCCACCTCCCTGTAGAACCGAAGGCTGGGCCACCCCACCCCAATCATTCCCATGCATCCGCTCAGTCGTTCCAGGGAGGACAGGAAGCCTCTCCAGTGCAACAGCTCAAGCTCTCTGCCCCAAGGATTGCCCCCACTCCATCCACCTTTCACCAATCACTTTCCTCCATGTCTGGGCTGGCCTCTCTCCCTGACCAATGAGGAGGACTGGTTCATGCGGCACCCACCACTTAAGACTCTCACTCGGAGGGGGGGGGTGTCCCCAACATTCACTCAAATGCACGTGCCACTACAGGCTCTTACCCTAGGAGCAAGCTCATGGGCACTTTTTTATTTTATTTTATTTATTATTTAACATTTATTAAATATTTTATTTCCATCAGCTGCCTAGAGCCACTATGGGTTGGGCAGCCGTATCGTTTTCTTAATAAATATAAAAATAAATAAATATTTGGGCACCAGGCAAAACTATTCCTATTCTCTGTTGTTGCTATTATGGTCATTGGGTTCAATCTTGATAATCACAAGAAGTTTTCTTAGCATCCTTCTCAGAAGTGGCTTTGCCAGAACCTTTCCTCAGGCCGAGAGGGAGGGACCGGCCCTGAGTTAAGCACTTTTGCTTAAGGACTAGAACTCACCATCTCCAAATTTCTACCGTATTTCCAGAGCAAGCTGGCTCTCTTTCTGTTCTTAATGGGTTTTAAAACTCCGTGTAGTGTCTATACAGGTAGTCCTTGACTTATGACCACAATTGAGTCCAGAATTTCTGTTGCTAAGCAAGACATTTGTTAAGTGAGTTTTGCCCCATTTTACGACCTTTCTTGCCACAGTTGTTAAGTGAATCAGTGCAGGTGTTAGATTAGTAACCCGGTTGTTAAGCGAATCTGGCTTCCCCATTGACTTTGCCTGTCCGAATGTGCATGACCTCGGGATGCTGTAACCGTCATAAATATGAGTCATTTGCCAAGTGGCTGGATTTTAATCACATGATCAGGGAGATGCTGGAAAGGTTGCGTGTGTGAAAATGGCCGAGTCACTTTTTTCAATGCCGTTGTAACTTCGAACTGTCACTAAATGAACGGTTGTAAGTGGAGGGCTACTTGTAAGGGCCTATTTCTGTGCTGCATTTGTCCCAAAGTTTCCAGCTCACGGTAAAGGAGGAGTAACAAGAGTCCCGCGTAATCTTTCCTTCTCCCCACCCATCACATCAGGGTTGCAAAGGAGGCAGGCAAGGGAGTCTGCGGAGGTGGGAGAAGCTGGAGGCCAAAGCCTTCACTCAATGGCTCCTGAGCTGGCATCATGAATTCATCTACAGCGGGGGTCCCCAGCCCTGGGGCCATGGACGGGGCCCTATCGGTCTGTTAGGAACCAGGGCGAGCAAGTGAAGCTTCATCTGTGCATGCAATGAGGGTTCTAGGTTGCATGCAAAACCATCCGCCCCCCACTCCACGGAAAAATTGTCTTCCACGAAACCCGTCCCTGGGGACCACTTTTGTCTTTCTATGGGATGCAACACTGCAAGGCAGTTTTTCTCCTGATTTTGAGAAACTTAATCAAAAGGCCTTTGATACAGGTGTGCATTTGCCAACTCGGCAGTTTATCAGGCTTTTCTGCATTCAACGGAGATAGACAGAAGTTCTACAACCAAAATGAAACACTCTTGTGAGGAAGCGGTATTCGCCACTTGGGTTTATAAAGGCAGGATGCAAATTGAAAAAATAAATTGACTACTGAATATTTGTTGGGGAGACAACTGAAAGTCAGCAGATTGCTCCCCCCCCTTCCTCTCACAGGTAACGGGAATCCAAGCTGCCCCAGGCTACAAACCAGGATAGTACAAGGCTCCTCATCCTCACCCTCCCACCCCATTGTTAAAGCAGCACGAATTGGGCCTGATGCCACGAACAGGAAGCGACCCTTCCCTGGGCCGGCATGTTTCTCCATGCTGGAGCTTCTCCTGTTTCTCATGCTGGAGCGCTCCTGAGCATGAGACCTCGGGGAGGGGGGGCTCTGCAGCCACACCAGCACAGATGCTCATCTTCAAAGGTGATGCTTTGAACGTGTGGTCTCTCTGGCTGCTCAAGGGAGGTAGAAGCCAGAAAGCGAATTCTAGTCCTCGGTGTTTTTTCTCTGCCTGCCTTCTTGATTCTTTTGTCATAATGGATTTAAATGACTGTCTCACACACACATGCTCATACCTACACATCCTGATAGATTCCCCCAATACTCTAATTGCTTTCCCAATTGTCAAACATCGATTTGCAACGATCATTTCTTTTAATAAAGTTTCAGGTAACAGGACTCTTTAACTCCAAGAGGACCAGAAAGTCTGAAGTTTATAAACTACTATGCACACACACACAAATCCAAGCAAAATAAGGAAACACGCCTGCTGACAGACATTTGGTTGCGGCTACAATCTGGCATATGTATGACAGTAATCTCAATGACCACAGCAAGACTTGCTTTCTTAGAATGAAGTTGGTGAATGCATCCAGATTTGCAGAAAAGAATTAATTGTCCATTTGCCTGTCTCCTAGAGAAAATGTTGTGGCAATATTGAACGAAAGGTCCAGCATTCTAATGTTATTGAATGTTCTTGGTAATATTCTTATTATTGCCTCCAAGAACACTATGCTCGAGGGATCAAGGGAGCCATTTCATCCTTCTGCCACTTAAACATCTTTTCTTCTCCAGCTAAGCACATTATATGCTCTCAGTCCTTAGCAGAGAGTCTTCGGGAAAATGTTCTCTCCTAGTGCAATCCTGTGGAAGAGGATTTCGTGCAACCACACTGCTAGTTTTTTTGTTTTGTTTCAGTTGGCTCCATTTCTGTCACCGGAATTTGCAATTCATGGTAGCAATTATTTCTTTCTTTAAGGGGATCCCAACCTTCTCTGGGCCAAGGCCAAACCTAAATTTGACTCCTCTTAGCCTAAATTAAGTTCCATGTATTAAATGCCACCAACGTATTTAACCGTTTTCCCCACCTGATACATTTAACAATCAAATCGGTGCTACGTTTTAGAGCTTATGAAAGGCCATTAATGGGCAAAAGGCCTTAGCAGAGCAAGAGAGCAGAGATCCCTGCCCTGATGGACTTGCAGTCTGAAATTAAGCACATAGAGCAGTGGTTCCCAACCTGTGGTACGTGTACCACTAGTGGTACGCGAGGGCCTTCCAGGTGGTACGCGAATACTTTCGGGGTCATGAACGATTTTTAGTTAGTTATTTTTTACTTCACAAAAATGTTTACTGCCTAACACAAGATAATCTGGCAACGATTTGCAACTGTTGCCACACGCCACCCACCTGGTCCCAGCGGCCCGAGAATCCAGTTGCTGGATACGCGGGGCCAAAAAAGGAACGGTGACTGTTCTGAACTCTCAGCAGTCGCGCAGTAGAACCCTCGCGAGAAGGTGCGCGTCGTAGCGAGCTCTCGAGCTAAGGTTAATCTCACTCTGTTATTGTTAGCACTATGTTCTCTTGACTCAAGTTACCCTTTGATATTCATTACTGCATCTCAGTGTGTATGTTACTATTTTTATTATTATTTTGTATACTTATATAATTATTATTTTCGTAGTTGGTTTGCGTGTTCTACTTGTACAATTATGGAAATAAAGTGATATCTGATCGAATTTAGTTTCTCTGGAACCAGGTGACGCGGCGACTGTACGGGACCTCCAAGTGGTACTCGATCACAAAAAGGTTGGGAACCACTGACATAGAGGATGAGAAAGGGAGGCAGGGTCCAAGAAAGGGAACACCTGAGTTTCACTTCTTTATGGTTTTTAATATAATCAACTTGCTCTGATCTCTCGGAGATAAAAATGACCCATCCATTTGTTAGGTCAAGAAGACTCATGATTTATCTATGGCCTAACTGGTACTAATGGTGTATAGTAACTTAATCCCATTAATTTGATATGTAAATAAACCCCTCTAAGCTCAGCAGGATTCTGGCAGTCTGTTTTTTTTTTTATCTCAGAGCCCAGAGCAGCTGGAAATGTGCAAGTTTTAGATCAAGAGGGAAAGATCACGTTTATTTATTTATTTATTTTATTTGTGAGATTTATATACCGCCTCACAGTGCAAGCACTCTCTAAGCGGTTTACACCAGTAAGCAATGTATATTTACATTGCCTCCAACAATCTGGGTCCTCATTTTACCTACCTCGGAAGGATAGAAGGCTGAGTCAACCTTGAGCCGGTGAGATTTGAACCGCTGACCTGCGGATCACAGTCAGCTAAAGTGGCCTGCAGTACTGCCTCTAACCGCTGTGCCACCTTGGCTCTCAGTTCCAGATTTCACTTCCCCTGGGAGCTTTCCTTAGACCTTAGTCCATTTGTATAATAATGTTAAGGGTCTGGGACTTCCCCAACTTCTGCCCTCCACATTCACTGGGGCTGCAATTCAATCTTTGACCATACAGGCTTGGCTACTAAGAGCTGCACTTCCTGTACTGTACTGAGAGATTCTCCAGCAGAGGCAACCTGGAGTGCATTCAGTTATTATCAATTAAGCAGAACTTCTATTGATGTTAACTTATTCTGAACTCCTTGAAATTATGTCTGTTCCAGCCATCTATCCTGGAACAGGATAGTCCAGAAGCCTTCAATGCCTTTCCTTAGTTGGGGATGGCTTACCGCTCCTGCATTTTATTTGCCAGCCTAACATCTATTACAGCCTCTCTCTTGATTTTGAAAATTATATGCTCACATGAAACCCACACCATGATTAAAACCAATGAGAAAAGAGGATGCACATTTAAGAAAACTTTAACATAACCAGCATCTTTAAGCTCCCTTCTTCAGACCCTAAAAGGTGTAAATGGCATTTTATTACAGACTTCAAAGTTAAAGAAATTTAAAAACAACCAGGATGATAGAAAAGCCGATGTGAATCTATGTACACATATTAACATATCCACAGTTGTGGGACAAAGGCATGGCTACCTATAAGCTGGATGATTTTAAGTCAGCTCTTATTTTATTAGGACCACTATGGCTCATGTATTAGTTGGCTATTTAAGAGCCGTGAACACATTTAAGCAGCTTAAATATATGTTTCTGGGACTCCATTGGAAGATACTTGCAAAAAAGTAGTGTTAATATTAGTGATTTTTAATAACTGATAGGTATCTATAACATCAAGCAATATTTTCTTCCAAATTATCATTACACCACATAAAACTGCATAAAATTATGCTGTCACCAAGAAGGTTGGTATTGCTTGCTTGCAAACATTATCCCACTCATATTGAATCACTACATTTATGGAACTTACACGTAATTACAGCTCTTGGAACTCCAAAGTTAAAAGGCTAAATTATAGAGCAGATAAAAATCTCATCCTAAATGCATAGAAAACAGAGCAGCTACATAGCCCTTTTCCACAGGTACACTGCATTATCCCATTTGTATTAAAGCTTTATTTGGCCAAAGCACCTGTACAATTATTGCCAGGGGCTCAATTCAGGCCTTGTAGTTCTTCTGCCCCATTGGAAGGGGTTGAACCCAAATTTCTAACGTCTTTATGCCAAACAGCCCTTTGTGCGTTAATATAATATTAAAAAACCAGGAGTGTTATTTTCATAAAAAACATATGCCTTTTAATAAAATTTATACATTTAAAGTGGTTGTCAGATTCCTTCTGACTTGTCTTTTGCCCCAATAGGCTTAATAGGTTTCTTCCTCTACAATGTCTTTAATGTAATAGAGAGGGGAAGGTTGATCAAAGCTGAAAAGCTACACAGATTTACATTATTGCCTATTGGTAGAAGTAACCATTCTTTTCAGACAGCCTGGGCTCCCTCCTCTTTGGAAACAATTATGGGTCGATATGGGCTCTGCAAGAATTGTAATCCTGTGGTTTTTCTAGGGAAGGCCTTTTTAATGATGAGCTATGACCAAGCAAGTTATATGTCCATGATCTGAAAGACCAGGGGATCAAAGTGCAATGTTTTTCTGAGTAGCCAGGCCCTTTCTTTAGGCCAGCAGTGCATCTGGCACATATAACTGACCCTAAACTCCAAAGAGTGCTCACCTGAACTAGCCTCAACGTCTTCCTCCCTAAGGCAGTTCCTGAAGGCGGATACAATATCCAACCCCTGACATTCCCAAGAGACAAGACTGTACCTTGTGAAGAAGTCCCTATTTCTCTCTCTCTAAAGAATGCATTCTAGATGCTTCGTGTCTTTGTGCTCACAAATTTACATAAGCAACCTAGGAAGAACTCCTAAACCATGTTCTCTTTTGGGAACTTTTAAAATAAGTAAGCTGTAAAGCTTGGCTCAATAGCACAGACCAATTCTTTTATATTCTTCCTGCAATGAGCACTCAATAGATTTCCCCAACTTCGTGCCCTCCACATTCACTGGGGCTGCAATTCAATCTTCTAGTTCCAAAGTACTGAGAGATTCTCCAGCAGAGGCAACCTGGAGTGCATTCAGTAGCTGTTATTATCAATCAAGTAGAATGGAAATTCTAACTTCTATTGATGTTAACTTATTCTGAACTCCTTGGGATTATATCTGTTCCAGCTAGATGGCAATGGTGCTGGGGAGATCCTTAAAATGGCACCCAACCTTCATCCAAGAAGACCGTCTTCCAATGGAATTCAATACCGAAACAGCAGAGAAACCCCCAAAGCATCTCCTCTCCATAAAATGGATGTGGCTTTAATTTCTACCAGTTACAATGCTATAAAAGTCACTCTAGGCAGCAACAGCAAATTGCGGTTCAACATTTAGAAGGTATTGCTCAACTTAAGCCTTTGACTCTACCTCTGGAAATGCTTTCAACTGAAAATGACATGTGTTTGCAAGGTGGTTGAAACTGGAATTTACTTCCAAATCATTCGGAAGAGGCAAGGGGAAGTGCAGCACCAGCAAATTAATGGCTTATGTCATTCCTGTATATTAATTAATACCACACACACACAAACACATACACACATATATGCACCGAGAGTGTTTGTTAAAGGAGGACTCACATTTTTACCATTCTACGGAAGGCTGCTGCAGATTAAAGCAACCTTCCTATGGCAGAACATCCCATTGACATAACAAGACCTTTAAAAAAATTATTGAAAGGAAGAACAGCAGAATTTTTGATTTAAAAACAAAAGACAAATCGTTGGATAGTTGGCTGGCAAAAAAAACATATACCCCCCCTGAATTAAAATTACCTTTACATAGCACATTTCCTTCCCCTGAACCAAGAGCATCCTCCTCCAAAATCAGAGTTGTCTGGAAATAACACAATTATTTGGAATTCTCTTATGCAATAGTAATCACCACCACCACCACAAAAAAATGCAAAGGCATTGGCCCTTCAGCAAGGGTGACCTTACCTGGAATCTGGGTATTTGGTCAAGGTTGCTAGGCTGCTGGTGTACATGTGGCCTCCTACATCAATATGCACCGGGGCGTTAGATTTGGTGAGCTGGGCAGGGAGAGGAATTCCTTGAGCAGCAATGGGAGAAACGGGGGACCGTGTCAGAGAGAGCCGGGACATCGCTCTGCCTTCCTCCTAGAAACCTCAGACAGAAAAGAACAATTTCCTCTTAAATGCAGTTGTGTGCTGCCTTGATTCCAGCGTGATCACAGATCTAATAAGATCTCTTTTGCATCTGCCTGATCACATATTCAGCTAACAAATTATTGCCACCTCCATAATTAAGTGTATTTGCATCATAGTCTTCGAAGGACCAGCGGCAACAAAAAAGATGCTTATTAGCAATAAGAAATCAAGGGGAAAAAAATCTTTTTCAAGGTGTCAGCCTCAAGGGGCATAAAACAAACTGCAAAATTCTAATTAAAGGTCGCAGGCTTATGTGTTAGATGTGAAATATCCCCTGACAAACGAATAACCAATTTGTGAATTGGGATTCAGGGGTTTTTGCAAGTTTGTCTCAGTAACAAGACACCTCTAAATTAGTGACTTCCTCAGTACCTAAGGCGTTTCATTTAGACATGTAGTAAAATTCACATCAAACTTGGAACTATTTTTGTTGCTTTTTAAATAACTAACCACACAAGAAAACAAGATAGCTATTTGTTATCTTCAGGACAATGTACCCAGAAGAGAGAATGGAAGGACAGGCAAAACTAAAGGTTTAATCAATTATCACTGCCCTGCAATGTCTTTTCTGTACATAATTTCCAATTATCAAGTGGCCTCACTTTGAAACACACACATACATCAATCCTCTTATGTTTAATACCTAAAGCTGCCGTTTCCACACACCCCACATTTGAAACTTACAGATGCATTACATCTTTAAATGAAATACATATATTACCATTTTACTCAAATGCTAGGGAATTCTGATCTATGCAGAAATATAAGGACTTTGTCAATGTTCACTTTTTAATATTTGACATCGGGAAGCCTACCCGTTATTTTCATTGGCATCGATGTAGGGCATATAGGTAGCCAGCAGAAAATCTTGCAAAAAACAGAGCGGACCCAGCACTTCTAACCTCTCCTTCATGTATTAAAGCAAAATATGCCAAAGATTAAACAATTATGAAATGTTTAATTATATGCAATGTTTTGAGTATAATGTAATGTTGTCATATTGCAGGAGTCTATTCAGCCAAGAGTTGGCAATTATCTCCTCTGTGGTATTTCATAGAACGTTTTGTTTTTTTAGAGATTAAACTCTCTTCTCAGAATCTTCGTCTTTCCTTCAAAATAGCACCCCGGGGGTTCACTTGGGCAACACCGTTCCCACCATACAACAGGCAACAACTGGAAGCGCTTTCCCTAAAATGGAAAATACCATTTCTGGACTTCAGGGACAAATGTAGCAAGATGGTGGGCAAAGAGTCCTTTCTGTGGCATCACCTCAGGCTCTAAGATCTCCATCATTTGCTCCCTCTTAGCACGAAGGCTCAACCTGTGCAGAACCCAAACTGATCAAAAGCCTCAGCTAGTTGACAGGAAACTCTTGAGAACACAGTTCTCAAGCAAAGTACTGACTTCAAGAACTGAGTTTTCTAAGGGAGTGGATATTCCTTTTCTTCATGGAATATTTCATCTGGCAACTCAAACCACTTGGTTTCTTATAAATGCATGCGCTGTATTATCTGTTACACCTACCCAAATCTCACTGTCTGCTGGCATAGAATTCTATTTGCAAATGTACCACCTCTCAAGGACTGACACCTAGTCTTTTCCTAACAGCCACATCCTTGTGTTCATGCTCTTTTCTGAGGGTTAAATCCAAAACTCCACAGACCCAACCTCATGTAGAATGGCTCAAGTCCAAACCCAAGGAAAGGCATTTCTTGGCTTTCAAAGTCCAGGCAGTTGAAGCTCACCATTTCTTTAATGAAAAGAAACCTTTTCCACTCCTTTGTTTTTGGAATGAAATTTTAGAGCAAGGAGCCTCTTGAAAAAAGAGCTTTATCTTGAAATATATGTGCCTGCTGCCAGGGTCGGGTTCTTCTTACCTGCCTACCGGTGCACATCATCTCGTTTCGTGCGCGCACACGCCCGCTACACGCACGTCCCCTTGCACGATTTTGCTTCCATGCATGTGCAGGAAGCAAAAAAAGCCCCAAATTCCCGAAAAAAGATGGCGCGTGCGACAAACCGGAGTCGTCGTGCACAAATTGCACAATCGGCCGGCCACTACCAGTGCGACAGAGTCGACTGCACCGGTAGGAACCCACCACTGCCTGCTGCCACATCACCCTACCCAGCTCAAGAGCAAGTGTTCAACTCGCTGCTATCATTCTCTTTGATGTTAACAGTGCAGGAGAACCCTATCTAACATCTATATGGAAGACAGATCTTAGCCATGCCAAAAAGGCTTCCTTGGAAACGAATTCTCAGATTATAACATTTGTTATCTGCTAAACAGCATTAGGTTCACAAACCTTACAGAAGGTTTACTTTACTGTCCAGTAGGGCTTACTTTGGAGCAATTTTGCACCGAACTGCAATATTATTTTATCTTTCAATAAATAACCAGAAAAATATATTATTCCCTAGTAGGATTTCCTGAAATCCATCTTGTGAGTTCTTTCTGTCTCTCACAGCAGGAGAAAAGAAAAGGCAAGAAAAGGGGAGTCAAATTTAACAAATGTGATTCTAAAAGTAAGACCCAAATTTAAAAAGATGGATGCAAAAATCCTCATCACTGTTGTCACAGAAGATGGACAACATGCTTTGAATTATAGACATGCAATTTATTATATCGTCCTTAAAATGGCATATTACCCAAGCATTACCTATAATTGGGCATTCAAATAATTCTTAAAATAACAACTCAAGAAATCCAGGTAGGAAAACATTAAGGATAGTGAGGGGTACACACACCAAGTTTCAAATAATCTGTGTGGACAACCTGGAGAAAAAAATCAGGTCAACCTGCTGAAGGTATATTGCTTCTCCCCACACCAACCAGGCCAAAAATAATATGGAACTCTGGATGGCACCTTTCCATTTAGGTGGGAAGATTCCCAAGTGGAGCTGATGTGTGCATCTGGCATGGCTCACTGGGATCTTTCCCTCCCTCCCTGCTTTCCTATGCTAACTGCCAAAGCACTGCTTGTAAAATTTATTTGCCCATGAAAAGTGAAATAAGCGCCATCCCATGCTCATTTACACACAAAATGATTTTGTGTCCCATTGAGCTCACAGTTGTTCAGCTCTCTAGGGGTGATTAAACTAGCTAGGCTGCTACAGCTTGAGATGAGTTTACCAGAATTGTTTCTCCACATAGCTGCTTCTCTGGGACACTTTCATTTTTATCCATAAAAGGTAACAGAAGGCAGTTGTGCAAGCTCCATTCTCCTCTGTGCCCATGGCAATCACCCTGGGGGGAAAAAGTGGGGAGGAAAGGCTGCAGAAATTTCCAGGGTATTGTCTGTCTGACTCTCTGCCTGCCCCCCCCCCAACCTCCCTCAAGCCCACTATTCTTCAATAGAAATTTCAGACTGAATTCCTACTTTTAGAAAAAGACTTCAAAAGTGCAAAAAGGAAGTTGGGTTGGATGAAATTTTCTTCCATCTGCTCACAGCTGGGGGGGGACACAGGGAGCCATTGGGGGGGGAATGGGAGCTTGTGGAGGGCAGAACTGAAATCCCCCTTCAGAGGGGAAGGTAAACCAGAGAAAGAGCCGCCAAGGGGGCAGAAAAAGGGAAGGGGACTAAAGAAATAACTGCAACTACAACACAAAAGCCGGGCCAAAGGAGGAACAAAGTTTAAATCGAGGCGTTCCAGTCTTGCAGGCTATAGATGGGAAGCCAGGCTAATTAAGGATATAAAAACGCTTCTGCTTCCAAAGTTTATTGTTGCCTGGATTAACGACAACAATTGAAACCAAAGCTCTTATTCACTCGTGCAATTTATTTCTTCGTGCCCACTTAAGAGGCGAAATGAATTCTGCGCCAACAGCCGCAACCCATTTCCAGCCGTCCCTGCACTGCAGCCCCCTCCCCTCACGACCCCGACCGGCGGCCGCTGCGTCTCCTGGACCTCCGGGACACCGCGGCGGAAGGGATCTCCTTCATCCCGTCCTCCCTCGCCCCCGGGATGCCTTCACGTCCGGCGGGGGCGACCCCGGTCAGCGGCAGAGGGCCGAGAAGGGGTCCCGGGCAGCGCCTCCCCTGCCCGGTGGGCTTTTGTCTCGGCCGGCGCGGCTCTCTCCACGGAGCTCTTCCCCTCAGAAACTTTCTCGGCGCGCCGAACTTCCCGCCATCCTTCCCGGCTCGGCTCCGTCAGGACGGCAACCGAGCGCCGGCCAGCCGACAACGCGTGCGAGCGATCCCCGCCGCTCGCCCAGCCCGGAGCCCGCGCAGCGTCCCGAAGTTCGCCGAAAAGGGCCGAGAGGCCAGGCCGGGCCACCCGCCCCCCCCGGGGGAAAGCCCAACATGGCGGCTGGACGAGCTGCCGGCACAGACGGAGCGGGGAGGGCAGAGCAGCCGCCCGATCGCCCGCCGAGCAGCCCCGCAGACCCCGCTCAGCGCCAGACTCCTGCCCGGCGGCTCGCGGCCTTTCGCTCCCATTGTCATCCCTCCCGGCCTGCGCGGGCCTCGGCAGGCTTCCGCCCGGCCCGCCCCCGCGCCCCGGCCCGTACCATGCAAGGCTGCAGAGCCGGCCGCCGCTGCCCGCCTGGCCTGGCGGGGCCGGGGTCTAGGGGGCCGGCGTGAGCCACGTCCCGCCAGGCGGCGCCGGTGGTGGAGCTAAGACCGGGCCGGGCATCGCGCTCTTCACACGGCGGCGGCGGCGGCTTTTGCCCCTTCAAGAAACCGGCTCCGGGGGAAGCGGCGGCGCGCGCGCGCCTCCCAAGCGGAGCCGTGGCGCGGCCGAGACAAGAGGCGGAGGTGCCCGCGCGCGGAGCCCGCAGGGGAGCGGCGCTGGCGGCCCCCCATCCTTCCGTCCTTCCACCCCGGCAGGCCAGGAAGCGGGGCTTCCTCGGGGGGCCACGATCCCGCCGGGCGCGCAAGCCGCACGTCCCCCGTCGCGCCGGCCAGGATCGGCGCGCGCGCAGACAGGCAGGAAGAGCCGCGGCCGGCTGGGCTGGCTCGCCTTACCTTGTGCGCCGCAGAACGGGCGATGCGCGCCCCGCCTCCCCACCCTGGCTGCGGGCTGTCCGCGGCGCTGCTCCGCTCGGTCGGCGGCCCGGAGAGGCAGGAGCCGGGCGCTGGCCTGCTTTTTGTCCCCCGCCGCCGCCGCCGCCGCCCGCTGGCTGCGAGCTCTCTGCCAGGCGGCTCCCCCCGCTCCGCGCCTCCTTTCTGTTTGTTTTGTCTCTGGGTCTGCGGAGGGAGGGAGGGAGGCAGAGCGGAGCGGATCGGCAGGCGAGGCGGCCGCCTCTCCGCTCGCCAAGCGCCGCGGGGAGGGAGAGAGCCAGGCAGGCGGGCAGCAGCCGCGGTGGAGGCCGAGTCTCGCTCCGGGCTGTGCCCCTCCGAGCGCTCACCCGGGAAACCGGAGCCTCCCCCTCCGGCTATTTGGAGCGGTCCCTGGAGGAGGCTCTCTTCCCGCGGTACTTACTTTCCGTGCCCGCTAACGGTCCGAGTGTCCCCGCTGCTCGACGGCGTCAGGCCAAGGCGGCCACTTCCCTCCGGCCACGGGCGGGCGGGAAAGCGGCTGGACTGATTCGAGCCATCGCCGCGCCGGTTCCTCGCGCAGCTGCAGCCGGCATCGGCGTGCGGCTCCCGGGCAAGGAAGGCGGGCACGGCCGACTCCTCTGCCGGCGACGGGCGGAGGGCGGCGCGCAAGGGGCACTTGTTGATAAGGCGGATCAAGTTTGGCGCTTCCACG
This sequence comes from Diadophis punctatus similis, assembly GCA_023053685.1. Classification (NCBI taxonomy): domain Eukaryota; kingdom Metazoa; phylum Chordata; class Lepidosauria; order Squamata; family Dipsadidae; genus Diadophis; species Diadophis punctatus. The sequence continues at coordinate 18,503,414 of JALIGW010000015.1, read as the reverse complement.
CGCGCCTCGCCTGCCTCTCCTCCCGCCCCCGATCCGCGCGGGAAACGCCGAGTGCGCCGCGGGCCCTGGCGAGGCTCCGCTGACGTGCGTGGCTGGGCCCCCGCGATTGGAGGGAAGCGCCGGCCGCCGCGGGCCAGAGGCGCCGTTTCCAAGACGGGCTCGGCGAATGCAGCTGCCGGGGGCCCAGCCCGGCCCGCCTCGACTTGCCCGGCCTCTCCCCGCGCCCCCGGCTCTGCCGCGGCGTGGCTGGCGAGCGCCGCCTCGGGGGTCTTCCAGCCGGCTCTCCCAGGCTGGGGCGCCAGCTTGCGAGTCCCTGGGGCCGTCGGCCCTGCCTCGCCCCGAGCGACGGCTGAGGCTGCGGCGCCCCGTCGGGCCGCATCTCCCTCCCTGCCCGGCCAGCTGCTCCTTCGAGCCAGGCGGGCTGCTCGACGAGCCCCCGTTCCTACCCTTCCTTCCTCCGGGCCTCGAGCGGGTCAGAAGGAGGCCGCCTTTTGCCATTTTCGTTCGGGGACATGTTAGACCCAGACCGGGTTTCCCCTTGGAGGAGCTTTAGTCGTATCCTAAACTCTCCACTTCAGCATGTTAAGATGCGCCCTGAAAATAAACATTGCACGGTAATGAAGGCTTTATTGCCTCTGTCTCTGGAGATTCTCAGTCATCCAGGTCATGGTTGTCCCAAAGGTGCTTTTTTTCAAGAGGCAACTGGACCTTCTGGTTTTTGTTTGAAGACGTTTCGCTTCTCATCCAAGAAGCTTTTTCAGCTCTGACTGGATGGTGAGGAATGGAAGGATTTATATTCCTTGCAGTCAGAGCTGACGAAGCTTCTTGGATGAGAAGCGAAAGGTCTTCAAAGAAAAACCAGAAAGTTCGGTTGCCACTTGAAAAAGCACCTTTATTGCCACTATTGTAATGTGCTTTGGTTAGGAAATTGAGAAGGATTAAACGAAAAGCACCTATGTTTCTCCTGGTTCTTGTAGTTAGGAGTGGTGGCAGAAGTACCAAACATGCTTAGCTAAGCAGAACATTCTCTGTTCTGCTATTTCAATCACAAAGGCTGGCCTGGTATCCTTATGGTTTGTTGCTACTGATATATCTGATCTATACATTCTTGCTTTTAACATGGGTACTTTTAAGTCAATCAATCAGAATACAGCTGGAAGGGACCTTGGAGGTCTTCTAGTCCAACCCCCTGCTGAAGCAGGAAACCTTATACAATTTGAGACAAGGGCTGTCCAGTCTCCTCTTAAAAAACCCCAGTGATGGAGCACCCACAACTTCTGAAGGGTCCTCTGTATATCCTTGGTTTAAAAGCTATGTACAAAATCATCAACATTAAGATAAAGTCCTGATAAAGAGGTTTGTCCTCAAGGGAACACAAGCATGATTAAATTGCACCTTACAATCCTTTTAAACCACAGAATTTGGGCGCACATTTGGGGCAGCGTGAAGTTAAGTTTGCAGTTGTACTGCCTACTACGGACAGAGAGGAGAAACAGCAGAAAAGTTATGTCATTCTTTGATCGCCATTGATGCAAAAGGTCAATTCACCCACAGGGTTAAGAAAAACTTAAATGCCTCTCCTAACATTCACTACAAAAAAGAAAGAAAGAAAAGCCTTTACAGTTGGACTCCCTGAAGTTTTTCTGACAGGTTGTTCGAACCTGGGGAATGCCCCACCAACAGACAAAGCCTCGAACCACTTTCTTAAGAAGTAAAGCAGAAACTTTTTTCCCCAAGGGGAGTTTATTTATTTATTTCCCAAACACAAGCTGCAGGAGAAGAGGGAAATTTTCTCATTAAAGTTACATCCCTGCAGTTAGTTCAATTACTTGATATATGCAGAAGATGTTGTAAATTTAAAGATTTAAATAGCTTACAAAGATGCCAGAGGCTCCATCAGTTAATTTCCTTAATTTATGGATATATTTTTTTTTAGCTCAGCTTCTGAAGTGGGAGGGAAAAGAAGAAGAAGACAAAGAGAAGTAGGTCATTGGATAGAGATCTATCAGGGTCAGGATTCCCTGCCTGTTTCTACTGCATCCATCAGAACAACTTGAGATTTTGGGGCAATCTTTGCCATTCCAGACTGCAAGCAAGGGAAGCTTCCGGATACAGTTCTGGGGGAAATCTGGATCTGCAGAGGATCCTATTTGTAAACACCAATTTCTATGCCGGGGGGGGGGGGGGGAAACTCCTCAACAGTGGGTATTCAAGGAGGTCAATCAATCAGAATAGAGCTGGAAGGGACCTTGGAAGTCTTCTAGTCCAGGGGTCTCCAACCTTGGCAACTTTAAGACTTGTGGACTTCAACTCCCAGAATTCCTCAGTGAAACCATGCTGGCTGCAGTATTCTGAGAGTTGAAGTCCACAAGTCCTAAAGTTGCCAAGGTTGGACAGCCCTGTTCTACTCCAACCACCTGCTCAAGCAGGAGACCCTATACCAGTGGTGGCGAACCTTTTTCGGCTCGCGTGCCGAAAAAGGGGGGCGCTCGCGTGCCGACACCCATTCCCTCCCCCCCATGCATGCGCACAACACCCCCCCATGCTGCCTCCTGCGCATACGCACACACCCCCACCCCCGCACAGGCCCACTTACCGGAGCCTGGAACGACGAAACGGAGCCTGGAACGATGAAACCGGCAAACCGGAAGTGCGAAAAAACGCACTTCCGGTTTGCCGGTATGCTGTTTTTTGCACTCCGGAGGGTTCAGGGAAGCTCCCTGAAGCTCCGGAATGCAAAAAACTACAAAACGGACAAACCGGAAGTGCGGAAAAGTGCACTTCTGGTTTGTCCGTTTTGTAGTTTTTTGCATTCCGGAGCTTCAGGGAGCTTCCCTGAACCCTCCGGAGTGCAAAAAACAGCACACCGGCAAACCGGAAGTGCGTTTTTTCGCACTTCCGGTTTGCCAGTGGGAACCCTCGTGTGCCGGCTTCTATGGCTCCGCGTGCCAGCTCTGGCACGCGTGCCATAGGTTCGCCACCACGGCCCTATACCATTTCAGACAAGTGATATCCAGTCTCTTCTTTAAAATCTCCACTTCTGATGGCAAGCTCTTCCACTGGTTAATTGTCCTCACTGTCAGGAAGTTTCTCCTTAATTCCAGGTTGCTTCTCTCCTTGATTAGTTTCCATCCGTTGTTTCTTATCCTCCCCTCTGGTGCTTTGGAGAATAGATTGACTCCCTCTTCTTTGTGGCAGCCCCTCAAATACTGGAATACTGCTATCATAAAAAGAGGTAGCAAGTAGCAATGTACTGTAGGACGTTAGCACCCACCCCTCTCCTAGAAAAATGAAATTCTAGGAAATATTAAAAAGGCAGAATATTTATTTATTTAATTATTTACTTGCATTTCTTTGCTGCCCAACTCCCAAAGGACTCTGGGCGGCTTAACAACATTTGCAAATACAAAAGCATAAAAATAAGTAAAAACAATTACAACAATTTAAAAACCCATGCGTTTCCCTTCGTGGCCAGAGCTCGCTAATTTCGGTCGTAAGATCAAACGGCCTCAAGCCTGTCAGAAGAGCCAGGTCTTAACTGCCTTACGGAAGGCCAATAGGGTGGGGGCAGTCCGTGTCTCCGGAGGTAGCTGGTTCCAGAGGGCCGGGGAAGCCACAGAGAAGGCCCTCCCCTGCGGGCCCGCCAGCCGGCATTGTTTAGCTGACGGGACCTGGAGGAGGCAGACTCTGTGGGATCTCTTCGGTCGCTGGGAGCTGTGTGGCAGAAGGCGGTCTCAAAGATAGCCTGGTCCTAAGTCATGTAGGGCTTTAAAGGTAATAACCAACATCTTGAATTGTGTCTGGAGACCAATAGGAAGCCAGTGCAGCTCGCGGAGGATTGGTGTAGTGTGGGTGTACCTAGGTGCACCCACGATAGCTCGCGCGGCTGCATTCTGGACTAGTTGTAGTCTCCATTCAGGGGTAGCCCCATGTAGAGTGCGTTGCAATAATCTAATTGTGAGGTGACAAGGGAATGATTGACTGAGGAGAGCCTCTCGATCCAAGTAGGGTCACAATTGGTGCACCAGACAGAGTTGTGCAAAGGTCCCCCTAGCTACAGCTGTCAGATGTTGATCTAATTTCAGCTGTGGGTCTAGGAGGACACCCAAATTACGAACCCATTCTGAGGGGGACAATTTCTCCCCCGCAAGAGTCAAGGATGGACAGTTGACATAGTCTTTGGGAGACAATATCCACAGCCATCCGGTCTTGTCTGGGTTAAGTCTGAGCCTGTTGACTTCCATCCAGACCCTCACGGCCTCAAGGCACCGGCACATCACATCCACTGCTTCACTGAATTGACGTGGGATGGAGATATATAACTGGATATCATCCACATATTGCTGATACCTCACCCCAAATCTTCGGATGACCTCACCCAGTGGTTTCATGTAAATATTAAATAGGAGGGGAGAGAGAACCGAGCCCTGAGGCATCCCACAAACGAGGGGTCTAGGGGTCGATCTCTGTCCTCCTACCAACACTGACTACGATCAACCAGAGAGAGAACCACTGTAACACGGTGCCTCCTAGCCCCAACTCTCTTAGTCGTCCCAGAAGGATACCATGGTCAATGGTATCGAAAGCCGCTGAGAGGTCAAATAGCACCAAGATAGAGGAGTGACCCCCATCTCGGGCTCGCCAGAGATCATCCATCAGTGCAACCAAAGCAGTTTCCGTACTGTAACCAGGCCTGAACCCAGATTGAAAAGGGTCCAGATAATCCGTTTCATCCAATAACTGTAGGAGTTGAAGTGCAACCACTTTCTCAACAACCTTTCCTATAAAGGGTAGGTTGGAGACTGGATGAAAGTTCTTTAATTCAGCTGGATCCAGGAAAGGCTTCTTAGAAGGGGTCGCACAACCGCCTCCTTTAGCAGTTGCAGGAAGGACCCCTCACTCAAGGACGCGTTGATTAACGCCTGGAGCCAGCCTCATGTCACCCCCCTGCTGGCCGAAACCAGCCAGGAGGGGCACGGGTCAAACAAACAAGTGGAGGAACTCATCGCTCCTATTGCCTTGTCCACTTCCTCAGGGGTCACAGATTCAAAATTATCCTATATAACAGGACTAAGACCTACCTCTGTCGTCTCGATACATCCCTGGATGAGAAATGGAGAAACATGTTTTTTTTAGGCAGGAAGCAGATTCACTCTTAATAGCCCCCACCCTCCTCAATAGCCCACAGCAGATGACAGCACTTAAGAGATAAATAGATAGCTAGGTCTATTCATAAGCAAATACCCTCACCCAGGGGTGGGTTCTAACTTACCTTGCTACCAGTTCGCTTCCTCCCACGCTGCATGGGTGTGCCACGTGGGCGCGCGCGCATGTGCAGTGCCGGAAAAAAATCCCCAAAACAAGATGGCGACCGCATGCACAGTGCCAGAAACTCGGCTTCTGCGCATGCTCAGAAGAAAAAGAAAAACAAATTAAAAAAAACAGAAAAAAAAAAGCTGAAAACAAGATGGCAACCGCATGCACAGTGTGGAAACTCGGCTTCTGCACATGCTCAGAAGAAAAAAAAACAAAAAAATTGAATTAAAAAAAATTAGAAAAAAGATGGCAGCGCCCACGGACCGGCACCTACAGAACCGGGTCAGTGATGTCATCATGATGTCACCAGCGGGTCGCTACCGGTTCGGGCAAACTGGTCCGAACCGGGAGAAACCCACCCCTGCCCTCACCAAGATCCAACAAAGGTAGGATTAGCCCTCAGCCATAATAGGAATTGCCCAAAGCCCTTTCATTACATCATCACCCAGCAAGATTCAACCAAGCTTGGGACACAAGACACTACAAAGTTACCCCTGCATGGCCCCATGGGAGTCTGACAACCAATCAGAGTACATTTCTTATACAGGAACAGGAAGCTCCAAGGCGGGGCCCAAGAGGGGTATAAATCTCTCCCCCTCTCTCACCCATGTGCTCTTTTTTTTGCCCAAGACCTCAAACCATGTGATCCTGTCCACCATTAAACCATCTTTCCAAATAGCCTCCCCGTTTCCAGTGTCTTTCTCCCCACTTGGAACTGAACCCAGATGGACATTTCTTCCAAGAGTACTTTATTCAGTTTCAGAAGATCTGTCTGCCATGGTACGTCCAGAAAGAATTGTCTGAAACTCGGGAGAATCTTGGTCACTTACCTCAGCAATGCTGAGTGGGACAAGAGGACAACCCGAGCCACTTTTGTGCATGAGGCATGTGGCAGTTGAGTGGTGCAAAGTGCAAAGCCTTCTCTTTAGTACGGACTTCTTGCTGTGTTTATCTGTGGAAGTAAGACCACACCTAGAGTACCGCATCCAGTTTTGGTCACCACACTATAAAAAAGATGTTGAGACTCTAGAAAGAGTGCAGAGAAGAACAACCAAGATGTTTAGGGGACTGGAGGCTAAAACATACGAGGAACGGTTGCAGGAACTGGGCATGGCTAGTCTAGTGAAGAGAAGGACCAGGGGAGACATGATAGCAGTCTTCCAATATTTGAGGGGCTGCCACAGAGAGGAGGGGGTCAAGCTATTCTCCAAAGCACCTGAAGGCCAGACAAGGAATAATGGATGGAAACTAATCAAGGAGAGATTCAACCTGGAAATAAGGATAAATTTTCTGACAGTGAGAACAATCAACCAATGGAACAGAAGTTGCCTTCGGAAGTTGTGGGAGCTTCATCACTGGAGGCTTTCAAGAAGAGACTGGACTGCCATTTGTCAGAAATGATGTAGGGTCTCCTGCTTGGCGGGGGGGGGGGGCAAGGATTGGCCTTTGTGCCTCAAGTCAATTGACCAAACCAATGTTATCAGAGAACCCCACTTAAATTTCCTAATCCCTTCTAGTTAATGTGACAAGTATCCCTCAAGTAATTGTGGTAATACCTACCAAGCTGAAACATACTGTTGTGACTATGCAATAGATTCACCCTTTCCCAAAAGACAGAAGCAATAAAGAACAAAAGTAGGATTTGGACAAATATAAGAGAGGTTGAAGTTGGTGTCATATAAGTGCAAGGCAGTTCATAGGTGGACACAAACCTAAGTACAGGTACTCCTTGACTTACGACAACAATTGAGCCCCAAATTCCTGTTGTTAAGTGAGACAATTGTTGAGTGAGTTTTGCCCCATTTTACAACCTTTCTTGCCACAGTTGTTAAGTGAATCACTGCAGTTGATAAGTTAGTAACCCGGTTGTTAAGTGAATCTGGAAATCCACCTATTGTACATGTGATGGCCGATCCCCGGAATCTCTTCTATTACATTCGTATGCCCCCACTATCGAGACATAAGATCAAGATTCATCTCCCCTATTTCCCAGAGATTCCCTGGTGCACCGGATCTGTTCAGCCTTTATTTCCTACTCCAAGATATAGACCCTAATATAACCTCAAAGGTGGCAAAAAAATTTGCTGCAGTCGTGGCTGGAAAAAAACAGAGGAAAAGACGGGTAACCCCTACGGCAGAGGATCACCAGTATTGATGGTATAGATTGTAGTAGATGGTGTACTGTCACATGATCTATCTATATTTGTAAAATTTACCCCCCTTTTTATGTGTATTTTAAATTGGTCTCCAACCGCAATAAAATCTATCTATCTGTCTATCTATCTATCTATCTATCTATCTATCTATCTATCTATCTATCTATCTATCTATCTATCTATCTATCTATCTATCTATCTATCTATCTATGTGAATCTGGCTTCTCCACTGACTTCGCTTGTCAGAAAGTCACAAAATGGGGATCACATGACTCCAGGACACTGCAATGGTCATAAGTTGCCAAGCGTCTGAATTTTGATCACATGATCATGAGGATGAGGTCATAAATCACTTTTCTCAGTGCTGTTGTAACCTTGAACGTCACTAAATGAACTATTGTAAGTCAAGGACTCCCTGTAATCAGAGGGTAGATCAGGCATGTTGGCCACCTGGGCCCATCTGGTTAATAGGTTCTACCAGTGGTGAAATCCAATTTTTTTTACTACTAGTTCTGTGGGTGTGGCTTGGTGGCCGTGGCAGGGAAAGGATACTGCAAAATCTCCATTCCCACCCCTCTCTGGGGCCAGCCAGAGGTAGTATTTGTCAGTTCTCCGAACTACTCAAAATTTCCGCTACCGGTTCTCCAGAACGTGTCAGAACCTGCTGGATTTCACCCCTGGGTTCTATTTTTTTGCTGCCCTTTGCCAACCACCATTAAAACTCCCTGAGGTTCAGAAAGAAGTAAAGAGCCATCAGTATGGGTAGTCCTGAGGGCATAATCCTCCATAAACCCCATCAGGCCCTTTGTAAACCAGCTATATTGGCTACTCTGCTGGTAGTGAATTCCCTCTCTACCTGGTAAAAATACATTTTTATTGTTTTTATTTTTATACTTATAATGTACACTGAAGACGGCATTTAATTTCGTTGTACCATATGCAATGACAATAAACTAAAGTAAAGTAAACTAAACTAATTTCCGTTTTGTGATCCTAATCTCCATGCATTTAGTTTTAATGACTGACCTTGAGTTTCTGTGAGAGAAGAATGCTTCTTTCTCATTCTATGGCTTTATCACATGTGTGATTTCCTCTGTCTGATGTGTCTCCCATTAGCCCTCCTTTGTCCTATACTAAAGAAGTCAATTGCCATAATCTTTCCTTATAATGAAGGAGCGGTTTGGTTTGTCCTTTTTTTCTGGAGCTTTGTAAAATCCTTTCTAAAAGGCCCCTGCTCTCTGGAACCAACTAACCTCCCCTCCCCATCCGAATTATCCCCACCTTGCTGGCCTTCCGAAAAGCCATCAAGACGTGGCTCTTCCTGCAGGCGGGGTGATTTTGAGACTACTCTCCCCCATGTATGCATGGTGTTGTATGTCGTTTTTAAACTTTTTAAAAATTGTTTTTAATAATTTTAATGTTTAGTTGTTCCTTAAAATGTTGTACGCCGCCCTGAGTCCTCAGGGAGTAGGGCGGCATAGAAGAACATCTAGACAGATAGATAGATAGATAGATAGATAGATAGATAGATAGATAGATAGATAGATAGATAGGTAGGTAGGTAGGTAGGTAGGTAGGTAGGTAGGTAGGTAGGTAGGTAGGTAGGTAGGTAGGTAGGTAGGTAGGTAGATAGATAGATAGATAGATAGATAGATAGATAGATAGATAGATAGATAGATAGATAGATAGATAGATAGATAGATAGATAGATAGATAGATAGATAGATAGATAGATAGATAGATAGATAGGATGCAAGACTTGGATGGTAAACAATATTCCTAGAAAGGGCATTATTAGATTGGTGGCTCAGCCACAAATCTTGGATGAAATCACACTGAACAATTTTGATTGGGAATCTGAGGACACCAATTGGTTTGGCTCTCCCAAAAGTTTAAATCCATGCAGTCCGCTGTCCATACAAGCTCCCCACCAGCCCAGTTCCTATCACTGTATAGATGAGGTTCAGTGTATGTGCCTATGTGTGCTCACATATTTGACCTACATTTTTCTTTTACTTATTTATTTATTTATTTAAATAGATTTGTATGCCGCCCAACTCCCAGGGGACTCTGGGCGGCTAACAACATGTCAAATCCATTATTGAAATATAAAATCACATAGCAGTTAAAAATTATAAAAGTTAAAAAACATCCAACATTCATGACCAGGGGGGAGACCCAAATATAATCTGATTGGTCTCACTTTCACCCCGCCTGCCGGAAGAGCCAAGTTTTTATTGCTTTACGGAAGGCCAGCAGGGTGGGGATAGTCCTGATCTCTGGAGGGAGTTGGTTCCAGAGGGAGGGAGCTCTAACATACAATCTGTATGTTAGTCTCAGGGTCCCTCCTGAAAGACCCTGACTGGGGAAGAGGTCTACCTGTTTTCCTAAGGATACCAGAAACTAGAAATTAGATCTGTTCTGGGACACTTCATGAAGGACCCCTTTGATGAATTGCAGGTTAATTATGTGAACAGTCCAGCTGAAAGATGGAGGGGTTGTGGAAAGATCAGTTCCCACCATTCCCAGGATGGTAAAGTGCATAAAATTACAATACAAACCATTGTAAAGTGTTGTCCTCCTACATGAGCACAAAAAAGGAGTATTGCCTCTGCAGTCCTATCTTCCTGCCTTTAATAGGGCCAAGCCACCTGATGCCCTTCAGGGATTTAGCACTAACAATTTAACTCCATTAACTCAAACCCCAATGGCCAAATGGCAAGGTTTTGTGGGAGTTGTAGTCCAAATAATCTGGAAGACACAATAAGTTTCAGTAATCAAGTTTCTCACAACAAGACAGTAGGAGTGAAATAAACCATCTAAACCTTCTGCCTAATTAGACTTTGAACCGAGTAGACTAAAATAGGGTTTTTTTTAAAAAAAAATCATGGCTCATTTTAAATGTTTACCACATAGAAAAGGTGTTATGTTTATCTGAATCAGCTGGATGCATATTTAAAGCTGCAAAAATGTTCAGGCATAAGGCATGTTTTCTGTTTTACAGACCTCTATTATGCTGCGATTCTTTCTTCTTTCTGTTGTTTTAGGATCCAGCATGTCAGTACAATGAATATATACATATGAATTAATACTTAAAAGCACAATGCCAACTAAACAGTATCATGGAGAAACATTGCAATATGATTAAGTATTGGTGTTTTCAGTCTAACATTTCTTTTCCCACTAGATGAAGTTTCTAAGATTTTCAAGGTACATGTCAAGGACAGGTTTATAAATGGATTTTTATTTATTCACAACTTGGAGACTAATTGCTTCTCTTTGCCTGAAGGCCAAGAGATGGGTTTTAATATGACACTTCAAAAGTATTCATAGAGCCACTGAGATACTAAAGTGTCATTGTTTTAAGAAAGAAATCTCAGGATGGTACTTGTGACCCTGAAAATAACATCTTTCACCACTACGATAGGATTTTTCCCCGAGTTTCAGTTAAAAGCTCAACTATTTAAAACCATACAAAGGAAACTACCACTCTGTATTGTGTTGAAATCAAGAAGACAAAAAAATTAAAATATAGTTACCCAACTTCAGCACAAAACTCCTATGTCCTTAAAAACTTCATCCAGATTCATGATAAAAAATTACTGTGGAAATAAAATATTACTGATGAGGATATTAGGGCGAAACAAAGTTTATGCAAGAGGTGCATTGTTTTTATTTTTATACTTTATCAATATCATTATTATCTGACACATTAACTATTTAAGGATATAAAGCATATGTATTAGTTTAGATTACTTTGAAGACAACATTTTAGTTGCCAGTAGCATTTTTTTTTGTAGAATTCGTTCTCTTGGTGCTGATAAATATTTCAATTAAGACAAGATGTTTTTTATGCTATTCTTGTTAAGCTGAAGTTCTACAAGTTGGGGACATTTTAGGGTTGCTCTCGGTGGCTGTGTTCAAAAGTTCTGTGTATATAAATTTATTTATTTAGAAAATGTATATACCGTATTTTTCGGAGTATAGGACGCACCGGAATATAGGACGCACCTTAATTTGGGGGGAGCAAAACAAGAAAAAAACAATTCTGCCATACCTAGCATTCAATACTTTAGCAAGTGACTGTGGTATGCCCCCCTCCCTCTCCCTCTCCCTCTCCCTCCCCCCTCTTCCTCCCTCCCTCTCTTTGAAATAAATCTGCTGGCTTTGGTGGGGTTTCTATGGACACAAGGCTTTTTAGAAAAATTTGTTACACTCAAGTAATGTTTTATTTCACATTACCCATTAGCTGTAATGTGGCAGTTGAATCCATCATAATAGGGTTATTTTTTTTAAAAAAAAGATGAATGTCTTTTCTTTCCTTGAGTGCCCTGCTCCCTCCCCGATTCCAAAATTGGAGGGAGGACTTTTTGCACGCTGCTCAGGGCGTTGCATTGCAGCCTCTGCTGCCGCGGGGGTCTCTGCCTGAGAAGGACCCTCGATCAGCCATCTCCAGGGAGCCACCCCCGTCCTCAGGAGGCAGCGGCCCCTTTAAGAGTGAAGGAGCTTTTTTATTTTTTATTTCCCTCCTTCCAGCCTGAGCCAGCCGATCGAGAGCCTGCCGGCAATGACAGCGCACCACAGACGTTCGTGGAGGGGGGGGGAGGTGATCGCTTGCCATTGCCGCCGCCGCGCAGGTATTGGCGGGTTGGAGGGTCCTTGTCCTGCTGCTGCCCCAAGGAAGCTGCGGAGCTGAAGTAGCCTCCACCAACCTGCCAGCTCGCCACTCTGCCTGGGGAGGAAAGCGTATTCAGGTGGCAGCGCTGCGATCCCCTCCCCGATTCCAAAAGGCTGAGTGGCGAGCTGGCAGGTGGGTGGAGGCTTCTTCAGCTCTGCAGCTTCCTTGGGGCAGCAGCAGGACAAGGACCCTCCAACCCACCAATACCTGCATGGCGGCGGTGGTGGCAAGCGATCACCTCCCCCCTCCCCTCCACGAACGTCTGTGGCACGCTGTCACTGCCGGCGGGCTCGCGATCGGCCGGCTCAGGCTGGAAGGAGGGAAATAAAAAAATTAAAAAGCTCCTTTACTCTTAAAGGGGCCGCTGCCTCCTGAGGACGGGGGTGGCTCCCTGGAGGTGGCTGATCGAGGGTCCTTCTCGGGAAAGAAGAGCATCGCGTTTCTGGTGGCGGGCAGTGCCGGTTGCACGCCCCGTTTTTGGAATCGGGGAGGGGATCGCAGCGCTGCCGCCTGAAAACGCTTTCCTCCCCAGGCTGAGTGGCGGGCTGGCAGGTGGGGGGGGTGGGGGCTACATTCGGAGTATAAGACGCACCCAGTTTTTGACCCTCTTTTTGGGAGTAAAAAGGTGCATCTTATACTCCGAAAAATACGGAGGCTTTACAAACAATAAAAACACAGTAAAAAGTACAAATCTTGAAAGTAGTCATTTATAATCTCATAATTTTGGAAATTATCAATATGAATATGAATTTTAAAACAAAATTTGTGAAATTGTTTAGAAAAAAGACTGAGATAATTAATGAGGGATACAAGGATCATGAGAGGTTGTGAGAGTGGAATAGAACACATTTTAATATTTACAATATAGTACTCGGACACTGGAGGTCTTCTAGTCCAACCCAAAATCAGGCAAGAGACACTATACCATTTCAGACAAATGGTTGCTCGATCACATATAATCTTGATTTTATCCCTCTGTTGATGCAGCCTAGGACTGGATTGGCTTTTTGGCAGCTGCAATAGACTGCTGGCTCATATTTAAGTGATTGTCAACTAAGACTCCAAAGATCCCTCTCACCGTTACTACTATTGAGTCAGGTACCACCTGTTCTACACCTGTGCATTTAGGTTTTCTTGCCTAAGTGTAAAACCTTACTTTTACCACTGAACTACACTTTGTTGGATAGGCTCCAGTGTTCAAGTCTGTGTCTCCTAAAAGATCCTTCTAGATCTTTTCATTTTCATTCATTTTGATAGTGTCCCGATCAAATCTTAGGAGGGAAAATGGACTAAGAAGAAAAAGCAAAATTTGAAAGAGAGGAGAATTAAAAAAAGAACACTTGAAGACAGAGAAATTCAGAATCCCAATGGAACATATTGGAAGGTAGCTTAATTTCCCAACCAAGTGGGAACTGAATGTAGGGGAGGTTGAGGAAAATGTTTGGAAGACACGGCAAAAGTGCCCCAGAGGTTCGCAGAGTTACATTGATGGGAACTGAAATAAAAATGCTTGCTTGGTGGTAAATTAAAATAAGACAAGCTGTGGATGGATTAATCCTACTGCAAAAATAATCACAGAAAGATATTTCATAATGTATACAGGTAGTCCTCGATATATACCAGTTCATTTAGTGACAGTTGAAATTTACAATGGGATTGGAAAAAGTGACACATTTATAACCGTTATTCTGTCCCAGAGTCATGTTTTTTTTATAACCTTCTGATGAGCAAAGTCAATGGGGAATTTAATTTAATTTAATTTAATTAAAAGTTCTTATAGGCCGCCCAATCCCGTAGGACTCAGGGCGGCATACAACAGAGATAAGAACGATACAATAAAATAGCATTTTAAAAACATTACGTTTCGTTTAAAAACCATTCAGCCGAGGTGACGCAGTGGTTAAAATGCAGCACTGCAGTCCAGCAGTTCAGCTGTTCAAATCTCACCGGCTCAAGGTTGACTCAGCCTTCCATCCTTCCGAGGTGGGTAAAATGAGGACCCAGATTGTTGGGGGCAATATGCTGAACCCTGTAAACCGCTTAGAGAGGGCTGTAAAGCACTATGAAGCGGTATATAAGTCTAAGTGCTATTGCTATTGCTATTCATACATGGGGGAATCCTCTCTTCACCCCGCCTGCCAGAAGAGCCATGTTTTTACTGCTTTGCGGAAAGCCAATAGGGTAGGGATAGTCCGGATCTCTGGTGAGAGTTGGTTCCAGAGAGACAGGGCTCCCACAGAGAAGGCCCTCCCCCGTGGGCCCACCAACCGACATTGTTTGGCTGATGGGACCTGGAGGAGGCCCACTCTGTGGGACCTAACTGGTCGTAGGGAGGTATGTGGCAGGATGTGGTCCCGAAGGTAACCTGGCCCTGAGCCATGTAGGGCTTTAAAGGTCAAAACCAACACCTTAAATTGCAACCTTACTTATCTGGGAAGCCAGATTCACTTAACAACCAGGTTACTAATTTATCTGTTGCAGTGATTCACTTAACAACTGTGGCAAGAAAGGTCGTAAAATGGGGCAACACTCAACTAATGTCTTACTTAACCACAGAATCTTTGAGCTCAATTGTGGTTCTAAGTTGAAGACTACCCGTATATACAGAAAAGGCTAAGTTGCACGAAATGTAATCAGGTAGACCAAGGAAAGTTTGTGGCTAAGAAAAAGAATAATTTTGATGGAATTAAAAAGAAAACCTGGGAAGTGGGTGACGAGAGCTAAATAAGGAGCCTCTAACAAAATGAATGGAATTAAAAACAAAAGCAATGAGATAATTTGAGATCAACCCAGTGAGAGGAAGCAGGAAGCAGTATATGTAAGATGTGCTATGAGAAAGCTATAAGGCAGTAAGTAGAACTAGTGCTGTATGGAAGCAGTTGGCTGGCTGGTTCCCTCGTCTGCATGAAAGTTGCATCTCTGCTGGATGGTGGAAAGAAGGCTGCAACGGGTTATCTTATACAAAGGGAAAAGCAATACCATTGAATGCAAAAAGTGTAGGGCAGGGGTGTCAAACTTGCGAAGACATGTCACGTGACGCATCACAACTCCCCCCCCTTCGCTAAAATGGGGGTGGGCGTGGCCAGTGTGTGACCCATCTAGCCTGTGGGCTGCGAGTTTGACATCCCTGGTGTAGGGGATTCGTTTATCAAGCGGCCCTGGGAAGGTGTTTGCAGAATCCTGAAGTGAAAATGAGCAAAACTTGGGAAGCGTAGAACAGGTTGTGAGAGCCAGTTTGGGGTAATATAGATAGTCCTCAACTTACAACAGTTCATTTAGTTGACTGTTTGAAGTTACAACGGCACTGAAAAAAGTGACAGGACTGTTTTTCACACTTACGACTATTGCAACCTCCCCATTGTCACATGATCAAAATTCAGATGCTTGGCAACTGACTCATATTTTTGACGGTTGCAGAATTTCCGGGATAATGTGATCTCCTTTTGCGACCTTTGTGAATTCTCCAACACTGGAAGTTTTTAAGAAGAGATTGGACAACCATTTGTCTGAAATGGTATAGGGTTTCCTGCCTGAGCAGGGGGTTGGACTAGAAGACCTCCAAGGTCCCTTCCAACTCTGCTATTCTATTCTATTCTATTCTATTCTATTCTATTCTATTCTATTCTATTCTATTCTATTCTATTCTATTCTATTCTATTCTATTCCATTCCATTCCATTCTTATTATGTTCTCTACTCTACTCTACTCTACTCTACTCTACTCCACTCCACTCCACTCCACTCCACTCCACTCCACTCCACTCCACTCCACTCCACTCCACTCCACTCCACTCTAACCTTCTGACAAGCAATGTCAATGGGGAATCTGGATTCACTTAACAACTGTGGCAAGAAAAGTAAAATGGAGCAGATATTTGGGGCTCAATTGTGGTCATACGTCAAGGATTACCTGTAGTTAAAGGCACCAGGCTAGGCATTGGGAGATGATAAATACTAGCCTTAAGCACAGAGCTAGCTTAGTGACCTTGGGCAAATCCCTTTCTCTCAGCCCTGGGAAGGATGCAATGGCAAATCACTTCTGAAAAACCTTGTTAAGTCAACTGCAGGAAGCTACCAGGAGTGAAACAGGCATGGACATGTGCATACAGATGAAAAGAATAAGAATAAATGAGGTATTTAGTGAATGGTACAGAACTGAGAGGGAATAAGAGCATGATGTGTGATTATCCCTTGGTTTTTAAAATGTATTGATGGATTTTGTGATTAAGTTAGAGATATGTGGATTTGGTACAGAAAAATGTATATATATTTGTATGCAAAATGTCAAGCTGTTTGCTGAAACCCTGATGTTTTTACAATATACTGTATAAGCCAATATATATTGCATAAGATGCAATGAGGAACATGGATTTAAAACTGAAGACAAGGTAGTTGTGTTTGACTGGGAAAATTGAAGGAATGGCAAGTACTGTATATATATAAATGGTGAAAAACTCAAGCAAGTTGATTAAATTGTATACCTTGGTACATTTACTAAATATGGGGGAAATGGATGAAGACAAATTAATAAAAGTATAAATGCTGGTAGAAAAGTAGTGTGTAATATGTAGTGGTTGTGAGTATGAGTATTTTTGCAATAGTGGCAAATGAATATTTGTTGAAATAAGGAAACTGGTTTGTCTAAGATTCCTTCCCCTTTATTATATGGAAATGAGAGCGGAATACAGCGGCGAAGGGACGATTAAGAAAGAAAGATGGTAAATCAAGAAGATTGAAGCAAACATGAATGGCTGATGAATGAATGTGGATGGAATATAAAAATGAATGACCATTAAGAAAACAAAATACTGAGGCTATTTGATCCCATAATGAATAAAAAGTGGATTACCAACGCGTGGGAAAAATAAAGGGAATTTTAGAAAGGGGAAGACCAAAAAAAGATTTGACTGAATGGAATTTATGTGAACCTCAGAAAGTTACGTGAGGATGTGATGGAAGTTAGGATGGTTTTGTAAGGATGGTAAAGAGCCGAGGTGGTGCAGTGGTTAGAGTGCAGCACTGCAGGCTACTTCAGCTGACTGCTAGCTGCAGTTCAGCTGTTCAAATCTCACCAGGCTCAAGGTTGACTCAGCCTTCCACCCTTCTGAGGTCGGTAAAATGAGGACCCAGATTGTTGGGGGCAATATGCTGAACTCTGTAAACCACTTAGAGAGGGCTGTAAAGCACAATGAAGCGGTATATAAGTCTAAGTGCTATTGCTATTGCTAAAATGTGGAGAGAGATATATAGAGCTCATTTAGCAACTGCCTCGTGTAGCCACCATTCACAGTTAAAGCAATGATGAAAAAGTAACTTTATGACCAATTCTCACATTTATAACCTTTGCAGCTCTGTAAAGCAAAAGAAAGCTGAAATAGCAATAGCAATAGCCCTTAGACTTATACACTGCTTCACAGTGCTTTACAGCCCTCTCTAAGCGGTTTACAGAGTTCAGCATATTGCCCCCAACAATCTGGGTCCTCATTTTACCCACCTCGGAAGGATGGAAGGCTGAGTCAACCTTGAGCCGGTGAGATTTGAACTGCCAAATTGCAGGTAGTCAGCAGAAGTAGCCTGCAATACTGCATTCTAACCACTGCACCACCCACCCACCCCCAGCTATCAAAGTGGATCCTGGGCGCTGCGCTGCAATGGAGAAATGGGCAACAGAGTGGCCAGCGCGAGGGAAGAAGAAGGCCGCTTTCCATCTTTCTTCTCCCTGCTCCTCCTCCTTCCCTTGTGCCAGCTGCTCCGTTGCCCGTTTCTCCATTGTAGCGCAGCGCTCAGGATCCACTTTGATAGCAGGGGGGTGGTAATAATTTGCCTGGCCAAATTAACCCCGCAGTGTCCCCTACATTGGGCCCAGCTTCAATCGTGCTGCCAACTTAATTCCTCACCCCTCTCACATTTGCCCACAGACTGATGCTGACCAACACCCCCTGTATGCAGCTACATGGGGAGGGGGGAGTCCCTCCTTCCACTTCCCCCCAATTCTTCACCTTCCAGCATGAGCTCTCGGGAGCATCAACTCCTTGTCTCTATGGTACCCCCCCCCTGTTCCTCGGAAACCTCGCCTCTTAAAGGAGCCGCGTCCAGAAGGCTGAAACGACCTTGAGACCAACATGCAGATAAGGACCCTCGGAAACAGCCTTTTGGCAAAGGGTGGAAATTTAACAACTGATTCGCCCAGGGTCATGTTGCCCGTTGCGGGAGGCTCGTCCCGCATGTGTGGTGGAGCTAGAGGATGGGGATGGGCCGTGCTTCCCAAGACCCTGGGTGAATTGGTTATTAAATTATTTGAGTCCCACCACTGAGGATACTCATATCAGTTGCTCAGTGAAGGGGCAAAACACTTAAGTTGTAATAAAAGGGTGGCACAATTCCATTATTTTTTCTCTGCCTTTTCTCTTTTTTTCTCTGCCTTGAGAGACTGCCACAAAGAAGAGGGGGTCAAATTATTCTCCAAAGCACCAGAAGGCAGGACAAGAAACAATGGTTGGAAACTAACCAAAGAGAGAAGCAACCTGGAATTAAGGAGAAACTTCCTAACAGTGAGGACAATTAACCAGTGGAACAACTTGCCATCAGAAGTTCTGGGTGCTTCATCACTGGAGGTTTTCAAGAAGAGACTGGACAGCTACTTGTCTGGAATGGTATAGGCCATATACTATAGGGCAGTGGTGGCCAACCTTAAGCATACCATCCGCCAAATTTTTTCACAGACGAGTTCCGATCCGCCATTTATTATTTATTTATTTTTTTGGTCGTTTTTGTATGCCGCCCCATTCCCGTAGGACTCAGGGCGGCCATACAACTTTCTTTCTTTCTTTCTTTCTTTCTTTCTTTCTTTCTTTCTTTCTTTCTTTCTTTCTTTCTTTCTTTCTTTCTTTCTTTCTTTCATTCTTTCTTTCTTCTTTCTTTCTTTCTTTCTTTCTTTCTTTCTTTCTTTCTTTCTTTCTTTCTTTCTCAAAATTTTTTATTTTCTCCATCACAAAAGTCAGTATCTTATTCAATACTTGCCTCATCAGTCATCAGTCTGTTCTACTTTATTCCATTACACTCCCCTCTTTCTATCTCCAACTTCTCCTCCTACTTTCTAACTCCTTCCCTCCTCAACCCTCTCTACACCTTCTCTTCCTCCCCTTCTACTTCCTCTTTCACTTTCTTTGCCTTTCCTTGAGTGCTTTTATACTAAACTCATTTTATATTTGACAGACTGATGCTAATCTCAATTTTAAACTAATCATATCTCTTTTTTTAAAAAAAACATCATTATAGTTATATTATTATTTTTTTATGTTATACTCTCTTCTAGGTACATGCTGCTATTTCCATCTTACCTCCCCCAAAAAAGAAAAAAAATCTAATTTCTAGTTTTGTCATCTGGGATACGCACCAGTTAATTCCAAATTTCCATCCAAATTGATCACTATTCGCTTAACTTTCCAAGATAGTTACTGTCTCCTGCTTCTTAATTTTAAGCCAAATTGCTTCCTTTAATTCTTTAATCTCTTTATTAATCGCTTCTGTTTTTTATCCTTTGTTCTATCAAAAAACTAAATGCCCAATTATTCTTTTAATTTCTCATATTAATCATCAAAATTCTGTCTAATTTTATCCACTCTATAAATATTGAACAAGTAGTAAAGAAAAATGAAAATATAAAAAGGAAAGGAAAAAATCCAAATCAATTAACTTATCAACTCTCAGCTTAATAAATTTTAAAGTAATTAACATTCATAATATTTCCTGTTCATTATTTAATATTTAAGTAATTTCCCTTAAATTCTAGTGATATTTATTCCATATTTCTCTTATTGTCATTGTTTTATCCACATTATTCCAAAAGATTCAACATTATAAATCTTTATAAAAAGAACAAAAGAGAGAAGAAAAAAAATAATCGTAGAATTTCTAACGAGTTATATTACTTATACACAATCATAATATATCGTTTCATTTACTAATCATCAAAATTCTTTCTAAATTTATTCAATTGCATATTCAACTCTTAAAATAATACATTTTTCCCCTTTAAGATTTTTCATTTGAACAAATTTCATATGTGAAAAAATAAATTGAAATGAAAAAAATACACAATCATAATACATCTTTTGAGCTCTAATACTTATATTTATCATTCATACTTCTCATCTTAATTAACTTTGTTATATCTAAAATATCAAATCTTTTAATTTGTTAAACAATATTAATCTGTATATTAAAAAAACTGAATTTTTTTTACTCTTAATAAGATAATTTTAAATTAAAAAAAACATTTCCATAATATTCCAATATCATCATCCATTCCCTTTTAGTTTCTCAACTACTTCGTTTTTATATATATATTTCCTCCACCCCATCTGCTTAAATTTTTTTTATCTTTCTTTTAATTTTGTACCAATAAGTTTCTTTCTTTCTTTCTTTCTTTCTTTCTTTCTTTCTTTCTTTCTTTCTTTCTTTCTTTCTTTCTTTCTTTCTTTCTTTCTTTCTTTCTTTCTTTCTTCCTTCCTTCCTTCCTTCCTTCCTTCTTTGTCTTTCTTCTTTCCTAACATCTTTTTCTTTCTTTCTGTCTTCCTGCCTTCCTAACTTCTCTCTCTCTCTCTCTGTCTGTCTGTCTTCTTTCTTCTTCTTCTTCTTCCTTCCTTCCTTCCGTCTTCCTTCCTTCCTAACTTCTTTCTTTCTTCTCCTTCCTTCCTTCCTTCCTTCCTTCCTTCCTTCCTTCCTTCCTTCCTTCCTTCCTTCCTTCCTTCCTTCCTTCCTTCCTTCCTTCCTTCCTTCCTTCCTTCCTTCCTTCCTTCCTGGTTGTGGAGAGGGGCTGGCTGAAGAAGATCCAGCGGCCAACCTACCGAGGCTCCTGGAAGACGGGCAGCCGTCAGCCCAGCCGGGGGAGGAGGAGGAGGAGGAGAAAGGTGGCGATTTAGCCCATCAAGCGCACTCCGCTCGGCGGCTCTCGGACGGGACGGCAGCGTGCGCGGAAGGAATGCCGGAGGACGGCGGCGAGCGCACGGGGCTCTCCAGGCAGCGGCAGGTGACAGCGGGCGCCTGCCGAGTCCTCTCACGGGCAGCCGCGACGACCCTGCCTCCGCTGAGGAGGAGGGGGGAAAGGGAAGCGCTCCCACAGAGCGTCCCGACTGCAAGTTATCGTCGCCCGTCCTGCCCAAGCGGCCGCGCAACGTGACCCCGGAGCCGGATGTGCGCAAGGGCAGGAAGAGAGAGAAAAAGAAAGAAAAGGTGACTCTGTTTTAGCGAACGAAAGTGATTCGGACCGCGGCGCAGAGGCGCCCGGCGAGCGGGGCGAGAAGCGCGGGGATGCCATTGCCATCCTCGCGCCTCTCGCCCCGCTCGCCGGGCACCTCTGCGCCGCGGTCCGAATCACTTTCGTTCGCTAAAACAGAGTCACCTTTTCTTTCTTTCTTTTTTTGGTGGTCATCATTGATTGATTGGTTTATTTAGGTGGGAGAATAGCAAGACCACAAGGAGATGCCGAAGGACGCAGGGCACGTTCCCAGCTGCAGCTGCAACACGGCACTGGTGCAAGGCTGCGGTTTCAACACACAAAGCGCCTCGAGGACACGGGCGGCCTCAACAGAGGAACACGGCAGGCTTTGACACACACACACACACACACGCACGCACGCACGCACACACACGCGCGCACACAAAAATAGGGAGCCGCGTTTCTTTCGCCCCCACCCCTGCTGCTCCGTCTTCCGCAGGGGTCTCCGTTCCAGCCGCTGGCGAAAGTCTGCCCGACCTTTTCTTTCTTTTTCTCTCTCTTCCTGCCCTTGCGCACATCCGGTTCCGGGGTCGCATCGCGCGGCCGCTTGGGCAGGACGGGCGACGATAACTTGCAGTCGGGACGCTCTGTGGGAGCGCTTCCCTTTCCCCCTCCTCCTCGGCAGAGGTAGGGTCAGCGCGGCTGCCCGTGAGAGGACTCGGCCGGCACCCGCTGTCACCTGCCGCTGCCTGGAGAGCCCCGTGCGCTCGGCGCCGTCCTCCGGCATTCCTTCCGCGCGCGCTGCCGTCCCGCTTGCTGGGCAGAAAAGCTTCACCTTTTCTGTCCGTTGGATGATTGCAATGCGCCACTTGCAATCATCCAATGCGCCACGTTTGGCGCATGCGCCACGGTTTGGCCACCCCTGCTATAGGGTCTCCTGCTTAAGCAGGGGGCTGGACTAGAAGATCTCCAAGGTCCCTTACAGCTCAATCATTCTTTTCTGAGATGATTTGTGTTCACCATGCAGTTGTGAAAGGCTAAAAGAAAGCACAAGATTGGAAGTTGAAATGGATAACCACATAGTCAGGGAAAAAGCCAGCTATTCCTTTGCAGGAGCAGCAGCCATAAAAGCATTTGGAGCTTTCTGTTCTCAGCATCAGCCCTTCTCCACCAACTTCTGGTGTCTATTGGTGGCTACAGCTGGCCTCTAGGAAATCCCTTCCACGTTGGATATGCAAAGGCCACCTCCTCAGGCCAACCTCCCCAGAACCAGAAAGCCCTCAGGCATACTGCTTGAGAACCCACATACCCTTTCTGGATAAAGGCAGAAACTTCTTTGTGTGTGGTTCACTGTTAGAAGTATGTAATCGTGTGTTCAGCGGTCAGCAGTCATAGTTGAGATTTTACACTGCTTATTTGATAAACAGAGTTGGAATGGACCTTGTAGGTCATCTAGTCCAACCCCCCACCCAAGCAGGAGACCCTACACCATTTCTGACAAATGGCAGTCCAGTCTCTTCTTGAAAGCCTCCAGTGATGAAGCTCCCACAACCTCTGAAGGCAACTTCTGTTCCATTGGTTGATTGCTCTCACTGTCAGAAAATTTCTCCTTATTTCCAGGTTGAATCTCTCCTTGATCAGTTTCCATCCATTGTTCCTTGTCTGGCCTTCAGGTGCTTTGGGAAACAGCTTGACCCCCCCTCCCCTCTGTGGCAGCCCCTCAAATATTGGAAGACTGCTGTCATGTCTCCCCTGGTCCTTCTCTTTATTAGACTAGCCATACCGACTACTTGCACCGTTCATCATATGTTTTAGTCTCCAGTCCCCTTGGTTGCTCTTCTCTGCACTCTTTCTAGAGTCTCAACATCTTTTTTATAGTGTGGTGACCAAAACTGGATGCAGTACTCTAGGTGTGGTCTTACTAAGACTTTATAAAGTGGTATTAATAGCTCACTTGATCTTGATTGTATCCCTCTGTTAATGCAATTTAGGATTGCATTTGATTTTTTGACTGCCGTTGCACACTGTTGGCTCATATTTAGCTGGTTGTCCACTAAGACTCCAAGATCCCTCTCACAGTCACTGCTATTAAGCCTGGTTTCACCCAGTCTATATGTCTACTTTTGGTTTTTCTTGCCTAAGTGTAAGACTTTACTTTTCTCTACACTGAATTTCATTTTGTTCGATAGGGCCCAGTGTTCAAGTCTGTCAAGATCCTTCTGGATCTTGAGCCTCTCATCTAGGGTGTTGGCTATTCCTGCCAGCTTAGTATCACCTGCAAATTTGGTAAGTTCCCCTTCTATTCCCTCATCTAAGTCATTTAACTTTGGAGATGGGTGAGATATCAAATTTAAGAATGAGAGTCGCAGAAGCTCTCAATCATTTTAGCTTTTCCAGCATTTCCAGCAAACTGTGCTGTTGAGATCGGAATTTGGTAATCTTGGGTTTGTGGAGCTGACATTTTCCAGATAGGTGAGTCTGAAGTCCTCCGAAGTGACACATCTGGGAAGACCCAGGTTGAAAAAGGGCTAGATTCCAATTGCCAGTTGTGGCAGCAGCTCCTCTGTTACTGCTCTGTAACCCACCGGCATTGCACTGAATGGGGAGTTTGCTTGAACACCGCCTTAATCAAATTAGAGCTGTGATAATTAAAATCATCTCTGTTTATATACATAGATAGATATATAGATATATACCGATACGCATTCAAAGACGAAAGACACATATAGTTACAATCTAAAGAGCGGCAAATATGGAGGGTGTGATCTAGTCCTTTATTTGCTAGAGACACTGAGGTTCTCAAGGGATTCTCACAAGCCTACAACGTTTTCTGGCAGAGCTAGCGCCTCCTTGGGATGCTGACACATGACGTGTGAAATCCTATACAGCCAGATGCTAGTTCCCAGTTGAAGGAGGTTGCATGTTGTGCTTCCTACTGCAATAGTTTCAGAAGGAGGTAAAAAACAAAACATAACCAAAAAAAAAAAGCAAAATCCTGTAAGTCTACTATTTTATATTTTCAAATGGAGCTCGGGATCCCGTTTTCGCTAGCAGAGCACTCGGGCCACCACAGGCGCCCCTGACACAAGTGACGTTGAGCTGGCAATGCCCACCATGGTCATACCCACCTGGCCCCCCAAGATCAAACACAACCCTGATGCGGCCCTCAATGAAATCGAGGTTGACAGCCCTGCTCTAGAAGATAGGCTCAAGATCCAGGTGGATCTTGACAGACTTGAACACTGGGCCCTATCTAACAAAATTAAATTCAATGGGGAGAAAAGTAAGGTTTTACAATTTGGCAAGGAAAACCAAATGTACAAGTACAGATTAGGTGAAACTTGGCTCAAGAGCAATAACTGAGAGAGAGATCTTGGATTCTTAGTGGACATTCACTTAAATATGAGCCAGCAGAGTGATGCAGCTGCCAAAAAAGCCAATGTATTCCTAAGCTGTATTAACAGAGGGGTAGAATCAAGATCAAATGAAATGTTCATAGTGCTTTACAATGCCTTGGTAAGACTACACTTGGAATATTGCATGCAGTTTTGGTCACCACAATATAAAAAAGATGTTGAGACTCTGGAAAGAGTGCAGAGAAAAGCAGCAAAGCTGATTAGGGGACTGGAGGCTAAAACATATGAAGAACGGTTGCAGGAATTGGGTATGTCTAGTCTAGTGAAAAGAAGGTGACATGATAGCACTGTTACAATAGTTGAGGGGCTGCCACAAAGAAAAGGGGGAGGGGTCAACCTATTTTACAAAGCGCCAGAACACAAGACAAGAAGCAATGGATGGAAACTAATCAAGGAGAGAAGCAAACTAGAACTACTGTAAGGAGAAAATTCCTGGCAGTGAGAACAATCAACTAGTGGAACGGCTTGACTTCAGAAGCTGTGAATGCTCTAACACTGAAGGCTTTTAGGAAAAGACTTGACAGCCATTTGTCTGAAAAGATAGAGGATCTGCTGCTTAAGCAGGGGGTTGGACTAGAAGACCTCCAAGATCCCTTCCAACTCCCACCTAATTTCTTTGAACCCACCTAATTTCTTTTTA
This sequence comes from Diadophis punctatus similis, assembly GCA_023053685.1. Taxonomy (NCBI): domain Eukaryota; kingdom Metazoa; phylum Chordata; class Lepidosauria; order Squamata; family Dipsadidae; genus Diadophis; species Diadophis punctatus. The sequence continues at coordinate 18,477,989 of JALIGW010000015.1, read as the reverse complement.
AAAAAATAAATTTTATTAATTTTCAAATCTTTTCTATAAAATGACAATTACCAAAAATTCTTTAAGCAATTCTACATTGTTACAGAATTCAACTTTTGTTAAAGTGTTAATACATTACCTTTGATCTTATTTCATTTTTCATACTTACATATACATTAATATTTACATATTTACATATTTCAATATTCTTTTAACTAACTCTTTTCTTTTTTCTAAGTTCAATCCATTGATACCATTTTTCCCAAATATTACAATAGTCCGACTCTTTTTGGCCCCATAATTCTATTGTAAGTCTGTCCATTTCGGCACATTCATATTTTTTTTAATTATTATGTTTTCTGCAGGAACTTCTGAGTTTTTCCAAGACTGTGCAAACACTATCCTGGCTGCGGTAGTAATATGTAATATTAAGTATTTAATATTTTGATTGTGATCTTTTTGAAACTCCCACCTAATTTCTAATTGAATTCAAATTGTTGAATGTTGATAATTGCTTAGAAAAAGCATTTCATGAGCTGAACAAGCTAGGTTGAAGAAGTTGACAAATGAACAAAGTCTAAAGGTGGTTTGTATTTGAAGCTGATGGGCGATTTTTTGCAAATTGAAGTTGGAACTGATTTATTTGTCTCTAAAATCAGAGTTTAATGTGCAGTTAGAATTTTTCACAGTGAGAAGTATTTGGATTTCTTGCTGATACAGATAGGATATATCTGTACTTCCTTTTTCTATTGCCAAAATTACCCCATAGTAGTCATAAAATAAGTAGCTTTTTTCCAGATGGGCAGATGGGTAAAGTTCTTGTTGCTTGCATCAAATTCTGATACTAGTAGACTTAAAACCCAGACAGTTTGGGTTCTGCTTAAGTTTCTTCCCAAAAGATGTTTGAAAATGAACATGTCAAAGAATTGATTGCACATCAAACCATGTGTGATTTTCATAAATATTGTAGAGTAAATCAAAGCTTTCTTCATTTTCCTTAGACAGTCCAAATAGGCATGAAATTTTCCATATTTCCTCATATACCTGCTTTTCTTGACATTCCGGAAAAAAACATTAAGAAAAAAAAAAGGTCCCTGTGTTTTGCAGTTGTGGTTGTTTTGTTAGTGCCTCTCTTTCTAGCTCTTTCTATTTATATTTTGCTATAAGGTCATATATGTTAGGCAGTTTTGTCAATCAAAACTTCTGTAGAAGCTTATTCAAACACAAATATTCTCATCTTCCATTTTAACTAGGTAGCAGTTGTGGAACTCAGAAATAATCTATGAAATGTACAGTTAAATTCAGTTTATAATAAAAATAATTTGGTAATCCATTGTTTAACACATAATCACTGGAAGAGTGATTATGCTAACGATTTTACATAAATATTTCTATCCATACTAACCACGTTATGCCATTTCTCTCCTATATGGCATTGATCACCACTTAAGAATGAGCCAGCAGTGTGTTGCAGCCGCCAAAAAAAGGAGAGCATTAAGACAATGTTAATATCATTTATGCCACACTAGTGAGGCCACACCTGGAATATTGTATACAGTTCTGGTCACTATGATGCAAAAAACATAGTGAGATTATACTGAATATACTGAGACTATACTGAAAAGTGTGCAGAAAAGAGCAACAAAGATGATAAATCATACGACAAAGAGTTGAGAGAGCTAGGTTTAACAGATTAACATATTAACAGAGTTGGAAGGCACCTTGGAGGTCAACTAGTCCAACCCTCACCCAAGCAGTAGACCCTACACCATTTCTGACAATTGGCAGTCCAGTCTCTTCTTGAACGTCTCAAGTGATGAAGCTCCCACAACTTCCAAAGGCAACTTCTGTTCCATTGGTTGATTGTTCTCACTATCAGAAAGTTCCTCCTTATTTCTGGCTTGAATCTCTCCTTGTTCAGTTTCCATCCATTCTTCCTTGTCTGGCCTTCAGGTGCTTTGGAAAACAGGTTGACCCCCTCCTCTCTGTGGCAGCCCCTCAAATATTGGAAAACTGCTATCCTGTCTCCCCTGGTCCTTCTCTTCACTAGACTAGCCAGGCCCAGGTACGTCTAGCTTGTCAAAGAGAAATATTGGGGGCGGGGTGGGGGGACATGACAACTGCCCTCCAATACTTGAAAGGTTGTCACAGGTAAGAGGGGGTTGATTTATTTTCTATAGCCCCTGAGGGCAGGGAGTAAAATACAGTGGGGATCCCCAGGCTTTGGGGGTTTTCCTGACCCAAGTGTGGAATCATATGCAAGAATGTGGGGAGGATTTCCCTACTGAGACAGCGAAGGTGCGATGCATCACCATGGCCTTGGAAGGAACTGCGGCTGAGTAGATGGTGGGCCTCCATAATGAGGATTCCCCAGTGATGAAGAATTATGATGCTTTTATGGCTGCCCTCCGACTGCGTTTTGATGACCCCCTGGGTGAATGCAAGGCTAGAACCAGGATGAAAACCCTGACCCAGGCGAGGAGATCGGTGGCTGAATACACCCAAGAGTTTCTCAAGCTAGTAATCTATATGCATGGGTATTCAGCTGAAGCTTTGATGGAGTGCTAGAAGGATGGCCTCAATGAGGACGTCTACCAAGGCTGCTGCTCTAGAGGCCCCCCCAGAGATTTACAGCGTTGGTATGTGATGGCGACTTAGGTGGAGATTGACCAGGCCAGAGATCGTTATAGAGGGGGTCGCAGCTGGAGCAACCCTTCCACTTCGGCTCCAAAAGAGGCTCCTAGGATGGTGAGGGGGGGGGGCAGGACCAAAGCCCAAATCATCGGCCTGCTTCAGGTGCGGAAAAGAGGGACACCGGGCAGCCGAGTGTTTCGCCAAGCCTGTCCCTAGGATGACCCCTGCTGGTGGGGAAAAAATGGACAAGCCAGCAGCAAAAGCCTGCGAAATGGCGTTGAAAGGAGTGGAAGTCGTTGAGGTCGCCCCCCCCAGGCCGGGAGGAGCTGGGACCTCCGACCACCCCAGGGGACAGCGACAGCAAATCAGACGACACCATCCTGGTAAGTCAACCCACGGGGCCCCTCAACCTCCCAGTAGAACTACGGGCACCATCATCTGGGGCCTGGGGAAGATGCTGGCCCTTTTGGATTCTGGGTGTAATAGATGTGTAATCAGCCCAGAGGTGGTGGAGAAAATGGGATTGAGACTGATATCCATGAAAATGCCCATTGCCTTCTGCCAGTTGGATGAGTCAGTAGCTGGGGGGGATCTGCCCATTTTGAGATCGAGCCCGTGGAAATGAGGATGGGAGACCACCAAGAGACTCTAAGTTTTATCATGGCCCCAGGGATGGAGCGACCCTTCATACTTGGGTTACCCTGGCTCCGAAAATGGAACCCTGATGTGAATTGGCGAATGGGGCTGTTGCGCATCCGCTATGACCAGCAGGGAGAACCCTTCCACAAGCCGCAGGCCACCGAAGAGCAGGTGGCAATAGGGACCGAGCACATAGTGGGAGAGGAGAAAATACCTAAGAAATACTGGGACCTTAAGGAGGCCTTTAGTGAGAGGGCATCAGACGTGCTCCCTCCCCACCGACCTCATCTCTGATGGTCCTTCCAAGGCCTCAAGAACAAAAAGATCTATGACAATCCCAGTGTCTTCTGGCAGTGCCCACTGACTGCCAAGAGACAGTATTTCCAGGCAGCCAAGTCAATAGGGTCCCAAAAATGGAAGAATGCATGCTTTGTGCAGAGAGAGAAGCTGCAAACCACATAGCACAACAAGGAAGAGGCCAAACAGGGAAGACCGAAAGTTGCCAGGTGTCTCTGGACCCTTCCTGCATTGGCAGCAGCTCTTGAGTTCTTGCTTGTAGACATTTGATTGTTATTAAAGATGGTTTCGCCCAGATACTGAGAACGTATGCACCAGAGACAAATTCCTTGTGTGTCCAATCACACTTAGCCTATAAAGAATATTCATGTCAACCGTCCCATTTGGTACATTCAACAAAACAAATTCCCAGCTCTTTAGATTGACCAGGAGTGTAGCTTTATAGAAAAATAGCAATAGCACTTAGACTTATATACTGCTTCACAGTGCTTTTCAGCCCTCTCTAAACGGTTTACAGAGTATTGCTCTCAACAATCTGGGTCCTCATTTTACCCACCTCAGAAGGATGGAAGGCTGAGTCAACCTTGAGCCGGTCAAAATCAAACTGCCAAACTGCTGGCAGCTGGCAGTCAGCAGAAGTAGCCTGCAGTACTGCATTCTAACCACTGTGCCACCAGGGCTCCATCTAGGCATGACAGAAGCAAAGTCAGCTCTGGGATTTTCCCGCAAAGACCCACATAGATAACTCCCCATCTTTTCTGTGGGCCGCCCACAATTCATAGGTCACCAACTGAGTTCAGTTCATTTGGTTTGGGAAAAACTGTCTACTCTGGTCAAACATTCTTCATAACTCAATCTTGATAAATAACATCTGTTGGCAACAGAAGATTCTCTTGCATTCCATCGCCTCCCTCACTTAGGAATTCACCACCTTCCTCCCGTGACTGTTTGGCAAAGCTGAGAGCGAAAGCATTTGTGGGCAACTTTGGAGTCGAGTCAGTTTTGACTTACTCTACTCTACTCTACTCTACTCTACTCTACTCTACTCTACTCTACTCTACTCTACTCTACTCTACTCTACTCTACTCTTCCTTATTCTACTCTACTCTATTCCCTACTCTACTCTACTCTGTTCCTTACTCTACTCTACTCTACTCTACTCTACTCTACTCTACTCTACTCTACTCTACTCTACTCTACTCTACTCTACTCTACTCTACTCTTCCTTATTCTACTCTACTCTATTCCCTACTCTACTCTACTCTACTCTATTCCTTACTCTACTCTACTCTACTCTACTCTACTCTACTCTACTCTACTCTACTCTACTCTACTCTACTCTTTATTTTATTCTACTCTACTCTACTCAGGCCAAGTGCACATATCCATTATATATCTATAATATACATTATAGAGCCAAGGTGGCACAGCAGTTAGAGGCAGTACTGCAGGTCACTTTAGCTGACTGTGATCCACAGGTCAGCAGTTCAAATCTCACCAGCTCAAGGTTGATTCAGCCTTCCATCCTTCCGAGGTAGGTAAAATGAGGACCCAGATTGTTGGGGGCAATATAAATATACATTGCTTACTGGTGTAAACTGCTTAGAGAGTGCTTGCACTGTGAGGCAGCATATAAATCTCACAAAATAAATAAATAAATAAATAAATAAATAAATAAATAAATAAATAAACAAATAAACAAACAAATAAATAAATAAATAAATAAACAAACAAACAAACAAACAAACAAACAAACAAACAAATAAATAAATAATGGGGAAATCCAGCAATTTCCACTTTATGGGAAAGTTATCACAACTTGCAATGACATGGCAAGAGGGCTGTCAGCTCGTGCAGTTGATCCACCAAAGGATTCTGTTACAAATCAGTAAACCATCTCAGTTTTCACATAAGGGAAACTTTTTCCTTGAAAGGTAGAGTAGAAGCTTATCAGAGAAGAGAGCTGCGGAACCATCTTTCCAAATGATGGATGGGCATAAGGCCCAATAGCCAAAACCTGCTACCAAGACACCACACTACTTAATAGGACACCTCATATTTCAGAAGCCATTCAGAAACCTACTAAAAAAAAGAAGAAGCTGTGGGGGCAGGACAAAGACAATGCTTAAAATTAGTTAATATGATTATTCCTCATTTCCCCCATGTGTCATTTAAAATGACAGTTTGGTGGCATCTTCTGAACAGGTTTGAGAGCTTTGCTCAGGGCATCAGATGTGGTTCCAAAGCTTCAGACTGTACACCCCCAGGGTACATTAATGACAAAAGCCTGAAATTACATGTCTTTCACCAGTACAAGATCAGACTTGATGCTTCTCTGAAAAATGCTGTGGTGGTAGCCAAAGATCACTTGGGATGCATTGGGGAAGAACATACCAGGAGAAGGGAGATAAGCCTTCAGTTCTGAAAGGAACAGAACCCAAAGCTCTCCAATGCATTAACTAGAGGTAGCTAGAACTTGGAAAGCTCCCTCTTAAGAAAATAAAGAGAAGATTAGAGTGGAGAGAGAATAGAAGGGTCATGTAATCTGTTCAGCTTCTTCAGCAGGAAGGATGGAGATTAGATTACTCCATAATTAAAAATTTAGGGAGTTATCTAATTTCCATCTCAGTAGCAGCTGTAACAAGCTCTAAGAAACAGATTGGAATAAGAAATGGAACAAGATGGAGAGAAAAGATATGACCCAAAATATAGCCAATAACAAATGGAAAATGGATGGCAACTGTGCCCAAAGCCATAAAAATAGCTTTGATTTTTGAGCTTTTCTGGTTTCTAGGATGAAAGCAGAAAGTTCCTTCATGTTGCAAGTGACAAGTTACAATCTCAGGAGCTTCTCGCAAACGTGAAACTGAACCTGTCAAATGGGGTGAAGCAGATGGTCCCCCCCTTGTGGAGATAGGGGTTCCAGGAGCCAGATTTGCAGTGTCAGGATGGGTTTGTGAAGTGCAAAAGGACTTCAGGGTTAAAAACTCCACAAAACAAAGTTTCTTTGCCATTTGCAGGCAGGGCAAAATATTTCTTGGTATCCAAACAAAATTGGAAGGTGCAAAATTGTTTCTAGAGAAAAGTCCTTGCAGGGTGACCTGCCCGTTCTTCCCGGAATGTACGCAGCATCCAGTCCAGAAATATTGTTGCAGAGATTATTGCTGATCTCAGGCTCAGCAAGTAAAAGGAACAAGGTGGCTGAACAATCCTGCTTGGTGGCACTGAGCCGCGATACTGGCAAAGCTCGCCAAACTTGGGCCATCAATAGACATCAAGATAGGAACTAAAAACCCGAGTCTTGCACTGAGATGTTAAGTCAAACTAAGCCTTTAATGCAGAGGCCTGCCACCTTCTGAAGCCAGATGCACCTGATGGTCATTGACAATGATGCAGCTCTGCAGATTTGAGATTTGAAAAGCTGAGGTTTGGAAAATACTGAAATGTCTATGGTTTTGAATAGTTTTGGACCAGGGGTCCCCAAACTTGGCAACTTTAAGACTTGTGGACTGGAGAATTCTGGGAGTTGAAGTCCACAAGTCTTAAAGTTTCCAAGTTTGAAGACCTCTGTTTTGGACATTATGAATAAAACAGCTTGATAGCAATAGCACTTAGATTTATATACAGCTTCATAGCCCTCTCTAAGCAGTTTACAGAGTCAACCTCTTGCCCCCAGCAATCTGGGTTCTCGTTTTACTGACCTTGGAAGGATGGGAGGCTGAGTCAACCTTGAGCCAATCAGGATTGAACTCCTGGCAGTGAGTTGAATTAGCCTGCAATACTGTATTCTAACCACTGTGCCACCAGTGGCTCTGACACTGGTTGTTATGGTATGGTGCAGAGGTCTTCAAACTTGGCAACTTTAAGACTTGTGGACTTCAACTCCCAGAATTCTCCAGCCAGCATAGCTGGCTGGAGAATTCTGGGAGTTGAAGTCCACAAGTCTTAAAGTTGCCAGGTTTGGGGCCCCCTGGCATGGTGGGAAGCACTAGCTTAAAAACCCATCCAATCCTGGGTTGCTGAGGAAACAGTGGTGGAGCTTCCAGATTTCTGGAGAGTAAAAGTGGCAAAGCTACCCAGCCCTTTTGATTGTTCAAGGTTCCTCCAAGATCCCTCCAGCCTATATGACTTACAGACATTGCATGCCTCATGACATCATCAGTAATTTGCATTATTTCCGCCATTACAACATTATGGTACACATGACGCCGCTTGTCTCACTCTGGAAGTGTGCAGACTTTGAGCACTAAACTAGGCCCACACAATATAGTTTGATTTTAACTGTCGGTGTGATATGAACTCTATCATTATAAACCATTTTATGGCTTAATGTCCTGCATGACTACACCTAGTTGTTGCTTAATCAACAAGCCGAGATGACAGGGGCGAGTCTTAGTCCTGTTATATGGGATGAGTTTGAGCCTGTCACTCCTGAGGATGTGGACAAGGCCATAGGAGCGATGAGCACCTCCACCTGTTTATTGGACCCGTGCCCCTCCTGGCTGGTCTCAGCCAGCAGGGAGGTGTCACGCGGCTGGCTCCAGGCGGTTGTGATCGCTTCTTTGAGAGAGGGATCCATCCCACAGCCTTTAAAAGCTGCGGTGGTGAGGCCCCTCCTCAAGAAGCCTTCCCGGGACCCAGCGGATTTAAAAAACTTCCGTCCAGTCTCCAACTTACCCTTTTTGGGTAAAGTTGTTGAGAAGGTGGTGTCACTCCAACTCCTGCGGCTTTTGGAGGATACTGATTATCTGGATTCCTTTCAATCGGGTTTCAGGCGCGGCTACAGTACGGAGACTGCTTTGGTCGCGCTGATGGATGATCTCTGGCGTGCCCGGGATGGGGGTTATTCCTCCATCCTGGTGTTACTTGACCTCTCAGCGGCTTTCGATACCATTGACCATGGTATCCTTCTGCGTCGTCTTGGGGAGGTGGGAGTGGGAGGCACTGTTTTACGGTGGTTCTCCTCCTACCTCTCTGACAGGACGCAGTCGGTGTTGACAGGAGGACAGAGGTCGGCCCCTAGGCCCCTGGTTTGCGGGGTGCCACAGGGCTCGGTCCTCTCGCCCATCCTGTTTAACATTTACATGAAACCGCTGGGTGAGATCATCCGACGACATGGGGTGAGGTATCAGCAGTATGCTGATGATACCCAGTTGTACATCTCCACCCCGTGTCAATTCAGTGAAGCAGTTGATGTAATGTGCCGCTGCCTGGACGATGTGAGGGTCTGGATGGGAGTGAACAGACTCAGGCTCAACCCAGACAAGACTGAGTGGCTCTGGATATTGCCTCCCAAGGACTATGTCGACTGTCCCTCCTTGGTTCTTGGGGGAGAAAAATTGGCTCCCTCAGAACAGGTTCGCAATTTGGGTGTCCTCCTAGACCCACAGCTAAAATTGGATCAACATCTTTCAGCTGTGGCTAGGGGGACCTTTGCACAGATCCGTCTTGTGCACCAATTGCGACCTTACTTGGAGAGGGAGGCCTTGCTCACAGTCACTCATGCCCTTGTCACCTCACGGCTAGACTACTGTAACGCGCTCTACATGGGGCTACCCTCGAAGAGCATCCGGAGACTCCAGTTGGTACAGAATGCAGCTGCGCGAGCTGTAGTGGGTGTACCAAGATACACCCACGTAACACCTCTCCTTCGCCAGCTGCATTGGTTACCAATTAGTCTCCGGTTGCAATTTAAGGTGTTGGTCGTTACCTTTAAAGCCCTACATGGCTCAGGGCCAGGTTACCTGCGGGACCGCATCCTACCACATACCTCCCTAAGACCGGTTAGGTCCCACAGAGAGGGCCTCCTCCGGGTCCCGTCGGCCAAACAATGCCGACTGGCGGGGCCACGGGGGAGGGCCTTCTCTGTGGGAGCCCCGTCCCTCTGGAACCAACTTCCACCAGAGATTCGGACTATCCCCACCCTTCTGGCCTTCCGTAAAGCCTTAAAAACATGGCTCTTCCGGCAGATGGGGTGAATAGGATAATCAAATTCCCCCTGAATGTTGTGTTTATAATGTTTTCTTTTTAACTATATTTTTACTTAAATTATGATTATTGTTTTTAAATGTACGCTTCTTACTCATGCTGTACGCCGCCCTGAGTCCCACGGGATTGGGCGGCATATAAGAGCGTCTAATAAATAATAAATAAATAAATAAATAAATAAACGGTCCACCATGGTGAAAATGAATTATGGGTCAACAAGATTTGGGCCATTCCAGAAGGCTAATGCCAGGACTATCTGGCATTGTTCTTGTTTGATGCATCCAATCCCACTCCATGGCCTTTTTCAAGAGGAGGAATCAGGTGCTCTCCTTCCTTCAGTATCTGCTCGGCTGCCACTGTATGGGTACATAGAGTAAAAGCACTAAAGCTGGAGTAATCGAAGGCCATTGTCTTTGGGGCTGCCTGTGCTAATTATCCACAGCATTATTTTCAAGGGTAGTAGATCAGGCAATATGCCGTCACTACCCTCTCATGGTGCCTGGAAGGGGGAAAAAAAGACTATGACTGAACCCTAGCAAGAGCGAATAGCTTTGGGAGCTGGACCTTCGAGATCCAGGCCTTCGACATCTTTATTTCTGGATGGAGTTGCACGACCCCGTTCAGACCCACTTTGCACTTGGAGTTTTCCTGGGTTTGCAACTCCTGCTCAAAGAGCAAGTGTTAGCCGTCCCAACTTGGTCAGTTAGAAAAGAAAGACTCTCGAATCCATTGTTAACAAAAGTACAGTTTACTAAAGCCAAGTGGTTATAGAGTAGCAAAGCCGGATCTGAAGTTTTGCACCCAAAGCATCTGGTTAACTTTCCCTTTCTCCCACATTTCCCCTGGATATCTCAAAGTGTCCAGCTACATTCAGACAAATTGTTTTGGTAACAGTCCCTGGCTTGGTGGGCTGGATGGTGTCACATTCCATTCCATGACTTTGGAACGGTCAGCGGCTCCCACAAGATGGCATGAAGAGTAATTTCAATTCCCCTTATCCCAACCTCCCCCTTTCCTCCCCGCAGCTCCCTCCCATCATTTGCCTATGGCAGGCTGGCATCTGGCGAAGCATGGCTGGCGCAGCAGAAAGACAGTCCTGACAGTAAGTGGCAATTGTGACAACGAGAGCCTTTGCATAACTTTGGTTTGTGCACTAACTGCGGCCTTTCCTGGATTAGGACCTTGAGCTCAGTCACTCAAGTCCTGGTCATCTCTCGTCTGGACTACTGCAATGTGCTCTACATAAGGTACTCCTGAAATGCATTCGAAAGTTTCATCTAGTATAAAGTGCGGCAGTGTGTGCAGTTTTTTGGGGCCCTAGATGGGCCTATGTTACAGCACTGCTCTCTGAACTGCACTGACTCCTGGTTTGCTTCCCGGTGCAGTTCAAGGTGTTGGTCACCTTTAAAGCCATCCATGGCATGGGATCTGGTTACTTGATGAACTGTCTTGTCCAGGGGCGGGTTCCTAATTTTTTTACTACCACTCTGTGGGTGTGGCTTATTTTGTGGGTGTGGCTTGCCAGCCACGTGACCGGGTGGGCATGGCTTCTCGGACTGCTGAAGGGAGGGGAACTGAGATAGGTCCTACCGCCTATTCCCCCTCCCCTCAGAAGCTCGAGAAGCCTCGAACGTGCAAAAATGCCTAGGATCATCATCGCGCGTTCGTAGCCTCTCGGACTGCTGAAGGGAGGGGAATGGAGATAGCTCCTGCTGCCTGTTCTTTCAGCGTCTCACATGCTCCCTCAGCCATCCTCCCCTGCTTGGACTCACTGTGGGGTAGGAAGGCAGCGCATGCGCAGTGCCGGAAGCTCGGCTTCTGGGCATGTGCAGAAGAATTTTTTTAAAAATTTTTTTTTAAAAATGGTGGCGCCCAGGCACCGGCAACCGACCGCACCGGTACTGTGACATCACCAGCGGGCCGCTACCGGTGCTATAGAGTGGACCGCACCTGTAGGAACCCACCACTGGTCTTGTCCCTCTAGGATACATGTGCCCCACTCATGCCGTCAGAGGAGGCCTGCTGTGGATCCCATCAGTCAAGAAATTCCGGCTGGCAGGATCCAGGAGAAGGTCCTTCTCTGCTGTAGTGCATGCCCTCTGGAACATCCTTCCCCCTGCCTCCTGTCCTTCCATAAGAGCCTGGAGATCTGGCTCTGTTGGTTGTCTCGGGGACTCAATGGGAGATTAGATTAGATTAGATTAGACTCACTCTACCATTAGATTAATAGTAGAGTCACACAAAATCATGGATCTATATTATAGAAAAACAGATTCCACTAAAATATTAGGGGGGAAAAACTTCCTGACAATAAGGATCGTTCAACAATAGAACCTATGGCCCATCAAGGTGATAATCTCTCAATTAGATGTGTTTAAGCAAAAGTTCAACAGCCTTCTCTTGGATGGGCTTCGATCCGGAGTCCTACATGGTCAAAATGGCCCTTTTCCTGTTGGTGGTCCCAAGATTAGAAAATACGTTGGAGATTTTCTAGTCCAACTCTTGTCCACTGCAAGCATCCTCACACTGTTCCAGATAGATGGCTTTTCAACCTGTGCTCGAAAGCGTCCAGTGATGGCACCTCTATGATTCCAGAGGTAGGCTAATCCATGGTTTAATACAGGGGTGTCAAACTCAATTTCATTTAGGGCCACATCAGGGTTGTGTCTGACCTCAGGGGGTCCGGGGGGGCATGGTTGGGGTGGATGTGGCCAGGATGGATGTGGCCAGGGTGGATGTGGTAAGGGTGGGTGTGGCCAGCTCGACTTCACTCGTGTCGGGGGCACCTGTGGTGGTCAAGTGCTAAGGCAGGACTTCCCTCAGACCCTCCCTCACTCCTTCCTTCCTTCCTTCCTTCCTTCCTTCCTTCCTTCCTCCCTCCCTCCCTCCCTCCCTCCCTCCCTTCCTTCCTTCCTTCCTTCCTTATAATCTCCTTCCTTCCTTCCTTCCTTCCTTCCTTCTTTCCTTCCTTCCTTCCTTCCTTCCTTCCTTCCTTCCTTCCTTCCTTCCTTCCTTTCCTTCCTTCCTTCCTTCTCTTCTTTGAAAAGGACTGCCTCCTGCAGCCCTCTGCCAGCGAAAACGGAGCTCATGCGCGGCCCCCTTGAGCTCCGTTTTCACTGGCAGAGACACTGTGGGCTGTTTCCAGGGCGGACCTGTGGGCTAGATTTAAACCCCCTGTGGGTCAGATCTGGCCCGTGGGTCTTGAGTTTGACACCCCTGATTTAATAGCTCTCATGGTGAGGAAAGTTTTCCTTACTTTGAGTTTTGATCTCCCTCTACAAAGCTTCCACCTGTTGGCTCTTGTCTTGTCTTTAGGGCTCTGGAGAATAAATCCATACCCTCTTCCTTGTGATATCTCTTCAGACATTAGAAGATGACTATATTGTCCACCCTTAGCCTTAGACCTCTGCCTGTTTTTTAGGTGCGTTGCTTCAATTGCATCGCCACCATTGCCAGCTTGAGTTTTCAACTGCATCCTGTGGACATCCCGGAGGTCTTCCTTGCAAAGAAGGAAAGGGATTCAGGGATGACTGAGCTATGCGGATTTCAAACTGTGCTAATCATCTCCGTGAAAGAAGGAGAAGCTAAGAGTTTACTGACCTGCGCAAATGACAGCAATTATTCAACCCGGAGCATATTGGTAACTGACTTGGCCTCATCTTTTTAGAGGTGAAAACAGATATATCAAAGTGTTCAATATTAAAAAAAATATGTTTGAAGCGGATAGTGAGGAAAACTGCCTTAATGATATCAGAACTCTTGTAGCTTCTGGCAAACTGGCCTTGGAAAGCAACCAGCAAGGTAGAGAAACACAAATGTAAGTGGCAGTAAAAGAACAAAATCCTTGTTTGGACATGAGAATTATTACAGGACGTGGCTACTATTACAGTGAGAGCCACAGGAGTGGTTAAAGGACCAGGCCTGAAATCGGGAGATCTTGCATTCGAGTCCTGCTTTAGGCACAAAGCCAGATGGGTGATCCTGGGCCAGTCACTCTCTCTCAGCCCCAGGAAGGAGATAATGGCAAACTACTTCTGAAAATCTTCCCATGAAAAACTGCAGGAGCTAGACCAGATAATTGCCTGAGGCCAAAAACACACTCTCCCTCCCTCCCTCCCTCCCTCTCCCTCTCTCTCTCTCCCTCCCTCTCTCCTTCCTTCCTTCCTTCCTTCCTTCCCTCTCTCCCTCCCTCTCCCTCCCCCTCTCTCCCTCCCTTCCTTCCTTCCCTCTCTCCCTCCCTCTCTCCTTCCTTCCTTCCCTCCCTCCCTCCCTCCTTCCTTCCTTCCTTCCCTCTCTCCTTCCTTCCCTAACTCCCTCCCCCTCTCTCCCCCCACCTCTCTGCATGGATATATATGATGACATTTCACACACATTCAGCTTGAGAGGAGGAAGAAACGCCTCCTGCTAAGCGAAAGACTCTCTTCTACCTTCTCTTCCTTCACAATGCGGGACCTTGGAATTTCTCTGGCAGGCAGGCGCTCTCTTTTTCCCTCTCGTTGATGCAGCCTTCACTCACAATCACAACAGGGACCAGTTGATCTTCATTTATAATTATTTTCAATTCCCTCATCCTGGAATAGACAGGAAAACAAGTCTTCAAGGCAACTTTTAGGTACCAGTTCGCTGTCCGTACTTGTGATAGAGTTGAATCTTCTGGATGTCATTCTCTCAAGTGACATCCCCAGTCATGTTTGATGGGGATCTAAAAATAGGCCAGGTCCAAAATAAGCAGGAAGAGAAGCATGTGAAGGAAAGGAGAGGGGGGAAAAGAAGGAAACATCAGCAGCTTCTGATCAACTCTCTCCTTAAGAGCATCCAGTAAAGCCTTAAAGGCTGCAAAGAATTGCTCATTCCAGTCTGCATTGGGATAATTTGATATTTTAATAGTGGTTTTTATTAAAGTTTAAAAATATGAAGATAAAAAGTCAATACAAATTAAAGAAAATATAAGAATTTAAAACAAAAAATGAAACAGAAAAAGTAAAGAAAGAAAGAAAAAAGATATATAAAGAAATGTTTCCCCCCTTCATTATGGCAAGAATAGACAATCACTTATCTCCTTTAATATTTCAAACAAAGATCTCTTCTTCCCATATTTCATTTTTTATCTATGAACAAATTATAAAGACTGCCATTCAGTCTTAATAAGCAAAAGTCCATTAAGAGTTACTAGAAATAACAACACATATATTTTAACCTTAATCAAATTAATCAGTTTTATATTCCTTTCCTTTTAACTCAGTAACTTATCATTTTCTCTAAAATACAACAAAAATGTCTTCTTCCCATATCTTATTTCTTATCTACAAATAAATCTTTAAAGACACATAATTTGAACGTAGTCAAGAAAAATATCCAGTAGGAGTTACCAGAAACAATATATTAAAAACCTTCATCTTTAATTCCTTCAAACACACAAATTAACTTCTTATCATTTTCTCTTTGTCTCCTTTCAGAAATTCCTTCACAAATTTAACATGTTCCAGAAATAATGATATCTATGTTTTAAATTTAAATACCTATATATTAATTTTCAACTTTTCAACTATATTTTACTTTTAATATCACAGCATATCACTTTATCTGAAAATACAATAAAAATATCTTCCTTCCATATCTTATCTATAAACACATCTTTAAAACCTTGTCATTAAATTTTTTGATGTTTTTTCTCTTTAAATAAGAAATATGTAAAGGAAAAGGGATTGGGAGAGAAAGAAAAACAAAAAGTTCAAGCTGCAATTATAAGAATCAGGAGAAAGTTCAACCCCATGAAATACCATATTTTTCGGAGTATAAGACGCACCTTTTTCCTCCCTAAAAGGGGCTGAAAATTTGGGTGCGTCTTATACTCCGAATGTAGCTTTTTTGAAGCTTTTTTTCCAGCCCTAATGAGCTGCTAATGATCTTCCTGGCTTCCTACTCCATCCAAAGAAGTTTTTTTTCCAGCCCTAAGTCTTTGCAGGCTTGTTTTCATTCATACTCCCTTTGAATAATATTTTTTCCAGTCCTAACCAGGGGATAAAATAATGTGCTGAAGCTGAACAGACTAAGGACGCTAGCCAGATGAATACCTGGTAGGTAGATTTCCCCCCCTATTTTCCTCCCCCAAAACTAAGGTGCGTCTTATACTCCGAAAAATATGGTAACTGCTACTCTCTTAGGTCCCTTGATATTAATTGCTGATTGCTTCATAGTTAACAATCCATTAGCACAATATACAGCAAAGAGATTACCAGCTATTGTTGAATATTTTAATCTCATAACTGTACTTGATGGGAATTCTGGAAGCTAATCCAGCACATCTGGAAAGCTCAGGCTGGGAAGGTAAGAACTTCCCAAATTGTGCCCTTGAGACCAGAGGTTTGTAAACTCTACTCCCACTTGTTTAACTGGCTGGCCCAAAGATATCATGCTTGTGAAAAAAACTGTACATTCAAAAATACTTCATCCTCTAGATGACCTATTTTTTCTGGCAATGAAGATGAAAGTGGAGCAAGCCCACAACATCAAACAGGTCCTGCTCCCCCTCGCAAAAACATGCTATGATAACTCCCCTATATTATAAAAGAAGAATGATCCGCTATTTGAACAACCAAGCCACCCAAATGATAAGAGAATCCACTCTAGACATTCAAATTGTCAGGCCCAGATGGATTGTATCCCAGGGTTCTGAAGGAACTGGCAGATGTGATCTCTGAATCATTGAACAACATTTTCCAAACTCATATAGCACAGAGGAACTACCAGAGGACTGGGAAAGAGCTGATGTAGTTCCAATTTACAAAAAGGGGAAAAAGTGAATCCGGGAAGCTACAGACCAGTATTGATGTCAGCCTGACATCAATACCTGGGAATATCCTGTAAAAGATCATCAAGCAGCACATTTGTGAGTATCTAGAAACAAACAAGGTGATATAATTAATAGAAGCGAGCAAGGATTTTGTCACAAACAGATGGTGCCAGACAAACCTTATTGCCTTCTTTGACAAAGTGACTAAATTAGTGGCTAAGGCAGAGGTCCCCAAACTTGGCAACTTTAAGACTTGTGGACTTCAGCTCCCACGGCTGGAGAATTCTGGAAGTCCACAAGTCTTAAAGTTGCCAAGTTTGGGGACCTCTGGGCTAAGGGAAATGCTGTGGACATAGTTCACTTAGACTTCAGTAAGGCATTTCACAAAGTAGACCACAGACTATTTCTTGGTAAGAGAGAAGAATGTAGAATAGACAGACCATCAGATGGATTTGCAACTGGCTGACCAACTGCACTCAACTGGTAGTCAACAATGGAACTAACATGTGCATGAAGGGAAGCATGTAGTGGGATAGGCTCTGGCTTAGCCTAGTAGCAATAGCAATAGCAATAGCACTTAGACTTATATACCGCTTCATAGTGCTTTACAGCCCTCTCTAAGCGGTTTACAGAGTTCAGCATATTTCCCCCAACAATCTGGGTCCTCATTTTACCCACCTCAGAAGGATGGAAGGCTGAGTCAACCTTGAGCCTGGTGAGATTTGAACAGCTGAACTGCTGAACTAGCAGTCAGCTGGAGTAGCCTGCAGTAGCTGCATTTAACCACTGTGCCACCTGGTACACTTGAACATCTTCATAAATGTTCTAGATGAGGGGATAGAAGGGTAACTCATTAAAAGTGCAGAAGCTGGGGAATATAGCTAACACTAAACACTAACACTAAAAGGATCTTGACAGACTTAAAAACCTGGCCCTGACCAATAAAATGCAATTCAGTGGTGAGAAAAGTAAAACAATTAAGTAAAAAAAAGTAAAAAGTAAATTTTTTTACACTTACTGTAGGCAAGAAAAACCAAATGCACAGATACAGAACAGGTGGTACCTGGCTGAATAGTAGCAACGTTGAGATGGACCTAGGTATCCTAGTAGGCCATCACTTAAATATAAGCCAGCACTGTGTTGCAGCTGCCAAAAAAGCTAATGCAGTCCTAGGTTGAATCAACAGCGGCATAGTTTCAACATCATGTGAAGAGAAAGTGCCACATTATACTGCACTGGTGAGACTACACTTGGAATACTGTGTCCAATTCTGGTTGCCATGATACAAAAAAATATGTTGAGGCCCTAGAAAGAGTCCAGAGAAGAGCAACAAAGACGTTAAGGCAGGGGTCCTCAAACTTTTTAAACAGGGGGCCAATTCACAGTCCCTCAGACTGTTGGGGGGGGGCGGACCGTCTGGGTGGGCATGGCTAGGTGGTCATGTGTCTGGGTGGGCGTGGCCAATTTAGCAGTCCATTAAACAATACACACAAATTAAACTTTCATTTGTTTTCCTCCTGGGGGTGTTTTATTTGCTTTTGTTTCCATGTTGCTCTTTTGGTTGACTTTTCTTTTTACTAGATCGTTTTTTAAGTTATTCAGGAGTCTAGTGGTCCACTTCAGGAAACTCAGTTTTACAGCAATTCTTCTCAGCCCCAAGGAGCTTACAATCAACAAGTCTGTCTGTGTTTGTCTCTCTGCAGTAGTGGGTCCTACTTACCTTTGCTACTGGTTCAGGAACAGGAGCACGTGGGCACATGCGCATGCGCAGAGCATTTTTTGATGACATCCGGGCAGGTGAGCGGAGCTTTCTGCCACCGCCGCTACCGGTTCGCCGTACCGGGTCGAACCGGTAGCAACCCACTACTGTCTCTTTCCTCTCTCTCTCTCTCTCTCTCTCTCTCCCCCCTCCCTCTCTCTCTCTCTCCTTCTTTCCTTCCTTCCTTCCTTCCTTCCTTCCTTCCTTCCTTCCTTCCTTCCTTCCTTCCTTCCTTCTTTTCCCTTCCTTCCTTCCTCTCTCTGTTTCTCTGTCTCTCTTTCTTTCTCTCCCTGTCTCTCTCTCTCTCTCTCAGTCCCCTGGGGGGGGGGGAAGGAACTCCTGAACTGGTGCTGGGTGGTGGGAATCTGACATCTGGAAGCTGACGAGCTGCGTGCCGAAGACCAGCTGGCCAGCGGGGAGGTGGGGCAACCCCACAGTCTCCCCAAAAGTAACACATATCTTGTCACTTGAAACATGAAGATGCAAGGCAGCATGAACATTTGTGTTGTAGCCGCTGCAGCCACTAAACAGTGTGGTGCTCTCCCCTGATAGCCGCCCGCTCTCCCTCCCCTCCGCCTCAGGCCTCGCATCCAGCCTGCGACCGGTGGACGCAGAACTTCTGGGCTAGTCTGGCTGGTGGGTGGGTGAGCAGGCGGCCCTCCTCCTCCAATCCAGTCTTCCTGCAGCACCTGCCGGCCACGCATAGCATCTGCCGGCCTCCATGCGTCCCATTTTTGGCTGGCAGAGTTCTACTGGAGGCCATGGAGGCCAAAAATGGGATGCGCGAAGGCCTCCGTGGCCTCTGCGTGGCTGGTAGAGTGCTGCAGGAGGACTGGATTGCAGGAGGAGGATCGCCCACTCCGCCTCTGCGCATCCCGGTTTTGGCCTCCCCAGCCTGCAGAAGCACTCTGCCGGCCAAAAAGGAGGACGTACGGAGGCCTCCCAGGGCCTCTGCGCATCCCGTTTTTGGCCTCCCCGACCTCCAGTAGCACTTTGCCGGCCAAAAACATTGGCCTTATCTTCCAGTTCCAGCCCGCAGGGCTCACGAAGGTAAGGCCTGCACTCGACCGAAGGGTGGGGGCCGGCAGGTGGGCAGGGCAATGTGTGTGGGGCAGCCTCACGGTCCCGCGTGGGCTGGATTAATGGCTTTGGTGGGCCGTATCTGGCCCGCGGGCTGTAGTTTGTGGACCCCTGCATTAAGGAATCTAGAGGTTAAATCATATGATGAATGATTGAGGGAACTAGGTATGCCTAGTCTAACAAAAAGAAGGACTAGGAGTGACATGATAGTAGTGTTCCAGTATTTGAGGGACTGTCTCAAAGAAGAAGGGGTTGACCTATACTCCAAAGCACCCGAGGGCAGGACAAGAAGTAATGGGTAGAAGATCATTAAAGAGAAATCCAACCTAGAATGAAGGAGAAATTTTCTACTAGTGAGAATAGTTAATCATTGGACCAGCTTACCTCCAGAAATTGTGGGTGCTCTATCACACAAGGCTTTCAACAAGAGTTTGGGTAGCCATTTGTCCAGAATGATTTCCTACTTGAGCAAGGTCTCTTACAGCTCTGTTGTTCTATGTTCTATGTTTTACACCTACTACAAAGGAAATCACTAGATGCTTTAAAACAATATACATATTTTCAGGTAGTCCTCAGGTTATAACCACTCATTCAAGCAACTGTTTAAAACCATAACGGTGCTGAACGAGGAGGTTTTATGATGGGTCCTCAGATGTAGAAAGGCAGGCAGAGCTATGAACTATGCGTGCTTTTGCGTGGGAAGCCAGAGTTGGTTTCGCTTCTTCTGTACCAATGTGGATTTATTCAGTAAAGTTTATACTCTTGGTAAAATAATGTCCCAGGAGTTTCTTTTTTTGCATTTGCCAAATGGACAGTTGACACACATTGGCACAGAAGAAGCGAAACCAGCTCTGGGCTTCCCATGCAAAAGCAAGCATAGTTCATTCCCCCTTTCTCCCACGGGCCACCTACAGTCCATTATGTCCACCAATCACTCCTGTGCATTTTGTAATGGGAACCAGCCGCCCATGGTGGGACATCTGCTCGGGGTGTCCTTGAGGTGGGAGCAATGTCTCACGGGAACTGACAATGCTTGGATGCTTTCCCCCCACCTTTGCATTCCATTGGACTCCCATCCCTTTCCTTTGTCAAGCTGCGAGCAAAGCGGAATATAGGTGAAAGTGCCAGTCAGTCTTATCATCATCATCATCATCATCATCATCATCATCATCATCATCATCATCATCATCATCATCATCATCCTGTTGCTTTGCATGTACACTGAGAGCTTCTGCACTGGAGACAAATTCCTTGTGTGTCTGATCACACTTGGCCAAATAAAGTATTCAGTACAATTCAATTCAATTAGCTTTGGAACAAGCCATCTCACAAACACAATCTTAAGGGGTCACCTCTTTTGGCAAGGACCTCCTCCTATTAGAATCATATCTCGGCTTCTTTTGAGACCATCTTCATAGCCAGTTGGAGACTTCCAGTGTCCTTCTCCCTTTTTCTGGCTCACAACCATCCACAGGAAGAAGTGGAGAAATCCACTTCTACTCCAGCTCCCAACTTCTTCACACTTCATTCTCCTTTGCAGACTTTTTCTAAGGCTGCTTCCTTCCTTCAGGACGGACGCAAGAAGCAAGCAAGCAAGCTTTGTGGGGAAAAGAAAAAAAAGTGACTTGGCTTAAAACCCATTGACCGCTACAACAGGACCCTAGGGGATTTGATAGGAAGCTTTCAAACACATAAATGAAGGAGGGTAATTTCAGATTGCAATGTGGGTTATTCCAAAGATTGCTGGGAAAAAAATCCAAGCAAAAATAGGTAAATTCACTGTTTCTGATAGTATAGATTCCAGCTTTTAAATTAAAACCTGTTCTTATCCTAGTAAGATACAGAGATTCCAGAACTAGTAGAAAAAGAGAAGAGAAATCAGCAGTGTGTCTTGGTAGCCAAAGTCAAATCAACACATTGGTGGGAGACAATGGACCCTCAAATTTCAGCAGGTTTGTCCAATATCTGTTGTCTTGTAGATAGCCTTAAGCAGAAAAGCTATAAAGTAACACATTGACTGCCAGAAAAATCTAAAGCCCATGGTGAAAATACACCCAGTTGACCAAATTACATTGCACAAAGCCAACTTTTGATGTTCAGGAACTTTTTATATCTCAAAAACTTGCAGGTCCTCAAGACCATTTATCGGAGTTTTGTTTCTGTTTCTGTGGATCAAGTAGATGTCTTGCAATTAAGACTCAGTCCAGATGAAAGTTTAACAACTTCAGGTCTTCAATTTGGCTCCTTGACTATATATTTGAAGAGAAAGCTTTGTTTCTAACCAGGTAACTGCATGTGAGCCTGAAGGCTGTCAGGATTATACTGCAGGTGCCACAGCCAGTTTCCTTAACGGCTTTCTTTGTACAACACTAGTGAGAAACTAAAGATAAAATATTTTCTCCCTTTGTACAGTTGCAGGTTTGCAACTACTGTACTGTATTTTGTTAATCTTCCAAACATAGATAATATATCTGCTGACACCTTGTGGCCATCAGTGGGAAAGAAAGATTTAATGACTCAATTAAAGCAATTTCTTTGTAGAGTTTTGTAGGTCAATTATTTGTTGCCTGATATGACAACCTGCAGGAATACATAACTGTGCTGCCCTAAATACCAGATTGATTCTTAAGACAACCGATTTAAAGAACAAAATTCATTTTGAAGGATTTTTTTTGTTATTTATTATAGTTATATTCCACCTTTATTATTTTTATAAATACTTCTCCCTCCTCCTATTTTCCCCACAACAACGACCCATTGGGTTGAATAAGAATCTCCTGGGGATTGACCCAAAGTCACCCAGCCAGTTTTCATCCCTAAAGGGGATCAATATGTTAGTTTCAATAATATTTGAGATTGTTGTGGTCATTCTATCATCTGAGCAATTTTAGTCTGCTGCTTCTGCTTATTCAACAAAGATAATTCCAGACATGCAATAAAACCTTCCCCAACCTGTGCTCTGGAGAAGCGTGTTGGAATACTACAGGCAATCCTCGACTTAGGACCACAATTGAGCCCAAAATTTCTGTTGCTAAGTGAGACAGTTGTTAAGTGAGTTTTGCCCCATTTTACAACCTTTCTTGCCACAGTTATTAAGCGAATCACTGCAGTTGTTAGGTTAGTCACACGGTTAAGTGAATCCAGCTTCCCCATGAACTTGGCTTGTCAGAAGGTTGCTTCTATGTTCGCATTTTTCACTCCGGTCCGTCTCCTAGAGGGCGCTGCGCTTTTTCCTGATTGGTCGCGCCTCCTGACAGCTCAGTATAAAAGGAGCCGTCTGACAGGAACTCAGCTGTTGCCGACAGCTGAGCAGGAATCATGTTAGCTGCCTCATCGGCAACCATTGTTAGCATTAAATCTGTTAGCCTGATATGTTCCATCTTGCCTCCATTCTTTCGCCCATCGTTCTCAATACAGAACAGTTGCAAAAAGGGTTCACGTGACCCCAGGACACGGCAACTGTCGTATATACGAGTCAGTTGCCAAGCATCTGAATTTTGATCATGTGGCAATGGCGATGGTCATAAGTGTGAAAAATGGTCACAAGTTACATTTTTCAGTGCCATTGTAACTTTGAACAGTCACTAAACAAACTGTTGTAAGTCGAGGTCAGCTGTATTCCTGTCACCCTCAACTCTCAGCTGATGAGACTAATGGGGAGAACTGCCCCTCTTTCTTCTGGTTTTAACCTTGGGTAGTGGCTTTGCAATGGGAAGAGGGGGTCTGCAGGATTAGGTGTCAAAAAAGTGAAGATGGCAGCTACAGCTTTGAGAGACCCACCTGATTTTTACATGCAGACAATTTGATTCAATTCAATTCAATTCAAACCTTTATTGTCAGAGTACAACATGTGTACAATGAGATTGGCTGATCTTTTAGACACCCATCCATTTTACACCCCTCTGGGGAGAGCAAAGATTGTTGGCTGCTCAGTTTAGGCTTCTGAGCATAAAGCAAAAAAGAAGATCATTTCGGCAACCAGCCGAGGTGTGTTGTGTTGGAAGCAGCTGGTGAAAACAATTATTTTAACTGCTTTCTATGGTGTTTTATTAAAAACAGACACCACTGGATGCCACTCTTGCTTCAGGTTTCACAGTAGAATGCCTTCATAATATGAGTTACATTTTTTCTCTTTTCCTTTTGAAAAAATCACCAGAATTTTGTTTTCTTTCTGGTCAATAACACAAGAGATTGACACTCTGAATGGAAAAGCTGGATGCAAATATACTATAATATTTGTATATAAGGAAGGAAGGAAGGAAGGAAGGAAGGAAGGAAGGAAGGAAGGAAGGAAGGAAGGAAGGAAGGAAGGAAGGAAGGAAGGAAGGAAGGAAAGGTTTTTGAGTGCAGCTCAGAATCTGATAAATCCAATGAAACTCTGAAATAAATTCAGCTTTATTTTTGGCCAAAGCAAAACTGGGCGACCTTTTATCTCCCACCTTAAACAGAGCAGGCAGAGAAAAAAAAAGCAAAAGCCGAAACCGCCACGCAAAACCTTTTTTTCTCGAACTTCTTATAGTTTACACAGCTTGCACAGATCATCATAGTGTTAGAAACATAATTTCATATCCATTAGTTCATGCAAACCTCATGATTTTCTCAGCACTCTGAAAACAAAGGACCTCCGAAGGGGAAAAGAATACATTTTCTGCATATAGCCCAGAGCTTTGTTAGGGGGTGCTATGATCTCACATTAGGTTGCTGAGAATACACATTTTGCATTTCACAAGTTACTTAGCTAGGCTCCTTGGCAGCTTGAAGGCTTTATCTATGCAGATAGAGCATGAGGTCACAATGGAGCTTCTCTCAGCAGCAATGAATATCAAAAGTTGAGTTAGGTACACTCTGTACCAGAGGTGGGCTCCTCCCGGTTCGGAGCAGTTCGCCCGAACCAGTAGCAACCCGCTGGTGATGTCACGATGATGTCACAGAACTGGTTCGGTTGGTGCCGGTCTGTGGGCGCCACAATCCCTTTTTTAAAATTAATTAATTAATTAATTTATTTATTGGAATTTTTTCTTCTTCTGAGCATGCGCACAAGCCGAGTTTCCGGCACTGCACATGCATCGCCATCTTGTTTTGTGCTTTGGGGGGGGACATTTTGTTTGGATTTTTAGGCAAAGCACGCGCACGCTCACAAGGCGCGGCCACATGGCACAGGAGGAAGCGAACCGGCAGCTAGGTAAGTTAGAGCCCACCCCTGCTCTGTACATGCTCTAATCCTTTCAGAAAGAAAAACAGTGTTGGGATGTAGCCTGTGTTGAGGATCACTGGGGGAGATTATCTCTCAACATGGAGTGAGATATCATCAGTATTTGATGATACTCAGCTGTATATCTCTGCCCATGGTGTGTTATGCAATACGGTGACTGCTCTCAGTGCTTGGAGGCTGTTGAGGTCTGGATGGAGAGCAATCAACTAAAACTACCAGTAAATCCTGGCAAGATGGAATGGCTCTAGGTTAGAGGCTCTTTGGCTCTTGGAGAATTACCATTGTTGGTTGTGGATGGGGTTGCACTACCCTAGACTGACCCAGTGCATAATTGTTCTAGAGCAGTGTTTCCCAACCTTGGCAACTTGAAGATGTCTGGACTTCAACTCCCAGAATTCCCCAGCCAGCTTTGCTTTGCTGGCTGGGGAATTCTGGGAGTTGAAGTCCAGACATCTTCAAGTTGCCAAGGTTGGGAAACACTGTTCTAGAGGCTTTCCTGGACTCATATGGAAAACATATCACTGATGATTGATAGATAAATTATGTGTCATCAAGTCAGGGTCAATATACAGTAGGTATATTGTTGCCTGACCAAGGAGGAAAGAAGTGGTGGTACCATGATGATTTGCTAGCATTCTCCTGGAACAAAGGTTGATGAATACCAGCTGTTTTTTGAAGAAAGTAGTGAGGTCACTGTACTTTTTACCCAATGCAGCAATGTTTCTCAACCTTAGCAAATTTAAGATATCCAGACTTCATCTCCCAGAATTTTCAGAATTGAATGCTGGCTGAGGAATTCTGGGAGTTAGTCCAGACACCTTAACATTGTCAAAGTTGAGAAACACTGCAGCAAAGGATCGAGTGGCTAGTTTCTGACCCATTAACCCCTTCTTTTAGAATTAAGATTCACTAAGATAAAATAGAACCTACAGGATAATTTAATCTAGTTTATGAATCATCTTTATTGTTGCCCTTACTCTGAACTGCCTACTACTGGGTTAAAAAAGAGTGGATTGACACTCAACTTTCTATTTTTATTATACCTTTCTAGAGTTCCTATCCAGAATGGTGTGGAGGGAAACTGTATGAACCAGGAGTGTCAAAATCGATTTCATTGAGGGCCGCATCAGGGTTGTGTTTGACCTTGGGGGCCGGGTGGGCGTGGCCAGGGTGGGCATGGCCAGCTCGACATCACTTGTGTCGGGGGCGCGAAGTGGCAGCAAAGGGGATCTTCCACGGATGTTTCCGTTCCGGGGGAGCCCCCCTCCTCTTTGCTTGGCCCCCGGGATCAGAAGCTGGGATTGAAGCCAGCTTGGGGGAGGAATGAGAGAGGGGAGGCCAGCCAAAGAGGCAGTGGAGGCGGCTGCCGGCCGGCCGGTGGGACCCCACGAGCAGCAGCAGCAACAGCTGCAGCAGCGGCCGAAGGGCAGCCGGGGCAGAGCCGGGCTTCCAGCTGCCACCTGTCACCATGTTCCTTGCTTTGCAAAAGCCGGGATTGAAGCCAGCTTGGGGGAGGAACAAGAGAGGGGAGGCCAGCCAAAGAGGGTCGCGGCGCGGCAGAGCAACTCGGGGCAGAGATGCCTGTCCGGGGACCTCTCACCTGGCCGTACACCTTCACTGGCTCCTCCTGTGGCGGCTGGGCGCTCCTTCTCCTCGTTGGGGGCTGCCCGGGGCCGGGGGGATCCTGAGCTTGCAGCAGCGCAAAGCCCCGATCCTGGGGCCACGAGGTCAGGGCGCGATGCAACAGCAGGCTACTCCGAGGAGGAGCGGAGGCGGCCGGTGGCCGGCGGGACCCCACGAGCAGCAGCAGCAACAGCTGTAGCAGCGGCCAACCGCGGGTGGGTGCTGAGGCGAGCGGGGGTGGCCGTGGCAGCCGCCAAGGGTTTGCCCCATGTGCGTGGCGCCTGCAGCCCCGGGGGCTCCTCCATGGTGCGCGCCGGAGCCGAGCATTCCTTGGCACATTCTCTCCAGGCGGCTGTGCCCTACTTGGCCGCTGCCGAGCGTGCAAAGCCGGTGGAGCAAAGTGAGGAACATGGCGATAGAGCCGAGCTGGAAGCCCGGCTCTGCCCCGGCCGCTGCTGCCGCTGTTGCTACTGCTGCTTGCGGGGTCCCACTCGCCGCCTCCACCACCTCTTTGGCTGGCCTCCCCTCTCTTGTTCCTCCCCCAAGCTGGCTTCAATCCCGGCTTCTGCTCCCGGGGGCTGAGCGAAGAGGAGGGGGGGCTCCCCCCAGAACGGAAACGTCCTTGGAAGATCCCCTTTGCCGCCACTTGCAAACTCCCCCTCCGTACTGTTGCATTAGTGCCCGCGAGGGTTCCAAATAAAAAACAGCCGTCTGTCTGGCCCTGCCGAAGTCGCACACGCCTTTCGTGATGGGGCTCGAAAAGCTCCCAAAAGCAACACATGAAGCAAGCGGAGACCTCGCCCGGACGCCGCCATTTGGGTTATTTAACCCTCTGCGCATGCGCAGAATGCTTTGCGCATGCGCAGAGGGTAAAATAACCCAAATGGCGGCGGCAAGGTGGGTCGCGGTGAGGGCGTGGGGGCGGGGGTTGTAGGGCACGATATGGCCAGGCTTGTGGCAGTGGGGGGGGGCTGAGGATGCTGGGGTGACCCCTGGGAAATGGTCATTCGACCCCCAAAGGGGTCGCGACCCCCAGGTTGGGAACCGCTGGGTTAAGCCATCTGACAGCTCCCTATAAAAGAGCTACCTGTCAGACTGGCACTCTGTACATAACACAATAAAGAGCTGTTGTATTACGCTTGTCTCAAGCCTCTTCAGTCCCAGGACTCAACAGGGGAGATATGTTAGGATGGAACCAAACCCTATGAATAATGGTTAACAGGTTTAACTTCTATGTTTAGCCTACAGAATAGATGACTGAGGGATGGCATGATAGCAGTTTTCAAATATCTTAAAGATTGTCATCTTGAAAAGAAAAGGGGCTTGCTTTCCATTGTCACAGAAGGCAGGATCAAATCTAGTGGGTTAAAACTACAACGAAGGAGGCTCAGATTAGAAATCAGAAGGAACTTCCTGACTGTATGAACTGTCAAACAAGGGAACAGGCTGCCATCTCAAATCCATCCTCATTCAACGGTGAGGCTATCACGTAGTGAATATTGCCAGTTGTATGTCTATGCAGGGTGATGCATCCCTATCCTAATATTATGGTACATTCCAATACAAGCAGAACATGTGATATGATCTTGTACGCATGTCCGCATTCCTGATCCACCATTAATCACTTTTGACTTTGACTCTGACCGGAGCGGTCACGATTTATTAGCAAGGATGTAACTATTCATGATTTATTGTTTTTGTACCAAAATAAATATTTTCTATTAGACTTATAATCTCGGCTTTATTTCTAAATGTCTGAATTCCAAGAAAAGATCCACATCGCCTCTATGAGATTTATTCTCACTTTAACAGAGGCTTTCATTCGTGGCCCTATGCATGTAAGTTGATTTCTTGAGAAGTCTGTGCTACAATAGCTACATGTACACTACAGGTATGAGCCTTGTCTCTGAAGTATCAGCTTCTAAAAATCTATATTTTACCAGACCAGCTTCTGAAAGTGTATAAGTATGTGTGCATCATCTGATCTTGACACTTGCTTGCTAGTGCAAAATGAATTACTACTGAGGACATAAAAGTAAATCAAGGGATAGAAAAGACCTACAACATGATACATAGGAAAGGATGCATCAGGTAGGAATTCATGGCCTCATTGCTCTCCTGCACAATATGGAATGAATAGGGAAGGGGAGGTGGCTGGCCTGAAAATGGAGCCAGAGCTGCACCGCCGCTACCGCCTTCCTCCTCCCCCGAGCGCCGCTGCCGCCCAGTAGGAGGGAGCTTAAAAGCTGAGTTCACTAGTCGGGCTCCCTCCCGAGGTGGGGAGACACGCCACCAAAGCCCACCATGGCCACTAAAGTGAGGAGAGCACCCCGGCTGGCCTCCCCACTCGCCCACCCCAGGTTTTGAGATCGTTGGCTTGGCCGCCCCCTCCCCCTTGTGTTTTGGTTTGTGTTTTACAATGAGTCAGGCGCGTGTGCTCATAGAAGCAGCAGCAGCGGCAAAGGCGGATAAGAAGATGGGGCGTGCGAGGGAATCCCAGGAGCAGGGCGAGGTGCGCATGAGGTAGCTCTTGCCCTTCCCCCTGCAGCTACAGGTGCTTTTCTGGGGTGGTGGGGCTGCACACAAGGAACCCTGGGAGACAGCTCAGGCGCACGGGGCAGCATTTGCTGACTGGGTGGCCACCTGCCCCACCCTCTGCTCCTTCCCCGGCTTGGCTCTTTGCATCTCCGCCATTTTTATTAAGCTGCCCCCGCAAAAAAAAACCAGGTCCCCAACGAACACCTGTTGTTTCAGCCAAAATGGAGTTTGCCTGTCACTCCCTTGCAGACTGACTCCAGCCCTGTTGGCATCCCAGCCTTTGGTGCGCCTTCATAGCTGCTCCGCCAGGCCCTTTCGGCTCTGGCGCCAGGAAATTGCTGACATCATCTCGCTTCATCCCTTTGGTGGGGCAGCCCGGCTCTAGCACTCCGCCATTCGGCACATGTGCTCAGCTTTTGGAGGAGGCTTTCCTGAAGCCTGGGGAGGGCAAAAATGGCCTCCCCCCCTCTGGAAGGCCAAAAATCAGCTGGCCAGAGCACACATGCACACTGGAGCTGATATAGGTCAATGCCTCGCGTGCCCTTGGATATGGCTCCGCGTGCCACCTGTGGCACACATGCCATAGGTTCGCCATCACGGCCCTATACCATTTCAGACAAATGGCTGTCCAGTCTTTTCTTAAAAACCTCCAGTGATGAAGCACCTACAACTTCTGAAGGCAAGCTGTTCCATTAGTTAATTGTTCTCACTGTTAGGAAGTTTCTCCTGAATTCCAGGTTGATTCTCTCCTGGATTAGTTTCCATCCATAATTTCTCGTCCTGCCTTCCGGTGCTTTGGAAAATAAGTTGACCCCCTTCTCTTTGTGGCAGCCCCTCAAGTACTGGAAGACTGCTATCATGTCACCCCTAGTCCTTCTTTTCTCTAGACTAGCCACACCCAAATTACGCAGCCGTTCTTCATATGTTTTAGTCTCCAGGCTTTAATCATTTTAGTTGTTCTTCTCTGCCCTTTTTCCAAAGTCTCAACATCTTTTTTGCAATGTGGTGACCAAAACTGGATGCAGTATTCCAGGTGTGGTTCTACGACTACTACCTTGCTAGTTCTACTCAAGGGTATATATCAGGGTAACATGAGAACCATAACTTGGAGGTGTCCTGTTCTAAGTGGACACACTGGCATACGTTCCACTTAATTTAATGGCAAGAAAAGTCAATGGTAAAGAGCATGCCCATTGGGCAAAGAGGAGCTGGGCAAAGAGGAGAAATAAACATGCTGTTGCTTGATAGCTAAGGCATAATGTCAGTGGAACAAAGTGCAGTCCAGAGTTGTACCTGCATGAAATCTAGAAGGCAAGTAGCCAGCACAGAACAGGTTCATCAATGGGGTAATGCAGTGGCAAAGAAGTTAGAGTGATCCATGACAGTCCAGAAATCAATGCCTGGAAGTTCCAGAAGTGTATCTGGATTGTAAAATGAGAGCCTAGGAGCAGAGCAGGAAGCAAGGACACAAGAATGTCGGAGGGCTGTTTCCATTGGGAACCCAATCCCGGGGACTGCTGCTAGGTCCGAGTATGGCTTGAAAGGGGACATATTCCCCAACTTGCTTCCCAAGGAGCTGAGCAGGCTATTTTACTCTGCTCTCCAAGATTGGACTCTTCATAATCAGACTCTGCCTTTACCTAGTTCTTGCTGATTTCTGTCTGGTCAGCGGCCTCTGGGGACTGATAGCCTGCGAGATCCTAAGGCAAAACTTGATGGATCAGGTCTCTTGGCCTTTGATGAGCTACAATGAACCATAACACAAAACACCTTTGCTCTATGCTGCTCCCCTTTATATTACAAGAAAGGAGTAAATGCAAAGAATAGATTTACTCATCTGTAGGGGAGTCTGCAGTATGAAATTCACAGTTGGAATTTGGAAGGATTGTACTGCTGGAAGGATATAAACTGTCCAAAAGAAACAGACCTAACAAAAGAGGAGGTGGAGTTGCATTATATGTAAGAGATCACTACATCTCTACAGAAATACACAAAACCAAGGATGAAAGCCTCCTTGAATGCACATGGGTTAATATAAAAGGAAAAAAGAATGATATTGCCATAGGTGTATACTACAGGCCATCGAACCAAGCAAAAGAAATAGATGAACTTTTTGCTAATTAGTTATCTAATGTATCCTGAAAAGACACTACAGTAATGGGGGACTTTATCTACCGTGACAACAACTGGGAAACAAACTCTGCATTAAGTGGGAGATTGAACAGGTTCCTTGCAAGCCTAGCTGACAACTTTGTCATCGACAACGTGAAATGTTAGTAGCCCTTTTTCTTTTTTCTTTAAAATTTTTTATTTTACTTTTTTCTCCCCCCAACCCCACATCCCCTCCCCCCTCCCCCCCACAACCTCCCAGAGCAAATACAGGGTATAAACATTTAGTAACCATATACTAAAATTAACTAACTTTGACTTCATCCCTCTCTTGTACTTTAACTCCCCTTATGTAAAGATAAATTTAGATAAGTTGTAACATTCCTTGCTCATTCATTCCTAAGCTATCGGGAATTTCTTAGTCCCATATTTATTTTGAATGTAATCAGTCCATATTCTCCATTCCAGCTTGTATTTCTCATCTGAATGGTCCTTAAGATATGCTGATATTTTAGCCATCTCTGCCAGGTTTGTTACTTTTAACGTCCATTCTTGAATAGTAGGCAATTCTTCCTTCTTCCAATACTGCGCCTCCAACAGTCTTGCTGCCGTTGTTAAATTCAGAATCAGATTAGTCTCTATAGCTATAGAGTCTGTGATAATACCTAGCAAGAATAACTGAGGAGTAAACTTTATTTATTTATTTATTTATTTGTGAGATTTATATACCGCCTCACAGTGCAAGCACTCTCTAAGCGGTTTACACCATTAAGCAATGTATATTTATATTGCCCCCAACAATCTGGGTCCTCATTTTACCTACCTCGGAAGGATGGAAGGCTGAGTCAACCTTGAGCCGGTGAGATTTGAACAGCTGACCTGAGGATCACAGTCAGCTAAAGTGGCCTGCAGTACTGCCTCTAACCGCTGCACCACCTCGGCTCGGTTATCTTCTTTTTAAGAATATTTTGCATAATCCACCATATTTTTATCCAAAATGCTTTGACCTTTTTGCAAGTCCACCATATATGATAATACGTATCATCAACACAATCACATCTCCAGCATTTAGGTTGTAAATTCGGATACATACAAGCTAACTTTTAAGGATCTAAATGCCACCTATAAAACATCTTGTAGAAGTTCTCTCTCAGGTTTTGGGCTTGCGTGAATTTTACATTTCTTACCCATATCTTCTCCCTTTTTCTGAAGGCAAGTCATTCCACTGGTTGATGGTTCTCACCATCAGGAAATTTCTTGTTAGTTCTAGATTGCTTCTCTTCTTGGTTACTTTCCATCAATTGCTTATCTTGCCTTCTGATGATTTGGAAAATAAGTTGACCCAGTCTTCTCTGTGGCAGCCCCTCAGATATCGGAACACTAACACTTTAGCCTCCAACCCCCTAATCATCTTTGTTGCTTTTCTCTGCACTCTTTCCAGAGTCTCAACATATTTTTTATATTGTGGTGACCAAAACTGGGTGCAGTATTCCAAGTGTGGTCTTATCAAGGCCTTATAAAATGGTATTAACACTTCACATGATCTTGATTCTATCCCTCTGTTAATGCAGCCTAGGATTGCATTGGCTTTTTTGGTGGTTGTAGCACACTGCTGGCTCATATTTAGGTGATTATTTACTAGTTCCCTCTTGCAGTTACTGCTATTGAGGCAAGTTTCATCTAATCTGTAGCTGTACATTTGAGTTTTTCCCCCCTTATGTGTAAAACCTTGCTTTTCTCTACAATTAATTTCATTTTGTTAGATAGGGCCCAATGTTCAAGTCTATCAAGATCCATCTGGATCTTGAGCCTATTAAATTAAATTAAATCTTCTGGGGTGTTGACTATTACTGCCAATTTGGCAGAGTCTGCAAATTTGTTGAGTTCCCCTTCTATTCCCTCATCTAAACCATTTATGAAGTTATTGAACAGTACTGGGCCTATAACAGAACCTTGGGGTACCCCATTGCTTACTTCCCTCCATGTACGGTAGATGTAGTTTCATTAAGACTACAGGTTGAGTTTGGTTTATCAGTCAGTTATAAATCCATCTGGTGTTGTTGTTGTCTATCCTACATCTTAGTTCATTCTGAGACTCAGCCTTCCTGACTTCATCTCTGCAGATTCGGGCTATGTGCTGTTTCTCTGCCTTATTTATATGTCCCTCTTTCTAAATGTTATACTTATCCTTTTTGTCTTTCAATTTATCAGAGAATTCTTTGTGCAACCATGGTGGTTTCTTCTTGAATTTCTTATTTTTCTTTTTCAGTGGTATTGTGCTGGACTGGACTTTTATAATCATATTTTTAGTTTCCCAATCTTCTTGAGTTGTTTTTCCCTTTAAGAAAATCTGTCCTGCCTTGTCATGATTCAATACTTTTGGTTTGTAACATAGATGTCATTAGAAAACTGGGTTCAGTTTATGGAAGTTAAGATGTGTCTGTAGTTGGAGGTTTTTAAGGGGGCAGTTAGCTCTTTCTAGTCATTAAAAAAACAGATGAGTAAGAAGCTGTGTCTAAATTTATTTGCTACTTTAAAAGCAACATCTGATATTGCCTGAGACTACATAGATTAAAGTAAAGATTTATGTTAATGCCAAGGATTAAAAGAATTTTAATAGCATACATAAAGATGTAAATGTGCTATGTTCCATTTTTTTTCTGCAGACAAATATGCCATAAGGGAGCTGTAGATGGAACAGAATATATTCACATCCTACAAACGGTAACATCTGGCTTAATTTTGCACTTTTGTGTTATTACATAGCTGTTGTCTTCCATTGGTGCATCCTTCAAATCACACTTCAACATGGAAACATTTATTCTCCACTTTTGAAATTCCCTGAAGGGAGCCGGAATCACCTACAAAAATAGCATTTTCTGCAAATTCCTGATTATCTATTTATTGAGGAGTCGAGCCTCACTTAGAATTCTCTCTACCTCATTTTCCAACTTTCATTACTATGTAATGCAAACAGGCATCAAGATCATACTGAAAAAAAACCAGGTGTTTTATTAGGAACCCGCCATTAGATATAGAAATATATTAAATGCAGACATCATTGGGGGAAAAAATATAGTCATGGAGACAGTTAAAGTGCATACTGTATGTATATGCCTTAAATGTATATTCTGGTTTATCACTCTCCTGCTGTGTCTGAGAAATCATTCTGCAATGGAGTTTTTAAAAAATGTTTAGCATGTATCACTAACAGCCATCCACAGTTGAAAGTTTTTTTCCATCAATGTTTCAATCTAAGATGATGTTATAGTGACAATTATATATTTGTATTTGTTTTTAAAATAATTTGAAACTAAGCAAAATGCGAAAGGAGATAGCATGAAAACTGGAAAACAGCAAAGCTGCTTGAAAAATGGAGGAGGAGGAGATAGGTCTGCAGATACCAGCAATTGATCTGAAACATGGGAGTTCATTTAGACTCCACACTGGAGCCACATGGTATTTGGATTTACCAGAGCATTCACCTCAG
Organism: Diadophis punctatus similis; assembly: GCA_023053685.1. Taxonomy (NCBI): domain Eukaryota; kingdom Metazoa; phylum Chordata; class Lepidosauria; order Squamata; family Dipsadidae; genus Diadophis; species Diadophis punctatus. Next base: position 18,443,848 of record JALIGW010000015.1, on the reverse strand, counting down.
TTTCTGCTGGAAACCACCTTATGATTCACGAGACAGGGTTGGGAGACGGGGCTGGGTAGATCGACCCAATCTATGGACCTGCTGTGTTGCAGAGGGAGCTTTTGATTTCTACTGAGGATCTGTTAGGCAGTTTGGCCAATGCCTGAAATAGGTGGGTGATTGAGAGCCTTGACTGGATTGTGCCCATGTGCCCTCTGTGTGCCAATCCTGGGGTCCATCATGGTTTTCTAGGAAGTTCAAAGACATGAAGCACCAGAAATGATGCCTGCAGTGACACTGGAGAAAGACAAAAAGTAAATCTAACCAAACACGAGTGATAGTTTGGGCTTTTTGGCCTATGTCATTGTAATTACTCCAACCTTTCAGTTACTTCTGGTGGGGAATGGTAGCCTGACACCCTCCAAAATTCTCTGAAGGGAAGAGAGCCACTGCAGCTTTTGAAAGCCATTGGGAGGAGATCTCTGTTGGCTTTTATCTCCCTGGATCAAAGGGAGATTAACAGATTAACCATGTATTTTCTGAATAGTAGCTCCTTCTGATTAAACTGCAGAGATGGAAAAACATTTGCAGTTAGATTGAGACTTGAGCTGTTGGGAGCCCTGGACTTTTCTCTATGCTCCTAACTTCAGAGGAACTGTTACAGATTTTACAGCCTTGTTCTCCCCATCTTTTATTCACTTTAAGAAGTAATTAATTATAATTGAAGAGAGATTTCCTTTTGCAGCAAAAGTAAGGCTCCTTGCGGTAAGCTAAACCTTCTTTTGAAACTACAAAAATACAAGAGAGACATCAGTTTAAAGATTTAAAGACTTATGAGAAAAAGAGAGGATCTATTAAAGTTTTCAATGGCTAGGGCAGGGGTCTGCGACCTGCGGCTCCGGAGCCACATGCGGCTCTTTGGGCCCTCTGCTGCGGCTCCCTATCACCCTGTCGTGGCAGAGGGATGAAAGAGTCATCATCCTGTCACAGCAGTGGCACGGCCAGAGCTTAGTGCGGGAGCAAAGCACCCCTCCATGGCCTACCCACTGCTCTTGCAGCACCTTGCATAGCACACAGTGAAAGCTAGCATGCTTCACAATGAGGGAGACTGGGTCCCCTCCCCCTCCTGGAGCCCACTCCCTGCCCCACTCGCCCCTGGCAACACTCACTCTTTCTCTGGGCGGAGAGCAAACTCAGAAGTAGCCGCCTGCTGTTTCCCACCAGAGGGAGGGAGGGAGGGAGGGAGGGAGGGGGAGAGAGAGAGAGAGAGAGAGAGAGAGAGAGAGAGAGAGAGAGAGAGAGAGAGAGAGAGAGAGAGAGAGAGAGAGAGAGAGAGAGAGAGATTCGGCTGGATTCGGCCCTCACCAAAGACACTCACCCATCAGCCAATCTCCCTCTGTCTCTCTCTAGAGACACACAAGAGAGGGGGGAGACAGAGAGAAAAAAGGAAAGAGAAAGAGAAAGAGATGAGAGAGAGAGAGAGAGAGAGAGAGAGAGAGAGAGAGAGAGAGAGAGAGAGAGAGAAATGAAAGAGGGTGATAGGGAGATAGAGAGAGAAAAAAGACAGAGATGAGAGAGAAAAATGAGAGGGAGGGAGAGGGAGATAGAGAAAAAGAGAGATGAGAGAGAAAGAGAGATGAGAGATAGACTGAGAGAGAGAAAGAGAGAGATGAAAGGGGGAGAGAGACACAGAGAGGGAGATACCTATTTCCCATAGAAAATGGGTAGGTGTGGCTGCGGCGGTCGTGACTGGGTGGGAGTGAGTGACGTCGAGTTGGCCACGCCCACCCAGGTTTTGTGGCTCCCGTTGTTTTGTTTTCTGTGGAAACGGGCCCAAGTGGCTCTTTGGGTGTTTAAGGTTGCAGACCCCTGGGCTGGGGGACAGCCTTTATTTTTTATTCAGTTGTTTTTATTTTTACTGCTTTACTTTTGATGAAAGTGCTTTGATACAATTTATTACTGAGTTAGTTCAAGAGAATAGCTTTGAATTGCAATGTGTGTCACCTCTGTCTAAAGCTCTGCATGACAAAAGATTAGAAGCATGATGTTTTGTAACCATCTGCCTGGGATAAAAATGACCAATAGAAGAATGACAAAGGAGGGCAGAACAACCTAGAATTATGCCTGCAAAGTCACTTGGTTGAGTTTGGCAGCTACAGAAATTCAGTGAATTTAAAAAAACTGTAACAATTGTTTTGGACATAATTGAATATTTACAAGAAAGCAATGATAAACAAGCTGTAGCAATCTTTTTGAATGCAGAGAAAGTCCTTGAAAATTTTAATTGGGATCTTATGTTTAATGTAGTTGAGAAGATAGACTTTGGATTGAACTTTATACATGCACTGAAATCTATTTATACATTACAAGAGGCCCAAATTATGGTAGATGGAAATCTGATGAAAGCATGTGAGATATAGAAAGGACAAGACAGGGATATCCTTTATCCTCTTTATTGTTTTATCTTGGTGCTTGAATTACTAAACAGAGACATTAAACAAGACAATGGAGTCAGAGGATTACAAGTAAAGGCACATATACTGTATATAAGTTACATGCTTTTGCTGATAGCTTAGTTCTGACCCTACAAGATCCTTTGGACAATATTGAACATGTCATGAAGAAGCTTAAAATATTTGGAGAACTTGTGAGGATGAAAATAAACAAACAAAAGACAAAAATGATGGCTAAGAATATGAATGAAGAAGATCAAGGAAAATTGGAAAACAAAACACAACCTTTGGGATTCAAGGTTGTGAAAAAGGTAAAGTACCTGGGGGTGATTCTCTCTAATAAAAATTCTATATTGTATAAAAATAATTATGTTAAAACTCATAAATGTCAATATGCAGAAATAGGAAAAATGAGATCTGTCACTGACGGAAAGAATCTCTGTTACTAAAATGAATATTTTACTTAGAATGCTATTTCTGTTTCAAACCATATTGGTTTTGATTAAAGACCTCTCCTTTAAACAATGGCAGCAGGATATTTCCAAATTTAGTTGGCAAAGTAAAGTAAAAAAGCAGGAATTAGCTTCTATAAGAAGCAAAAGAAAGGGGAGGTCTTGGATTGTCAGGTCTCAGATGGTTACTATAACGTGTATTGTTTGGTATGACTGAAATAATGGATAGTATTGAAAAATTCAAGGTTGTTGGACCTTGAAGGTTTTGATTTGAGATTTGGGTGGTATGCATATTTATGGTATGAGAAAATAAAGGTTTAATCTGGTTTTAAGAATCATTCTATTAGGCAATTGATGGATATACATGGGTGAAATATAAAAGAAGATTGGCTACTAAGGTACCATTGTGGCTGTCACCACATGATAGGAAGGAAATGTTAATCACATCTAAATGGATGACATATTATGATCTATTGATATTGGTAGAAAATCCTAAGATAAAAGCGAGGCAACAACTAGTAAGTGATGGATTTAATTGTGATTGGTTTAATTGTTATAGAATATTTGAAAAATTTCAGATTGATAAAGAATGTTTCGCTTTTACTGGAGACAATCAGAAATGGAATTGAGCTTATGTTCTGGGGATGGCCATTTGATTTCCAAAGTCTATAAACTGTTACTTAGGATGAATTTGGAAAAGATAAATATGTTAAGGACTGTATGGTAAAATGAGTGAAAAACTTTGGCCATGACTTGACTAGGACATCTAGATCCCTCTCACAATTACTACTGTTAAGTCAGGCACAGATATTCTATCGGTATATATGTGCATTTTATTTTTCTTGCCTAAGTGAAGGACATTATCTTTCTCACCACTGAACTGCACTTTATTGGTTGGGCCTTGTGTTTAAGTCCGTTGAGATTCTTTTGAATCTTGAGTCTGTCTTCCAAAGTGTTAGCTATTCCCCCCAACATAGCCTCGTCCCTCTTTAATAGAGGTGCAAGATTTGATTTCAGTAAGAAATTACAGATCAATATCATTGTTGAATAACAATGATAAGTTGTTCACAATTTTACCTGAAAGATTGGAAATAATTTTGCAAGAATGTACTCATGAAGATCAATGTGGGTTTTTACCTAAAAGACAGTTGAAAATTAATGGTAGAACTGTGTCAGATACCATATGATGAATGACTGAGAACAATTAATCAATGAAACGGCTTGCCTCCAGAAGTTGTGGGTGCTCCATTACTGGAGGTTTTCAAGAAGAGACTGAGCAGCCACTTGTCTGGAATGGTATAGGATCTGAAAGAGGAGAATATTTCTAGCTCGGTGTTGAAATGAGGGATCTTGGGCAGTCCAGTTGTTTTCTCTGAGGTTGGCTGTTTTCTTGGAGATGTTTCATTACCCAAACCAGGTAACATCATCAGTGCATCAGTGCATCAGTGGTATAGGATCTCTTGGCACAGGAGGTTGGACTATAAAATGTCCAAGGTCTCTCTTCCAATTCCATCAATCTATTGTCAGCCCTGAAGGCCATCTTTTTCTTTGGATCTTTAGGGCTGCCACATTTAGTGCTGTGGGAAACTGGGAGGGGGTATTGCATGGAGTTGCAGGGATATCTAGCCATAATAACATTCCTTTCTCTGAGAGTCAAGGACATTCAGCCTGCACCTGGAGTGGCGTGACTGGGAGGCATCTCCAGTTGGGACGGTGCATTGATTGGACCATGTGATGGACATGTGGGTGCAGGGGAAGGGACTTGGACTTTCTTTTGGGTGGGGAAAACCTGGAAGCTCTCAGATTCGGGTTTTTCCAGATGCGCCAATATGACACCTCTAATAAAATGGAACTTTGAGGAACTTCAAGCTTTGGAGTCTTCTTTTGTTGGGGATGTTACTTGGAACCATGACATCTATATTCTGTGTTCTATTTTGGAATATTTGGACAACTTAACGAAAAACAAGCATCATTGATTTTTTTTGAAATGCAGAGATTGCTTTTTTAATTTGGACTTTTAAAAAAAGTTTTGGAAGATATGAATTTTGAGGAGAATTTTATAAAATGGGTGAAATTTATACTTCATAGACATCACAAATAATCATTAATGAAGAATTTAACTAAACCACGTCAGACAAAAAAAGAACACAACGGTTCCCCACTGTCTCCTCCTTTGTTTATTTTAGTCCTTGAAATATTAACTTAGAAATATAAGATAAACTGAGAGGATTATGGGAGTAAAGATTAAGAATGAGTCACACAAGTGAAGCACCTTTGCAGATGACTTGGTTTTGATTTGGAATGACCTTTAAGAGAAATTGAACTTTTAATGAATAAATGGAAAGAATTTGGATTATTAGGTTTAAGCTTAATAAATGACTAAGATATTAACAAAAATGTGAAGTTATAAGACCAAACAGAACTGATGAATAAAATGAGTTTCAGGATTAAGAAGAAGGCAAAATATTTGGATATCATTTTGACTAATATGAATGTATTTCAAAACAATTCAGTTAAGAATGGAATGAAGTTAAAAAAGATATGTCAAAATGAGGTAAATACAATTGTCATTGTTGGGGAGAATTTCTGTGGCTAAGATGGATGTTTTATTCAGAATGTTATTTTTGTTTCAGTCAGCACTTGTTTTGAGAACTGATGTACTATTTAAACCAGTGGTTCTCAACCTTCCTAACACCGCGACCCTTTAATACAGTTCCTCATGTTGTGGTGACCCCCAACCATAAAATAATAAAATTATTAGGAAACTCAGGGGTGGGTTCTAACTTACCTCGCTGCCGGTTCGCTTCTTCCTGCACTGCGCGGCCACGCCTCCTGGGCGCGTGTGTGTTTGCGCGCGAATAGATGCGCAGTGCTGAAACTTTTTAAAAAAAAAATCCAAAAAAAAAGCTGAAAAGAAGATGGCGACGCCTGTGCAGTGCTGGAAATTCGTCTTCTGCGCATGCTCAGAAGTTCCCATGGTACACATATTTTTTTTGCAGTAGTCTATTTGCATGTGGGTGGACCCGCCTGGAGACGGATAGAGGAGCGGTGTCTCGGTTCCTAAGACCATCGGAAATATGTGTTTTCCGATGGTCTTAGACGACCCCTGTGAAAGGGTCGATCGACCCCCAAAGGGGTCACGACCCACAAGTTGAGAATCACTGATTTAAACAATGGCAGGATATATCTAAATTTTATGGCAAAGGAAAAAACAGGACAATATACTACAAGCTGCAAAAGAAAAAGGATTGGTCTTACGAGATTTGAAATTATATTTTTCTGCTTACTATTTAGTTTGGATGAAAAGGCGAGTTTTATTAAGAAATAGAAGGTTATTGGATTTAGAAAGTCATTACATCTAGGATTTGGATAGCATGGATATATCTATGGGATGATAAAGCTAAAGTGAATGAAGACTTTAAAAAATCATTATATTAGGCCGGCTATTCATAAAGTATGGAATAAATACAAACTTAGTTTTTGCCAGAAAACACCTGTACAGCTTTCAGCACAAGTACTTTACATGTAGTCCTCGACTTACAACCACAATTAAGCCCAAAATTTCTGTTGCTAAGTGAAACATTTGTTGTGAGTTTTGCCACATTTTACAACCTTTCCTGCCTCAGTTTATTTATTTATTTATTTATTTGTGAGATTTATATACCACCTCACAGTGCAAGCACTCTCTAAGCGGTTTACACCAGTAAGCAATGTATATTTTATATTGCCCCCCAACAATCTGGGTCCTCATTTTACCCACCTCGGAAGGATGGAAGGCTGAGTCAACCTTGAGCCGGTGAGATTTGAACTGCTGACCTGCGGATCACAGTCAAAGTGGCCTGCAGTACTGCTCTCTAACCGCTGCGCCACCTCGGCTCTTTTTAACAGTTGTTAAGTGAATCACTGCAGTTGATAAGTTAGTAACCGGGTTGTTAAGTGAATCTAGCTTCCCCATTGACTTCGCTTGTCAGAAGGTCGCAATAGGTGATCACTTGATCCCGGGGCGCTGCAACTGTCATAAATATGAGACAATGGCCAAGAGTCTGAATTTTGATCACATGACGCAGGGATGCTGCAACGGTTGTAAGTGTGAAAAATGGTCATAAGTCACATGTCACGCAGTGATTTTATATTGCCTGTTACATGTATATGCAGGGAGATGCATCCCTATCAAATATAGTGGTTCATTCCTGAGCACGTGATTAATGTTCCTAGTACGCATGTGTACATTCCATTCTTTCCTTTTGTTCTATGCTTCATGACGAAGCAACATCTCTTTTATATAGCCAGTATGTGATCTTATTATTTTTATATCAAAATAAATATCTTTTACATTAGAATTATAATGCGGTTTATTTTGACAATGTCAGAGTTCCAGGAAAAGATTCAGTTCGCCTCTGATAAGAGTAATTCTTATCTCAACATGATAGCAGACGGATTGGTTCTGGACCTTAATTAATTCTGACAGATTTATTGCGTTTAGCCTAGTAAGAGAAAGATAAGAATGTTTTTGGCCGTTTTGAAGTGAAACGCCATAAATCTCCTTAAAAATGTCTTCTCCGGAGAAATAATTTTTATCCTTCCTCGGCCAGCCGGGTGAAGAAAGACCTTATTTGCCAGCACCTTCTTCGCTTCTAATAACTGCACCGAAAAAGAATGAAACTTCTCCGATGCCGTCTCCCACGCCTCCAATTACAGCGGAAGAGGCCCTCCAACAAGAAAAAGATTTTGAAAGGTCAGTCAAAGTCAAAAACACATTTTTTCTCCCGGGGGCAAGTTCAACTCAAATGGGGGCCGTTCAAATGGGGGCCGTTCCAAAGATTACTCATTATGATAAGGTGACCAGACGTCCCGATTTGGGCGGGACAGACCCGCTTTTTAATGCTTTGTCCCGCATCCCGCCCGTCCTCTAAAAAGTCCCGATTTTTTGAAAGAATGCAGACAAGCTAGGGCATTCTTTCCAAAAATCAGCTCTTTTTGAGCCGCTCGCTTCACTTTTTACAGAAATAGATGTGAACCGCAGAATCTAGCCCTTCTATTCCAGGCTGCTTTGCCATTGGCTGAAGAGAGACACGTGTACAAAGGAACCAGGAAGTGACTGCTGGAATTGGAGTATCGGCTGTATTTTGCAATGTCTGGGTGATCTTATTGAGTGTATGTAGTAAATTATTATTATTAAATAGAACGGGTTATTAATTTTTTAAAAAAATCCAGGAGAATACATTGAAAACAAGCCCCCAGGCAGGCAAAATTCTTGCTACATATAATATGGAAACTTGGAAAGACTGTAAAATTTGCTGCCTAACTGTTAGGGAGAAGCCATGCTATAAGTGATTTTATTTGCTGTATTGTGTGATATATTGTGTGTATAAGAATTTTTATTTAAGTTTTGTCAGACTTCTTTTGTGAACATGTACTCTTTTTCCATTGCTGCAGTTTTTTCCTTTAATATTATATCTGAAAAATATGTCTTAGTTATATCTGAAAAACAAAATTTATGCTTGTGATATTGTAAATTGTAATTAATATAGGGTGTATCTTTCCTTTTTTCTCTATAACTGATTACCAAATTATCTACACAATAGACTGTTCATAGCTTTAATTAATATTATATAAATATAATTGTATTGAAACTATAATGAACAATTAGAACAATGTAACATAAAAAGAAAACAAGAAATGCAAAATGCAAATAGTATAATAAACAGATTAAAATAATCGTTAATTTCAATTTTAAAAAGAGAGGAAATTAAACATAAAACAAAAAAATTATTTGAACAATTTAAAACAGCATTTTCACAAGGAAAATGAGAGAAGAAAGGTGCCTTTAAAGATGTAATTATAATCAGCTCAGGAATTTCAGGAAAGAGTGCACCATTGAGAAATTCTATGACAAGCCACAAGAATGTACAATGTGGTTCTTGGTCCAGCGACAAGGTTCTTTCCCAGCACTGACCCAGCCTATAACAAGAAAGGTAATACTTGTACACTGGGAAGTCCAGTTTAAGCCATGTATTGCCAAGGAAACCTTGTATTTAGTTCAACAGCTAATTATCCATTGGTGTTGCTGAGGTGCGCCATTCTGCACCAGCTTTGGCCTCCAGACTAAATGCAAGGGCAGCTCCATAACACAAGAACATTATAGCAATCAAAATGTGAAGTGCCATGTGGTTAGCATGTTGTGCGCCTGTGGTTTGTAAATGAAAGTTATCACAGTGTGAGAAAGCCATCCATAATGTGGTGTAACTGAAACATTGTTTAATCAATGAAAGTATTATAGTTCGATGGGGGGGGGTTGTTTTCATAAGTGCATTTGTTCAATTTTTTAATGCAAGTTTATGTTTTGCACAGAGTTCTAAAAAAGTGAACAAAAATAACACATCCACCTGCAATTGGACAGTTACATACAAATTTGAGCATATTATTTCATACCATTGTTAATGGAAATTTTTATAATCACCTACTGTCAGGTTAACATATACAGGTAGTCCTTAACTTACAACCACTATTGAACCCAAAATTTCTTTTGCTAAGTGAGATAGTTGTTAAGTGAGTTTTGCACCATGTTACGACTTTTGATGCCACAGTTGTTAAGTGAAGCACTGCAGTTGCTAAGTTACCGTATTTTTCGGAGTATAGGACGCACCTTTTTACCCCCAAAAAGAGGGTGAAAATTTGGGTGCGTCTTATACATCGAATGTAGCCCTACCCACCCACCAGCCCCCACCCTTCGGAGGTTTTCGGCCTCCGTGGTCCCCGCCGCTGCCACTGCCGCCACCGCCGCTTCCCCCCTGCTGCTTGCCTCCCCCATCCCCGCTGTTGCTTGCCGCCGCCGCCACCACCACTACTTGCCCCCGCCGCCCGCCGCCACCGTTTCTGCTGTCCCCGCTGTCCCACCGCCGCCGTTTCTGCTGTCTCCGCTGTCCCACCGCCGCCGTTTCTGCTGTCCCCGCTGTCCCACCGCCGCCGTTTCTCCTGTCCCCGCTGTCCCACCGCCGCCGTTTCTCCTGTCTCCGCTGTCCCACCGCCGCTGTTTCTCCTGTCTCCGCTGTCCCACCGCCGCCGTTTCTCCTGTCCCCGCTGTCCCACCGCCGCCGTTTCTGCTGTCTCCGCTGTCCCACCGCCGCCGTTTCTCCTGTCTCCGCTGTCCCACCGCCGCCGTTTCTCCTGTCCCCGCTGTCCCACCGCCGCCGTTTCTGCTGTCTCCGCTGCCCCAGCCAGTGTCCCTGCCACTACCCGAAGTGAGCCGCCACCTCCGCTACAGCCCAAAACCCCCACCACCGCTTGAAGCCTGCTCCCGAGGCACCTGAGGAGCCGCTGCTGCCGTCCGAAGAAAGCCGACAGGTTAGAACTTTTTTAAAGGGTTTTTTTAAAGGGTTTTTTTTAAGGTTGCCAAGTGGAGGAGGAATTCTGGGAGTTGAAGTCCACAAGTTTGAAGACCCTTGCACCCCCTTGGCAACTTTAAGACTTGTGGACTTCAACTCCCATTCCTGAGCTAGTATGACTGGAGGAGGAATTCTGGGAGTTGACGTCCACAAGTCTTAAACTTGCCAAGGGGGTGCAAGGGTCTTCAAACTTGTGGACTTCAACTCCCAGAATTCCTCCTCCAGTCATACTAGCTCAGGAATTGGAGTTGAAGTCCACAAGTCTTAAAGCTGTCAAGTTTGAAGACTCCTGGGTTAGGGGTGCAAGGGTCTTCAAACTTGGCAAGACTTTTTACAACCATGTACACTTTTTACAAACTTCAAAGTTGACAGCTTTAAGCCTTGTGGACTTCAACTCCCATTCCTGAGCTAGCATGACTGGAGGAGGAATTCTGGGAGTTGAAGTCCACAAGGCTTAAAGCTGTCAAGTTTGAAGTTTGTAAAAAGTGTACATGGTTGTAAAAAGTTTACATGGTTGTAAAAAGTATTCTGCTACACTGGTATTTTATTAAATAATATATTACTACACCATTTGGTTCAGAATACTTTTTTCCTTGTTTTCCTCCTCTAAAATCTAGGTGCGTCCTATATTCCGGTGCGTCCTATACTCCGAAAAATACGGTAGTCACACGTTAAGTGAATCTGGCTTCCTCATTGACTTTGCTTGTAGAAGGTCACAAAAGGTGATCACATGACCCAGGAATACTGCAACTGTTATAAATATGAGTCAGTTGCCAAGCGTCTGAATTTTAATCCTGTGATCATGGGGATACTGCAACAATCATACGTATGAAAAATGGCCACAAGTCATTTTTTCAGTGCCATTGTAACTTTGAACGGTCACTAAATGAGCTATTGTATGTCAAGGATTAGGTGGTTTTATATTAAAAAACAAACAAACCGGAATTAGTACTTGGCGGGGGGGAACCGATCTAAACAATTTTTACTTGTCAATTTTATATCTTGGGATTTTCTACGGATTGATTATTTTAAAAATGGACCGCAAATAGTTTTTTTAAAAACAAAATATATTTTATGGTGTGGCAAACCGATTTACTCATTCATTTTGGTGCCTTTCACGTTTTGGGTGGGCTATCAAAGCTTTGCTTTGAATGAAAATGGCCCATACAGATGGATTAGATCCAGTGTGATTAAAATAGAGGAAATTTTAATTGTTTGCAAAGGTTAAATTGGCGACGATAAGATTATTATGGAACTTCATATAGACTGATTTAAGTTACAGTAACCTGGAGTTGTGCATCCCTGGGTTATATTAGAAAAGATCCTTCTAAAAACCTTTGAAAGTCATATTTATGATATCCAAAACCACATTTATCAACTGTAGCAATTAGATTTTATTTTAAAGGTATACATACATGACGATTGTGACTACCTTTAATCCATGTCCTGACATCTGGGACTACTCTTGAAAGGTTTCAGGAATTTGCAGTTGTTGCAAAAGGCAGTTGGTTCCTAACCAATGAAAGTGGTATGCTAAAATTGAAGGAGAAATTCCTTTTTTTGTGCTTCTTCTGTTAGCTTGAATTTTGGTGGACAGAAGAATTAACCAGTATGTGTTTACAGCAGCTTTCGTGATGATGCGTGAGTGGTATTTCGCATATATATATATATATATATATATATATATATATATATATATATATATATATATATATATATATATATATATATATATATATATATATATATATATATATATATATATATATATATATATATATATATATATATATATATATATATATGAAATATATTACAATACTATTTTTGCATTCTATGAAAATTTTTGTTGCTCCATATAGACCAAACTTTTAATCAGGAACCCACCCACACCCGGTCAATGGTGTCCCTCTTTACCAATGTTAAAATCTGGTCACCTTACATTATGAGCCACTTCCGACTCAATTGCTTGAAAGTTTTTCTGAGGGAGCTTCCTCAACCAACATATCTGGCACAGAGAAATATATTGATAAACGTCACAAAGACCTTCTTGCTAGTAAAGACAGAGAAATTGAATACTTAAGGAGGCAGTTACTAGAAAGCCAACGCCCATATGAAAAACAAGATGTCTGCCAGTCCCACATTCCAGAAGCCTTTCCTGGGCCTTCTTTTCCGGTCTCTCCAACATTAGAGTCCCACCCCAAAATGGGTGTTACCTTCCATAAGCCAGAAAGGGAAAGGACATATGACTATACGTCAATAGGGGCTGGCTCTGATCAAAGATTTTATGAACAAAGAGACTTTCCCAAAAGTAATGTTGCAGTGCCATCTGGTGGACAAAGTAATATAACAGAAACCATGTTCGAAATCTTATTAAAGCGTTTAGATCTTTTGATATCAGGCACAAGGCAACCTTTGTCACCTATGCCACCTGAAAGTTTTGGATCGCAGATTGCTCCACCCACACCTTTAGTTCAACAATCTTTTCAGCCTGCCCAAATAATACAGGCCCAAACCGCACCATCCATCCCTATGGCCGCACAAATTATGATGCAGTCTCAAGCTGCTTCGCAGGCTGGAATTGCTACAGCCCCTGCTGTTCCAACTACACAACAGCAACCCCAAATGGGGCAATCGTTTATTCCAATGCAAGCTCCTACATCTACCCCAACTGTGGCCCAGTTAGTGCCAATTTCTCCACTACCTGCTCCTATGCAGCCAGCTCCTATTCCAGCACTAGGGGCCCAACCTGTGCCTGCTCCAGGGCCACCACCAGCTGTGGCAGCCCAATTTTTACCTGCTCCAGGGCCACCACCAACTGTGGCAGCCCAATTTTTGCCTGCTCCAGCCCTACTACCTATTGCTGCTCCTCAGCAACAGCCAGCCCAGGCACCACCGCCTGCTCCGATGCAGGCTCCTTTGCCGCCGCCTCCTCAACCCCAAGTGGGTCCACAGGCAATTCCTCAGGCCGCACCTGCGCAGGCCCCATTAGGCGCCCCGCCTTTACAGCCAATTCAAGCAGTTGCTCCACCTTACCAGGAACCAGTTGCCCCATTAACTGGACACTCGAAGTTAAAGCCATCTGGACATAACTATAAAGCCTGGGTCAGTGAAATGACTATTTTGCTTCGTCGTGAAGGCACGCACGACATGGTATTTAATCCACCTCAGCAACCTTGGTCAAACGCTGTCAGATTACTAGATATAAAGGCTTCCACTAGCATACTGATGTCTATGGAAATCGAAATGCAACAAACGTTTGTCCCAAATGCTACCGCCCAAGAAATATGGACTCAATTAGAACGTTGTTTCCGGCCAATTTCAGCTGAATCTACTAACCTGCTTTTGTCACAATTTCATGGAACTAGAATTAAACCTACAGACAGCATTGGGGCACATTTATCAAAGATGAAACGCATGAGGAAGGACCTCGCAGAACGTGGCTATCCAATGGACGACAATCAAATGGTCAGTATTATTACCAATTCCTTAAATTACACATGGCGAGAGGCCATCACACAAATCAATCATGTACCTTTTGCTCAAAGAACTGTGGACAATGTTTGTAGAATTTTAACAGAATATGAAGATATTGCACTTGCAGCCCCACACTTGCAACGCCCCCTAGCTGCACCACGTCTTCCACCTAGAAGACTTCCAGAGAGGGAATACACTCCAAGATTGCTACGTTGCCAATATTGTGATCGTGTAGGTCACACAAGCAGAGATTGCATCCAATTGCAACGCACTCAATATCCTGTCCAGCCCAGAGGAACAGATTTTAGAGATCAGTATCAACCCAGAGCCACAACCTACAGGAGAAGTGCATCCCAGCCCAGAGGAACAGTCTCTAGAGGCAGCAGAGGCAGAGGTGGCAGCCAACGTCGCCCAGGTCCAAGGCGCGACCCATTTGGCCCATATGCCACTCTTGCCATCACACAAGCTGTCCAACCCTGTCAGCAATATGATAGACATTTACTGTGGACTTTGGACTCAGGTGCCTCAATTAGCATTACTTACCAAAAGCACCTTTTCAAAGAAATGCATGCACCAGAACCAGAACTTCGTGAACTTTATACATTTACTGAACGTCCTTGCAAAGTTGAAGGAAAAGGGACTGTTTACATTGAAGAGTTAGATACATTGGTTCCAGATGTTTATTATGTTCCTGCTGCAGCTTTTAACTTGCTTAGTTATACCCATTTAATCAATATTTTAGATTTTCAGATTCATCATTTTAAGAACGCAAGCTACATTGTTAAGAATAGTATGATTGTTGCAGACACAATTGTGATTGCTGGAGTCTTCTACTTAAGGCCAAAACCTGAGCCTCAAAAACAAGCAAGTATAATACCTTCCATTAATGGCAATGCAGGCCCAGAGAGAGATGTCCAAGAGAGAGATCCTGTAATTGCCTCACTGACTCCTAAAAGCAAAGCTAAGGTTCCTAATTCAAATGTTAACCTTGTTAATTCTCTTACAGGCAAACCCTTACATTACAACTGTATACATAAATGGCACAGGAGAATGGGGCATGCCAGTTTTGACGTCCTTAAGCGGATGCCATTGTTTGCCCAAGGTTTGAATTTCAAAGGATGTAAGGTACATTTGGATTGTGCTGTTTGCAAAAAGGCAAAATCAAAGGCAGCAGCAATTCCAAAACATGCTATATGTAAGTCAACACGCATTTTTGATTTGGTTCATACTGATATTGTGGGTCCTTATGGCCCAACTATTGGCGGTAAAAAGTATTTCTTAACTATTGTTGATAATCATTCTAGATATGGTTATGTCTTTCCTATGAGAGAGAAATCTGAAACGTTTCAGATCTTTAAAGATTTTGCAGTACACGCTTTCAATCAGCATGGGGTGAAGATCCGCAGAATCCAGAGTGATCGTGGTTCCGAGTTCATGTCACAACGTTTCCAGGACTGGATGCATAGAAACGGTATCATTCACCAAACATCTGCCCCATTTACACCGGCTCACAACGGAGTGGCAGAAAGACGGCAAGGTGTTCTCCAAACCATGATGCGCTGCCTTCTAGAAGATGCCAATCTGAAACATTCATTTTGGGGCGAAGCACTTAAGTATGCAAACTACCTTGTTAATCGCACTTGGAGTAGTGTGATTGACCAAACACCTTTTTACATGCTATATGGCTACCAGCCAGATCTTTCTAATTTACACATTTTTGGTTCATATGCAATGGTGAACATTCCATTAGCTCGAAGAAGAAAAGGTGGCCAAATTGCTAAAAGACTGAGATATATGGGCATTGATGACAATTCGAAATGGGGAAAATTCATTGACTCTAACAATATGATTACAATTTCTAATTCAGCTAACTTTGAAGAAGATTCAGATTGGTCCAAAATACATTCTAATGATCCTGGAGTTTATTTTCCCAGAGATGATTCATCCAACATTCCATCTTCACCTGCCGCGGACGCTCATGCTAGCGACAACGATGGAGATGAGGAAGATGAAGAAGATTGGACAACCGCTCCAAGACGTTCCAAGAGAACTACAAAAGGTATTCCTCCAAAGAAATACACATTGCAATGCACAAACAGACCACCACCATTGGTCTGTAATGTTACACTTCCACCAGAGACTTATGCTCAAATCAAATATCTTCCACAAGATGAACAAAATAAATGGCACACCGCCATGCAAGTTGAGATGGACAGTCTCCAGAATCTCAAGGTATTTACACCTGCAGCACCTCCTCAAAACAAGAAAGTCATTGGCACACGATGGGTGTACAAAATCAAACAAAAACCAGATGGTGAACTATTATACAAAGCAAGACTAGTAGCACAAGGTTTCGCACAAAGTTATCCTGATGATTACACAAACACTTACTCACCTACAGTGCGGACTGAAAGTGTGAAAATAGCCTTAACTACAGCTTCCATTCTTGGACTTGAAGTTTTCCAATTTGATGTTGAAACTGCCTATCTACATGCAGACCTAGATGAAGAAATCTACGTGAAGTGCGCCCCCGGATTTCGTGACGACCTCCGTGGCCAAGAAGGGGACACGTGGATTCTCAACAAAAGTCTTTATGGTCTGAAACAATCAGGTTTGATGTGGTATAACTGTCTCAAAGACAAACTAAATTCGATGGGCTTTATTAAGTCCGAAACTGATGAATGCGTGTTTACAAAAAGGTTTAGAGATGCATATGAAATTGTTCTTGTTTATGTAGATGATATTGTTTACATTGGTCCTAACAAACAAATGAGTGAAATTTTTGTTTCAGGTTTGAAGAGATTCTTCACATTGAAGTCACTAGGTCACGTCAATGATTATTTAGGTGTACAGATTGAAAAGACACAGAAGGGGTTTAGCCTCTCACAACAAGCCAAGATAGAACAACTCCTACACTATTGCAACATGCAAGATGCTACACCGACACACACTCCTATGCAAACAGATTTTTGTAATTTGAAAGATGAACAAAGTCCTGATTTCAAGGATCAAACACTTTATCGCTCAGTAATTGGTTCACTACTATACATTAGTGGTTGGACTAGACCAGACATAGCACTTAGTGTCAATTTGTTGTCACGACATGTAGGCAAAGCCACAGAATTTCACTGGTCATGTATTAAGAAGCTACTGAGATACCTAAAATACACTCAACACATGAAATTAAAGCTAGAACCCACACATTCTGATTTTGCTGACTTGTATTGTTATGCAGATGCTGACTGGGCAAGCGATAAGGAATCAAGAAAAAGTACATCAGGTTTCATTATGTACCTGAATGGATGTCCCGTTCATTGGAACGTGAGAAAACAGAGTTTTGTTTCCTGTTCTTCCACGGAGGCAGAATATGCGTGCATTTCTGACGCTAGTAACCAGTTAACGTGGTTCTATTCTTTAGTTACAGATATCTGGACCAAACCGAAGAAGCCAATCACCATGATGGAGGATAATCAATCAGTTGTTTACATTTCAGAAACACGTTTCACAGGTTCTAGGTCCAGACACATTGACATTCGTTATAAAAATGTTAGAAATTTAGTAAGACAAGGTTTCATTAAGTTAGAATATGTGCCAACAGAATATCAGATAGCTGACATCCTGAACAAGCCGTTACCGGCAGCAAGACATGAATCTTTGACATATCTAATGTGTGTAGAGTGATATAAGCATATCCATCCAACAGACAAAGAAGGGGTGTCACGCAGTGATTTTATATTGCCTGTTACATGTATATGCAGGGAGATGCATCCCTATCTAATATAATGGTTCATTCCTGAGCACGTGATTAATGTTCCTAGTACGCATGTGTACATTCCATTCTTTCCTTTTGTTCTATGCTTCATGACGAAGCAACATCTCTTTTATATAGCCAGTATGTGATCTTATTATTTTTATATCAAAATAAATATCTTTTACATTAGAATTATAATGCGGTTTATTTTGACAATGTCAGAGTTCCAGGAAAAGATTCAGTTCGCCTCTGATAAGAGTAATTCTTATCTCAACATCACATTTTTCAATGCCATTGTAACTTTGAATTGTAAGTAGAGGTCTGCCTGTATAGATGATGATGATAAGTCAACATAAATGGCTCACCTACTGAGATGTATTCTCAGTTTTGCAGAGGAGCCACGGCTCTAAAACCACAAGGCATTTTGGTTTTATTAAAACCCTACACCTGGTCCGACATCAATTTTGGTGGCTGAGTATGAAAAAGGACGTAGAAGGTTACGTGGCTAATGGCCCTATATGTGCAGTGGCAAAAGGGATGGTGTGCAAGCCACAGGGGCTACTACAGCAGGTTGCTAACTCCTCAACATCCTGGAAAGAAATCTCCATGGATTTCAATGTTGAGCTACCTGAAAGCTCTGGGAACACTGTGATTTGGGTTACCACCAACCTTATTTTTCTAAACAAGTACGTTTTGTAGCATGCCCAAAGATTACCTCTGCATGAATCCTGGTGAAACTGTTTGTGCAACACATTCATCCGTAGACACGGGGTGAGTTTTCAACAGTACGCTGATGACACCCAGCTGTACATCACCACCCCGTCTCAATTCAGGGAGGCAGTTGATGTGATGTGCCGGTGCCTGGACGACATTAGGACCTGGATGGGGAGAAACAGACTCAAACTCAACCCCGACAAGACTGAGTGGCTCTGGATATTGCCTCCTAAGGACCATGTCGATTGTCCCTCCTTGGTTCTTGGAGGAGAAAAATTAACTCCCTCAGAACGGGTTCTGATCCACAGCTAAAATTAGACCAACACTTTGCAGCTGTGACTAGGGGGGCTTTTGCACAGGTTCGCCTGGTGCACCAATTGCGACCATACTTTGAGAAGGAGGCTCTACTCACGGTCACTCATGCCCTTGTCACCTCCCGATTGGACTACTGCAATGCGCTCTACATGGGGCTGCCCTTGAAGAGTATTCGGAGACTTCAACTGGTGCAAAATGCGGCTGCACGTGCTGTGGTGGGTGTTTCAAGATACACCCACGTAACACCCATACTCCACCAGCTGCATTGGCTGCCCATTGGTCTCCGGGTACAATTCAAGGTGCTGATCATCATCTTTAAAGCCCTACATGGCTTAGGACCAGGCTATCTCCGGGACTGCATTCTGCCTCATTCTTCCCTTCGACCAGTTAGGTCCCACAGAGTGGGTCTCCTCCAGGTCCCGTCAGCCAAACAATGCTGACTGGCGGGGCCTAGGGGGAGGGCCTTCTCTGTAGAGGCCCCTGCTCTCTGGAACCAACTTCCCCCAGAGGTCCGAATCATCCCCACCCTGCTGGCCTTCCGAAAGGCCATTAAGACATGGCTTTTCCTGCAGGCGGGGTGAGTTTTGAGACGATTTATATCTGATGTCTCCCCCATGTATGTATGGTGTTATATGTTTTTAAATTGTTTTTAAATTGCTTTTTAATGATTTGTTTGGTGTTCCATAAAATGTTGTACAGTTGAGTCCTAAGGGAGTAGGGCGGCATAGAAGAACCACCAAATAAAATAAATAAAAATAATTTATCATCTACATGGAGCTCCTGAGAGAATTTTCTCTGATCAAGGAGTGCAATTCACCTCTCAATTTTGGCAAGAGTTCTTGAAATTACTAGGGCAGTGGTTCCCAACCTGGGGGTCGGGACCCCTTTGGGGGTTGAATGACCATTTCCCAGGGGTCGCCCCGGCATCCTCAACTCCCCCCCCCACTGCCACAAGCCTGGCCATATTGGCTCAACTCACCCGAGCCCTCCGATTGGTCGGGAGAGGTGCCATTCGGTGAGAGGTGTTTGTGATGCCTGGCGGCCGAGCTTTGACGGCATCAGCTAAGGGGTGGGGCATCGTAAGATTGCGTGCTGGAGAGTACAATGCAGTGCTTAAGACATCTGTGGCTGCCCCTGTCTCCTGCTCGCAGCGGCAATTTCTTCCCGCTGGTGTTGAAGGGAAAGGGAGTCACAGGAGGGAACGGCCAGCCAACGACCACTTAAGTTTCACAGCCCATGACGGCGGGAAGGAGGACAGCTGGGTCGGAATTGTCTGTCTGCCCTCTTGCCCTCGGCTGGCACGGAGACCCAGCGAACAAAGAGGCAAACAGGGAGGGAGGGAAGAGAGAGACTGAGAGATATTAGCGCAGGGCTAGCCTGATCATACAGCCTTGGTGCTGAGGGCGCCACCGCCGGGGGCAGGAGGAGCTAAGCCGGAGGGAACTGGAGAAGGAGGTGGTGCCGGAGCATGGTCCATCGCCGCCGCCCTGCTCCATATGATCAGGCTAGCCCTGTGCTAATATCTCTCAGTCTCTTTCTTCCCTCCCTCCCTGTTTGCCTCTTTGTTCGCTGGGTCTCCAAAATAATTTTATGGTTGGGGGTCACCACAACATGAGGAACTATATTAAGGGGTCGCGGCATTAGAAAGGTTGGGAACCACTGTACTAGGGACTACCCAAGGTCTTAGCTCCTCACATCATTCTCAGACTAATGGTGCCTGTGAATGTACCAATGGTGTATTGGAACAGTACCTGAGAAATTGTGTCAATTATCAGCAGGATAATTGGGCAGAACAGCTCCCATTTGCAGAGGTAGTGTATAACAAAGCAGTACATAGCAGCATGGGCTTTGTCCCTTTCCGAGTTGCAACCAGCATTGACTTTGTAGGCATGCCAGAACTCCCAGAGGAGGCACCTACATCCCTTTCTCTAACAGAGTGGGTAAAACAATAGCAAACCACATGGCCAGTGGTTCGGCAGGCACTGGATGAGGTCAGAGAAATGTATAAGAAACACGTTGACAAAAAGAGGACCCTGCAGAAAAAAACCACAGGGGGTGAAGTTTATTTGTCTACCAAGTATCTGCACTCTAGACCTTCAAAAAAGTTTGTAGGTCAGGGGTGGCCAAACCGTGGCGCATGCACCAAATGTGGCGCATTGGATTATTACAAGTGGCGCATTGCATCCTTGCGCCTACTTATTTTTTTAAAATAGGTGTCATAACTGAATCCATCTTAATATTTTCAACACCAAAGTGATCTCAGTTCAATTCGTACAGCCTTCGGTAATGTTCAACTTCTCGGTGTCTGAAATTTAGAATAGAACTTGTGAGATGTTACTTTAGGCGGGTTTACAAACGTATGAATATTTTTATTGGAGTTGCCATTGCGCGTTCCTGCAAAAACGATCGCAAACACCGCGCACTAGCAACACATCATGTGTTTGAAGTCACGTGCGAATGAGCGGCGAGTGTTTGATATGGTCAGTCAGTTCTGAGTGAGCCATTGTGGCGTGGAGTTTGAAGCAGTGTTTTATTGAGTGTACTAGTGTGGTTTTCGCATTGAGTGATTGAAAGACAGATTCAAGATTAAATATATATTATGTTTGTCAAAGAAGAGCGCCACTACTTTTTCTTGACGCGAACATAGAATTCGAATTCCACATAATTGATATTCTGTGTGATACGACGTACGTACTTGTGATCTATTTGTTCTTTTTCACTTTTTTTAGTTTTATACTTTTCTATACTTAAATTCCTGTTATCCATTACAGTGCAAAAGAAAATTGAATTGTGTGATTGAGTTATTCCTTTTCCTCCATTAAGCAAAGCAGATCCTAC
The DNA here is from genome assembly GCA_023053685.1 of Diadophis punctatus similis. Classification (NCBI taxonomy): domain Eukaryota; kingdom Metazoa; phylum Chordata; class Lepidosauria; order Squamata; family Dipsadidae; genus Diadophis; species Diadophis punctatus. The sequence continues at coordinate 18,422,484 of JALIGW010000015.1, read as the reverse complement.
CCCTATCCCTATTTTACAACCCCAAATGTGAAAGTAAGAAGGTAAAAAATGTGCTTGAGTTGTATGGTGCATCTGAACTCGTCTGTGAAAAAATTGGCACATGGTATGCTTAAGGTTGGCCACCACTGTTGTAGGTCCTTTCCCCATTGTAAGAATGATTAACCCAGTGACTGTTAAACTTAAATTACCAAAGAACCTTAGGAGGATACATCTGGTCTTCCACTGCAGTCTACTTAAACTTAAACTAGGAACTGGGATGGGGGTGGAGCATTCATCCTTGTCAGGGGTGAAATGCTACCGGTTCGGGGGTACTGGTAGCAGCAGCCACCAGTGGTTTGGAGTACCAGTAGCGGCGGAAGCACGAGGCTCCGCCCACTTGCCTGGACGTTGCCATTTTCTTTTTTTTAACCCTCTGTGCATGCGCAAAGCATTCTGCGCATGCACAGAGGTTGAAAAAGCGCACACACAAAGTGTGCGCTTCTGAACTGGTAGGGAAGGTAAGTAGATTTCACCGCTGATCCTTGTGCTCTTTCCTCTCTCTGGGTTTCAATACCATTGACCATGGTATCCATATGGACTGGATAGGGGGGTTGGAGTGGGAGGCCCTGAGTTGCAGTGGTTTGCCTCCTTCCTCAGTGATCAGTCTTGGTCTCCTCTCAATTGGCAGGAGAAGACAGATCATGCCCCTAGCCCCTCACTTTGTAGGGTGCCTCAGGGTTCCATGCTTTCTCCCCCTTTGTTTAACATCTAACGGAACTGCTGGATGAGTTAATCTGTCAGTATGCTAATGATACCCAGTTGTACATTACAACCCTGAATTGGGCAGGTGAGACTGTTGATGTACTGACCTAATATCTGGAGGCTGGTTGAGTCTGGATGGGGTCCACCCCTGGACCCCTCTCCAAATGCAGGTTCAGAAGAGGAGGGTGAGTTTGAGTCAGCAGAGGAATGTGAGGAGTCAAGTGTTTGGTCAGGATCAGGGTTGGAGAGTGCTAGCTTGAGGAAGCAGCTTCAGCCAGGTCATTGGACGAGTGACAGGCTGAGGCTGAGGCAGATGAGCAGCAGCAAGTTGGCTAGGAGGCTCCAGGTAAGGAGCAGGAGCAGCTGCCACCCATTAGCAATGAGGAGGAGGAGGTATCCACACCTCCTCCTGATCCAAGGACAGGTAGAAAAGAGAGGAGACAGGCACAAAGCTGGTCATCTAGACTACTTGCGAGGAGGCAACCTCGCCTCTCATGAAGGGCTGCACTGTCATTGCCTACTTAATCCTGCCCCGAGGACTTGAGCATTCCTAGAGCGATGTGCTCAGTTCTGTGCCTTGTGTGCTCATGGCACATATCCTGACCCATTTGACTCGTGGATTGCTTTCCTGGACTTTGTGTGTGCCTGTTGGACTTGGTTACCCAGTGACTCTTGCCATGCTGAGCTCAGAGTCCAGACCTGTACAATGGGCGAGCTTTCGGAGGATCTGTTTGGGGGTTTGAATAAACACCTGTAGACTTTTGCTGTATGTAGGTGTTGGGGGGAGGTGAGCGGGGCAGCACAAGAACAAACTGGGTCAATCCTGAGAAGACTGAGTGGCAGTGGCTATTTTGCCCTCTGGGCTGGGGACATCTCCACTGCTGGCCTTGGGTGGGGTTGCCCGTCACCACTCAAACTACTGTAATGCACTACCTGAAGGTCCTATAGGATTCTAATATCCTACTTGAAAGGCAACTGTGGGCTGGCAGCTATTTGTAGAGGTCCATCTTGTGTAATAATTGTGCCATTTCCTTGACCAGGAAGCCCTTCAGATGGTCACTCAGGCCCTGATCACCTGAAGGTTGGACTACAGCAATATGGTCTACGTGGGGCTGGCCTTCAAAATCATCCAGAAGCTGCAGCCGGTACAAAATTTGGTGTTGTTATGAATCACAACTGCTACGTGAGCTGCAGAGCTTGCCAGTTGGCCTCTGGGTGCCGTTCAAGTTATTATTACCTATAAAGATTTTCATGGCCTAGAGCCCACTTAGTTGAGGGACCGCCTGTCTCCAGTTGTTTCAGCTTACTTTGTATATCTGGGCTCCACTCAATGCTGCCATTTTGTCCTCTGAAGCATTTCTTCGTCAGGTTCCCCCCCCTTTGGAATAGCAGCCCCCCCCCCGAGATAATGCCTGGATGATATCCATCTCTTAGGATTTTGGAGAGCCTTTAAGACCTGGCTCTGTTCCCAGGCTTGGCCTTAATGTGCTTGTTATATATTGATGGTGACCCTGTCGTATTTTTGTGTTGCTTTATAGCTGTTTTGGTCAGGGCTGTCCCTTTCTGTAGGTTCTAACTGTTTTACTGTTTGGGAGTTTTGCAAGCCTTCCAGAGTTTTCACCACAAATATAATGATTAAATTAAATTAAAATGTGCCTGACCATTATGGTGCCAAAGTGATGAAGTGCGCCCTGTGATGTGTTAATGCAAATACCATCCCTCTGAATTTGTTTTGTGATGTTCCAGGCAAAACAGAAAGGGTGAAGCTTGGATTGTGACACTGTGAGACATACTTTATCAAGACTTCCCAACCCTGCCAACCTCACCGACACACCCATGGGAGAACTGGAGATTGCTGGGAATATGAAAGACAGATCAACTAATTTAATCTTCTGGTGTAATAAAGCTCATTCACGGAGCTTGTGAATTAGTATAAATTCCGTTCCACAAAATTGCATAAGAAGAGCCCCACAAGGCTGCAACCAACAGCTATAGCAATAGCACTTTACTTATATACCGCTTCATAGTGCTTTACAGCCCTCTCTAAGCGGTTTACAGAGTTCAGCATATTGTCCCCAACAATCTGGGTCCTCATTTTACTGACCTCAGAAGGATGGAAGGCTGAGTCAACCTTGAGCCGGTGAGATTTGAACAGCTGAACTGCTGAACTGCAGTGCTGCACTTTAACCACTGCGCCACCTCGGCTCCTTTATTAAGTGAAGCTCACCTCCACTTAATAAAGGTCTTCAAAAGGCTTTGAGTAATTAAACATTAAATAATCCATGTAATAGAAATCATAACTACGCTGCCTTTGAGAAGGAGAAAGCTGTGTAAAATATTGTTGTGTGATCTGAGTGGTCGTCCTCTCTTCATTGGAATGTCTATCTTTAAACCTAGGAAAAGTCAAGTTCTGGGGAGCATTTATCAAATGGAGGAAAAAGTTAGCATCTTCTTCCATGGTTTCAAATTTCCCAATGAAGTCATAGTCTACTAAGCAAGGACTACAGAGCCTGTTGATGTGATCCCAGTGGATGTCCATGCCGACCGGCCGATGCACATCGAGAAGATACTGAATGAACTCTTTGAACTCTACCCCAGAGCCTGTCCTCAGGGCCTCCTTGGTGGCATTGGGGCGATACTTTGAAATAATGGGCCTGCCAAAGACGGGATGGTAATAATTGTTTGGATGCTCAAACTTGTCTCGAAATGCCGACACTAACTTCTCAAAAGGTTCGCGAACAAAGAGCATCTTAGTGTAAGTACTGAGCCTGTAGTTGATCCCTTTGTGATCGAAACTATCCAGCTTCTTCAAATAATTCCCATAATGGACAGTATTGTGCTGAATAACCCTGGTTGAGGAGGCAAGTCCATTCAGAACCATGAGTACTCTCTTCCAGTTGGAGCAGCCGGCTTTAGGGACTTCACAATATAAAATTCGATATTTATCTTCAACAAATATCCTGGACACATGATAAGGGGTGATTACTCTTTTGTTGTTGCTCTTGTACTTGGAGCATGTCTCTTTCATGATGCGTTTTCGCTCTCTTTGGACCTCATAGAGGTTTCTCCACCTCAGCTCGTCCTTCGCCTCAGCTTTCAGGACGGGCAGGACGAGGAAGGAGCCATTAACTGCAGTCCGGAGGGGGCTTCTTTTCAGGACAAATTTCCTCCTTCGTTGATAGGCCCTGGCAGAATTAGCGGCTGAACTTTTCAGCTGTCTATCCCGAATCCCCGCTGAAGCCTTCCGGCCTTGGCCTGAGCTTCGCTGCTTCACAGACTCATCTTGCACGGGGTGTAATGAGGCCCTCTGGTTTCCCATCGGAAAGGTATCGCCTCCATTTGCCTGCGTTTTCCCGCCCTGATCATTGCTCGACGCGCCTTCCTAATGGAAGAAGAGAACCAAGGCATTACTCAATGAAGGCAGCATTCATCACAGCTGGCAGAGTTTAATGATGCCAGTCATATCTACCGTTTTAAGTCAGCCAAACTTTGACTGCTTTACACACCGCACTGAGGCTGAGGTGAGGGTTTTTTTACTTCCTACTTTTGAATGTGTCGCTATTAATCTGAACATCAATTCTAGAGCTAAATCTGAGAACCCTGCAAGGAAACAGGCTTAATATTTTCAAAGCTTCAAAGCGTCTATGAAGATTCCCAGTCATCCAGGTCAAAAGTGGTTTTTATTTTTGAAAAGAGGCCATTTATGTTAACATTGAGCAGCCCTCTCCCAACAGAGGGGGAGGGATAAGACCACCATCTATCCCCAATTTACAATGCAGCCCTTTTGGCTGTTCCAAGAAGATCCCACACCTCTGATTCAGGTGACTCTGAGGTCACAGATAAAGCCCCAAGCAACCACAATGGCTCCCAGAGAGCGTTAAGACCAGTTGATGGAAAACACAATTTTTCCATCCCTCCCCATCCTGTCAGAACCTATCATTCCCCCTCCCATCAACTAATCTCAACTGTCCATAACTGTCCTTCCATCTCACACAGCATCCAAGGCAACTGATGAAGCCTCCAGGAACCATCCCCACCCTGCTGGCCTTCCGAAAAGCCGTTAAGACATGGCTCTTCCTGCAGGCAGGGGGGAGGGGAGACTAGTTCCATCCGAGCCCTTCCCTGGTATGTTTGATGGTAATTATTTTTAACTTTTTAAATGTTTTAATTGTTTTTAACTGTGTTTATTATCTGGTGTTTATTATACAATGCTTTACGCCGCCCTGAGTCCCTCGGGAGTAGGGCGGCATAGAAGAACCAATAATAAATAAATAAATAAATAAATAAATAAATAAATAAATAAATAAATAAATAGGAAGTGGAATGTTTTGTTTTCCTCAAAAAATCACTCCAGTTGCCCTCTCAAGAATAAAAAACCACTTTTGTGTCAAAGCTTAAATGCAAATAGAAGGACATTTTCCATTTTGGAAGACTTTGCCGTCCGACAGCAGTTTGCAGGATGTGGGGGAGAGCAAATGCCGGAAGATGGCAGCCATGGCCCTGTTTTAAAGCCCCGCCCCTTTTGTATGTATGGCAGAAGGGGTGGGGCTTAATCACCATGCCAACCTGGAGATGTCATTTCCCCCTCCAGGCAGATGCCCACACTTTCAAGGCTGAAGTTCGAGGGATACGTAGAAGTGAAGATAATTGTTCTCGCTCTATTGCAAAGTTCTCACTTTTCAGCTAAATTACTGTGTTTCCTCGAAAATAAGACCCTGTCTTATATATTTTTTGAACCCCGAAATAAGCAATTGGCTTTATTTTCGGGGAGGTCTTATTATTTTGGGGCACGTGGAGCAAGATGGGGCTCCTCTTGCCGTCTTACCTGATTTCCAGCTCTGTCTCCCTAACCTTAACCAGAGGAAATGGTATTTTCAGGGGAAACACGGTAGAATGATTCCCAGTTTATAGACCTACTGAGGCCCTCAAGTCCAATCCTATCTCAGTCCCATTAAACATATCAGTCGAACGGCTGTCCAACCTCTGGGTGAGCACATTCAGCAATAAAGGGAAGCTCAGGTTCCTTTTGGATCAGTAAGTCCTCTGTTGCTAAGAAAACGGTTTTTTCTAACATGTTAATACAGGTAGTCCTCGACTTACGACCACAACTGAGCATTTCTGCTGTTAAGTGAAACAATACAAATTTGGGGCTCAATTCACAGTTAAGTGAATTTTGTCCCATTTTACGACCTTTCTTGCCACACTTGTTAAGTGAATCCCTGCAATTGTTAAGTTAGTAACATGGTTGTTAAGTGAATCTGGCTTCCCCAGTTTGCTCATCAGAAGTTTGCAAAAAGTGATCACATGACCCCAGGACATTGCAACGGTCATAAATACGAGTCAGTTGCCTGGTGTCTGAATTTTGATGACGTGATCATGGAGATGCTGCAATGGTCATAAGTGTGAAAAATGGTCAAACGTCACTTTTTCAGTGCCGTTGTAACTTTGAACGGTCACTAAATGAAATGTTATAAGTCGAGGACTCCCTGTATTTTTCTGCACCCTGCACTCTGAAACACTAGAGAACAAATCTTGAGGTTCTGTGTGATCACCCTCCAGGGGTATGAAGCAGTTTGTCCGGCCTTTTGGATTCCCAGACACACTGCAGAGCAGGAGTGTCCAACTCAAGGCCCGGGGGCCAGATCCGGCCCATGGGGTGTTTAGATCTTGCCCTGGAAACAGCGAAGGACTGGCCCACAGTGCCTCTGCCAGTGGAAACAGAGAAAACAGAAAACTCCGTTTTCGCTGGCAGAGGGTTGCAGGTTGCCGTCGCAGCTGAAACGGAGCTCGGGAGCCCGTTTTCACTGGCAGAGCGCTCAGGCCGCCACAGGAGCCCATGACATGAGTGACGTCGAGCTGGCCCCGTCCACCCTGGCCATGCCCCCCCCGAGGTCAAACGCAACCCTGATGCAGCCCTCAATGAAATCGAGTTTGACACCCCTGCTGTAGATGTAACATCATTCTAGAGCAGTGTTTCTCAACCTTGGCAGTTTGAAGATGTGTGGACTTCAACTCCCAGAACGCTGGCTGGGGAATTCTGGGAGTTGAAGTCCACACATCTTCAAACTGCCAAGGTTGAGAAACACTGTTCTAGAGGACATAGCAGCATGTCATGGATCCACCCAAAACCCAGAGGTGAGTTTAGAGGAGGTGGGTGAATTTGAGTCTGCAAAGGAAAGTGGGGAGCCAAGTAATGGTCAGGAGGCTGGAAGCTCGCAGAGAGCCTCAGCTGGGTCAATGAGACGAGCGACAGGCTGAGTCAGGTGAGATACAGCTGCAGCAAGTCGGCCAGGAGGCTCCAGGAGCAGCTGCTGCCCTTTAGCAATGAGGAGGATCCAAGGACATGAAGGGCAGAGAGGAGACAGGCACAATGTGGTCAGCTAGAACAGTGGTCCCCAATCTTTCCAGCTTGGTGTCCCAGTCCAGGGGAGGGGGGAATGGGAAGGAGTGAGTGGCACGCGCACAGCTCTATTTGTGTGGGCGACAGGCACACGCGCCCTCCACTCGCGTAAATGGAGCTTTGTGTGTGAGCAGAGGATGCTTGCGCATGAAGCTCCACTTGTGCGAGCGGAGGGCGCTTGTGCACAAAGCTCCATTTGTGCAAATGGAGCTTTGCGTGTGAGCGCAAGTGCCCTCCACTCTCATGAGTGCAGCTTTGCATGTGACTGCAAGCACTTACACTTGCACGAGTGGAGCTTCAAACATGTTTACGTGCACTTGCTAGCCACTCATGCAAGTGGAGCTTCATGCATGCCCATCTCTGCTGTGGCCCAGTTTTGAATAGATTGCAGCCTGGTAGTTGGAGCCCCCTCCTGTGGTTCAGAGGTTGGGAACGCCTGAGCTAGACTACTTACCAGGAGGCAACCTGGCCTCTCATGAAGGGCTGCACTGGCGTCGCCTACATAATCCCGCTCTGAGGATTTGTGTGATGCTGGAGCAGCCTGTCCATTTTTGTGCCTTGTGTGCTTGTGCTGTGTATCCTGGTCTGTTTAACTCCTGGACAACTTTCCTGGACTTCATGTGTGCCCATTTGGATTCGGTTAGCCAGTGACTCTTGCTGTACTCAGCTCGGAATCCGAACCTGCGCAATGGGAGTGCTCTCTGAGGACCTTTTTTGGGTGGGTGGGGTTTGAATAAACACCTGTAGAACCTGTGTGTGTGTGTGTGTGTGTGTGTGTGTGTGTGTGTGCATGAGAGAGAGGGGTGAGGGAGAGAGGGGGAGAGAGGGAGAAAAAGGAGCAGGGCAGCACAGAGTGTGAGGAGAGGAACTGGCAGGGACATCTTCAGGGTGTGTGAAGAAAGTCAAGATAGGGACCATGATTGTGTGATTGAACTACTAGCACTTTTCTGCATGTATTGCACAGATTGTACGGCCAGAGTTGCCAGCTTGATTTTCTTGATACCTCCCTCCCCTCTCCCCCAGGACAGTCCTATGAACATCTGTAGTTGTCCTGGACAGTCTGGTCAAAACTCTGTCCAGTCTCTGTTAATCAAACAATGGTTGTGTTTGCACAACACATTGGACCCGCTTAAAATGGGATAATTTGTAGGTGAGAATGTTATGAGAAACAAGCAACTGACTTTGCACATTTTGCAATTGAGACAATCACATCAAGTTGTCACAAGAGTCCTTTGCTTGGTTATAATGTTCTTGTTGATTATTTGAGTGTACTGTACAATTAGTGTCACAAGCAGTGAGTCAAGCGACTCACTATTGAACGAAAAAGATTTATTTAGTTATTGGATTGACATGGCTCCATAATTCAAAAAATGCAACTCTGCGGCATGCAGCAACAAAAACCATAATAATTTCCATTTCTTTCAGACATAGGGTTAAATTATGGTATGTCAAGTTTGTTTCTGAATTTCTTAGTTGTGTGAATAAGGCAAACTACTATAATATGTGCCAACTTGAGGATGCTTTTAGAAGTAAAATGTGTATATATTTTGACGTAGATTTCTCCAACCATATTCATTTTTCTTGCAATTTAAAACTTAGCAAGGTTTCCGGAATATACATGCATTTCTGTTCATATTTTTGCTTGTGTATGCTTACCCATACTTGGAATATGCATCCAATTTTGGTCACCATAATATAAAAAAGATGTTGAGACTCTGGAAAATGTGCAGAGTAGAGCAACAAAGATGATTAGGGGGCTGGAGGCTGAAACTTATGAAGAACGGACGCAGGAATTGGGTCTGACTAGTCTAGTGAAAAGAAGGCCCAGGGGAGACATGATAGTAGTGTTCCAGTATTTGAGGGGCTGCCACAAAGAAGAGGGGGGTCAAACTATTCTCCAAAGCACCAGAAGGCAGGACAAGAAACAATGGATGGAAACTAATCAAGGAGAGAACCAACCTAGAGCTACGGCCAGCTAATTTTCGGCCTTCTTTTTGGCCGTTTTCACTCTCCCCAGGCTTCAGGGAAGCCTCCTGAAGCCTGGGGATGGGGAAAAACAGCCAAACGGAGTCCGTTGGGAGGCCTGTGCGCATGCGGGGCAGTGGGGGGAGTAGGCACGCATGGGGGGGGGCAGTGCGGGGGTTGTGCGCATGCATGGGGGGAGGGCATGGGTGTCGGCACGCGCGTGCATGCTAGCGCGCACACCCTTTTGGCACACGATCCAAAAAAGGTTCGCCATCACTGATATAGGGTCTCCAGCTCAAGTAGGGGATTAGGCAAGAAGACCTCCAAGCTCCCAACTCTGTTATTCAATTCTATATGTATCTCTGTCTGTCTCGCTGTCTGGTTATCTAACTTTAGATGAATAGCACTGCAAAATTTGATTGATAGCTAATTAGAACAACTGATGGCAACCTGTGGTGACACAAATTTGTGGGGCCACAAAATTTGCCAAGTTTGCATTGCAGAAGTGCATCCCCCTGCCTCTGGCAATTCCCCTCACCCCAGCAAATAGCTCTCCCTTGCAATTATGCCAATAATGGGGGGGGGGGGCTTTGGATTATTCCAGCCGATTCCCAAAGGCAGGACTTGATTTCTCTGCCCCTCTTCAGCAGAGCCCTTGTGCCTGCAAAGCGACAGCAGGGGGCGCCTTATCCCCAACTTCTTTTTCATTCAGAATGAATTTATTTATTTATTTATTTATTTATTTTTGTCAAATACGTGTTGGTAATATACATAGATATAACATTGTTTATATACATAAGATGAGTACTGATAAGCGGGAACATTAGGACAGGGACGGTAGGTGCTGGTGCACTTTTGCACGCCCCTTACTGACCTCTTAGGAATCGGGTGAGGTTAACAGTGGACAGTCTAAGGGTAAAGTTTTGGGGGTTTGGTGACAAAACCACAGAGTCAGGTAGTGAGTTCCAGGCATTGACCACTCTGTTGCTAAATTGGGCATGGGAAGAAGTTTCTGATTACCCAGGTTGGATGCAAAACATGGCTACTACATGGAATATTTCTTGTGCGTTCGATTTATTCAGCCTAGGCAACTTCAAAAAAAAGGGTATATTTCAAAAAGTGTATTTGAGCAGCCGAATAAATCGAGAGGCGGTAATAAGGGAATTTACATTCAAGGAAACATCCTTCCCTCTTCAGGCCGTCTTCCTTCCACTCAGCCTTCCCCACGGATTTCAGAAAGAAAAGGAAAGGAAAAGGTAGCTTACTCTTTTAGCTTCCTGAGATCCCTGGCCATATCTCATTCCTAAAGAAAGAAAAGACAAAGGGTGGTCACAAGTGGGGTCTGCATAAAACGTTGCATTCACTTTCCTGGTTGGTCTAGTGTGGTGCTTTCCACTACAGGCAGTCCTCGACTTACAACCGTTCATTTAGTGACCATTTGAAGTTACAACGGCACGGAACAAAGTGACTTATGACCGTTTTTTCACACTTACGACTGTTGCAGCATTCTCGTGGTCGTCACGTGATCAAAATTCGGGCGCTTGGCAACTGACTCGTATTTATGACCGTTGCAGTGTCCCGAGGTCACGTGATTCCCTTTTGTGACTTTCTGACAAGCAAAGTCAATGGGGAAGCCAGATTCACTTAACAACCGTATTACCAACTTAGCAATTTCAGTGATTCACTAAACAAATGTGGCAAGAAAGGTCGTGTCAACCTTGAAACTGGCCTGGCCGAAGCCATCTTGGAGCTTCAGGGTTGACACACTGGAGCTGAGGAAGAGGGAGGGGGGAATTGAGATAGCTGGGGTTGTGTAGCCGAAATAAAATACTTTCTCTTGGGAACCAAGGACATTCTCACACCTGGTCAGAGGAAGGAGGAGTGATGTCACCGGGCAACCAGATGGAGCCGTGATTGGACCATGTGACTGATTGTTTTGAGAAAGTGAAAGACTTTTGCTTTTAATTAAGTGAAAACTCCGGGAACTCTCAGAGTCGGTTTTCACCAGATCTGTGCCAATATGATATATCCAATAAAGCTATTCTTTGAGGAATCTACCTGCCTCGGAGTGTTGCTCGATATGGATCTATTACTTGGAACCCTGAGAGGTCGTACAATGGGGCAAAACTCATTTAACAAATATCTCAGTTAGCAACAGAAATGTTGGGTTCAATTGTGGTCATAATTCGAAGACTACCTCTTTTTGCTGCCCCCCCTTCATTTTCTATTTCTACCCACTTCAATCTTCTGACCTTAATCCTCACTCTTCCCCCTGGGTTGGCTTCCAAAGGGATGGGGGGACATTCCACGCCAAGAGGACAGAGGCAGAGAACAGAAAACAAATCCATAAGGATGCCAATCTGGAACTTCTTAGGGTTTATTTTTCTTGGGGATTATTACACTTTTAGGAAACAGGCAGCTTGCTTGGTATAATCAGTTGCTTTAATAGGAGGCATCTGAGCCCCTTTCCTTCTCCGGAAACAGCTCTCTGCCTTCTGTCTCTTTTTTTTCTAAAGCAAATGCCAACTTGCACATGGTGCTTTACAGCAGTTCACATATTCACAGGAAATTCATAATTGCAACGCGCTCTACATGGGGCTGCCCTTGAAGAGCATCCGGAAGCTCCAGTTGGTGCAAAATGCAGCGGCCCGCACTGTTTTGTGCAGACCTCGTTGTGCACATGTATCATCACCTCTCCTGCGGGAGCTGCATTGGTTGCCGATTTGCTTCCGGGTGCAATTCAAGGTGCTGGTTGTCACTTTTAAAGCCCTTCATGGCTTGGGACCAGGTTATCTGAGGGACCCTCTCTTCCCGGTCACATCTACCTGACCCACCAGAGCGGGGAACCAAGGAATGTTGCGGGTCCCGTCCCCGAGGGAGATACACCTGGTGGGACCCAGAAGAAGGGCCTTCTCTGTGGTGGCTCCCTCTCTCTGGAACATCATTCCCCCAGAGATTAGACTGGTCCCCTCTCTGACACTCTTCTGGAAGGTGCTGAAGACCTGGTTTGGCCAGCGGGCCTGGGGAACCCAGAGAGGGATGGAGCCCATTAAATGGCTCGTGTGATGTGTTGTTGCCAGGATGGGGAGGTTATTATATTATTTGATTATTTGATTATTCTCTTTTATTAGTTTTATTTTTTATATGTGAGGTTTTTACATTCCTGTAAGCCACCTTGACTCACCATGTGTGAATAGGCAATATAAATTCCATAAATAAATAAATAAATAAATAAATAAATAAATAAATAAATAAATAAATAAATAAATAAATAAATAAATAATAAACAAACAAACAAACAAACAAACAAATAAATAAATAAATAATGGTGCAATTGTCAATCTAGCTTATAGTTTAAATGTTATAGCAATAGCAATAGCACTTAGACATATACCGCTTCATAGTGCTTTACAGCCCTCTCTTTACAGAGTTCAGCATATTGCCCCCAACAATCTGGGTCCTCATTTTAACGACCTCAGAAGGATGGAAGGCTGAGTCAACCTTGAGCCGGTGAGATTTGAACAGCTGAACTGCTGAACTAGCAGTCAGCTGAAGTAGCCTGCAGTGCTGCACTTTAACCACTGCACCACCTTGGCTCTTATTTGCCAAAGCATCTCTGCTCCAGCCAGGTAGATTCATCCCATCACCTCTTCAATGTGGCTGAAGGGGCTTCGTCTGCGCCTGTTTAAGGCTGGAGAGGGGACCAGAGAGAACGTTTCTTCTGGATGCGCTTCCCAATTATGCTCCACACGTTGCCCAGGTACTGCTTCATCCATTGGCCATATCCCCCACTATCCAGGTATGAAAGCAAAATAGAAATACTAGGCCCTGCAACTAAAAATAAAACTTGTTTTGAAGCAGCAATTCAGTTGTATCAACTGATCTCACAATTTTAATCAATTGAAGAGAAGGGAGATGTACAGAACTGCCCGAAGAATCAAAATGAATTTAGATGCATCTGATACAATTTGATGGTTCAGCTTGAAATCCTGAGTCAATTCAGGAAGTCAATTCAATTTGGGGATTTGATGGGGGGGATGACCTTAAAATTGAATTGGCTTTTGGGAGGGCTTTAAAAACAGGATTGGTGTATATACTAATTCACCATTTATTGAGGTCCCTCATTAAAGACTTGTGGGTAAACTTAATAGTTGCAACAATGGAAGGCTTGTCCTTTATTTATAGATTTCTTAATTCTTCAAGAAACAGAAAGCCAAGTGTAAGAATCAATGGGTGATTTTTTTTTTCAGTAGAGGAAGTGAAAATTGTTTTCCTCAAGGATCTGTGTTGGAATTAGAGCTTTTTAAAAAAGTGTTTCAAATGTCTTGACTTGGGGATAAGCATGGAATTGGTCATACTTGCAGATAATATCAAATAGTTCATGGTGATGAAGCCCAAAAGTGATTCTATCAAACAATCTCTTTAAACCGGCTCAATGGATTATGAGCGGTCTGTAATTGAGCAGGAAAAGAATCTTGGGATCCATTCAGTGTAGGCATAGGCAAATCCACCCTAAAGATTTTTTTGGAAAGGGACTGGAAATGAAACTGCCAGTGTTGTAAAATCCTTACAAATCCATGGCATGTCAACATCTCGAATATTTTGTGAAGTTCTTGTTGATACAATGCAGGTAATCCTTAACTTATGACCACAATTGAGCCCAAAATTTCTGTTGTTAATTGAAACATTTGTTAAGTGAATTTTGCTCCATTTTACGACCTTTCTCAGCCCACTGAATCACTGCAATTGTTAAATTAGTGACACAGTTAAGTGAATCTGGCTTCCCCATTGCCTTTGCTTGTCAGAAGGTTGCAAAAGGTGATCACGTGACCCTGGGACACTTCAACCATCATAAATATGAGTCAATTGCCAAGTCTGAATTTTGATCACATGACTCAGGGATGCTATAATAGTCATACAGGTGAAAAATGGTCTTTAGTCACTTTTTTCAATGCTGTTGTAACTTTGAATGGTCACTAAATGAACCGTTGTAAGTCGAGGACTACCTGTAGAAATGGGAAAAGTAGAGAAGCAGGCTACCAAATGAACCCTTGGAGTTATTTGGCTTAAAAGGCGATGGAGGGGGTGAGCTTGGTGTGAATAAAAACATGCGTTGCATAGAGAAAGTGAGACTGACTCAAGGATCAACCAATGAAGTTGTCCAGAAGGCAGTTTAAAATAAATTAAAGGAAGTCCCTCCTCAATATGCCACATAATGGATTGGTGGAATTAATTATGACAAGATAGGATAATGGCCACTAGCTTTAAAACAAGTGGTCTGAAAAGTATAGGAGTTGAGGACTCCTGAGGGCAGGGAAGAGACCAGGTCTCGGGTTTGGGTCCATGATGGATTGGTGGATTTGGACCTATTTCACTGACCTCATGAACTGCTGAGATGACACTTATGAACCTCCGAGGTATAACCTTTCAAAACAGACCACTCACCATTCTGTGTTCTTGATTCTTTGTTCTGTTGTTTAATTCAACTGGTGCAGCATTTCCCTTTAATTTTCTTTTAGGGCTACAGCCAGCAAAAATAGAAGTTGCTATTCCCGATCCTGGAAAAATCTGCCTGGACTTTGTCCATCTCCATTCACCCCCTTTTTTGTAGAGAGCTTTATGTAAGCATAGAATTAGACATCGAATTCGATGCTTGCATAATGCTCTCTACCTCAAGCAGGTGAATGGAGATGGACAAAGTCCAGGTAGATTTTTTCAGGGTCGGGAATAGCAACTTAGTGGACCAGAGAAATGCTGTGGATATAATTTACTTGGACTTCAGTAAGGCATTTGATAAAGTAGACCACAACCTACTACTTGATAAGATAGAAAAATGTGGGTTAGACAGCATCACCACCAGATGGATTCGTAACTGGCTGACCAACCACACTCCACGTGTAGTCCTCAAAGGAACTGCATCTACATGGAGGGAAGTATGCAATGGGATACCCCAAGGCTCTGTCTTAGGCCCAGTACTCTTCAACATCTTAATCAATGATTTGGACAAGGGGATAGATGGGGAACTCGTCAACTTTGCAGATGACACCAAGCTGGCAAGAATAGCCAACACTCCAGAAGATAGGCAAGATATACAGAAGGATCTTGACAGACCTGAACATTAGGCGTTATCTAACAAAATGAAATGCAGTGGTGAAAAAAGTAAGGTTCTACATTTAGACAAGAAAAACCAAATGCACAGGTACAGTATATGTGGTACCTTGCTCAACAGTAGTAACTGTGAGAGGGATCTTGGAGTCCTAGTGGACAACCATTTAAATATGAGCCAGCAATGCGCTGCAGCTGCCAAAAAAGCCAACACAGTTCTAGGCTGCATTAATAGAAGGATAGAATCAAGATCACGTGAAGTGTTAATACCACTTTATAATGCTTTGGTAAGGCCACACTTGGAATACTGCATCCAGTTTTGATCGCCATGGTGTAAAAAAGATGTTGAGATTCTAGAAAGAGTGCAGAGAAGAGCAACCAAGATGATTAGGGGACTGGAGGCTAAAACATATGAAGAACGGTTGCTGGAATTGGGTATGACTAGTTTGATGAAAAGAAGGACTAGGTGTGACATGATAGCAATGTTCTAATATCTCAGTGCCTACCCCAAAGAAGAGGGAGTCAACCTATTTCCAAAAAGCCTGAAGGCAGAATAAGAAGCAATGAATGGAAACTAATCAAGGAGAGAAGCAATCTTGAAACTAAGGAGAAAGTTAGAACAATTAATCAGTGGAACAACTTGTCCCTAGAAGGTGTGAATGCTCCAACACTGGAAGCTTTTAAGAAGAGGTTGGACAACCATTTGTCTGAAATGGTAAAGGGTTTACTGCCTGAGCAGGGGGTTGGACTAGAAGACCTCCGAGGTCCCTTCCAACTCTGTTATTCTGTTCTGCTCTAACTTCCATTAAGACCTGTGTTTCTAATTCTGCAGATTTTTCTGGAGCATCTTCCCAAACCCTCCTGAGAAACAGGGCCTGCTAGAGATTCAAAGGATACTGTTGTACCCCAGAGAATCAGGGTGGCAGGTTGCCGATTGCAGCGCATGAATGAAGATGGCTTAACAAGGCTGGGATGCCTGATTTTTAGCACAAGGGGGAATGCGACTCCCCCCCCCGCTACCTCCTTAGTGAATGTGACTGACATTAAGCAGCCTCTTTTGTGCATCTCCTTAGAATAGATGCTGCCACTTGCCATTGTCAGAGTTGCCTGGGGAAGCATCAGTTTAATTAACGAGGACCTGCAATCGCCGACTGTGTCTGTTACATGATAGCAGGAACATCTCTTGGAAAGCAAAGCTCAGTCCTATCAGATTAATTTAGACCACTCCTATCGGGGCCAGGATGGGAGGCAGAGAATCTCCTCCTGGGGTGTGGGATGTGGCAACAGATTCAAGTGGTGACGGGCATGGGATGAGGTGGGAGCCAAAGGGGAAGACGTCCCTATACTTAATACTGGTGGCATGTTCCTGCTCTCTGAGCTCATGCCCAGACCCTGGACAGTGTACCCATGGAGGCTGGGGCCTTCAGCTGCTGCTAATGAAAGCCAGGTCAGTCAGCAACAAGCCCACCCCCCCTTATATGTGATCTCACTGGCATGTATCACCAAGACCTGGGGGAGGCCAGATCGGGGAGTTTCCCTCTTGGAAATGGTCCCAGCCAGTTTGGCAGCAGCAACCTCCCCAGCTGAGCTGCTGGAAGCCATTCCTTTCTCCAAGGCTGGTCCCGATGGGTGTTCATAGGGAGCAAGGGGTCCAGCCCACAGCCATTCCTTTGTGGGGTGCTGTAGGGCTCAGTACTTTCTCCGCTCCATTTTAATATCTACGTGAAACCGTTGGGTGAGACCATCTGACACAAAGGGATGAGATATCCTAAATATGCTGACGTTGCACAGCTTTACATCTCCATCCTTGGAGAGCCAAGAGATGCCGTGGCCACCCTTCCTCAGTGCCTGGAGCTACAGGGATCCGGATGGGGACAACAGGCTTCAGTTGAGCCCAGGCAAGATGGGGTGGCTGAATTTGGAAACTGCAGCAACTGCAGAATGCAATCCTGGGAGCTCCTAGGGCTGCACACATAACACTGCTACTGTGTGAGCTGCACTGATTCCCAGTTTGCTTCCAGACCCAATTCAAGGTGTTGGTTGTCACTTTTATAGCCCTACATGGCACGGGTCCAGGGCATCTGAGGAGCCATCTTTCCTCAATGGGACTAGCCTGCCCCACTGATGCCAGCAGGAGAGGCCTGCTATGGATCCCGTCTGCTAAGGAATTCCAGCAGCTTCTTCTTCAAGCAGAAGAGCAGAAGAGCCGTTTCTGCTGGGGCCCCATCCCTGTGGAACTGCTCCCACCCCTTTGGCCTTCCGGAAGGTATTAAAATGTGGCCTTGCCGGTTGGCTGGGGCTCCAAAGGTAGAGGTGCTCACAGCTGGAGGTGGCTAGCGGGATACGAAGACCTTATCCCTGTCCTGTCCATCTCTTAGTTGTTGTTTTAGAATAGTTTTGTAATCTTAATCTGTGTAGTTTTAATGTATTCACCTTTAAATTATTTCTTTACCTCTTTTATAACTTGCAAGCCGCCCAGAACAGTGGTGGGATTCAATTTTTTTACTACCGGTTCTGTGGGCGTGGCTTGTGGGCATGGTGTGGCTTGGTGGGCGTGGCAGGGGAAGGATACTGCAAAATCCCCATTTCTGGATCCGGGAATCCGGAAATCCAGGAGATTTGTGTCTTCTGTGTCCCTGTAGGCATTTGAGATATGAGCTGGAATTGGCTTCTCAGCCCTTGGATGCAAAGACTGGAAAGCAGATTGAACATAAATATTTTTTTATTGCTGTAGCTGATGAATATTTATTCATGTTGCTTGTTTGCTTTAAATTGCTACTAATTTTTTTGGCCAAGGAGCTCTCTGCCTCGTAGACCAAGAAATGTCGTTCGTCTCAACATTTCTATTTCCCAATTTTGTTTCAGGAGAGGGAAAGTAGGGAAAGCAAGGAGAGATAATCTGTAGCAGTGGTGGGTTCCTACCGATGCGGTCCACTCTATAGCACTGGTAGCGGCCCGCTGGTGACGTCACAGTACCGGTGCGGTCGCTTGCCGGTGCCTGGGTGCCACCATTTTTTTTTAAATGTAAAAATTTTTTTTTCTGCGCATGGCCAGAAGTCGAGCTTCCGCCACTGCGCATGCACTGCCTTCCTACCCCACAGTGAGTCCAAGCAGGGGAGGATGGCTGAGGGAGCACGTGAGATGCTGAAAGAACGGCGGCAGGAGCTATCTCCATTCCCCTCCCTTCAGCAGTCCGAGAAGCCACGAACGCGCGGTGATGATCCTAGGCATTTTCACACGTTTGAGGCTTCTCGAGCTGCTGAGGGGAGGGGGAATGGGTGGCAGGACCTATCTCAGTTCCCCTCCCTTCAGCAGTCCGAAAAGCCACGCCCACCTGGTCACATGGCTGGCAAGCCACACCCATAAAATAAGCCACGCCCACAGAGTGGCAGTAAAAAAATTAGGAACCCACCCCTGGTCTGTAGACCTGGAAGGGCCATGGGCAAAGCAGATGCACATGCTGAATTCTGTCCTTGTCCATGGTCCCCTCTCAAGTGGCCAGTAAAACGGAAGGCTGAGCCAACCTTGAGCCGGTGAAGATCCTGGCTCTGGGCAGAATTAGTTTGCAGTACACCTTAGTCCTCGACGTACGACCACAATGGAGCCCAGAATTTAAGTGGCTAAATGAGAAATGTGCTAAGTGAGTTTTGTCCTAGTTTACGACTTTTCTTGCCGTATTTGTTCAGTGAGTAACTGCAGCTGTTAAATTAGGAATGCAGCTGTTAAGTGAATCTGGCTTCCCCATTGACTTTGCTTGTCAGAGGGTCGATCCCATGAGCCTGGAACACTGTGACCGTCATAAATATGAACCAGTTGCCAAGCATCTGAATCAGTGGTGGGATTCAATTTTTTTTACTACCGGTTCTGTGGGCGTGGCTTGGTGGGCATAGTGTGGTTTGGTGGGCGTGGCAGGGAAAGGATACTGCAAAATCCCCATTTCCTCCCGATCAGCTGGGACTTGGGAGGCAGAAGATAGATGGGGGCGGGGCCAGTCAGAGGTGATATTTACTGGTTCTATGAACTACTCAAAATTTCCCCTACCGGTTCTCCAGAACTGGTCAGAACCTGCTGAATCCCACCTCTGCATCTGAATGTAAATCACATGACTATGGGAATGCTACAACAGTCATAAGTGTGAAAAACGGTCATAAGTCACTTTTTTCTGTGCCATTGTAACTTTGAGCATTCACTAAATGAACTGTCGTAAGTCAAGGACCACTTTCACTGCATTCTAACCCCTGAGGCAACACGGCTCACAGATCTGCATGTCGGAGGCTCCTCTGTCCCCCGGGGTCTTTACACATTGCAGTGATTCCAAGGGTGACTCCAGAGCATATAAATACCCTCCAAGTATGACTTACTGTACAACAGTTCATTTAGTGACCATTCAAAGTTACAACACTGAAAAAAAGTGACTTATGATCGTTTTTCACACTTATGACCATGCAGCATCCCCATAGTCACGTGATCAAAATTCAGATGCTTGACTCATATTTATGACGGTTGCAGTGTCCTGGAGTCATGTGATCACCCTTCTGACAAGTAAAGTCAATTGGGAAGCCAGATTCACTTCACAACCGGGTTAGTAACTTAACAACTGCAAGGTTTCACTTAAACAACTGTGGCAAGAAAGGTTGTAAAATGGGGACAAACTCACTTAACAAATGTTTCACTTAGCAACACATTTTAGGCTCAATTGTGGTCATAGCTCGAGGGCTGCCTGTAGCTAAACATTGTGGTGTGACTGTGGGCATTTCTCATGGGCCGGCACTGCAATTGTGTGAAACGAAATATGGAATGTTTTTGTGAGCTTCAATGTATTTCTTGTCCAACAACTGTTATAAACTATAGTTTCACCTTCAAAACAAGTTATTAAATATTTGATGCTTATCAGCTTAATAAAGAGAATTGCTCAGGAAAATATGGTTCTCTTTTCTTTTGACTCTCCCCTCTTCTCATTAATTCTTACAGAATTTGATGACTTTACACAAATATCAGAAGATGCAGATCTAATAGGTTTGCCCAATTTGCAAAGTCTCTAAATAGGAAAGGTTAAGATTAAACAATTTTACCATATTATGTAAATCTGACTACTTCATCTTTGACTAACCTAGGGAAGTCTGCTATATCTATCTTGTTTTTAGGATTTCAGTGGAAGAACATATTATTATTATTACAAATAACTCAAGACGGTGAACATATCCAACACAATTTCCCCACAACAATAACAACAACCCTGTGAAGTTGATCAGGCTGAGAGAGAGTGACTGACTTAAGGCGAGACTTGAACTCATGTTTTTGTGCTTTCTAGATTGGTGCCTGGATGACTAGACCATTCCAGGAATAGAATGTGATAAAAAAAAGAATTTGAAAATGTTTGGTGCATAAAGATGAACATGTGATTACAGGTAGTGCTCGACTTAAAGTTCATTTAGTGACTGCTCGAAGTTACAACGGCTCTGAAAAAAGTGACTTATGGCTGTTTTTCATACTTACAACTGTTGCAGCAGCGGCAGCCCCATGGTCACGTGATCAAAATTTAGACATTTTGCAACTGACTCATATTTATGATGGTCACATGATCCCCTTTTGCGACCTTCCGACAAGCAAAGCCAGTGGGAAAACCAGATTCACTTAACAACAGTATTACTAACTTCATAACTGCAGTGATCATAAAAGAAAGATAATAAAATGGAGCAAAACTCACTTAACAAATGTCTCCCTTAATTTTGGGCTCAATTGAAGTTGTAAGTTGAGGACTTCCTGTACTAAAACATATACTATACACTTTTCTTGAGATTTAAAATGGAAGAAGGGCAAGTTAAATAATGTATAGTAAAATGGGCAAATAATTTTAGTTATAATTAGTTTAGTTATAATTTAGTTATAACGGGAGTTGGGCGGCATATAAAAGCGACCAAATAAATAAATAAATAAATAAATAAAATAATATTCAAATAAATCAATGGAAGAGAAGACGATTGAAAGGTCTGAAATTCATTTGTCTCACAATTTAAAAGAAAACTTTTTAAAAATGATGTACCATGGATATATGACACCAGAGAAATTGTCTAAGATATACAAAGGTACCAGAGTATAAGACGCACCTTTTTACCTCCCAAAAGAGGGTGAAAACTTGGGTCCGTCTTATACACCGAATGCAGCCCCCCCCACCCACCCTTTGGCCTCTGTTTTCCAGCAATTTACCTGCTTGCAGGAAAGAGGCCAAGCAAGTCAGTAGCAGTTTCCCCGATCTACAGCTGATTAGCCATGTGGAAAAATGAAAGTGAAACTAACTACAAAGGCAAATAGCTGGGAGAGACACCCAGATTTTTATTTTCTGCTGAACTGGATGGAAGGGGGTAAGTGAATAACTAAATGTCTGTAGAATGTTCAAATTATTAGACTTACTTTTTAAAGACTGCTTTATTATTGTTCTAGAGCCAGGCATCTCCAACTTTGGCAACTTTAAGACTTGTGGACTTCAACTCCCAGAATTCAACAGCCAGCTTTGTTAGCTTTGCTGGCTGTGGAATTCTGGGAGTTGAAGTCCACAAGTCTTAAAGTTGCCACGGTTAGAGATCCCTGTAAATCTAGACAACTTAACAAAATGAAGCAGCTTTTTAAAATAAATGCTTGCTCTGAAGAGGCCCAGTGCTATTGTATCTTCTTTTAAATAATAGAGAATAATGTATACTTCCAGAAATTTTAATTAATTTTAACAGCTCTGTACAAGTATAGTATGAAATGTAACAGTATCCTGTTTAGTATTAGAGTTTAGTTACCTTGGAGTAGATCTATTTAAATAATTGGGAGAAGTTAGTGTGACTACATTTAAGAAAACTTTCTGGCATAATGTACATTTCTCCAATTCTTTGCTATTTCTATGGGTCAGGCACACATGCACAGAAATACACAGCAAACAGTGTATATCATCTGTGCTGTTTGCTGTTTGGCAAATTGCTTGGAGGCAGAGGCCTTTTTTCCTTGTTTTCCTCCCCCAAAACTAAGGGGATACTTCGGTGCGTCTTATACTCCGAAAAATACGGTACTTCTAATCACTATTGAAAATGTGAAAAACACAAAGGGACATTTTTTCGTGCATGGTGGACTTATAAAAAAATGAAAAGTTACTGGATACGACTGTTGTAAGGAATATCCTTCTGGGTTCAGTTCCAAGTGGGGAAAAAGATACTGAATTCATGGAAGTTGCTTGGAAAGAAGGTTTAATGGAGGACAGGAGCACATGGCATAAGCCCCTGTACAGAAAAGGTAGATTACATGCTTCCAGATGTGGGTGAAGAGAAAAAAGGGAAGAGAGATGCTGAGTTCCTTGCTTTATACTCTCTCTTGGGCCCCTCCCTAACTGTTTCCTGTTCCTATATAGAAATGTATTCCATTGGCTGTCAGACCCCCAGGGGCATGCTGGGGCAACTCTTGTGGGCTGTCCCAAGTCCTAGGCTTGACTGATGTAATCTTCCCAGGTCCCATGTGGTATAATGAAAAGGCTTTGGGATTCCTATTATGGTTCTTTGTTATGCAGAAGACTGATCCAGGCTAGGTGAGAGGAATGTGTGAGCTGGGCCCAGTCCTTAATGGCCCATTGACAAAGGGTGGGGGCAGGGAGCTGCAGGAAGCTGCTTTGTATTTAAACATGTTTCTCCTTTCCTCATTCAGGGAAACATATTCTTTCCTTTTTCAATATTTCCTAGGATATTTCATTTTTTCTAGGAAGGGATGGGTGCTAACTTCCTACACGACAATGCAGAGTTTTAAAACTTAACATTAAGATGAAACTTTTGTTATTAGGACTTAGGGGCGCTGAACTAGAAAAAGCTCACGGTTGGTTGGTTTCCCATAGCCAGGCTGTTATTTGCATGAAGATGGAAGACCACAGAAACACCAGCGATGGATTGTGAAGGTGGACAAGTTTGCAGAAATGGCTAAATTGACTTGCTTGATTAAGGAGGAAACTATGTTTATAAAAGGCTGGAAAACTCTTTACAGACTCTTTGCTGAAAAGGGATAAACACAAACTGCTGAGTTTGGGATTTACTGATTAAAAAGCTTTGTCCATGGGAAGAAGAGAGCCATGATGGGGGGATGGCAGTTGCTCTGTTGGCAACTTCTGCACACAAAAAACGGGAAGCCACTTCTCTGGATATCTCTTTTTTCCTTCCTCTTTTGTCATTCTTCACTTATTCTTTTACCCTTCTATAATCTCTTTCTTTTTGTATTTCTACCTCTATATTTCTATAGTTTTAGGAATCTTTCTAAAATGTTCCTTTAATAAAAATTATCCACAAAAAAGAGGAAATTGTGAAAAAGAAGAAATGAAGGCTCCTACTTCCCGGTAGCCTGTTGGTGGAGCAGGTTTGCAGTGCTGCTCGGGCCCAGATTCCCTGGAGCAAATTTATTTATTTATTTATTTATTTTGCTTATTCTTATAAGCCGCCCAACTCCCGAGGGACTCAGGGCGGCGTACAGCATGTAAGAAGAACAATTCATAACAAAGAACATAATAAAACTAAATTAAAAACAGTTATAAAAAAAAAAAACAGTATCAACATTCATACATGGGAAGACCACAGATATTCCCCTTTGTCTTAACCTGCCTGCTTGAAAAGCCATGTTTTCACTGCTTTCCGGAAGGCCAGCAGGGTGGGGATAGTCCGGATCTCTGGAGGGAGTTGGTTCCAAAGGGAGGAGGTTCCCACAGAGAAAGCTCTCCCCCGAGGTCCCGCCAACCGGCATTGCTTGATTGATGGGACCTGGAGGAGACCAACTCTGTGGGACCTAACCGGTTGTAGGGAGGTATGTGGCAGGACGCGGTCCCGCAGGTAGCCTGGTCCTGAGCAGAGGCGGGTTCCTAATTTTTTTACTACCACTCTGTGGGCGTGGCTTATTTTTTGGGTGTGGCTTGCCAACCATGTGACCGGGTGGGCGTGGGCCTCAGGAGTTCGGCAGCGGATGGAGAAGCGGGGGGCATTGCCCACCTGCAACGCAGCCCCCCGCAGCGGGAGCAGCAAGATTGCAGCAACGGTTCTTCTAGGACAGTGATGGCGAACCTATGGCATGCATGCCACAGGTGGCACGCGGAGCCATATCTGCCGGCACGCGAGCCGTTGCCCTAGCTCAGCTCCAGCACGCTGGCCAGCTGATTTTCGGCTTGCATGGAGGCTCTGGGAGGGCATTTTCAGCTTCTGGAGGGCCTCTGGGGGATGGGGGAGGGCATTTTTGCCCTCCTTAGGCTCCAGGGAAGCCTCTGGAGCCTGGGGAGGGCGAAAAATGGGCCTACCGGGTGCACCAGAAGTTGGGAAATGGGCCGTTTCCGGCCTCCAGAGGGCCTCTGGGGGGCGGAGGAGGCCATTTTCACCCTCCCCAGGCATTGAATTATGGGTATGGGCACTCGCGCATGCGCGATAGTGTGCGCGCACGCGCTTTCGGCACCCGAGGAAAAAAAGGTTCGCCATCACTGTTCTAGGAGGCTCCATCCGGCCTGAATGCTTCTCCCCATTCGATGATCCTAGACTCCTGCCACCCGTTCCCCCTCCCCTCAGCAGCTCGAGAAGCCTTGAACGTGCGAAAATGCCTGGGATCATCACCGCACATTCGTGGCTTCTCGAACTGCTGAAGGGAGGGGAACTGAGATAGATCCTGCTGCCCATTCATCCTCCCCTCAGCAGCTCGAGAAGCCTCGAACGTGCAAAAATGCCTGGGATCATCACCGCGCGTTCGTGGCTTCTCGGACTGCTGAAGGGAGGGGAATGGAGATAGCTCCTGCCGCCCGTTCTTTCAGCGTCTCATGCGCTCCCTCAGCCATCCTCCCCTGCTTGGACTCACTGTGGGGTAGGAAGGCAGCGCATGCGCAGTGCCAGAAGCTCGGCTTCTGGGCATGCGTAGAAGAAATTTTTTTAAAAAATTAAAATTTTTTAAAATGGTGGCGCCCAGGCACCAGCAACCGACCGCACCGGTACTGTGACATCACCAGTGGGCCGCTACCGGTGCTATAGAGTGGACCGCACTGGTAGGAATCCACCACTGGTCCTGAGCCATGTAGGGCTTTAAAGGTCATAACCAACACCTTAAATTGCGACCAGAGACTAATGGACAACCAATGCAGCTGGCGGAGGAGAGATGTCACATGGGTGTATCTTGGTGCACCCACCACGGGACGCGCAGCTGCATTTTGCACCAATTGCAGTCTCCGGATACTCTTTAAAGGTAGCCCCATGTAGAGTGCATTACAGTAATCCAGCCGGGAGGTGATGAGGGGCGTGAGTGACCGTGAGCAGAGCCTCCCTCTCCAAGTATGGCCACAATTGGTGCACCAGGCGAACCTGTGCAAAGGTCCCCCTAGCCACAGCTGTAAGATGTTGCTCCAATTTTAGCTGTGGGTCTAGGAGGACACCCAAATTGCGAACCCGTTCCGAGGGAGTTAATTTCTCTCCCCCGAGAACCAAGGAGTGACAATCGATGTAGTCCCTAGAAGGTAATATCCACAGCCACTCGGTCTTGTCAGGGTTGAGCTTCAGCCTGTTAATTTCCATCCAGACCCTCACATCGTCCAGGCACCGGCACATCACATCCACTGCTTCCCTGAACGGAGACAGGGTGGAGATGTACAACTGGGTGTCATCAGCATACTGCTGGTACCTCACCCTGTGTCGGCAGATGATCTCACCCAGCGGTTTCATGTAGATGTTAACACTATTTTGCACATCACGAAGCACATTTAGTACAGGTAGTCCTCGACTTACGACCACAATTGAGCCCCAAATTTCCTGTGTTAAGCAAGACATTTATTATTTTGCCCTATTTTACGACCTTTCTTGTCACAATTAAGTGAATCATCACAGTTGTTAAATTAGTAACAAAGTTGTTGAGTGAATCTGGATTCAACATTGATTTTGCTTGTCAGAAGGTTGCAAAAGGAGCTCACATGACCCTGGGACACGGCGACCGTCATAAACAGTTGCCAAGGATCTGAATTTTGATCACGTGACCATGGGGATGCCACAGTGGTCATCAGTGTGAAGAATGGTCACAAGTTACTTTTTCCAGTGCTGTTGTAATTTTGAACGGTCACTAAATGAACTGTTGTACGTCGAGGACTAGCTGAAGTTTCCTGGGCGGTACGATTTTGGATCGGGCCGCATTTGTTCGCCGATGGGTGGCCTCACCTCTGTGTGACTAGTTGGCAAAACAAAACACCAACAAAACTCCCTAAAACTGCTTTTTTTGTTCCTGTGCAATGAAATTAGAGAACTTTGAGCAATTTCCTGCATGATGGAAGAGAGAGATGGAAAACTCAGCACAGCGCAAGCAGAGGGTCCATAATCCTTCTGCATCATTAGAAGCGCAACTCGTAACTTTATGTTGTTGCTTATTCTTGTAGGCATCCTAATTAGAGCGACATTTCCTGGACTTAATTAATATTCAGTTGGAATTCTACCCTGAGAGCAAAAATGCCAACCTGGGGCTTTTAATCCCCCCCCCCATCATCTGTGGCTCTATTGCCAGGAATAGCATTAATTAGCTCCATTAGGGCTTGGGCTCTGTCAGCACATACTTGTGGCTTCTACTTAACAACTTTCAGCTACTCTCTGCTGTCGCATTTAATAGTTGCATGAAGACAGTATTTGAGAAAGCACAGCGGTAATAATGGTTGACTTGCAATGGTTTACCTGATTGGGCACCAAAATCAGAAGAACTCTGGAGGGTGGCCAAGAAATGCAGAAAGGTTCCCTTGCCCAGTGCCCTCTAGTGGTCATCCAGATTCTGCAGTCCAGTCTGACAGATCTTAAACCAGCACAAAATTGCCAATGGTTGGCTTAAAATGGAGACATACCCAATTAGAACGGGTAAGAAATTTATGGTCTATGTCTAATCTTTTGTATTTTTGAAATAATGTGAAAATCAAAATTAGACTGCAAATCTCTTATTTGCAAAATTTGCTGTGGTTTTATACCTTACAGTTTATAAAATTGAACAGAATTAAGAGAAAGCAATTGTGCAAAAGTTGGTTATATTAGGAAAAAAGGAATGGGCCTTCCCGTAAGATTTGCATATCTGTATGGAATTCTTGAGAAAACTGCCTTGCAAAATTTGGAGAACAGAATAATTCTAAGGGGAATAGCATTCACATATGCATATTAATTAAGAAGGTATGTGCATGTGTGTATAGTTAGCTTACTGACTGAACCCCACCACTAAGTGGATCACCCCTTTTCTAGTAAAAGTACAGATCTGGTATTTAAAGAACTGCATAGGCAAAGTTTCAGGCAGGAAAAGTCCAAGGCCCACTTTCCCCACTCTTTCGTAGCTGAAATCCGGCCAGGATACAGGCTGGAATCTTTATTCCTTACAGATGCTTTGTTCTCATTGCAGCAGACTGCCAACCAAACTCAGCCCTACCAATGCATAGCTGAATGTCTATGGAGATTCTCGGTCATCCAGGTCATGGTTGTCCCAAAGGTGCTTTTTCAAGAGGCAGCTGGGCTTTCTGGTTTTTCTTTGAAGACGTTTTGCTTCTCATCCAAGAAGCTTCTTCAGCTCTGACTGGATGGTGGGGATTGGAAGGATTTTGTTCTGATCCAGCTCCCCAAACACAACAAACCCTCTGATGTAAACTCAAAAGATTCCTTTATTAGGACCGCCGGCAGCCCCAGCAAAAAGTTTCTCTTGCAGGCTAACAAGTCCGGCCGGAAGATGAATAGTTGTCTGCCACACCTATTCATCTCTATCCTCTGCCTTTTATCCCCAGAGCTAGGGTGGGGCTTCGGTGGCTCTTCCTTCCCCAGGATCGGCCCATGGATTTCCACTGCTCTCCTCTCCTCTGCCTTCTGCACATCCGCGCATCAGGCATTGGACCCAGCTGTTCCTCCTCTTCATCACCAGCCACCTCCAGACCTGGGGGCTGTTTACGCTCCATCTGAGGGCTGACAGACGGCCCAGGCTCTCGCCTCTCTCTCTCTCTCTCTCTCTCTCTCTCTCTCTCTCTCTCTCTCTCTCTCTCTCTCTCTCTCTCTCTCTCTCTCTCTCTCTCTCTCCCTCCCTCCCCCTCCCTCCCTCCCTCCCTCCCTCCCTCTCTCTCTCTCTCTCTCTCTCCAGCTCCTTTCCCTCTTCCCCCTCAGAGCTCTCAGGTTGCCCTGACTCCCATGCCTCCTCCTCCTCTGATTCAGCTGCTGGAGGGGCTGGTGGCTGACAGGGGAAGGAAGAGGCAAGGAACTGAGCTGAGGTGAAGCATGGATCCAAACGATTTCAAAGTCATTATACCACCCGCATATTAAGAGAGGCCTCCACTAGTAAGGGGCAACTTCCAGGCTTTTTACTCCTTCCATTGACCATGTTGCTGTGCTGGTGCCAGCCTCACACCTGACAGCAAGCAGAGGTGAGTCTGAGCAGACCAACCTTGGTCTCACCTCAATTTGCAAAGGAGGTTGCAAGCCATTTGTTCTGAGGAGGAGACACCAATGTGCACCCGACCGTGGATTGCTGTCCAAAGTTATAGACAGCAGAAGCAATTGCTTTGAGCTCAGTGTGTGAAATATGGAGAGGCAGCTTCAGCTCATCACTCCCCTCACCTCCCCAGGAAAGCAACATGCTCCTCTCTTTGCAAAGCCAACTTAACAGGGGAATTGAAAGCTATCAGATGTTTATGTCTGAAAGATTTTTCCATTAGCCTTCGAAGATGGAATAATCACAAGAGTATTTTATATGTCTCTGCACGTTTCCTTGCAAATAAGTCTGTCTGAAATGTCCAGGACTGGCCTCTGCACAGCAGACCCCACTGTTGAAGTGCCCTGGAGATCTTCAGGCAAATTGTCTTCTGGCGCTCACCTCCTCTTCTGCCTTGAGCCACTTATGAAGTGATAACGGGCAGCACCCATGGGAAAGTCCAGCTCTAGCCTTATTTCAGCTGCCAGTCACTCCCGGCTCCTCCTCCTTTAAGGCTGAGCATGAAAAAACCCACAACCACACTTATGCTGCTTAGGACCAACCTGCAACAGAATTACATAATGACTGTTTAATAGAATAAACAGAGTTGAAAGGGACCTCGGAGGCCTTCTAGTCCAACCTCCTGCTCAACCAGGAAACCCTATACTATTTCAGACAAATGGTTGTCCAATCTCTTCTTAAAAACTTCCAGTGTTGGAGCATTCACAACTTCTAGAGGCAAGTTGTTCCACTGATTACTTGTTCTTCCTGTCAGGAAATTTCTCCTTAGTTCTAGGTTAATTCTCTCCAGATTAGATTAGTTGTTTAGCTTCCATCCACTGCTTCTTGTCCTGCCTTCAGATCATAGGTGGGTTCCTACTGGTTCTAACTGGTTCTTTAGAACTGTTAGTAAACCGGTGATGACGTCACGGAGCCAGTTCTATTGGTGCCTGTCCATGGGCGCTGCCATCTTGGATTTTGCTTCTGTGCATGCGCAGAAGCTATTTTTTGATTGCTGCAGGGGCGCGACCCTGAGCGAGCCGGCAGCAAAACGATCCAGAACCCACCCCTGCTTCAGATGTTTTGGAGAATAGGTTGTCCCCCTCTTCCTTGTGGGAGTCCCTTAGTTATTGGAACACTCTATCATGTCAGCCATGGTCCTTCTTCTCATTAAACTAGCCATGCCCAGTTCCTGCAACCGTTCTTCGTATGTTTTAGCCTCCAGTCCCCTAATCATCTTTTTGCTCTTCTCTGCACTCTTTCTAGAGTCTCAACATCTTTGTTATATTGTGACGACAAAAACTGGGGGCAATATTCCAAGTGTGATCTTATCAAGGCATTATGAACTGGTGTTAACACTTCACGTGATCTTGATTCTATCTCTCTATTAATGCAGCCTGGCAAGGTTTTACACTTATGCAAGAAAAATCAAAGGTATAAGTACAGAGTAGGTGAAACCTGGCTCAAAAACAGTAACTGAGAGCGATTGCTTAAATATGAGCCAGCAGTATGTAGCAGCAGCCAAAAAAGCTAATACAAGGTTGTAGAAACAGAGGCATAGAATCAAAATCACATAAAGTATTAGTACTGCTTTATAAAACCTTAGTATGACCACATCTGGAGTACTGTATTCAGTTTTGGTCACCACATTACAAAAAAGATGTTGAGACTTTGCAAAAAGTGCAGAGAAGAGAAACTAAGACGATTAAGGGCCTGGAGACTAAAACATATGAAGAATAGTTGTAGGAATTGGATATGGCTAGTCTAGAGAAAAGAAGGAATAGGGGTGACATCATAACATTTTTAAATATTTAAGGGGTTCCCACAAAGAAAGGGGGGTGTCAACTTATTTTCCAAAGCACCGGAGGGCAGGACAAGAAACAATGGATGGAAACTAATCAAGGAGAGAAGCAACCTAGAACTAAGGAGAAATTTCCCAACAGTGAGAACAATTAAGCAGTGGAACAGAAGTTGCCTCCAGAGGTTGTGGGTGCTTCACCACTAGAGGTTTTTAAGAAGAGATTGATAACCACTTGTATGAAATGGTAGGGTCTTCTGCTTGAGCAGGGTGTTGGACTAGAAGACCTCAAAGGTCCCTTCCAACTTTATTATGTAACTAAAAATGGAGTTAAATTCTGCATTAGCGTTATTTTCAAGATATTAAGTTATTTTAGATACTGTTAGTTAGCCAACCTTCCATTGATGGGAACAAATATCATTTTTTTCATGGAACTTCCAGATTTCTCAATTGAGGGAAGCTACCAAGCTGCCAGAATTTCTTTCTGCCAAGAAATGGGGCTGTCCTTGACACATCAGATTTTTTTTCTGTTCAATTATATCAGATTCTCAGAGACTTCCTGGACAGGTCCCAGCAGTTTCCTTGCACTGACAAGGTTTTTCAGAAGTGATTTGCCATTGCCTCCTTCCTAGGGCTGAAAGACAGTGACTGGCCCAAGATCACCCAGCTGGCTTTGTGCCTAAGGTGGGACTAGAACTCACTGTCTCCTGGTTTCTAGCCTGATGCTTTCACCACTACATCAACCTGGTTTCCGAAACCCCAATACTGCTTTTGGCGCAGGGCAGTGGTGGGTTCCTACCAGTGCGGTCTTGCCTGTTTGTCGCCGCAGAGCCGAATAAGCTGTTGGCGTTCGCGGTGCGGGGCTTCCCCTGCCCGCTTTCCCCGGCCGCCGGGATGCCGCCATTTGCATTCTTTTGCCCTCTGCGCAAGCAGAACACTTTGCGCATGCGCAGAGGGCAAAAGAACGCAAACGGCGGCATCCCAGCATCTGGGGAAAGTGGGTGAGGGAAGCCCCGCACCGCGAACGCCAACAGCTTCTTCGGCTCTGCGGCGACGAACAGGCAAGACTGCACCGGTAGGAACCCACCACTGGCGCAGGGGTGAAATGCTACCAGTTTGGCCCAGTTCGGGCGTACCAGTAGCGGTGGCCACTGGTGGTTTGGAGAACCAGTAGCGGTGGTAGCGCAGGCTCTGCCCACCTGCCCAGACATCGGCATTTTCTTTTTTTAACCCTCTGCGCATGTGCAAAGCCTTCTGCGCAGAGGGTGAAAAAGCGCGTGTCACGGTGGCAAAACGCGCACTTCCAAACCGGTATGGAAGTAAGTAGATTTCACCGCTGCTTTTGAGGCAAATGTCAGTACATACCTAGCTGAATTTACAGCAAAATACTTGGTGATGACATCAGATGCCTTTTGCCTCTCACATCTGGAGCTGTGGCAAAAGGACAGATTGGTTTACTAAGGGCTCTCTCTGAGGCAGAGAAATATTGACTGAAAGATGGAAACCTCCTTTAGTGGGTGTATATTTGTAATGGATATTGTAATCCTTTCTTTAAGAAAATACCCACCCTACTCTACTCCCTAGTGTGGAATGGAACATTAGCAAAAACGTCTGGCTGGGACTTAGTGCTCACCACAGTTACTCCTTCTTTCATGGGTGAGATGTGGCGTTTTGAGCCTTGGCCTGTGATGTGATGAGATCTGTGGACATGCCAGAGTTATTTTGACATGTCAGATTTAACAGAGTTGGAAGGGACCTTGCAAGTCATCTAGTCCAACTCCCTGCCCAAGCAGGAGACCCTACATCTGCCTCTACTTAGGATCAAACTCACAACCTCCTGATTGTGAGGCAAGAGCTCCACCTCTAGGCCACAGCAGAGTTCAAATAAGCTTGCCAGAAACTGCAGGCATGAATTATCTGTGACAACTCTGATGTTTTTAAAAATTAAATCTAATTATGGTAAACAAATTAGGACTTTAAAAAAAAGCTGTTTCTATAATGTTTCTTTATTCTCAACATGGTGATTAGAGTTACTGATAAATATTTCCTTTTGCTCCTGGGAAGTCGATAACCTTTTATCTTGGCAACCATACTCTTGCTCTCTTTCCCGCCCACACTGCTCATTTCCTTCTCTTTGGACTAATCAAATTTACTTTGTGGTCAATACTACATTGAAAAGAAATGGTTCTTTTTTTAAAAAAATCACAAATCCTTGTCTTTCCCACATCACTTCCAATGCACTTGCTGAGGTAGTTCAGAAGCTGCAGAATACAAGATTCGAGGCTGCCGTTCGTGAAAAATGGCTGGAGCGTCAAGCCGCCATCTTGATATTTTCCCCCTGAAAAGATGGACGCCTATAGGCTACAAGGAGCAGAGGCTGCTTGGCCAAACAATCATAGAATCATAGGATTGGAAGGGACCTTGTTGATTGTTTAGTCCAATTCCCTGTGCATGGCAGGGGACCCTATATACCAGGGGTGTCAAACTCAAGGCCCATGGGCAGGATCCGGCCCGCGGGGTGCTTATATCTGGCCTGCAGGGTCATCCTGGAAACAGCAAAGGACTGGCTCGTGGTGCCTCTACCAGCGAAAACAGAGCTCACGAGGGCTGTGTGCGGCCCTCCCGAGTGCCATTTTCGCTGGCAGAGGGTTGCAGGAAGCCATCACAGCCGAAAATGGAGCCCGTTTTCGCTGGCAGAGTGCTCGGGCCACTACAGGTGCCCCCGACACGAGTGACGTCAAGCTGGCCACACACACCCTGGCCACCCCACCCCCCTGAGGTCAAACACAACCCTGATGTGACCTTCAATGAAATCGAGTTTGACACCCCTGCTAAATACCATTCCAGACAAATGGCTGTCCAATCTCTTCTTGGAAACCTCCAGTGATGGAGCATCCACAACTTCTGGAGGCAAGCCGTTCCACTGATTGATTATTGTCTCTCTCAGGAAATTTCTTCTTAATCGTGGATTGGATTTCTCTTTAATGATCTTCCATCTGTCACTTCTTGTCCGGCCCTCAGGTGCTTTGGAGAATAGTTCAACTCCTTCTTCCCTATGACACCCCCTCAAGTACTGGAAGACAGCTATTGGGTCTTTATCTTCATTAGACTAGACATACCTAGATCCCATGGCCATTCATCATATAGTTTAGCCTCCAGTCCCCTAATCATCATTGTTGCTCTTCTCTGCACTTTTTTTAGAGTCTCAATATCTTTTTTGTCTCAATATCTTTGTGGTGACCAGAACTGGACGCAGTATCCCAAGTGTAGTCTTACAATGCAGCATAAAGCAGTATTATCACTTCATGTGATCTTGATACTATCTCTTTGTTGATGCAATCCAGGACTGCATTGGCATTTTTGGCATCTGCAGCACACCGCTGGCTCTTACTTAAGTAGAGGTCTGCTAGGACATCTAGATCTCTCTCACAGTTACTACTGTTGAGCCAGGCACCACCTTTTCTGTACACATGAATTTGTTGTTTCTGCTAAGTGTAGGACTTTACTTTTCTCACCACTGAATTGCATTTTGTTGAATAGGGCCCAATGTTCAAGTCTGTCAAATCTTCCAAAGTGTTGGCTATTCTCCCCAGCTTGGTGTCATCTGCCCACTTGTCTAAATCATTTATGAAGTGTTGAATAGTATTGGGCCTAAGCAGGGGTGAAATCCTCCCGGTTCGCCCGGGCCAGTCCTTCGGCGTATAGCCGATGGAATTGGCGGCAGTCGCGGCGCGGAGCTTCTCCCGCCCGCTTTCCCGGCCCGGCTGAACACAATCACCGCTTTCCCGGCACAGCTGAACACAATCATTCGGGTTATTTTTCCCTCTGTGCATGCGCGCGCATGCACAGAGGGAAAAATAACCCGAATGGCGGCGTTCAGCCAGGCCGGGAAAGCGGGCAGGAGAAGCTCCGCACCGCGACCGCCGCCAGTTCCATCGGCTATACGCCGAAGGACTGGCCCGGGCGAACCGGGAGGATTTCACCCCTGGGCCTAAGACAGAACTTTGGGGTACCCCACTGTATGCTTCTCTACATGTAGATAGAGGTCCATTTAGGACTACTTGTTCAGTGCAGTTAGTCAGCCAGTTACGAATCCATCTGCTGGTAATTCTGTCTATGTCACATTTTTCTATCTTATCATGAAGCAGGCTGTGATCTATTTGGTCAATTGCCTTACTGAAGTCTAAGTGTAGTATATCCACAGCATTTCCCCCAATCCTCTCATACTTCCCTTCGCATCCTACCTCATACTTCCCTTCGACCGGTTAGGTCCCACAGAGTGGGTCTCCTCCAGGTCCCGTCAACCAAACAATGTCGGCTGGTGGGTCCTAGGGGGAGGGCCTTCTCTGTTGGGGCCCCTGCTCCCTGGAACCAACTGCCCCCAGAGATACGAATTTTCCCCACCCTGCTGGCCTTCCGAAAAGCGGTGAAAACATGGCTCTTCCTGCAGGCGGGGTGTTGAGACGATTTTCATTCTGGTCCCCCCCCCACTTATGTATGCCTTGTTTGTTCCTTTTAAATGTATTTCAAATTGTTTTAAAGTATATTGTTTAGCTGTTCTTTAAAATGTTGTATGCCGCCCTGAGTCCCCAGGGAGTAGGGCGGCATATAAGAGCACTAAATAAAATAAATAAATTTAGTCACTTTGTCAAAGAATGAAATAAGGTTGGTTTGGCATGAGTTGCTGCAAAGAAGAGGACAGCCACAATCCCAGTGCACTGTAGGTTTCTTCACACAAATAACCTGGATGTCCACATGTAGACATGATGTCTAAAAACATACTCTGCTGTAATAAAATATAACACCTCCAACTAAGATTTAATGCTAAGATAAAATTGTTACAGACAATTCCTAAAAGTGAGATTGCTTTAAACAATATGGAATACAGATAATGTTGGGATAATTCAGATAATTTGATGACACACTCCTCCCGCTTGAAATCAAAATTGTAAAAGGGAGCTAGAAGACGGTTTATGAGATGATTAGCAGCTTTTTGCATCAATTCAGAAGGAAGGGAAATGCAGCAAATAAATCCCGTCTATTTTGCTGCAGTCCATTGGGCTAGTTAGGCTGTTCTAAGAATCTTTTGCTGAGATCAGAACCCCCATTTTACACCTGTCATGCAAACCTAATCCAAGCCAGAAATCAATATTCTCCGCTAAGAATTTGCTAGTCCTTCTTGCATTAAGAGCTCAGTGTAGAGACTCAGTAGAAATGTTATGTTCTGAAGAACTGGGGTGAGTCTTCACTCCAGTCCGACCAGGAACTTGAGCAGGTTAAAATCTGATTGGCTCTCTGCCAGTCTAGCGCTCTATTTAAACCCCTGCCAGGCTCCCAGCTTTGCTGGAGATGTCACTGTAACCAAATAAAGAGCTGAAGTCACTAGCCTCGCCTTGAATCTCATTCTTACTGAGATGTAACATCTGGCGACGAAGGTGGGATTCCCAGAGAACAAAGGCGAGCAAACCAAACCAGCCGGAAGCAAGCATTGACCATGAGACGCCAAATTAAAAAGGAACAAAGAAATCGAAGAGGGAAGCACAATGGTGTCCGCATCGCTACAGCCACCAAATCCATTCAATAAGGCAGAAGAAACCTGGGAAATGTACATGGACCAATTTTATTTTTTCCTAGAAGCCAACAACTTCACAGACCTGACGGATAAAAGAAAAGCGATGTTTCTATCGTATTGTGGACCCAAGGTTTATCGAACTGCTGTAAATTTATCCAAACCCAGCACCACAAGTGAGATGGATTGGAAGCAGTTAAATGAGCGACTTCAGAAGTTTTTCAACCCGGTACCATCGAAATGGGTGAGTTGGCACAGGTTTGGGGAAAGACTACAAGCAGAAGGGGAAAACATTTTCGAATATGAGTCTTCACTCCAGTCCGACCAGGAACTTGAGCAGGTAAAATCTGATTGGCTCTCTGCCAGTCTAGCGCTCTATTTAAACCCCTGCCAGGCTCCCAGCTTTGCTGGAGATGTCACTGTAACCAAATAAAGAGCTGAAGTCACTAGCCTCGTCTCCAGTCTCATTCTTACTGAGATGTAACAAGAAACATGATAAATGTCAGGCTTTCTATCTTCCTCATCTTTAGTTATGTCCAATTACAAAGACGGCAATTGCGTCTAAGCTGAGAGCAAAGCATTGCAAGGTGCCATTGAGGGGCACAACAGCAATTGCCAGGAAGTTCAGGCGAGAAGGGTTCTTAATAAAAGGAATCCCCAGAAAAACTAGTTATCAGCCCCTTTTAGCATCCTTGTTTTGCGCATCAAGATTGCTCCAACGCTTTTGAGGTTACCTGAGTAATATGAACCCGCACAAAGATGTTTAGGATTTTGCAGAGAAGGCAGCTGTAAACAATGTAAAAGTTAATTGTGTGATTGATCATAAGAAATGAGTACAAAGCATGAATGTGCCCTGCATTAACTCCTCTCCTAAGAGAATATAAGTCACTTCTTTTATTTGGAGAGAGTAAATGAATCTCTTTGTTTCACCAAATGGTGTCCTGGATGGATGGATTTCTGGCATCCCAAGCTTTATCTCTGCAACCAGTCGATTTCCCTTTTCCCAACATTTCCTAGCATTGCCCAGGAATGACACAAATTTGTCTTGCTGCTTTGCAAGAACATAAGCCTTCTTGCTTTTGGTGCCAGTTCTTTAAAAAATGTTCCAGCATCACACAAAGAAGCTTGAAAATTCAGCATCTTCTCTTTGAACTCACTGGAATCAAAAAGCGGTCAAACTTTGGAGCAAGCAATATGCATTATGAACTGAATCTTCACCCTACATCACTGGAAGTTGTGTTTTTGACAGTTAATGGAGACACACAACTTAGAATCACAGAATCATTGGGCTGGAAGGGACCTTGGAGGCCTTCTAGTCCAACCCCCTGTTCAGGCAGGAAACCATTTCAGATAAATGGTTGTCCAATCTCTTCTTAAAAACTTACTTAGATTCTTATTTGAAAACTCAAAAATATTGAGACACCTGGGAGAAGCTGTCTTATTCTGGCAGCTATTTTCTGGCATATCGCTAATCAAGACTGCAATTTTTACACGAAAAGTCTTTTTGAAGAGGACAGACTATGTAGAACAGATTGGGGTTAACTGTAGGGGTGACAATTTACAGGTAGTTCTTGGGCTATTTATTTTTATTATTCATATATCACATTTAGAAACTGCTCATCTCCCTCACGGACAGCAATTGGGACAGAACTGCCATTGTTAAGCAATGTGTTCAAAAATCGAAATGTCACATAACTGCTTTGCTTAGTGATGGCAGTTCCAGCAGTTCCGATTGCCATTGTTAAGCAAGGATCATCCGGGTTGTTAAGCAAGGACCTCATGTAACCGTGATTTCCTGCCAGCTTCCCCATTGACTTTGCTTATGGGAAGCCAGCAGAAAGGTCACAAATCTCGTGACCACAGGGGTGCTGCAATGGCCACAACTCCTGGGATCGGTCATAAGTACCATTCATTCAGTGCCATCATAACCCAACAACTACCTGTATTAGGAGCATGTCCTGCTGATTTCTCTGTATTGTTTTGATAGATTTTTGATACAGTCAGACAAGTCATCAATAAGATTTCTTGTTGTTCTGGAATGAGGATGCTACTTTGCCTACCCCCTCCCCCTTCAAATCTCTGGAAATAGTAATAGTACTATTAGACTTATATACCGCTTCACAGTGCTTTCCAGCCTGCTCTAAGCAGTTTATAGAGTCAGCATATTACCCCCAACAATCTGGGTCCTCATTTAACCCACCTCAGAACAGAGGTGGGTTCCTCCCGGTTCGGACCGGTTCACCCAAACTGGTAGCGACCCGCTGGTGATGTCACGATGATGTAACCAAACCGGATCACTCGGTGCCGGTCTGTGGGCACCGCCATCTTTTTTTTGATTTTTTTTTTATTTTTTTTCCTTTTAAGCTTGCGCAGAAGCTGAGTTCCAACACTGTGGGTCACCATCTTTTTTTCGGCTTTTTAAAAAAAACAAATTTTGGATTTTTTGTTACTGCGCATGCGCGTGGCGTGGGAGGAAGGGAGCGAACCGGCAGCGAGGTAAGTTGGAACCCACCCCTGCCTCAGAAGGATGGAAGGCCTGAGTCAATCTTGAGCCAGTCAGGATTGAACTCCAGGCAGTATTGGATCATCCATCCAATACTGCATGCTAACCACAGCGCCACCACAGCACAACCACGGAAATCCTGGTTTGCAGCAGAGTAAGTCTCCAAAGAACATCACAAGAACAATCCCTCCCTAGCCTGCTGTGCGAGGGTGCCTGGTGGAGGTTTACCAACAAGAGTTGTGTGGCAGCAGCTGAAGTCCAGGGATTGAAAGGAGCAGAGTGATCGGACGAGGAGGAAGAGGAGGAGGAGGAGGAGGTGATGATTTAGAATACAAGTGGGAGTGGGACTGGGAGAATGGACTGGGTGCCCTCCCAACTTCCAATACAGATGTATGGGCAGCTATTTGGTCAACCTAAAAATGACTACCTAAAGCAGAGGCAACTTTAAGACTTGTGGACTTCAACTCCCAGAATTCTCCAGCCAACATAGCATAGTTGAAGTCCACAAGTCTTAAAGTTGCCAAGTTTGGAGACCTCTGACCTAAAGGAATACATGATTGCCTTTGGTGGCCGGTTCCCAAGTGAGTTCTGTGCTAGGCACAGAACCAGCAATGTAGTTAACCAATTATGAGTTGCACGATCACATTAAAGTCAACCTCCATTTCCCTCTCGCTAATTAAATGCAGAGGCCATATCAAAACAGAATTGAATCTGTCATGATAATCTGCTAAATTGGAAGTGGCAGCCAGATAGGAAAGCAAGTATTATCCATCTATTATAGATTGCTTTGCTAAAACGAGCTGACTGAGAAAACACAAGATTTATAATCATTTCCTAGGATTTGTAATTTGAAACACAGAAAAAAACAGGGTTATTTCTCATTTTGAATTGTTTCCCTTTAAAATGGGCCCCATACACACATGCTTATGGCCTTAAACATTCCTGATTCAGGTCGCTTGTATCTTCTATTTAAGAAACCAGGGAGGTAATAATCGGAGAGAAGTGGCATATACCTGGTGACACCTCTGGAAAGCGTGAGCTTCTGAGGTAACCTGGGTTCCTCTTTCCCCTTTCCGGCTGGAGGAAGGAGCGGGATAGTAACTGAGGTCCTCAGAAGGTCCACTGAAGTCTTGGAGTGGGCTCAATGTCCTTTCAAAGGGACGGAACTGCAGGTGCCAGACCAGTTCTGTAACCCATTATTTCTTTATTGATTTTTCAGATCTGCTGCTCTTCAAAATGGCATTAAATGAACATAAAAAGGAAAATGCTGACAACAGCTAAGCTCCTCATAAATGCAACAGAAGCTTTTATGAACTTTTGCATTATGTATTGTGTACCTGTGTGGGAGTTTCATTTCTATTCTATGCTCTTTGGCAGTTTTCTTCACAATTCTTTTGAATTCCTTCCAGCTTAGGAGCATGATTCTAGGCCACAATAAAACTAACGTTTTTACATCACGTTCCGAGTATTCACAGGGCTGCACCATAACAAAACCCCAATAATCTTCACATAAAATGACTTTATGAAGTCGCTGTAATCAGTGACCTATAGAGAGCTAATTAGCATAATGTCTAGACTGACGGGCAGGAAGAGTTCCAGACCTTTAGACAGCTATGGCGTCCCATGGCACATCATCTGGGCTCTCGCTGGCTGGCTGTCTTCACACAGATTTACCTAGAGTGTTGAACAGGTTATAGAAGCCTTCTTCACAAAAAAAAATAATAATCCTAAACTATAATGGTGAGGTATGTAATATAGCAAGCCAAGATCTAACCATAGTCTGAATAGATTACAGTTGCCTCACTCATATGCAAAACTAAATCACAACTGAAGCTTCTACTGGCCATAGCTCGGTTGTTGTAAACCAGCCATTATCATCTCCTTCCCTAGCACACTTCACAGTAATGTGTGTGCGTGTGTGTGCGTCTGTGTGTGTGTGTGTGTGGTGTGTGCCAGAGGTGGGTTCCTCCCGGTTCGGACTGGTTCGCCTGAACTGGTAACAAACCGCTGGTGACATCATGATGATGTCACGGAACTGGTTTGGTTGGTGCCGGTCTGTGGGTGCCGCCATCTTTTTTTTTAATTTTTTTCCCGATATCTTTTTTTGAAATGTTTCTAGGTTTTTTTCTTCTGTGCATGCGCAGAAGCCGAGTTTCCGGCACTGCGCATGCATCGCCATCTTGTTTTTGGCTTTAAAAAAATTCAGATTTCTTTTGCACTGCGCATGCGCGTGCATGCGACGCGGGAAGAAGCGAACTGGCAGCGAGGTAAGTTAGAACCCACCCCTGGTGTGTGCATGAACCATCCTGCCCCACCCTGAACTTGTTGAACATTTTAAAACTGTGTTCAATGGAACTATGGGATAGGACAGTGGTTCTCAACCTTTTCTTCATTACAGACACCCTTTAAATACCTTTTGTAGCCATGAACTCCCAAGACTTAACTCAAGATTTAAACCAGAACATTTCTTCAATCCCCTGTGATGACCTCATGGCCCTCTAGGGGTCTGTGGACCACAGGTTGAGAACCATTGGGATAGGAGGGGGAGGGGGCTGAGTCCGTGTGGCTGTCAGAGGGTTGAGCAGAGGCATCTGGGCCATTCCTGCCCCAAAGTGAGGCAGGGAGATGTCACCCCTCCCCACCGGACTGTCTCCCAGGGGAGGTGTAGGGGGGCTGGCAGCAAGGAGACGGCTGAATGGGGTGGACAGACACAAACCTTTCTTCTCCGCCAGCACCTGCTATAAATCTCGATATGATATCACTTTCAGATGCTGCAGACATTAACCTTTGAAACAGTCTCTTTTATAGTCTCACAGTGATAAATTGCACACTGGCAGCCCATTGTCCCCCCCCCCCTCTCAGCTGCCTGTTCTCTGACCGGGGGGGGGGGCAAGTTCCCAGGAAGGAGGGAGCACATTCTAGAAAGGGGGGGGGTGAGGCGACACAGTCTGGAGTTGGATAGGAGGAAAAGGAAGAAAGGACAGTCACTTCCTAGAATCTCCCAGGGAATCTCCATTGGGATGAGAGTAGTAAGGGTTTAGTCTGGCAAGAGTCTGTCTATTGTTGTGAACAAATAAAGAACTGAACTCTGGCTGAACTCAGGCTAAACCCACATCATTCTTGGGTTTAGCCTGACTGTTGGACTGAGTGGCACAGTTCATTTAAAACAGGGGTGTCAAACTGGCGGCCTGTGGGCCAGATGAGTCACGTGCAGGCCATGCCCACCCCACCTCCACGAATGGGGAAAACATCACGAAATGTCACGTGCGAAACATGACGCGGCGAGTTTGATTTAAAATAACATTGAATTACTTCAGCAAAGGTTATGAGGTTAGCTTTCAAGACTCTGCATGCAAATTCCTCAAGGACTTTGCAGGTAACAAGGCCTGGCAGAGCAGTGGTGCAGGTTCCTGTTGTCTCCACACTTCCTGTTTGTTTCCTTTTATTTAGTATGATCATTTATGTTATAATTCTTTAAAGAGGCAGGTAAAATCACTTGCAAACATTAAATAATCACCATTGTTCGCTAAAGTATTTTTAGATGGTTTGGAGTGCCAGCCCTCTGTGATGTGATGATTCTGTCAGCATGATTTAAAAAAATAAGATTTGAGAGATAATTAATAGCGATGTCACCACACAAAACATACACAATCCGACACCATTGTGGTCCCCACTGGATGTTTAAGGGCAGATCTTCTGGGTGCGTTGTTGTGGATTGTAAAAGGAACATTTACATTTTCTGGTATCTTGAATCCCCCAAACCTGCCATTTTAGAAGCCCTAACAGGAATAAGCCACCATTAATAGATAGCAGGACTAGTTTGCATGTGAAATTTCCTATTTCTGCTCCTGTTATGTAAAAAAAATCAGTTTTATCTAATTATTATTTTCTTGCACTTAAGAGTGACAAAAAAGAAATGAAAATGCTCTGCAAATATAAAATACATACATTACCAAAGAAAACAAAAATATATACATAGAAAGTGCTTTTATAAGAAAGTGAAAAAAATGCAACAAAGGAAAAAGGAAAAAAAGCATCAATTTGATATACAGATCCTAAGAAATGAGTGGAATAAAGAACTAGAGGTTTCTTATTACCTTGACAATTTTTTTAACTTCCATAACAAGAGTGAACATCAAATTATGACTTCTACAACACAAAATATTTAGAATTTATTGCACTCTGTTATGTTTATATAGAAAAGGCTGTCAAAAACAGCATTTGTTAGAAATGCAATAAGATGACGTTTCTTTAAAACACAAGTTTTTACAAAAAACATAATTGTGTGTTAAAATGTTCAGATGATAACTTTCTTTTGAACTAGGTACCTAGTATTTGGCATTTGACAGCTGGATAATATCTTATTGTGGCCAAAATATTGATGTTGCGGTAGTAGAAAGATAAATATGTGGCATTTTTCACTCAGTGAATTGAAGACCTGATGGCCCTTGCCACCTATGAATGGACTGCCTATGTA
This sequence comes from Diadophis punctatus similis, assembly GCA_023053685.1. Taxonomy (NCBI): domain Eukaryota; kingdom Metazoa; phylum Chordata; class Lepidosauria; order Squamata; family Dipsadidae; genus Diadophis; species Diadophis punctatus. The sequence continues at coordinate 18,379,486 of JALIGW010000015.1, read as the reverse complement.
TAGTATATAAAATATATTTAAGGCTAGACCAATGGGAAGCAGTGATGATGTGCTTTGATGAAGCCATTTGGGTTGTGGAGGCATCTCAGTTCACATTGTCAAAGCCAGTCCAAAGCTGGTCAAGTCTTGAAGACCTTCAAAGTGCAGGCACAGAGGAGGTGGATGAGGGCTGGAGCAGCATTGGGGGCATCCAGGGGACATTGCTTGAGCCCTGTGAGGAATCGCCTTAGACGGGTTTTACTCCGATCAAGCCAGACTGAAATTTAATATTTGCAAAATGGGCTCCATAGGTTGACCTAGATCTGTAACTGTGAAGCTGTTAGTGATAAAACTATTCTCTACCGGGTGGGCAGTGTCTGAATCAGATGTAAGCTCACTATTCCTGTTTTATTAACTTGGATCTGATCCATTTAAAAAATCCATTTATACAGTTAGATCACAATGACTTGCAGCAGAGATTGTCTGCTGTTTGTTAATTTATTTAGATTAGATGCTGGAATGAACCTAAACAAACTGTCATCTCCAGACACACTTGGGCAATTATAATGGAGCTCACGCGATTCTTTTATAATTCAAATCAGAGAAACTTACTGGAGTCATAAATTAAGAAGCTCATTACATTCTCAATTGTGTTAATAGGAAAATTCAACTTGCTTGGTTTTTACTGAAGAATTTATTAATAAATCATTGGAAATGTGCCTGTGTGTTTTTCTCTCTCCCTATCCTCATTAATTCTTAGTGCTAAGATTGCTCTGCCATGTTTGCTCCTGTTCTTGTCACTTGAGAGTAAAGTAAAGGCAAAAATTGGCGGAACGTCATTCGCAGGATCCAAATTCTCCAGCCAAGATGTGCTGAAGGGCTGCTTCCCGTCTGAGATGCCTAAGGAGAAATACGAAGAAAGGCTGGTTGCCATTTGACTGTCAATAAATGACGGCCTTTGCGCAGGAACTGGCACTGATTTGCCACATGCAATGAAATTGAATAATGACCTTTGACAGTTCTTTACATTTTAGTAATACAGAACAAAGAATCGAAAGGCTACATGGAAGATGAAGTTTAAGAAATGGCTGTGATTTATTTTATTATTTTATTTTACTTGCCAGGCATTAACAACGCAAACATAAGTGAAAAGACAAAATGTTTTCTATTGAGTATGCCAGGAATGGTCTGTAATGAAATTAAAGAACCATATGCCTCAGATAGAAAGTCCCTACAGAGAGTGGTGAGTACAGCAGAGAAGATTATAGGAAGCTTGCTTCCTGTCATTCAGGATACTATTTATAAGTGCTATGTGCTTAGAGCTCAAAGCATTGTCACAGACCCCACACACCCACTTCATGGTCTGCTTCTGTTGCGCCCCTCTGGGAGGAGGTTTCAAAGTATTTCTAGCAGGACTTCCAGATTCGTTAACAGCTTTGTTCCCTAGGCCATCTGTCTGGTAAACTTGCAAGATTTGTTTCTCTCGCCATGTACATGTATACATCCGGACTAGACTGTGTTGTTTCTCTCTGTCATACAATGTTTCCCCAAAACTAGGACCTGTCCGGATAATAAGCCCATTGGACTTTCGAGCGTATGTGCTAGAATAAGCCCCCCCTGAAAATAAGCCCCCCCAAATACTTACATGCATGCGCAGCTGCCACGCAAACAACACAACATGAGGAGGCAAGACCGGAGAGAAGGGAAAGGAAGGGGGGAACATGCCCCACACACCCCACATGCACCTGCCATCCACGCGGAATGGCCTTGCGGAGGCCGCTCCTGCAAACCCTAGCTCGCGCACCCTTTCTCTTAGTGGTGGCCGCAAACAGAGCGGCCGCAAAAAAAACCTCTTGCCAATCCTAGCCCTGTTGATCTGGGACTGGGGGAAGGGTGCCAGAGCTCCGAACAGTGGCTGGTGCGGGCTGTCTGTGCAGCCATGAAGTGGGATTGGCGTGGCCGGTTCTTGCCCACAGCATTGCCGGTGAGGATTGGGTCAGAGCTGCTGCTGCTGCCGCCTGAGATCAGCAGGCCAGATTCAGTGAACCGGATGCACCGCTGCCGCTCGGGAGAAGAAGAGAGAGAGGAAGTGCTGTGAGAGAGCCGCAATAATTTTCCAAATGTCTTGATGAGCGCATGCATCCTCCGGTGGGATCCGTGCCTGCAGCTGCCTGAGCCATCGCACCGATGTTCTGGTGAAAAATGAAGCTGCAGTGGAAGCTCGAATCACCCAGGAGTCTGCCTGATGGGCTCTACGAAGAGCCATCCCCTCTTTTTGCTCCTCCGGCTTCAAAGCATCCTCAGCATCTAGTGGTAGGACGCGCACTTCTGGCGCGACCCTGAACCGGTAGGGAAGGTAAGTAGAACCCACTCCCTGCCTCTTACCGCAGCCGCGGGGATAACAGCCTGCCTGTAACTGTGATTCTTACTGATGATCAATGAAAAAATCCAGGGAAGTCTCACTAGTCTTTGCTCCGAAGCTCTCTTAGCTCCCAAAAAAGATGTCTGGAAGAGCTTGAGACTGAGTTGAAACTGGGGAACATCACCAGGGAGACGTGTCCTCACAATTTCAACTCAGTCTATAGAGCTACAAGGCTAGAGTGACCCATCCTGGATTCTCCCGTTGACCCTATGGAGAACAACACATACAGTATTTGCTAGTGGCTTCATAGTGATAATAATAATTATAAAGTTCATCTATGGGGAGAATTTTTTTGGGTAAAACATGCTGTTTAATTTACAGTGTTTTATGAAACCATATCATTCAGAGTAACATTAAGTACTCTTCTTAAAATAATACTAGAAATATTGGGGTGGTGACAATTTCTAATTTTGCACAATGCAATCTGACCAAATTGGATCCAAATTCCTTCTCAAATCAGAGAGAAAACCTTAAATATGGATTGCCTGGAAACAGTGATTTTAGATTTTAATGGTATTTTAGAAGTGGGGAATCCCTTTTGGTTGCAAATGTGTCAATCAACATCATTTTCTTTTAGAAGAGACTATGGCTTTAAGCAGAATAATGTGAATATTTACAACTGTCCATTTACCCAGCTAGGAAAAATGTAAAAAAGAGAAACTGTCAGGTCTGTCCCAGAATGGGCGTTTAAGAAACTCCATTGGTAGTTTCCTTTTATAGCAGGGGTGTCATCTGGTCCGTGGGGTGCTTAGATCTGGCCTACGGGGCCACCCTGGAAACAGTGAAGGACCAGTCCGCAGTGCCTCTGCCAGGGAAAACGAAGCACGGGAGGGCTGAGTTTTCTCTGGCAGAGGGTTGCAGGAGGCCGTCGCAGCTGAAACGGAGCTCGGGGGCCCATTTTTGCTGGCAGAGTGTTCGGGCCACCACAGGAACCCCCCAACATGAGTAACATCAACCTGGCCACGCCCCCCAGCCCCCCCAAGATAAAACACAACCTTGATGCAGCCCTCAATGAAATCGAGTTTGACACCCTTGTATACTTTTACTAAAGCCAAGTGGTTACAGCATAAGCAAAGCCTCATAAGTCAAGGACTCCCTGTATATTGTGCAAATCCAATCATTTTGAAATCTGCTAGGTGCAGTTTCAAGACAAACCCTGGTGCATTTTTCCATAATTACAGCTAGAGTATATTTTCTTCCAGCAAATGGCTTGCAAAGAAATTCCTGATTCTTTTCACTTATCCACATGAAAGACAGACACGCACAAACACATTTAGCAGCAATGCCTGTCTTTCCTCGCAATCATCAATTTTAAGATGAAGCTGAAACCCACCAAGAAGATTTTTGCCTACACATCCCTAGTTAGTTGTTGTTTTATTTTTCATCTCTGGGTTCTCTTTTAACGGAGTGAAAATAACTACTTGGAAACATTTCAACTCTTATTTCCTTTTTCTTTTTCGGAGCCAGAACACATTAAACCCCTTGAGTAATCTTTCTATGTTTTAAATAATCTGTGGTTCTGAAGAAAATACGATACTGTAAACAACACGCATAGGCTCGAAAATGATTCCCTCTATTAATTTTAAAAAGCAGAAACGAAGCTTTACCAGCCTTATTCATGTATCGTTTATTCACAGCGAGGTTGCTAACAATGATCAACCATCAAGCCTCACCGCCGTTTTGTCACTCGCTTGCCTAGCGATTTGCCCTCTTTTTTGTTTAATGTCAGAAATGTCATTGAAAGGTTGGATATTTCACAGTGTGGCTCACTCATTACACAATTTCTACGGCAAGCTGTCCGTCAGTGAGAAAGGGCTTCCACAGACGCCCCCCTCCCCTAAAGCCCAGGTTGTTCTAATGCCCACCCTGCAGGAATCAATCATTCCTTGCATTTCTAGGCACCATGCAGCTCTCCTGAACAGCACCATAAAAAGCTTCCAGGGTGAATCAATTAAGACCATTTCCTCTCCCTCCACCCCCATGTCCAAGGGCCTTTGCCGCTTTTCTCTCGGGGCCTGAAGGATCAGACTTTGCAAGCAGTCCCAGACGTGGCCAAGAGCCCCCTACAATCTTCTGACCTTCTGAATTTCAAGCAGAGCAAAATCTAGGTTGCCTTCAATTAACAAGGAAAGAAGAAGGCAGGATTCCCAATGGCAGGAGTTGATCAACGCGACGCCGCAAACCACCTAAGAGGTCAGTAAGGGGCATGCATAAGTGCACCAGCGTGCCTACCGTCCTAATGTTCCCGCTTATCAGTACCCATCTTATGTATACAAACAATGTTTTATCTATGTATATTACCAAAATAAACAAACAAAATGAGGACCCAGATTGTTGGGGGCAATGTAAATATATACATTGCTTACTGGTGTAAACCACTTAGAGAGTGCTTGCACTGTGAGGCGGTATATAAATCTCACAAATAAATAAATAAAATAAAGAAATAAAAGCTGCCTCTCTTGTCAGGATTTCTGTTTTTTCTTTAGAAGATGCTTTTCAAGAACACCTTGCCTTCAGAAGTCGTGGAGCTTCATCACTGGAAGCTTTCAAGAAGAGACTGGACTGCCATTTGTCAGAAATGGTGTAGGGTCTCCTGCTTGGGTGGGGGTGGGGGTTTAGACTAGATGACCTACAACAGGGGTGTCAAACTCGATTTCATTGAGGGCCACATCAGGGTTGTGTTTGACCTCGAGGGGCCAGGGTGGGCGTGGCCAGCTCGATGTCACTCATGTCAGGGGAGCCTGTGGAGGCCCGAGCATTCTGCCAGTGTAAACGGGCTGCTGAGCTCCGTTTTCGGCTGTGATGGCTTCCTGCAACGCTCTGCTAGCGAAAACGGAGCTTGGGAGCCCCCCCCCCAGCTCTGTTTTCGTTGGATGAGGCAGCGTGGGCCAGTCCTTTGCTGTTTCCAGGGTGGCCCCGCAGGCCAGATTTAAGCACCCCGTGGCCCGCATCCAGCCCCCGGGCCTTGAGTTTGACTCCCCTGACCTACAAGGTCCCTTCCAGCTCTTTTAATCTGAGTGCTCAGTGCACGGCATGGAGGTTGCAGGCACTTCCAAATGCTTCAACACTGCCTGGGCTATAGCAACAAGCATTGTACAGCTAATCCTCAACCTACACAACCACAATTGAGGCCAAGTTTTCTGTTGTTAAGGGAGAGATTTGCTAAGTGAGAGTTACCCCGTTTTATGACCTTTCCTGATTCAGTTGTTAAATGAATCACTGCAGTTGAGAAGTTAGTAACCTTGTTGTTAAGTGACTCTAGCTTTCCCATTGACTTTGCTTGTCAGAAGGTTTGCCTAAGGGGATCGCGTGACCCTGGGACGCTGCAATAAATATGAGTCAGTTGCCAAGCATCTGAATTTTGATCATGTGATCTCAGGGATGCTGCAACGGTCATAAGTGTGAAAAACGGTCATAAGTTACTTTTTTCAGTGCCGTTGTAACTTTGAACGGTCACTAAGTGAACTGTTGTAAGTCGAGGACTACCTGTATTTAATATCATGACTACATAATGAGAACGCAGAAGGAGATGATGGCTGCTCTTTACCCTCTTCAACCACACACGGGAAGAGTAAACTTCCCAACAGCTGCTAATGGATGGGAAGTGAATTCCGAAGATCTCATACAATCTCTGTTGCCTTGGAATTACACGAGCATAGGACCACACGGCAGGGAGTCCTCGACTTACAACCGTTCATTTAGTGACTGTTCGAAGTTATAACAGCACTGAAAAAAGCAACTTATGACCGTTTTTCACACTTACGACCATTGCAGCATCCCCATGGTCACATGATCATAATTCAGATGCTGGGCAACTGACTCATATTTATGACAGTTGCAATGTCCTGGGGTCACGGGATCCCCTTTTGCGACCTTCTGACAAGCAAAGTCAATGGGGAAGCCAGATTCACTGAACAACCATGTTACTAACTTAACAATGACAGTGATTCACTTAACAACGGTGGCAAGAAAGATCGTAAAACGGGGCAAAACTCACTTAACAACAAATTTTGGGCTCAATTGTGGTCGTAAGTCAAGGACTATCTATACAGATCTCGGTGGGGCTTCAGATTTAAAGGGGCTTCAGTATTCCTGGGCACCCACCCAGCACCTCTTGGCAACTCTTTAAACCGAGGACTTTTTCAGGTTTGCTTTTTCCAGTTGATACACCTTTTCTTGGGAAAAGACACAGCTGCTTTAAAGAGCTACAGAAAGTCCTGTTTAGACTCCCGGCAGTTGGAAGTACTGCTCACTCCATTGCCATGCAGCCCTGTTCCACAGGGAGAGTGAAACATTCAATGGCCATATTTCAAGGCAATTAATGGAATATAGTTTGAGATTTGGAATTCTAATAATCAGGGGTGTCAAACTGGCAGCCCACGGACCAGATGTGTGTCGTGCAGGCCACGCCCACCCCAGCTCCGCAAAGGGGGAAAAACCCGCGATATGTCATGTGATGGCAATGTGACACAGCAAGTTTGACACCCGTGTAATAATTGGAAAATTGGGTGTGGGCATGTAGCAGATCCCTGATCAAATAAATGCTAGCTAAAATGAAGTCCATTTATCATTCAATAATAATAACATCAATAAAAATCAATAACATTTCGATAGAAATAGAAATGTTATTGATTTTTATTGATGTTATTATTATTGAATGATAAATGTTGCAGTAAAATAAGGCATTAACATCAAATCACAACTTTTTGCTTTTTCATAATATGAGCAAGTCATTTCTATAGAAATAGAAATGACTTGCTCATATTATGAAAAAGCAAAAAGTTGTGATTTGATGTTAATGCCTTATTTTACTGCAACAGAGTCGGAAGTCAATGCTTCTTTTTCTTTTCTTTTTCTTACCCTTCCTCACTTCTTTTCCCCCTCTTCCTCCCCACTATTTTCCTATTTACTTTCCTATTTTGTATCTTATAATATTTCAGAATTCAATAACAACGTTAAACCAGATAAAAATCAACAACATCATTCACCAGCTTTCCTCTTTTTTTAAAACTATATTTTGCTTTTCTTCCTGCTTCTTCTTTTTATATATATTTTATTTTCATATTTTATCTTTTACTGTCTGTCACTTTGGAAATGCTAAGTGAACCAGAACTGATGCGAATCCTTGATAACAACAGTAATATGAAATTAGAGCAGACTACTTCTAATACATTTATAAGTTACTTTGAGCGTTTAATCACAGTTTTTTTGTTATGGGACAGGGAGTTTTGGGGGGAGGGGCAGGATCAAAGAAGAAGATTGGTTGTGTATATGTAATTGGTAATTTTCGGAAAGATAAAATGCAACAAATGCAAGGGAAAAAACTTTCCTCGTTTCAGTCACGCTGCTGAAAGGGAAGCAAGGAATTGTCCAAAATGACGGCTCTGAAATGCTGTGGTTGCCAACGAGTTGCCTCTCTTAGACACAGCCAGAGTATTGATCTCCCTCTTATAAGAAATTCAAGCTGCAGCTTTCGGCTGTCACTTTCAGCTGCCCTGCAGAAGGCAAAAAGATACTTACTTGGAAATAGAAATAATGAATCCGGCAAGATCTTGGAGGCGCTTTGTTCTTTTTCGCGCATACTCTGAGGAGTTTCTCTGAGGAGGAAGTATTAGGGTTACTAAAAATAATTCCAGCAGCCAGGTACGATTTGTCTTCGGGGACCACAATCATTTGCAGAGCTCCTTCCAGGTTTTCCTTTCCGCTTCTATCGTGCCAATCAAGATGGTATCAAGGAAATTATTCAACCAAATGGCCTGCGTGTAGTTGCAGCAACTCTACTGGCCTCCAGGGAACAGGAGCAAATATCAAGGGATCCCTGCAGGGTATATTGCTCCCAAAGTTACACTTGTCTTGTGGTGTTTATAGGGATTGTGGGAGAGGAGAGGAGAGGAGAGAGCTGGAAGGGACCTTGGAGGTCTTCTAGTCCAGCCCCCTGCTCAAGCAGGAGAACCTATACTATTTCAGACAAGTGACTGTCTAGTCTCTTCTTAAAAACATCCAGTGATGGAGCGACCACAATTTCTGAAGGCAAGCTGTTCCATCGGTTGTCCTCACTGTTAGGAAGTTTCTCCTTAATTCCAGGTTGCGTCTCTCTTTGATTAGTTTCCATCCATTGTTTCTTGTCCTGCCTTCTGATGCTTTGGAGAATAATTTGACCCCCTCTTTGTGGCAGCCCCTCAAATACTGGAATGCTGCTATCATGTCGCCCCTAATTCTTCTTTTCTTTAGAGTAGCCAGACCCAAAACCTGCAGCCGTTCTTCATATGTTTTAGTCTCCAGGCCTGTGATCATCTTAGTTGCTCTTCCCTGAACTTTTTCCATGTATGTGGCTGCCTGCATGACCCTGGGATCCTCGTAGTGCAGAATTACGTCACTGGAGAGAACCTCTTTTGATTCAATCTCATTTAAGGTTTTCTTCAACTTCCCCCGTACAATAATTGCTTTTTCACGCAGAACATTCAACCCCAGTTCTGCAGCTGAAATCCCACAAGGTAATTTGGAAAATGCTATGAAAAGCAGGTGAGCCAGAGGCTTCCAAGGCCGCTCTTTCTTTTCCTCCCATGAACAATTGCTCTTATTTAATTTTATTCTAAACTCTGCTTTCATTGTACTAGTTAATTTTGTTTCTATTCTCCAGCTCCCGGAAGAATCCAAAACCCCAAACCATGAATAAGAGAACATTTATAAGAGAACATAATTAAATAAAAAAATAAAACCAACAGTGCTTAAAATCAATAAATACATACATTAAAACCATGTTTGCTTTTCAGAACAGAAAATGAACAGTCTGTTTTCAAGGCTGCAAATAGCAACTTCTGGCCAGGCCTCTCCACAGCTGAAGGACAAGTTCTTTGGATGGTTTGGTTTTTTTACAGCAGCCTATACAGGTAGTCTTTGACTTACAATGCTTCATTTAGTGACTGTTCAAAGTTACGACGGTACTGAAAAAAGTGACTTACGACCATTTCCCACACTTACATCCATTGCAGCATCCCCATGGTCACGTGATCAACATTCAGACCCTTGGCAACTGGCTCATACATATGACGGTCGCAGTGTCCTGAGGTCACGTGAACCTTTTTGCGACCTACTGATGAGCAAAGTCCATGGGGAAGCCAGATTCACTTAACAGCCGTGTGACTAACTTAACAACTGCAGTGATTCACTTAACAACTGTGGCAAGAAAGGTCATAAAATGGGGCAAAACTCACTTAACAAATGTTTCATTCAGTTGTGGTCGTAAGCCGAGGACTACCTGTATTGCAAAATTCCCAGTGGATTCAAAAGTAAGCCCTTGGGGGAGGGGCAATCATGCTTTCTGGTATCAGATCTAGGCTGGCATCCCTCCTAATGGTGGAACTTGTGGTGTATATATTATGGTGGGCTTATGCCCCACCTTAATCCTTTGCTGTCTCTTTCCAGCCCCAATTTTCTCGCCGGCTGGGCGCTACCTTTGATTTAAAGCCAGAGAACCAGGGGTGGGTTCTAATTTTTTTACTGCCGGTTCTGTGGGCGTGACTTATTTTGTGGGTGTAACTTGATGGTCATGTGGTGGTGGGAGTGGCTTCATGGTCATGTGACTGGGTGGGCGTGGCCAACTCAATGTCACTCACGTCAAGGGGTCTGTCAGGCCGAAGCCATTTTACTTGGGGGTGTTGGCCTGCCACACTTTATGCTATTTTAAAATGTATTCTTTGCTGTGGGAATTTGGGAGGGGGTCATTGCATGAGGGATGTCTGCATGTAGCCATAACAAATTCCTTCTAGATTGTCAAGGTCATCCTTTATCTTTGCACTCCTGCACCTGCACGGAAGGAAATGGGAGTTTCTGCCAAGTTGGCAGATGAAGATTGGTCAACGTGATGGACTTGGGGGTGTGGGGACAAGGGCTTGAACTTTCAACTGGGTGGAGAAACCCCTGGGACTTCAGATTCGGGTTTCTCCCAGATGTGCCAACTTTGGAACTTTGAGGAACACTTTGCCTCGGACTCTGATTTAGTTTTGGATGCTATTTGGAACCCTGACAGGGTCCCTCGCCTGGCCCCTCCCCTCCCAGCCATTCCTTGACACACCCAGCCTCAACGTATCTATAGTTCTGTAAAAATGTTGTTCACCTTTTTTCACCTTTATTATCTACATACTGTAGATGTACTTTCATGGACCACTGAAAGGAGGAAATGGCTCACATGCTTTGCCCAAGAGTGGCCAAGATAGGCAACAGGCTTTTAAGGAGCTGCCAGAAAGAAGTGGGGGGGGGGGCAATGTATTTTCCAAAGCACCAGAAGGCAAAACAAGAAGCAATGGATGGAAACTGAACAAAGAGAGAAGCAACCTAAAACTAAGGAGAAACTTCCCGACAGTGAGAACCAATATAGGTGCAGAAATATTTCAGTCGTAATTTCACATATAAAATAGCCATTCATGTAATACAACCTGTATATTGTTCAAAACAGTAATTAGTATTATGGCTGATGTTTGACAGCAAGTGTAAAAGTCAAAGATCACAAGAGTGCTTCTTTCTCTGTATGTATACAAGCCATCACATGCCAGGAATAGCATATTAAGATGGATTTATGCAACCTGATGTACAAAATAAACACACACATATTTATGCTCTGGACTATAGACATTGAATGCATGTAAATCCCTGAAAAGTATGTGGTAGCCCTGGACAAAAGAAGGCAGTAAAATCACTCTAGGTGTAGGGACAGTGTAAAATATTAACACATGATAAATAATAGAACAATTAAAAATAATAACACAGAGATACCTGCATTCTCTCTCTCTCTCTCTCTCTTCCTTCCTCTTTTTCTTTTTCTTTTTCTTTTTCTCTCTCTCTCTCTCTTTCTTTCTTGTCTCTCTCTCTCTCCCTCTCTCTCTTTTTTTTTCTCCCTCTCTTTCTCCTTTCTCCCTTCCTGTGAAGAACCCCAGAAGGTCTTTGGTAGGAGGAAGAAAAGCCAGACGAAATCATCTGGCATTCTTAGAGCTCCACTGTTGATTAGCTTAGCCTGAGCAAGGATAGTTAGCAGCCACTTACAATAAGCTCTCAGCTCAAGCCCAGTGCACGTGGGGATCCCCAAACAGTGAGGGTTTCTTTTTTTCTTTCTCCCTTGAAGGCTCCTGTTTTTGCAGCCCATTTTTGCTCCCAGGGGACTGCAGGGAGGCTTGCTAGGCACCCCCCGCATCCCGTTTTGGGCCTAGCAAGCCTCCCCGCAGCCCCCTGGGAGCCAAAATGGTGCATGTGGGGACTCCTGGAAGGGGCAGGGAAAGGTAAGGTTGTGAGCCCAGTGGGGATGGTTGGAGGGGGGGCGCAGCAAGCTCTGGGGGGGGCCTAGCGTGACTTACCTGTAGGCAGAAGGAGGCAGCTCAGTTGGAGCGCAGGGCAGGCACCATGTGGGAAGGCAGCTTAGGCAGGCAAGCCGCCCGGGAGGTGAGGAGGAAAAGGAAGTGACTGGGTGGGGCGGCAGTACTAAAAAAAAACTTCTGCGCATGTGCAGAAGCAAAAAACAAGATGGCGGCACCTATGGCGCCGCTGAGAGAACCAGCTCAGGGGCGTGGCAGGCCTGGATCGCTGCTGGTTCCAGTGTCCTAGGCCGCCAAGTTACTATTGGTTCTATAGAACCGGTCCAAACCGGTAGGAACCCACCTCTGCAGAGAACAAACAGTTATGCCTTTGCTATTATCCCCTCTGATTTTCCTTTCAGGGGTCTCCAACCATGGCAACTTTAAGCCTTGGTGGACCAACTCCCAGAATTCATTCCTTCCTTTCTGAACTGAAAAGAGCCAGTGGAAATGTTCTGTCTGAGCTCTTTGGGATGGAGCTTTGCTGGCTGGGGAATTCTGGGAGTTGAATTCCGCCAAGCTTAAAGTTGTCAACGTTGGAGACTATATTGTTCTTTCTTTTTCAACAAGTATTTCCCAGTGTTGCGAACTTATAATATGGCATCGAGATGGGTGCCTTGTTCAACATGAACGGCTAAGAAGATTAAACTTTGCTGTATAATTAGGACACAGATCCATGTCCAGAAGCAACTTCATCTTGATGGATGATGGGTTGACTTTTAGTGCTGGACAGAGAAGTCCACTCCTCTGGCAAAGTTCATTTATTAGGTGAAAGAAATTTAGCTTTAGGTATTTCTATCAAAGGACACAAGAATTTGGTTGAAATTCATGAGTGGGGCATGGCAGTCTTGCACATACTATTTAGGAAATGGCCAAGAGGTGCATGTTTTTTCTTATGCTTTCTGACAACCTCCATGGCTGGCTATGGCTCAATCCCTCCCAAAGACCCCAGACAGAACTTGTCCACTGGCTCATTTCAGTGTGTGGGCTTCGGAGAAAGGAAGGAAGAACAATAGATATCAGACGTCATACTAGTTGCAGTTTTCAATTACTGCCAAAGCTCAAGCTAGCACATTCTTAAAATCTGAAAGATTTTAAAATCCCTTCAAAAGATAGACCAACAAAAGCCTCCTTTGCAAGCAGTTCGAAAAAGTACCAGAAAGAGCTGCAAAGAGTCATTCAGGGCTGTGGAGGAATCCAAATGACAGGACTCCAGCTTTCCCTTGAGGATATCCAGCCAAGTGAGCCCACCACATCTCTGGGTCATACGTTGCTCTGTCCAGCTGCTCTGACAGTTAGCACATCATCCGCATCTGCCTTCCTGCCCTTGAAGCCATGGCTCCATCTTCCGCATTCAGGAATGAAAGAGAACGGATCTTGAGTTTCTAGTCCAAAGCATCCTTTCTGGGAGGAGAGCTGTTGTATCCTCCTTGCACACACAGCCCTTCCCAAAATAGCCCAATTCCTTCAGTCTCTCTCTTCAAAACCTAGGCTTGCCGTCTCCCATTAATCCTTGTTACCTTTGTCTTAACCGGCATCCTTCATTTTATGTATTTGGCATCATGTTACTGTAAACTGCCTGGAATCAAATAAACAAGCCAGCCAACCAGCCAACCAGAGATAATTAAAAATTATTGTCATTTGGGAACAGAAATCAACTGCAAAATCAACGTATTCTCCAAAGCACCTGAGGACAGGACAAGAAGTAGCAGATGGAAACTTATCAAAGAGAAATCCAACCTAGAAGTAAGGAGAAATTCTTGACAGTGAGAACAATTAATCAATCTAAGGGCTTGCCTACAGAAGTTGTAGGTGCTCCAGCACTGGAGGTTTTTAAGAAGAGACTGGGCAGTCATATGCCCAGATGATAGAAATAGCAATAGCACTTAGACTTATATACCGCTCCACAGTGCTTTACAGCCCTCTCTAAGCGGTTTACAGAGTCAGCCTCTTGCCCCCCAACAATCTGGGTCCTCATTTTACCCACTTCAGAAGGATGGAAGGCTGAGTCAACCTTGAGCCTGGTGAGATTCCAACTGCCAAATTGCAGGCAGCCGGCAGTCAGCAGAAGTAGCCTTGTTCTAATCCAACCCCCTTCAACAGGAGACCCTATATCATGAGCCGCGGTGGCGCGAGTGGTTAGAGTGCAGTACTGCAGGCTACTTCTGCTAAGAACCATAGTTTGGCCACCCCTGGATTAGAAGACCTCATAGGTTCCTTCCAACTCTGTTATTCAGTTAAAGCAAAAAAAGAATCTGATTTGTTAAGAGGATGTGTGAAAAAGATGCAGTTGGAATGGCATATACACAAGGTAGGGGATTCATGGCTTGGAAATCTGCTTCAGAGCAGCACTTGGGAGTGATCACTGACAAGTAGCTGAATACAAGCCAGCAGTGAGACAGCTGCTACTTCGATTCTTCTGCTTTAGAAGAAGACATATTCTTCCTTTCCACTTGGCATTGTTGAGACCACTGTGGAAGTTATGCATACAGTTCTGGGCACCACATTTCCAGAAGAATATGGAGAGGTTGGAGAGGAGTTAGAAGATAACGTCACTTGATAAGATGTTTATTGGGAAAGGTTGACAGAACATGGGACACTCAGCCAGGAGAAAAGAAGAGTGAAGGGAAACATTAGATGTTCAGGTACATAAAAAGGGCCATTGAGAAGATGGACAGGAACACTGTACTGGTCACAGAAACTAGGATCAGAAAGAATGGACTTAAGTTGCAACTACCTAGATTTCATTTAGAAATGCAGAAAAACCTCTTACAACAGTGGGACAGTCTACTTCAGAGCCCATGTTTCTCAAACTCTGGAGGTCTTTAAGAGGCAGAACAGCTACCTCTCACAAATGATTTATCTGGCTTTCCTCAGGTCCAGTTGATCCTTGTGATCCTTCCAACTTCCCAATTGTACGATTCTAATTAGGAAAATGGCTACAAGAAGTTTGATTCAAGCCTGCTCCCACCCACAGAAAGGCAGGGATGGATTTGGGATGAAGAGGCATTGCATTTATGGTAAAGCATCTGATGGGCTTTCTTCGGTCCTTTGAAAGGTCCATAGACCACCCACTTCCATTTTGCTCCCCCCTCCCCATATTTCTTGCTCAGACCATATAACCGCACGGCATCATCTGCATGATATTTTAAATCTCTCCTGGCCAATTTCTGTGAAACCTTAAAATTATTGAGCATGGTCCATGTTGAGAAGAACCAACAAAGGGGACTCTGGCTAGGAGAAGGGCAAAACTGAGGGAGAAGGAGTCAAAAATGCAAGGAAGATAATGATGCTCTGGGGATGTATCTCCTCCAGATGAGGGTGGGTCAGGAGGCCCCTCTTTGTCGGAACTGAAATAACTTTTCTCAGAAGTTCAGGAGAGGTAATGGCTTTGCTTGGATCTGAACCACTGACCTGGTAGATTAAAGGTCTGAAATCCCATTACAAACTCCAGCTCCAGCGTGTTTTGACACTCTTCTGTGAGCACAGAAATGAAAAGATCCCATCATCTTTGAAATTACTGGCTGCAAGGAGCTGGTTCCACTGCTCGCACTTCCAGTTGGGGTCGGTGGTTGGGTTCACCATTGAAATGCAGGCACCGACCTGAAAGAGCCTCCTGGCAGTTGCTAAATGCTTCTTCTCAGAGGAGGCTTGCAGAAGCGCAGTGCTTTCCAGGTAGGATAGCAATAGCACTTAGACTTATAGACCGCTTCACAGTGCTTTACAACCCTCTCTAAGCGGTTTACAGAGTCAGCCTATTGTCGTCAATAATCTGGGTCCTCATTTTACCCATCTTGGAAGGATGGAAGGATGAGTCAACCTTGAGCTGGTCAGGATCGAACTCCTGACAATAGGCAGTGTTTGCCTGCAATACTGCATTCTAGCCACTGCTCATCATGGATGGATGGATGGATGGATGGATGGATGGCAGGAAGGAAGGAAGGAAGGAAGGAAGGAAGGAAGGAAGGAAGGAAGGAAGGAAGGAAGGAAGGAAGGAAGGAAGGAAGGAAGGAAGGAAGGAAGGAAGGAAGGAAAGAAGAGCAATAGCCATAGCACTTATATACTGCTTCACAGTGCTTTACAGCCCTATCTAAGTGGTTTACAGAGTCAGCATATTGACCCCAACAATCTGGGTCCTCATTTTACCCACCTTGGAAGGATGGAAGGATGAGTCAACCATGAGCTGGTCAGGATCGAACTCCTGGCAGTAGGCAGAGTTTGCCTGCAATACTGCATTCTAGCCACTGCTCATCATGGATGGATGGATAGATGGATGGATGGATGGAAGGAAGGAAGGAGGAAGGAAAGAAGAGCAATAGATAGTCCTCATTTTACCCACCTTGGAAGGATGGAAGGTTGAGTGAACCTTGCAATAGTGAGAATTGAACTGCTGGCAGTTGGCAGAATTAGCCTGCAATACTGCATTCCAACCACTGCGCCACCACAATTGTCTTAGATACAACAATTCTCTTCAAGAGCCAGGGTAGCTGATGGCCCATTGCCAGGAGTGTTTCCCAAATCCATTTGGCATTCATTACAGGGCCTTTGTGTGTTCTACCTTCTTCATTCTTAGATGGGCTTCCAAGCAGTTATAATGGCGTTTCAAATGTTGATTTCCCTCTGGAGCAGTTCCAGCCTTGGGACATTTATGTACTGGTGGATCTTCTAAACAAATCCTTGTCAGGAGGCAACGTTTCTCCTGAATGAACCCCTCCAGGAGGGTAACCTGGGACTCCCTTAATTAGGATTTATCATTGCTCTTGGGAGTGTCTGCAGAGTTGTCAAAGAGTCAAGATGGTGGCCATACAATCAAAGTCTCGAGCTGCTTTGCTTCTGTCAAACCTTAATGATTTTCAATTTGCCAATGAACTGGGGGGAAGGAAAGGGGAAATGGAATGCCGAGAACATATGTGGAGATCATGAGAGCCTGGAAACCATCAAGGTCACTGCTGCAGGTGCTGGAGAAAGAGAGACTGTTCCCATAACAAAAGGATGCTTTATAATTGGACAATGTGATCACCCAGGGGTGGGGAGAAGAGGAAGCTATTATTTAACTAGGCAAGCCTTTGTGCAGGAAAACTAGAGCTGGTTTTGTTTCTTCAGTACCAAAATAGTGTATCCAATAAAGTTTTACTTTTGGTATTTCAAAGCTCCCAAGAGTGTTTCCTTATTTTGGGTTCACTAGTTGGACAGTTGACACTCACTCTTTTTTTACATATGTTGAATGCACAATACAGATGAAAAGGGACTGGGTCTTCGATCACATGGCCATCTTGACTTTTTTATTCCTCCCCCACCGCAAATGCCCCCGATTTCCATATCCTCCTGCATAGAAAAATGAAGGATGTGGTGGCGAGAACTTCCTGCCTTCATTCCCTGATGTCACAGATGGTGCGGGGAATGCCTGCAGAGCGAGGCCAAAGGTCCTGTTCCTACTAACTCATTATTATTATGCTTTTTTTAAAAAGTAGGTTTTCCTGTGCTTTCTTTTTGAGAGTGTTATATGATGGAGACCAAGATTTTCAACTAAAGTTTAAAATGCCATCTTTTATATGTAGCCTGATACACAGAAACACTAATGCCCATTAAGGTTGCAACTTGCAGCTAAGCCTGACAGCTTTTATTTTAATATCAATCAGAATAGAGCTGGAAGACTAGACTTTGGAGGTCTTCTAATCTAATCTCCTGCTCAAGCAGGAGACCCTATACAATTTGAGACAAGTGGCTGTCCAGTCTCTACTTAAAAACCTCCACTGATGGAGCACCAACAACTTTTGGTGCAAACTGTTCCACTGGTTAATTGTCCTCACTGTTAGGAAGTTTCTCCTTAATTCTGTTACTTCTCCTCCTGCTTCTCTCCTTGATCAGTTTCCATCCATTGTTTCTTGTCTTGCCTTCTGGTGCTTTGGAAAATAAGTTGACCCCCTTCTTCTTTGTGACAGCCCCTCAAATACTGGAATCATGCTATCATGTCCCCCTCCCCTAGTCATTCTTTTCTCCAGTCTGGCCATACCCAGTTCCTGCAAATGTCTTTTAACTATTCTTGTAAAACTTATTTTCCAGTCCTTTCACTGGAACCCCTGTCTGGTCCAGCTGATCAATTATTTTTTAAACTTGGTGTGTAAAACTGAACACAATACTCCAATCGAGGCCTGACCAAGGCAGAGTAGAGTGGGATTATTACTTTCTGCAACCTTGATTCCATGTCCCTCTTGATGTTCTTCAAGATATTATTGGCCTTCTCGGCAGCTGTGTTGCAAGGTTGGGACATATGTTCTACTAGTACACCCAAGTCTTTCTCATATGTGGTGCTCTTCAGCCAGATTTTCCCCATTCTGTACATGTTTCTTTTGTTTTTCTTCGTGCAGTGTTTCCCAACCTTGGCAACTTGAAGATATCTGGACTTCAACTCCCAGAATTCCCCAGCCAGCATTCTCCCAAGAGCCAAGGATGGACAGTTGACATAGTCTTTAGGAAGCAATATCCACAGCCACTCGGTCTTGTATGGGTTAAGTCTGAGCCTGTTGACTCCCATCCAGACCCTCACAGCCTCAAGGCACCAGCACATCACATCTACTGCTTCACTGAATTGATGCGGGGTGGAGATATATAACTGGGTATCATCAGCATATTGCTGATACCTCACCCCGAATCGTCGGATGACCTCACCCAGTGGTTTCATGTAGATATTAAATAGGAGGGGAGAGAGGACTGAGCCCTAAGGCACCCCACAAATGAGGGGTCTAGGGGTTGATCTCTGTCCTCCTACTAACACCGACTGCGATCAACCAGAGAGAGAACCACCATAATACGGTGCCTCCTAGCCCCAACTCTCTTAATCATCCCAGAAGGATACCATGGTCAATGGTATCGAAAGCTGCTGAGAGGTCAAGTAGCACCAAGATAGAGGAATGACCCCCATCTCGGGCTCGCCAGAGATCATCCATCAGCGTGACCAAAGCAGTTTCCGTGCTGTAGCCAGGCCTGAAGCCAGATTGAAAAGGGTCCAGATAATCTGTTTCATCCAATAACCGTAGGAGCTGAAGTGCCACCACTTTCTCAACAACCTTTCCTACAAAGGGTAGGTTGGAGACTGGATGGAACTTCTTTAATTCAGCTGGATCCAGGGAAGGCTTCTTGAGAAGGGGTCACACAACTGCTTCCTTTAATGGTTGTGGGAAGGACCCCTCATTCAAGGAGGCGTTGACTAAAGCCTGGAGCCAGCCTCGTGTCATCCCCCTGCTGGCCGAAGCCAGCCAGGAGGGGCACGGGTCCAACAGACAAGTGGAGGAACTCATCACTCCAACTGCCTTGTCCACTTCCTCAGGAGTCACAGATTCAAATTCATCCCACACAATAGGACTAAGACCTGCCCATGTCATCTCGGTCTGAATTGCCCAATCAGAGTCCAGGTCCATCCGAATCTGAGCAACTTTATCCAACAGAAACTGCACAAATTCCTCAGCTCTACCCTGTAAGGGTTCCTCCGTTCCCTCTACATTGAGGAGGGAACGAGTCATCCTAAAAAGGGCGGCTGGGCGAGAATCATCGGATGCAATAAGTGCAGAGAAATGCGAACATTTTGCCGTCCATATCGCCACTAAATAAGTCCTAATAAAGGCTCTTAGCAGAGTTTGGTCAGATTCGGAGTTACTGGTCCTCCAGCGTCGCTCTAGATGTCTCTTCTGGCGCTTCATCTCTCAGAGCTCCTCGGTAAACCAGGGAGCTTTCCTGGATCCACCGCCACGGAGAGGTCGCAAAGGCGCAATCCGGTCCAGTGTCCCAGATGTTGCCCTATTCCAGGCAACCACCAGGGACTCAGCCAGATTGTGGACAAGGGAGTCCGGTATCTCACCAAGCTCCTCCTGGAACTCTTCAGGGTCCTTTAGGTGTCTGGGGCGGAACCACTTAATCGGCTCCGCCTCCCTGAGATGGGGGAGTTGTGCCTTAAAGTCTAACCTCAGCAGGAAATGATCTGACCATGACAAGGGAGAAACAACTATACCCCTTAATTCCAGATCATATCTCCACTGCCCCGAGAGGAACATCAGGTCAAGTGTGTGTCCCCCTTATGAGTCGGACCCTGAACTACTTGGGTCAGGTCCATGGTTGTCATGGAAGCCATGAACTCCTGAACTGTATCCCAGAATTCACCAAGTGATGGCAAGTTAAAGTCCCCCAGTACCATAAGCCTGGGGAACTCTACCACCAATCCGGCTACTGCCTCTAGCAGCATAGGTAGGGTCATTGTAACGCAGTTGGGAGGCAGGTACGTCAACAATAAGCCCAACGGAACCTCTGAGTCCATCTTCAAGAGGAGAGACTCACACCCAACAATCTCCGGGGCAGGGATCCTGCGGGGAAGAAGACTCTTGCGGATAATAATTGCCACTCCTCCACCCCTTCCCTGGGGTCGTGGCTGATGCAATACTTGAAACCCGTCTGGGCACATCTCTGAGAGGGGAACACCACCCTCCTGGCCCAGCCAGGTCTCAGTTATACATGCCAGGTCAGCTCCCTCCTCCAAGATTAAGTCTCGAACGAGGGGTGCCTTGTTAACAATAGACCTGGCATTAAACAGCAGCAGCTTGAGCCCAGGGCCCTGACATCCCAAGTCACCAGGTATACGAGATGAGCCCGGTGAATCAGAACCAGAGGGGCCGGAACAAGTAATTGCTTTGAGACAGCGAGTCCTAGTTCCCCGAGAGCGGTCTACCCCACGGCTCCCGCCATATCTACCTCTCCCAGTTATAACTGCAATACCCCGGCTCTCCAACTCCCCAGAGGTCCCCTCGCTCACCCCATCAGCCCCCCTTTTCCTCTGTAGGCAAAGCATCCCACTCATACCAAGCCGGGGGTCATAACATAGCCCCCATCTGCTTCTGTTTGCACACTCAGCAGAGGGGGCTCCATTTCTTGCCCCCGGCTCTCTCATTCCTCCCAAGTTCAGTCACTCCAACCCATTCATTGTATCCAATCCATCCACATCCTCACACATATACACAAGCACACACACCCCAAGATAAAAAAATATAAATATAAAGCACAACAAACAGTTGATGCAGGGAAATGCAGGGGAAGCGTATGTGCTACCCCCAAACCAGCATGAGTTTGTCTTTTCTCTTTGATGTCTTCGTTGTAGTAGTTGATAGCTTTTAGGAGAGGAAGTTTTTTCTCCACCTCCAGAATTTTCTGTAGCTGTTTGTTGTTCTCCACCCCAATGATGTTGGCCCTGCAATTCTCTGCGACGTAGTGACAGGCCTCGGGGGAGTTGGTGGGGTAGATGCCGATGGCAAATCCCCCAGCAAAGATGGCGCCAATGTCGGCCAGGAACCACTCCAGCAAGTTGAAGCCCAGGATGCAAACACGATGTACAATAATTGAGGTTGGCACCGCCATCTCGGGTGTGCTACTGAAATGGTTGGAATTGTAGCCAGGAGACCTTTCTGGCGCCGAATAGGTTTGCCTTTGGAGACCTGGCAAGCCACGCTGCTCCCGTTCCAAGGCGATTTCCACTCCGCTCCAGATCCGGAACCCCCTTTCCGTCTCTCCGGCCAGCGAGGGGGGAGCGGGCTAATGAAAGCCCCCCGCGGGGTCAGCTGCAAAAGGAGCCGGACTCAGCCGTTTCTCCCGCCGCTTCCTTCCCACTCACTCGCCCAAGAGCCCCATCCCCGGAGCTTCTCCGCCTACCCTTGTGGGGCTTCTCCCCAGAGGAATGGCCAGGCTTCGAGCTTCTTTTTGTTATGATGTTACTCTTTGTAGAAAAAGGCGTTCTGGAGTGAAAACCAGTGGCCGTGGCAATTCGGCTGGTTCAGAACTGGGCAGCTGCTTCCCCAATTCTACAGAACCGGGAGTCCGGGTTACTGCAAGACCTGCGTGCCCTTGGCTGCCTGGTACCACTTTATAAAACCTTAGTAAGACCACACTTGGAATACTGCATCCAGTTTTGGTTGCCATGATATAAAAAAGATGTAGAGTCTGGAAAGAGTGCAGAGAAGAGCAACAAAGATGATTAGAGGGCTGAAGGCTAAACAACAAATGAAGAACTGTTGCAGGAATTGGGTATGTCTAGTTTAATGAAAAGAAGGACTGGGGTGAGATGATAGCAGTATTCCAATATTTGAAGTGCTACCCCAAAGAAGAGGGAGTCAAGCTATTCTCCAAAGCACCTGAGGGCAGGGCAAGAAGCAAAGGATGGAAGCTAATCAAGGAGAGAAGCAACCTAGAACTCAGGAGAAATTTCCTGACAGTGAAAACAATTAACCAGTCGAATGGCTTGCCTTCAGAAGTTGTGGGTGCTCTATCACTGGAGGTTTTAAAGAAGAGATTGGAAAGTCATTTGTCCAGATTACTATAGGATCTCCTGCTTGTGCAGGGATTGGACTAGAAGACCTCCAAGGTCCCTTCCAACTCTGTTATTCTGTTCTCACTGTCCCGTCGTGTCAACTATGTCAGCACTCATATTATGCTCTCAAAATTCCAAATATGCCCATTGGTGAAAAATGGATGAGGAGCTCTGGGGTAAGGATTGGCATAGTTTGAAGCATCAAGAAGCCCTCCCCATAATCAACAGTGTGCTAATTACCAGGATTTGTGAAATTGTATTCAGAATTGGTCCGAATACTAGACCAATCTTCTACAATACCTTGAGCAATAAGCAAATGCCGCAACCAGAAATCTTTTGGATTTAAGAGATAATTTTAAGTCTTATTTAATAGTTTCAAAGGTCCAGCTCAGGACTGCTTTTGCAGAGGTTCCGACTTAGAAAAACAGCCAACATTTGCATAGTGTTGAAATGTAATTCCTGTCATAACACTGAAAAGCAAACAGGCATAAAAGCTTTTAAAAGCCCATTTCAAACGTAAAGGACTGATTGTTAACATGATTTAAAACATGTTTATTATCTAGAAAATATGATTAGGTGAGAAGAGGTCTAATCCACTTGGGCATTCTGACAGCACCAAGTGATGTTTTTCTTTTTGAAAACTTGATTTACTGACAGTCAGATATATATCTGCGTTTCAGACCCATTCATTTCTCTCAGAGATGGAATCTCCATCCGCTTAAGAGACATGCCCGGGGTCATGTATACAAACATCTCTATTTCTGCTAGGTATGAAAAGGGTTTCATCTTTGAAAAGACTGCAGAGAGAACTCCAAGAGAAAAGGAACCAAAAGTTGGATATTGGAGGGGAAGAGTAGACAGTAACAAGAGTTGGAATTGTCTCCAAATTTGGATTAAAGTTGATTGCTTCTCTAGAAGTTAAATTCCTGTGTGTCTTCTTTAAACAGGCATTGTGTGACTTGCTGGGAGTACCACACAGTCCAGCGTATCCTTCATCTGGATAATTTTCTGATTTTATATGTGTTTTGAATAGATGAATTTTTTGTCTCTCTCTGTTTTAGATGTGATTACTTAAAATTAAAAAGGAAATTTTTACATTTACACTTTCCCCTTTTAAAAATAAAATAAACTTTGATTCTATTTGTTTCTTAACAGACAGATTAAGAGAGCTGGGAGGGATCTTGTAGGTCAGCCAGTCCAACCCCCAATGTTCTTGTAACATTGGTCTGTCTTTCTGCAGAAGGAAGGGGGAAGAAGGAGGAGTGTTTTCCACACTCATATACCATAAAGGTAGAGAATCCAGAGGTAGCACGTTAGGGACTTTGGGGAAAGTATAGCAAACTGAAGGCGACTGCTCCAAAGACCAAGGGACTGGTGAGTAGACCAGCTCCTTGGAACTTTCTGGATAACAAGAGGAAGGGAGATCACTCACATATGCTATGGACAGCTGCTCCCTGCAAGGAGAACGCAGGACAGTAATTTTCCACAGGTTTGAGCACCGGGTGACAACAGGATTAACCATCTTCTGCACACCTTTGGCAGAGACATTTAAAGGACAATAAGTTCGCTTGATTAGAAAATCTAACTTTCTAATCATTTTTGGAAATTGCTCATTAACTACTTTTAAGTTGTTACCAACCTTCACAACAACTAGTTTGAAAATGCCAAGTGCCTTCAATCCTGAACAAAAGAAAAATTTTAATCATACACATAAGAATTTAAAGAATCTGAAATAAACATCCAAAAGCTAAATTAGATGTTGATCTTAGAAAGTTATAAATGTATTATGGTCCAGATAAAAATTTGGAATTAATCATAAAGAACAAACAGCTTTATAGATCTAACTTTGGTTTTTACAAGATATTATAAGGTAGGAAATTTCATGATTTCAAAAACTGGACACTGAAGTTTTTAGGTAGAAAAAAGATTTACAAGTCTGTAATATGAGGCAAACGTAACAATAAAAATACTAAAGGAGACTTTTAAAAAATGGAATCAGAAAACAGTAGCCCAATATCAATTGTGTCAGTAATGATAGTATTCTTCTATCGATAGAATATGTCCAAAAGATGTTATTGAAGAAATGACAGATGTAGAACAAATTTTATCTAGCAAGATAGAGATGGCATTGAAAGAGGATTTACAACTGACAGGCCCAGAGAATGATATAGGAAAGGATGTTCCACTGGATCTACACAAGGAACTGGCTGAGGTGTTAACATTTAAAAGGGAAATACAAATGAGAAATCAAGAGAGAGACCTGGATATTTTTTCCTATTGGATTTTCAAAAGAGGCTTGCTAAAGCCTTTAAAAACCCTTCGCTATGGGACCAAGAAGAAATGAAGAAACATCGCATCCTGCGATGCTATTTTAATATAGCTTATTATAGCCTATTAAATAAAGTTTAAATGCTTCCTTTGCAGTCTGTTTCATGATCTGACCTAACTCAAGGCCTGGTTTAGAGAAGATTTTGTGGTAAAGGGATGCTTCTGCTATGCGATCTCTTTAATATTCTATTGCAGTGATGGCGAACCTTTTTTTCCTTGGGTGCCAAAAATGTGTGCGCACGCACTATCACGCATGCACGAGTGCCCACACCCATAATTCAATGCCTGGGGAGGGCAAAAACGGCCTGTTTCCCAACTTCTGGTAGGCCTGCTTTTTGCCCTCCCCAGGCTCCAGAGGCTTCCCTGGAGCCTGGGGAGGGCAAAAACGCCCTTCCTTGTCCTCCCAGAAGCCCTCTGGAAGCCTAAAATGCCCCCCCAGAGCCTCCGTGCAAGCCGAAAATCAGCTGGCTGGGGCGCACATGTGCGCTGGAGCTGAGCTAGGGCAACGGCTCGCGTGTCGGCAGATATGGCTCCGCGTGCCACCTGTGGCACGCGTGCCATAGGTTCGCCATCACTGTTCTATTGTATTTATTATAAACATTCACGCACCTATGAAACATGCTACCTCACCGTGGAATCCAAGGCAGTTCTCACAAGGTCCCTTGCCACAACTTGACATGCTCAAGGTTGACTCAGCCTTCCATCCTTCCGAGGTGGGTAAAACGAGGACCCAGATTGTTAGGACAATATGATGACTCTGTAAGCCCCTTAGAGAGGGCTATAAAGCACCGTGAAGCGGTATAAATAATAAGTGCTATTGCCCTCCCTCCCCTCCTTCCTTCCCTCCTTCCTCCCTCCCTCCCCCCCATCCATCCATCCATCCATCCATCCATCCATGATGCACAGTGGTTAGAATGCAGTATTGCAGGTTGACTCTGCCCACTGCCAGGAGTTCGATCCCGACCCATTCAAGGTTGACTCAGCCTTCCATCCTTCCGAGGTGGGTAAAATGAAGACCCAGATTGTTGGGGGCAAAAAGCTGACTCTGTAAACCGCTTAGAGAGGGCTGTAAAGCATTGTAAAGCGGTATATAAGTGCTTTAGCTATTAAGGAAGATACAGAGGATTTAAAAAATCCTTAAAAGAAGGAAGAGGAAGAATAAAAAGGAACTCTCTCCATGAATAGCTTGTGTTCCACCGGTGACAGTGGGGAGAGACTGAAAGCGTAACAAATGGACTATTAGACATCAGCAGCCAAGCCACAAGGGGGATTGAGTCCATTGGAAGCTTATCTCACACCATCCAAGTATTGTTGATGCCTCACCCACTGAACCTGGACACAAAGAAAACCATGGAAGGGACAGGAGAGACGGATGGAGGGCTAGTCTGCTGACAGTCGATCTCATAAACTGTCCACCCAAATGGCAGGAAACCTGGAAAGGATCGTTTCCAATAAAGTTGAGAGGCCCTGCTTTGTCAAGCCTCCCTATAAATGAGGATGGGAAATTCCTCTTGCCGTTTCCAAGATTTTGTCTTTACCACCAGGAAAGAGGCCTTCTTGAAAGCTCTGGTTCTTGTATCCTTGGAGCTGTCGGGACGGGTTGGACTTGTCACCACCATCTGTCATTCAGGTAAAAAGAAAATATTTCCCCCTGGTTGTGAATACAACAAACCCGGGTACATGTCAGCTGCAGGGTGGAACCACCTAGCATGCTGGTCAGTCTGAGGGTCAGCCCTGAGCTCAGGCCAGGATCTTTCCCTCTACTCCTGCAAGCGCTGCAGCCGATAACAAGGGCCTTCTCCGTGTGTTCTGTCTCAGCACCCTACAAGCTCCTGCCCTCCAAGGTGGAAAGCTCCAAAGGGCTAATGCCAAGGGTCCAATGGCCAAAGCCAAACAGTCACAAACGCTGTCATCCCACCTGCCCTCTCAGTTCAACGGGACCATCCCTCAGCCCCCTTTCATAGGCAGCCAACCCCGCCTTTCCGTAAGTGCCAACTGTCCCTTTCCCATCTGCTTCAAACAAAAGCCTGGCAGAGATTTAATCTGCTCGGAGAGATAATAAGAATTCTCTAAACGCCAAAGTCACACTTCTAAACATCATTAGAGATAATTTTATTATTATGCACAGCTTTGTAAATATGCCCATTAAACTGCAGTCAGGGAATTTAGAATGGAAGTAAATACTGTAATAATTTGTTTCAGACTGTGGAGGGAGCGCCCATGTGCTCCTGTACCCCGCTGGCTGACGGGAGAAGCATCGAGTTGCTTTTGCAAAAAGGCATTTAATTTAGAAGATGGAGCTGATCCTCCATTGCTGCTTCTCTTTCTTCGAAAACACTTCCAAGCCCGAACAACTACGGGTGAGCTCACATATGATCCTAGACTGCAATGTGTTTTCTCTGGCATAATATATTGTGAGAACCTAAACATTCAAGGCAGGAAACCCTGTTTTATAGATCCAGTCACGGTTTACTTAACAAATGTTTTTCAAAGTTTAGCATGATGCGTAAACCAGCAGAACGGAAAGGCAGAGGAGCAGGGGTATAGCAACCTTGATAAATATGTTGATGCTTGAGAGACTGAACTGAAGCTGCAATCAGACATAATTGTAGGAAGTCTCCTTGAGGAGACATAGTATTAAGTAGATATAGGGCAGTGCTGTTCATATGATGTTTGTTTTCATCATCAGAATTGAATTTTAGATCTCACTGAACTAAGAAGTGCCTTTCAGATTGAGAAACAACAGATAAAAGATTGTTAGAATACATTGTTCATGTATTTTCTACAACTACAGCAGTATATTTTCCAACCAGTAGATGGCAGTGTTTATAGGTTTGCAGTTGCCTCTATGGCAGTGTTTCCCAACCTTGGCAACTTGAAGATGTCTGGACGTCAACTCCCAGAATTCCCCAGCCAGCGAATGCTGGCTGGGGAATTCTGGGAGTTGACGTCCAAACATCTTCAAGTTGCCAAGGTTGAGAAACACTGCTCTATGGTATACTCTATGTCTTTTCTCTGAATAAACGTTTCCTGCTTCCTTGTGGCAGTTAAACAGAAAAGCACATGTGGACTGTGCACTGTCTGTTCTGTAGGGCTATCTACAGGTGCAAGATTCAATGTAATTCCGCCTACTAAGGAGCACAACTGTGTAGATAGTTAACATGCTGTTGAGCTTTCTTGAAAGATTCATACCAGTGTTTCTGTTCTGGAGACTGAAAGTCAGCAACTTTGTGCCCAGAATCATTAAAAAACTGTTGGAAGTTTGCCTTACAAAGTAAGAGAGCTCTGGATTTACTCTGTTAAGGAAAACATATTCACATTATCCCAAAGGTGCTTTAAGAGCTGAAGTGGTGCAGTGGTTAAATGCTGCGACTGCAGGCTGACTGCTAATTCAGCAGTTCAGCTGTTCAAATCTCACTAGGCTCAAGGTTGACTCAGCCTTCCATTCTTCTGAGGTCGGTAAAATGAGGACCCGGATTGTTGGGGGCAATATGCTGAACTCTGTAAACCGCTTAGAGAGGGCTGTAAAGCACTATGAAGCGGTATATAAGTCTAAGTGCTATAAAGTGCTATTTTGTTTTCTTCAAGAGGCAAATTGTAATCTCCTGCCCGTTGCCCTCCTCCTTCCACTCTCAATGCCCTCAGTTTCTTACTAAAAGTACGGGATGGATTTAACTAATGTGAATATGTCTCTGGAGATTCTCCATCATCCAAGTCATGGTTGTTCCAAAGGTGCTCCCCCCCCTAAGAGGAAACTGGATTTTCCGATTTTTCTTTGAAGACATTTCGCATCTCATCCAAGGAACTTCTTCAGCTCTGGCTGGATGTTGAAGAAGCTTCTTGGGTGAGAAGCAAAATGTCCAAAGAAAAACCGGAAAATCCAGTTGCCTCTTGGAAAAAAAGAAAAACACCTTTGGGACCAACCATGACCTGGATGACTGAGAATCTCCAGAGACATACTGTATTTTTTGGAGTATAAGACGCACCTTTTTCCTCCCTAAAAGTGGCTGAAAATTTGGGTGCGTCTTATACTTCGAATGTAGCTTTTTTTTCCAGCCCTAACTAGGTGCTAACAGATCTTCCCAGCTCTTACCGGCTTACAGGCTCTTTCATTGTTACTCTCTCAGAAGAATGTTTTTCCAGCCCTAAATCTTTGCAGGGTTTTTTTCATTGCTCTACTTGCTCCGAATAAATTTCTTTCCAGCCCTAACAAGGTGCTATCTATCTTCCCAGCTCTTACTGGCTTGCAGGCTCTTTCATTGTTACTCTCTCAGAAGAAGGTTTTTTTAAGTCCTAACCAGGGGATAAAATAATGTGCTGAAGCTGACCAGACTAAGGACGCTAGCCAGATGAATACCTGGTAGGCAGATTTCCCCCCCCCCTATTTTCCTCCCCAAAAACTAAGGTGCGTCTTTTACTCCAAAAAATATGGTATTCACATTAGTTAAATCCACCCCGTAAGAAACTGAGGGCATTGAGAGTGGAAGGAGGAGGGCAACGGGTAGGAGATTACAATGCCTTATTTCTGGATTTAAAAGCAGTGTAAGTGAAAAACTCAGGAAACACACTGTGTATCTTTGTGCGTTTGAGCATATCTACTGAAAAGGGTTTACCATTGCTCACTGTCAATGAAATGGCTCCCTCAAATCATTCGTAGTTATCTCTGAAATTTCCATCCCAAGCAGGATGTTGCCATCTGCCCTCCAGTTAAATCAATTCCATCAGGATGAACTATGACAGCAAAATCAGCTGCCCCATATACAGGCCCGACTGTCTGCTGTGCCTCTTCCAGATGGCCAATGTGAGAAGACCAAGTTGGCCCCTGCCCTTGTTCTGCCATCATTTCTTTTGCTTTCATCGCAAGGGAGCGGGAAAGCAAACCAAGCTCTGATTTTGAAAATAAAAGAATAACAGAACTGGGAGGGACCGTGGAGGTCATCTAATCCAACCCCCTGCTCAAGCAGGACACCCTATACCATTTCACACAAATGACTGTCCAGGCTCTTTTTAAAAGCCTTTAACGATGGAGCCCCAACAACTTCTGAAGGCAAGCCATTCCACTGGTTAATTGTTCTCACTGTCAAGAAATTCCTCCTTCGTTCCAGGTTCCTTCTCTCCCTGATTAGTTTCTATCCATTGTTTCTTGTCCTGCCCTCTGGTGCTTTGAAAAATAGGTTGACCCCCTCTTCTTTGTGGCAGTCCCTGGAATATTGGAGCACTGCTATCATGTAACCCCAGGCCTTCTTTTCGTTAGACTTCACATACCCAAATGCTGCAACTGTTCTTTATATGTTTTAGCTTCCAGGCCGCTAATCATCTTTGTTGCTCTTCTCTGCACTCTTTCCAGAGTCTCAACCAGAGGTGGTATTCAGCTGGTTCTGTCCGGTTTACCTGAACCGGTAGTGGAAATCGCGGATGGCCCCGCCCACCTGCCCTGGCTCTATGCTATCCTATTTGAGCACGTGTTTGAGGCCGTGCACATGCGCGGAAGGCTGGCGCACAAGTAAAGTACATGCACGGGTGGCCGTGCGCATGTGCGTAGGTGGCGCATTGGAACGAAGCGAGCGAGCATTCACATTTGCGAACCGGTAGGGAAGGTAAGTGAAAACCATTCCTGGTCTCAACATTTTTTAATATTATGGTGACCAAAATTGGAGGCCGTATTCCAAGGCATTATAAAGCGGCACTAACTCTTCATGTGATCTTGATTCTATCCCTCTGTTAAAGCAGCCTAGAACTGTGTTGGCTTTTTTGGCTGCTGCCACACACTGCTGGCTCATAGTTAAGTGATTGTCCACTAGGATGCCAAGATCCCTCTCGCAGTTACTGGCATTAAGCCAATTTTCACCTACCCCATATCTTTACTCTTGGCTTTTCTTGCCTAAGTGTAAAATCTTACTTTTCTCACCATTGAATTTCATTTTGTTAGACAAGGTGTATTTTGTTAGATGGGTTCCAGTCTGTCAAGTTCCATCTGGATCTTCAGCCTATTGTGAGAGATAAAGTGTCCCTGTGTCTAGTAGTTTCAGCGTGTAATGCCCTATAGTGGCATCCTGAGGGGAGAGGTTGAAAGAGATTCTGTCCAGGGGTCTGTAGATATTTTCTCAGCCCTCTTTCTGACCTGTGCAGTATACAAGTCCTCAATGGAAGGCAGGCTGGTTGCAATTGGTTTTTTTTTTTTTTTGCAGTGCTAACTATCAGCTGAAGTCTGTTCCTGTCTGTTTAGTTGCTGTAACAAGCAGGCAATTATAGAAGTATAAATGACAGATTCAATAAGTCCTCTAAAGAACTGTATCAACAGTTGTATCAACAATAAATAAATAAATAAATAAATAAATAAATAAATAAATAAATAAATAAATACATGAAATTCATATTTTTAAAATTATATTGGAACTTTTAAGTGAGTCTTGACTCCTGGTTACTGTTTGGACAAGGCCTTTCAGTTTTCTTGGCATGATTTTGGAAGTGGTTTCCATTGCCTCCTTCCTAGGGCTGAAAGATAGTGATTGGCCCAAGGCCACCCAGTTGGCTTTCTACCTATGGCAGGATTAGAATTCAGAGTCCCCCAGTTTCTATCTTGATGCCTTAGCCAGTACATCAACTTGGTTCTCTAAAATATTAAAATATATTCATTTAATTCACAATCAATTATAACTGGAAATTAGCTCTATGATATTTGTAATCCCTTGTTTTATTTCATATCTTACTCTTTTATCTGTTTTTTGTTCCTTTCCTGTTTATGCATTTTCTCTAAAACATCTAAAATGTTAATAAAAAGTAAACTCTTGAGGGATTGTGACAACTATTGATGAAATTGTAAGAGTTTTGCACAATTCTTCAAGAATTTTAAGCATTTTATTTTTATTTATCCAATTTTATGCCGTCTTCTCACTGCTACTGTGACTCTACTTATTCCCACATGAGAATGTTGAAATGTTGCTTGATCGTCCATACAAATGCTAAAATCCTATGAAATCTCAATGAAACCTTAAAAGATTTGGGAGGATTCTACAAAAGGTTAGGAAACTGGTGAAATTCCATTGGGGGGGGGGGAACCTGACTGCTGTACAGTGTGCCTCCTTTAGTTTCTACCTGAATCACATTGGTCTTCAGCTGGAAGATGGCTTTTTCTCCCCTCCAATTCATTTTCATATTTGGGGGGGGAAATCAATAGCAATAATGGAAATAGCCTCTCTTAGGTTTGGCCAACCACCAAGTCTACGGCACACTATTGATTTTGTAGATTTCATTCATGCAACTTTTGTTAGCTTTCTTTAGCATTTTCATGTAAAGTGGAATTATTCATCTAAAAAACAAGTACATCTATTGCACAACAGCTGAGCTTTGTAGAAAGGGAGTTCAGAGTCTGGAAAATAATTGGACTCCTCTACTCTGCCCTGGCAATCCCCACTTGGATTTCCTACGCACATGCAGAGCAGGGGTGGGTCCATCCCGGTTCGGACCGGATCGCCCAAACCGGTAGCGACCCGCTGGTGACATCACTGTTGGTGCCGTTCTGTGCGCGCCAACACCTTTTTTTTGGATTTTCTGCGAATTTTTCCCCTACTGCGGCTTGAAAAAGAGCCGTCCCGCCCGCCCACGGATGAATTCTGACCTTTATTTCTTCACCCGAAGCACAGCTGATGAGCTCCTCAGCTGTGTTTGGGCTAATTCCTGCTTCTGAACATGCGCGGAAGCCAAATTGCACGAGGGGATGCACGCGCGCAAGTGGAGCACGCGTGCGAAACATCGCGATGCGAACTGGCGGCGAAGGTAAGTGGAACCCACCCCTGATTCAGAGCATAAAGAGGGATAACCTGGAGCCAGAAGGTGACCTGACACCATGTCCTACGAGGACCGATTAAAAGAACTGGGGATGTCTAACTTGCAGAAGGCACAACTGGTGGAAGATACAATAATAATGTCCAGATCTCTAAAGAGTATAGAGGACAGAGTAGACTTGTTTTCTGTTCCCCCAGAAGACAGGACCAGACCAACTGCAAAGAAGCAGATTTTGGTTAGACATAGGGTAAATCATCGTTCCCATCACCCATCTCCTCCCACTAATGACTGCATGACTGTAACTTTGTTGCTTGTATCCTTACGATTTATATTGACTGGTTCCTAATATGATTTGATTGCTTATTTATACCCTATGACTATCATTAAGTGTTGTACCTTATGATTCTTGACAAAGTATCTTTTCTTTTATGTACACTGAGAGCATATGCACCAAAGACAAATTCCTTGTGTGTCCAATCACACTTGGCCAATAAATTATTCTATTCTATTTGTTAAGATAAGAATTACTCTCATCAGAGGCGAAATAGATCTTTTCCTGAAACTCTGACATTATAAAAATAAACCGCAATGTAAATGCTAAGGTATAAGATATTTATTTCGGTACAAAAATAATAAATCACATCTTGGCTATAAAATATAGGTCTTGCTTCTTACAGAAGCTGAAGAGAAAAGGAAGATCAAAAGAAAGGAATGTACACATGCGTACTAGGAACATATTAATCACGTGCTCAGGAATAAACCACTATATTTGATAGGGATGTATCTCCCTGCATATACATGTAACAGGCAATATAAAATCACTGCCTGACACTATTCTATTCTATTCTATTCTATTCTATTCTATTCTATTCTATTCTATTCTATTCTATTCTATTCTATTCTATTCTAAACCAGGCAAATGTTATTCAGAGTTGGCCATCATTTTCACTTTTGTGGAACACAGAATTATTTTCCCGTATCATAACAAACTGAATTGTGTGGCCTTGGTGATCTCTGGAATAAGACTCGGGTAATTGAAATGTCCTCAGATGGGGCAGCAGAGCATTCATTGGGCTGGTTCTCAGTGCTGATCCTCTTCCTGCCTTCTCTCCTTTCCCAAGGACTCGTCTTCCAGAACTCTTTGGAGTTTAGAAACACCGATGCAAATGAGAAACCATCACAAGGGCAGAGGAACTGGCAGCCAAGTCAATTTAGCAGTCTGCGGTGTATAATATCTTCAGATTCTTTGGCATTTCACCCTTTTCATTTTTCTTCCTGGTTATTAATGTTCAAGAATGGCTTCTCTTCTCAGATACATACTGTATACATACATACATACATACATACATACATACATACATACATACATACATTAAAGTGACCAGATTTTTTTTTCTTCAAGCGGGACACCATTGACGGGGGTGGGTTTCTCCATTTGAGTTTTGCCCTCTGCGCATGCGCAGAACGCTGCGCATGCGCAGAGGGCAAAACAGCAAATGTCGGCGTCCAGGTGAGGTGGGGGGGAGGGGGGGAGGGGGGGGAGGCGGGAGGGCGCTTGGATGCCTGCAGCTTGCGACAGGTAAGCTGCCGGCGGCCTCCTTTCCCCGTCTCCCGCCTCCCGTTCGTTGCTTGCCAGCCCGGCCGAAGGGAAGGCGGGAGGCGAGGAAAGGCCTCCCGAAAGGAGGGGAGGCTTCGGGAGCCCGCCTCCCTTTCGGCCCGAAAGGGAGGCGGGCTCCCGAAGCCTCCCCTCCTTTCGGGAGGCCTTTCCTCGCCTCCCGCCTTCCCTTCGGCCGGGCTGGCTCGCCTCCCCTCCTTTCGGGAGGCCTTTCCTCGCCTCCCGCCTTCCCTTCGGCTGGGCTGGCAAGCAACGAACGGGAGGCGGGAGACGGGGAAAGGAGGCCGCCGGCAGCTTACCTGCTCCAAGCATCCAAGCGCCGCGGTCTCCCGGTCGCCCGCCCGGCCCCAGGGCAACGGCGGCAGAGAGGCGACGGGGGGAAGAAAGGGGAGGGGGACGAGGAAGGGCTGTTTGCGCCACTCGTAAGCTCAAAGCGGCGACGGCTCCTCGTCCCTCACCCCTCCCAACCGCAGCGGCGCCTCCGAGGGCGGGGCTAGGGATGGGGCGGGGGAAGGAGAGGAGGAGCAGCCTCCCTTCCCCCTCCCCCCAGCTTCCAGCGCCCGCCCGCCGCCAACGCCGGCCCGAGCTGAGAGGCCTGCTGCCTTTCAGGCCGATTTTTTGAAAGAATGCCCTAGTCGGGCATTGTTTTAAAAAATCGGGACTTTTTAAGAGGGCGGGCGGGACGCGGGACAAATGGCGAAAAAGCGGGTGTCCCGCCAAAATCGGGATGTCTGGTCACCTTAACATACATACATGTTTTTAAAAGAACATAAAAGCTAACACAAACTAATGCAGAAGAAAGAAAACAAAGAAATTGAGAGAAAGGAAGAGAAAGCAAAAGCGCAGAAAAAATGAAAATAAAAAGAAGTTTTTGATTTCCTCGGCAGCAAATATAAGCATAGTTACAAAGTTATTTCTTACTCTATGACTACAACCCCCTCCCACCCTCACAATTTCGTTATCTTTTGTTTCCTGCTTATAAAAACCACAAATAGTAAATGCCCTTTTTTTGGTTTGATGCTAAAACTAGTCTTTTCTCTAATCAAAATAGTTACGAACTAAAGGCCACCGAGGTTTAGGCACAACCTAAATTTATATTTATACCATTCTCTAAGAATGGCCCACCTTCATGTAATGATTTTGAAATCTGCATTAACGTTAGCTTTATCATACCATAAATATCCATGCTGCCCAAATCTCAGATCATGTCTTGCTAATAATCTATTTCTTAATATCCCCCACAATTTCATCCATGCTCAACAGCGGGTAGCAAATTATAAATTCAAATCTAGTTGGCCCAATCCTTCTCACTCCTTAGCATCTTGCAGTACCTCATATTTGATTGTGGTTTTTCTCCCTTATCAAACAAATGTAGATAAATCCTTCTGCCTTTATTTAAATGGTAAATCAGTTGTCAAAACAAGCATTGTTTGAAACAAAAATAACATTCTAGTTAAAACATTCATCTTAATCGCAGACATTCTACCCAACAATGACAAATGTAATTTATCCTATCTTGACATATCTGTTTTAACTTCATTGCATGTCTTAATATGGTTATTTTGAATAACATACAATTCATATCTGTCACAGTTATACCCAAGTATTTTACTGCCTTTTCAATTTTAAAATCTGTTTTATTCTTCAATTCTGTGTGATCTTGAATCTTTATGTATTTTCTTTACCTTGCTATTAATCTTAAAACCTGCTAATATACCAAATTATTTTCATTTACTCATTAATAGTTCAAACCCTTCAATGGGGCTATCAAAATCAGAACCTGTCATCAACAAAAGTTCTTCACATGGATCTTTATGCCCACAATTCTCTAACCCTGTGTCAGGTGCAAGAAATCAAGAAGGAAATTGGTTCAAATGAATCCGGGGTGAGTTCCACTTACCTTCCCTACTGGTTCGCATCGTGACGGAAGTGTGCGTTTTGCCCCATCACGTAACGCAAAACACCCAGAAATGACCCTCTGTGCATGCGCAGAAGCCTTTGCGCATGCGCAGAGGGTTTTTTTGCAAGCCGCGGTGACCGGAGGACCGGTTTGGGAGCGTAGACTGCCGGTCATCACTGCCGGTTTCGGCGAGCGGCAGTAAATTTCCGCTACCGGTTCTAAAGAACCGGTCCGAACCGGCAGTGACCCACCACTGAAATGAATACAGGTTTATTGCTTGCTAACACTCTCTACAAGAATCTGAACTACTAACAATCAAAGCAAATTGGCGGTAGAAAAGAGTCAACGGAATTCAAGGTGGGCTGGACTTAGATCTCTTGGCACTCCAGACTGATGACACACTTGATCCCTCTGGCCTCAGCTTGGTCACTTCCTACATCTTATATCTTTATTCAGTATGTTAAAGACTAAATAAATAAAAGAGAGGAGAGTGAGCAACCTTATCTTGTTCTTTTTTGTATCTCACAGTTTGATTAAATCTCCATTAACAATTATTTGTGCCATTGACAAAATATAAATCAATTTTCCCATTTAAGAATTCTCTCCAAAATTCATATCTTCCAAAATGTTAAACAAGCAAGTCTAGTTCAAACTGTCAGAAGCTTTCTCTGCATCTAAAAAAAATCAATGCGGTTTATTTTTCATTATGCTGTTCCACATATTGAAAAGTATCCAACACAGTTCTAACATTATCCTTTAATTATTTTTTAAGTAAAAACCAAGTTTCTGGGCAGTTTCTGTCCACTATTCTCCCCCAGAAGCAACCTACTTTTTCACTCAGATGAATAATATCCAGGAACTGAGGTTTGTGTGAGCTTCAGGCCTGGAGAAAGAGAAGTCAACAAAAGTGGTCTCTAAGATTCATCTTGAAGAGGAGAATGGCATAGCTACTTATCAGAGTTTGTTGCATAAAAATCAAAACCAGAAGCACACACAGATGACTAATTCAGCTGGATTCATAAACTTCTTTATAAACATAGTAATATATATATATATATATATATATATATATATATATATATATATATATATATATATATATATATATATATATATATATATATATATATATATTTACAATACCATTAGCAGAGTTCTTCTTCAATGTAGCAACAGTTAAAAGTAAAACACAAGCAGGAGAGTTAGTTTCATTTCAGCAGAGCAGACAAGCACAGAGTAGGCTGAGAGTACAGAGTGGTCAGAGAATACACAGTGGACTGAGCCACGCCCAGCCTTAAGCTTAAGTTTTCAGTTTCGATTCTCTGCACAGACTCAGAAGTGTTTAGCTCCCATTGGCTGACTTAGTTGCTATGCCTATTCATTGGCTGACCTTGTTAACATGGCTCTCCCAGTTCATGAATATCTTAACACTACTCATTCTTCATATCTGAAACCAGTGCTTGGAGTCAGATTCCAGGCTGAGTTTTAGATAATTATTGAGATATCCATGGTTTCTGCTCTGAGATCTCATGTGTGAATATTTTGATTCCATGCTTTTGAGGGAAGGTCAAAAAGTTTTTCATTGCCTCATGACTGGCAGAATAAACACTTCAATATAAATGTATGAATACCGACTAACGTTATGTGGGAATACAGTAAAAGCTATGTGCAATTCTGCATCTTGAGTCCTATTATGCTCGAAAGGACTTACATAGGATTGTGTGGGATTTCATTTCAGATTCTCGATTAGCACTAATAAAAACCAAGTGGAAAAAATGTCAAAATCCCATCTCTCTTTAAGATTTGACTTCTCTGAGACTTGTCCTTTTTTTTAGCTCTTAATCTCTATCCTGCCTTTTAAACACCACCACTCTCCCCCTACAGTTTTTTAAAGGAATTAACTTAAAGTAACCTACAACTTAACTTAAAGTAAAGTAAATTAACTTAAAGTAACCTACAGCTCCTACGCTGCAAAAATATATGGACTTCACAACTCAATCAAGGTAAATCAATTGACGCAATTTACATAGACTTTTGTAAAGCCTTTGATTCAGTAGAACATGACAAACTACTTCGGAAACTAAAATCTTATGGCATCTCTGGTCCCCTTCATGATTGGATAACTGCGTTCTTGTCAAACAGACAACAAATGGTTAAAATAGGGAGTGCCCTATCAAATCCTGCACCTGTCAACAGTGGTGTCCCTCAAGGCAGCGTTCTAGGATCAACACTATTCATTCTTAACATAAACGATCTTTGTGATCATATTATAAGCAACTGCGTTCTCTTTGCTGACGATGTTAAACTATTCAGCACCACTGACAATACTTCTACCCTTCAAAAAGACCTAGACCATGTATCACAATGGTCTGATAACTGGCAACTTCAAATCTCAACCAACAACTGCTCTGTCTTACACATTGGCAAAAAGAATTAGAACACAAAATACAAGCTTGGAGGACACGACCTTGTAGACGACCCTCACTCTGTCAAGGATCTTGAAGTACTCATATCTAATGACCGAAATGCCAGAGCCCATTGTAACAACATTGCCAAAAAGGCACTAAGAGTTGTTAACCTAATCTTGCGTAGCTTCTTCTCTCGCAATATTACACTGATAACCAGAGCATACAAAACATTTGCCAGACCAATTCTCGAATACAGCTCACCTGTCTGGAACCCGCACTGCATATCGGACATTAATACAATTGAGAGAGTCCAGAAATATTTCACAAGAAGAGTCCTCCACTCCTCTGCTCGCAACAGAATACCTTATTCCACCAGACTTGAAATTTTGGGCTTAGATAGCTTAGAGCTATGTCGCCTTCGATCTGATCTATATGTAGTTCATAAAATCATCTGCCACAATGTCCTAACTGTCAATGAATACTTCAGCTTCAACCGCAACATTACACATGCACACAATAGATTCAAACACAATGTAAACCGCTTGAAACTCGACTGCAGAAAATACGACTTCAGCAACTTCAGAGTGATCAATGCCTGGAATGTACTACCTGACTCTGTGGTTTCTTCCATAAACCCCAAAAATTTTAACCTTAGACTGTCTACAGTCGACCTCACCCTATTCCTAAGAGGTCTGAAAGGGGCGTGCATAAGTGCACCATTGTGCCTACCGTCCCTGTCTTACTGTCCTATTGTCCAAATTTACCTGTACCTACTTTGCTTTTGTTTATGTTTATACCATACCTGCTATCTTGTACATGTTTTGACAAATAAATAAATAAATAAAATAAATAGATTTTTGCCCACAGATACAACGCCCTCTCAACTTTTTTCCTCTTCTGTGATTTTCCTCCTTCTTTTGTCAACCGTGGTCGCCCTTGTTCCTGGAACTTCTGAAGGTCCCTCAAGACCTGGCTAGGCCAGGAGGCCTGGAGGGGTGGACTCGTGAGATGGCCCCCTTATTATTAACTTCCCTCTGTCTACTATTTTCTTGTTCAGTTCTGCTTTTATAGTTTTTAATGTTGTAATAAGTATTAATAATGGTTTTAGTTAACTATTTATATTTATTGTTTTATTGGCTTGCTATATGCTGCCCAGAGTCCCTTTCCTAAGATGGGCGGCCGTATAAATGTGACCAATAAATAAATCTGCCCAGCAACTCTCTTGGTTGCTTGTGAAAGGAGAGCAGTGCCGTGACAGTTTTCAGGCTACACTTTGAGACATTTCAAATGAAAAGATATCTTCTCCTGTCAAACATTAAAAAAACCCTCTTCTTTCTCCCCTCTTCCTGAAAACCAAAATAAATTGCTATGCTAGAATTAAATAGGAACAAGAAGTGAAGTATGTGTTTGTTTTATGAAGTCTGGAGAAATTTGATAATGAGGCCTCTAAAATATATGATATGGCAGCCTTTCTAATTCAAGACAGATAAGAATAATGCTTACATATTTCAACTTCAAAGACAAAAGTAACCTTTTATCACCTAATTTAACAGCCTTCCTTAGCAAAATGTGTTCCAGGAATGAAATTGTTACTTAAGTAATAACACACACTGAATTTGAATGGCCAAGGTTTTAATTGCCATAATCAAAGTCAAAACACATTTCTCTGCCAGCTCTAAATAGATCCGCCTAATGACAATTTTTCCCTTAATGAGGACAAGAACAAAAGAAAGATGCACATTTTTGTTTGACTTCCACCTGACAAAATGTCTGGGTTTATTTAATAAGTTCCTAGTTAGAATACACGAGGAACTGTTATATCTGATAATCTGAATTCAGTGTAAGAGAACTGCACTCCACCCAGGGGAATTTCAGCCAAATTCTTGAAATTTCAAAAACAAATTCTTTTTTCTATCCAATTGAATGAAACTAGTAAAAGAAAATAAACTTTTTTTTCTTTGGCCAGCTGGAGTGTGAAAGTTATGAACTGCTTACCCTTCTGTGGGAGGGGTCCCAAAGTTTTCCATCAGCATCAAGCCCTTCCAAGCTTTCATCTCGGGCAGGGGAGGTTTCCCTCTTCTTTTTACAACTGCAGATTGCAGAGCTTCCGTTTCCAATTATGTCCCCGGCTTCTTACATAAAAGAGCCATGGCGGCATGAGAAGAAATATTTAATTTTCCCTTTTTGCATCTGAGGGCCGTAGGGCACTGCACATTCTTTTGCAACCTGTGTAGCTAACATATACACACCCATGAAAGAATATCGTGAAAATCAGACATGTTATTGCTAAATTTTCCAATTGCAAAAACAGCTTTTACCCTGCTCATCCCAGGATTAGAGTCAAGACTTTTACACATTCCTGAATATCTTCATGCTAACCATGATCTTAACAGAATAACAGAGTTGGAAGGGACCTTGGAGGTCTTCTAGTCCAGCCCCCTGCTCAGGCAGATCTTCAATAGGGGTGAAGATGGAGACGGCCTTAGATTTCCTACTACATGTTTCTTCCTTCCTCTGCTTGGTCTTGAGCTGGTCACTCATGAAGTTTCCATGCTCATCTTTTATATTTTGGTTTTAAAAGCTCACTTTATTGTGTCTGTGGTGATTCTCCATCATCCAGGTCATAGTTGTCTCAAAGATGCTTTTTCAAAAGTTCACATTCTGGATGGAGAGGACCATTGGTTTGAAAGAGGGGTAAAAGAGGCCATTTATGTTAACATTGAGCAGATTACATCAACATCAACATCACCATCAACAGAGGGGGAGGGATAAGAGGCCATCTATCTCCTGTGTATAATGCAACCCTTTCAACAGTTCTAACAAAATTCCACCTCCATTTGCACTCTGAGGGCACAGATATACCCCCCAGCAACCTCAGGGGGAGTGCTAATGACCAGATGACTGCAAAGTCATTGGATCCTTCCAACTCCTCCCCCTCCTGTCATAACCAATTCTTCCCTCATCCACACCATCCCGCCAGAATTCAATGAAGCTTCTTGGATAAGAAGTGAAACATCTTCTTCCACAAGGGGGAAAAAAACAGTCCAGTTGCCTTTTGAAAAAGCACCTTTGAGTTACTTGTGCTTAAGCATTCTGATGTGAGATCATGTGATACAGGTTGATTGATAACATAGAGCGGGGAGGAAAGGAATATTGCGGGTCCTTTCCTCTAGGGAGATACACTTGATGGGACGCAGAAGAAGGGCCTTCTCCATGGTGGCTCCCTCTCTCTGGAACATCATTCCCCCAAAGATTAGACTGGTCCCCTCTCTGACACTGTTCCGGAAGGCGCTGAAGACCTGGTTCTGCCAGCGGGCCTGGGGAACCCAGAGCGGGATGGAGCCCATTAAATGGCTCATGTGATGCGTTGTCGTCGGGATGGAGGTGGGGTGGGGGGCTATTATTTTATTATTTTATTATTTTATTATTTTATTATTTTATTATTTTATTATTTTATTATTTTATTATTTTATTATTTTATTATTTTCTTCTATTAGTTTTATTTTTTATATATGTTTTTATATTCGTGTAAGCCGCTTTGAGTCGCCATATGCAAATAGGCGGCAATATACATTTTCTAAAATAAATAAATCTTATGTCCTACTTCTAAGCCACATACATATGTAATCTGAAGCATTGGCTCTTGTAACAAAAATGGGATCCTGGTAAATGAGTTTCACCCATAATTGACCTACAACCTTTAGTGCTCTGATTGGTCTAGTTTTACAGTAAAGGGAAAGAACTTTTTGGGAGCCTGTAAAAAACTTAACAACTACAGAAGAACTACCGAAGAATACTCAATTGCGGACTACCTTCACTACCTGCTGCTGCCATCTCCCCTGCTGCCCCTGCAGTGGGCTAGCCAGGGACGGTCAAAGGGTTGGATGCCCATGTCTGTCTTCGAGGAAACAAGAAATCGTCCTCAGTTTGAACAAGAGCAGATTGACAGGCCTTCAGACATCCTGGGTTGCACATGAAATATAATACCGCTCCCTCTCTCTCCCCACCTCCTTATTTTTACTGAAGAAGATGCCACTGAATCTTGGTTTTTTGCTGCAAAAGAACAATGGCAGATCCTTGGAGAGTTTTGGGAGGTTAGGGTTAACCCTAAAGTATCGCCAGAGAGCGGCCACACAATGTTATTACTAGAAAGCTACTTCCGTGGTTTTGAATTATATATTACCCAAAAAATGTTATTATCTGACTGATAAATGGTATTCAATTCATCAAATAAACAGAATTAATTTGATTAAGATAAGGGTTCAAATTGCTTTGACCAAATTTCCTGGGAAGGGGGGAACACTTTCCTGCAACTGGTCAGCATGTCTACAGTTCTGAAGATGTTCCTGTTAGGGACAAATGCTTTCAGCTTAATGTGCTGCCTTCCAAGTGATAGGAGTAAATGAAAGGTCTTCAAAAATTTAAAATGAAATGAAAGCTAAAACTGAATTGTATAACAGGAAAGACAAAGCTAAAACTGAATAACAGGAAAGAACCTATTGTTCTAAGACAGGGGTGTCAAACTCAACTTCATTGAGGGCCGCATCAGGATTATGGATGCCATCAAAGGGCCAGTTGCATGTAAGACTATGATGACTCAGAGAGGCCAGGTGGGCGTGGCTGGGTGGTCACAGCTGGGTCGCTGCGACTAGGTGGGCGTGGCTGGGTGGGTAGGTGTGGCCAGCTCAACGTTGCTCACTGGGCACAGGTGACTCAGAACGGCTGGGTAGAGACAGAACAAGTTGCACTGGCTAAGAAGCCATAAAATAACCCAAGAACTCAAAACAAGTTAAAAGAGCATGCTCAATAACTATTGAATATTAGTTGACACACCTTGCATATATTATCTGCTAATTTAAATGCACATGTGTTGTATGATTTAGTATGTTAGGGAAGGGTAGTAGGAAATATGTAGAAGACAGTTGGAAAGAGTGTAACCTCATAGTATCTCAGCCAATGGGGAATGACAAGGAATGTGGTGGCTGGGACAGGGTTGTATAAAAAAGAGAATAGTTTGAGTTGGAACTTTGGAGAGAACCAAAGTTTTGATAGTCCCTGTTTGTTGTGATAAACGAAACAAGGAGGTCTTCACTGTGTCTTGGCTGGTTATTGGTCAGGCAAGCTTGCCTCTGGTCTCAAAGGAAAGTGACAAGGAGCCCATAACACAAGACAAGAGAACGTGTACCTGTTTGCCTTTTTTAAAATTAGCATTCTGCAAGATCTTATTTGAATTGCTAGTTTCTTCTGAAACTTTTAGCACATA
This sequence comes from Diadophis punctatus similis, assembly GCA_023053685.1. Classification (NCBI taxonomy): domain Eukaryota; kingdom Metazoa; phylum Chordata; class Lepidosauria; order Squamata; family Dipsadidae; genus Diadophis; species Diadophis punctatus. The sequence goes on along the minus strand of JALIGW010000015.1, from coordinate 18,336,097 downwards.
GGAATTCAGTGTGAATGTTCTGCTACAGCCACTGAATAATTAACAATTTTATCTTGAACTTATGATTATTCCAAGAGACTTCAGGATCATCTATACAAATAAACTTTTTTTTGCCAGATGAAAAATCCCCCTGATGAATAGATACATTTAAAATGATGTAAAATGGTGCAGCGTATCAAGAAAACGTTATCATTACAAAATGAAAGTATATAGCCTTCTATTTTTTTCTATCCATTTTATCCATCAAGAAGGTAGCATACCTAAGAGCAACCCACTCTTGGTTACCTAAAAAACGTTGAAGAATAGTTGGGTGGGTGGGTGTCAAATGAATCAAGGCGGCAGAGGCAACTACCTGACTGAAGCCCTGCCCCCTCTTTAAAAGGCTTTAATAAGCAGTCCCACACATCCTCTTGGGTTGACTCAATCAACCAACCAACCAACCAACCAACCAACCAACCAACCAACCAACCAACCAACCAACCAATCAGAACAGAGCTGGAAGGGACCTCGGAGGTTTTCTAGTCCAGCAACCTGCTTAAACAGGAGACCCTATACCAGTGATGGCAAACCTTTTTTTCCTTGGGTGCCGAAAGTGCGCGCGCAGCTACTATCACGCACGTGCGTGTGCCAACACCCATAATTCAGCGCCCCCACGTATGTGTGCACGACCCCCCTGCACCCCCTGCATGCACACATGACCCCCTCCCCCATTTCCCGACTTCTGCTGGGCCTGGTAGACCCATTTTTTGCCCTCCCCAGGCTCCAGAGGCTTTCTTGGAGCCTGGGGAGGCCAAAAACACCCTCCCAGAGCCTCCGCGCAAGCCTAAAATCAGCTGGCCAGCATGCACATGCGTGCTGGAGCTGAGCTAGGGCAACGGCTCGCGTGCTGGCAGATATGGCTCCGTGTGCCACCTGTGGCACGCATGCCATAGGTTCGCCATCACGGCCCTATACCATTCTCAGGCAAATGACTATCCAGTCTCTTCTTAAAAACCTCCAGAGATGACGCTCCCACAACTTCTGAAGGGAAGCAGTTCCACTGGTTAATTGTCCTCATTGTTAGGAAGTTTCTCCTTAATTCTAGGTTGCTTCCTTGATTAGTTTCCATCCATTGCTTTGGAAAATAAGTTGACCCCTTTTCTTTGTGGCAACCCCTCAAATACTGGAATATGGCTATCATGTCTCCCCTGGTCCTTCTCTTCACTAGACTGGCCATACCCAATTCCTGCAACTATTCTTCATATGTTTTAGTCTCCAGGCCCTTAATCATCTTAGTTGCTCTTCTTTGCACTATTTCCAAAGTCTCAACATTTTTTTTTGTAATGTGGTGACCAAAACTGGATGCAGTATTCCTGTCCCCCTCTACAAGATGCCCCTGAATGATTTTATTCTCTCGCTCCTCCAAATTTAAGATTGTAGAATAATTAGTCAATGCAATGGTTATACAGAAGGGCATTTTGGTGATGCTGTGGATACATCCAAAATTATCTTCTGGCTTAAGAAAATTGGGGGTGGGGGGTTTCACATCCCCGACTAAGACAAAGATGCTTCTCAAAATACAGAGAATCACAAAAGATCCAGTTTCATTTTTACCCATTTTATCTTGTGCAAACTTAGCTATATGTCACGATGTGAATTATTGCCAGTTGTGCACCTCTACTGTTTTCTAAGGTTTATTGTATTTATAACCAAGCAGACATGTGATATGTTTTACTACGCATGCGTGCATTCCAGGAGTTTTGTCAACTCCCACTTTCCTTTCTTCTTCCATGCCTGCCCAAAGGCAGACGTGAATTCATTAGCTGAAAAGATGTAGCTTACTAAGGGTTTATTTTTATTACTTTTGTACTGAAATAAATATTTTGTTAATTAGATTTGAATCTCGGTTTTATTTTCTAAATACGAATGACTTCGAGGAAGCAAGATCCAAAGATCGCCTCTGATAGGAAAGATTCCTATCCTGTCACTATACGATCATGATGCTTTGTTTCCTGTTGTTACAGCATGAGTGAACTGTTTCTTTAAGAAATCATAGTTAGCCAACACAATGTATTTCAAAATTTAGCAATTGTAGCAGAGTGATTGCAATGCATTTTATAAATAATGCTGGGGGTGAGCGGGATGGAAAAGAGCCAAAATGTGATGCGCTGGAAGCCTCTGAATTAGAGTTTGCTGGGAAACGTGTATGCTGACAGCTTCACAATCGCTTTGCTGAGCTCCTGATGCATAACTTGGGAAAAAAACCCTACATGCCATCATTCTTATTAAATAAAATGCAAACAGCTGTCATTCTCCGAACTTATAAACAGCAAACAAATTCCTAATCAACAGATGATTGATTTGTTTAGAATATCAGGCCTCCATCTGGGCAAACGCCAGAGCTGCCAAGGGAAACTAAAGAGAAAAGTAACAGCGTTAGTCTGATGCATATGGCAAGAAACTTCAGTAATGCTTTTGTTTTAATCTGTTTGGATCGTAATTTTAAACTGCTTCGGGACCTTCTGGAAAGACAAGACATAAATAAATAACTTTATTCTTTTAATAAAGGAAGCAAACTTCTCTGTTCCAGGTCTTTCAGTTGAACAACTATCTATATAAACACAATTTTCTAAGGGCTGCCTTCTTACTTGAGCCTAAGCATGTTTTGATAATCTAGAGCAGTGTTTCTGAACCTTGGCAGTTTGAAAATGTGTGGACTTCAACTCCCAGAATTCCCCAGCCAGCAACGCTGGCTGGGGAATTCTGGGAGTTGAAGTCCACACATCTTCAAACTGCCAAGGTTCAGAAACACTGATCTAGAGACTGAATTTCAGCAATTCTCGAATTCAGCAATTCTTGAAAATGAGATGGGAATGCCTAAAATTCTGGAAGGAAGGAAGGAAGGAAGGAAGGAAGGAAGGAAGGAAGGAAGGAAGGAAGGAAGGAAGGAATGCAAGTGTTCTTTCATCACTTCCCTGGAGAATTTCCCTGTCCCAATCTTCACAATCTACCCAAATTTCAGCAATACTCAGTGGGACAGCTCTTGAAAATGAGACAGGAATGCCTAAAATTCTCTTTTCAAGGAAGGAAGGAAGGAAGGAAGGAAGGAAGGAAGGAAGGAAGGAAGGAAGGAAGGAAGGAAGGAAGGAAGGAAGGAAGGAAGGAAGGAAGGAAGGAAGGAATGCAAATGTTCTTTCATCACTTCCCCGGAGATTTTCCCTGTCCCAATCTTCCCAATCTACCCAAATCTTCACACTGGTGGGAGGGCTGCACATGGATTATTTCTGTGCAATTCATTCAAAAGGACATCACAACTGTCACCCAACTCAAGTCTCCCAATACTGTAACACGCTTTGAAGGAAAGGCTCTTGCCTACACACTCTCCATATCTTGCATATTTATTTTTCCCCTTAGCAGAAGCTAAGAACCCCTATTAAAAGTACAAAAAGCAACAAGCCTCAAACAATAACTGGGTCTATTCTGAAAAGCACTGATTGACATTTCCATGGCCTTCCTTCCCTCCCTCCACACATTGTCTTGGTGATAATCCTGCTTCATAATGAAATTCAGACAGTTGGAGTAACAAAAGGAAGAGGAGAGGACTTGTTGGATAGCAAAGATTTGCATAATGATGAATATCGTGATTTTATTAATATGCTTCGGGGGAGGGGGGTGAGACTTTGTGGCAACAAATCACAACAATGTGGAAATCGGCACAAAGCATTGGTTTGAACCATGATTTTTCCCTTTGCTTGGAAGGCAAGAGAATCCGTGGCCTGCAATCCAGCCCTCTTCTTACCTGAAAGTGGTTTATTATCATCCTCCAACCACTTCTGGTGGCCCAAATATCACTACCTGGGTCGGGAAATCCACCTTTGTGGCACACAAACATGACCATTTGACCGTTGCCAATTTATCAGTGGCAGTGATCAGTCACTGTCAGCACAGGTGGTCTCCTTCCACCTGCCAGAAATCAGATCTGGAGAACTTCTAGATGAAGTTCTGAGCTGGAGAATTAAGACCCCAAGAAGAGGCGTTTTGGAACATGTTCCTGTTGCAGCCTTTGAGAGGAGGACAAACAGCCACTCTGAACAAGATGGGTTTATCAACTATTCCTGATGAAAATCCTGATGAGCAGAAAATGGCAAATATATGTTAGGAGTGCTAGCGTAAGGGTGCTCTTGAAAGACACTCAGAAGCATTAGCACCTGCTGAACTTTGCTGGTTCAAAAACTCCCCTGGCACCAGTATGTTTCCTGCAGGTTTCTGCAAAGATGGTTTCTACAGAAATCATATATAATGCATAGATAAAATGCAGAATAAATATGTATGTAAACACACACACACACACACACACACACACACACACACACACTATTTTTAGTCTCTATTTTTTCCCCTTTTTCCTCTTCCCTCTGAGGAGTACTGTTTGATTTTAATACCAGCTACAACAGGGAGCTGAGGACTAACTTTTAAGAATTATTCCAGGATTAATTTCAAGAGGTTAAAACCCTCCATTAATCCAATCTTCATTTTAAAAAACCCTAATTTTAATTAAACATAACTAATTTTAATTAAATTTATAAATTATATAATCATAATTTTTAAAAAATTGTATAAAAAAGAGAAAAATTCAAAAAAATATTATTAATTACAATATATTTTTTTAACATTTTTAAATTTTACAACTTTAAGAGATCATGCCAAAAAATCTTATTGCAGTCTTTGACAAAGTGGCTAAATTAGTGGATCGCTAAATGGAAATAATAGACTTCAGTAAAGCATTTAACAAAATAGACTACGGCCTACTTTTTGATAAGATAGAAAAATGTGGGATAAACAGCATCACCATCAGATGGATTCGTAACTGGCTGACCAATGCAACTGCACTTAATGTGCAGTCATCAATGGAACCACATCTACATGGAGGGAAGTAAGCAGTGGGATACCTCAAAGCTCGTACTCTTCAACATCTTCATAAGTGATTTAGATGAAAGGATAGAAAAAAGAGGGACTCAACAAATTTGCAGAAAACCTCAAGCTGGGTTGTGTAGTGTGGAACAGACAACATTTTAGATGATAAGCTCAAGATCCAGAAGGATCTTGACAGACTTGAACAGTCGGCCCTATCTAACACAATGCAATTCAGTGTACATTATAATTATAAAAATAAAACACAAACACACATCCTTCACATTCTATACAATTTAATTGAAAACCGATATTGCATTAATATTGCACTATACAGTAGAATTCAATATAGTTACTGCCCTGGGATAGAAACTGTTTTTCAGCCTATTTGTCCTGGTTTTTATTATCCTGTACCGTCTGCCAGATGGCAATAGTTCAAAAAAAGGGTGCCCAGGATGAGATTTAAGAATGTTTTGAACTTTCCTAAGGCAGCAGGAGCTATAAAGCTCTTCCAAAGACGGGAGAGGGCAACCAATGATCCTCTGGGCAATGACACTGACCCTCTGGAGTGCTGTCCTATCTGCCACTGTGCAATTGGCAAAGCATACACAGGTGCAGTAAGTTAAAATACTCTCTAGGGTGCAGCGGTAGAAGATCACCAGCAGTTTTTCATTCAGTTGTTGTTTCCTGAGAAGTCTCAGGTAGTATAATCTCTGCTGGGCCCTTTTGACCAGTGCTGCAATGTGAGTGCCCCAGGCAGGGGTGGGTTCTAACATACCTTGCTGCCATGTTCTCTTCCTCCTGCGCAGCGTGGGTGTGCCTTGTGGGTGCATGTGCACATGCGCAGTGGCAAAGAATTAAAAATTAAAATAAAAGAGAGGCCGAAAACAAAATGGCGATGTATGCGCAGTGCCGGAAATTCAGCTTCTGCGCATGCGCGGAAGAAAAAAACCCGGGAAAAAATCCCCCCCAAATGAAAAAAATAAAAATAAAAATATATGGCAGCGTCCATGGACCGGCATTGACAGAACCGGTTCGGTGACATCATCGTGATGTCACCAGCAGTTTGTTACCAGTTCTATAGAACCAGTGTGAACCGGTGCAAACCCACCTCTGGCCCCAGGTCAGGTCCTCTTTTATGATAACAGCCAGAAACTTAAAACTGGCCACTTGCTCCACTCGGTCTCCATTGATAAGCAAGGGCTGGACGTCTGATCTATTCCTTCTATAGTCCACTATAAGCTCCTTGGTCTTATTAAGGACCAAGTTATTGTCTCCACACCACAAAAGCAACCGGTCCAACTTATCTCGATAGGCAGACTCATCCTCCCCCACGGAGATCAGTTCCACCACTGTTGTATTATCTGCAAATTTAGTAATAGTATTACTAGCGTGAGTGGGAGTGCTTTAACTTTGGTTTGGCATTTTTGTTATTATGCACACATTCTACAGTCATTATTTCAGAACTTCTGCCAAACCATTTGGGATGCACTGCAGTTTGGCAGACTTGAAACTAGAATATTTTGTTTGTTCTGGTTGTTGATCAAAATACAATCTGGAGGTTCTGATGGGCTCTCCTTCCCCTGCTGGGCCCATGAGCTGGCCTGCCCACCAACCTTCCCCACATCTTCTTTTCCCTACCTCCCCATAGCAGCTGTGGCTGCTGCTGCCAACATCGGTGGCATTTTTTCCCTTTCTCTCTCCATGGAAACCCTTCTGCCCAGAACATTGTGTCTTTTGGTCTGTATCTGGAACGAAGCACGTATTTAGGTCTCCAAACCAAACTTGCTTTGATTTGGACATGGACCACCTAAAAGGAGTCGCTTCATGCAAGGAAAAGTTTATTTATTTATGTGTATCCTGCCTTTATTATTTTTACAAATAACTCAAGGCAGTGAACATATCCAACACACCTTCTACCTTTTATTTTCCCGCAACAACCTTGTTAGGTGGGTGGGCTGAGAGAGAGGGACTGGCCCAAGGTCACCCGGCTGCTTAGGTTAGGGTTAGGGGATGAACTCACATTCTCCTGCTTTCTGGCCTGGTACCTTAACCACTAGACCAGGGGTGTCAAACTCCATTTCATTGAGGGCTGCATCAGGGTTGTGTTTGATCTTGGGGGGCCGGGGTGGGCGTGGCCAGCTTAACATCATTTGTGTTGGCACATGTGGTGGCCTGAGCGCCCTGCCAGCAAAAACGGCCTCCTGAGGTCCGTTTTCGGCTGCGACTGCCTCCTGCAACCCTCTGCCAGTGAAAATGGAGCTTGGGAGCCCGTTTTCACTGGCAGAGTCACCACGGGCCGGTCACCACGGGCCGGTCTTTCCAGGGAAGTCACCACGGGCCGGTCACCACGGGCCGGTCTTTCCAGGGAAGATTTAAGCACCCCATGGGCAGGATCTGGCCCGTGGGCCTTGAGTTTGACACCCCTGCACTAGACCAAACTGGTTCTATACAGTTAGTGCATGGAATATTTTGCATATTATCCCATGGCTTTAGGAAACTTTTTTTTTCTACTGTGAAGCTTTTCTAAATTGAACTTCTAAAATAATGACATTTGAGAGTTGGAAGGACTTGGAGGTTTCTAGTCCAAGCCACTGCTGGACAAATGGCTGTCCAGTCTATTCTTAAAAACCTCCAGTGATGGAGCAGCCACAACGTCTGGAGGCAAACCGTTCCATTGATAATTGTTCTCACCGTCAAGAAATTTCTCCTTAAATTCTAGGTTGATTTTTAGATTTAGATTTATTATTAGAGTTGGAAGGAACCTTGTAGGTCATCTAGTCCAACCCCCTGCTCAAGCAGGAGTTCCTACACCCTTTGAGACAGATGGCAGTCCAGTCTCCCCTTGAAGGTCGCAAGTGTTGGGGCTCTCACAACCTCCGCTGGCAAGCTGTTCCACTGGTTGATCGCTCTCACCGTCAGAAAGTTTCTCCTCACTCCTTAGATCACTCCTTGATAATCTTCCATCTGTTATTTCTTGTCCTGCCCTCAGATGCTTTGGAGAATAGTAAACACACTACTATGCTGTGACATCCCTTTACTTGAAAGGATTGAAGGAAATCTACTACTGTGACTCTCCTTAGCTTTCTCTTCTTTATACCCGGTTCCTGTGACCACTCTGCATGGGACTGGACCTCCAAGACCCTCACCATCCATGTCATTCTTCTTTCAGTTCTTTCCAGCTGTTCAGTACTGTGGCACCACAATGTGACACACCATCTGTCAGCCTCCATGCTGCCTGCTTGCTTCGGCTGCCATAGAAATGGGGGGGAGGGAAGGTTAGGTATTTTGGGAGGGGGGGAAAGCTGTGCTGGAGATGTCTCTTCATGTGTCCGATTAGGAGTTTAGGGAGGAAGGTTCTCATCACGTACGGCCAGGCTGCATGGACATGTTTACAGCCTGCTCAAGGTCAATGGCTTCGAGGGACCAGATGTGGAGGCTCCACCTGGATGTGTGCCCACATGACAGTGGGGTGCTGGGATTGGATGATTTGCCCGGGGGGTTATGTGGGGAGGGATTTGGGATTATTTCTATATGCAATATATGCCTTTTGCCTCAGATCTTGCTTTCATTTTGTTGCTATCAGTTCTTGTCTAGTAAAAGTACCTTTCTCTATCAGCATGGAGTTGGAGTCTTTCTTTCGTGGGCTTTGAACGGAAGCACACCTGACACCATCTTTTCTTGAGCCAGAAGAAAATGACGCTACCCTCAAATATTATTTCTTCACCCATTTCTGTTGTAGCCTGAAAACATCCTTAGTTGTAACCAGAGTATTGAGCAGGTTTTGCCATGGATATATGTGACAAGCTCTACTGGTCATGGGGGAGGGATCATCCCTCCCCTCCAGTCTCTTCTTTGGGCAGGTTTTTCCATTTTGGACAGTGGGAGGATACAGTTCTTTCAAACTGGGATCCCCCCACCCACGCCTATCAGTCTTTGAGACAATCCCAGGCTCAGAGGCCTGGATCATTCATTAGTGATGGTAACAAAAGAGGGGGTTACATGGTTCTGTGAAGTTTCTTTCTACTCATTCATGGACAACTGTCCCATAGGTCCAGTAGATGACTGAAGATTAAGAAACAGTGTTGTGAAAAAATGTTCCGTACTGAATGGTCCAGGGTATGGGACAGCAAGAATTTGCTAGTCTGTAGCTAGACTAAAATGCATACATTTGATGTAGACATGGAGTTATATATACAAGTTCATACTATGTGCAGACTGAAACACATAGATCAATCACTGGAGGTTTTTAAGAAGAAACTAGACAGCCACTTATCTGAAATAACTCTCCTGCTTGAGCAGGGGGCTGGACTAGAAGACCTTCAAGGTCCCTTCATGCTCTGCCCTATTCTATTCTATTATTATTTAATAATAATAATAATAATAATAATAATAATAATAATAATAATAATAATAATAATAACAACAACAACAACAACAACAACAACAACAACAACAGAGTTGGAAGGGACCTTGGAGGTCTTCTAGTGCAACCCCCTGCCTAGGCAGGAAACCCTACACTACTTCAGACAAATGGTTATCCAACATCTTCTTAAAAACTTCCAGTGTTGGAGCATTCACAACTTCTGGAGGCAAGCTGTTCCACGGATTAATTGTTCTAACTGTCAGGAAATTTCTCCTTAGTTCTAAGTTGCTTCTCTCCTTGTTTAGTTTCCACCCATTACTTCTTGTTCTACCCTCAGGTGCTTTGGAGAATAGCTTGACTCCCTCTTCTTTGTGGCAACCCCTGAGATATTGGAACACTGCTATCATGTCTCCCCTAGTCCTTCTTTTCATTAAACTAGACATTTTCTGGACATAAGTGTGTGTGTGGGAGAGAGAATGAGAGTGAGAGACAAAGGGGGAAAAAACAAGAACACTAAGGTTTTGATCTGATGAGAACATTTGTTTCAGCTTAGAAGCTGCAACTCTTCTAACATAAAAATTCCAAATATGGACCCAGGAACAATATCTCAGCGTTTGCAAAGTGTATCTCCATTCTTAATCTACTCAGGCTGGCTTGCACATATCATGTTTATCATAATGTGGGGTGTTCGGCTTTTGCTTAGTAAGTTGTGCGATTGGCGCTACTTGTGGTTTGTTCAATAAACCGCAATAAAATAAAAGCCTGCTCTTGATGTTCATATGTACCATACTGGTGCTGCACACAGGCTGCTTCAAGAAAAAAAAGAGATTGAAAGTGATCCTGAAAGGAACTGCATGAGCCTCTGAGTTCCTCCCTTTGAATTTGGGTCACTCCGCTGTCCTTGAGTTCTCTGCTTTTCCATTACAGAAGAAACTTAGAAAGAGACCGGCCTTGGTCATTTTAATGCCCATTTTGTTCTCCTGCAGAAAGGCTTTTTGAACCCTCCTCTGCTTTTTACCTTCATCTTTGATTATCTTGGCCAAGTGGGCCCTCATGGCAGCTCAACGTCCATTTCACATCAATTTGAACCACCGAGATCAATTATTTGCATGACTGAAAGGCTGATATTTTGCATTCATAGCCTTCGGCTATCAGCCAGCCATCCTCTTATGCTTCGAAAGAGAAAGTCTGTCAGGGTTCCAAGTAACAGACCCAACGCAATCAAAACTCTGAGGCCAAGGTGCTCCTCAAAGTCCAAATTTATTAGGCATGTCATACTGGCACATCTGGTGAAAACCCGACTCTGAAAGTCCCGCAGTTTTCCCCACCCAAATTAAAAGTCAAAGTTCTTCCCCCCAGTCCACATGTCCGTCACATGGTCCAATCCGGTCACCATCCCAACTCCAGTTGGTTTCAGTCCATGCTTCCCCAACCCCTGGTGAGAACGTCCTTGGTTCCCAGGAGAAAGAATTTTATTTTGGCTACAAAGTCCCCAGCTATCTCTATCTCCCCCCTCCCGTTTCCAGAGCTCCAACCGGCATTGCTAGGAGCCAAGGTGGCGCAGTGGTTAAAAGCAGCACTGCAACCTTCAGCTGATTGCTAGTTCAGCAGTTCAGCTGTTCAAATCTCACCAGACTCAAGGTTGACTCAGCCTTCCATCCTTCTGAGGTGGGTAAAATGAGGACCCAGATTGTTGGGGGCAATAGGTTGACTCTGTAAACCGCTTAGAGAGGGCTGTAAAGCACTATGAAGCGCTATATAAGTCTAAGTGCTAAGTGCTATTGCTGTGGCAGCCCTGAAGATGCTCAAAAATGGCTTCAGGGTTGACACAGTCATTCACTCGCTTGGTGCCACAGATCTCCTCAGTTCTACCTGGAGTCGGGTTAACAAAGTTAAGGTTGTGGTCGCTTTATTGAAGCTCTGCCTATATTTTTTATATGAATTGCAATTATTTTGACCCTGCAGACAGCCTGTCTGGAAGAATGGGATCCAGACTGATGTACACAGGATGGATGCAAAATGGCCACGTTTACAAAGAATTGGGGACACGGAGTCAGTTCAATTTGTTCAGCATTGTAGATGTGGGGGTGGCAGGACCCTTGGCAAAATGGGCTCGGGACTGACACGATTGGCCTCTCTCTTCAGAGGTTCTAAAGACAAGGAAGAAGCTAACCTTATAACAGCAGAAGGCCCAAGAGGGGAGAAAGAGTCAAGGAAAATAGGTGAGTGTGAAGGACTTAGCTAGGCTGAATTCTCTGAACTTAGCAGGTCATTTCTGAGAAACATTTGGGAGGGGTTGTGCAGGTATTATTAGAAATTTATTTCGAGTTATTAGTAGAACCCAGGGGTGGGTTCCTACTTACCTCGCTGCCGGTTTGCTTCCTCCCATGCCGCGCACGCGCGCATGCGCAGTGGCAAAAAAAAGCCAAAAACAAGATGGCGGTCACATGCACAGTGCCATAAACTTGGCTTCTGCGCATGCTCAGAAGAAATTTTTTTTAAAAAAAATTTGAATTTTTTTTTTTTTAAAAAAGATAGTGGCGCCCACGGACTGGCACTGACAGAACCGGATCGGTGACATCATCATGACATCACCAGCAGGTCACTACCGGTTCACCCAAACCAGTCCAAACTGGGAGGAACCCACCCCTGGTAGAACCTGTAGTGAACAGATAGGCTAGGGTAGGGTAGGGTAGGGTAGGATAGGATAGAGCTGAAAGGGACCTTGGAGGTCTTCTAGTTCAGCCCCACTGCTCAAGCAGGATAACCTATACCATTTCAGATAAGTGACTGTCTAGTCTCTTCATAAAAACCTCCAGTGATGGAGCACCCACAACTTCTGAAGGCAAGTGGTTCCACTGGTTAATTGTCCTCACTGTTAGGAAGTTAGTTTCTCTTTAATTCTGAGTTGCTTCTCTCCTTGATTAGTTTCCAACCATTGTTTTTTGTCTTGCCTTCTGGTGCTTTGTGGAATAGGTTGACCCCCTTCATCTTTGTGGCAGCCCCTCAAGTACTGGAATACTTCTAGTTGAGTTTAGTTCAAATGACTCATGGACATGTGGACAATGCAGATTTTAGCTGGCTGGTAGTGGGCATGCAGGCTGTGAATGAACATCCTTTTATTTGTTCATTTATCAACTTTTAAACTGCTCATCTCCCTCACAGAGGGACTTAGGGTGGCATACAAACACCTGGATTGTTTGGGTGGGGTGGACATATCATCTGTCCAATCACAGACCTGCACAGGGTAGCAAATACAACTTGTTTTATTTTTCAATTACACCAGCCATAGACCAAAAGTTATCAAAAGTCAGCACAACCATGAAATATGAAATAATCTAAAAAGGAGACAAGCAAGCAACTGGCAACCATACCAGAAGCCAGATCTACTGCAAATGATTCGAATCAGCAAAGTCCAGGGGTCACCATGCAGGCAAGCTCCTGCGCAATCCTGGCAAAGATTATGACTTAATATCTGCCTGTGGTCATCCCTGACGGCAGGGTGGCAATTTATGCCCAAGAAAATTTCCTTTCTATGCACAGCAGGAAAGATATTACAGAAATATTTCGATATAATCAAGAGACACCTATGAGCTCATAATAAGGAAAACATTTCATCTGTCTTTGGGGATATATAGGTCACAAATCCTGTTTGAGCTCTGCCATGGTTTTACCTGGAGACAAAAAGCCCATTATTGGAAGAAGCAGCCCAGGAAAGAGCCGAGGTGGCGCAGCGGTTAGAGGCAGTACTGCAGGCCACTTTAGCTGACTGTGATCCGCAGGTCAGCAGTTCAAATCTCACCGGCTCAAGGTTGACTCAGCCTTCCATCCTTCCGAGGTAGGTAAAATGAGGACCTAGATTGTTGGGGGCAATATAAATATACATTGCTTAATGGTGTAAACCGCTTAGAGCAGTGGTGGGTTCCTATCGGTGCGGTCCACTCTATAGCACCGGTAGTGGCCCACTGGTGACATCACAGTAACGGTGTGGTCGGTTGCTGGTGCCTGAGCGCCGCCATTTTTTTAAAAAAAAATTTTTACATTTAAAAAAAAATTCTTCTGTGCATGCCCAGAAGCCGAGCTTCCTGCACTGCGCATGTGCTGCCTTCCTACCCCACAGTGAGTCCAAGCAGGGGAGGATGGCTGAGGGAGCGCGTGGGACGCTGAAAGAACGGGCGGCAGGAGCTATCTCCATTCCCCTGCCTTCAGCAGTCCGAGAAGCCACGAACGCGCGGTGATGATCTCAGGCATTTTCGCACGTTCGAGGCTTCTCAAGCTGCTGAGGGGAGCGGGAACGGGCGGCAGGAGCCTAGGATCATCGAATGGGGAGAAGCATTCAGGCCGGATGGAGCCTCCTAGAAGAACCGCTGCCGCGGTCTTGCTGCTCCCGCTGCAGGGGGCTTCTCCAGCCGCTGCCAAGCGTCCGAGGCCCACGCCCACCTGGTCACATGGCTGGCAAGCCACACCCACAAAATAAGCCACGCCCACAGAGCAGTAGTAAAAAATTAGGAACCCGCCCCTGGCTTAGAGAGTGCTTGCACTATGAGGCGGTATATAAGTCTCACAAAATAAATAGATAAAATAAATAAATAAAGCAAACCAGAATCTCTTCTCAGTGAAGAGATGGCACTATCAGAGAAAGGAAGCTGGGCCAAGGATATCTTAATGAAAAGAAGGACCAGGGGAGACATGATAGCAGTCTTCCAATATCTAAAGGGTTGCCACAAAGAAGGGGGAGTCAATCTCTTCTCCAAAGCCCCTGAAGGCAGGACAAGAAACAAAGGATGGAAAGTAAACAAGGAGAGAACCAATCTAGAACTAAGGAGGAACTCTCTGACAGTGAGAGCAATCAACCCATGGAACAGAAGTTGCCTTCTGAAGTTGTGGGAACTTCATCACTGGAAGCTTTCAAGAAGAGACTGGACTGCCAACTGTCCGAAATGGTGTAGGGTCTCCTGCTTGGGCAGGGGATTGGACTAGAAGACCTCCAAGGTCCCTTCCAAACTCTGTTAATCTGTTACACTGTTATAGCAATAGCAATAGCACTTAGACTTATATACTGCTTTACAGCCCTCTCTAAGCGGTTTACAGAGTCAGCCTCTTGCCCCCAACTATCTGGGTCCTCATTTTACCCACCTCAGAAGGATGGAAGGCTGAGTCAACCTTGAGCCTGGTAGGATTTGAACTGCCAAATTGCAGGCAGCCGGTAGTCAGCAGAAGTGCCTGCAGTACTGCACTCTAACCACTGCGCCACCAAGACTTATACCTCCAAAGTCCCTTCCAACTCTGTTATTCTGTTATAAATGAGCCTGAGAAGGGTGTTCTGACCTAGGCTTCCTGATAACAACATGGCACAAACCGCGTCTCACAAACCTCTTTTTATTGTGTAACGGCTGCTAATTGTTTTCATTAGCAGTCGTCCTAAGTTCAAATAAAGTAAAGCAAGTCTTTTCTTTGTAACAGCTGCTAATTATTGTCATTAGCAGTTGGCATAAGTCCAAGCAAAATGAAACAAGTCCAATGAAAAGTCTTTCAGGGAAAGGCAGATAACACCCACAAACCTTGCTCTTTTTTGGCAAGCTACGAAGAAACAGTTTGCAGGAAACTTTTGCCAAGTTCAAACAGGAACAAAACGGAGGCTTGAGTTGCAAAGACAAGATCTGGAAATGAACGGAGTTGCTTCCTGCAACTCACCCGTCTGTGTTCTTCACTTATATAGCCTGTGGGAGGGGCCAATGAGCCCCAAGTAGTCCTTCTTCTCTGAAACCATTCTTGCCTTTTGGCAACTCTGCGCATGCGCACATTGAGAACAGGCTCCTCCTGTTCTTCTTCCTCGCTCATGTCAGCCTCTGGAGGTTCTGGAGGCCTGGCTGAATCCCTGACTCTGGCACCTAGCCTTCTCCAGACTCCAGGCCTGGCCCAGGTTCCTCTCCAGCTTCCTCACTGTCCGACTCTGCTGCCAGCTGCACAGGCCGCTGGCGGACCACAACAGAGAGACGCAGCTGAGATCCAACAAGGAATCAGATTTGCAAGGGACCGGGGTGGCCAAGAATAGCTCTCAGTACAGCTTCCAAAGCTGGGATATATTATGTATATATATATAGATAGATAGATAGATAGATAGATAGATAGATAGATAGATAGATAGATAGATAGATAGATAGATAGATAGATAGATAGATAGATGATAGATAGATAGATAGAGATAGAGATAGATATATATAGATATATAGATATATAGATATATATATATATATATATAGATATATAGATATATAGATATATAGATATATATAGAGATATATAGAGATATATAGATATAGATAGATAGATAGATAGATAGATAGATAGATAGATAGATAGATAGATAGATAGAGATAGATAGATGATATATAGATATATAGATATAGATATAGATATAGATAGATATATAGAGTTCACCAATCATGAACAACAGATGTAGATATGCAACATGAAAATCACCTTTTGGCTTTCCCAATAGGGGAAAACCACCTGATCACTGTTGCTGGCACTCCCAAATTACCCCAGCCATTTCACAGATAAGACTCCAATTCGGGGTGTGTTAAGGTGAGAATAAATCTCATAGAGGCGATGTGGATCTTTTCTTGGAATCCAGACATTTAGAAAATAAAGCCGAGATTAAAAGTCTAATAGAAAATATTTATTTCGGCACAAAAACAATAAATTCTGAATAGTTACATTCTTGCTAAGGAAATGCGACCGTTCCGGTCAAGAGCCAAGTCAAAGAGAATAAATGGAGAATCAGGAATGCACACATGCGCAGAAGATCACATCACGTGTCCTGCTTGTATTGGAATGTACCATAATATTAGGATAGGGATGCATCACCCTGCATATACATACAACTGACAATATTCACTACGTGACAGGGTGTCAAGCTCGATTTCATTGAGGGCCGCATCAGGGTGGTGTTTGACCCAGGATGGCTGGGGTGGGGGTGGCCAGCTCAACATCACTCATCGAGGCTCTGTTTCAGCCGCGACGGCCTCCTGCAGCCCTCTGCCAGCAAAAACAGAGCCAGGGAGGGCTGCGTGTGACCTCCCCAAGCTCCGTTTTTGCTGGCAGAGGGCTGCAGGATGCCGTCACGGCCAAAAATGGCTCTCCCAAGCTCTGTTTTTGCTGGCAGAGGCACTGAGGGCTGGTCCTTCGCTGTTTCCAGGGTAGCCCTGCAGGCCAGATCCGGTCCGCGGGCCTTGGGTTTGACACTCCAATTGATTGAAGAGACACAGCTAAAAGCTCCTTTCCCCCACCCTCACCCCACTTCTGGAGTAACCTCAAGACCAGAAGTGAATTAGTGCACAAGCATTGGGTGAAACAGGCTGGCTGATGGAAAAGGGGCTTCAAGAAAGGGAAGCAAGGGCTAACTTAATATTTTATGCCTATGCAGAAAGGAAGGAACACAAACGTGAATGAGATTTCCACAGTGAAAGGTACATTTATTCTTTTCTCGGTGCTTCTCCCGCCTTGCTGAGGAAAAGAAGGAATGTCAGGAGGAAAAACCTCTCTACTGACAGCTGCAAAATGCCTTGGAGCAGGAGCAAACCAGCAGCCCAGGGGACCTCTGGCGCTTTTCTTCACCACGTCTGGCTCCTCTGTCATCGGCGCAAGGTATACAGCCCTCCCCAAACAAATGGGACTGACAGACTGAAACATTTGGAGAACTTCAAGGTGAGATGGGAAAGCGCTCTAAGGCATCCTTGACCCATTTCCTTGGCTTGTGGTGTTTACCTGCTCCTGCCACATTTGCAAATTTTCTCAGGAAGGCTCTGCCTGACTTAAACCAACATTTCAAATTCCTCGCAGACATTAAATAAATAAAACTGATTGCTTCAGATGATTCCTTTCATTCGCTCTTCAGTTTTTCCACTCCTGTCTAAAAATATGCATCTGTTGCAGAGCTGGGCAACTTGTCCTAAGAGCCGTTTCCTCACCTTTCTGAAATAATCCAGCAAAAGCAAAAGGGGAGGAAATTATCTCTAAACCAGTGGTTCCCAACCTGGGGCAATTTGATTTTTAATGGAGGCAATTCGAAAATGAGCTATTAACTGAATTTTTGAAAGCCTGCTAATTGTTCTTATCTCTTTGTGATGAAACAGCTGTGTTTCATTTACCTATTGTTGTCTTTGTTAAAGTGCATTTCCTAGGTTCTGATCCAGGGGTGAAATGCTACCAGTTCGGAAGGGCCGGTCAGTCGTTGCAGAGCCGATGGAGTTGGCGGCGGTCACAGGGCTTTTCCCACCCGCTTCCCCCGCCTGCCTGGATGCCGCCATTTGAGTTCTTCTACGCTCTGTGCAGCTGGGGAGAGGAGGGAGCAACTGCCAGCCCATCAGATGTGTTCCCACTAAGGATCATGGGAGAGCCTGGCAGAGTCTCTCTCTCTCTCTCTTTCCTGTGGGCTTTGCTGCTGGGTGGTTGCAGAGAGAGCTGCTCTGTGGGGAGACAGAGGGGATGGCTACTGGGGGAAGCCCAGCAGTGAGGATACAGAACCAGGACCCAAGTTTAAGGAAGAAATTGTTAGATTTACAGTTATTTTTAGTCTGTGTTTTCCCAGGCCGTGTTTTACAAGACTTTTCCTCTCAGAGCAATCTGGGGCTGGGCCACACATGCGTAGGCCTTGCCGGACCTGTGTGATTCACCTCCACCTACTGAACGGCGAAAACATTTCCCCACTAAGCTACAGGTTCAAACCGAGCGGGCGAGTAGGGGGGGTCATAGGTTACAACCCCCCTTTCGTTCATGACAATCTTATTATTCATAAATTAAGCTAAGAATGTTTTTTTTAATTTCAGTCTTTCTGCGCCATCTTCTTTTAATATTTATTTATTTTATTTTATTTAGTTAGTTTGTCAAATATGTACGAGATAACAGGTATAAGTATAAACATGGACATGAACACAGGAAATGAGTACAAATAAATGGGGACAGTAGGGCAGGGACAGTAGGCACGCTGGTGCCCTTATGCATGCCCCCTTACGTTATTTATTTTAAATTAAATTAAATTAATTAATTTAAAAAAATATTTCTTTTAATAATTTGCATCATTTCATAAGTTTTCCTCACATTTATTTCATATCCCTTCATACTATTATTTTTTATGTTCCTCAGTACTTCTACTGTCTTTTGTTCTTTTATTTTTCTCTCTCATGGATGTCATGTTCTTTGGAATGTAGTTTAAACCAAGTTAATGGCCTTTTAAGGCTTTTTCCGCATGAGTAGGAGTTCACTTTTTGAATAGTAAGAATTATATGTCACCAGTGGGGGGGGGGGGCATCAGGATTTTAGAGATGCTTAGGTGGGGCATGGCCAAAAAAAGGTTGGGAACCACTGCTGTAAACAAAAAAAAGGCATTCAGAATGCAAGGCCTGCTTTTGGGACCAACTTTCCTGAAGGGCTGCCTTTCTCTTGCTTGCAATCTAGGAGGGGGTTACTGTCCTAAACTAGCCCAACGGAAGAAACAGGATAAGAATAATGGCAGTTGTCAACACAACTGGAGGACATGAAATTGCAACAGACTATTCTAGAATGTCTGTTAAACTTACTTTAACACCGACTGACAAATCCTTATTGCAATGTTCTCTATAACCTTTTGAAGAGCCATTGAAGGGATCACTAAATTAAAATAATGAAATGAATGCCTAAAAATCACAATGATGTCATGATTCAACTGACTCTAACTTGGCCCAGCAACTCACAATGATTTGCTACAGTTATTGGGCAGAAAGCCAAAGCGAAGTATAATGGAAGGAAGGAGGGAAGGCAGATGTGTCTTTGTGGATTTTATCACATTCCGTGCGGAATTTTGTACTTGTGGTTAAAACTATGCAACAGCTTCAACTGGAAGACTTGAATACAAAATGGGATGGGAAGCAAGAATTTAAAATCTATCCAGCTTAGAAATACTGCAAAGAAAGAGGTGGGTGGTAATGAAAATACAGATATCATGTTGAAGTCAAACAAGCATTTATCTGCCAATCTGCATTGGGCAAGGGTGGTACATTACAGTCCATAACCTTTGGTGAAGAGATTTCCATTCTGCTAAGAACAATTGAGGATGGTAATAGTAAACAGAGTTTATCATTTTGAAGTAAGACATGGTAAACCTCTGAAGAATTAGCTGGCCAGTCCTTCCTTCCTTCCTTCCTTCCTTCCTTCCTTCCTTCCTTCCTTCCTTCCTTCCTTCCTTCCGTCCGTCCGTCCTTCCTTCCTTCCTTCCTTCCTTCCTTCCTTCCTTCCTTCCTTCCTTCCTTCCTTCCTTCCTTCCTTCTGTTGTAAGTAATATTCTTCTGGGTTCAGTTCCAAGTGGGGAAAAAGACACTGGATTCATGAAGGTTGCTTGGAAGGAAGGTTTAATGGTGGACAGGAGCACATGGCATGAGCCCCTGTACAGACAAGGTAGCTTACATGGTTCCAGGTGAAGAGAAAAAGAGAGAGAAGAGATGCTGAGTTCCTTGTTTTATAGTCTAAGTTGGGTCCCACCTCTTAATTTCCTGTTTCTGTATAGAAATGTATCCCATTGGCTCTCAGACCCCCCAGGGGCATGTTGGGGCAACTCTTGGCTTTTGTCTAATCTAGCTTTGGCTGAATGAAAGGGCCTTGGGCAAATCCTATTGTGGTTTTATTATGCAGAAGACTTCCAGTCTAGGTGAGAGGAATATGTGACCTGGACCCAGCCCCCAATGACCCATTAGCAGGGGTGGGGGTTTCCAAGAGGAGTCTTTTGTCTGTTTAAAAGCATGTTTCCAGATGTGTTCCACAGAATATTTTCTACCTTTTAATATCTCCTAGGATATCTCATTTCCTAGGAGAGGGGTGGGTGCTAACTTCCTACACTTCCTTCCTTCCTTCCTCCCTCCCTCCCATCTTCTCCTCCTCCTCCTTTTCCTTCTCTTCTGTGCTTTAGGAGTAGCCACAGCACTTATTTCTTCCATTTCTATTTTGTTTTTAGTTTCTCCAGCGAACTGTAATTATTGCATGATTCAAGACAGGGTCGTGGACTTAAAAGCTTCCTGCTCAATGAAGTGGCAGAATTGTGTTTTCCTCTTCCATCACCTTCTTTCCATCTCAGATTCATTCATACTTCCACAGCTCCACTTCCTAATTGTCAAAAGCTGAAAGATCTTGCTCAAGTTTAATGGTGGATCTTTACTGCATTATGCACATGACCTCTAAAACATTCTGGGGTCAAATCCAATCTTGGGGGAAATGGACCCCACACGCAGACAAGATCCCTATGCTGACATCATGGCTCATTTTGGCTGCCAACAACAGATGATGGAATTTGCTGGGGACAGGTGAGCAGAAATCTCTTTAAAATAACATGCAAGCAATTTTCCTATATGACTTTACATCACTTTGTTAAGGAGTTATTGTGCTGTGAAGCACATACACAGCGAAATGTGTTGTAGTAATGGTGTTGCAATTTGATATGAATGCTATTCAGTCAATAAACAGAATATCTTTAATATGTACAATATAGTAGCAAAGTTAAATAGGAAGTCCAAGTCATACATACCGTATTTTTGGAGTATAAGACGCACCTTTTTCCTCCCTAAAAGTGGCTGAAAATTTGGGTGCGTCTTATACTCCGAATGTAGCTTTTTCGGAGCTTTTTTCCCAGCCCTAACCAGGTGCTAACGATCTTCTCAGCTCTTACTGGCTTGCAGGCACTTTCATTGTTACTCTCTCGGAATAATGTTTTTCCAGCCCTAAGTCTTTGCAGGGTTTTTTTCATTGCTCTACTTGCTCCGAAAAAGTTTTTTTCTAGCCCTAACCAGGTGCTAACTATCTTCCCAGGTCTTACTGGCTTGCAGGCTCTTTCATTGTTACTCTCTCCGAAGAAGGTTTTTTTAAGTCCTAACCAGGGGATAAAATAATGTGCTGAAGCTGACCAGACTAAGGACGCTAGCCAGATGAATACTTGGTAGGCAGATTCCACCCCCCCCTATTTTCCTCCCCCAAAACTAAGGTGTGTCTTATACTCCGGTGCATCTTATACTCCGAAAAATACGGTAGGTATTCAGTCAATGCGAAGTTTCTTCTTCTTGCCTATCTTTGTTTTAACTCACAAACAAAGATTACAGCTATCACTTAATTCTATACTATCACAGATAGTTACTCTTTTCTTCACAGCAATTCCACACAGTCATAAAATAATCTACTCATCAGTAAAGCAGCAGAGAGTCTTCAATCCGGAACACACCGTCAAACACCACTCACCACACTAAACCACACTAAACCACCAACCACCAACCACATTGAGCATGCTCTCTTGCTTGCTTATATAGTAATCATTCACAATGCATTTAAAGCAATATACACATAACA
Source organism: Diadophis punctatus similis (assembly GCA_023053685.1). Taxonomy (NCBI): domain Eukaryota; kingdom Metazoa; phylum Chordata; class Lepidosauria; order Squamata; family Dipsadidae; genus Diadophis; species Diadophis punctatus. The sequence goes on along the minus strand of JALIGW010000015.1, from coordinate 18,314,475 downwards.
ATGATTTGTGGCTTAATCATATATTAACACACCCAATCGTTAGAACAGGGTTCTAACACACTTGAAAAAAAAAATCCAAAGGAAAACAATAATAAAACAGTGCTGACCCAGATTGTGGGGGGCAAGATGCTGACTCTCTAAACCACTTAGAGAAGGCTGTAAAGCCCTGTGAAGCGGTACATAGGTCTAAGTGCTCTTGCTTATGATCGGCTCTTGCAAGCCACTCGCTTTGCAGGTCAATGGCATATAATTTCCAAATTGCTCCATGGCAACACTTGGAAGTTGGTGCCTTCACAGATGGGCCAATGATGTTGTAGAAACGCCACTCCATTACAAGACAGGATTTTAGGTGGCAGACAGAGCCTCACTTCTGTCGCTAGAGGGGAAACATAACTGCTCAGGCCATTCAAGCAGTCCTAATGCCAGGAAGATGTTTAGCAGGCACAAAACTACTGACTAAAGAGGTACCTTGCAACCAATATCTAGACAACCCTTAGCACAAGGATCAGAAAACAAAATAATGGACCTTCCAATTATGGTTGATACCCAATGATTCACATACGACTGTGTATAAAGAAATAGAATTTAAAAAACCCATCATTGATCTACATGACTTATGAAGGAGAACAGTGTCAAACTCAAGGCCCACGGGCCGGAGGTGCTTAGATCTTGCCCGCAGGGCCACCCTGGAAACAGCGAAGGACCGGCCTGCATGAGGCCCTCCCAAGCTCTGTTTTCATTGGCAGAGGGTTGCAGGAGGCCGTCCCAGCTGAAAACGGAGATTTATTTATTTATTTATTTGTTCACACTTCTATGCCGCCCAACTCCCGAAGGACTCTGGGCGGCTTACAGCAAGCATAAACAAGTCAGAATAAAAAATATTCAAAAAAATAAGTTTAAAAATACATTTAAAATTTAAAAACAATTCAACTATTCACAACATTCAAGGGGCGACCCCTTAATCCACTCCATGGGGTCACTACCCACAAGCCCGTCAGAAGAGCAAGGTCTTAACGGCTTTCCGGAAGGCCAACAAGGTGGGGATGGTACAGATCTCCGGCGGTAGCCGGTTCCAAAGGGCCGGGGCAGCCACAGAGAAAGCTCTCTCCTGTGGCCCCGCCAGTCGACATTGCTTAGCTGACGGGACCCGGAGAAGCCCAACCCTGTGGGATCTGACCGGTCACTGGGAGGTATGTGGTAGTAGGCGGTCCCAAAGATAGCCTGGTCCTGAGCCATGTAGGGCTTTAAAGGTGATGACCAACACCTTGAATTGCATCCGGAGACCAATAGGCAGCCAGTGCAGCTCGCAAAAAATTGATGTTATGTGGGTGTATCTTGCCGCACCCACAACAGCTCGCGCAGCTGCATTCTGAACCAGCTGAAGTCTCCAAACACTCTTCAAGGGTGGCCCCATGTAGAGCGCATTGCAATAATCAAGCCGTGAGGTGATAAGGGAGTGAGTGACCGTGAGTAGAGCCTCCTGATCCAAGTAGGGTCACACCAGGGGAACCTGTGCAAAAGTCCCCCTAGCCACAGCTGTCAGATGTTGATCCAATGTTAGCTGTAGATCTAGGAGGACACCCAAATTGCGAACCCGTTCTGAGGGAGTTAATTTCTCTCCCCCCAGAACCAAGGAAGGACAGTCGACATAGTCCCTTCCAACTCCGTTAATCTGTTAAATCTGTTAAAGCTAGGAAGGAAACAAGAAGATCGGAACACCCCCTATCTGGCAGCCAACACTCAAGCAGGAAATAACATCAGAGGAAAAAAAAACAAGCAAAAAACAGTATCTAATTATGGAACTATCACGGGGAAAATTGCTACCCCCATCAACATTGTCAGGACAAGCTACTGTGTATAAACAGGGAGCAAACCAGTGGTGGGTTCCTACCAATGCGGTCCACTCTATAGCACCGGTAGCGGCCCGCTGGTGACATCACAGTACCGGTGCGGTCAGTTGCCGGTGCCTGGGCACCGCCACTTTTTTAAAAAAAAATTATTAAAAAAAATTTCTTCTGCGCATGCCCAGAAGCCGAGCTTCCGGCACTGCACATGTGCTGCCTTCCTACCCCACAGTGAGTCCAAGCAGGGGAGGATGGCTGAGGGAGCGCGTGAGATGCTGAAAGAACGGGCGGCAGGAGCTATCTCCATTCCCCTCCCTTCAGCAGTCTGAGAAACCACGAACGCGCAGTGATGATCCCAGGCATTTTTGCACGTTCGAGGCTTCTCGAGCTGCTGAGGGGAGGGGGAATGGGCGGCAGGACCTATCTCAGTTCCCCTCCCTTCAGCAGTCCCAGAAGCCACGCCCACCCAGTCACATGGCTGGCAAGCCACACCCACAAAATAAGCCATGCCCACAGAGTGGTAGTAAAAAAATTAGGAACCCGCCCCTGGAGCAAACACCACCGTCACCAGGATTGATGATGTCACCTAGTCAGGTAATAAACATCTGCCAGCAAACCACCAAGCTCCGAGAGCACCAGTGACCCCACAGTTCAACCCTGAGCTTCAGCTTTTCTCTTCTATTGGCAGGTAATTTGGAATTAGAAGGGGAATTTTGAGGAGCAGTGATAGCTGGTCTTCTGCAATTCCCCTTCCTTAGCATTTGACTTTCTCTGCTTTGGAAAGAACTTCCTTTTCCTAGGAGCTTCTCTAAATCTTTGTGCCCCAAAACATCAATTAACTTTCTTCCTTTCAGAAATGTCTACCAAGATCTATTTTCAAGGGTAAGAAAAATAATTGCTTAGAGAAGCACAACTGATGAATTAAAAAATGGAAGGAAATGTTTCAATGGGTTTGGTAAGAGGAAACAGTTCAGCAGTTTTCTGTGGACCACACTTAGATACTGTAGATCAAAGGTTACATTTCTTTAAAAAAATGTAATTACCGTGTAAGATGTGTGCCTTTGACATGCATCTCAGGCCTGGAGTGTAGGAATGCATGGCTGGTAGACAACATACCGGTTTAATGATTTAATTACCAGCTACATTTGTATGCACACTCCCCCATGTTAGCAGTGGGATTGAAGAAGCAGCAATGGACATCTAGGGACAACCCAGGTTCACTTATTCTGCATTAGAGAAGACGAAAGGGCAGGTAGCACTTTAGTGGCTTCTGTGTCTCGGGGATGGAGGGAAGTTGACTAAGGATATTTAGCTTAGCCCTCAACAAGACCAGTTGGTTGAGGGCCAGTCCTAAATGCCAGGCAGTTAATGGGCTAAGTCAGTTAATTCAGGACTGAAATTAGCATAATTGTTTACTTCTCACCATCTCCTAATTCATGTGGACACGGAAGTAGCAAAAGAAACTTCCTCCTGTGTTTGCATTACACAAGATTTCTGTCTTCTTCTGCACTAGAGGAGAAGAAAGAAAGAAAATGGTGAGGATGATGAACATAGAATAATAGGGTTGGGAGGGACCTTTGAGTTCTTTGAATTCATCCCCTTGCTCATGCAGGAGATCCTATACCATTCCGGACAAATGGCTGTCCAGTCCCTTTTTGAAAACTTCCAGTGATGGAGCATCCTCAAACTCAGGAGGCAATTGTCAGGAAATCTGGATACTTATTTCTAGGTTGGACCTCCCTTTAACAAGCTTCCACCCATTACTTGCCCTCAGATGCTTTGGACAGCCACTGTTCTTGGTGACAGCCACTCTGTGACAGCCCTTCAAGCACTGGAAGACTGCTATCGTATCACCCCTCATCCTTCTCTTTGTTAGACTACACATTCCCAGTTCCCCCATCACTCATCATGTAGTTTAGTCTCCAGACTCCTTATCATTTTGTTCCTCTCAGCACTCTTTCTAAGATCTCAACATGTGTGGAATTTTTCTTGTATCTTGGTGACCAGAATTGGATGCAGTATCCAAGTATGGCATTACCAAAGCAGTACTAACTCTTCACATGACCTTGATACTATCCCTCTGCTGAAGCAACCTAGGACTGTATTGGCTTTTTGGCATCTGAAGCACACACTGCTGGTTGATACTTAACTGGTGGTCGACTAAGACACCTAAATCCCTCTCACACTTGCTACTATCACATGTTATATATCTGTGCATTTGGTTTTCCTTGCCTGTGTGTAGGATTTACTTCTCTCATCCCTGAATTGCATTTTGTTGGATAGGACCAGGGGTCGGTTCCACTTACCCTCACCGCCGGTTCGCATTGCGACGTTTCGCTGTCGCGCGCGCATTCCCTCATGCAATTTGGCTTCCGCGCATGCTCAGTAGCTGGAATTGGCCCGAAACAAAGCTGAGGAGCTGATCAGCTGTGCTTCGGGCGAAGGAATAAAGGTCAGTTTAAACGCCAGGGGAAGGGAGGGAGGGCCGTTTTACAAGCAGCAGAACAGAAAAACCTTCAAAACAGTACAAAAATTCGCAAAAAAAATCCAAAAAAAGAGATGGCGGCGCCCAAGGACTGGCAACAGCCGATCCAGTTGCATGACGTCACCAGTGGGTCGCTACCGGTTTGGGCGATCCGGTCCGAACTGGGTGAAACCCACCCCTGGATGGGACCCAGTGTTCAAGTTTGTCAAGGTCCTTCTGAATCTTGAGTATCATCTAAAGTGTTAGCTATTCCCTCCCAGCTTGGTGTCATCTGCAAATTTAATTCCCCTTCTATCTCCTCATCTAAAACAGATGCTGAAGAGTAATGGGCCCAAGACAGAACCTTGGGGTACCTCACTGCATACTTCGCTCCATGTAGATCAGTGGTGGGTTGTAAATAATTTTGCCACCGGTTCACGCGCATGCGCAGAAGTGTCCTGGGCGGGTGGGCGGAGCCTCCCGCCACCAGCGCTACTGGTTCTAAGAACCGGTCTGAACCGGGAGCAACCCACCACTGATGTAGATGTAGTTCCCTTGGCAACTACCTGCTGAGTGTGGGTTGGCTAGCCTTTTGGATGACAAATCAGAGCTCTATTAAATCAAAATCTGGAGCAAGGGAATGCCCTCTATGTCAACCCTGAAGCTGAGCTGACCGAAGCCATTTTGAAGCTTCAGTGTTGCCACACTGGAGCTGAGGGATAGGGAGGGGGGAATAGCTGGGGTTTGTAGCCAAAACAAAATACTTTCTCCTGTGAACCAAGGACATTCTCACAAGTGGCAAAAGGGAGAGGAGGAGTAATTTACCAGGCAACCGGACAGCACCTTGATTGGACCAGGTGACTGATTGTTTGGGAAAGGGAAAAAACTTTTACTTTTAATTAGGTGAAAACCGCGGGGGCTTTCAGACTTGGTTTTCACCAGATCTGTGCCAATATGATATATCCAATAAAACTATTCCTTGAGGAATCTACCTGCCTCGGAGTTATGTTTGCTATGGATGTATTACTTGGAACTCTGTTAGCCTACCAACATTGTTGCAAATACTCTTTCTCTACGTCAAATGTATTCAGGGTAAATGGAGTGAACCTGTGCAAACGTCCAGTGCCCCTCCCCCACTGTACTGGCCTCTGACTTCTATAGAGTCTTAATCCCTTCCGGGATTAATCAGGTGGGAGATCTTATCCTGTCAAGATTGAAGGGATGGAAGGACATCTCAGTGCCAGATGACCAATGAAGTTGCACAATGATATCATTTTAGCTCAGTAAGTAGAAACAGAACATCAAAAAAATGTTTGCCGATGTCTCTTTGGAAATGTTCCCACAGAGAAAGATGCGCTTTTTAAAAACACAGCTTAAAGTGTTTATTTGTCTCTTATTCTAGACAACAGCATCGAAGAACGATGGGGGGAAAAAAAGCAAATTCTGCACGTCTTCCTTTCTTCCCCCATCCTTCCAAAAACTATTTTCAGGACTGGATGAAATTCTGAGCCATTTGGGTAATGAGGTGCCTCTTGAGAGGGCTGCCAAATGCAGCTTCAAAGGCACCTGCAGCTACCATAAAGACTCTCTTTCAACGCCAGTCTGAAGAGTTTGTTGGATGGTGAACATTTAAAGCCTTTTGTTTAGCCTAACTATGTGTCATCCATGGAATAGCTGAACTGTAAGGCAGCATTGCTGATTTTCCGCGACTGTAGAATGTCTCCTCCATAAAATAATATTTCCCTTTTCTGATACAAAAATAATGTATTGATGTATTAAACTCTACCAGCTAAGCTTTGGGTGTGCACCTGCCCATGTGACAACCCTTTTGCTCTTCACAAGACCAACAAGGATTGCGGAGGTTAGGAAACTGTGTCTGGACCCTGTAAATCAAGGAGGTAAGCCAGACTTTCATTTAAAGGAAGTGCTTCCTCAGTACAATTTTAAAGCATCTTTATTCAAACCATGTTTACATTTTCTTTTGCCATTTTCAAGATAGCAATAGCACTTAGATTTATATACCTCTCCATAGTGTTTTACAGCACTCTCTGAGTGGTTTACAATGTCAGCATACCACCTCCAGCAGTCTGGGTTCTCATTTTACCGACCATGGAAGGATAGAAGGCTGAGTCAACCTTGAGCTGGTCAGGATCGAACTGCTGGCATTCGGCAGAATTAGCCTGCAATATTACATTCTAACCACTGCACCACCATGTGTCATAAGATGCGTTTGCCTAAGCCAAATTTGAAAGCTGGAAATCGACATTGGCATTTCCTATTTTTCACATCTGCAGCCCTGGCCTTGGTATGTGTGTGAAGCTTTGAAGGTAGAAAGCATTGAAAAATGGTACTGAGTGGTTTAGGCTGCTCCATCCTGCCAAGCAGCTCCTTATCTTTGAGATTTTATTCACCAATTAACAATTATGCCATCTTAACAAATATTTTGATTGGTTACACAGCTATTACAATTAGAACACATAGGAGTTTCTATCGGCTGATAGCATTAAGGAAAATGGCAGAATAATTTATGATGTCTTCCTGGAATGCATAACACTGAACTATTTCCAGAAATGTGCCATCTATTACTCTGGTGCTAATGCAATTCACAGATCGCTATAAATCATACACTGGTGTTAATGAAAGTTTTTGCAGGCCATATAACTACATGAAAATAAATGATATTGTATACATAAGTTTCAGGTACATAAAGTAATTGTAATAGTTTCTTCCTTTCCCCATACCATCTCTCCTTTGGTGCTAAAGTAATGATCTGTGCTATCACAAAATGCCTCCACTAAATCTTTCGAAATGTCAGTCGAGAGCTAATATTTACATCAGAATAATAACTACAATTACTTACCCACTTTCCAATTCATTTGGAGTCAATTATTCCTTAGTGCTGTGTGAAATCGAGCTGTACTGGAATGCTAGAATGTGTTTAATTAATCCTCTTCTGCAGACGGCAGGCAGAAAAATGAAATTCAGCCGGTAACCTAAGAGCTGAGGGAAACCGTACAATACAAGGGTGCCTGAGTGACGAGCTGTTTAATTTATTAGAGAGAGCAGCTTTTTCTCACGACTTGATATTTCTCTAGATCTCCCATCCGTGGATTTAACAGGGAGAAAGATCCAGATTTGTATTTGTATTTGTTTATTTTGTCAAGCATATATGGTTTTAGATGGTTTTAGATTCATTGAAGATTTCCTGCACTTAATTTTATGGACATTTTTTCCCCCTCGTGCCCAGAAGTATATTATTCTATACTTCTGGACTTCTCTTTGCATCAGAAGGATGATTAAAGAAAGGGCTGCAAATCCTCAGAAGTTGTATTGCAAAGTTTTTTTTAGGAACCCGAAGAAGGTGATAGATTTATCGAGCAGATCTTTCTCCCAGCTGATGTATTTTCATCATCAAGGAGGGGAAAAGGAGATAATTGGATTTAAATGTCACAGCATTCCCTGGGTAGATCTGAAACCACACGTCTATTTTCTCAGCTACTGGATGGGGGAAAATATTGGTTTTGATTTGTGTTTATGAACATTATAGCCACCCAGGGCTCTGGAAGACATGAACGGTTACTGCAGAAGAGTGCTAAACATCACATTTTAAGACTTGAGTTTGATTGGTGGAGATGTGGAGAAGTTGTGAACAGAAACTTCCCCAATGCTCTCTCAGTGGCCGTGGTGGGACTTACAGCTGGGATGTTGGGAAGGCAAAAGGTTGCCTCTCTTGGGGTCACTACAGAAGGACTTCAGAAAGTGAACAAACACAAAATAAGCAGTGTTGAAGGTGAACCTAAAAGGGGGAAAAATCACCACCAGGTGTTGGTCCTGCTGTCCCACTCTGCTCTTCACAGTGAGGGAAGACTAAAACATATGAGGAATGGTTGGAGGAACTGGGTATGTCTAGTCTAATGAAAAAGAATGAGGTTTGACATGAGGGGTTGCCACAAAGAAGAGGGAGTCAAACTATTCTCCAAAGCACCTGAGGGTAGAACAAGAAGCAACGGGTGGAAACTAAACAAGGAGAGAAGCAACTTAGAACTAAGGAGAAATTTCCTGACAGAACAATTAATCAGTGGAACAGCTTGACTCCAGAAGTTGTGAATGCTCCAACTGGAAGTTTTTAAGATGATGGATAACCATTTGTCTGAAGTAGTGTAGGGTTTCCTGCCTAAGGGGGTTGGACTAGAAGACCTCTAAGGTTCCTTCCAACTCATTCTATTCTATTCTATTCTATTCTATTCTATTCTATTCTATTCTATTCTATTCTATTCTATTCTATTCTATTCTATTCTATTCTATTCCCCAAAGCCCCAGAGGGCAGGACAAGAAGCAATGGATGGAAACTATTCAAGGAGAGAAGCAACCTAGAACTAAGGAGGAATTTCCTGACAGTTAGAACAATTACCGGTAATCAGTGGAACAGCTTGCCTCCAGAAGTTGTGAATGCTCCAACATTGGAAGTTTTTAAGAAGATGTTGGATAACCATTGGTATGAAGGGGTGTAGGGTTTCCTGCCTGAGTTGGACTAGAAGACCTCCAAGGTCTCTTTCAACTCTGTTATTCTGTATTCTGTAAATTGTTGTTTTGACTTGTTTTGTTTTGTCCACAGTGTTTCCCTTATCCATTAATTTAATCACCTTTGTCAAAAAAGGCGATCAGTTTTTAACAATGAGGGCCCAGATTGATGGGGAGCAAGAGGCTGACTCTGTGAAACCGCTTAGAGAGGGCTGAAAAGCATTGTGAAGCAGTATATACCGTATTTTTCGGAGTATAAGACGCACCGGAGTATAAGACGCACCTTAGTTTTTGGGGAGGAAAATAGGGGAAAACAATCTGCCTACCAGGTATTCATCTGGCTAGCATCCTTAGTCTGGTCAGCTTCAGCACATTATTTTATCCCCTGGTTAGGACTTAAAAAAACCTTCTTCTGAGAGAGTAACAATGAAAGAGCCTGCAAGCCGGTAAGAGCTGGGAAGATAGTTAGCACCTGGTTAGGGCTAAAAAAAAACTTATTCGGAGCAGCTGCAGCACATTATTTTATCTCCTGGTTAGGACTTAAAAAAACCTTCTGAGAGAATAACAATGAAAGAGCCTGCAAGCCAGTAAGAGCTGGGAAGATCGTTAGCACCTGGTTAAGGCTAGAAAAAAACTTCTTTGGAGCAAGTAGAGCAATGAAAAAAAACCCTGCAAAGACTTAGGGCTGGAAAAACATTCTTCTGAGAGAGTAACAATGAAAGAGCCTGCAAGGTAAGAGCTGGGAAGATCTGTTAGCACCTAGTTAGGGCTGGAAAAAAAAGCTACATTCGAAGTATAAGACGCACCTGAATTTTCAGCCACTTTTAGGGAGGAAAAAGGTGCGTCTTATACTCCGAAAAATACGGTAAGTCTAAGTGTTATTGCTATTTACATTTGGATGCTTGACAACTGATTCATATTTATGATGGTTGCAGTCTCCCAGGGTCATGTGATCCCCTTTTGCAACCTTCTGACAAGCAAAGTCAATGGGGAAGCCAGATTCGCTTAACAACCATATTACTAATTTAACAGCTGCAGTGATTCACTTAACAAACATGGCAAGAAAAGTCGTAACATGGGGCAAAGCTCACTTAACAAATTTCTCACTTAGCAACATAAATTTTGGGCTCAATTGTGGTCGCAAGTCGAGGACTACCTGTACATAATTGCACTTTATTCCTGCGAATTATTCTAAAAGTCTCTATTTTTTCAAAATAAATTGAATTTTGCTTGAAGAAGAGGTGGTTTTGACATCTCTTCCTGGCACTTTTAAAGGCATGGCTTTGAGAAAGTAATACATTTAAAATGATTTGTTTAAACAATACAGGTTAAGAAAATGCAAAAGTCTGTAGATAGTTTGAAATATGTTCCTCTTTCTAATGCATGGCTTAAAAAGAAAAACGAGTTGATCAGAAGGTTCTTTTTTTTTCTCAGTTCCAGACTTTGCTTACATTCTGCTGAGTCACAAAGCATAAAGTATTATCAAAGTCTGAAAGTTCTGCTTTTCTATTCTAACCAACGAGAATGGGGATGGACAGCATTGTTTCTCAGCCATCAACATTGTTTTATAAATAGCAATCCATTTTAACCTATTTAAAAATGTTAAAGTCAGGTAATTCAGTCCCTCTCGAGATTAACCAAATAGCAGCAATACTCATCTATTGGATGCCTATTTGTTCAGGAGAGCTGAACAAATGCCCCCCCCCCAAAAACCCAGCTGTCCAACCAGCTTAACTTTGTTTAAAAAAATGAAAAACCACAATACTTGCTAATTAGCAGAGCAACAGAAATAAATGGGCCCGAGTTTCCAGAAATGTTAAACATTACTCAAGAATCATAAGCAAAACCACACCAGGAGCAGGTGGACTAGAGGTAGCAGTAAAATATTCAACTGGGAAATTGCCTGGGCCACCGATGCAGAAGGAAGAGGTAGGGCTGCCCACCCAGAGGCTTCAGGGCAAGACCCCGGGGATCCTTGGAAAGCAGCAGGCTGGACTTTGTATCAGATGGTCTAGGCCAGGGGTAGGCAAAGTTGGCTCTTCTATGACTCGTGGACTTCAACTCCCAGACTTTCTGAGCCAATCATGCTAGCTCAGGAATTCTGGGAGTTGAAGTTGAAGGCCATGGGGGTCAAATTCAATTCCATTGAGGGCCGCATCAGGGTTGTGTTTGACCTCGGGGGGGGGCGGGGTGTGTGGCCGGGGCGTGGCCAGGGGGGGCATGGCCAGCTCAACATCACTCATCAAGACTCCGTTTTTGGCCACGATGGCCTCCTGCAATCCCCTGCCAGCAAAAACGGAGCTCAGGGAGGCTGCATGCAACCCGCCCAGGCTCCATTAGCCTATTGATGGCTAATCAACAGGCACACAGAGTGCCAGGCTTCTAGAAATTCCCTAGCATTTTTGGACTTGGCTTAATCTAGGATGGTCACCATTAGCCCTCATTTCAACCCTGAGCTACAAATATTCTCCTTTATTGGTTCCCTGGAAATGTTCAAACAAAGTCTGGAGACCCATCTTTCTCCCCCCCCCCCCAATCCCAGGATACCTTGATTGCCCATTATGAGATTTAGGCGGCTTTTTTCTCACGTTGGTCAAGCTAAATGCACATCAGGGATCAAATGGACAAAAAAAAGTCAAGATGGCCCACAGTAGTTTGCACATAACACCAGGTGAAGCTTCAATCCTATCGTTACAGCCATCCGCCCCCTGCAGACCCTTTTTGAATTCACCCTGCCTTGTTTTTAATCCATTCATCTCTTGTTTGGCCAAGTCTGCTTCTGTGCCTCCCATGTATTTACCACGAAGCCTCCTTTGGAGCGGCAAAGGCCCACATGTTTCTCTTCGTCTGAGCCCAGATCCCACAGCCTGCAGTTGAACAGATGGAAGAGAAACAAGCACAGGAAGAGTAACCTTTATGTCTTCCGAGAGGATCTAACTCCGCATTAATTGTATTTGCAATCTAATCATTGCCGTATTCCCAAGGCACTGGCTTTAAAAGAGTTGATGTACCAGGCTCTTTCCCATGGAGGCTTTTAAAGGTTTAAGTCGTGGTGCAACTTGTTGCCTAACAAATAAACAAACCGAAAGGCTGTGACTGAAGACTCTTGCTGGAATTAAACGTGGGTTGATTATTAAGCTGTCGGATCACATTTACCACCTCCAGAGAAGAAGACATTTGGGCCATCAGGGCCATCATTTGCAATAAGCAGTTGAACAATAAATACATCCTGAATACATGAATATTTTACTTCCCTGTTGGAGGCTTCCTTATTAATTTGGAGACGCAGATAATTGGAACCGGTTCTTGACTTGGAAGGAGCCAGTGCATGCTGCAAATGGAGACTTGACTTGGGATTCTGTAGCAAATGGTTTTGAAAATGACGCTGGGGGGACTTCCGGTTTGGAGCGCTTCATCGCGGACGTCCCTTCGTCGGACGCCTTTCCGATCTTTGTTAAAAGCCGCCAGAACAGCTGTCTGGCGGCTTTGAAATCTCTTCCCCGGGCAAAGGGGAGAGATGAGAGCCTGACAGGAGGGGTAGAGCCCCCCCAGCGCCCTAGGAGCCATCTGGTAGGGCGCGAAGGGAGAGCTCCCCATGCAGCCTGTCTCCAGCTCCGAAGATCAGGAAACCTCTGCCTTTGCAGAGCTAGATGTCGTGACCAGCCGCTGCTTCAAGAATGGGATTTATAATTATATTTAAACTACAGAAGCAGACAGAGAGAAACAGGCGTGAGATGGGCAAGTACTGAAACCTCTTTTTTCCTTTTTTTTTCAACTCCTGGGGAAGCTTTCACTTCGGCAAGGGAACAAAGGAAACAGAGTAACAATATGGCGATTGAGAAGTGAAAGTGACTTTCGTTTTCCCAGAGGCTTTTTTTTTTTTCTCTCTCTCTCTTATGGAAACTTTTAACTTGGAAAAATGGTTTTTTCTCTCTCTGTCTCCTAACTCTGGATTAAAGTTATAATAGAAATATTTCCAATAATAAAAGACTATCTGATTTTTAAACTGGAAAGAACTTTAATCAGGCATCTGGCTTTCTCTCTTTTTTGTACTCTTTTGAAACACCAATGGCTTCAAAGTCTGGAAAGATTGTTTTGACTAAAAGAAATGACTATTCATCTGGATATATTTCTAAAATGCAACTTAACACTGAGCTAACACCTCCACAGCTTTTGACACCTGAAAATTTATTAAATAATTTAAAGATTATGAAACATGAACTTACTTTGGAATTTAATCAGAAAATAAGTGAGATAGACAAAAAAATGCAGGCTGCTTTGAAGAATATGAATCAACAACTCAGATTTGATGTGTTAGAGGTTTGCAAAGGCTTAGCAACAAATATTGAAGTTTTGGCAGAACGTATTGAAACAAATAAACAAGCTTTGGCAACTTCGGTGAATTACATAGATAAAATCCAAAATGATATTGCAAATTTTGAAAAAGAGGTCTTAATGACTCAGTTCAGATCCATGGAAGTTGCTATAAGGATTAGAGGTTTGAAAGAAGGATTATATGAAAATCTAAAAGGCAGGATGGTTGACATATTGGATCAGGTGTCTGGAATTTCTAAAGTGGAATTGGCTACACAAATCGACAAAATTTACAGAATCAATTCGTGGTACGCTAAACAAAAGCATTTACCAAGGGACATTGTCATATATTTTACCACAAGAGCTCTACGGAACAGAATTATACAAGCAACGTTTAACAATAATCTTATGGTGAATGGTCAGGAACTAAAGATTTGGAAAGAAATCCCCTCTAAAATGCTTAAAGCCAGAAAAAGCTATACTTTTTTGATTGATGAATTTAAGAGATTAAATTTACAATATAAATGGGAAGCACCAGTTGGAGTAGCAGTGAAATTTTCTGGAAAAAGATACCGGCTCAACACGATAAAAAAAGCTACTGAATTTTATGTCAATGTTCTAAAGGCTGATATATCCAAGATTCCAGAGGAAGGATGTATGAAAATAAAAGAGGAGGAGGAGGGGAAGCCACCTTTGATGGATCAAAAGGAAATAGATTCAAAAATCCAAAAGGAGTGCCTGAACCAGATAGCTGGGGAAAAGGAGATGGAGGTTTGGGATCAGACGGGAGACGACTCGACAAATTCGAATTTAGTGAACTATTAAAAGATGAACTATCAAGATACAAAACGATGTGATGTTGAAATATATTGGACGGATAGAGACTAATATGATTGTATTTTATCTTTTCCCTATCTAATGATTACTTATGCAATATTTAGTTAAGTTTTATATAATTTTGAGGTTATTTTTAATGTTAATAATATTAGATATATATAGTTTGTTGAAGATTTGTTTATTTATTTATTTATTTATTTATTTTGTTATTCTTATATGCCGCCCAACTCCCGAGGGACTCGGGGCGGCTTACAACAAGGAGAAATACAAGAATAAACAAAGAAATTGCATAAAATTTAAAAACAAGTACAAAAATTTAAAACAATTATTTAAAACAGCAACATCCATTCGACACATACATACTTGGGGGGTAGGCTCAGGTGGAATTAAGTTGTCCCCCCCACCTGCAGGAAAAGCCATGTCTTAATGGCTTTACGGAAAGCCAGCAGAGTGGGGATAGTCCGGGTCTCTGGGGGTAGTTGGTTCCAGAGCACGGGGCCAGCCACAGAGAAGGCTCTCCCCCTGGGGCCCGCCAGCCGACATTGTTTGGCCGACGGGACCTGGAGGAGGCCAACTCTGTGGGCCCTAACCGGTCGGAGGGAAGTATGAGGCAGAATGCGGTCCCGAAGATATCCTGGTTCTAAGCCATGAAGGGCTTTAAAGATGGTGATCAACACCTTGAATTGGACCCGGAGACCGATGGGCAGCCAATGCAGCTGGCGGAGTATCGGTGTCACGTGGGTGTACCTTGGCACACCCACCACAGCACGCGCAGCCGCATTTTGCACCAACTGAAGTCTCCGGATACTCTTCAAGGGTAGCCCCATGTAGAGCGCATTGCAGTAGTCCAACCGCGAGGTGACAAGGGCATGAGTGACCGTGAGTAGCGCCTCCTTCTCCAAATATGGCCGCAACTGGTGCACCAGGCGAACCTGTGCAAAGGCCCCCCTAGCCACAGCAGAAAGATGGTGGTCCAATTTTAGCTGTGGATCTAGGAGGACCCCCAAGTTGCGGACCTGGTCTGAGGGGGTCAGTTTCGCACCCTCAAAGACCAAGGAGGGGTAATTGTCATGAACCTTAGGAGGCAATATCCACAGCCACTCAGTCTTATCGGGGTTTAGTCTGAGCCTGTTCCTCCCCATCCAGATCTTAACGTCGTCCAGGCATCGGCACATTACGTCCACTGCCTCCCTGAAGTCAGACGGGGTGGTGATGTACAGCTGGGTGTCGTCAGCGTACTGATGGAAACACACCCCATGTCTGCGGATGATCTCACCCAACGGTTTCATGTAGATGTTAAACAGGATGGGCGAGAGAACCGACCCCTGGGGCACCCCACATAATAGGGGCCTAGGGGACGATCTCTGCCCACCTGCCAACACCGACTGCATCCGATCGGCGAGATAAGAGGAGAACCACCGTAAAACGGTGCCTCCCACTCCCAACTCGCCGAGCCGATGCAGAAGGATACCATGGTCGATGGTATCGAAAGCCGCTGAGAGGTCAAGTAGCACCAGGATGGAGGAGTTCCCCCCATCCCGGGCCCGCCAGAGATCATCTATCAGGGCGACCAAGGCAGTTTCAGTACTGTAGCCGCGCCTGAAACCCGACTGATAAGGATCTAGATGGTCTGTTTCATCCAGGAGCTGCAGAAGCTGAGTCACCACCACCTTCTCCACAACTTTCCCTAAAAAAGGTAAGTTGGAGACTGGACGATAGTTCTTCAAATCAGCTGGATCCAGGGAAGGCTTCTTCAGGAGGGGTCGCACCACCGCAGTTTTTAACGACTGCGCTACGGATCCCTCCCTCAAAGAAGCGGTGATCACCGCCCGGATCCAGCTGCATGCCACCGCCCTGCTGGCCGAGACCAGCCAGGAGGGGCACGGGTCCAATAAACAGGTGGAGGTCCCCATCGCTCCCATAGCCCTGTCCACATCCTCGGGAGAAACAGGCCCAAACTCCTCCCACAAAGATGGATTAAGACTGGCCCCTGTCAACTCTATGGACTCTGCCCTGCCAGAGTCCAAGTCCAACCGAATCTGAGCGACTTTATCCGACAGAAACTCAGCAAATTCCTCAGCTCTGCCTTGCAAGTGTTCCTCGCTCCCCCCTTTTCCAAGGAGGGAGCGAGTCACCCTAAACAAGGCGGCTGGACGAGAATCTGCGGACGCAATAAGAGCGGAAAGATAGGATCGTCTTGCCGCCCTTATTCTTCTTTTATTTTCTTTTTTTGTTTATTGAAGTTAGTAAGTTAATTTAGAATAATATTATCTTATTAATATCATGACGAAATTTAATATTTGATGATCACTTATGTAACATTTAGTTAAGTTTTATCTTAGAGGTTATTTTTAATGTCAATAATATCAGTTTAAGATTTGTGTATTTTATATTTAGTTATTACTTTTGTAACATTTACCTTGTATAAGATAGAGGACTGAAGGGAGGAGGTAGGAGGTTTGTTTGTTTGTATTGTTAAAGAGTTTTCTCTTTCTTTCTTTCTTTTTTTTTTCTTTTTTGTATCTTTACTATTGTATATAAATGCGATATATTAGTAGTGTATAATCTGGAGTTGAAGTTTTTTTAAAAAACAGTGTTCTTTTTTTTCCTCTTTTTTTTCTCTTTTTATTAACAATTTAAATTTATTATTATGCCCTGTATTATCTCTGGGAAGTCCGGGGGGGAGGTGGGGAGGGAAGGGGGTGGGTTCGGGGGGGGGGAGAAAAAAACAAAAATGTTTGTACTTTATATTTAATATTTTGCTACTACTTATGTAAGTCTGTACTAATAAAACTTTTTGAATAAAAAAAAAAAAGAAAATGACGCTGGGGAAGAAAAATAAAAAGGGCAGCGGAGACAACAGAGAGACCCCAGGAACCTAAGCTTTGGAGGAAAACAAAGGCCATTTGGCTGTGTCAGGAGCATTTGGATAAAAGATGGCGCAATCTGCAAACTGACCTTTCGACTGAGCCGTGCAGTTGCGCTAAGAAGTGTGGCTGTGTCATGAGCAGCCGGGAAAGGCAGACACAATGCTTCGAGATAAATACGTCGGTCATGACTGGAAGGTCTGTTGACTTGCCAAGCATCCATGTTTCTCTGTTCGTTTCTATGGGATTAGCAGGCTATTTTGTATGATTAGAAGCCACAAAGTGGCTTCTAACGTGGAGGCTACAAGAGACAAACATTGGGTGGGAGGTTCTGCAGAAAAGAAGAGACAAATAACAGCTGGATGGAAAAGAGGGGTGCAGGGGAGCCTTTGCTGTCTGACCTGAGACTGCCCTGAGGTCGTGGGCTGAGGCTGGTCATGGGGAAAAGCCCCTCCTCCATCGATGAAGCAGCCCTCGGAATACCAGCTGCCATCTAACTCTTTTAAAGTATGGGCTCCATAGGCCTAACATCTGTAAACTTTGGATGTGATGGCTTTCTGAGCCATTTGCCTTTGAGGCGCCCTCATGAGATTGAGTGGATGTGGGTCTTCGACTCCCACGGGATCAGAAGAGCTGACATCTCTGACTCTGGATAGTGTTACACTCCCCCTGGACAGATCAGACATACAGTGGGATGGTCCTCCTGGACTTGTGGTGGAAGAGCTGGTGGCAACCATGGCCAGAGAGGCCTTTGCAAAAATTCATCCTGTACATACATAATTGTGCCCACTCCTGCATGCTCAACATGCTCTATCTGTGGCTGCCTTTGAAGACCATCTGGAAACTGCAGCCTGTCCAGAATGCAGTGGTGTACCCAGTTTTGGGTGCCCCATAATTCACCCACTGCTGTGTGAGCTGCGCTGGCTCCCGCTTGCTTTCTGAGTGCAGTTTGAGAGGCTGGTTATCATCTTTAAAGGCCCACATGGCCCAAGCCCGAGTTATGTGCAGGACCACCTCCCCCTGAGGGTATCTGCCCACCCTTCCAAGTTAGGTAGGCTGAGTGTGCTCCAGGTCCCCTGCCTTAAATATTGCACCTGGTGGGAGTTTGGAGGTGCACCTTCTTGGGTCTGCCACAGATCCTTGCCTTCCACCTGAGATCTGAAAGATGCCTTCCCCTTTAGCACCTCCCTCAAGCACTGGGCTAAGACAGGGGCTGAGTGGGTAGGCTATTTGGTCTTGGGCCTGGGGGAAAGGGTACATCTGTTTTAACAACTTTTTAAATGGATTACTACAAGCCACCTAGAATTATGAAATAGTCAGCTCTTTAAGTCCTATAAATAAACCATATGGTTTACATGGCTTGCTGGTAAATGAACTACCAAATGCCAATTTGTGTTTTTTGAAGTAGCTATTTGTGCCAGCCAAGTTTTGGTTTGGCCAAGCTTTCTGGTACAAATAAAGGTTTTTGCTTCTGCTCGATTAAGTTCAAATTTCTGCTGTGGCTGATGTTAGCACCCAGCATCTCTAAATGACTACCAGGGTCTCAGAACCTCTACAACGCTTCAATATTTGCGCATCTCTTGAGCTTTTAAATTTATAGAAAGCATCAGCAGGAGAAGTGCAAAATATCAAGATGTTTTAAGCCCCTCCTAATTTTACGGATGTTTCATGGCGCAGTCATGATGGCCATCTTGACAATTCTGACCGTCTCTGTGGACACCTCTGACAGGCTGTACATACAGTCAATCAGAACAGATGAGATGACATGTGAAAGCAGTCAAAAGTGAGACCAAGTGACAGTTGTGACATTGAGAGCAAATAGGCGGTTTTGCAACATGAGCTGAAAAATCATTAAGGGGCCCTCCTGAGATGGTTGCAAAAAGACTGAATTTTTTATTCCTTAGTTTTCTTGACAATTAATTTTGAGCTGGGACTTTGGGTGCATCTTATATGTTCTCAAATGGGACCCAACCACAACAATGTTGCACAGTAAGAGCACATGGGAAGTTGTTTAAACATTGATGGACATTTTGAATTTTGGGGAATTTGTTTCCAGGCGAGTTGGTTAGGTTTTATTAAATACAAAATTCTAATCTGTCTAAGGTATTCTATCTTAAGGCACTTGAACTCAACAAAAAAAATAGTATAAAGTAGACATCCGAGGCTTTAAAAGCAGATTTGATATGATACATTGTTTGATATCACAACACTAAAGAAAGGGAAGCCTGATGTAAGTTGTAAGATGGCTCAGATTTTAAAATGGTGAAAAAAGAGAAATTTTTGGTAGCATCCTCAATATATATTACTTAAAATAAAAAGCTGTACGCTTAGGAGCCGAGGTGGTGCAGTGGTTAAAAGCAGCACTGCGGCCTTCAGCTGATTGCTAGTTCAGCAGTTCAGCTGTTCAAATCTCACCAGGCTCAAGGTTGACTCAGCCTTCCATCTTTCTGAGGTCGGTAAAATGAGGACCCAGATTGTTGGGGGCAATATGCTGAACTCTGTAAACCACTTAGAGGGGGCTGGGAAGCACTATGAAGCGGTATATAAGTCTAAGTGCTATTGCTATTAATCTGTTCCATTTTGCCACATGTTAAAAAAGTTTTAGAGCTGAATGTCCTGTAAATCGCTGCCCTGAGTCCTACGGGATTGGGTGGCCTATAAGAACTTTTAATTAAATTAAATTAAATTAAATCTAAAATATCAAAGTGTACTATTGGCATTCCTATTAAAATTACAATTTAAAATAAGAATACCTCTGATTTGACCATTATAATTGCATGATGCCACTAAACGTGCAGAAAAATGCCTCCTATTTTAGGCTTTGCAAAAGGAATAGCCACACAAAATCATCCGGGTTGTTAAAAAAAACACACAGAAGTCACAAGCTGTGGGGGCGAGGGATAGCCAACACTTTGGAAGATAGATTCAACACATAAATCCTTATCTTCACAGGCTTGAACACTGGACTCCATCATCAAAATGCAATTCAATGGTGAGAAAAATGAAGTCCTGCACTTATGCAGGAAAAACCCAAATGCATACGTACAGAATAGGTCAGTGATGGCGAACCTTTTTTTCCTCAGGTGCCGAAAGTGCGTGCGCGTGTGCTATCGCACATGCGCAAGTGCCCATACCCATAATTCAATGCCTGGGGAGGGTGAAAATGGCCTCCCCCACACCCCCAGAGGCTCTCTGAAGGCTGGAAATGGCCCGTTTCTCAACTTCTGGTGGGCCCGGTAGGCCCATTTTTCACCCTCCCCAGGCTCCAGAGGCTTCCCTGGAGCCTGGGGAGGGCAGAAATGCCCTCCCCCGTCCCCCCCCAGAGGCCCTCCGGAAACCGAAACGCCCTCCCAGAGCCTCCATGAGAGCCAAAAATCAGCTGGCTGGCACGCACATGCGTGATGGAGCTGAGCTAGGCAATAGCTTGCGTGCCGGCAGATATGGCTTCGCGTGCCACCTGTGGCACGCATGCCATAGGTTCGCCATCACTGGAATAGGTGGTACCTGGCTCAACAGGAGTAGTCGTGAGAGGGATCTAGTTGTCCTAGTGGCCCATCAATTAAGTATGAGCCAGAAGTGTGCTGCAGCTGTCAAAAGAGCCAATGCAATATTGGAGTCCATCAACAGAGGGATAATATCAAGTTCACCTGAAATGATAGGACTTTATACTGCACTGCTAAGAATACACTTGGAATATTGCATCCAGTTCTGTCAGAGGTCGGCTGCTGCCGGTTCGGATTGGTTCGGTAGTTCCAACCAGCGACTGCCCAGCCACCCTGGCACTATCCCATCCTATATAGTCGCCGTGTTTTTGAAGCTGCGTGCACGCTTACATTTTCGGTGGTGGGCAAACCGGTTGTTACATTATGTGACGCCCACCTCTGAGTTCTGGTCACCACAAAGATGTTGAGACAAAAAAAAAGATGTTGAGACCCTAGAAAGAGTGCAGAAAACAGCAACAAAGATGACCAGGGATCCTGGAGGCTAAACCATATGATGAATGATTGAGAGAACTAGGTATGTCTATTCTAGCAAAGAAAAGGCCTGTGGATAATATGTTAGCAGTCTTTCAGTACTTGAGGGCTGTCACAGAGACGAGTGGGTCAATCTAGTCTCCAAAGTGGAACAGAAAATATTGGACAGCCATTTGTCCAGAACGATATAAGATCTGCTCCAGCAGAAGGTTGGACTAGAAGACCTCTGAGGTCACTTCTAATTGTATTATTCTATGTTGTAAGTGAGAGCAGCTGATGATACTAACTTGAGAAAATGTCTCAGACAAGACCCCCTAATTCTTGCAAATATAAAGGGAGGTGGAAAAAACCCAGACTTTCAAGATTCTGTTACTATAAACTTATAATTTATCTTTAAGGGAGATGGGCAGTTTGCAAACATGAAATACATATCAATAAATAATATATTTTATTTATTAAATTTATATGCCACCATGACCTGGATGATTGAGAAGCTCCACAGATGTTGCATCTGATGCTCATCCCGAGCTCCTGCTCAACACAATCAGTTTTCACGACAACCAAGAAATTATTATCTTCTGACTTCATGCTACCAATCTACCTTCTGTCATCTGCACTGTCTTACCTTTTCCCAGGGAAAAAGCAGTGTGAAGTCTCCCCTTGGAGTGTTTCTCTGACAACATAATTCATTCAAGCTTTCTATCAAGCGAATAAATAACATGATATTTTGATTTGCTGATATGAACCTACACGGAAAATGTAATTTCCAGGTTAAAAAAAATGTCCACATCTTTCCTGCAAGATTGTATTCATATTAATACCCCAAACAGTAGCAGAGCTATAGATAAATGCAACTGCAAGAAAGGCTCAGAGTTTAAGGAGTACTGCTACATTTATGTCCGGAGGGCTGAAGTGCTTCCGGGTTGAGCGTGCCTACAGTCCCTGTCCTAATGTTCCCTCTTATCAGTACCCATCTGCTGAATCTGTTCTAACCAGTCTATATTCTTTTTTAAATGTAGTGCCCAAAACTGTATACACAAGAGTCCAAAAGTGGTCTAAGCAGGACGAAGAAGAGAGGAATAGTGATTTCATGATCCGAACAGAATAACAGAGTTGGAAGGGACCTTGGAGGTCTTCTAGTCCAGCCCCCTGCTCAGGCAGGAAAACTTATACCAATTCAGACAAATGGTTGTCCAATCTCTTCTTAAAAGCCTCCAGTGAAGGAGCACCCACGACTTCTGGAGGCAAGTTGTTCCACTGGTTAATTGTCCTCACTGTCTGGAAATTTCTCCTTAGTTCTAGGTTGCTTCTCTCCTTGATTAGTTTCCATCCATCACTTCTCATCCTGCCTTCAGGTGCTTTGGAGAATAGGTTGACCCCCACTTCTTAGATATTGGAAGACTGCTATCATGTCACCGCTCTAGTCCTTCTTTTCATTAAACTAGACATATCAAATTCCAGCCACCGTTCTTTTTATCTTTTAGCCTTCAGTCCCCCCTGATATCCTACCTCATACTTCCCTTCGACCGGTCAGGTCCCACAGAGTGGGTCTCCTCCGGGTCCTGTCAGCCAAACAATGCCGACTGGCGGGGCCCAGGGGGAGGGCCTTCTCTGTAGGGGCCCCTGTTCTCTGGAACCAACTACCCCCAGAGATCTGAATTATCCCCACCTTGCTGGCCTTCCGAAAAGCCATTAAGACATGGCTCTTCCTGCAGGCGGGGTGATTTTGAGACAACTTTCCCCCATGTATGCATGGTTTTGTATGTCTTTTTTAAAACTCTTTTTAAATTGTTTTTAATAATTTTATTGTTTAGTTGTTCTTTAAAATGCTGTACGCCGCCCTGAGTCCTCAAGGAGTAGGGCGGCATAGAATTCCTAAATAAATAAATAAATGATATCTTCAATACCATGTTGCTCTGATGCCGCCCAGAACTCTGCTTTCCTTTTTAGCCACTGTCTATGTCGAGATAATTCACCCTAAGACCTTCTCCAATGTAGGGCTTTCCAATCCTCAGTCTCCCCATTTTATATATGTGTGCCCTCCATTTCTCCTCCTCAACATTAATGCCTTATATATCTCCCCGTTGAAGGACATTTCTTTTCCTCCCGAAGAACATTCTAATGTAACACTGCTCATGAAGTCTGTTTATCATATGAATATGTAAACAAACATCATCTGTTCTTATTATCTGCAGAATTCTGTTTCTCAGGTGCAACAGCTGGAAAGATCAGAGGCAAATCTCAAAGCCTGAGAAAGCAAGGCTAGGGTGGAGGCCCAGGAGATCAACTTTCTCCACTCAGCTGAAGGGCTTTTCACCCATCCTTCAGATGGGAGAAAAACATCCCGTCATGAAATCTGCTTTCTCTGTTGTTGATCCCTCTTCTCTGCCTCTCGTCACAATCACTGCAATTCCCACGGCAATTCCTCTCCCTCTTAGTAGGTGATGACCATGGGGGCATTTGGATGCCTGCAGGGATTGCTTAGAATGGGGTCTTTCTTTGTGGGGAGCTTTTGACCCTGTTTGCAAGATTCTCCTATCTAGGCATCAAGGGTGGGCACTAGATAGTGACAGAAAGAGATGCAGAAAACTCCACTGCTCTCTAGTGGGCTCCCAGGAGCCTTGCAGCCCAGAAATTGCAACCCCTTCTGCACAGAGCAAACAAACTTAGAATAATATTATTAATTTTTTAGCTCATCTCCTGAGAGAGTGAATATTAATGGTGTGTCCTGTCTTAATAAAGGCATTCTGCATTCTTTATTTGTGACTATATCCCTTATTTGGAAACTGTCATCTTTCTCCTTCTGTCCTGGCACAATTGAGAGCGTTTTAACAAACTGCATCCTTGTTTGGTTTGGTGGCAGCAGCGCCTCAGATAGAAAGTCCCTACAGAGAGTGGTGAGTACAGCAGAGAAGATTATAGGAAGCTCACTTCCGGAGGATATTCAGGATACTGGATATTCAGGATACTGCTTATAAGTGCTATGTGCTTAGAGCTCAAAGCCTTGTTAGAGACCCTACACACCCACTTCATGGTCTGCTTCTCTTGCTCCCCTCCAGGAGGAAGTTTCGAAGTATTTCTAGTATGACTACTGGATTCTGTAACAGCTTTGTTCCCTAGGTCATCCATTTTGTAAATCCACAGGATTCTTTTTTCCCCACCACATACATGTATACATCCGAACTAGACTTTGTTGTTTCTATGTGTCATATAATATATGTGGGTATATGCATATTTATTTATTTATTTATTTATTTATTTATTTATTTATTTATTTATTTATTTATTTATTTATTCTGTCATGTTTATGTAGTGTATATTAGAGTTGCAAACCCTTTGAGAGCTGTATGCAACCTAATTTCATTTTAATATATGCCGATTAGTGTACATTCAAAGTGACTCTCAGACCAAAGCAATAGCAATAGTGTTTAGACTTATACACCACTTCACAGTGCTTTGCAGCCCTCTCTAAGCAGTTTACACAGTCAGCGTATTGCCCCCAACAATCTGGGTCCTCATTTTACCCACCTCGGAAGGATAGAAGGCTGAGTCAACTTTAAATCAGTTAGGATTGAACTCCTGACTCTAGGCAGAGCTAGCCTTCAATACTGCGCCACCATGGCTCAAAGACCATCCTGATTGGCAGCTAGTAGGAAACATTGCTTAACAATTTTCTACAATCATGTATTTATGCATTTGGAAGAGCTCCTGACGTTACAGCTAATATTTCATACTGTAATTAGAAATTATTTACAAGAGGAGAAACGCCTTTTATTATGCCATTTGAGAACACCATTCAAGAATTTAGTGTGTTCTCTCTTTGACAATTCTGCTATTCACAGACTTCAGAGGATAATTAGAACTGCAGAAAAAACAATTGCTACCAACCTGCCTTCCATTGAGGACCTGTAGACTGCACGAGTCAAAAAGAGGGCTGTGAAAAAATTTACAGACCCCTCACATCCTTGACATAAATTGCTTCATCTCCTACCCTCAAAACGACGCTATAGAGCACTGCACACCAGAACAACTAGACACAAGAACAGTTTTTCCCCCAAACACCATCACTCTGCTAAACAAATAATTCCCTTAACACTGTCAAACTATTTTCTAAGTCTGCACTACTATTAATCTTCTCATCGTTCCCATCACCCATCTCCTCCCACTAATGACTGTATGACTGTAACTTTGTTGCTTGTATCCTTACAATTTATATTGATTGGTTCCTAATATGATTTGATTGCTTATTTGTACCCTATGACAATCATTAAGTGTTGTACCTTATGATTCTTGATGAACTTTTCTTTTATGTACACTGAGAGCATATGCACCAAGACAAATTCCTTGTGTGTCCAATCACAGTTGGCCAATAAAATTCTATTCTATTCTATTCTGTTCTGTTCTGTTCTGTTCTGTTCTGTTCTGTTCTGTTCTGTTCTGTTCTGTTCTGTTCTGTTCTGTTCTATTCTATTCTATTCTATTCTATTCTATTCAGAGAAAACATTTTAGGCAGAAGCTTTACCTAGGGGAATGTACCACCTTTTCTTTAATTTTGTATTCAAGCTATGTAAAAATATTATTTTCTCATTCGGTATTCGTGCTGAACTGAACCGTTAACAATGGAATAGTAGAAAGTTATTCCCTTTCTCCCAATGCGCCAGACACTCAAGGTAAACGAAGTTCCACAGAGAAAAAGCAGCATAAATTATGAACTGCATTGAGTTTGCATAAAAGGTACTAATGATGTATTTTTAAACACCGCATCTCTCGGCTGCTTTGCTCCAAAATTAGTCCCTAACTTAATAGAAGATGCTACACTCTGGCCAACCAAATAGAAGGTAGTCCTCGAGTTATGACCTCAACTGAGGCCAAAATTTCTGTTGCTAAGTGAAACACTTGCTAAGTGAGTTTGACCCATTTTTACAACTTTCCTTTTCACAGTTGTTAAGTGAATCATTGCATTTGTTAAGTTAGTAACACGGTTGTTAAGTGAATCTGCATTCCGCATTGACTTTGCAAAAGGGGATCACATGACCCCGGGTCACTGCAACCGCCATAAATATGAATCAGTTGACAAGCATCAGAACGTTGATCACGTGACCATGGAGATGCTGCAACGGTCGTAAGTGTGAAAAACGGTCATACGTCCCTTTTTTCAGTGCCGTTGTAACTTTGAACAGTCACTAAATGAACTGTTATAAATCAAGGACTACCTGTAGTTGCTGGTTGGGTCCTGCTCAGTCAGTGCAAACGTGACCCTGTGCAAAATGTCAGCATTTGTGATTTTTGAGTGCAGCAGCTGCCTGGCTCTGTTCTGCTGTTGCTTATCCTGTGGTGCTCCTAGCAGTTAGGTAAGAATAGTTGAGTCTCTGGGAGGTATTGATTTATGCAGTTCTTAAGTTTCCATCCAGAGAAGCCCTCCTCCAACCTTTCCCAGAACAGCCCTGTGGGGCAGGCTAAGCTAAGAGAAAGTGGCAGGTGCCAAAGCCCCAGAGAATTTGGACCCGGGTCTCCCTGCTCTGGAGCCTAACACCTGTTGCTCAGGACGAAACCAGCCTGTTACTACAAATGTGTTCCTAGAATGGAGTTTCCAAACAGGAAAAGATCATAGTGTCTTCTGAATCTTCCCCTCCATCACAAATAAAGAAACTCCCTGTATAAAATCTGTGACTTATCAGGGAAAGTCTTTTTCCTGATCTCTGCCTCTTCGGTTAAGGAGTTTTATCTTACACATGAAGATAAAATAGGTAACCTGAACCCCCTTTTTTAAAATTTAGAGGTTCTCTTCCAACTACAACTGCCAAATTGCCCTGCCATCTGGGTGCAGGAAACATAACTGCAGTGTTGAACCCTATTTGATGGACTGGGTTCATACCACACCTTAGAAAAGAAAGGAAAAAAGCACAAAGCAAGGTTAATATTAAACAAGTTTCAAATGTTGTCTGAATGCAGCCAATACTCTTTTACAATACAATTTTTAGACTGAAAGGTACTTCAGCTGATTGCTAGCTGTAGTTCAGCTCTTCAAATCTCACCGGCTCAAGGTTGACTCAGCCTTCCATCCTTCCGAGGTGGGTAAAATGAGGACCCAGATTGTTGGGGGCAATATGTTGAACTCTGTAAACCGCTTAGAGAGGGCTGTAAAGCACTATGAAGCGGTATATAAGTCTAAGTGCTATTGCTATTGCTATTATTGTGTTTGTCCTTTTAAGCATTTTAACATTCCAATGTTCCTTACAGCTTCCTGTATTGCTTGAAGCATTTGTATGATTGTGTTTATTGGATATCCTAATAAACCTGCCGTGTTTTCATTTCCTAAGCATGTACAAAGGTGCTGATGAAGGAAGGCTAAAATATGCCGGAGAGAGAGAAAAATGAAAGTCTTCCAAGTGCCCTGGCATGTAAAATGACAGATTAAAATAGCAATAGCAATAGCACTTTACTTATATACCGCTTCATAGTGCTTTACAGCCCTCTCTAAGCGGTTTACAGAGTTCAGCCTATTGCCCCCAACAATCTGGGTCCTCATTTTACCAACCTTGAGCCGGTGAGATTTGAACAGCTGAACTGCTAAACTAGCAATCAGCTGCTAAACTAGCAATGCTGCTTTTAACCACTGCGCTATCTCAGCTCCTCTTGAAAACTTTCAAGGCAGGAACCTTTCCAATTCTATCAGTCCAAAATAACTTCTTTATTACAAGAGCAAGAGGAAAAGCACAAAAGAAATGCAGTGAAACTTGAAGATTGGCTCATGTGGGTTTTGTCAGGTATAATTGGAGAGTCAGCACCCTTCTGTAGCACATTAATTGTAAAGATGAGCTGCAGTCAAAATATTATTGGACAAAATCTCAAGAGACTCTCAGACCTGTGTATAAAGTACACTTAACCCTGCCACCATTAGCCAGTGCCAACTCCCCATCAATGGTTCAGGCACTAGGTTATCACACTAAGATCTAAAAAGTCTAGACTCGGTGTCTTGAAAGCCAGAATGGAAGAGAAGCCACCTGTCAGGACTGCCATCCTGCTACACCAGCAGTGCTTCTCCAGATGCCAGCCTGCCATAGGCAATGGGGGGAGGGAGCTGCAGAGAGGTAGAGGGGAGGCTGGGATGAGGGATTCGAAACTTTGTGTCATGCTGTGGGAGCCCCTGGCCATTCCAAAGTCATGGAATGGAAGGTCATGCTGTGGTGGCGCAGTACTGCAGGCTACTTCTGCTGACTGCCAGCTGCCTGCAATTTAGCAGATCGAATCTCACCAGGCACAAGGTTGACTCAGCCTTCCATCCTTCCAAGGTCAGTAAAATGAGGACCCGGATTGTTGGGGATATGCTGACTCTGTAAATTTAGAGAGGGCTGTAAAGCACTGTGAAGCGGTATATAAGTCTAAGTGCTGTTGCTATTGCTATGCCATCCAGCCCGCCAAGCCAGAGACTGTTAGTAAAACAATTTGTTTGAATGTAATTGGATAAGGGGAGATATCCAGGGGTGGAGAAGGGAAAAGTTAACCAGATGCTTTGGGCGTGAAAGTTCAGATCTGGCATTGCTACCCTGTAACTTGGCTTTAGTAAAGTTTCATACACTTTACTAGCAACATGAAGGGTGAACGTGATTAACCACTTATTTGGAGCCAGTGGAATCTCATTTAATTAAGAATAGCCAGTGCTGGGGAGAACCTGCCACCTGCTCCCTCTACCTGCCGGGGATGGAGGTGCCATCTTGGCTATCCAACCACTCAGGAAGTCCAGATCTTTTGCGTTTTCTACTTTGCATGCACAGGGGCAGCCAGCCAGCTTTCAGTGCTCCAGGGTCAGAATAATTGCCATGAACTATTTTTAGCCAAGTAGGATCACTGCAATTCTACTAGTACATGCAACTATTGATAGAGCCTTCAATAAAGAAGAGAAACAGGCAGTGAAAAGCTGCATGAATATTTCAATGTCTTTTATAAAATCCCAGAGTTGGAGGAGCTAAAAGGCCCTTCTGGGAGAAACCTCTCAGTCATCCATTCAGGAGCTTTGCCATTCTTTCTGGCTCAAGTGAATTGCACAATTTAGGTCACCGCTATTTTCATCCTGAACCCACAGAACAAAAAGCCTGCAATCTTGCAAACCATGGGAAAAAAAACCTCCCTCTTTCTCCATATTTATGTCCAGCCCACCTTCCTCGGGCAAAGTCATCTCTGGATTGAATATGCATTTTTTCCTTCATTAACAGGGATCGAAGCTGTGTCTGGGTGCCTTCCAGCAGGCCCCGAGACCCCTGCATTTTGCAGCTATGACAAAACAATAAAAACTTAGGAAAAAAAGACTTCTTCACATAAAGGGAAATACCCTTTTTAGGGAAAGGTTTTGCAAAACCCTGATTCATTCACTGGGGGGGGGGGTAGCACCAGGCTCAACGGGGGCATTTTCACCAAAGACTTCGGTAAGAGAGAGAGAGGAGAATGCCCACGTCATGATACTTGCCATCTTTTATCTTTCTTTTTTATATTTTATTGATTTTGTTGTAACTTTTTTCATTGTTGTGAGTTGTCCAGCATCACTGAAAATCAGGCAGCATACAAGTTTAATAAATTATGGTTCTTCACACAGTCAGCCAGTTGTTCAGATTGGATTTGGCATTTTTATCCCCCTCTCGAGTCCTTTCCAAAGACCTGGGATAGGCAGATGTGTATGTCAGAGGAGGGTTCCTCCCGGTTCGGACCGGTTCTATAGAACCGGTAGTTACTTGGCAGCCTGGGTCGCTGGAACCGGCAGCGACCCAGGCCTGCCACGCCCCTGAACTGGCTCTCTTGGCGCCGCCATAGGCGCCGCCATCTTGTTTTTTGCTTCTGCACATGCACAGAAGCTGTATTTTTAGCACTGTGCACGCAGCGCGCAATACACGCGCCGCTTCACTGAGCAAACCGGCAGTGAAGAAAACCGGAACCCACACCTGGTGAATGTTTGATAGAGGATTTGATCACAGGATTTAATGTTTCATCTTTCTTGTTGCATAAGCGACATTTGCTGTTGTTACTATGTTCAATATTTGCTTTCATGGAATTGGTCTGCAATTGGTCTATATTTTTCTGTTTTACTTATTTATTTATATAATATATAAAAATTCAATTTCCATCAAACTGTGTTGTCTGGGTAGAATTGTTTTTAGGCAATCATAATCAAAATGTTTACAACAGTATTAATCACAATCACATTAATACTATAATAACAATAATATTTAACTTATCTTCTTTAATCTCTGTTTTAACATTTATTCTTTTTATGTCCCCAGATTTCTAACTTCTGTTTCTATTGTCTAACCATTGGTAAAATAGGTCCCATATTAAAAAATATTCAGTTTCTTCTTTGTCCTTAATAGTGTTAGTCTATCCTTTCCTGCACTTTCAATATTTTCTTAATTGCACTCTCATCTGTCAGGATCTCATCGTTCTTGTTGTGCAAATATAATTCTGGCTGCAGTTAATACATGTAAAATCAAATATATAGTCCTTTTATCATATTTTCCCCACAGAATGCCCAATAAAAATATTTCTGGTTTCAAGTCTATATGCAGCTTTTATCATTTTTTCCAACCAAGTATGTATTTTCATCCAATATTTTTTAGCTTTTGGGCATGTCCACCACATATGGTAATATGAACCAGGTGCTTGATTGCACTTCTAACATTTATCAGATCTATCTTTATACATTTTTGCCAGTCTTGTTGGTGCAAAATGCCATCTATAGAACATTTTATATAAATTTTCTTTATATGCGGTTGACATAGTCAATTTAACATTTCTATCCCACAGTTTCTGCCATTTATCCAGTTCTATTGCATATCCAAAAATTTTAGCCCAAACTATCATTGTCACCTTTACCTGCATACTTTCAAGTTTAATACTTAATAAGTAACAATATATTTTCTTTATCAGTTTTTCATCCGTTCCAGTTAATATCTGGTTGAATTCTATTAATTCTTTACTAAAACCATACATTTTAGCATCTTTCTCATATCGAGATAGTATCTGCATTTGTGGTCACCATGCAATGTCCATCCCTTGACTACTAAGTTCCTGCTTGGTTTTTAATTCCCCTTTTTCATTCAGAATATCTTTATATCTTACAATTTTTTCCATATTAATAACATTAGGATGTATCAATGTTTCTATTGTGGAAAGCCAGACTGGTATTTTCAAATAATGTTGTTCTTCAATTTTGACCCATACTGATGTCTTTGAAAGTAGCTATGTATCTTATTCTTCCCATACCATAAAAAAGCGTGCCAACCCAATTGAAGGTCATGTCCTTCTAAAGTTAATAGTCTTTTGTGCCTCAAGTTAATCCATTCTTTCACCCATGTAAGTACCGAGGCCTGATTCTGGCCTCGGTACTTACATGGGTGAAAGAATGGATTCCCAATTCCCAATTTTGGGCAGCCAAAATTAAGCCTTCAGTTTCTTTCTTAGCACCCCTGTTCTCAACCAGCTCCATGTTAGCTTTGTATCTTCACTTCCTTCTATGTCCTTCAGGTATTGGCTGTGCATAGGATTCTTTTTCCAGTTAGAAACTCGATGCTCAATTGGTTCCTTTTGATATTCTGCTTTCAATCTTGTTGTTTTCAAAAGGTTTCCCTTGTTCACCTCCTTCAGCAGAGGCTCTTTTGACTTTTTAATGTACTCATTTAAGCCGTTTTTCCTCTTCCACAGTTTGTTTCACCTGTAACAGACCTCTGCCACCCTGAGATCTTGGCAAGTACAATAAATCAACATCACTTTTTGGGTGCAGAGCATGGGGCATTGTCATTAGTTTTTTTGTCTTTCGATCCAAGTTATCAAGTTCTAACTGAGTCTAATCAATTATTCTGGCTGAGTATTGTATTATAGGCACTGCCCAGGTGTTAATTGCCTTTACGATATTATTATCATCTCTTTTATTCATTAAACATGAAACTCAGTCAACTGAACATTTAAAAATGTATAACTATTATTATTATTGTTGTTGTTGTTGTTGTTGTTGCTGCTGCTGCTGCTGCTGTTGTTGTTGTTGTTGATTTAATATTCAATTTGATTCACAGTATGGGACTGGTAAAAACTTAACAGTTCAAGTCCTAACCATAAGAATTGTTAAGGTAATGTCTGAGTATATAGGATTATTGTTATTGTTATTGTTACTATTATTGAAGTGAGATGCTCTAAGAGCCTGTGTTTCTGAAGTTGTTGTGCTCATAATAAGAGGATGGAAACAAATAACTTTTTTTCAGCCTAAGAGAGTCCAAGTGTCTTTTAATGGGTGGAAGCTCTGCAGAAACACAGAGCGTAACTATGCTACTCCATTCCTAGTGTCCCCAATGATGCCCAGGACATTTATTGTTTGTTTGTTTGTTTATTCATTTATTTTTCTATAGCTGCCCAACTCAACCAAATGACTCTTGGTTGTACAGGTGATTACGGAACAGAATCAAAATGTCACCTGAGAACTTCATAAAGTCCTGCCAATCTTATGCAAGATCCTTCCTGAATTCCTGTCTATAGATCAGTGTTTCTCAACCTTAGCAAGTTTATGATGTCTGGACTTCAACTCTGGCTGGGGAATTCTGGGAGCTGAAGTCCAAACAATTTGAAGTTGTAAGGTTGAGAAACGCTGATCTAGATGATTTCCTGTGATAGACTCTTGACCCGAAGACAATTGCTGGGTCTCTTTGTTCTTCCAGGTACCTTCTCTTTGCTCTTGGACAGTGATATTGACCCCTGATTTCTCAATCCAATGGAGGCCATCTCACCAGGTGCTCTTTGCAGTTCTGAGGTCCTGTTCCTGGAGAATCCAGCCTGTGCCATTGGGTTGGTCTTGCTCAACTCATGTCCACCTATGAGCTCATGATTGGGGATAGATGGGAAAAAACATCCTCTCTATTACCCATAATTCTAAGTGAAGGGTTGAGACTGGGACCAAAAGCAACAGGGGAGAAAACGTAATACATTTCTAGAAAATTCACTGATCTTAAAGAAATGGTTTGGTTCACTGCAGGGAATTAAACTTTCAGCCTTGTTACACTTAAGTATGACGTATAGAAAAAGCCTCCTGAAACAATTGGGTTTAAGAAGCCATGGCCAGAGTAAGATGGAACCTCTGCTTTCCCAGGCAGAAGGTCTGTATCCTTCATCCAGCCAAAGATGCAACAATGAAGCACATTCTTCCCTAGAAATAAGGAATCCACCAACCTTATTTTCAATTTAGGCACGTTTTTTCACTTCTACTATTCATGGCCACTGGCTTATCTGGCTTAAACTTTTGATTTTTTCCACTGTTTATCGTCCTGTAAATTATGTATCAACTACATTTACTGTTATATGCCACCTGTAGATGCGCAGCATGACTGTGCTATTTAATTGCTTGCCAAGAATAACAAACATGACAAGTGAGAAATATAGCAAAATATTGCAATAGATTCTCATTTCATATGGAGGACTTCAAGGCTAATGCACCATTCCATTCCCCCTTTCCTCTTTCTCACTGATTATCTATATCTATCTCTCCATCTCTCTATCATCTCTCTACCTCTCTATCTATCTAGAGAGGTATGGAAAGAATGGAAAGAAAGTCAACAAAATGATAGGTCCACTAATGGAAGAAGGCAAGATAGTGAAGGGCAGCAGAGAGGAAGTGGAACTGTTTAATTCTTTCTTTGCATCTGTCTTCACACAAAAATAAAAGATAGTTCAATCTATCAAAAGCAGCACCATGGGAGACAGAACAAGAAAACAGGTCAAAATAGGCAAAAAAAAAAAAAGTAAGAAAGCACCTTTCCACTGGATGAGTTCAAATCTCTGGGACCAGATGGTTTACATCCCAGGGTTCAGAAAGAGCTGGCAGATGTGATCTCTGAACAAAATCTTTTGTGTTCTTGGAGCATGGGGAAAGTGCCAGAGGACTGGAAAAGAGCTGATGTGGTTCCAATTTTCAAAAAAGAGGACCCAGGAAATTACAGATCAATCAACGATACTTGCAAAAATCCTGGAAAATATAATCATTTCTGAGCAATAGAAACAAACAAAATTACTAGAAGCCAGCATGGGCTTGTCAAAAATAGATCATGCCTGTGAAACCTTATTGCTTTCTTTGACAAAGTGACTACATTAGTGGATCAAGGAAATGCTGGTGAATATAGCATACTTAAATTTCAGCAAGGCATTTGACAAAGTAGACCACAATCTACTTCTTAGTAAAATAGAACAGTGCAGGTTAGACAGTACTACCACATTTGGTTGACCAACAGCATTAGACATGTAGTCCTCAATGGAACTACATCTATATGGAGGAAAGAATGCAGTAGGGTATCTCAAGGTTCTGTCTTAGGCTCAAGTCCTCTTCAATATCTTCATAAATGATTTAGATGAGGTGATAGAAGAGGAACTCATCCAATTTGTAGATAACATCAAAACTTTAGAAAGTAGGCTCTATATCCAGAAGGATCTCAACAGACTTGAACACTGGACCCTATCTAACATAATGAAATTCAGTGATGGGAAAAGTAAGGCTTTTAGGCAAGAAAAATCAAATGCGCAGATATAGAATAGGTAGTACCTGGCTCAATAGTAGTAACTGTGAGAGGGATCTGGGAATCCTAATTGACAACCACTTAAGTGTGAGCCAGCAGTGTGCTGCAGCTGCCAAAAAAGCCAATGCAGTCCTAGGCTATGCACCAAGGAATAGCATCAAGACCATGAGAAGCAATGGTACTGCTCTAAACTGCACTAGCGAGGCCATATTTGGAATACTGTCTACAATTCTGGTCACCATGATACAAAAAGGATACTGAGGCCCTAGAAAGAGTGCAGAGTAGAGCAACAAAGATGATCATAGGTCTGGAGGCTAAACTGTGTGATGAAGGGTTAAGAGAACTAGGTCTAACCTATCAAGCAGAAGGATTAGGGGGTGACATGATAACTGCCTTCCAGTACTTGAGGGGCTGTAGCAGGAAAGACTGGATTGACTTATTCTCCAAAGCATTTAAGGCAGGAAAGAAGCGATGGGTGGAAGCTAGTTTCAGGAAGCACCGGGAAATAAGGCTGAATTTCCTGACAGTGAGATCTATTAAAGCACTTTGCCTCCCAGAGCTGGGGATGCTCCATCACCGAAGTTTTTCAAGAAAAGTCTGTACATCCATTTATCCAGGATGGTATAAGGACTCCCGCTTTGTCACGTGGTGAATATTGCCAGTTGTATGTATCTGCAGGGTGATGCATCCCTATCCTAATATTATGGTACATTCCATTACAAGCAGAACACGTGATGTGATCTTATGCGCATGTGTGCATTCCTGATTCTCCATCATTCTCTTGTGGTTTGGCTTTGACCGGAACGGTCGCATTTAATTAGCAAGAATGTAACTATTCAGAATTTATTGTTTTTGTACCGAAATAAATATTTTCTATTAGACTTTTAATCTCGGTTTCATTTCTAACTGTCTGGATTCCAAGAAAAGATCCACATCGCCTCTGTGAGATTTATTCTCACCTTAACACGCTTTGGGCAGGAGGATGAATTAGAAGACCCCCAAGATCTCTTTCAGCCCTGTGATTCTATGATTCAGATTGTGCTGTTTGGGGGTCGTATGTACTCTTACATGTTCTTAGCCTAGAGTACTAGAAAAAGAGGAGCCAACAGAACCCTCAAGATTTTTGTGAGCTGTCTAGTGAAGGCTGATGCAGAAGATGAAATGGAAGGGATACTTATCAGATTTGGAGACCTTGTAACA
Organism: Diadophis punctatus similis; assembly: GCA_023053685.1. Classification (NCBI taxonomy): domain Eukaryota; kingdom Metazoa; phylum Chordata; class Lepidosauria; order Squamata; family Dipsadidae; genus Diadophis; species Diadophis punctatus. The sequence continues at coordinate 18,278,916 of JALIGW010000015.1, read as the reverse complement.
AAGAAGCACAACTTGTATCACAATGTCCCAAAGGTGCTTTTTCAAGAGGCAACTGGACTTTCTTGTTATTCTTCAAAGACATTTCACTTCTCATCCAAGAAGCTTCTTCAACTCTGACTGTATGATGGGGAATGGAAGGATTTATATTCCTTGCAGACAGCTGGTCATTTGCATCCTTTTAGAGAGTCATTGAGGCCACTTGGAGGTTTATCTGTGTCCTCAGATCACCTGAGTGGTGCAAATGGGTGTGGAGCCTTCTTGGATATTTATATTCCTCTGCTAGCAGGGGTGAAATCCAGCGGGTTCTGACAGGTTCTGGAGCACTGGTAGCGGAAATTTTGAGTAGTTCAGAGAACCGGCAAATACTACCTTTGGCTGGCCCCAGAGTGGGGAGGGAATGGGGATTTTGCAGTATCCTTCCCCTGCCACCCTCACCAAACCACGCCCACCAAGCCACGCCCACACAACTGGTAGGGAAAATGTTTGAATTTCACCCCTGTCGGAAAGGAGTATAAATCCTTCCATTCCCCACCACCCAGTCAGAGCTGAAGAAGCTTCTTGGATGAGAAGCAAAACGTCTTCAAAGAAAAACCAGAAAGTCCAGTTGCCTCTTGAAAAAAAGCACTTTTGGAACAACCCTGACCTGGATGATGGAGAATCTCCAGAGACATTTGTGTCACAATGATCTGATGTTGCTTTTATCACTTTCCTCTCTTACCCACTCACCCCTCACTTCCAACCAATGTCATCTTTTGTATAATTATCCAGCTGCAAGCGAGTTCAGTAAAAATGGGGACCTTGACAATGCAGGGCTGTGTGAATTTCCCTCAGCCCCTGATGTCTTTAACCTATAAGACTGATTAGAGAAACCAGGAGTAGATCAAAGCAAAATGAGAAGGCTGCGTGCTTAGTTTGAGCCTTCTTGATGTGAGCTGTTCTCCAAGCGTCTGAGGGGCTTTAGGAACTGAATGCCATTAATAAGAAGTCTTTGGAAAAAGAATGGTGAGGAATTAATTTCCACTGTTGTAGTGGCCTCCTACAGCTTCTGCTTTTCATTTGTCACTTCTTCCTTTCTAGAAATATCTGGAGAGCTCAAGAGACTTTTCTGAATATTCCCATCTTCTTTTTTCCTTGCTGCATTCTCCTGCCTTCTGCTGCCTGATATTGTCCTCAGCTGAGGATGTTTATTCTTATTTAAAATGACCCATATAGAACATCTGCAAAAGCAGGTCACTTGGTGAGCTGTTGGTAATAGACAGCAACACTGAAATTGTTGAAAAACAATTGCAAAATCCAAGCAAGAAACTCAAAAGTAGAAACAGAAACAGAATAACAGAGTTGGAAGAGACCTTGGAAGTCTTCTAGTATAACCCCCACTGATGCAGATACAGATACAGATTAACAGAGTTGAAAGAGACCTTGTAGGTCATCTAGTCCAACCCCCTCGTCCAAGCAGACCTACACCATTTCTGACAGATGGCAGTCCAATCTCTTCTTGAACGTTTCAAGTGATGAAGCTCCCACAACTTCTGAAGGCAACTTCTGTTCCATCGGTTGATTGTTCTGTCAGAAAGTTTCTCCTTATTTCCAGGTTGAATCTCTCCTTGTTCAGTTTCCATCCATTATTCCTTGTCTGGCCTTCAGGTCCTTTGGAAAACAGGTTGACCCCCTGCTCTCTGTGGAAGCTCCTCTGATATTGGAAGACTGCTATCATGTCTCCTCTGGTCCTTCTCTTCACTAGACTAGCCATGCCCAGTTCCTGCAACCGTTTATCATGTGTTTTAGCCTCCAGTCGCCTAATCATCCTGGTTGCTCTTCTCTGCACTCTTTCTAGAGTCTCAACATCTTTTTTATAGTGTGGTGACCAAAACATTCAAGCAGGAGACCTTATACTTCCTAAAAACCTCCACTGATGGAGCACCTACAACTTCTGGAGGCAAGCCCTTCCACTGATTAATTAGAGATCAGGAAATCTCTCCTTTTCTCCTCCCAGAAGTATCCTTCTGCAGGAGGGCATGAAGAGAGCAGAGCAATTTGAGAACCAGAGAAGGAAGAAACGGATCACCATCCCTATGAATCAAGAAGCTTTATGGAAGAGATGGAGTAAGATGTAAAATAACGGGTCTCTGCAATTTTCTACCTATGATCTTTTTAACTTTTAACTACTGATTTACCAATACACTTTCTCTATCATGCTGCCATTTATGCACAAAAGCCTCATTAGGTTTTCTGCTTATTATCCATGTGAATCTGGAAGATGATTTCACTCAAGCTCAGCAACATTAGGACAAGAATGTTGGAGGCAAATCTCCTTCAAGATGAGACTGAACTTAATAGCACTTAGACTTATATACTGCTTTATGAGCCACAGTGGCGCAGTGGTTAGAATGCAGTACTGCAGTCTACTTCTGCTGACTGCCGGCTGCCTGCAATTTGGCAGTTTGAATCTCACCAGGCTCAAGGTTGACTCAGCCTTCCATCCTTCCGAGGTGGGTAAAATGAGGACCCTGATGGTTGGGGGCAAGAGGTTGACTGTAAACCACTTAGAGAGGGATGTAAAGCACTGTAAAGCAATAGCACTTAGACTTATATACAGCTTCACAGTGCTTTACAGCCCTCTCTAAGCGGTTTACAGAGTCAGACTATTGCCCCCAACAATCTGGGTCCTCATTTTACCCACCTTGGAAGGATGGAAGACTGAGTCAACCTTGAGCCTGGTGAGATTTGAACTGCCAAATTGCAGTCAGCCGGCAGTCAGCAGAAGTAGCTTGCAGTCCTACACTCTAACCACTGCGCCACTTAATGGTGACGTCTATGTTGTTTTTCTGGCACCAATGTGGTTGGCCACGGATTGTGACACCCCCCCCAGCCTAGCATGAGCCCTGGAATTCCCCTGAATTATGCTTTTCTTTTTCCTGGATTTTGCAGAAATTCCTTTAAAGTGAAAAGTAATTAAGCAGCAGGCATTTGGTGGATCCCATTTCCTGGTTTTATGTTAAATCCATTCCATTTTATTGCAGATGAAAAAGGGTACCGGCATGAATTTGTACTTGTTACGCTATAATACCGGGGGGGGGGGGGGCAAAGTTGAGTGAGTGCTACTGTATCTCTTGCCTTCTGGGTGGCCTTAAATGCTGATTCTTCTTTTTTGTTTCTAATTTGCGAAAAACCCAGTGTTTAAAGCAGGCGAATGAAACGATTCAGAAAGAGGTCAGGGAGGAAAAGGTTATTATACAAAATGAGTCTCGGGGGGACTTCTGAAAGAAATAGTGTGATTAATGCAGCCACATGAATAATACCAATCACACCACTCACAGACTGTCCTCAAAAGCCTCGTTTTGAAAAAAACTTGGCATAATTACTACTAGTTTGCTGTCAAGTCTGTTTTGTTTCTTTACCCTTCTTTTCATGCTAACTTTTTGCAGAGAGAGGCTGCTTCAAGGCCAGCCTGGCCGACTCCTCACAGGTAGATTCTCCGGGGGGGGGGGGATGCCAGCTTCTCCCTTCTTTGGCAGCATCCGACCCTCCCAGCTGCCTCCCAGAGCCAGCGAGAACCAAGGATCCCCTGTTGATCATGGCCATCTTTTGGTGCCCTGTTTCTCCTATGCGCTCAGGGAGTCCATGGGTTGCAATTGCAAAAGGGAGCAGGCTGTGCAGCACTAATGAACTTTAACTTGAGGCAAGAATTTGAGTGTGGGATGCTATAATCCACTTTTATATTTTTTTAAATGGGATGATATAATCCCAATCCACTTCTGGTAACGCCGGGAGAAGGAAGAGGATCCTAGCCGTCCCATGGTCCAGATCCCATCACAGCCCAAATACCCACCACTGCCCAGAACCATGGAGATCCTTTCTTTGGTAAAGTCCAGGGGATCAGAATGGTGAAATCCGTGAGTAAAACTTCCATTGCATCGCTAAGATACAGCTGGACACCACCGCCACCTCCTGCAGCCTACCGCCATCTTAGATCTAGGAACCCTTTCTTCGGCAAAGTCCATGAGATCAGAACTGATCTAATTGACTGAAGCTGATCCAGGTGTTTCTGAGTGATCCAAGATAACTACTTCCCTCTCCATTGCTGCTAAAATTTAGAACTACACCGCCTTCGATCTCACCTAAGTGTAGCTCACAAAATTATCTGCCTCAATGTCCTACCTGTTAACGACTACTTCAACTTCAACCGCAATAATACACGAGCTCACAATAGATACAAGCTTAATGCAAACCGCTCCAGACTTGATTGCAAAACATTTGACTTCAACAACAGAGTTGTCAACGCCTGGAACACTTTACCTGACTCAGTAGTTTCTTCCCCAAACCCCCAAAACTTCAACCTCTTATTATCTACCATTGACCTCACCCCATTCCCAAGAGGTCGGTAAGGGGCGTGCATAAGCGCACAATCGTGCCTACCATTCCTGTCCTAATGTACCCATATATTCATACCTCTTTTACTCTTATTCATGCTTGTAATATTACATATATATTCAATCATGTTTTACTGTTTGTACTTTGCTTATAATCATATATGCTTGACAAATAAACAAATACAAATACAAATACAAATAATCTAGGGCAGTGGTCCCCAACCTGTCTGGCTTTGTGCACCAGCGGAGGAGGAGGAGGAGGAAATGGTTCTAGCGCCAGACATGCGCACAGCTCCATTTGTGCGAGTGGTGGGTACTCATGTCAGTATTTGAATCCAAAGTATGGTGTACATTTTGCCATCACTGCCACCTCTTCCTGTTGGTGCCGTCTGCTAAAGGGGTGGTTTGCAACTTGAAACTCTGGTGTGGTAGTGGTGGGAGCAGCAGGCACAGGCTGATGCAGAAATTGGGCGGCCATTTGTCCAGAATGGTATAGGGTCTCCTGCTTGAGTCGTGGGTTGGACTAGAAGACCTCCAAGATCCCTTCCAGCTCTATGATTCTATGTTCTTTGTTCTAAAATTAAAGACTGAGTAAGAAGACCGCAATTCAGAAGGCTTCCTTCACAATGTCAAGGGGACTTTTTGAATTAAATAGGCAAAGAATTCCCAAGTCATGAAGACAGGGCTAATTTCCTGCAGCTAGAAGAGGCTAAGGGGTTGAACATCTTTCCTTTCCTTTCCTTTCCTTTCCTTTCCCTTCTCCTTCTCCTTCTCCTTCCCCTCAAGAGGGGCTTCCAGATGGACATTTTGTTTTTATAAAAGCGTCTGAAAACTGCCAGTCAAGAGCCCTTGTGGAGCTATGATGGAAAATAAAAAAATGAATTCTATAGTGCAAGATTAAATTACAGCACATGCTTTTGGGTGGAATCTTAAACACAACAAATTAGAAAGGCAGGAAACTCACTAATAATTTTGAATGGCATGAGATAGTCTCTCTCTCTCTCTCTCTCTCTCTCTCTCTCTCTCTCTCTCTCTCTCTCTCTCTCTCTCTCTCTCTCTCTCTCTCTCTCACGCACACACACACACACACACACACACACACACACCTATCTGTACGCATCAGTGAAAGCAGCAGATCAGGGGTGGGGGGAGGATTGGGAGAAGATTTCTGCAGAAGGAGAAAACAGGCTGAGACCAAGTTCTCAAGGGAAGGTAGGAGAAAGGGATTCAGCCATTGTCTTTATACAAAAATAGGTCATTAATACAATCTGTGACAAAATGCATCACCATCACACTTGCAGCTAGGAAGAACGAAGGCGCAGCATTTGCTCCCTGGAGGGATGAGTCACGAGGTTTGGGGGCATTTATTTACTCAGAAAGCAACACATTTATTTCAAGGCCTAGCAGAAAGTAGCTTGCTGCATTGTTTATTAATCATTGGCCAATTCTGGAGATGGTAGATGGGTTGTTAAGAGTTGCAAGTCATGAGTGAACCTCTACTAACAGTCATAAGGGCCTCTGCTCTCTTGCGCAGAGCAAGTGCTGCACTCCTTCTTTGTAAGGGTCGAGGTGACATTTCCCCGAAAAGTCAGGCTGGGTTCACTGCAGAAAGGTTTGCTTGTCAACAAGCTCCACAATTTACATTCTCGGCTACAGCCATACCAATGGGAAATAAAGTCCAGGAAATCTAGAGATGGAGCCTGGGAAAAGCTACTGCCCAAGAATACCACAGCTCAAGAATGTTTCCCTATCAATTCAGCACCCAGCATCCCATAATGACACTGAGTACTTGAAGTCTAGATGATGTCTGTCTGTCTGTCTGTCTGGTATCTATCTCTACCTATCAGATCTGTCTGTCTGTCTGTCCATATCTATCTATCTATCTATCTATCTATCTATCTATCTATCTATCTATCTATCTATCTATCTATCTATCTATCTATCTATCTATCTATCTATCTATCATCTCTATTTACCATATCCATCCATCTGTCCATCCATCCATCCATTTAGATGAGGGAATAGAAGGGGAACTCATCAAATTTGCAGACAACACTAAGCTAGCAGGAATAGCCAATGCTCCAGAAGATAGGCTCAAGATCCAGATGGATCTCGACAGACTCAAACCAGATGACATTCAATGGTGAGAAAGTAAGATTTTACACTTAGGTACGAAAAACCAAATGTACAGGTACAGATTAGCTGAAACTTCAATTTAAATCTTTATTGTCACTGCACAACGTATGTACAATGAGATTGGTTGAGCTCCCTCAGTGTACACCCCCCCCCAACACAATACAACTCACAGTGAAGACAGAAAATTCCTAACCCAATAACACATATTAACAACACCCAGTCCTATTGCACCAGTGTGAACATGTTACATGTTGCATTGGCCCTGCAAGTCCATCGTACTACATAGTTATGATGTTATTTCGCATTCAGGAGTCTGACAGCCCACGGATAAAAACTATTCTTCAGCCTGTTTGTGTGGCTGGCTATGCTTCTATATCTCCTTCCTGATGGCAGGAGGGTAAAGAAGTGTTGATCAGGGTGTGAGTCGTCCCTGAGGATTTTCCACACTCTTCTAAGGCAGAGAGCCCTAGTGATCTCACCTAGTGGTATCAGGGGACAGCCCATGATGTTTTGTGCTGTGCTCACCACCAGAGCTGGGTTCCTGCCGGTTCGGACCGGTTCTATAGAACCAGTAGTGGGAATTTCCCCCCCGCTCGCCGAAGCGGCAGCGATGGCCGGATGGACATGCCCCCAAATCGGCTCTCTCAGCAGCGCCGTAGGCGACGCCATCTTATTTTTTGCTTCTGCGCATGCACAGAAGTTGGGGTTTTAGCACTGTGCATGCGCCCACATGGCGCGTAAGGTGGCACACGATGTGCACCTGCCCACGCAGCACATGAGGAAGCGAACTGGCAGCGAGGTAAGTCAGAACCCACCCCTGCTCACCACCCTCTGTAATGTTTTTCTATCCGTGGCTGTCAAACCGGCATGTCATATCGTGATGCAACAAGTGAGGATGCTTTCTATTGTGGACCGGTAAAATGAGGTCATCAGTTGTTGTTCCACCCTGTTTTTACGCAAGACCCTAAGGAAATGGAGTCTCTGTTGGCCCTTCCTGGCCACCTGGATCGTGTTGTTTTTCCATGTGAGGTCTTCGCTGAGATGGACTCTCAGGAATTTAAAGGAGGAGACTCTCTCCACACAGCCCCCCTCGATGTAAAGTGGGGCAGGTTCCTCTCTCTTCCTCCGGAAGTCCAACACCAGTCCAAAACCTGGCTCAATAGCAGTAACTGTGAGAAGGATCTTGGAGTCCTAGTGGACAATCACTTCAAGCCCAGTTGCCTTTTGAAAAAGCACCTTTGGGACGCCACCTCTACCGTGTTTTCTTTTATTGTCATCAAGCTTCCACCCCCTTATAACGTGTAATTGGAATTTACCTTCCTATACCTTAAACTAATTATTCTGTGGTCTGTGCTATAGAACAATGGACAACAGATTTTTTACTTTCTTTGGTATGACAGCCCTCCAAATATTTCATCCTTTATTCTTGGTTCTCCTTTTCTCAAGGGGAAGCACGTTTAATTTCTTCAAACATTGTTTATAGGATTTAATTTCTAGTCCATGGAACAACTGGAGGTCTAGTTGGTGTGGTCAAAAAAAATGAAGACTGCAGCTTTAATAGTGCAACCATAGCTCTGTGTGTTTTTTATATGTGATGCACATAAAAAACAGAAATGTGATCCCATCGCACCATCTTGGCTTGTTTGACCACACCCTGCAGACAACCGTTTCCTTTTTTTTTTTTAATAGTTTTATTGAGTTGTTTTAAAATATACAAAAATACGAAAAGACATAATACAAAAGCAAAAGAAAAGAAAAAAAAACCATACAAAAAGCAGCGTAAAAAAAAAAGACGTGTGCATATATATATATGTATACTTATATAGGTAGCTATACATAAATTCATCTTATTTGTTATTATATATTTTCATATTTAATAGTGTTCTGAATATATGAATACAGAAAAAAAGAGCTATATATTGACACATACACACACACACACACACACACATACAAAAAATATATGTACATAAATATAAATACAATAAGAAAAAATAAAAAAAAGAAAAAAAAATTTGTATAAGTTTATTACAGCATTTGCGTATCGTGTTATTTCAATATCTGACTTGTTTTATCCCTAGCTTATCATCAGTCTTTCTCAATTTGATCATTATCACCTTTAAAGTAATTAATTTGTTTATTTTATTGTTTATTTTCCATCCACTTATACCAATTGTCCCAAATTTTGTAATATTCTAAGTCTTCTTTATCTTGTATTTTCATTGTTAATCTGGACATTTCTGCGCAGTCTAGGATCTTAGTTATTAACATTGTGTTAGTGGGTATTATATCTGTTTTCCAGTGTTGTGCGTATAATATTCTGGCTGCTGTGATTATGTGAAGTATGAGATAGTGAGTTGGTTTATCTATTTTTATTTTCATTATGCCTAATAAGAAAGTTTCCGGTTTAAGGTCTACCTTTTGTTTTGTAATCTCTTCAATCCACTTCTGTATTTTTTTCCAGTATTTTTTGATTTCTGAACATGTCCACCACATATGATAGTAAGTTCCGTACTCCTGTTTACACTTCCAACACTTCGGTGACAAATGTGGAAACATTTTTGCCAGTCTTGCCGGGGGTAGGTGCCATCTGTAGAACATTTTGTACATATTTTCTTTGTAGGATGCGGCCATTGTCATTTTGTAATTTTGGTTCCATATTTGATCCCATAAATCTAATTCAATATTGTAGCCAAAATTTTGTGCCCATGTTACCATTACCTCTTTTACTACTTCCTCTTCCAATTTTGCCTTGATAATACAATTATATAATTTTGATATTATTTTATCCTCCGTTTCCTTGTGGCTCTTCTTTATTCCAATTTCTCTGAATGTTTGTTAAAGTTTGAGGCTGTGAAGGGGAGACCATATGTGCGATGGATCTTACAAATTTACGCAAAATAGAAGGATTAGTTCCTTTGCTTTAGAAATTGTACTCCAATTGCTGCAAGCTAAAATTGCACCTGATTCTTCTGTAGACAGATCACTCTCTTGTCTCATATTCAATTTGCAGCCCATCCTAAGGATCTTTGTCATAGATATTCTTATCAAACTAAGTATCTCCAGCTTGTATTTGTCCTTTAGATTTGTCAAGCCTTTGGTAACAGAATAGGAGGTCTTACAAAATCTTCCTTAATCTGATTGACCGAAAGGGGTTAGGTTACAGGAATGTTGGCACCTGGAAACTTTCACTTTAGTCTTCTACTGCCCCAAAGAAAGAATCAACCTATTCTCCAAAGTACCAGAAGGAAAGACAAGAAGCAACCTGGAACCAAGGAGGAATTTCCTAGCAGTGAGAACAATTAACCAGTGGAACGGCTTGTCTTCAGAAGTTGTGGGTGCTCCATTACTGGAGGCTTTTAAGAAGGGATTGGACAGCCATTTGTCCAGAATGCTATAGGTTGCCCTGCTTCATCAGGGGATTCGACTATAGGACCTCCAAGATCCCTTCCAACTCTTTTATTCTGTTATTTGTCAACTAAGTATGAAATATTTTGCTAGAATTAGGCATATTGCCAGCATTTCCTTAATCCTATCAAATAATAGGATAAATCTGTTCCGGCAAACTTTGCTCTTGACAAAGCCATATAGATCTCTGGAGTAATCACTGCATTGTTTTCAAGATCAATTCCTTCTGCACTATAATCTTCCCAAGTGTCAGTATTAGACCAGCTGGCTTCTAGCTCCCCTTGTCCTCCTTTTCAAAGATAGATCTGGGCCATCTTCTGCTCAGTTCATTTTCTCCAGAACTTCTCAAAAGGTAAAACACCTGTATATAAGGATTCAGCAGGTCCAACTGTCCACAAATTCTTTTGCCACTTTGAGAAGTAGTTCCTCTCTCTCTCTCTCTCTCTCTCTCTCTCTCCTTCTCTCTCTCTCTCTCCCTCCCTCCCTCCTCTATCTACTTCTCTCTCCAGACATACATGTTTTTATCTGTCTCAAACTTCATTAGTTTGTTTGACAACACATTGGAAAATAAGAGCTGAAAGAGGAATTCTGTAGCCCCGCCTTTTGCTGGCTGGGGAATTCTGGGAGTTGAAGTCCACAACTGTTAAATTTGCCAAGGTTGAGAAACACTGGTTTAGACAGTGGGATTATGCCACCTTCACTAAACAGAAACTCCCTTCATTTTTTCCCCAGCCTCATCTCCTTCTGAACTTTTGCCTCTCCGATACCTTCCTTATAATTCCTCGTTCCCCTGTCTGGCCTCTTCCTTGGTGATCTGGCCCACTTTCCATTTCCTATATGGAGCCCCCCCTCCCTACTAGTTATTAAAATTTCTGTGCAGACACATGGGAATTCTCCATGGTCTTCTAATTTTTAAAATGCTTTTATTCTGTTTTATACAAGTACTGTTCATATTGAAAATTCAGAAATGCCAATTAAACAAGGAAGGATTCCTAAATAATTGGTTTACGTACATCAAGTTGAATCTGGGGGAAAATATGCAGGGCCGGTTGAGTGCTGATAGAAAGAACTTCCTCAACTAATTGATTAAAGAAATTGTGGTTGCATCTGCAAAACACCCTAAACTTGATGAGTTTTTAATCTGGGTTGGATCCTTTTGTGGTTTAGCATGTTGTGTGGACCAAATCCAGTGTCAGCTTACAGTGCAGTATCTGTCTGCCTGGGTCTATCTATTTTATATAGCCAGCTATCTCCCCCCCAAAGGCGACTCTGGGTGCTGCAGAACAATAAATAACACAGCCAGTAAAAACAGATAAAAATGTAAAAGGCGCAGTAATACATGACATAAAAACAAAAGGATTAAATCTGGGAGAAGCAAGGATAAAAATGCGGCCCTGGAGCCATTGGGACAAATCTATTTTACACACCCAGGCAACAGGTTAATTCCCAATGTTGTGGAAACCCTTTCAGAGAATGCCAGAAGCCCACTTCGGCTGCCCTGAGATAGTTCAATTCATTTCTTGACTTGGCATAAACCAAGTTCTTACTAAAAATGGCCGTAGCCACTTCTATTTCCGACAGGGATTCATTAGAAAAACAATAAGGCTGAGAAGCCTCTTTCCTTGAAGATGCATCTGAGAAGCAAGTTCTTTCTGCTGGATGCTTGTGGCTGCCTGGGGAGGGGGGAGGCATTTCCTTCAGGGTTAATTGCTGTTGCTAACAAGCGGAGAAGGCAGACTGGACAGCTTCAGAGCCCTCCTTTAAAGCACAAAATACTGTATTATCCTTCTCCAAGCTTCTGTGGGGCAGAAACAGAAGGAACAATCTGAAAAGAACCAAATGAAGGACCAAATTCTTCTGTGGTCCATCCTTGATGTCAGAATGTATTTTGTAATTGCTCAGATAAAAACAACAACAACTGGGAATAAACAAAGTCCTCGCTTGAGTTTCTTTTCTTTATTCACTGGGACTCTTGAATGCAGCAGAGGATTAGAACAGGGGTGTCCAACTCAAGGCCCGCGGACCGGATCCGGCCCACGAGGTACTTAGATCTGGCCCGCGGGGCCGCCCTGGAAACAGCGAAGGACCAGCCCCGTGGTGCTTCTGCCAGCGAAAATGGGCTCCCGGGCTCCGTTTTTGGTTGCCATGGCCTCCTGCAACCCTCTGACAGTGAAAACGGAGCTCGGGAGGGCCGCGTGCCAGAAACAGAGCTCGGGAGCCCATTTTCACGACCACTACAGGTGCCCCCGACAGGAGTGATGTCAAGCTGGTCACGCCCCCTGCCCCCCCCCCCCAGGGTCAAACACAACCCTGATGCGGCCCTCAATGAAATTGAGTTTGACACCCCTGGATTAGAAGAAGAAACCAAATTGTTAGAGCCTTTTTATAGTCCTCATACAAAAGGCCTTTTCTCTCTCTTTCCTTTGAAGATGCTTGTTATCAGTGGCAACACAGACCAGACTGGCAAGCATACATCATCTCTTGGAAGCACCAAGGCTGCTCTGAGGATGCCCGGGCAGAAACAAGCTTGGGTGCCCTTTACACAAAGTGGCCGATCAATGAATGAGCCATTTGACCTTTGCAAATGCTGATCAAAAAAAGTCTGATTCCCATTTCCCTCAATCTGTGCTGCAAATTCAGCCTGAAGGATGCAGTACTTTCTCTGGTAGCCAAAAATCAATCAAGCAGGAGAACCTAGACCAGTGATGGCGAACCTTTTTTGGCTCGGGTGCCAAAAGGGTGCGCGCACGAGCGATAGCGTGCGTGTGCGTGCCCCCCCCCAATGCAATGCCCTCCCCCCATGCATACACAAAACCCCTGCGCTACCCCCACGCATGCACACAACCTCCCCGCGCTGCCCCCCATGCATGAGCACAGGACTCACTGAAGCCTCCGGACTTCCAGTAGGCCCATTGGGCTGTTTTTTGCTCTCCCCAGGGTTCAGGAAAGCTTCCTGAAGCCTGGGGGCGGCGAAAAATGGCCCAATGGGCAAACTGGAAGTTTGGAAACGAAACGGAAGTGGAGCTGCCTTACTACTTACTTCAGATAGTTGCAACCAGGCCTCGCACACCTCAACCCATTTCTTCTGCAGCCGGCAAGGCTTTCCTGAAGGCCTCTGTAGCCAATAACAGAGCTCCGGATGGATCCGGAGCTCTGTTATCAGCTGCAGAGGCCTTTCCTAAAGGCCTTTCCTGAAGGCCTCTCAAGATCAAGCTGCGGATTGATCTGGAGCTCTGTTATCAGCTGCAGATGCCTTCAGGAAAGCCTTGCCGTCTGCAGAAGAAATGGGCTGAGATGTGCGAGGCTTGTCTGCAACTGTCCAAAGCCGAAGAACTTCCTGAAGACCTGTGACAGCGAAAAGGAGGCTGGGGGTGACGCACACAAGTGAACTTCCGGTTGGCCCGTTGGCCTGTTTTTCGCCATCCCCAGGCTTCAGGCGGCTTTCCTGAAGCTTGGGGAGAGCAAAAACGACTGAAAGGAAGGTAGAAAATTAGCTGGCCAGCGCGCGCATGCTCACTGGAGCTGACATAGGGCAACGCCTCACGTGCCCTCAGATATGGCTCCATGTGCCACCTGTGGCACGCATGCCATAGGTTTGCCATCACTGACCTAGACCATTTCAGACAGGTGGCTGTCTAGTCTCTTCTTAAAAACCTCCAGTGACGAAGCACCCACAACTTCTGGTGGCAAGCTGTTCCACTGGTTAATTGTCCTCACTGTTAGGAAGTTTCTCCTTAATTCCAGGTTGCTTCTCTCTTGATTAGTTTCCATCCATTGTTTATTGTCCTGACCTCTGGTGCCTTGGAAAATAAGTTGACCCCCTTCTCTTTGTGGCAGCCCCTCAAATACTGGAAGACTGCTATCATGTCACCCCTAATTCTTCTTTTTTCTGAACTAGCCAAACACAGTTCCTGCAAATATTGAGGGATGTGTGACCCAACTAGGCGATATCATCAAGGCTAGTGTGTAGAGGGTTTGTTCCCTCAGAGTGAGGATATAACCTAGTTGGGTAATGAAACATCTGCAAATAACCATCAAGCTCAGAGAACACCCAGGACTCCACAGATCGATTTTTGAAGAGGAACTATTTATTTATTTTATTTATATCCCACCTTTATTATTTTTACAAATAACTCAAAACAGCGAACATATTCAACACATCTTCCTCCTTCTATTTTCCCCACAACAACAATCCTGTGAGGTGAATTGGACTGAGAGAGTGTGACTGGCCCAAAGTCACTCAGCCGGAATTCATGGCAATGGTGGAACTAGAACTCACATTCCCCGCTTTCTAGTCTGGTGTCACTAGATCAGACCGGCTTTTTTTAAGTCCTAAATCAGTGGGCCTCAGCCTTTCTGGCTTTGCAGACCGGAGGGGTGGGATGGGGTGGGGGGAGAGAGGGGATGGTCCCGCGTGAGCAGCAGCTGAGCATGCAAGTGCAACTTTATTTGTGCAAGCAGCAGGCACATGTGCCCCCGCTTACACAAATGGAGCTTTGCACACACACTCACCTGCCACTTTCGCGGCCCAGTTCTGAACGGGCCACGGCCTGGTAGTGGGCTGCGGACCGGGTGTTTGGGATCCCGGTTCTAAATGGTTTGCATCTATTGTATTCTCTGAGGAACTGCCTGTTTCTATGTCATCTACCAAATTCTAGAGCGGATATTTTGGTGAGTGGAGTAGTGTTTAAGCAACTAGTTAGTTTTGGAATAGAGATGAGCAGATGCCACCAGGCAGGACAAACCGCATCGGTGCCCATTGTACAGAATGTTTTTGCTCTAAATTGGCATTCATTGAGATGGGGTGTTAATTAAATAGGACCCAAACATAGCACAATCAAGCAAAATGCTAAAATACCCCATAGTTAATTCGTTAGGGCTTTTGCCTCCATTTTGAGATTTGAGAATGAGAATGTTTTAAATTTATTCTGCAAGGAAATGTTTCAAGCTCACAATCAAAGCACCCATGAAGGGAGATTTGATGCTTCACCTGTTCTTGGCCTTATAAGGGAAACCACAGGACCAGTCCTACTTCTGGGCAGAGTCTGATGCTCAGTACACTGAAACATAGCAGGTGGCTGCCCCTTCCATTTTATTTATGTCTTTATAACCAATTCAGGCATCAATCTTTTAGCTGCCTCTCGAGTCCTCTACTTCCCCATCAGGTAGGATGGGTCACAGTAGGAATCCTGTCCTTCCCTTGCTCAAAGACGTAAGAGAATGGCAAAACACTTTCCATGACCGTGGACTTTGTAAGCGATAGCACGGTTGTCCTAGCAACTTGAATATCCTTTGGGGAGCCAAATGGCCCTTTTTAAATAATGCATGGGACCAGAATCTCTGCTGCATAGCCAAAAGGGCACACCTGCATGCTAAGAAAAGGGAAGATGACATTAACAAGCCGACTCGGTCGTATTTATTTTCTGTGAGGACATATGAGCAATCTTTATCATGAAGTTGAAATGCTCCCAATTCCAAAGAGTTCCCACCTTCACTCGGGTGAATGCCACCAGAGTCAGGAGACTTTATGCAACCTGGCAAAGTAAACTGGAAAGCAATCAAAAGGGAAGCTCCACAGCAGGAGGGTAGTAATGGCAAACTTAGATGAAGAGATTTAAGTAAGGAAGAAAAAGATAGGGGATACTTTGAGCTTAGAAAGCAGGGCCCAGTAGGTAGAACTGGGAGAAACCTAGATGCTTCTTGTCTGGACATTCCATCTCAGGAGCACCTCTTAGAATACACAACATAAAATAACAGAAGGGACCCTGGAGGTCACCTAGTCCAACTCCCTGCACAAGCAGGAGAGTTGACTCTATACCATTTTGGACAAGTGGCTGTCCAGTCTCTTCTTGAAAACGTCCAGTGATGGAGCACCTACAACTTCTGAAGGCAAGCCATTCCACTGGTTAACTGTCCTGTCAAGAAGTTTCTCCTTAGTTCTTGGTTGGTTGTCTCCTTGATTAGTTTCCATCTATTGGTTCTTGTTTTGCCTTCTGGTGATTTGGTAAACAGTTTGCCCCCTTCATCTTTGTATCAGCCCCTCAAATACTGGAATACTGCTATCGTATCACCCCTAGTTCTCTTTTTCTTGATTGCATCAGCCCTACAGGAACATTTATTTTATTTATTTATATGTTGTGAGCCGCCCAGAGTCCCTAGGGAGTTGGGCGGCATACAAATCCATTTAATTAAATTAAAATTAAATTAAATTTATTTATTATTGGTTCTTCTATGCCACCCTACTCCCGAGGGACTCAGGGCAGCGTACAGCAAATTATACAAGAACACTAATAACAAACAACAGTTAAAAACAACAATTAAAAATTACAAAAAGATTAAAAATGTTCGCCATCAGCCATACCGGGCGAGAGCTCAGGTGGAACTAGGCTCACCCCCTGCCTGCAGGAAGAGCCATGTTTTGACGGCTTTTCGGAAGGCCAGCAGGGTGGGGATGGTTCGGGTCTCTGGGGGAAGTTGGGGGAAGTTGGTTCCAGAGCACGGGGCCCCCCCACAGAGAAGGCCCTCCCCCTAGGGCCCGCCAGCCGGCATTGTTTAGCTGACGGGACCTGGAAGAGGCCCACTCTGTGGGACCTAACCGGTCGATGCAACATGTGTTGCATACTTGCAAGCTGGCCAGATGCTGTTGCAGCAGGATTTTTAACTTCAGCCAGCATCTGTTAAGCATTTGGACAAAACTGACACGAACACAGCAGTTTTATTTTACTGACTTGGATTCAGGAGTCAGCCTGTCCTGTGAATCCAGTCAAAAGAATTCCTTCTCTATTGGCCAGAACTTTTGTCACAAACAAAGGAAAGTGTCACTCAACATGGGGAAACATCAGCATGATAGAAGCATGGAGAATTGAGGCAGTCAAAAAGCTGAACATCACTGATGCTTGATTATTGAATAGGGAGCAAAGAATGGAATGGAGTTGCCTAGAAGGTTGCTTGGCTGGCACATATTCTGAAAAGAATTATTCCACTCTGTAAGCTTTTGTTACAGACCGTGCTAGTGTTCCAATTAATTTTTAAAGATTTAAAGCTGCCTCCTCACTTTGTATGTTGGCACTATATAGCTTCCAAAATCTGTTTGGAAATGCTGGATTTTCTTTTATCCCAATATATCTGGAGGGCAAGTTGGGAAAAGCAGCTTAGTTTTACAGGTCACATATAGGTGGGGTTAGTGACAGCAAAATGGCAGGTGCAACCAGATGCATGCAACTCACATTAAAAGGGATGGGCTTTGGAGATCTATCTACTCTATTTCCATCATTGTTGATCCCTCCCTGCTGATCTCGTGGTCTTAGATCATGGGTCCCCAAACTTGGCAACTGTGGACTTCAACTCCCAGAATTGCTGGCTGGAGAATTCTGGGAATTGAAGTCCACAAGTCTTAAAGTTGCCAAGTTTGAAGATCTCTGTCTTAGATGGAAAGTCCTTTTTTGGTGATACATTTATGGACATGACATGACATGAGTCTTTATTGATTAGCCCTTGGGCCATATCAAAGTGCAAAGTTCCAGAAACAAATTATTACTAAAATTTGATAAAAACAATTTAAAATGGAATTTGATAAAATACAATTTAAAATGAAATTGGAATAAAATATGATTTAAAATGAAGTTGGAATAAAATACAGTCTAAAATGAAATTGAACAAAATACAATAATTTAAGATATAAATAAAATATGATAAAATTATATTTCGGTGTCACCCCTGCAATCTACCCCAATCAGTCCCACGTATGCAGATCTCAACCGAACCATTTTGTTTAAATACTGTGCTGTGTTAAATTTTATTTTCAGGTTCTGGCCACCTGTCTCTCACCCCCTTATACAAGCAACAATCAAATAGGATGTGAGCCAGGTCTTCTACCTCTGCCACTTCTTATCTCCTTATCTGCCACTTGTATCTCCTTTTCCGAGACTGGTGGCCAAGGGGGGAGGGAGTTCTAGGGTTTACTAGATCACTGCTTAAAGACAGTTTCTCTACAGGTTCCGTGGAAGCAAAAAAACACTGATAATAATTCTCCCACTCCTCAGCAGATTGGTATGTCAAACTCAAATCTCCGTTCCTTTAGGACACCTGCTACAGAGTGCCAAAATATTACTGAGTTATAACTTCTGGCAGCCAACTCGAGTTCTGACCAGATTGAAATGGCAAAACTTTTTTTTCTTTAATGTTACAATTTTTTAATATTCCCTTCTTGTGTGCAACATCTCAGCTTGTATATGAGCAGTAGGATTCCGCTGGGCAAGCCTCATGCCTTCAATTTCTTTTTCAGTCGCTGGCATTCAGGATCAAACCAATGAGGTCTACCCACTTGGGCTCTTTTTGTAGCAGGTTTAGTTGTGAGGTGTTTCTTCAGGGTGTTACAGAGATTAGAGAATGCGTTGAAGGCTGACAGCCAGTCAGTAGTAGATGACTGGATTGTTCTAGCCCATTTAGCAGCATTCTCTGTTTTAAGGCAATCTAATATTGCCTTAGTATTAACTTTGGCCCAAATTTTGGGCCACCTCTACCTTTTTGGTGAGCCATCTGTCAGCCATGTTATATGGTCTTAAAATCTGAGTGGCCTCACAATGTTACGCTTACAGCTGATGATCGCTATTGTCGCTAAGGTGTACTGTGACCTCCGAAAAGAGGTCGACTTTATTTCTAGACACAGAAAAGAGATCCAGCACACTGCTTGAATTGGCCGAGTGGTATTTATAAGGATACGTGTAATTCTTATCCTTACCTCCCAGAATTTGGAGATTACTCTTAAAAATTAAAGAGACTAGGAGCAGGCCAGCAGCATTACTTTTGCAGTCTCTCGAGAACCACTGAGGATTTATTAATTATTTATTTATTAGTGAGACTTATATACCGCCTCATAGTGCAAGCACTCTCTAAGCAGTTTACACCATTAAGCAATGTATATTTTCATTGCCCCCAACAATCTGGGTCCTCATTTTACCTACCTCGGAAGGCTGAGTCAACCCTGAGCCGGTGAGATTTGAACAGCTGAACTGCTGATCACAGTCAGCTAAAGTAGCCTGCAGTACTGCACTCTAACTGCTGTGCCACCTCGGCTCATTCAAACCTCAGATGGTTATAAAAAAACTCCCCTGGGACTCCCTTCTTCCAGGTGAGCTCATACAAAGAGGGACCCAACCTAGCATTCAAATCAGGGATGAAATCCAGCAGGTTCGGACAGGTTCTGTAGAACCGGTAGCGGAAATTTTGAGTAGTTTGGAGAACCGGCAAATACCACCTCTGGCTGGCCCCAGAATGGGGAGGGAATGGAGATTTTGGAGTATCCTTCCCCTGCCACGCCCACCAAGCCACGCCCACCAAGCCACACCACGCCCACCAAGCCACGCCCACAGAACCAGCAGTAAAAAATGGGATTTCACCACTGCTTCAAATCTCCTAGTAATACCACTATGGACTGAAGGTACAATACAGATACTGTATATCTTCTAGAATAACTTCCAAGCCCATCCAGTATTCAGAGTTATAATACCGGGATGTGTTTGGAGGGATATACACATTTACCAGTATTAACTCGAACTTTTCATATTCAAATTTGACAGCAAGGAAGTACGAATACTTATCTTCATTATACAGTTTCTCCCCGTGCCATTGCAACTCTTGTTTTATAAGAATGCATAGCCCACCAGAGGGTCTCCCTCAGGGGCGGGTTCCTAATTTTTTTACTACCACTCTGTGGGCATGGCTTATTTTGTGGGTGTGGCTTGCCAGCCATGTGACCGGGTGGGCGTGGCTTCTCGGACTGCTGAAGGGAGGGGAACTGAGATAGGTCCTGCCGCCCATCCCTCTCCCCTCAGCAGCTCAAGAAGCCTCAAACGTGCGAAAATGCCTAGGATCATCACCGCGTGTTCGTGGCTTCTCGGACTGCTGAAGGGAGGGGAATGGAGATAGCTCCTGCCGCCTGTTCTTTCAGCGTCTCACGCGCTCCCTCAGCCATCCTGCCCTGCTTGGACTCACTGTGGGGTAGGAAGGCAGCGCATGTGCAGTGCCGGAAGCTCGGCTTCTGGGCATGTGCAGAAGAAAATAAAAAAAATTATTTTTAAAAAAAAAATATGGCGGCGCCCGGGCACCGGCAACCAACCGCACCGGTACTGTGACGTCACCAGCGGGCTGCTACTGGTGCTATAGAGTGGACCGCACTGGTAGGAACCCACCACTGGTCTCCCTTTGTTTTTTGGGCTGGGGAGGCCCATCCTTGAAAGCCTGGCAGTTGTACTGGTTCGTCCGCTTCGGTTAGCCAGGTTTCTTGAAAGGCTATTACATCAAATCTAGGGAGAAAGCACGTTTATGGAAGAGAAATACCTGGGATGAAGATGGTTTTCCATCAGTGCTGCAGCCCTTCCCATCTTCCCCAACTCTGTAGGCAGATGAGCTGTTTAAGGCTCCAGGCCAGGCCATCTTTCTTGAGAATGAACTTGGCCTCTTCATATACAGTACTCTGGCCACCCAGCTGGTATTTCCCACTCCCTGGCCTTAAAATTGAGTGTTTCTGTTTGTTTGTTTGTTTGTTTGTTTGTTTGTTTGTTTGTTTGTTTGTTTGTTTGTTTGTTTGAACTGATCTGTTTTTAGATGCAAGAGCTTGTAGGCAGAGGAACCTTTGATATCAGCAATTCAGGGGAAATGGAGAACAAGAGAGAATGCCAATGATATGGCCCCATTTCTCTGTTTATTGTCTTGTAATTTATACATCAAGTTCTAGATGCAACATCCATCCAAATAACTCATCTCTTTGTTCAGGTGATTTGTATTTTCTAGCATATGCACTAAAGACAAATTCCTTGTGTGTCCAATCACACTTAGCCAATAAAGAATTCTATTTTGTTCTATTCTATTCTAAATCAAATCATGTTCAACAGCTCCAGACAAAGATAGTTCAGTTCTAATTTTGATCAAATTAGGCTGCTTTTATATGTTTTATTGGGAAGCTCTTTTTCTCTCTCTCACTTACTCTGCTAAGCCAATTGAGTAAATTACATAATTACTACATTTCACTAAAAATATGGGTTTATACTAATTGTATTATAGATTCATTTCTTTGGAGGCTTGCCAGGTATGATTACAATCCCCCAGGATGCGAACCACTTGGCTCTTGATTGTACGCCTAACACCGAACTGCAGATGCACAAAAATTAAAACATTTATTATTACTGTTATTTTCAAAACAAAAGGCATGTGTTATTTGGTCTATTAACTAGAAAAACGGGGAAGAGGTATCCGGTTTTTTTTGACTGGAATAAAAATAATCCCTTCCTGGTACTCCTAGTTTTTTAATTAATTGATACATTTTTATTTTGACTTTTAATTGCATTTCAATTATGATTTTATGTTTTTTTCTTATTTGCAGCCCTCTTCTAGAAAAGACACACACACACACACACACACACACACACACACACAATTTGGTGCCTTGACTAGAAGTGTAGATAATTGTTACTTTGCTCACATGACACCAAAACCTCCTGGACATCACATGTGTTTATTTTTGTGTACACACACACACACACACACACACACACACACTTGGTCTTTTAAGAATGCAAATCCTAATTTTCTATGGAACACAGATATATCTGAGTTCCATAGAAAATTAGGATTTGCATTCTTAAAAGGCCGGGTTGAGTCTTGCCAGAACATTAATTTCCAAATATCTTAGCCTACTACTATAATTTCTGCTATGGAGAGGGGCAAGGTGCAATGGCCGAATTAGTTTACCCAAAAGGCAAACCATGAGAATTCACACGCAGTTGTTAAGGTGGGGAGTGGTGGGAGTTTTCCATTAGTGAAGGAAAAGAATCCCAAAGCTGGTCCTGAATTCCTCGACTACAACTGTCTGTGCTCCAGAGCAGCTAACCAGCTTTGGGGAGCTCACAGCCATCTTGATGGCCACTGATGGCCCAAGGGTCTTCCATTAGTCTGGCACTGGCACCATCTTGGTCGCTGCAGCGAGTCCGCAGTGTAACTCTGCCCTGTGAAAAGTCAGTCAGTCTTGAATCTCCTCACAGTTCCTTTTAATGGGTGAGCCTTACTCCACACAATCCCTTTGGCAACTGTGAATACATCCTGCAGAAGTGCAAGGACGTAATTCACTGTGAAGGATTTCTCCCAAATCCTCAACTTTTTTGCATGCAATTCTGAAAGCAACTCTTCTTTCATCAAATTAAATAACAATTCGAGAAACTTCAGGAAAAAAATATCGATTGTGCCGTAATCCAGATAAAAGCTCCAAATTAAAAGACCCGAATTTCACCAGAAGAGCATTTTTGAAGATTTCACTCTGCAGTGACTCATACTGAATATTTCACGAAGTGGAACATTATTTTCAAACAAGCTGTTCTCCAAAATAGATTCAGCACAAATACATTTCTCACAACATTCAAAGCAGACTTCTATAATCAAGGCTGTTCTAGACGCCGCGTGCTGCTCTTGCCATGAATCTCATTCTACAAAGAAGTCAAAAGAGAAACAGAGAAGCTGTAATGAGTGAGCTGAACTAGACACAGCCTGTACAATTTTGAGCATCCTTAACAAATGTAACTTTCTAGCAGTCATTTCAACAGAATAAAATATTCACAAATATTCTCCCTCAGGCTATAAATTAGGCCTTGTGTTCCTGAGGAGAACGTGCAAACAAGAGGCTCAAAGACGGATGTAAACCGGGCCTTCCTAAACACGGATCAGTGATCAGCCCTTCCAATTAGTGGTTTTCCAAAATGCAGGGAATAAAATAAATAGAAACAAAATAATGAAATCTAATTCTTGTGTGACTTAGATCATTTGACACATTTAGATTTTCTATAATAGTAAACCCATATACACATATACATTTTAACTATGGAGCTGTATTGTGGAAAAATCATTTTCCTTTCATTTTGTAATTTTCATTTTCAGTGCCACATGTTCTTTCCTTTTAATTATTTTCATTCTTCTTTTTCAATAGACGTATAATTAATGGAGGCACATTCAGGCAGCTCACATTTGTTTTTCAGATGAATGCACAGACATAGTTTTAATCTCTTGGTAATTAATTTACAAAAAAGGAGAATAGTTAATCCTTCTCTTTGAACACATTAGGCATTTCTTTTCCTCTTGTATTTTCATCCATCATCATTTAGATTGTGTTCTTCATCCAGAAAGATGCTGAAAGAGGCTAGCAGATCACTAAGATAGAAGAGAATATTTATAGCTCAGGGGTGAGTTGTGGAGTCCGGGTGGTGCTTTTCTTGCAGACATTTCATTACCAAGCTAGGTAACATCATCAGCACTAATAAGAGAGTAGGGTTTGTTCTCATTTTATATAGTGGTGGCTTGTCCTGTCAATGTTGGTTGGAGTGAACTTGGTGGGTCCTGATTAGGCTGTTGTTTACTTATTGTTTACTTACTTACAGCTTGTTTGTCTGGCTTGGTAGTTTCTTGATTAGGGTATTGTTTGCTCCCTGAATGTTAGTCTACTGTTAATCTTGGTGTTAATCTAAGGTGACCAGATTTTTTTTTAAAAAATCGGGACACCATTGACAGGGGGGTGGGTTTCTAGGGGAGCCGCCATGAGTTTTGCCCTCTGCGCATGCGCAGAGGGCAAAGAACGCCAATCCTTCAAACAGCTGTCAGCAACCTCTCCCGAGGATATCCCCCCCCCGGCTGCCTTTACACGCCCTCCCTTCTTCCTAGGAGCTTTCGCAGTCCTCGCTGGCCAAAGAGAGGCATCTAGGAAACCCGGCGCAGTCCCGCCGGCTCGGCTTCCTGAAGTGCTCGAATTCCTTCTCCGTGCCCTCTGGCTGGCTGAGCGCGCGGAGGGGGTGGGGAGCGAGGGCGGCGTCGGCGTGGGGGGGAACGGGACGGACGGAGGAGCCTCTGAAGTGGGTGGGGGTGGGTTCGCGCGCGCGGGGGAGTGGGGGGGGAGGTTGGAGCCCGGGCGGAGGGAGGGCGCGCGCTGAGGAGAAAAAAAGTAACTTGTAAGCGTGTGAGCCAGGGAGAAAAGGGGGAGGAGGAGGAAAGTTCCCCGGGTGTCTCCTGCCCGCGCTGCGCCCCGCTTCTGAAGAGCTCTGGGGACAGGACCCGCCCCTCTCTCTCCTTCCTCACCCGTCTTTGCCGGGCTGTTCCTCCGGGTGTGCTAAAGTGCTTGAGTTTTTTCTCTCACACACACACATGCACAACCTTCCAACGACCGGGTCGGACTGGATCTCCCAGCACGACTTCCCAGTCGTTGGAAGGTTGTGCATGTGTGTGTGAGAGAGAAAAAACTCAAGCACTTTAGCACACCCGGAGGAACAGCCCGGTTGCTACGCCGCCTCGCAACTCCCAGCCGTGCCAAGCCCCACAGGCTGCCTTTCCCCCCCCTTCCCTTCCAACGCAGGCACCACCGGAGAGACGGAACCCCCGCAGTGGCGACCCTGGAGGATGGAGAAGGTGGGGGAAGAGCCCCGATGCCCAGCTGCTCGCTGACTCCAATTCCGGGCGAGCGCTCCCGGCTTGCTGCTGTCGCCGCCGCCGCTCACCCTTCAACAGCCAATCAGCGTGGGGCGCCGACAGCAGCGACGTCATCTCTCCGCGCCCGCCTTGCAGAGAGAAAGGCATGGGTGGGTGTTTTAAGGTGACCAGACGTCCCGATTTTGAGAGGGCCTGCTGCTGCTGCTGCTGCCCCTGCGGCTGGGCCCAACCTGGCCGTCCTCGAGTGCCTGCAGGCCGATTTTTGGAAAGAATGCCCTAGTCGTGCATTCTTTTAAAAAATCGGGACTTTTTAGAGGACGGGCGGGACGCGGGACAAAGCATTAAAAAGCGGGTCTGTCCCGCCAAAATTGGGACGTCTGGTCACCTTATGTTAATCTCTTCTCATCTGGATATTGATTGTTGATCACTAAGAATCCAGGTTTTCCTTCAGGTGAAGCCCCTGCTGAGTGAGGGAGAGATCTCAACAGCAGACTGGCCAGCTTCACTGGCCATCTAAACCAAGTTGGATTGCAAACCATGGTTTAGGGCTCAGCATTAGGTGTGCAAGGACAATTCTACTGTATTCAATAAATCATAGATAAGCAAACTGTGACTCAGTGTGTGATCAGATAATGTTCTGAATAAATTTGGAAAAAGCTCCAAGAACTTATCACAGGGAATTTGCAGGATGTAACAACAATGTCATCAAAGCAGTGTCTATTTTTTAATGGACATATTTTCAACTTTGTGGCTGCCATCTTGACTTTTTTGAGCACATCCTGCAGACAGACCTGACTTACCCATAAATTATCTGAAGCGTGGTTCTCATCCCACACCAATTTTCCAAATCCAGCCCAGTACAGTTTGACCATCACTTATTCCAATATCCCAATGGATGGTTGCTCAGAATAACTAGTTTGTGGTGTGCAACAATCGTGTCAGGTTAACAGTTTGACATGGGTGTCTGCAAAGGGGGGGGGAGACATGAGCTGTGAGACTGTCAAAGGACAACACATGTGTGACAATACCATCATACAATGTATATACTTGCTCCAGATGTCAAAAAGCAAAAATATAATGGCTACAATAATTAGTATTTGTAAAGTCACCACTGAGGTCATCATTTTGGCATCAATGTTGTTTGTGTTGTGGATACTGCTGCAACTTGGATACAGAAGAATAAAATATAGCAATTGGTCAGAGTAGCGTGAGATACACTAAGCATCTATCCTGCTTCATCACCTAGCCCCCCCCCCGGGGTTAATTTGGTGCCACAGTGTTTGTTTTGTGATTACATGGACAGCAGCTACCCATCTTGACCTGATTCTGGTAGGAATTCATAGGTTTTCCAAAGTCTTTTCAGTAAATCTCTTTCGTCTGTTGTCTTCTCTGTTGCCTTTCTTTCCTTCTGAATCTATTAATCTTGCAAAGGATAGTTGTTGTTTTCTTAACCCATTACCTGCTCAAATCACATGCTGAAAAAATGTGAGTTGCTGGTTATCACCTCAAAAGAGCAGCCTTTATGAAGCTCTCCAGTTTTTGCCATCTATGGTACCCTTAGAAACCACCTCGTAAGACTCGTAAGAAATGCTTCTTTCTTTGACTCGTTCTCATTTCCTAGGCCAGTGATGGCGAACCTTTTTTTCCTCGGGTGCCGAAATAGTGTGTGCGCGCGCTATCACACATACATGTGTGCCCACACCCATAATTCAAAGCCCCCCACTCGCCCCACCCCCCTGCACATGCGTGCGTGACCCCCCCACTCCCCCATTTCAAGACTTCCAGTGGGCCCGGTAGGCCCATTTTTCACCCTCCCCAGGCTCCAGAGGCTTTCCTGGAGCTTGGGGAGGGCAAAAACGCTCCCCCCTGCCACCCCGGAGGCCCTCCGGAGGCCGAAATCGCCCTCCCAGAGCCTCTGCGTGAGCCAAAAATCAGCTGGCGGGCATGCACATGCGCGCTGGAGCTGAGCTAGGGCAACGGCTCACGTGCCGGCAGATATGGCTCTGCGTGCCACCTGTGGCACCCGTGCCATAGGTTCGCCATCACTGTCCTAGGCATACAAGACCAGTGCAGATTTCAAAGAATTGAATGTATGAACCACTCAAATATATGGAAATGGAATGTATGCAAAGGATTGGCATCTCTGATCATGGAAATGGGTAGAAATGCCGAATCTTATTTACTTTCATACAATATGTGGTATCAAACATTGTGATCTAAGAAGAGGTCACATAACTTTGGTTTTCTCAGTTGTTACTAGCTAGCCCTAGATTCTCAGAATCAGGCTCAAAAGATTACTATGTGGACAATAAGGACAGATTCCTTATTATCTGTCCTTATATTTCTATGTTTAGGAGTCAGGCTGTTTGCATACCTGCGCACACTCACTGGAATTAAAATAGCCAGGAGAAATATCAACAATCTCCAATATGCAGATGATACCATTCAAATGGCAGAAAGTGAAGAGGAACTAAATATACCAGTATATTGGAGCCTCTTGATGAAGGTAAAAGAGGAGAATGCAAAAGTTGGCTTGAAATTCAACATTAAAAAACCTAAGATCATGGTATCTAATCCCATCACTTCCTGGCAAATCGAAGGGGAAGAAATAGAAGGAGTGACAAATTTTATTTTCTTAGGCTCCAAGATCACTGCAGATGGCGACTGCAGCCATGAAATTAAAAGATGCTTGCTCCTTGGGAGGAAAGCTATGGCAAACCTAGACAGCATATTAAAAAGCAGAGACATCACCTTGCCAACCAAGTCCGTAGAGTCAAAGCTACGGTTTTCCCAGTAGCAATGCGTGGCTGTGAGAGTTGGGACTATAAGGAAGGCTGAGTGCTGAAGAACTGCTTCTTTCAGATTGAGGTATTGGACTGCAAGGAAATCAAATCAGTCAACCCTAAAGGAAATCAACCATGACTGTTCTTTGGGAGATCCTGAAGCTGAAGCTCAAATACTTTGGCCACAAATGAGAAGAGAGGAAAAGATCCCAATGTTGGGAAAGACAGAAGGCAAAAAGGAGAAGGGGACAGCAGAGGAGGAGATGGTTAGAGAGTATCATGGATGCAGTGGGCAAGAGTTTAGACAGACCCAGCGAGACTGTGGGGCACAGGGGGGCCTGGCGTGCTGTGGTCCATAGGGTCATGGAGACTCAGACACAACTTAGCAACTGAACAACAACAACCTCACTCACTATCCAAATCCGTCTGATGCAGGGGCGGGTCCCTAATTTTTTTTACTACCACTCTGTGGGCGTGGCTTATTTTGTGTGTGTGGCTTGCCAGCCATGTGACCAGGTGGGTGTGGGCTTCGGGAGCTTGGCAGCGGCCGGAGAAGCGGGGGGGCATTGCCCACCCACAATGCAGCCCCCCACAGCAGGAGCAGCAAGACCGTGGCAGCGGTTCTTCTAGGAGGCTCCATCCGGCCTGAATGCTTCTCCCCATTCGATGATCCTAGGCTCCTGCCGCCCGTTCCCCCTCCCCTCAGCAGCTCGAGAAGCCTCGAACGTGCGAAAATGCCTGGGATCATCACCGCGCGTTCGTGGCTTCTTGGACTGCTGAAGGGAGGGGAACGGAGATAGCTCCTGCCGCCCGTTCTTTCAGTGTCTCACGCGCTCCCTCAGCCATCCTCCCCTGCTTGGACTCACTGTGGGGTAGGAAGGCAGCGCATGCGCAGTGCCGGAAGCTCGGCTTCTGGGCATGCGCAGAAGAAAATTTTAAAAAAATTAAAGAATTTTTTTTAAAAAAAAGGCGGCACCCAGGCACCGGCAACTGACCGCACCGGTACTGTGACGTCACCAGCGGGCCACTGGCGGTGCTATAGAGTGGACCGCACTGGTAGGAACCCACCACTGGTCTGATGGGAATTTGTATGTTGAGTCCTGGTACGAAGAGGCTTCAGACAGGCTTATAACAAACAGCTCTAGTTCAGTAAGTAGTTCAGTAAGATCCAGCAAAGAGCCAGGCTGACAGCTCTCCCTTTTATACAGAGCTGTCAGATGGCTCAACCAATCAGCAATCTCCCTTTTCCCACTTGAATAGCGGGCCTTGGAGTAAACAGTATGTTCTTAATACATAACATTTTATATTAGAGCTGTAGTATCACATGAAATATAAATATAATGAGATTTATGAAATTGTTTCAGGAGATTGTTTCTTGACGTATATGAAATGTGGAAGGATACTGAAACACCCCCCACCCCAAAAGTGTAAATACAGAATAATTACATTTAACATTTTCAGGGTTAACATGGGAGAGACGGAGAAGGAATGTATTTGCAGAACATAGACGATGAAAGAAAATGTTTAGCTTCATCTAATCAGGGAGTTTAATCTTTTAAAGTGCTTAGATTCTTTTAGATAATTTCTGAGCACAACTTCATGTTCACCATTTAAGAGCAAGGAGAAATGCTATAAAAGATCAGAGAACCAGAATAAACTTTCATCCATTTAGTAATTGAGGATGAAATAAAGAAGAGATTATGGTATCATTTTCAAAGGGAAGAAAAATCTAAAGAGTTGGGGCATTTTTTGGGTAATAAGAATAATACTATCAAAAAGAAAATGGATTTTTTTTGTTACAGGATTGTGAACAAAGAGGAGTACAAGTTTATTTATATAATATATAGGCTTACTTATAATGCTTGTACCTAAACACGTACATAAGTTGGATTACTTGTTTATAGATTCTCTCCTAATGAGGTTACACATTTGGAAAGCAGTTATTTTGTAGAAAAAAATGTTTTCGTTCTCTAACAACACAAGCTAAGGCGTCTTAATGCAAATCAGAGAGGTTTCTTAAGAGTGTTATCAAGTTTTGGGCTTCAGAAATTGATACTGTGGAACTGTTTGATTCTCATGTAAGTTCCTACATATTTATAAACTCATTTGGATCCAAAAATGCTTGTTCTCTATTACCTTCTTCTAGTCTTTAGAACCTTGTGCAATTTTGTTGATGGAACAATCTCTACACCAGTGTTTCCCAACCTTGGCAACTTGAAGATGTTTGGACTTCAACTCCCAGAATTCCCCAGCCAGCTTTGCTGGCTGGGGAATTCTGGGAGTTGAAGTCCAAACATCTTCAAGTTGCCAAGGTTGGGAAACACTGCTCTACACCAACTGAAACAAAATGCTCCCTTTTGCTTGCGCTATTTCATGGAGCCTGTTTCATGGAGCTCCTGTCATAGCTGAGGGAAGGGAGGAGTAGAGTCATTCGCACATTTTTCCTAGGGCAGAGCAGGGAGCAAATGCCTCTTGAAACTCCCCTTCAATTGTATGGGCAGAGAGTCAGGACAGAGAAATTCTCTGCAGGAGAAATTCACCCAACCTTTCTTGGGATCTGGAATGGTGACTTTTTGGAAGACTGTGAAGGAAGCAGCCTACCAGATCTAAAGGGAAGAGTGTTCTACCCAGAAGAATTTCACCTTTTTCAGAAACATTGTAAGAGAGCTTTCTTTCACTTTCACTTCACCTTCCACAAAGCACCCATTTAAATCAGGGCTCTCCAACCTTGGCAACTTTAAGACTTGTGGACTTCAACTCCCAGAGTTCCTCAACCAGCTTCACTGTAACTTTGTTGCTTGTATACTTACAATTTATATTGATTGTTTCCTAGTATGATTTGATTGCTTATTTGTACCCTATGACTATCATTAAGTGTTGTACCTTATGATTCTTGATGAATGTATCTTGTCTTTTTATGTACACTGAGAGCATATGCACCAAAGACAAATTCCTTGTGTGTCCAATCAGACTTGGCCAATAAAGAATTCTATTCTATTCTATTCTATTCTATTCTATTCTATTCTATTCTATTCTATTCTATTCTATTCTATTCTATTCTATTCTATTCTATTCTATTCCATTATTCTATTCTATTCTATTCTATTCTAATCTATTCTATTCCATTATTCTATTCTATTCTATATTCTATTCTATTCTATATTCTATTCTATTCTATCCTATCCTATCTCATTTCTACATTCTATTCTATTCTATATTCCATTATTCTATTTATTCTATTCTATTCTTCATTCCATTATTCTATTTTATTCTATTTTATTCTATTCTATTCTTCATTCCATTATTCTATTCTTCTATTCTATTCTATTCTATTCTATTCTATTCTATTCTATTCATGACTCTTATAAACCAACCAGTTCAATTCCGTATTCTAGCCTGCAGACACAACCAGAGGAGCTGCTCTGGTCAGGATCTGGTTAAACTTTTTCTCTTGCTGCCTCTTTGGCTGCAGCCCCTTTGCTCTCCCCTTTGGGAGGGAAATCAGAAATTGGAACAATTTGAGCAGCTTAAAAAAAACTTTCTAAGCTATTGATTTGACAATGCTTTCCAAATATTTTTGGATTGCTTCAGCCCCACTTGGCATTCACAGCAACTTGTTCTAAATTGCTAGAGATAAACCGTCTGCTATCTGTCAATTTATTTGAAGAAAAAAAAAAGAATTAATAGACTTCCTGCTTTTCAAAGTAAGAGGATCAAGCTTGAACCTACTCTGGCAAAAAAAAAAAAGTAAAAAAAAAGTTTTAAAAAAGGTCCGGTCAAGTTCTGAGGCTCCAGAAGGGTCCATTCCCCCAGAACCAGGTGTGTCATAAGGCAAAAGGAAGAAGGAAAGGTGGAAAGGGAGGAAATGAATTTTGGTGATGGGGATCAGATTTAATCTAGTTCAAATCATTGATTCCACTTGGATGTGAATTCAATTTGATGATTTAAACTGATTCAGAAAATTGTGCCCACTGGATTTAATCCAATCTTCCAAATCAGTTTGGAAAAGGCTTGCAGTCCAGTCCAACAATCCAATCACATGGAATCTGGGAACCGACTATTTGCACAGCCTTAGATGAAAATGTTTAGATCTTCGGCTCAGCTCCAGCAACGGCTTTGCGTTTCAGTTCGCTGAGACCACGGTGGCTTTACAGACAAACCAGAATTGTAGAGCTGTGGAAGAAATGAGTATCTTTGATTACTTCCAGGAATTTCAAAGGCTTTGTGTTGATGCTAAAATATGCAGCCACCCAAGAGAAGAACCATCTTCTTAGTTCTCTGCAAATGCTTATCTCCCCTCACCTTTTAAAAAAAAGTTTTTTAATTTTTTTATTTATTTTTTTCAACTTTAAGCATCATAATATCATAACACAGATCTACACCTATTCACATCTATTATTTTTGCTCATACAAAACTTATACAATATTTCCACATATTTACAATCTTACATCTTCTTCTTCATCCAACCTTATTTCATAGTCCTTTGTCTTTCCTGACCCATTCGTGCCCCCGCTTTTTTAAGCAGGGAGAGAAAAACAAGCCGGTAGTTTATCCTGGGGAAAGCCAGAGGCAAATCTCTCCTTTACCGGTATTATTTAATTTTATAAAATACTGGGTTCTAGAAAATATTCTATCATTCTGTGCCAGGACAAAGGAAGAGAACAAATTAGAAACAGCACAAGGAAAGAATTTTTTTTTTACAAAAATTAGTCCTGCAACAGAAACATCTCCTACCTTGTCACGACGTGAATATTGTCAGTTGTGAGTCTATGCAGGGTGATGCATCCCTATTCTAATATTATGGTACTTCCCAATACAAGCAGAATACGTGATATGATGTTTCTGCGCATGTCTACATTCCTATCCACCATTAATCACTTCTGATGTGCCTTCCGAACAGGAAAGTAGTGTTAAGTAGCAAAGATGTAGTTTATTAAGGATTTATTGTTTTTATATTGTTTTGTACCGAAATAAATATTTTCTATTAGACGTTTAATCTCGGTTTTATTTCTAAGTATTTGAATTCAACGTTCGGCCACAATTGAGCCCAAAATTTCTGTTGCTAAGTGGGGATGTATCACCCGAGTGGTTCTGGCTGTGATTTTTTTTTACCTTGATCCAGTTGTGAGAGCTAGGATAGAGGGAAGAATGTTTATTTTGTTAGGTGTATTCCAAGGTCCCTTCCAACTCTGTTAATCTGTATTCAGTTATATATCCAGTTAAATCCAGTTCTTCTGTCAACTAAGGAAGTAAACAGCATCCCCTCCCTATTTTCTGTATGTAACTCTATTTAATCAAGTTGAGTGTCAACGATCAGCTCAAAGTTACTCAAAGAGTTTTTATCCCTGGTAACAGAAACTCTGAATCTGAATCCACTACTTTAACCACTACACAACCTTGAC
This sequence comes from Diadophis punctatus similis, assembly GCA_023053685.1. Lineage (NCBI taxonomy): Eukaryota > Metazoa > Chordata > Lepidosauria > Squamata > Dipsadidae > Diadophis > Diadophis punctatus. The sequence goes on along the minus strand of JALIGW010000015.1, from coordinate 18,246,356 downwards.
TCCCTTAAAGGAAGCAATGCCTATAGACCTAAAAGAATAGAATAACCTGAACTGATTTCCCCAGTTTCAACCCACTAATTTGGCACTGACCCTTTTGCAATGGGAACTCTCCAATATCTATTTTAGCTCCAAGTACTGCTGAGTAAATATATTGTCCTGGCTCTTCTTCTACCACTTCCATTCAATTTTCAAGAGACTTTACTTTTTTCAGTTCCTTTCACAGGAGAAGTTTCTTGCAGAGGAGTGGCATTTCTGCACTTCTTCAGCCACAATGTGGCCAAGGGTCTGTGTGAAGGCCCCGTCTTCCATTGTATCTTTCCAGGGATCTGCATCCTCACTGGCTTCCCAAAATTCCTTTGAACTCCAAGGGAAGATCTCAGGTCAGATCTCCTCCCTGGTCTTCTGGCGAGGATCACGCCAGCTCATCTGTAGCTTCAAAGGATAGAAATAAGGAAGACCACCGCTCTGCCAGTCTGTCTTGGATTCTCCTGCATTGGCCGGGCTGCCATTGAATCAAAGGCTCTTCATCTTGGTGTGAGACCAAAAGGTAACCTCCTCCTGGGCAGGGCTATTCAGGCATTGTTGTTGTCAGCCATCCCAACTTGGTCAGTTAGGAAAGAAAGACTCTGGAAGCCATTGTTAAGGAAAGTACACTTTACAAAGGCCAAGTGGTTACAGGGTAGCAAAACCGGATCTGAACTTTCGTGCCCAAAGCATCCGGTTAACTCTTCCCTTCTGTCCACCTTTCCCCTGGTTATCTCCAACTTGTCCAATTTATTTATTTTATTTTATTTTATTTTGTTATTCTTATATGCCGCCCAACTCCCGAAGGACTCAGGGCGGCGTACAACATGGAGAAATACAAGAATAATCTGATAGTTCTGAGCAATGAACCCAATTCAATCAGGACTCGGAAGCTGCAAACAGGCTTGAAAGACCTTTTATTGAGTACATTGTATCGGCACTTAGAAAGTTGAAGCTAGCTCTGAGTATTTCCCGCGCTTCAGAGTAATAAAAATAATAGAAACTTCCCACCCCTCTCAGGTGTCCTGGGTCACATTAACCAATCAATCCAGTAGTAGCTTCCCCCTCGGTCTCAGCAGATGTTTGTTGCCGTGACCTTGGTTCTCACGCTGCTTCTGGTTGATGTTTTGTCTAGCAGATTAGGGCACCACATTCTGGTCCATTCTAACTCCCCCCTCCCCTCAATGAGTGGCAACTAAGAAATGAAGCAAAAGTAAACATGCTTCCGCTGAAGTCGTTTCAAAGTTGACAATTACATTAAAAAAATTGTTTTGGTAACAGTCCCTGGCTTGGAGAATGTTGCATTCCATAGCGTGACCTTGGAACGGCTGGTGGCACTCACGGGACTTCATGAAGAGTAGTTCCGATTCCTCTTATCCCACCTTCTCCTCTACCTCCCCGCAGCTCCCTCCCCCTATCACATATGGTAGACTGGCATCTGGCGAAGCATGGCTGGTGCAGCAGGATGGCAGTCCTGACAGATGTCCTCCTGATGCAAAAGCAGATTTACAAGTGTGCCTGCCCTTTGCAGCCGAGGTGGCACAGTGGTTAAAGTGCAGCATTGCAGGCTACTTCAGCTGACTGCTAGTTCAGCAGTTCAGCTGTTCAAATCTCAATGGCTCAAGATTGACTCAGCCTTCCATCCTTCCGAGGTGGGTAAAATGAGGACCCGGATTGTTGGGGGCAATATGCTGAACTCTGTAAACCGCTTAGAGAGGGCTGTAAAGCACTATGAAGCGGTATATAAGTCTAAGTGCTATTGCTATTGCTATTGTTTCCCCCAAATATATAGGGCTCCTGCTTTACATGCTGGATGCCAGAAAGATGTAGATCAGTGATAGCACAAAACTCCCACTTCCCCACTGCAAAGAACAACCCAGGATCCAAAGGGGAATCTGTTGAGGAGGTCACCCAAAAATATATCCACTTCCTTAAAATATATTGGGGCTCCATTGTAAGGCTAAAGGGGAATAATTTCAGAATAAATATGATGTATGCAATATAACTGATAGAGGTTCATATTTCTTTGTTTATGGTCTGTTGGCAAATAAAATAGAATCTTTCCTTTTTGCTTTCCCCTACTGGAAAAAAAAGAAATGAAAAGGGAACGAAAACAATGTAAGTGCCAAATTCTTCCCCCACTCCCACAAAGAGTTATCTCTGCAATAACAGGGATCAACTTTTCTGCCATACTGACCCCAACATGGAGCCCTTCCCTTGGGAGGAAACTGATGAAGCTTTGCAGGTTTCACTTCTGCTCTTAATCTTGGGTTATGAACTAAGCAAAAAGACCAGGAATGTGCAGAGAGATACTCACAAACTGTCTTCTCAGCCCAAGGGCTACTGTTTCATGGAAAACTTTGCACAAAGTCAAAGTGCAAAGTCAGTCAGGAAAATGTTCTGGGTGAACATCACATGCCAGGAGTGCAAGGGTGAATTCCAGCAGCTTCTGGACAACTGGTAGCGGAAATTTTGAGTAGTTCGGAGAACCAGCAAATATCACCTCTGGCTGGCCCCAAAGTGGGGTGGGAATGGAGATTTTGCAATATCCTTCCCCCAGGAGTGGGGAGAGAATGGAGATTTTGCTGAATCCTTCCCCTGCCACTCCCACCAAGCCACGCCACACCATGCCCACCAAGCCACGCCCACAGAACCAGTAGTAAAAAAAATTGGATTTCACCACTGCAGGAGTGTCTGTAAAGAAGAGGTTAAAAAGTCAAGATGGCAGTCACAGTCATGTGATTATGCTGCCAACTCTGAAACGAACCTAGCCGAAGCCTAGCTGAAGCCATCTTTTGCTGCCTCATGGTTGCCATGAACTCTGAGAGGGGGAAGGGAGGGGAATGTAGATAGACTGGCTACCAGTCAAAACAAAAAGTTTTCTTGTGGGAACCAAGGTCATCCCAAGAGGTGGCAGTTGAAGGAGGAGAGGAGTGACCAAGCAGCCTGCCAGCTACTTTCATTGGACAATGTGACCGGGGACATAGGGGGAAGGAATTATTTGCTCTTTTAATTAGAGGAAAAACTTCAGGAACTTTTAGAGTTGGTTTTCACTAACTGTGCCGATATGGTGTGTCCAATAAACATGTTCTTTGAGGAATCTACCTGCCTTGGAGTTTTGCTTTTGGCGGATGCGTTACTCGGAACGCTGACATATATAGCCTCACTCTTTGGTTATGCTGAAACCAATATGGATGATGGCTGCACCCAAGATGCTAAGATGCTGAATTACCACAACATGTTAAACCCCCAAAGTCCCCAAGCCCCATGTTGTCCTAGTTTTATGTGTTGGATGTGTGCAGCCTGCGACTGATGACAGCATCACACCAGATTGTATTATGGCTCGTTTCAAGTTTATTCTCCATGCGTTTCGATTTGGGGATAATATTAGATTCGGAGTGGCACGACTTAAGTCACCAGTCTCTGACTAATGGACCTTCAGCTGGACGAAAATAGCTCTCTTAGATCACACCAAGCACCCTTTCTGATTATGCAAAAATCAGTGTATCAGTTTCCTTTTTAAGCACACTTACACTCCTCCATTTGTCACAGGAAGAGCAGCTGAGCAATGCTGCAGACAATCTGCTCCCCATCTCCATCTCAGGCCTGCACCAGGATTTGGTTGGGAGGCAGGGAAGAGACAGAATGGGCAGAATAGTGTTGCCAAGGGGCAACCTAGCAAGCACATGGAAAGGGGGAGGATTTTTTTTTAAAAAAAACTGAAGTTATTTTAGTGCTTTCACAGGAACAATACCTGCTTTAAGTCTAGGACAGTGATGACGAACCTTTTTTTCCTCGGGTGCCGAAAGCGCAAGCGCGCACGTTATCATGAGCATTCGAGTGCCCACACCCATAATTCAATGTCCCCTGCCCCTGTGCATGACCCCACCTCCCCCCATTTCCTGACTTCCAGTGGGCCTGGTAGGCCCGTTTTTCACCCTCCCCAGGCTCCAGAGGCCTTCTTGGAGCCCAGGGAGGGCAAAAACAGCTTTCCCCCCCGGAGGCCCTCCAGAGGCTAGAAACGACCCATTTCCCGACTTCCGGTGGGCCTGGTAGGCCTGTTTTTCATCCTCCCCAGGCTCCAAAGGCTTCCCTGGAGCCTGGGGAGGACAAAAATGTCCTCCCCTACCCCTCGGAGGCCGAAAATGCCCTCCCAGAGCCTCCGCGCAAGCCAAAAATCAGATGGCCGGCGTGCACATGTGCACTGGAGCTGAGCTAGGTCAACGGCTCGCATGCTGGCAGATATGGCTCCATGTGCCACCTGTGGCATGCGTGCCATAGGTTCACCATCACTTGTCTAGGACCTTCAGGCTCCCACCTTTGGCCGCACCTCCTTCTCCTCCCGCCTCTGCCCATTTACAGCTAGCTTTCCTCCTCCGCTGGTCCTCCCCCAGCCATTCGTCCTGGCCAATGGCCCTCCGGCCCTCCACTCCGCGCCCTTCAGCCTGGCCCATTAGCTGAGACACCGTTTGTCCCAGGCCTTTGGCTGCACAGGACAGTTAGCCGCCAGCTGCTTCACATTCAGGAAATGCAATGAGTTAGAGTCTTTTTCTGAACAGGGTGCCTCGAAATGCCAAGCAAATCCAAAGTAAGGTGGGTTATTTTGACACCAAAGGCCAATTGTCTTCATCTCTTTCATATGCATGTATAACTCACCCATCTTGCATTAAAATACTAGAAAGTACATTCAGTTAATCCTTCGCTTTTCACAAGACTGAAAACCAACCCCAGGTGGGCTCCTGCCTCCCTTTGTCTCATGGTATGGCAGGCTCAGAAGAGGAACTGAATGTTTTTCATCCTCAGTCTAATAACCATTTAATATTGCATGACACATTTTTATCCATCCAGTCCATAAATCCCATTTATGTATCAAACATATATGACCAAAAATGACTTTCAGTTTGCAAAAGGAAAGCTAGGTTTGTGTTGCTAGCACATTTCTAAAAATCCCAACCAGACTAGAGAAAAGTTTCAGATAATTTAGGAGCCGTGGTGGCGCAGTGGTTAAAATGCAGTAGAGCAGGCTAATTCTGCCAACTGCAAGCTAGGAGTTTGATTCTGACCGGCTCAAGGCTTCTTCCACCCTTCCAAGGTTGGTAAAATGAGGGCCCAATATGCTGACTTTGTAAACCACTTAGAGAGGGCTGTAAAGCCCTGTGAAGCAGTATATAAGTCTAAGTGATATTGCTATTGCTAATGACTGGACACTCCTAACTAAAAACTGACTACCACTTTTGTGAATGAATGAATGGGCTGCAGGATTGCCTTCAACCTCCATTTTTACAGAGGCCACTGGATTATATCATGGTCGTGGGAGGGCCCATCAACCAATGGCAATAGCATAGTTGCTCCCTGGTTTCCACCGGAAAACAAAAGAAATAATAGACATTTAAGGCTGCCTTTCCTCAACATACACCCAGTGCTTCATAGAGCCATTTATCCAACTTCCTGAGTTCGCACAACACACTGAATCATAAAATAAAAACACTGGCTGGGTCTGTATACATTCTAGAGTAAAGAACTTTGGCATTTTCTGGCTCAATGAACCAAATTATAGAGCCCAGTAACCCAGAAAGCTTTGACACTATTCACTTATGTTATATAATGGTGCCACTGCCTATGCATTACCCACTGCTGCCAAAGGGTACATTAAAGAGCAAGAGGGGCACAGAACTGGTAGCCAAACTGTTTACCAGAACTGCAGTACGGGCGGTCAGGCAGCCTGGAGAGGAGTGGCAGAGAACAGACGAGGATGTACCAAGAACATCCTGTAGAGCACTGTTTCTAGCTTGACAACTTTAAGATATGTGGATGGCTAGGGAATTCTGGGAATTGAAGTCCAGACATCTTAAAACTGCCACGGATGAGAAATACAGCCTGGAGGGGAGGAAGGGAGGGAGGGAGGGAGAAAGACAATAACTCTGAGACAGAGAAGTAACCCTAGCAAGACACCTATATTTACAAGTAGAAAACATCCTTCTAAATTAAATAACACAACTCTAAGGTTATGATTGTCTGCAGAATTCAGAACAACACTTGTTTCTAGAGTTATACACATTTCTCATTGGGTAAGCATGGATTAGGCCAAAGAATCATTCTGAGAGAAAAGCAACTTGGAATTAAGGAGAAATTTCCTAACTGTGAGGACAATTAACCAGTGGAATGGCTTGCCACTAGAGATCATGGGTGCTCCATCACTGGAGGTTTTTAAAAAGAGACTAGACAGTCACTTATCTGAAATTGTTTAGGTTCTCCTCCTGATTTTTTATTTTTTATTGGGATTTCTTTATTTTTTCTTCTTCTGAGCATGCACAGAAGCCGAGTTTCCGGCACTATGCATGCGTTGCCATTTTGTTTTGGGCAGGGTTTTTTTAAAAAAAATTCGGGGGTTTTTGTACTGCACAAAAACTTCTTCTGGGCCAGGAGCAGAAGCCATCTGCCCTCTGCCTGGGTCGTTTGGAGAAGGGAAGGAAAGTGTTTTCAGGAGGCAGCCATATAGAAGTAAGAAAATGAACCATGGCTGCCATGGGGGGGGGGGAGAAATGGGGAAGGGGCGGCAGCAGCTCTCTCCATTCCCTCCCACCTTGGCAGTACCATGCACCAGCCACGTAAGGTAAGACTGGCTGGCAGTGAGGTTGGGAGCCAGGTAGGGGTGAAATGCTTCTGGTTCAGGTGTGCCTGCCGGTGGTCGGAAAGCCAGTAGGAACGGCGGTGCGAGGCTCTGCCCGGAAGCTGCCATTTGGGTTCTTTTACCCTCTGCGCATGGCTAGATGTCTCCTCCTCCACTCTTTGGATGCCCATGATGGGCGGGAGGGGTGGCAGCGCCGGCATGTCCTCGCTGCAGACGGCCAAGGGTTCCTTGGTGCCCCTGAAGGCACCGGGAGGGGTTGCTCTTTCCACCGGACCAGGCATGACGGAAGCTGCCCTCTGCCTCGGGTCCCGCTCCCTGCATGCAGCCCATGACAGGGGACGCGCCATTGCCAGGCCAGTCCGTCTGCCATACCAGAGCACTTTCTTCCTTCTCCTGCCGCCGAGAGAAAGAAAGAGGAAGAAAGAAAGAAAGAAAGAAAGAAAGAAAGAAAGAAAGAAAGAAAGAAAGAAAGAAAGAAAGAAAGAAAGAAAGAAAGAAAGAAAGAAAGAAAGAAAGAAAGAAAGAAAAAAAAAAGAAGGGAAAGGAAAGGAAAGGAAAGGAAAGGAAAGGAAAGGAAAGGAAAGGAAAGGAAAGAAGGAAAAAAAGGAAAGGGAAAAAGGAAAGGAAAGGAAAGAAGAAGGAGGAAAGGAAAGGGGAAAGGAAAGTAGGAAAGGAAAGTAGGAAAGGAAAGAAGGAAAAAAAGGAAAGGGAAAAAGGAAAGGAAAGGAAAGAAGAAGGAGGAAAGGAAAGGGGAAAGGAAAGTAGGAAAGGAAAGTAGGAAAGGAAAGAAGGAAAGGGGGAGGGGAGGGAGGGGAGGAAAGAAGGGAAGGGAGGAGAGGGGAGGAAATGGAAGGAAAGGAATGGAACAGGGGAAAAGAAAGGAAAGGAAAGGAAAGAAGGAAAGGAAAGGAAAGGGGGAGGGGAGGGACTACAGCTACAGCTCTGGAATATGGGACTGACTTTCCCACCAACATCAGCAAGCCACTGTCAGTCTACCCATCTTCATTTTCCTTCACCAAGCTTCTTGAGAGAAGGAACACAAAAGAGGTTTCCAGGCTGTGTGCCTGGACCAGGCACTTTCTCTCGGGTCTCGCAGAAGCAGACAGGTAGGCCTGAAAGGCAGCTGAGCTCCCCCCCCACCAGTGGTTCACGGGATTTAAAATTATGAATTTGGTGGTCCCTGAGGTCCAAAGGGTTGGAGACCCCTGATTTATCACACTCTTGGGCAAAGCATGTGAGCCATTTCCTCCTTTCAGTGGTCCATGAAAGTACATCTATAGTATGTAGATAATAAAGGTGAAAAAAGGTGAACAACATTTTTACAGAACTATAGATACCTTGAGGCTGGGTGTGACAAGGAATGGCTGGGAGGGGAGAGGCCAGGCGAGGCACCCCTTGACGTGAGTGACATTGAGTTGGCCACACCCACCCAGTCACATGACCGGCAAGCCACTCCCACCTGATCACATGACCGTCAAGTCACTCCCACCCGGTCACATGGCCGTCAAGCCACTCCCACCCGGTCACATGACCGTCAAGCCATCCCACCACACAGTCACATGGCCGGGAAGCCACTCCCATTCGGTCACATGACCAGCAAGCCACACCCACAAAATAAGCCACACCCACAGGCGGCAGTAAAAAAATTTAGAACCCACGCCTGTCTGGGATAGGCCCCATCTGTTCCCCCCCTCACTCAGCTCAGGCCCCGAAGACAGCTGCCTCTCCACCTGGGGGAGGACGGAAGGCCCCGGCTCTGCCTGTGTCTCCGATGCTGTTTCCTTATCAGAGCCTTCCAAAAGCTCCGAAGCTGGCCCAGGCTACCCCTCCCCCATCCTCCTCGTCTGACTCTGCTGGCAGCTCTGCTGGCAGCCGACAGGCCACATTAGAAATGGGTCTCCTGCTTGGGCAGGGGGTTGGACTAGATGACCTACAACGTCCCTTCCAACTCTATTAATCTGTAACAATAGGATGATACCTCAAAGTGCAACAGACTTCACCTCTATAGCACTGTGGCCAACTTGAACGCCCTTCTTTGGAGGAGAAGCAGGGGACAGCAAAAGTTAAAATAGTACTGAAAAAAGTGACTTATGACCAGTCCTCACACTTATACCATCACACTATCCCAAGGTCACATGATCACAATTTGGGCACTTGGCAAATGACATGTATTTATGACAGCTGCGGTGTCCCTGGGACATGTGATTGACATTTGTGACTCTCCTAGCTGGCTTCCAACAGGTAGCCAAAGGGGGAGGCCAGATTTGTTTAATGACCGCATGATTGACTGAGCAACTGCAGGGGTTTGCTTAACAACCATGACAAAAAAATGTCATAAAACTGGGCATGACTAACTTAACAACCGCTTTGTTTAGCAGTGGAAATTCTGGTTTTAAGGACGACCTGTACTATGGATTTGCCTAAAGAATGCTGCCTATATTTATTTTGAGAAGTCACAGGATTTTGGTGATGCAATCACAAATTACACATTTGAATACATTTAACTCCCATTAACTTAGTCTAACAAAAAATGAATAACACTGTGGAAAAGAGGAGCAAAGTATCTGAACACTAGAATGAAAAGCTGAGTGTAACAGATGATTTACCAGCTGCCAAGAAGCTTCTGGATGGTGCAGAATAACAAATGGATAACTAAATAAATATAGAGATGTAGAGAATATAAGCATGAAACTGCAACTAACACAGAAAGCAAGAATTTTGTGATGCAGAAGGGAAAAAAAGTGGCGGGGAGTCCCCTGGAATTAAACTAGGAGGAGATAAAGATCCCAAGCCAGAAACTGCTTGGTGGCCATTAACTTTTTATATTTTTCAAACTGCTGAATCATAGTATCCTAGGGCTGGAAGGGACTTTGGAGGTCTTCTAGTCCAGCCCCCCACCCTCTCAGGCAGGAAACCCTATAACATTTCAGACAAATGGCTGTCCAGTCTCTTCTTAAAAACTTCCAGTGTTGGAGCATTCACAACTTCTGGAGGTAAGCTGTTCCATGGATTAATTGTTCTAACTGTCAGGAAATTTCTCCTTAGTTCTAGGTTGCTTCTCTCCTTGTTTAGTTTCCACCCATTGCTTCTTGTTCTACCCTCAGGTGCTTTGAAGAATAGTTTGATTCCCTCTTGTTTGTGGCAACCCCTGAGATATTGGAAGACTGCTATCGTGTCTCCCCCAGTCCTTCTTTTCATTAAACTAGCCAAACCCAGTTCCAGCAACTGTTCTTCATATGCTTTAGCCTCCAGTCCAGCGGTGGGTTGCTCCCACTTTGGGCCGATTCTTAGAACCGGTAGTGGCGGCGGCAGGAGGCTCCGCCCACCCACCCGGGACGCTTCTGCACATGCGCAGAAGTGTTGCGTGCGCGCGCAAGCACGCACGCACGTGAATCAGTGGCAAACTAATTCAGAACCCACTACTGCTCCAGTCCCCTAATCATATTTGTTGTTCTTCTTTGCACTCTTTCTGGACCACTGATCTTGAGTGACACCAAACATTTCCTTCCTAGCCATGTTGCTCAAATCTCTACAAAGCCATAGATAAGATTAGCAATGTGTGCTTCTGTCCAAAAGTGAGAGAGCCCTGAAGCTCTGTCTGGCTTTAGATCGGTCAGGTGGGAGGAGGAGAATTTGCATCCCGTGACTGAAGGAAACTCACATAATTAGCGAACTAGCCATGGTATCGGGTCTTTGCCGAAACGCTGCCATTTTGAAGGGGAAGGGGATGCTTCTTGGGGAATGAATGCTTTGAATGCTTTTGCTTTTGCTGTAACTCTATGGGAATTAGGGGACTGGGCCATCAAGATGCCTTCTCTCCCAGTCAGTTCAAGGATGGCCTGTTATTATCATCCCGCCTCGGAGTTCTTATAACACAGGGGTGTCAAACTCAAGGCCTGCGGCCCAGATCTGGCCCACAGGGCCACCCTGGAAACAGTGAAGGACCGGCCTTCAGCGCCTCTGCCAGTGAAAACGCAGCTCGCGAGGCCTCCCAGGCTCAGTTTTCGGCTGCAATGGCCTCCTGCAGCTCTCTGTCAGTGAAAACGGAGCCTGGAAGGGCCCTCCCCTCCTGGGCTCATTTTCACTGGCAGAGGGCTGCAGGACATCGAGCTGGCCATGTCCACCTTGGCCACGCCCACCCCAGCCACACCCACTCACTCCCCCAGGTCAAACACAACTCTGATGCGGCCCTCAATGAAATAGAGTTTGACACCCCTGTTATAATACCTTTGCAGCATCGTATTGGCTACTGGTGGACATGATGTTGATCATCATCTTTAAAGCCCTTCATGGCTTAGGACCAGGTTACCTCTGGGACCGCATCCTTCCTCATACTTCCCTTCGACCGGTGAGGTCCCACAGAGTGGGCCTCCTCCAGGTCCCGTCAGCCAAACAATGCCGACTGGTGGGGCCTAGGGGGAGGGCCTTCTCTGTAGGGGCCCCTGTTCTCTGGAACCAACTTCCCCCAGAGATCCATATTATCCCCACCTTGCTGGCCTTCCGAAAAGCCATTAAGACATGGCTCTTCCTGCAGGCGGGGCGATTTTGAGACAACCTTACATCTGAGGTCTCCCCCATGTATGCACGGTGTTGTATGTTTTTTTTAAACTTTTTACATTGTTTTTAATGATTTTATTGTTTGGTGTTCTTTAAAATGCTGTACGCTGCCCTGAGTCCTTAGGGAGTAGGGCGGCATAGAAGAATTCCCAAATAAATAAATAAATAAATAAAATGAGGCTCTGGGTTGGAGTTGAATAGGGGAAATTAGCTTAACGCCTGGTGTCTGACTTCTCTGCGATCACTTTTCTCAGTAAAAAGCTCCTTTGGAAATGCTAATTGTTTCAAGAGTCATGCTTTCCCGAGAAGATAACTGAGGCAGGTCCTTACACATGGACAGCCTGTTCCGGGGTCAGGAGCAGTCTTTGTTTGCCCCATGGGAGGGAAGGGGTGCAAGTAATCTTCCCTCCCAGGAAACACATTCTCCGTCATTATAACAGAAAAAGCATTCTTTGTCTCTGTGACCCCAAATCCCTCTTGCTATGCACAATCAACTCTGTTTCAATGTGGCAGGGAGAAAAATATTGAGGGGGATCTTGAGATGCAGCCAATTCCCAGCCCGGATTGAAGGCACAGGTGCAACCGCACCTCCTTTTCAAACTTTCCAAAATTGAGGTTTCCCAGAGTTAGGAAAGGTTGGTCCCCTGGTCCATAGGCTGGCAGACAGGGAGGAGGGAGAGTCCAACTCCTCTTTTGAAAATCAGCCTCCAATCTCAGAAGGGGAGAAGCGGTCAGCCTGAAAAGTGCCAACACTTCGTCCCAGAGAACAAAGGACTGGTCTCCCAATACAGATAGTTTTGCCCCTTTTTACGATATTTCTTGCTACGGTTGTTAAGTGAATCATTGCAGTTGATAAGTAACCTGGTTGTTAACTGAATCTGGCTTCCCCATTGACTTTGCTTATCAGAAGGTCGCAAAAGGGGATCACGTGACCCCAGGACACTGCAACCGCCATAAGTCTGAACCAGTTGCCAAGCCATCTGAATTTTGATCAGTAGGATCCTGCAATGGTCCTAAGTATGGAAAACGGTCATACGTCACTTTTTCCAGTGCCGTTGTAACTTCGAACGATCACTAAATGAACTGCTGAAAGTCGAAGGCTACCTATATTTGAGCATGGTGAAAATATCTGCAGGTATTTCCTCTTTCCAAGGAGGAATTTGAAGGAGACATCTGTTTCAGCTCCATGTATCCCAGGAACAGTAAAGAATGAGAACAAGCAGAAATGAAGGAGGAATTGCTTTTCTTTCAGGTTGAAAATTAAGATGGGCTTTTATTACTATGTGCTGAACACTGTATGAGCAATGATTTGTTGTCCATCACAGGACTCAATTAATCCTGGAACACCCTTTTTATTATTGCTCTGGGCCTGAGATTTTATTGATCTGCTTAGCATTTCGATATTCACAGTTACGGAGGCTTGGAAGGCGGTTAGCAAGTGGCACCTGCCAAATTCAAAGAACTGGAGTACCAGTGGGGAACCGTTCGGCTTCTTTCCTTCTTGAATGGAAGATGCCTGACCTGCAACCTGCTAATTAGGTCCAGTGAGCAAAGGAGGGAGGCAGATATTCCAAAGGTCTGGCAAGGAACCTCATTATTTTAGCATATCTGGTTGTCATGCAGAAAAATGGGAAGAAAACTCAGTCAAGAAAACTGAGGTTCAGAAAAGCTGGAAAACACAAAATGGTATCCCACCGGGCATGCCTGCTACCTGAAGTTAGGAAAATACTCCCATTGGCTCATTGGTAAATGCAGTATTATTGGCGGCCATACAAAGTGGACCAGACAGGAAGCACAACAGGAGCTAATTCTACTAAGGATTAGTATTAACAGAACCTTACAAGTCTTACAGTCCTTTTCTTCCCCCATCCCCTTCACAGCCCTAAAACTAGGGAGGGTCTTTTCTGAGCCTCTGGCCATACCTACATTCCTTGTGCCGGCTAAGCTGCCTTTTGTCTGATTGTTCCCTTGGCTGCCTCTTGTTGCTCTGTCTCCCAAGGTCATTCACACACACCATTACAATTATAGTGTCTTTTTTACATTGTTATGTTATGTAATTTATTCTGCAGGGCTGCACTTTATGCTGCATAAACACCAAAATAAAATTGGGGGATGGATGATTGATTAATTGATTAGAAGCAACTCTTGGGCATTCTGAGAATAAGAGAAAAATGGAAGCCTCTTTCAAAGGGGAAATAAACTTAATTGTAAGGCAGATTTCAGCATAGCATTAATCTGAAGGTGCGAGGCAGTGCAATGACTCAATGGTAAGACACTTTCCAGTTATCAAGCCCAGTGTCTTATTCACTGGTTTGAGACTTGAGCAGTGCGTGATGGGGTGAGCTCCCAACCCTGTCCCAGCAGTTCTAAAGCATGGAAATGCGAGTAGGTAAATAGGTACCACTTCGGTGGGAAGTTAAGAGTGTTCTGTGCTTTCATGCTGGCCACAGGATGATGGAAGCATTTCTCAGACAACACAGGCTCCCTGTCAGACCTGGAAGCCATATTTTATCTTTTGTATTCAGGCCTGCGACATTTTCTACTGTGGGAAAATGGGAGGGGGGATTATATGGTGATATGTAGTAGTCTAAATAACATCCTTTCCAGAAAATCAAAGCCGCTATGCCCGGCAGCTGCGAGGAAGTGACGGGGAGGCATCTTCAGTTTTGGATGGTGCCTGATTGGATCGTGTGATGGACATGTGGGTGCTGGGCAGGGACTTGAACTTTCAGTCAGGATGGGTTGTCTCCGCCCACTAGCAGTTGAGGACCGAGTCACTTTTTTTCTTAAATCCCTTGGATCCGCCCTCTGAGACCCCAGTTATGACGAATCCGAAGGGACGACTCGATGTGGCGAAAACAGTAGGACCGACGTCCTTAACATCCCAACTGGTTGTAGACTGGTTCGGAAGCGGTAAAAAAACTCGTGATGAAATTAAGATAACGGAAAACTGTTCTTCCTTTTTTTTTTTTTTTTGGTAAAATGAAGGAACAACTTGGAGAAACTGGAAAGGGTAGACGACTCCTGAGGAGTCAATATCCTAACTGGTTCAACGGGAACCGTAATGTGGTGAGTATAAGCCAACACAACAAGATAGGGAGGGAGCTGACTGCTGGCTCCTCCTGATGAGAAAGAGCGTATCAGGTAAGGCAACGCTCATTCTCCATCCTCTGAGGAGCCAGCAGTCAGGGTGGGACATACCAAAGCAGTAGTACCCATGGGAGGGACAGGAATCATGCATTGTGGTTGAGAACTCTTTGTAGCACTTTACGTCCAAAGGCCGCATCAGCCGATGTGTACTTGTCGATCCGGTAGTGTCGAATGAACGGAGTATGAGACGTCCAGGTTGCCGCCCTACAGAGGTCTTCCAACGGGCATTGGGTTGCCCAGGCGGCGGAAGTGGCAGCGCTGCGGGTAGAGTGTGCTGTGATGCCCGCGGGCCGTGGAAGCGAGGCCATATCATAGGCCTTAGGGATAGCCCCCCGTATCCAACGTCCGATGGTCGTGGGTGACGCCTTGAGGCCCATGGACTGGGGCAAGAAGGTAACGAGGAGCGCTTCCGTCCTGCAGAAGGGACGTGTGCGGGTGATATAGACGCGCAGGGCCCTGCGGACGTCCAAGGTGTGCCAAGTCCTCTCGGAGGGATGCGATGGAGGAGAGCAAAAGGACGGTAAGATGAGTTCCTGTGCCCAATGGAAGGAGGAGTTAACTTTCGGAATAAAAGAGGGATCCAGCCGGAGAACGACCCTGTCGCTGTGGAAAATGCACAGGTCGTCGCGTACCGAAAGGGCTCCGAGTTCAGAAATCCGACGGGCCGAGGTGATAGTGAGGAGAAAGGCAACCTTGAGGGACAAATAATGAAGAGAGGCGTCTTGTAATGGTTCGTACGGTGCCTCCGTCAAGGACTGTAGTACCCTAGGAAGGTCCCAGGTCGGATACCGGTGAATCACTGGAGGATGGCAGTTGGTGACCCCCTTCAAGAACCGGCGTACGGTCGGAATGTGGGACAAGGAGTCCCAATGACCGCACGACAGGACCAAAGAGAGGGCCGCGAGTTGGCGGCGGAGGGTGTTGGGTGAAAGGCCCCGGTCCAGACCCTGTTTGAGGAATCGGAGAACCATCGGTAGTGGAACATTGAGCGGGGAAAGATGTTGTGAGAAGCACCAGGAGCAGAAGGCCTGCCAGGTCGCCGAGTAGATCCGTTCAGTAGAAGGGCGGCGAGACGCTTGGATGTAGAAGATGACGTCCGGATCGTAGAGCTGAGTCCTCAGGCAGCGCCGCTCAATCGCCAAGCGGTCAGTTGGCACCACCTGGGATCCGGGTGGAAGATTTCCCCCTGGCTGAGAAGGGACGGAATGGGAGGCAGAGTCCAGTGGTCCGTCACTGAGAGAGCCACGAGCTCGGCAAACCAGGGTTGTCGGGGCCAGAATGGAGCAACTAAGATCATCTCCGCTTCCTCCTGCAGCAGCTTCCTGAGGACTAGGGGTAGGATGGGAAGAGGGGGAAAGGCGTAGAGGAGCCCCTCCGGCCACTGGCATAATAGGGCGTTTGTTCCCTCCGACCCTTGTGTTCGGTACCTGGTGTAATAACGTGGTAGCTGTGCGTTCTCCGGAGTCGCAAAGAGATCCACCGTCGGGGAGCCGAACCTCCTCGAGATGGACTGGAAAACCAACGGGTCCAGGCGCCATTCGGCTTGGTCTACCGTTGAGCGGCTCAGCCAGTCCGCTTGGACATTGGCCACCCCGGAGATGTGCTCCGATGTCAGAGACAGGAGGTGACGTTCCACCCACAGACCGATTCTCCTCGCCTCGTCCATGAGAGTCTGAGAGCGGGTGCCCCCCTGACGATTTATATGCGCTTTGGTCGTGATGTTGTCCGTTAAAAGAAGGACGTGAGACCCCTCTATCAGATGTCGAAATTGCCTGAGGGCGAGTGAGGCGGCGTGCAACTCGAGCCAATTGATGGAGCACCTGGCTTGGACTTCTGACCACAGGCCTTGCGCCATGACACCCTCGCAATGGGCACCCCAACCCGAAAGGCTGGCATCTGTCGTGACTGTGACGGGTGACTGAGGAAGGAACAGAGTACCCTTTGCGAGGGCGGGAGAACGCCACCAGGTGAGAGAACGCCGAACTGATGGGGGCAGCCGGACCTTGCTTGGAGACGATCCGAATTTGGCTCTCTGAAATGGAAGAAGGAACCATTGCAGTTCCCGGGCGTGTAACCTTGCCCATGGAGTTATGGAAATGCTAGAAACCATTTTGCCCAAGAGTGATGAAAGAGTTAGGAGAGAGGAGGATGCTGCCCCTTGAACCTGCGTGGCTAACCCTCCATCGATCCTGCGACAGGAAAACTCTGCCTGCTGCGGAATCAATTACAGATCCTAAATGAACTATGGACGTAGAAGGGGACAGCTGGCTCTTAGACAAATTTATGGAAAACCCATGGTCAGTTAGGACCTTGGTGACAATTTGAAGGTGTTGCTGTGCCACCTCCTTGGAGGAGGCGTGCACCAAAATATCGTCTAAATAGCATTGGACTTTGATTGGAAAGGCCCGAAGGTGACCTGCCAAGACCGAAAGGATTTTTGTGAAAACTCTGGGCGCGGAAGAGAGGCCAAAGGGGAGGGCCCTATACTGGAAATGTTTGTCTGCATAGCAGAACCTGAGATACCTACGGTGCTGGTGTGCAATGGGAATATGCAAATAAGCCTCTGTTAAGTCTAGTGAGGCCATGAAGTCCCCCGGCCGGATGCAAGCCAAGATGGATTTAAGGGAATGCATCCGGAACTTCCTGTAAGATACGTAATGGTTTAAACGTTTGAGGTCTAGAATTGCTCTCCAACCCCCCGAAGCCTTGGGTACTACAAAAAGGATTGAATAAAACCCTTGAAAGAGCTGGTCCGAGGGCACCAGCTGAATAGCCCTAATATCCAGCAAGTGTTGCACCGCCTCTGCCATGAGAGCCCGTTTAGTGGGGTTTCTGGCCGTGGGGCACCGAATGAAGGCTCCAGGGGGAAGGGAGAGAAACTCCAGAGACAAACCATGTCGAATTGTGTTGAGAACCCAGGAATCCTCTGTCGTAGATTCCCAGTGATCAGCAAAGTATTTTAGTCGACCCCCAATGGGGGCGTCAGTAAGGGCGAAAGAACTACTACTTTCCCCGCTTGGCAGAGCGCCCACCGGCGCCTCCGCGAGAGTGTCGTCTGAATTGTCTCCCCCTGCCGGGTCTATCCTGATTGGGACGGAACCTGCCTGTATACTGACCTGGGGACCGGGAGAAGCTGGAGCCCTGGTCAGTGTGGCGAAAGGGCCGCCTGAAGTAGGGGGTCTGTCGCGGGAGACCTCTGCGAGATAGTGATGGCAAGATCTTCCGTTTGTCCTTCGACTCGACGAGAAATGGGTCGAGAGAGTCTCCGAAGAGTTGTTTGCCCTTGAGAGGTTTGGAGGCCAGTCGCCATTTATGGCGAGTGTCCACGGGCCATTGTTTGAGCCAGTGCATGCGCCTGGCTACGAGGGTGGACGCCATCGCTTTCGAAGCAAACTTGGATGTGTATAGCGTTGAATCTGCAAGAAATTGGCATGTTGCAAAAATTTTGTTAAGATCTTGATGTGCCCGTATATTGGTATCAGGAATCAAGTCTTGCATTTGTTTCAGCCACAGAAGGGCCACTCTGGCAAAGAAGGATGATGTGGACGCTGCCTTGATGGCCCAGGCCGCCGCCTGGTGGCCTCGCACTAGAGCCTGTTCCACTTTTCGATCTTCAGGCTTGAGATTTTCCTCCGATTCGCTTGGCAGCGCAGTCTGAGCATGGAGTGCCAGGACAGGTGGATCTACAGTTGGAACCTCAAGAAGATCCCCCAGTTCAGCAGCGATGTTGAAGAACTGGCGCTCAAGAGTGGAAGGGTTCAGCCCAGTTGCAGGCGCAGTCCACTGATTCTTTACTGTATCTAAAAATAACGAAGGAGCCGGGACTGAATCCGGTTCTGGGGTGATTGAGGAGAAGATCGGCCCCAGAGGAGTGGTCAGCGTCGGAGCCGGAGCGGCCGGCGCTGAGAGCCCCGCCGCGGCCCTGGCTTTGCCCAATAGGGACTTGTAGAGGCCTGGAGGGAAGAGAGCCGCAGATGGGGGCTGAGACGTGGTGGGTGCTTCATCCTCCGACAGGTCACCCATGGTGTCCAACTGAGTTGTAGGGAAATCATCAAGATTATCCTCTTCAGAGATATTGGACAACTGGTCCGCTGCCAAAAAATCAGCGCTGGTTCCCGGCTGAGGCTGCAGTTGAGGGGAAGAGGTACCTGAGCCTAGGGGAGGCAAGGAGGCTGCTAGGCTTTGGAGGTTTTCAGTGATGCTGGACTGGACTGCCATTGCAATCCACTGCTGGATCAAGGCAGGATCGAATGGGAGGCCCGAAGGAACCGGGCCTAGATCCGGCTGAGGCAGGAGCCTGGCAGTCTGAGCCCCAGGAGGAGGAGGAGGAGGATGATCCACCTCTTGCTCTAAGCCTGCAGGAGTGGAGATGTTCTGACCAACCCCCTGACTGGTGGTGATCTGGGGTGGGGCAGCTGGTATTCCCAATCCCCCAGGGCCCCACAGATTAGGTGAAATCTGGGGCAAGAATGTGGCCTCTAGGGAAGGTGCCTCTGTAGGCCTGGTGTGCTTTGTAACATTAGCAGCCTTATCGTGGATCCTTTGCAGGGCGCGATCCCTGCGCTGTTCCGCCCTTGTGGGCTCCGCCCTGCCTGCCTGAGCTGAAGAAGAAGAGGCCGCAGCCTCGTCATTGTTGGGCCTGTTGGTCTTTTGTTTACGCTTCCCTCCTGGTTTAGAGGAGGTGGATGGCATCCCATTTGCCATTCTTCAGCGACAGGGCCTCCCTCCTAATGAGGGCTGGATGGCTCAAATGTAGGGCCGCTCCCTCCCCTCCGTGCAAGGATTCTCTTCCGACCTTTCTTCGGCTCCAGTGCACAACAATGGAGCGGTCCGCGAAGATGAGCCCCCTGGAGTTTTCTCCAAAATGCCACGTGGTAGCCCGGGAGGAAGCCGCGCGGCTGAGGGCGCCAAATTTAAAATAGGAGCCTTCCGCGAGCGAGGCTCTGGCAGATGGCTCCAAAGCGGCAATCCTCGTGGCTTCGCCGGCAGCGCTTTCGCTTTCGCTTTCCGGCAATGAGCAGCGGCGGCAAGAAAGCTCGCTCCGATCTTGACTTCTTTTCCCCAGTGAGCGAGGGCGCGGCGACGGGATAAGCCCTTTGCAGCCAGTGCCGGAGCAGCCGCTCAAATGGCAGAACTAGGCTGGCTGCAGCCGCGGAGCGAGGGATCCCTTGAGGCGGGGGGAGGGGGGGATCGGAATGGGTCAGGCCAGAGGCCCAAAGTCCCACGTGGCAGCCTGGACGAAAGCCCCAAGCGGCTTGCCACTCTCCCTCACTCACTATTAGCAAATCCAAGGTAAAATAGAGTAATACAACCTGATGATCTTCATGCAGTCACAAAAAAGGGAAAAAATATTCTCTGAAGGAACCAGCAGTTGGATGAGTTGTTTTCGCCACGTCCTACTTCTGCTGAGGACGAGTCATAACTGGGGTCTCAGAGGGCGGATCCAGGGGATTTAAGAAAAAAAGTGACTCGGTCCTCAACTGCTAGTGGGCGGAGACAACCCATCCTGACTGCTGGCTCCTCAGAGGATGGAGAAATACCACGTTATTGCTGCAGCTATAAGGGAGTCTTGAATGCCCACCGATTTCCCTCTGCCCCACATATATTGAAGAGAATCAAGGCAGCTTTATCTTGAGTCTTTTTCTCACCTCTTCTTCTTTCACAAGGTTAAGCTGATCTTTATTTAATTATTCTTGCCTTCCTTCTTAAAATTTATCTGTATACTTCTCTAAAATATAACCAAATGTGTTTTGCGTTTCTATTTTCTGCCTTCTTCTGGAATGCTGCTTTCCTCTTTGTTTTCAGCAGTGTATAAATCAGTGGTTCTCAAACTGTGCTCCTTGGACCCCTGGGGACCCGCAATGATGTCACAAGGGGTCCACAAAGACTTGAATAAAGTGACCAGACGTCCCGCTTTTGGCGGGACAGTCCCGCTTTTTAATAATTTGTCCCGTGTCCCGCGACGTTTCAAAATAGTCTCGCTTTTTGAATTTGAATTTGCCCTGCACACCCCTCTGCCTCCTGCCTCGCCTGCCTCCTCCTGCCAGGCGGGGAGGGAGGGCAGTGAGAGGGGCAGCGGCGGTCTTGCCTGTTCGTTGCCGCAGAGCTGAAGAAGCTGGTGGCGTTCGCGGCACGGGGCTTCCCCTGCCCGCTTTCCCGCCCGCCGGGATGCCGCCATTTGCGTTCTTTTGCCCTCTGTGCAAGCAGAACGCTTTGCGCATGCGCGGAGGGCAAAAGAACGCAAATGGCAGCATCCCGGGGCTGGGGAAAGCGGGCGGGGGAAGCCCCGCACCGCGAACGCCACCAGCTTCTTCGGCTCTGCGGCGACGAACAGGTAAGCCTGCGCCAGTAGGAACCCACCCCTGGCTGCGATGAAGGGGGGTGTTTGGGGGGGGTGCACAAAGCTGCAGGATGAGAGATGGACCCCTCCCGTCTTGCTCCCCTAGAAACCTCCCCCCATCAATGGTGTCCCGCTTTACAAAAAATAAAATCTGGTCACCTTAGGCTTGAAGAAATGTTATTATATAAATCTTGAGTTAAGTCTTGGTGGTCCGTGGCCACAAAAGGCATTTAAAGGGGGTCCATGATGAAAAAAAGATTGAAAACCACTGATATACATGGTTATCCCAGGAACTATCACTTCACTTATCCAGAGATGGCTGGGATAGTTGTAGTATGTTCATACAACAATACATACTATTGTTATATATAGACTGAGAGCTTATGCACCGAAGACAAATTCCTTGTGTGTCTAACCACACTTGGCCAATATTGTATTCTGTTCTGTTCTGCTCTAAGTCTGCATTACTATTACTATTAATCTTCTCATCATTTCTATCACCCATTTCCTACCACTTATGACTGTATGACTGCATGACTGTAACTTTGTTGTTTGTATCCTTACAATTTATATTGATTGTTTCCCAGTATGATTTGATTGCTTATTTGGACCCTATGACTATCATTAAGTGTTGCACCTTATGATTCTTGACGAATGTATCTTGTCTTTTTATGTACACTGAGAGCATGTGCACCAAAGACAAATTCCTTGTGTGTCCAATCACCCTTGGCCAATAAAGAATTCAATTCAATTCTATTCAATTCTATTCTCTATTCTCTTCATTCTATTCTATTATTCTATTCTCTATTCTCTATTCTTCTCGGCAAGTTCAGAGGCATGACTTTTATTGGGCCCAAAGATCCAGAAGGATCTGACCCAGGTGGCAATTCAATTACTATGAGGAAAGACAAGAAAATTTGAATACGAGGGGGACATTAGGAGACCTGTAGAAAGTTACTACATCTGATTCCAGAGCCTTCTCTAGAAGAGACAGGGTGTTTTATGCAGTTAGCCTAAGAATTGTTATCTGAACGATACAAATATGTGTTTCCTTCTCCTTTCTGCTTCTTGAAAGAGAAGGGCAGCTGGTCAAAATATCATGGTACCCAGAGGTGGGTTCCTCCCGGTTCGGACCGGTTTGCCCGAACCAGTAGTGACCCGATGGTGACATCATGATGACATCACAGAACTGGATCGGTCGGTGCCGGTCCGTGGGCGCCACCATCTTTTTTTAAAAATTTTTTCAAAAAATTCTATTTTTTTAAATATATTTTTTCATTCTGAACATGCGCAGAAGCCGAGTTCTGGCACTGTGCATGCAGTCGCCATATTTTTTTCGGCTTTGGTTTTCCCCCCGGATTTTTCATTAATACGCATGCGCATGTGCGCAAAGCGCGTGAACGCCCATGAAGTGCCTGCCTGCCCATGAGGCGTGCCCATGCAGTGCGGGCGGGAGCGAACCAGCAGTGAGGTAAGTTGGAACCCACCCCTGATAGTACCATAATAATCTGGGAAGTTTATCCCAGGTATAATGGGATAAACAAGGGCTATTGACAACCAGGAGATTCAAATTAGCTGGAAGGGTTTATAGGTCTCTTCTTCAGAGCAAATGCTAAAGAAAGCAAAAATGCCAACAAGGAGCAAAGTAGACAGCATAGGAGAGAGCCTAAGTGGGCTGTGGTATAATTTTAGAAATGTAAATAGTATAATTTCATAATTAAAAAAGGGCTTTTTCTTAGGACCGACAAAATCGAATGTGCAGAATATTCATTCATCATTCATTCAATTTTGAGGCTGTTTGACTCCAAATGACATGGGGGAGGGGGGTTACATTTTAAAAATCAAAAACAATGTAAAAAGAATAAGATTATAAACACCTGGAACACAGACTCTAAATTATAGTGTATAGACATATATTGGGGGTTCCTGATCTTGTTCCCCTCAAAGATATTTGGACTCTGGTTCCATCCCTGATTAAACAGAAAAGAACCTCAATTCTGCCCATTGATGGGTGGTTGTGTTGTTGTTGTTGTTTTGTAACACCAGTACCCAGTAAATCGACTTTTCCTGAATAATCAAGCAGTAAGATTGGCAAGAAGAATTGGAAAATCTATGCACATCACTCTGGAAACGAGAAGCAACCCCACTCCCCTCTTCTGAATATGAAGAAATTAGCAGATGATGTATTTGATGTATAGACTGGAGCTAGGAGCTCATTTATAACCTTCCTTTTCTCTGTATTACTATTTCCAAAAGCCGCACATCAAAGGGAAAAAGGGGGGATGTGAAATATGAGAAAGACGAGTGAAGAACTGGGCAACAGCTGTAATTATCCTTTTCCACAGGGTAAATAGCAATTTTCCATTCAATTAATGGCTACAATTTTCTCTAATAACTTACATGGATGGTCAAACGATTAAAACACCGAAGACTGCTCTGTGTCACTTTTTTTATAAAAAGAAAAAAAATTAGCTACAGCTCAAACCAAAACGGATAATTTTTTTTTAGGGAAAACAAAAAGTCTGAGAATGCTGAATTAATAACTTTAATTTTTTTACATTTCTGAACATCACTGCCTCCTGTTATGAGTTAGATCAAGGGTCTCCAAACGTGGCCACTTTTAAGATTTGTGGACTTGGCATGGCTGCCTGAGGAATTCTGGGAGTTGAAGCCCACAAGTTTGTGGAAAACATTTTTGGAAAAAGTTCAGAGAAGAGCAACTACGGTGATCAAAGGCCTGGAGACTAAAACATATGAAGAACGGCTGCAGGATTTGGGTTTGGCTGATCTAAAGAAAAGAAGAATTATGGGTGACATGATAGCAGTCTTCCAGTACTTGAGGGGCTGCCTCAAAGAAGAGGGGGTCAAATTATTCTCCCAAGCATCAGAGAGTAGGACAAGAAACAATGGATGGAAACTAATCAAGGAGAGAAGCAACCTGGAATTAAGGAGAAACTTCCTAACAGTGAGGACAATTAACCAGTAGATCAGCTTGCCTTCAGAAATCGTGGGTGCTCCATCACTGGAGGTTTTTAAGAAGAGACTAGACACCTAGTCTCTTGTCAAACTCAAGGCCCATGGCCCGGATCCGGCCCATGGGGTGCTTAGATCTGGCCTGCTGGGACGCCCTGGAAAGAGCGAAGGACCGGCGCACAGTGCCTCTGCCAGCGAAAACAGAGCTTGTGAGGGCCACTCCGTTTTCAGCTGCGACGGCCTCCTGCAGCCCTCTGCCTACCTGTGCTATGGATGTTAATCCAACCAAAAAAAAAAAGGGCCCTTAAGGCTACTGTTTCACCTACTGCAAGTCTCCAGCAATGGCCTCCTGCCTCTTTGAAATGCAAGGGTCAACCTAGAAACTGTACAACCTTCCAGATTAGGTAGGACTAATACATCTCTTTAAAGCATATAGAATTTGCCACCGATGGCTCCTGGCTGAGATTTATAATTGCCTTTTTAGCCAGAGGAACTGCAAAATGGGGACTTCTCTTTTGCAACAGAATAGCCTAGATGAAAACGACTACGCTAACTTTAGAGCAGAGGTCTTCAAACTTGGCAACTTTAAGACTTGTGGACTTCAACTCCCAGAATTCTCAAGCCAGAGAATTCTGGGAGTTGAAGTCCACAAGTCTTAAAGTTGCCAACTTTGGGGACCCCTGCTTTAGAGCAAGGCTGAAAGCGGCAACTGGTGATCATTGCAAAATGAGTGACAGCCAGTGGTGAGATTGGGCACTAATAATGCACGTGGCCATCTTTCAATCGTTAGCCCAGAATATGAGCTAAAATGAGCCAGGCTCAATCAACCAGTTTGACTCAAAGGGCACATTAACCTGGGCACCCCAGAGAGCCTGGAAATATTAAATCAATTCTGCTTGGGAAAAGATGGAAAACTGGAGGAATTCCAGCAAAACATAATAATTGAATTGTCTGTTCATGGGATGTTAATGTTTCAAGAGGTGCATGGGAAAACCTGAACAAGTAGCTGCAACGTTCCTAGGGAACAGCCAGCCTGCCAGTCCATTCAGAGAAGCAGTATTAGTGCTAGAAATTGGAGAAATCTTTGCCCCATGATGTAAAAATAATAATTTGGGTTCTTAAATGAAAGTAATCAAATTAGGGAAATGTCTGTAACTCAACTTCAGATTCACTAGAGTTGGAAGGGACCTTGTAGGTCATCTAGTCCAACCCCCCGCTCAAGCAGGAGTCCCTACACCATTTCAGACAAATGGCAGTCCAATCTCTTTTTGAACGTCTCAAGTGTTGGAGCTCTCACAACCTCCGCAGGCAAGCTGTTCCACTGGTTGATCGCTCTCACTGTCAGAAAGTTCCTCCTTATTTCTAGGTTGAATCTCTCCTTGGTCACTTTACATCCATTATTCCTTGTCTGGCCTTCTGGTGTCTTGAAAAATAGCTTGACCCCCTCCTCTCTGTGGCAGCCCCTCAAGTATTGGAAGACTGCTATCATGTCTCCCCTGGTCCTTCTCTTCGCTAGACTGGCCATGCCCAGTTCCTGCAACCGCTCTCCGTATGTTATAGTTTCCAGTCCCCTAATCATCCTGGTTGCTCTCCTCTGCACTTTCTCTAGGGTCTCGACGTCTTTTTTGTAGTGTGGTGACCAAAACTGGATGCAGTACTCTAGGTGTGGCCTAACTAAGGCTT
Organism: Diadophis punctatus similis; assembly: GCA_023053685.1. Lineage (NCBI taxonomy): Eukaryota > Metazoa > Chordata > Lepidosauria > Squamata > Dipsadidae > Diadophis > Diadophis punctatus. The sequence goes on along the minus strand of JALIGW010000015.1, from coordinate 18,220,998 downwards.
TATAGAGTGGTATTAATACCTCCCTAGTCCTAGATTATATCCCTCTATTAATGCAATTTAGGATTGCATTGGCTTTTTTGGCTGCCGCTGCACACTGCTGGCTCATGTTTAGCTGGAATAAATCATATTTTAAAAAACTTGTTGAAAATCTTAATTTTGGAAAAATTGGCTGCCAAGATGATGAAGGCAGAGAAGCCACAATCAGAGGTTTCGGATGCAAACCCCACCCGTCTGGGAATTAGGAGGGGCCCTCTGTCCATGAAAGAAAAGCAGCACTGATGGTCGGAGGACCTATTGTAGAAAATCTAGCTATTCTGCACAAAAGCGACCTGCCAAGGCAGGGGCGCTCAAAAGGCAGGCATTTTGAAGTGCTTATAAGATTGGCCTTTTAGGAAATGGCCTCATTCCAACCTCAAAGAGTTCAGAAGTGGAGAACCAGAATTTATGTGAATTTATGTGTCTGGCGATCCATCTGAGTAATTTGTCCTGGCGGTTCTTTGGATTTAAACAGGCCTGATGATAGAAATCAAAGACTCCGTAATTACCTGAAAATAAGTGTTACACACTTATTCTGTCAAACTGTGTGAGGAAGATGGTCTCTCTCTCTGGCACTCTGGTCCCATTTATGACACAAAAGTAATTTCTACTCACCATTTGCAATTATCCAAATTAATATTATAGCCCCTGCCTATCTATCATCTATCTAACATCTTTAGATAGCAGCCTATCTGACAGAATGTGATTCTGGGCATAAAAACTAACTTTTTTCCTTAATTCTATGAAGAAGAGCACCAATTAGGATTTACAGAGGAGCAGCTCAGGTTCCCATGACATTTCTATTTGTGTCAGGTATGAATTGGATTTAGACTCCTGTTCCACACAGTCACTAAAACAAAACAAACTTTGATTCCAGCCATGCAAACTGCACTTCAAATAGCCCCACACTTTTTGTGTCACAGAAACCTTTCCTATTTTACCTGACAAATTTTCAAATTCTCCTGATGAAGGGGAAACAGAGGTCTTCCCCGCATCCCCAATTCTCTCACTGTATCACAAACGCAATTCCTGGCTAACAGATTCCTGCTACTGTCCGTGTCTGAGAAGCAATTGGCCAGCTTATGAGGAGTTCTGGAGAACAGTCGAAAAAGCTGCCCACAGCTTTTTGATAAAAGTGGAAAAGAGCTGTCTGAATTTACTTCATGATTATACAGACCTAAATTCTGCATCCATTAGGGATTATAATCTTTGTTCTCACTTAGGAGTTCTTTAAACAGCTGCAGAAGACGCTTTATTTTTATTGAACTGGATCTCAGACGAGTCAAGAACCCAATTCATATCAAAGATGGGCATGAAAATTTAATTGCTCTTGACACATGTCAATGATGATGATGATGCTATCCTCTTAACCATGTCTGATTCTTGGCGATGCCATGGACCATCTCTCTCCAGTTTCCAATCTTGGACAGCTTCTTCCAAGTTCTTTTATGCTCTGGCAAGTGTCGTCTTTGATGGTGTCCGGCCACTGGGCTTTTTGGCATCCTGCTTTCCAATAGAATAGCCTTTTCCAGTGAGTTTGATCAAATGACATGGCCGAAATAAGTAAGGCAGAATTGGCACATTACTGCCCTGACACGTTACTCAAGTTTAAATACATTGTAAAGAGTTTGTGGTTTAGTGAATGCCCATCAATCTTTATCAATTTATGAATCGTGCCTTTCATTAGATGTTCAACAATATTGGGCTGTTTACCTGGATGACTTGCTGATCTACTTTGAGGACTCAATTGCTCGCATCAAATAGATTCACATTGTACTTAGGTGATTCCCAACAACACAACTTGTATTCCAAATGGAGGAAATGTGTTGGCTTGAGTTATTTTGGCAATTCTGTTTCCTCAAAGGCATCCAGAAGAACCCTGCTGAAGTGAAATGGATTCCATTTATCTTGCCAGGCCCCAAATGTACTCAAAGATGTGCAACATTTTCTGCAGTTTGCCAGCATTTGTCATAATTTTATTCCTGCTTTTGCAGTGTGCACCAGCCTTCCTTATTCATCTTACAAATGGGTTCCTTTCAAGTGAGTTTCTGACCCTGAGCAGGCTTTTCTCTTGTGAAAGATTTTTTTTCCCTAAAATAAAACCTTTATGTATCATTTCTCTTTGTAAGAGCGGTTTTTGTAAGCTATCTTTCTTTGCTATGTAAAAACTCCTGGGCTGATTTTAGTCACCTATGAGAAACAAAGACTGTACAAATAAAAGATTCACCTTCGGTGGCAATACCCAGATGGGGCCGAAGTTTGGAACAGCTAAATATGTTTGCTATTTTGCCAAGAACACCAGGAACATTCGTTAAAACAGACTTTGGGTAATTTATGCACATGTTAAAATAAAACCAAGGATGGAAGCCTCCTTGAATGTATTTGGGCTAATATAAATGGGAAAAAAGAAATGACATTGCCATAGATGTCCCAAAGGTGCTTTTTCAGGAGGAAACTGGACTTCCTTGTTTTTTCTTTGAAGACGTTTCACTTCTCACCCAAGAAGCTTCTTCAGCTCTGACTGGATGGTGGGGAATGGAAGGATTGATATTCCAGGGTGGCTGCTCTTCCGGTTTCCGGCGCTCCCATGCGTGTGAAGACCAGCTGACCGGCGCACCAGAACCCAGAAGAGCAACAGATGACGGCTCACGTGCCCGGAGAGATGGCTCTGCGTGCCACTTCCAGCACATGTGCCATAGGTTCGCCATCACAAGTATAAGGTCTCCTGCTTGTCCAAGGGGTTGGACTAGAAGACCTCCAAGGTCCCTTCCAACTCTGTTATGATGAGTGTAATAAAAGTCATTTCCTAAACACCTTATGTACAGTTTCTGCATATACCTATAAGCTTCTCTATGAATTCTATTTTCTATGATCTAACACTCCATGTGTAGCTTGTTCTGATACTCAGCATGAAATGCATTTTGTTTTTCTGCAGCTATGAATTAAACGTTAAAATTTAATTTTTGAATTAAACTCCTTGACATTCCCCCTACGACTTTGACTTCACATCCCCTCCTCTAGAATCCAAGATCTCACCTTCCTTTTGTTATTCCCATAGCTATATCCACTTTTGCTTTTGAGCCAAGTTTCTATAGGCAGCCCCTGTCCTGGGAGACGATTTCATTGCCTGGCCCAGGAGACAACTCCTGCCTGCTGGAAAGTAGTAGGATTTATTAACAAGGAGGTGTCAGCAGACGAAGGTGCTGTGAGAAAAGGCATCCTCTCCTTGAAGCAGCTCCACCCCCCATCCAAGTCCTCCCTGATCACCTACAGACTCTGTAGCAGCTCCTACAGTGTCAAATCAGGTGGGCACAATTCTTTCCTCCTTCTGCTCTTCTTGCCCTCTGGGAAAGAAGAGGGTGGGCTGGAAAACGCTGCAAGTTTAGAACATAGGTTCATTCTTCCATTATTTGGGAAATGGACACCCAGCTCTTTGGTCCATCGAAGGATTGTTATCAAGAGAACAAAGAAAGGGATTGTTCTGTCCCCACGGGTATGCCCCCAAAATAAGATGCACAAGAAGGAATTGGAAACAATATTCTTTTACTGCAAATAAAGTCTTAGCCAGAGTTGAGTCTTTTGAAAAGAATATCAGTCATTTACAAAGTCTTCCCAGTATTTGGCTAGAGTCTCAGAGAGCAATTAAGGAGCCTTATCTCACCTCATGGAGGTTTTGGCAGAAATCCAAACTCTCATTAATCACAGGAAAAATGTTAACTGTTGATAATCCGAGCCACAGATACAAGAGCAAAATGCTGAAACCACAGAACGGGGTTGTTCTCTGCAACGAAGTCCCTCGTGACAGACCCTTAAATACCCTCAGGGCGTGGTCAAGACCTGTAGTACTACTCATGAGGAAGCCTCCTCCTGATAAGCCACTCATGTCTCTTTGAGGACCTGTGCGCTCTGGCATCAGGAAGAGGCTCCTCCTCTTCTCCTGAGTCACTAATCTCAGGAGATGCATCAGGCTCTAATTGTTCGCCAGCCTCTGACCCCACGTCCTCTTCACTCTCCGTCTCTGGTGCCAGGAACACCGGTCTTCTGTACTGCACCCTCACTACCTCCGAATCCTCAGGATTGGCTGCTAATTGCACCGGACTTGACCTGGCCACAACAGGGATGCCCCAGTGAACTCAGATAAATTGCACCCCAGGAGTGAAGGTAGTTACTTGCCAAGCTTTCTGTAACCTCACCTATTTTACTTTTTAAAATATAATGTGAAATTCTGTGAGAATTTCATTTTGGGTACATACATTGTCAAGTGTTGATGCTTTTTAAATTTCACGTCTCTAGCGTCCTTACCTCATGGAACAAATGTTCCTACACAAACCTTCAATACTTTGTTCTACACAACTCCTTCCCACCTTTGCCCCCCTTCCCCCAGGAAAATATGGGGCTCAGGAGGAGGCTCCTTTCCTGACTGATCGCATTTGTATTTGGCAGAAGCAGCACCCAGGTGCTCTGCTGGGATTCAAGACTTTCCTGAATGTCTCTGGAGATTCTCTGTCCTCCAGGTTATGGATGTCCCAAAGGTGCTTTTTCAAGAGGCAACTGGACTTTCTTGTTTTTCTTTGAAGATGTTTCACTTCTCATACAAGAAGCTTCTTCAGCTCCCTTTTCAGAGCTGAAGAAGCTTCTTGGATGAGAAGTGAAATGTCTTCAAAGAAAAACAAGAAAGTCCAGTTGCCTCTTGAAAAAGCACCTTTGGAACGAATTTCCTGAATCCTCTGCTTCACCCACCTCCTCATCTTGGGAATAGGAAGAATTCATCCCAATGGCCAGCTATGTTGGGACTTTGGAAAAAGTTCAGAGAAGAGCAACTAAGATGATCAAAGGCCTGGAGACTAAAACATATGAAGAAAGGCTGCAGGATTTGGGTTTGGCTAGTCTAAAGAAAAGAAGAATTAGGAGTGACAGGATAGCAGTGTTCCAATATTTGAGGAATACTGCCACAAAGAAGAGGGGGTCAAATTATTCTCCAAAGCACCTGAAGGCAGGACAAGAACCAATGGTTGGAAACTAACCAAAGAGAGAAGCAACCTGGAATTAAGGAGAAACTTCCTAACAGTGAGGACAATGAAGCAGTGGAACAGCTTGCCACCAGAAGTTGTGGGTGCTTCATCACTGGAGGTTCTTAAGAAGAGACTGGACAGTCACTTATCTGAAATTGTATAGGTTCTTCTGCTCGAGCAGGGGGCTGGACTAGAAGACCTCCAAGGTCCCTTCCAGCTCTCTCCTCTCCTCTCCTCATCCCATCCCATCCTCCTCTTTCCTGGAGGAGAAAGTCTTGCATGACAGCCATCTGGATTACTTAAAACCATCCACCAACTCCTCTGTGACTTTTGGTGGCCTTCAGTTAGAATAGATGTCAAGGCCTATGTTTCCTGTTGCCAGAGTTATCCCTGTAGCAGTTCTTTAACCATTAAGCTAACTAGATGAGTTCATTCTTTTCTTTGCCTGAAGCGATTGTGGGACATATTACTGAATACCCTCTGACAAAGGCTTGGAAGAATTTTGGAGCTGGTGGACTTTTTTCTAAAACAGTTCATTTCATACCCAGTTGTGTCCTTTCTCCTTTCCAAAGACTGTTTATTCAGCCATCTGTTTATTCACAGTTTTTGGCCCAATAATCTGATCTCAGACAGAGGCACTCAAGTCATGGTCTGTTTGTGAAAGACTCTCTTTCAACTCTTGGATGCTAAACTCCAATTTTTGTCAGCCAATCTCATGTGATCCAGTTTTGAAACTGAAAGGACAAATTCCACCTTGGAACAATACTTTCACTGCTATATAAACTACCAGTAAATCAGCTGGCTTGATCCTAGGCTCATAGCTTATTCATTCGTCCTCAGGCTAACCAACTATGCCTGTTCCAGAAGCCTCGGGATTTCTCTAGGCTCTCCAGGCAGCACAATAATCTCTCAAGAAAAACTCATCTTGCAAAAGCTTATTATAAACTAAATCAAGGCGGCCTCCCTGTTAGATTCCTACTACATATCATTCCGCATACCAACTTTCTTTTCTTTCCTCAACAACTGTCTAAAAAACCCACATGTGTTCCCTTTAATTGCAGAGGTCAATCCAACCACTTTTCACCAGCACAATGGTGTTTAAAAGTCTGTGAACCTTTTGAAAGTTCAATGTTTCTGTATAAACATGACCTAAAGCATGATCTATTCTCCATACAATCCTAAAACTAGATAAAGAGAACCCACAACAAATGAATAAAACATGATCATTCATTGTATTTGTTGAGGGACATGATCTAAAGCTACACATTTCCACTGCCTCCCAGACCTTACCGGCAGAAATATTTTTTCCTTACTTGAATGAAACCCACCTGGTTTGTGTTCATCTGCAATACCAGTACAAACTAAAGCTGCCTGATTGGCCAGCACCTGCCAACCTTCAGGCTCTGAGTTGGAAGCCAACTGGCCTGGGGGAAGGGAATGGGGCAGGTAGCTGGACCATTATCAAGGCAGGTAGAGGGAACTCCAGCCTCCTCCTACAACCCCTTGCCTGAAGCTAAAGAAGAGATTTTAGAACAAAGTTTCTCAACCTTGGCAACTTTAAGAGAGGTGGGCTTCAACTCCCAGAATTCCCCAGCCAAATTACAGAGGCTGCTGGGAAAGGTGCTAAAGAGGATATAACACAGAAGGAAACCCTCCATCCATTTCCTGTTTTCAGGAAATGGGCATTCCTCCTCTCTGATTCTCCCAGATGAGAGAGGGGAAAGGAGGAGACCTTGCCCACTTCTGTCGAGACTTGGGTAGAAATGGTGGGAGAGATACAGGTTCTCAGTTCCCCAGGGGAGTAGCTCCTACCTCTCAGGGATCAAAGGAGGCAAGGAAGAAGAAGAAAACAGAGGGAAGCAATATGAGAGCAAGATTACTGAAGCTCAGAAGCAAAGTTCCTAAGCTGACACAGGCCTGTTAAAATAATCAAACTGGAGCGAACCCCTTCTTACTCTGAGAAAGAAGCAGTTATGAAAAAAAGGGTCAGGGAGGGAGATGGAGGATTTGGACCACAGGCCTGTCCTACAAAGAGTTTATTGCAGAGGTCTTCAAACTTGGCAACTTTAAGACTTGTGGACTTCAACTTCCAGAATTCCTCAGCCATGAATTTTCAACACTGGCTGGGGAATTCTGGGAGTTGAAGTCCACAAGTCTTAAAGTTGCCAAGTTTGGGGATCCCTGGTTTAATGTGTAAGCATTTGCAATTGCTGAATTTCCTCATTATTAAGGACTTGGCTCATATCTTCAATAATTATTATCAGAAAACAGTATCCTTCAGCCTATTCCTATGGTCCATGAAATAGCAGTCTTTAATGAAATTTGATGTTCCTCAGATTTGTTCAGGATTATTTTGAGGGGCGTGTCCCCGAGAGATTACTAGGAGCATTTCCATTCTAGACCATTCTGTAGGAAACATTCGTCCTAAGTGGGACAGGTAAAAGAACAATTTGAAAACTCAACAATAAAGGTTCCCCAGGGACCCTTTCAGGTATTCTGCCATCTTCCGAAATATTGCTGAAATCACCCCCAAAATGATTTAGCTGCAAATTTCAGAGCCATTTTCATCCTGCTCTCTAAAGGCTTGCTGGTTTTAGACGAGTGATGGATGTAACATCAGCCTTTAGTCTGCTTTTCACTCCATCGTACAGACTGATAAAATAAAAATGATTCTAGAAATGGAACACATAAGTGGAATCTTCAGTCCCAATTATATCAGCATGGTATCATTCTCACATTTCTTTAAAGCTTATTGGGATTATTCTTGTGAACAGTAATGAGCATCCTGACATGTTGCCACATTTCGCCAGAATGGATTTTTTTGGAGCTTTTGAATGGTCAAAAGATCAAAGACATTTCAAAATACGTGTGAGAGCATTTTCAGCCTGTCCTGGAAAAAAATGAATTAGCATTCTTTCTGTTGTTAACTTTTTTCCATTCTCCTTGTTTTGTTATCTTCAGATTTTCCAGCCTTTATAAGGGTTTTTCTATTTTAAGAAATGTTAAGTTATCATTCTCACAGTCATTTTTTAAAAGAATGAGACAACTGAACAAACGACTTCGTTTCACTCTCATATTTAGCATAAGCAATTACGATACAAGAGTTTTTGTCACTGTTGTCACTGTATTTTCTCCCCCCGTCTATGATTAACGTGAGGAAAAACAATTGTGGAAACCCAATAAAAGAATAATATATGGTAAAATAAGAACTAACTTTGCCACTAGAGTTCAAAAGAACGGAATCCAATTACAACATAAACAGCAAGTGTTTTGTTTTCACATTTAAAATGATAGAATCCTATGGCTGGAGGGGACCTTGGGGGGGCTTCTGGTTCAACTAGGGCAGAAACCCTGAGACAAATGGCTGACAGCCTTTTTTGAAAACCATCCGTTTCACCACTTAATCGCTCTTACATTCAGAAAATCCCTCCTCATCTCAAGTTTGGATCTTCTACTGTAAAGCTTCCACCCCCTGGCTCTTGACCTACCCATCCCACAGAATCTATGGGGAATAATTCAACATGTTCTTCCCTATGAAAGCCCTTCAGAGATTCAGTATTCCAATATCTCAGGGGCTGCCACAAAGAAGAGGGACACAACACAGGGGTGAAAGCCAGCAGGTTCTGACAGGTTCTGGAGAATCAGTAGCGGAAATTTTGAGTAGTTCGGAGAACCGGCAAATACCACCTCTGGCTGACCCCAGAGTTGGGTGAGAATGGGGATTTTGCAGTATTCTTCCCCTGCCATGCCCACCAAGCCACACCCACCAAGCTACACCACACCCACCAAGCCACGTCCACAGAACCGGTAGTAAAAAAAAATTGGATTTCACCACTGGCAGACAAGCTATTCTCCAAAGCACCTGAGGGCAGGACTAAAAGCAATGGATGGAAACTAAACAAGGAGAGAAGCAACCTGGAACTAAGGAGAAATTGCCTGACAGTGAGAACAATTAATCAGTGGAACAGCTTGCCTCCAGAAGTTGTAAATGCTCCAACACTGGAAGTTTTAAAGAAGAGATTAGATAACCATTTGTCTGAAATGGTGTAGGGTTTCCTGCCTAAGCAGGGGGTTGGACTAGAAGACTCCAAAGTGCCTTCTACCTCTGTTATTCTATTTTCAAATACTGTGATCATGCCTCCCCTTAGTCATCTCTTTTTTAGGCTAAACAGACCCAGTTAAAGGAGTCATACAGAGAGAAAGAGAAACATTACTTTTTAAAAGAATGAATGGCTTATGGGCAGCCACCTAGGTAGCCTTGGCAGAACTCAATAAAACTAAACAAGGCTGGATATGAATAGAATAACAGAGTTGGAAGGGACCTTGGAGGTCTTCTAGTCCAACCCCCTACTTAGGCAGGAAACCCTACACCACTTCAGACAAATGGTTATCCAACATCTTCTTAAAAACTTCCAGTTGGAGCATTCACAACTTCTGGAGGCAAGCTGTTCCACTGATTAATTGTTCTGTCAGGAAATTTCTCTGCACTCTTTCCAGAGCCTCAACATCTTTTTTACATCGTGGCGACCAAAACTGAATGCAGTATTCCAAGTGTGGCCTTACCAAGGCATTATAAAGTGGTATTAACACTTCGCGTGATCTTGATTCTATCCCTCTGTTTATGCAGCCTAGAACTGTGTTGGCTTTTTTGGCAGCTGCTACACACTGCTGGCTCATATTTAAATGGTTGTCCACTAGGACTCCAAGATCTCTCTCACAGTTATTACTATTGAGCAAGGTACCATATATACCTGTGATGGCAAACCTATGGCACGTGTGCCACAGGTGTCACACGGAGCCATATCTGAGGGCACGTGAGGTGTTGCCCTATGTCAGCTACAGCGTGCATGTGTGCACTGGCCTGCTGATTTTTGGCCTTCCAGAGGGCGGGGGGAGGCCGTTTCCACCCTCCCCAGGCTTCAGGAAAGCCTCCAGAGCCTGTGGATGGCGAAAAACGGCCCAACGGGCCTACCAGAAGTCCGGAGGCTTCAGTGAGGCCTGCTCGCATGCGGGGGGTGGGGTGGGGGAGTGCAGGGGTGTGTGTGCACACATGTGCAGGGGGAAGGGCATTGCATTGTGGGTGTGGGCACACACGCACGTGCTAGCGTGTGTGCACGCGTCCTTTTGGCACCTGAGCAAAAAAAGGTTCACCATCACTGACATATACTGTACCTGTGTATTTTGTTTTTCTTGCCTAAATGTAGAACCTTACTTTTTTCACTACTGAATTTCATTTTGTTAGATAGCGCCCAATGTTCAAGTCTGTCAAGATCCTTCTGTATCTTGAGCCTGTCTTCTGGAGTGTTGGCTATTCCTGCCAGCTTGGTATCATCTGCAAATTTGATGTGTTCCCCATCTATCCCCTCGTCCAAGTCATTGATGAAGATGTTGAAGAGTACTGGGCCTAAAACAGAGCCTTGGGGTACCCCACTGCATACTTCCCTCCATGTAGATGCAGTTCCATTGAGCACTACACATTGAGTGAGGTTGGTCAGCCAGTTACAAATGCATCTGGTGGTGATGCTGTCTAACCCACATTTTTCTACTTTATCAAGTAGTAGGTTATGGTCTACTTTATCAAATGCCTTACTGAAATCCAAGTAAATTATATCGACAGTATTCCTCTGGTCCACTAATTTTGTCACTGTCAGATCCCTGATGTGATACTGCCATTCATATGGAGGGAGGGGGGAGTATGGGGATAAGATGTATTTTATAACCTTTTTCCTGGTGCCTAAGCGCCCTGCAATATTCTCACCTTTTGGGAATGGAATAAGGAGGGAGGGCCATGTGGATTGTGTCAGTTGGTTGAAAGCAGAAGAAGACCATGGGAACGGATCCTTATCTGGCTCTGTTGTTACAATAAACATCTTCACACCTGTGGATTGGCTGAAATCTGCATTCGAACTGGGGGGATGAATTCTAGAGCCCCATTTCTAACTGTGCAGTTTGGGAGGGAATTTAGAGTCTGCTTCACCTGTTCTGCTATCACTTCTTCTCAATAAAAGGTTCCTTTTGAAATACCATGTTTCAAGAGTCTATACTTTCTTGGGAAAGGAGGAGAGGCAGATCCTTACAGTCACTTTGTCAAAGAATGCAATAAGGTTAGTACTTAGCTGGGAGACCAAGGAAATAATGGGCTAGACTGGCAATAAAAAAAAAACCTGCCCTGCATGGGGGCATTTGTAGAATCCAAGATTGTCATTAAGATACTTCTGATCCCAGAAAAGGACAATGGAAAACTACTTCTGAAGTGTTGCCCAGAAATCCACATGGATGTGTTCATGCAGTCCCTGGCAGATTGATTTGAGAGGCAGCACTTTACATTTCTTCCACTAGTTATCAATAGTGTATTTTTATGGATGAGTTGTGCTAATATTCTCCAGCTTAGGTGAGTTGATGAAGTTGTATTTTCAGGACTGTTATTGCAAAATGGCACAGAGATCAGTTCTACCCCATTCAAGCAGGTTATATGCCCAACTCTGGATTAGGCCTCTATAAAATCTCAGTTTTGTCTGGATTAAGTTTACACAGAGAGAGAGGGGGGGGGGAGGGAGAGAGAGAGACTGAGAGTTCCTTGCATCTATTCAACAGTTTAGGACTTTGAACACTCTCCTTGGCTTCTGTTATAACTAGGAGAGAGAGAGAGTGATGGTCAATAGGACACAGTTCCAAACCAGCCTGGCAATTGTGATTGTACACAATTCATGACGGTTGTAAAGCAGGCCATCACATGACCAATCTGATTTTATGACCTTTTGATGGCGGTTGTTAAGTGAAAGGGGCAGTCATAAAGCAAACATGGTGGTCATTAAGTGACTCCCCCACTTAGAAGCTGAGGGTCGGTTCTTCTTAAGCAAAGAATTCTTAAGAGTTAAAAAAAGCAGCGCAGTCAAGCCCAATTTTGCAATTTGGATGAGAAAGGTTTATTTCTACACACACTCGCTCGCTGCTTAACTTTGGGGTACTCCCCCCTCTTGTCAAGCTCTTCCTTGACATCAGACTGAGCACCAGAAAGACCTTAAATGCTGCTGAAAGAAGAAAGAAATGTGACTGTCACATTCGGAAATGCAGAGCCAAAATGTTTCTCATTTGCTGAGTGATTCATTTTGATTGCTATCTTGGGGCTGTCAACCAGAAAACATGGAGGGAGGCTACTAAGGCACCTAAGGAGACCTGCAAAGCTGTCTGGCTTGACAGCTCTTCAGAAGATTCATGCCTGCTACAGAAAAGAGGGGAGCCAGGACGGTGCAGGGCTCGTTTCCTTTTAACTCTTCCTGGGCTCTTGAAGCCTTGATTCATGTCTAGGAAAAGACAAAACGTGATTGTAATAGGAAGACAAGAAGAGCACTTCTGCAACTCAACCACTTATTCCATAGGCATAGATGGTAAAAAAAAAAAGGTTTAGCCCAGTGAAGGCCTTCATTCTAAGCTCCCTCAAAATACACCCATTTCCGCATAGACACTGATCTCATTTGGAATTTATTCTTGTTCCACATGGATGTTTTAAGTTTTTCAACCCCAAATTGCTATGTCAGAGTAAAAGCAGAAATAAATAATAATTCATATTATTTACATTGACACATACCACTTTGCACATCCATCCATTTATCGAGAGGGTGGGGGAGAGGGAGAGGGAGGGAGGGAGGGAGAGAGAGAGAGAGAGAGATTATTCTCCACTATCATATACCTTATCTCTCTTTATCCTTTCTTCCCTGAAACCTGTTGTAAATCTCCTACCTTTGAGAAACTGAGCACTTCTCTTTGTATAATACCAGTAAAACCAGCGAATGTGTAACATGAATGTAACTTTGGGAAAGTTGCATAGTGAATACTATAAATTAAGAAATGTTGCATAGTATAAAGAATATACTGGGGACTTTTTTAAAAAATGGAATTTGCTGAAAAATCAAATGAAACATACTAATTTCATTTCATTTCATTTATTGCATTTGTATGCCGCCCAACTCCCGAAGGACTCTGTCTAATATCTGTCAGGACTGCCACTTCATACCCGTGTTGGTATGGCGCAGTGGCGCAGTGGTTAAATGCAGCTACTGCAGTCTACTCCAGCTGACTGCTAGTTCAGCAGTTCAAATCTCACCACCGGCTCAAGGTTGACTCAGCCTTCCATCCTTCCGAGGTGGGTAAAATGAGGACCCAGATTGTTGGGGGCAATATGCTGAACTCTGTAAACCGCTTAGAGAGGGCTGTAAAGTACTATGAAGCGGTATGTAAGTCTAAGTGCTATTGCTATTGCTACTTTTAATCGGTGCCAGTCTGCCATGAACTCTGGGGGGTGGGGGAAGGAACTGAATGGGAGGGGGGAAGAGGGATCCACTATTCACTGTACCAGCTGGAGACACAACTTGAAGGACAACTGTCTGGGAAGGAGCATAGCTGCATACTAAAGAAGACCATTCCAACAACACCTGGTTTGAATGATTGGACAACCAAGCACCAAAGGCAGGGACGGTCTTGGGAAGGGGAAAACACATCTGGGAATTTGGCATGGGAAAACTCGGATCTGGGTTTGCTTTAAGTGTGTTCTTCTTGATCTTTAGCAAACTATACCTTTCTCACTAAATGGAGTCAAGGATCATTCTTACTTAAAGGCTTGAGCTGAGGCTGGGTTGACAATATGTAAATATCATTTCATTAAATCTTTTTTGAAATAGTAAAGATGAGATTGTTATGGTAAGGTTTGTTACCTATTTCTTAACTACTTTAGCAGTTATTATTGTACTTGTCATATTAAATGATTCACATGTATCATTTAATAATTGACTTGGGTCAATTATTAATTTATTATATTTTATGGAACAAAGTCTATGATTAGTAGAGAGAGAGAAAGAATAAGTAAATGATGAAGTGTACTTGTTAGTTATGGTATTAATTAAGATAGAAATTCTATTGTTTAAATTAATCATGCATAGAAGTAGTAAGAATATGCTATATATTTAAAGACCAAGTAAAGAAATAGAAAGGTAAACATATTTACTTACGGATAATATTAAAAAAATGTTATCCGATGAAAGCTTATTGTATAGAGGGGACAGAATACCCCTAACTGTATGTTTTATGTGTGTATTGTTTCATGTTCATTTTTTGTGTGTGTTTAATAAAAAGTTTAAAAAATATTTTTTAAAAAAGACAATATCTTTGGCACTGATAGACTATTTTGTATTTTAGTGAGGGCAGCACCTTGGACAGCACCAGCAAAACAGCTTCACTGTCCAGGGTCAGAGAGGAACTAAAATTCAGAAGCTCTTAGAAAAATCAGCATTCATTGTAGGTAAATCTTAGCTCCAAAGTGGTCAGCCTGGAGACATGAAGTCAACTGGGCCTTTTCCAAAACGATCCAATAGATATCATACTTTTTTCAAGCTTCTCACCGCTTTGGAATTCATTTTCATATCCATTTTCTCTTCAAGCTCTCCAGAAAGCTAAAGCTTATTTGGTAAAAGAGTCAAAGATCATTTGGGGATTACTTGTTCTAGTTTCCAAAGAGAGAATGGCATCAGGAGGGCTCTTGTCAATCACACAGTTTTAGGAAGAAAAGTTGAAGGAATCTGTACATTTAATGTATAGCATGTTGTTAAAGGTTTTATTGATTTTTCATTTATAAACTGTTTTAACTAAGCACGTTAATTAAGCTTTTTGGACATTTTAATTCAATCGTATCCCACTGTATGCTTTTTTTAAAAAATGGCAAATTCTCAGATATAGAATATAAAATTTTATAAAGAAATAATGTCTCAGAACTGCACTTATATTTTCTATTGCCTTGTACTGATCCACTTGCTTGAGGGATGCTGAAAGAATTTGTGATGGTTCTATGAATATGTTTCAAATGGCTCAAAAAGAATCTGAACCTTTCCTTCTTCTTTTTTAGATTTTTCTTTCTCTGAAAAAGCTTTTTCAAATTGTCCACGCCTCGCATTCTAAGGTCCACAAAATTCACTCCTGCTGTTCTTTGCAACTCTTCTGCCTTGAGGGGTCTTTCCCTTTGCACCCCCTTTCTTACTCCAAACTCATCTGTGTCCAAGATCTGTCTGTTTGCTCCTTTGTAGTGAAGTCAATACAGGTAATCCTCAACTTGCAACAATTCATTCAGTGACCGTTCAAACTTACAACGGCAGTGAAAAAGGTGGCTTGTGACCGTTTTTCACACTTTCAATCGTTGCAAGCATCCCCGTGGTCACATGATCAAAATTCAAGACTTCTATTTATGACATTTGCAGTGTCCCGGGGTCATGTGATCCCCTTTTGCAACCTTCTGACAAGCAAAGTCAACGGGGAAGCCAGATTCACTTAACAACCATGTTGCTAATTTAACAACTGCAGTGATTCACTTAACAACTGTGTCAAGAAAGGTCGTAAAATGGGGCAAAACTCACTTAACAAATGTTTCACTTAGCAACAGAAATTTTGAGTTCAATTGTGGTTGTAAGTGGGAAAGGCTCTACTCTCATGCTTTTGCAGGCTTTCCCACTTAGTCCTCTTCCAGGTAGAGTGCAGTACTGCAGGCTACTTTAGCTGACTGATCATTTGAGTTCAGCTGTTCAAATCTCACCGGCTCAGGGTTGACTCAGCCTTCCATCCTTCCAAGGTAGGTAAAATGAGGACCCAGATTGTTGGGGGCAATGTAAATATATACATTGCTTAATGGTGTAAACCGCTTAGAGAGTGCTTGCACTATGAGGCAGTATATAAATATCACTAATAAATAAAATAAATAAATAAATTGACATGAGAAGAATACATCAGTTTTTCAGAGTGGTTAAAGGCGCCAGGAGACCGTGAGTTCTAGCCCTGCCTTAGGCGTGAAGCCAGCTCTGCCTTTGGGCCAATGACTGCCAGCCCCAGGAATAAGGCCAGGACAAACTTCCAAAAAGGTTGCCAAATAAATTGCAGAGATTTTCAGGCTGTTGCGAGGAATCAACATTGACTTGAAGACGAATGATGGTGACAGGGTGAAATATTACTAAGAAAATTGGCCATTTAAAATAGGCTGTTGGAAAGAATGAAGGCAAGAAGAGGGAGGGAGAGAGAGAGACTCAGCATATTGGAATTGAAAAAAAATGTTCAAAAAATGTGTGTGTGTGATTTCATACACAACTTTACCATACATCCGTTCCATTTTATAGTAGATTCCAGAAATCTGTGTCACAAACAGCTTTTACTAAGTAAGCTTTTACTTTTAATAAGAGCCGAGGTGGCGCAGTGGTTAAATGCAGCACTGCAGGCTACTGCTAGTTCAGCAGTTCAGCTGTTCAAATCTCACCAGGTTCCAGGTTGACTCAGCCTTCTATCCTTCTGAGGTCGGTAAAATGAGGACCCAGATTGTTGGGGGCAATATGCTGAACTCTGTAAACTGCTTAGAGAGGGCTGTAAAGCACTATGAAGCGGTATATAAGTCTAAGTGCTAAGTGCTATTGCTATTACGCCTTCAATCCACTCAGGCCTCATTAAAAAAAAGTGGAATATTTTCTCTCCTGTAAATTCAGCATGGAATTAATCAGGGTTCGTCTTCCTTGAGGTGATGGGTGATGCACCCCGGGATAGAATTCTTGGGGTGAGTTTTTCTTAAACTTTGTGGCGTTTTCAAAGGAAAGAGGGATCACGCAACAGATATGGACAGTTGAATAAAATATCAAGGGAAGGGATAGATGGCACAGGACTGCGGGGGAGAAAATGATGAATGAAAATTCTGATGGGAGCCACCAGAATCTACAAGCCTAAGAAATATTTAATTTTTTTAAACATAATTTAATCTTAAATCAGTTTCACATCCTGGAGGGAGAAAAGAAAGCACTGTAAATGTTGGGTTTTTTTTTTAAATTTAGCCATAGTACAGGTAGTCCTTGACTTACGACTGCAATTGAACCCAAAATTTCTGTTAAGTGAGATATTAGTTAAGTGAATTTTGCCCCATTTTACAATCGTTCTTGCCACAGTTGTTAAGTGAATCGCTTCAGTTAAGTTAGTGACACGGTTGTTAAGTGAATCTGGCATCCCCATTTGCTTGTGATATGATCCCAGGACACAGCAACGGTCATAAAAGTGAGTCAGTTGCCAAACCTCTGAATTTAGATCACGTGACTATGGGGATGCTGCAACGGTTGTAAGTGTGAAAAACGGTCATACGTCACTTTTTTCAGTGCCATTGTAACTTCGAACGGTCACTAAGCAAACTGTTGTAAGTCGAGGACTACCTGGAACATCCATCTGCTAAGTCAGTCTCTTCTTTTCTATAGCTAAGGAATTCTCCTGCTTCATGAAATCTTTGATGGCCTGGCTAGCGAATAACAATCTCTCTATAAATTAATTGCAGAGAGAAAACCAGCTCATGGTAATAATGATATGAACTCATTGCAGTAATCAAAGCAGTGAAAGTCTTACATAGATCTTTTTGACAAAAAAAAATATGGGTTATCACGGCAGTTTTTAGGGTATCAAAGGAACAAATGGGGAACAGGGGGGGGGACAAGCCCCCTACCCTTGTCTGATGAATGCTGGTGGCACCGAACAGCTCGGCAATTGCCTGATTAACGGAGCTGTCGCAGCCCACTGAGCTATCTTTGAACAGGTGAGAATGAGAGCAGCTGCAAACATTACTCATAGACCGTCATATAGAAAACACTCTCTGTTCTCTGAAGCAGAAAGGCAATGAGCGGTGCAGAGAATTAGCAACACCTTGTTCAGGTGACTAGTCTTGACATTCCCCCCCTTAGTTTTGGAGAAAAATCTTCTGCAGGTTCTTGCTCCATACCTGTCAAGGAGCGGGCTTCATTCTGTACTAAAAGCCAGCCTCAAGTCCCCCCCCCCCCCCTGCACAAGAGTCTATCCTGTCTTTTCATCTGATCCCAGGGTGTGGGAGCATTTCTCCTGGGTTTCTCCTGGTGGTATTTTAACACTCTGTGATGGCGTAGTGGTTAGAGTGCAGTACTGCAGGCTACTTCTGCTGACTGACTGCAATTTGGCAGTTCGAATCTCACCAGGCTCAGGGTTGACTCAGTCTTCTATCCTTCAAAGGTCAGTAAAATGAGGACCCAGATTGTTGGGGGCAATAGGCTGATACTGTAAACTGCTTAGATAGCGCTGTAAAAGCACTGTGAAGCGATATATAAATCTACTGGTAAGTGCTATTGCTATTGCTCTGCCAGCAGGCGTAGAGCAGCTACTGTGGTTGATTTGTTTCTGTTTTTGTTATGTGTATTTATTTTGTTTTATCATAAAAGGTAAAATAGAAAATAGAAAAACAAACAAAACAAAACAAAACCATATGTCCAGCACCAACAACAAAAAAGAAAAAAAATTGGTGCACAAGAAAAAGGTGACCCAAATACCAAATAAATTGCTTTCTTTCTATCACCCCAAACTTCCCACACTTCTCAGTCAGAAAAAGCTCCATGGGACTCTCTTGTGGGATCAAAATGATACTTGGGATGCCAAGGAGGCTCCTGCAGACCATCGGAGAGATGGCTGCACCTGAAAAGACAAGACATTCGTCCATCCCTCTCCGCTACACCATCACTGAATGGAGCAACAAGCAAACTCCACCTTGACTGTTACCTGATATGACCTGTGGGCAGGCTTTCCGTCTGCAAGGATGGGACCTTCACAAAGCCTTAGTAAGGCCGCACCTGGAATACTGCATCCAGTTTTGGTCACCACATTACAAAAAAGATGTTGAGACTTTGGAAAAAGTGCAGAGAGGAGCAACTAAGATGATTAAAGACTTGGAGACCAAAGCATATGAAGAACGGTTGCAGGAATTGGGATGTCTAGTCCAGTGAAAAGAAAGATGGGGGGGGTGACATGATAGCAGTGTTCCAATATTTGAATGGCTACCACAAAAAAGAGGGGATCAACCTAGGCAAGGCAAGATAAGATGCAATGGATGGAAATTAATCAAGAAGAGAAGCAACCTGGAATTAAGGAGAAACTTCCTAACAGTGAGGACAATTAATCAGTGGAACAGCTTGCTTTCAGATGTTGTGGGTGCTTCATCACTGGAGGCTTTTAAGAAGAGACTGGACAGCCATTTGTCTGAAATGGTATAGGATCTCTTGTTTGAGCAGGGGGTTGGACTAGAAGACCTCCAAGGTCCCTTCCAGCTCTATTCTGATTCAGAGGATATGGAGAAGACTTCCTTCCTTCCTTCCGAACACTAAATACATGCAGGAGCATTTCATTGCTTCCAGCAGAATCCCATGGAAATGCTATTCTCCATTGAAAGCAATTTCAAGAGCAGGTTCTCTTTCAGTTTTGCACTGGCTTGATAATTCTATCATCACCACCTGTAGCAATAAAAAATGGGTAAAGGTGGAGTACGAAACTTATGGGCCAACTTGATCAAGAAAGTGAGATTTTCTTATTTGACATTAAAAAACCAGAGGATTTCTATGAAGGAAAGAGCAACCCAAACCAGTTTCCAAAACCCATAAGAACACCACCAGGACAGGCCTGGATGCAGGGAAGCAGCTTCTAAAACTTAAGCCAAACCATCCACCAGGCAAGAAGTCGAGGGAAAATCATTTACTCCTCTGACCCTCTGAGAGGGAGTGTTTCTCAGAAAGGGAAGTTAATGGTCCAGTTAAGAACTGGTTCAAAAATGTTGGCCTAGCTTTTGTTGCACTGGTTCAATCTTCATTTATTTATTACAGTTACACTTCACTTTTTCTATAAGGAGCTCATTGAACTTTCAGGTGGTATAATATTAAAAAAATCAATTTTAATTAAAATCAAAGGCTATTTCTGAATGACTGTCCGTCTTATCTGTGCAAAAAAAAAAAGGAAAAGAAGATATGTATTTTCTGCCTGTCTGGATAATGTATCTGGACAAGTGAGAAGATTGTATGCTCAGAAATGAATTAACATGAACGACCCTTCCGGACTGCAGCAGAGTCATCCAGAGTGCCTCTGAATTAGCGGAGATAAAGCTGAAATTTGTATCCTTGTTTTTAGAACAACATGCTGCCTCAGTGAGCATTCACCCTGCACGAGACATTGCACCAAAGTGTGCTGCCCCACTGCCTCACACACGCACTTAGTGGTGGTTTATGGGTTTTTAAATATTCCCCAGAAATTCCCTTCACCAAAACCCCAGAACTGTCCCAAATAAGTCTACTCACAAGCAGACCAATGCTAGTCAACAGAGCAATGGCCAAGGAGTCCACAAGGAACTTGAAAGATTCCCAAACAAGACAAATCCACCTGGCAAAATTAAATCCACAAGAGGGTTCACGAGGCAAGAAAAGTCCAGAGTTCACAAGGCACAATCCAAAGTCAAGGCATGATATCAATCCAATGCAAGGCAGCAATCATAACAGCGAGAAAACACACAGCTAGGAAATGAACACATTTTCCCCAGCATCATCTCCATCTGTCTGCTGTGCTAAATAGCCAGCTTCTGGTGCAGCCCATCAAAAGGGGCGAGGCTGCCTCCTCACGAGTAATCTGGCAGACCTTCTCTGCTCTTGCCTTTTCTCTGCTCTATGGGTTCTTGGATCAGGTGCAGAAGGCAGTTCCTCTTCCTCATCCCTGACCGGCTCCAGCTGCATGCTTTCCCACCTGAAGCCTCCGGGCTATCCCTCTGCAGCTGTGCTTCAGCCAAATCACTCTCAGACAGCTGCTTGGAGTCACTGAACAACTCCCTTCCTGACATGCCCGGGACTGGTTCATTGTCCCCTGAACTGTCATCTGGAGAGGTGTCTAGGGACACGTCTGGGAGAGTCATCGCACAAAGTAAGCAAAGGTAGCAGAGCTTCCTGGAAGAGAACTGGGCCTTGCTAAGAGAACCAGTGCAGTGCCTCTGTGGTTGTTCGTAAGAGTGAACGATTGTCGTGGTGCTGCAACATTCATAACCTCAGGACTGTGTCCTAAGTTCTTGGGGGGTGGGAATGTCATAACTTCAAATGGTCACTAAGTGAACTGTTGTAACTCAAGGAGTACCTGTACTAGTGATTTATTAACTGATTAATTGACTGATACAAACAAAGCTCATTACAATCACAGACCAGAATTCAAAATAAAAAATAAAATAATAAAAACACAAAACATGGTAGGAATGTTACAATCGGTGGCACAGAGTGTGTCTAATTTTACAGGCAGTATAGCAGAATGTGGCTGTGTTCAAGGAAACGAAATCATACTGGTCTGATAAAGATTAACTATGCATAAAAAATTCAGAATTTTCTGGGGTGTTTTACAAAGTTGTAAGGGATCCTTACAGAGAGCACTGCCTAACAGGACACGAGCTGTGGTTTCAATAGGCCCTTTTCTGCAGAATCTTCGCTCATAGTGAACTGATTTATGTCAACCCTTCAAAACTACTATAGGGATGTTTAGTTTTACTCCGCATAAGTGCTGCACAGATAAGCAGGTCTTTTCACATCACAGGCCTCGCTGGTGGGTTTCATGGGTAGTTAAAGCCTGCTGGGTACAACTCAACATGTATGTGATACCAGATTTATTTATTTACAAGACTTATCTGCTACCTGACTTTAGCTTGCTTATAAAACTTACAAAATAAAACGTGCAAAGATCAGTATTGTAATTCATTAAAATAGTGAAATCCAAAATCTAATTAGGTACTAAAATTAATAGACTAAAATTTGTTTGGCACAGTGCTGCTGATTGTAATTAATCCCCAAAGGCCTCTGGAAAAGCCAGGTTTCCTATCTGTGGAAATGCAGAAAATGGATTAATTTAGTAACCGATTAAGCTTTCGGCGTGAAGACAGACAGTTAGTTTGACAAGTAGGTAAAACGCCCAAATTCACAATTCAGCAACTGTGTAATGTGCCCCTGTTGCTTTTCTTGAAAGCCCCAAGAAATGTTGTGAAGTCAATCTGGGTTGTATAACCCTTGTGTCACGCGTACAGTCCACATGAATTCAAAAATGGGGCACTTGGGAGTGTCATGCCCCGTAGTCCAAATAAAGAGTTCGGTGGAACAGATTATTTTAGATTATGTGAATTTCTTTGGTGTATAAGGAAATATTTCTACTGTGGTTTGGCTCCTTACTGAGTTTGAGGCTCATGGGAATCACCTAAAACTTTTCTGTGACTTAATTCTCTTTTATTTATTTATTTATTTGTGAGACTTATATACTGCCTCATAGTGCAAGCACTCTCTAAGCGGTTTACACCAGTAAGCAATGTATATTTATATTGCCCCCAACAATCTGGGTCCTCATTTTACCTACCTCGGAAGGATGGAAGGCTGAGTCAACCTTGAGCCGGTGAGATTTGAACCGCTGACCTGCGGATCACAGTCAGCTAAAGTGGCCTGCAGTACCTGCCTCTAACCGCTGCGCCACCTCGGCTCATTTTATGGACATTGTTTTGTTGCAATGCCTGAATTGTGAGTTCTAGAATCTGGACACCGCTAATCTTGGAACAAGTAGCTGAAGAACAGCATAAAACAGCATGTAAGGCTGCTTACATACTGTATGTGAAGTGGATTTAGTTGAAAGCATATTTTATCATAGAATTCTTGAATGCTAGGGATGATAGTGACTTTGAATGTCTTCTAGTCCAACACTCTGGACTGTACACCATCCCAGAGAAATGGCTCACCAATTTTTCCTTGAAAATCCCAGTGTTGGAGCATCTGCAACTGCAGAAGTTATAGCTATCACAACTATGAAATGCCCTCTTATTTCAAATTTGGATCTCCCTCTGTAGGGTTTCTAATCCCATTGGTTCTTCCCTGGTCCTTGGGCACAATGAAAAATAAATCCACATCCTTTGCCCTGTGACAGTCTCTCTTAAAACATTGGAAGACTCCCCGAGCCTCCTTCCCCCCCCTCCAACTTCCTTTAACTGCCTTAGGATTTAGCCTCCAAAACTCTTATCATCTTTGTGGCTCTTGTCTGTACTTTTTCCAGTTCTTCATCATCCTTTTTGTATTGTGATGACCAGAACTGGGCACAGGATTCCAGGTGCTGTCTGACCAATGCAACCTTATCACTTCCAACGATCTTGGCAGAATCCCTCTTGAGATGCTTCATCAAGATTTGGCCTTGCTGACAGCAGAAAGACCCTCTCCAGACCAGCCATCTCTGGATAACCTCTAACTAGGAATGAATAACTCCATCACTTCCCTTTAAAAAAGAAATTTCTCTGCAAAGAAATGCACAAAGGTGGGCAAAGGCTGACAAATTCTGAGCCCAGCAAGTTTCCCACACATCTGTTCCTGCCAAAATCAAAAGGTTCCACGATTCCCAGAATGGAGAGAAGGATGCTGAACTTCCTTTTAATATACAGGTGCAAAAAATGTCAGGCAGGTCAAGAAACTTTGATGGATTTCAAACTCTCTAAAGCTAGCACTCAACATTCCCTGTTTAGATATATCAACCTGTCAGTGTGGCTTTCCCCCGTATTTGAAGGTTTTATTTGTTTATTTTTAAATGTTCTTTTCAACTTGTTTATAAAAAATGTGAGAAATTGTTGTGTCTAACTCAAAAACAGGTTTGACCCAGCTGGTATTCTGGGATACACTATTAGAAAATCCCAGAGGAGGAAATTCAACAAAAATTCCCAAAGAAGGCCACGACAAATAGCAATAGCACTTAGACTTATATACCGCTTCATAGTGCTTTACAGCCCCCTCTAAGCGGTTTACAGAGTTCAGCATATTGCCCCAAACAATCTGGGTCCTCATTTTACCCACCTCAGAAGGTTGAGTCAACCTTGAGCCGGTGAGATTTGAACTGCTGAACTGTTGAACTAGCAGTCACTGAAGTAGTTGCAGTGCTGCTTTTAACCACTGCGCCACCTCAGCTCATCTGTATCAGTTCCCAAAATATGACACAGAATAATTTTTTATTATTCCAAATGTCCCAATAAAAAACAGGAAATGTATCAACAAAATCACTGGAAAATAAGGGAGGGGGATTTTGGTCTAAGAAAAAAAATGTGTATTTTATTATCCTCAAAGTCCCAATCCGTGTGAAGAAATTACTTCATCAGGGAAGTAGTTTGAATCAATTCATACAATTCTTCCGATGACAAAACATTCCCTTGAAATTCAGTGAGAAGTTCGGAATATTCTTATACTCCTCCTCCCACCCCTCAAACCCCATTTTCCATCCATTTGGTTGATTCATTTTTTTTTCTTATTGCTCCAAGAAAACTCTACTGTAGGGTTAAGGGTTATGACTATGAACTCCAGCATTTGTCACCCGTGGCCTCTTGAAGATGTCTGGACTTCAACTCCCAGAATTCCCCAGCCAGCTATGAGAAATGAGAGATGAAGAAATGCTGATGAAGTCACTGAAGTTGATTTAAAAATGGTTCCTTTTTAAAAAAAATTTTTTAAAGATGAACTAACTAAAATCCTCTTTCAAATGAAGGCGAATATGTGTGTCCCAGGATAATGTTGCAGGATCCAATCTGGGTGGGTCACCGGGACCAGAAGTTTACTCTTCGGAGCTTTTGAACATGTGCTGGGGCAAATCCTCACCTCAGGGAACTTCTCTCTCACCAGAATGTTTGCTTTGGGCTATTTATGAGGTGCCTGTTGTATGTGGCTCTTTAGATGTTGATTGGGGTCTTGATGGCTTCCAAACCCTTCCCTCCTAAGTGCTTGATAAGCTGGGGGAAAATCAGCATTCATGTTGACTGACAAAGGGCCAGTTTCCTGGGCTTCAGTCACTTCCCTGGCTGTTTTTTGCCTGCTCATCCAACAATCTGCACTAAGCTGCAAAATTGAATGTCCTTGTTCACTGGACTAGACTAGACTAGACTAGACCTGGAAGGGACCTTGGAGGTCTTCTAGTCCAGCCCCCTGCTCAAGCAGGAGAACCTATACCATCTCGGACAAGTGACTGTCTAGACTCTGCAATGTGAGGCTACCAATGAGTTTGAGTCTCCTTGTCTGACTGCTCGCTTGTGTCCTTGCAATCTGGTGGTCAGCTTCCTCCCCGTCTGTCCTATATGGTCATGGGACAATCCATGCAAGGGACCTGGTAGATGACATTAGAAGTATCTTCCACTTCCCAAAGCGCCCACTCTGCTAGAGGGAAGTTCCCTGAGGATGGGCTCCAGCATGAGTCCGAAAGTAAACCTCTGGTCCGGGTGACCGACCCAGATTGGGTCCTGTAAAATCCTGTTCCTTGCTACCCAACAGGTGCTCTGTCAAGGTGGGCCCATTGCCTTCCCCTCCTTCCCCACCTGAGGGACTCTCCCTGCTGCCAAGAGCTGCTTCTGCAGCACATCAGGGCCAGATCTTCATGGTGACACTTCCTAAAAGGAGAGGTCCAGCAGGCTGTGGCTTTGTCAATTCATTATCCTGCAGCAGCTGTTTATTTTGGGAAGGTGCTGCCAGTAAAGATGAAATGGTATAGCCAAGAAAGACAATGATAAAGAATGGAGGTAGACAAACATTGATATTATTGACTAACTGCTCGAATGGCTACGAGCGCTTAATCAATGCCGGTTAGCAGAGCCGTTAAGACTTTTATTTCTTCTTGGTGCATTTATGAATTGTTAATATTGTCCGTGCAGATGGGAGCCTCTTGTTTGCTTAAGAGCAGCTGCTGTTTTCGTGTCCAATTTGCTCAGCGTCAATATTGGGTGGTGGGGAAGGCGGCCTGCATTGAAGGCCCTGCAGTGGCAGTTGGGGGCGAAGCTAATTTTTTAACAGATTAACAGAGTTGGGAGGGACCTTGTAGATCATCTAGTTCAACCCCCACCCAAGCAGGAGACCCTACACCATTTCTGACAGATGGCAGTCCAGTCTCTTCTTGAAAGCCTCCAGTGAGTAAATTCCCACAACTTTTGAAGGCAACTTCAGTTCCATTGGTTGATTGCTCTCACTGTCAGAAGATTTCTCCTTATTTCTAGCTTGAATCTCTCCTTGTATAGTTTCCATCCATTATTCCTTGTCTGTCCTTCGGGTGCTTTGGAAAACAGCTTGACCCCCTTCCTCTCTGTGGCATCCCCTCAAGTATTGGAACCCTGCTATCATGTCTCCCTTCGTCCTTCTCTTTTGTGAAATGGTGTAGGGTCTCCTGCTTGAGTGGGGGGTTGGACTAGATGACCTACAAGGTCCCTTCCAACTCTGTTTGATCTGTTAGATCGGTTAGAACTGACCTTCATCCCAGTATTTGTCTTCTTTACAATGGACGGACAATCATACCAGGTTTGGAGAAGTAGCTTCAACCAAGAATGCTTACACTACCTTGATATTTGGGTGGGTGGGTGGGTGTCGTCCTTTATTGCTTTTGCTGCAGTGAACTATTACAGCTATCTCTATAATTTGCTACAAAGAACTGGGGGGGGGGAGTCACGAATCAGCCATTTCAAAGTTTACTAGTGAATTATCACATAAATCTCGGGGGCAGAACAAGGGCTTCCAGGGACCATAGCTCAGAACACGATGTTTGGCCTCTTGGAGTGGGATGTTTTGAAAGATCTTAAAATGTTTAGGAGGGTAATTCAGAATTTTTATCTGTTCCCATCCAGATCTGAGTTGCCTTCCCTGTGCTTGGATGTTCAGCTTGGCTTCTGTCTTTGTGGCTTCTGGTAATGCAGAAGAAATAAGAGGTTTAGTCCTGTTTAACCGTCGGTTACACTCTTGTTTTCTAAGATGCAATAAGAATAGTTCGGAGGAAGGTGGTAGGAATATGATGCACAGCGATGTGATATTTTTAAAAGCTGCAGTTCTGAAACTGTCAATCAATCAGAATAGAGCTGGCAGGGACCTTGGAGGTCTTCTAGTCCAACCCCCTGCTCAAGCAGGAGACCCTATACCAGTGATGGCAAACCTTTTAGACACCAAGTGCCCATACTGTGCATGCACGCATGCCCAAACTGAAAGGTGCGCTTGCGCTCATGAACATACGGACATGCACATGCATGGACATGCGTGCATGTGCAGCAGAGACCCAAAGACCAGCTGGCTGGCAGGAGGCGGGGCATCCCAACACCGGAAGCACGGCAAGAGGTAAGACCTTTTTCTTTCATGAGCTTTTGTTTTGTCATTTGCAGGGAAACAGAAGTTCACGAAAGAAACGCCACGGAGATCTGACCTGGGGTGACGGTGCACGTTCCAGCAGAGAGGGCTCTGCGTGCCACCTCTGGCACGCATGCCATAGGTTCGCCATCATGGGCCTACACCATTTCAGACAAATGGCTGTCCAGTCTTCTCTTAAAAGCCTCCAGTGATGGAGCACCCACAACTTCTGGAGGGAAACTGTTCCACGGGTCGATTGTCCTCACTGTTAGGAAGTTTCTCTTTAACTCCGGGTTGCTTCTCTCCTTGATTAGTTTCCATTCATTGCTTCTTGTCCTGCCCTCAGGTGCTTTGGAAAAGTACCTCTTCTTTGTGGCAGCCCCTCAAATACGGGAATACTGCTATCATGTTCCCCCTAGTCCTTCTTTTCTCTAGACTAGCCAAGCTCAAATCCTGAAACCGTTCTTCATATGTTTTTCGCCTCCAGGCCTTTTAGGCCTCCAACCAATCTTAGTTGCTCTTCTCTGCACTTTTCACAAAGTCTCAACATCTTTTTTGTAATGTGGTGACCAAAACAGAATGCAGTATTCCAGGTGTGGCCTTACTAAGGTTCAATCAATCATCAATTGACTGAGTTCAATCAATCAGTTCAATCAGTCAATGAGACAAGAACAGAAGTTGGAACGCATATTACATGGTCCATGACAAAATCAGGCAGGTGTCCAATAGAGCAGCTTGTAGCAGACAGGTAAAAGTTTAGACAGACACAGGATCTGACAAGTGTCAGGCCGAAGCCATTTTATTTGAGAACTTTGGCCTGCCACACTTTATACTATTCTACTATGCATTTTCTACTGTGGGGAAATGGGACGGGGGATGGTATTAGGATTGTTAGTATGTAGCCATAACAAATTCTTTCTAGAAAGCCAAGGTCATCCTTTGTCTCTGCACCTGCACGGAAGGAGATGGGTGGACTCTGCCAGCATGGCAATAGAAGATTGGACAACGTGATGGATTGGTGGGTGTGGGGGCAAGGACTTGAACTTTCAACTGGGTGGTGAAACCCGGGGGACTTCAGATTCGGGTTTCACCCAGATGTGCCAACATGGCTCTATTAATAAATTGGAATTTTGAGGAATACTTTGCCTTGGACTCTGATTTAATTTTGGATGCTGTCTGGAACCCTGACAACAAGTACATTTCCCCAGTGTCTCTTCTTCCCATTCTCCAGAGAAATGCAACAGAATGTCTAGTCCAACTATTATATATATATATATATATATATATATATATATATATATATATATATATATTATGCATATTTTTTCACAAAACTTTACAAAGCACTTATAAGGAGCCCTTAATCATGAACAGAAGCATGGCAGATTACAGACAAATGTCCTAATGATAAATAAGTCTTGAAATTGAAGGTATGTTCAATTTCAGGAAGGAAAGTATGTTACAAGTTTGATGTAAATTTAAACTGGTCTTTATTCTGCTTTTTTTTTCTGAAGCCCTTATAGCAAGTTTGGGGTTCACTGCATGTCTGGAATTAGGACAAGACCAGTCATGTGGATCATAGCGACACACTAGTGTAAAATATAGTGAGTCCTTCAGGAGCCTGCCTGGGCTTGAATCTCATGGTAGCAATACCTGGTCCATTGAAGAGATGGGCTGAGCATCCTTCTTGAAGGGTAGGTATACGACAGGTGTATCAAACTCAAGAAGGTAGGTATATGACAAGTGTATCAAACTCAATTTCATTGAGGGCTGCATCAGGGCTGTGTTTGACTTTGGGGGGGCCGAGGTGGGCTTGGGCAGGATGGGTGTGGGCAGCTTGACGTCACTCATGTCAGGGGCACCTGTGGTGGCCTGAGTGTTCTGCCAGCAAAAATGGGCTCCCAATCTCTGTTTTCGGCTGGGATGGCCTCCTGCAACCCTCTGCCAGCAAAAATGGAGCTCAGGAAGGCCACACACTCCATTTTCGCTGGCAGAGGGTTGCAGGAGGCAGTCCCAGGCGAAAACGGAGATTAGGAGCCCATTTTCAGTGGCAGAGGCACTGCAGGCTGGTCCTTCGCTGTTTCCAGGGCAGCCCCGCGGGCCAGATCTAAGCACCCCGCGGGCTGGATCCGGTCCACGGGCCTGGAGTTCAACACTCCTGGTATAGGAGAAGAGCAGGCAGAGCTGGGGGGAGGGGAGTTAAGTGCATCATCAGTTTAGCGTCCTTGTGTTCCCACAAGTGCTCAAGTCCAACCCCTCCTGAATTCCATTGACCTTTGCAGTATCTGGTACCGATTTAGTGTTGAACTTTAGTGGAGCAGATTCTTGGGTATAGGTTGGAATAAATAAGCTGGGCTGCCATTGATCATCTCTTCTGACACCCCACGCACCCAATGCTCCACATGGAGATGGTTGGGCAGCCCAGAAGCCTGTTTCCTAGCAACTGCAAAACCACAAACATCTTCTTGGAGGCCACCCAGAGGACACTGTACCAAGCCTGAACCCAACCAAAGTGACAACTGTGTTGCCAAGAGATGGGAGCTGAAGACAGTGTGGGTTGTGTTGAAGCTGGAGGAGGAATCATCACCACAAGCTGTTAAACCTCAGACATCAGATGTAAAATAAAGAAAATGCAATCACGATTCCAAACTTAAGATACTCAAATAAACAATGAGTATTCAATAAACAAAGAACATGAGTATCAATGTCTGTTGGGGAAAATATAGATCAGTCATGACCTGGATCAGTAGGGTTGGGAGCCAGTAACTTTTCATAAACATTTCCGGATGGTACCGGTAGTCCTCGACTTACACAGTTCACTTAGTGACGGTTCAAAGTTACAATGCTGAAAAATGTGACTTATGACTGATTTTCATAGCTTTCAGTTACTGGTCAACAATGATGTTACTGCAAAATTCGATAAAAGTTGTTTTGTAGATATGATGCCATGTATTAGCGTCACTCAGAATGGTTCCTAGCCTGAATACCAGCAGGAAACAGTGGGTTTAAATTAAGTGGAAGTAGATTTTTGCTGGACACCGAGAATACCCTAAACTTAAGAGCAGTTCCAATATGATTCCCGGAGTTCTTCCATGAAACGAACTGCCCAGGAGCAACTTAAAAGCTGAAAATAAGGATGCTTATAACTCGTTCTCCTGGGAGCAGAACAGGAGACAGTAACAATGACTTCTACTGAAAGAGCAAAATGAAAAATACAATTTTTATAATTATAAAAAATAATATAATTTAAGAGTGGTTGGGAACGTTGCAAGTCCTTCCTGCTGTGTATTCATCTGTGCATGTGCTCTGAAAAACAGCCATTTAAAACTTTTCAGAACAATAGGTGGAAGGGATTTGCCTGAATTCCTTTCAGATTGATGTTTGGCGAAGGGAAAAGATGAGATCTCAGCACTCTTGGCCATGCTTCTATTTTGTCCTTCATAACTCATGGATTGGAATCTGAAAGGGATGTCCAGCTTCTGCACAGTATAACACTCTGTAGGACTACTGGTTGCAGGTAACCAGTAGGCAGCAAAGAATATGTCAATGGTGGCATTCACTAAATGAATATACCAGGACAGTCTCTTCCCCCTCCCAAGAGCTGTCCTTGAAAAACAAATAAGGTTAAACTGGGAAAAGCATCTCAGTCAACTAATGAAAAGAAGGACTAGTGATAGCAGTTTTCCAATATCTCAGGGGTTGCCACAAAGAAGAGGGAAGCAAGCTATTCGCCAAAGCACCAGAAGGCAGGACAAGAAGCAATGGATGGAAATTAAACAAGGAGAGAAGCAACCTAGAACTAAGGAGGAATTTCCTGACAGTTAGAACAAATAATCAGTGGAACAGCTTGCCTCCAGAAGTTATGAATGCTCCAACCCTGGAAGTTTTAAAGAAGAGATTAGATAATCATTTGTCTGAAATGGTATAGGGTTTCCTGCCTAAGCAGGGGGTTGGACTAGAAGACCTCCAAAGTCTGTTCCAAGATTCCATCCCATCCCATCCTATTCATAGAGCTCAGGAGGGGTTTGGGGGCTGTTGTAGGAAAGTTGTTGGAAACACAGAGGCTGTGGAAAGACCAACCAAGGCAAAACCTTTATCAGTGTTCACACAGAGCTGGATAGCTGACAGACCAAAGGGAACCAACCTATCCAGGCAAGGTAAGAATAATCTGATACTTTGACGGACAGTGTCACACAAAGCCACTAATTATTTTAGGCGATCCTGTCACCTGCTCTATCCTACTGCTCTGCCTGTGCCTATTTGCCCTGGGAGGTGGGAGGCTTCGTTGGCTCCAAAGCCATCTTCCTTTAAAAATCAGGGCTCCAATGAAGGTTTTCTCCTCGTCCGTTTGATTCTTCCAGTGGTGAACCACTCGAAGCTTTGCTGGCCCATCTGTCTCGCCGCTCTGAGAAATGCTGTTTTTACTACTTTTGAGCTTGCCTGAATATAATATTTTAAATGATCCTAACCTAAATAGGGCAATACATTTTCTAATGTGCATTTCTAAACATGCTGCCCTTAAGAGGCATCTAATTCAAGATGTTTCCAAGATTACGGTGTTATTAAAATAAATCCTCCATTAAAAAAACAAACCAACAAACCACAAAGCTGTGCATCTTATTGCTGTTGCAGTAACCAATTTCCTTTGCTCAAGCTGTTTTTATATCACCCCATGGGTAACTTGTAAATTTCAGCCCAATTTTGTCTGTTAGATTCTGACTGCTATTTAATCGCCTTGTTAATATAGATCACTCAATCTGAGAGCAAAAAAGAAGTATTGGCTGCCCCACCTCCATTGTACATAGATGCACTGCTACACCCCAAGAGATCATTGTGGTTGAGGAGATCAACAGAAGAGGCCTCCAAATTCTTCCAGATGGAACTGACACCCCCATTTTCCTTGCAGAGTTTTTGCTGCACTGCTAATTTCCTTTAAAAGCTACTTTCCAACATTTTGTATTGCATTCATGGGACAAAGAAACCAAGTCCAACTGGGAGAGTGCAAGGCTCTGATTGTGTCATTAAACCCACATTCAATTTGAGTCAGAATAGAGCTGGAAGGGACCTTGGAGGTCTTATAGTCCAACCGCCTACTCCAGCAGGAGACCCTATACCAGGGGTGAAATCCAGCAGGTTCTGACAGGTTCTGGAGAACCGGTAGCGGAAATTTTGAGTAGTTTGGAGAACCAGAAAATACTACCTCTGGCTAGCCCCAGAGTGGGGAGGGAATGGGGATTTTGCAGCATCCTTCCCCTGCCATGCCCACCAAGCCACACCCACCAAGCCACGCCCACAGAACTGGTAGTAAAAAAAGTTTGGATTTCACCACTGCATACCATTTCAGACAGATGGCTGTCCAGTCTCTTCTTAAAGACCTACAGTGATGGGGCACCCACAACTTCTGAAGGCAAGTGGTTCCACTGGTTAATTGTCCTCACTGTTAGGAAGTTTCTCCTCAATTCCAGGTTGCTTCTCTCCTTGATTAGTTTCCATCCATTGTTTCTTGTCCTGCACTCTGGTGCTTTGGAAAATAAGCTGAGCCCCCTCCTCTTTGTGGCAACCCCTCAAATACTGGAAGACTGCTATCATGTCCCCCCTAGTCTTTCTTTTCTCTAGACTAGCCAAACCCAATTTCTGCAACCGTTCTTCCTGTGTTTTAGTCTCCAGGCCTTTAATCATCTTAGTTGCTCTTCTTTTTTTCCAAAGTCTCAATATCTTTTTTGTAATGTGGTGACATTGAAGCTAAAACAAATCCTACATATTTACATGTATGCTCCTCACAATTCTCCCTTTAACGATAAGCAACAATAGGAAAAATGTAGAAGAGTAAAATTCAATCAGCAAAAGATACTGGAGGAAAGGACAAGAGAAAGGGAAAGAAAATCAACCAAGGTGTCCAGCTTCCCATATGATTGTCTTCTTGCTTTTGCAGTCCCCTCCTTCGTGCACCAAGGAGAAGCCCACAGGGGAAGTCTTCTGCTGTTACAAGATGAACGGTGCTACTCTCAACCAGAATACGAGAGACAGGCTGTGGCTTGCCTTGGCAGCTGTCAGGCTCAAGGAACCGGAACAACTTCATGAATGGACCAAAGCAGGTTATTTACTGTTGATCACCTATTTACAAGATGTTCACCACTGGCTGCATTGCCCTGGGGATGCACAGATAAAGTCTTCAATGGCCTGGTCTCTGCCATTTCCTTTCATGGAGTGACTTCATGCTGAATTGCCTTTTCACTCTCGCCTCTCCTTTAGCCGACGATTCCACTGCACCAGCAAACCGGCAACGAGATGGAGGCTCTATTGTGATACCTGTCCTTGGCAAACAAGGTGTGGGTGAGCCCTTAATTGTAATATTAGTAACTGCTTCTTGCTCTCTTTCATGGGAATCTGCATTTGTTAATGTACTTTATCATTCACTTCTCTTATTGTACGTTTTAAGAGGACATCATAGGCCACAAACAGATCCATAAATATGGCTTTTCATAAAACACATGATCAGTTAGAGAAAAAGATTTACTGTTCCCAGCTATGTCACATGAAACAATCTCTACTAGTGGTACCAGCCAGTATTGGCACATTTTTTTTCTAATGTGTTACAAACAGAATCAAAGCTTAATATGCTCCAAACAAGACAAAGATACCAGGTTGGGGGAGGGAACTGGCATTGTTTAGTGCCAATTTTAAGGCTCAACGTAAGCATCACTTGAATTCAGATGCCATTCCAAACATCCATATCATCGTGATTTTGAATCTAAATGCATCTAAAATGAATTAATTGCTCCTCCTGCTTAGGTCTATGCAAGTCATCACTAAAGGCTTCCTTCAAGTGCTCTTGAGTGGAGGACATAACATTTCTCAACAGCTGCTCTTTCGCTGTGGAATATCCTCTTCAAAAAGATTTTCCTGGCCTCTCTTCACTTTAACAGTGTTTCTCAACCTTGGCAGTTTGAAGATGTGTAGACTTCAACTCCCAGAATTCCACAGCCAGCATTGCTGGCTGTGGAATTCTGGGAGTTGAAGTCCACACATCTTCAAACTGCCAAGGTTGAGAAACACTGCTTTAGCACAAGACTAATCTGAAGACCTTCTCCTTCTCCCAGGTCTATGGATGCTGCACTTCCATGCTGCATTTTGTAAACCTAGTTCTATCTTTGCTGCTTTAATCTTACATCCTTTCAGCAACAGCTTTTTCCACTGATGGTTCTTATATCTTTGTATTTATATTTAGCCTTGTTCTTTTAATACATTTCCCTGAGAAAGTTGATATAGGGTGACTAATACATTCACACATGAGAAAGAAACTGCCTCTCCAGGCCTGGTGACAGAGGGGCACTGAGCTGTTCTTCTAAAGGTGGAGGGAGGAAAGTCATGCAGGACACAACTCTCCCAGGTGCCAGGGAAATCGGCCTCCCATAACAGAGTCATGGCTGGAGTGATGCCAGAGGGAATCTTTGGGTCTTTGCTCTCAAGCTTTTTAGACAGTGGTGGGATTGAGCCGGTTCGCACTGGTTCAGGCGAACTGGTAGTTAAATTACCCACCCACCCCCGCTATCAAAGTGGATCCTGGGCGCTGCGCTGCAATGGAGAAACGGGCAATGGAGCGGCCAGTGCGAGGGAAGGAGGAGGCCGCTTTCTCTCTTCTCCTCCCTGCTCCTCCTCCTTCCCTCGAGCCGGCCGCTCCATTTCCCATTTACCCATTGCAGCGCAGTGCCCAGGATCCACTTTGATAGCTGTTCACCCAGGGTCAGGCTGGCCATTGCGGGAGGTTCGTCCTGTATGTGCGATGGAGCTAGAGGACAGGGATGGGCCACGCCTCCCACGACGGCCAACCTGATGCTGGGTGGACCGGTTTTTAAATTATTTGAATCCCACCACTGTTCTTAGGCAATATGGTCAAAACCACTCAGGCTAAGTTTAGGGTCACCACTGACATACTTTATCTGGCCATAACGGGAGGGGGTGGAATCTATCTCCTTTCAATGCAATGAGTCTAGCCTATGGTGCAGATTTCTTGGTAGGCTCTCACCCAGCTATTAAGAAGGTTCTAGGCTACTTCAGGTGTTTTTTGTTTTGTTTTTTGAGATCAGCCTATGTTGGCTAAGTATTGCTACTTGCTAAGATTTAAAAGTTAACACCATCATCTCACATTGTTCTATAAATAACTGAAAACTGGCACCAACCTTTCAGTGTAGGAATCACAGGATCCCTGCAATTTGCCTTGTTAAGCAGCCTAGCTTCAAATCTCAGAGGCTATTCCGACCCTCCCTAATAAATGACATGATCATCCATAGAGATAGAGAGGGAGGTTAATAGAGAGGGAGGGAGGGGGGGGAGAGGTGGAAGAGAGAGGGAGAGAGAGACAGAGGGAGAGGGAGAAGGAAGGGGGAGAGAGAGAAAGAAGGAGGGGGAGAGAGGGGGAAGGGAGAGAGAGGGAGAGAGAGAAGGAAGGGGGAGAGAGAGAGAAGGAAGAAGGGAGAGAGAGGGAAAGGGGGGAGGGAGAAGGAAGGAGGGAGAGAGGGGGAGGGAGAGAGAGAGAAGGAAGGGGAAGAGGGAGGGAGAGGGAGGGAGGGAGAGGGAAGGAAGGAGGGAGAGAGAGAGGGGGGGAGAGACAAGGAAGGAGGAAGGGAGGGAGGGAGGGAGGGAGGGAGGGAGGGAGGGAGAGAGAGAGAGAGAGAGAGAGAGAGAGAGAGGGAGAGAGGGAGAGAGGGAGAGAGGGAGAGAGGGAGAGAGAGAGAGAGATTATACTCCACTATCATATACCTTATCTCTCTTTATCCTTTCTTCTCTGAAACCTGTTGTAAATCTCCTACCTTTGAGAAACGGAGCACTTCTCTTTGTATAATACCAGTAAAACCAGCGAATGTGTAACATGAATGTAACTTTGGGAAAGTTGCATAGTGAATACTATAAATTAAGAAATGTTGCATAGTATAAAGAATATACTGGGGACTTTTTAAAAAAATGGAATTTGCTGAAAAATCAAATGAAACATGCTAATTTCATTTCATTTCATTTATTGCATTTGTATGCCGCCCAACTCCCGAAGGACTCTGTCTAATATCTGTCAGGACTGCCACTTCACACCTGTGTTGTACTTTTAATCGGTGTCAGTCTGCCATGAACTCTGAGGGGTGGGAGAAGGGAACTGAATGGGAGGGGGGAAGAGGGCTCCACTATTCACTGTACCAGCTGGAGACACAACTTCAAGGACAACTGTCTGGGAAGGACCGTAGCTGCATACACCTGGTTTGAATGATTGGACAACCAAGCACCAAAGGCAGGGAGAGTCTTGGGAAGGGGAAAACACATCTGGGAATTTGGCATGGGAAAACTCGGATCTGGGTTTGCTTTAAGTGTGTTCTTCTTGATCTTTAGTCAGCTATACCTTTCTCACTAAATGGAGTCAAGGATCATTCTTACTTAAAGGCTTGAGCTGAGGCTGGGTTGACAATATGTAAATATCATTTCATTAAATCTTTTTTGAAATAGTAAAGATGAGATTGTTATGGTAAGGTTTGTTACCTATTTCTTAACTACTTTAGTAGTTATTATTGTACTTGTCATATTAAATGATTCACATGTATCATTTAATAATTGACTAGGGTCAATTATTAATTTATTATATTTTATGGAACAAAGTCTATGATTAGTAGAGAGAGAGAAAGAATAAGTAAATGATGAAGTGTACTTGTTAGTTATGGTATTAATTAAGATAGAAATTCTATTGTTTAAATTAATCATGTATAGAAGTAGTAAGAATATGCTATATATTTAAAGACCAAGTAAAGAAATAGAAAGGTAAACATATTTACTTAGAGATAATATTAAAAAAATGTTATCCGATGAAAGCTTATTGTATAGAGGGGGACAGAATACCCCTAACTGTATGTTTTATGTGTGTATTGTTTCATGTTGGTTTTTTGTGTGTGTTTAATAAAAGTTTAAAAATATATTTTTTTAAAAAGACAATATGTAAATATCTTTGGCACTGATAGACCATTTTGTATTTTAGTGAGGGCAGCACCTTGGACAGCACCAGCAAAACAGCTTCACTGTCCAGGGTCAGAGAGGAACTAAAATTCAGAAGGTCTTTTAGAAAAATCAGCATTCATTGTAGGTAAATCTTAGCTCCAAAGTGGTCAGCCTGGAGACATGAAGTCAACTGGGCCTTTTCCAAAACGATCCAATAGATATCATACTTTTTTCAAGCTTCTCACCGCTTTGGAATTCATTTTCATATCCATTTTCTCTTCAAGCTCTCCAGCAAGCAAAAGCTTATTTGGTAAAAGAGTCAAAGATCATTTGGGGATTACTTGTTCTAGTTTCCAAAGAGAGAATGGCATCAGGAGGGTTCTTGTCAATCACACAGTTTTAGGAAGAAAAGTTGAAGGAATCTGTACATTTAATGTATAGCATGTTGTTAAAGGTTTTAACTAAGCATGTTAATTAAGCTTTTTGGACATTTTAATTCAATCGTATCCCACTGTATGCTTTTTTTAAATGGCAAATTCTCAGATATAGAATATAAAATTTTATAAAGAAATTATGTCTCAGAACTGCACTTATATTTTCTATTGCCTTGTACTGATCCACTTGCTTGAGGGATGCTGAAAGAATTTGTGATGGTTCTATGAATATGTTTCAAATGGCTCAAAAAGAATCTGAAACCTTCCTTCTTCTTTTTTAGATCTATTTCCGGTAGTGGAAATTTTGAGTAGTTCGGAGAACCGGCAAATACCACCTCTGGCTGGGCCCAGAGTGGGGAGGGAATGGAGATTGTGCAGTATCCTTCCCCTGCCACGCCCACCAAGCCAAGCCCACCAAGCCACGCCCACAGAACCGGTAGTAAAAAAAATGGGATTTCACCACTGCTATACATGCGTGCTAAGTCATCAGGAAGAGGGAACATTGCCATAAGCTTTTCCTGGTCCATCTCTCCATACTCATTAGTGCCAATGGCATGTCTGATAAGGTGGCCTGCCACATTCTGGTCACAGGGTTGGGCAGTCCGGGCCTTTCTCTGAAGTAGCAGGTCTTGCACATACCACAGACTGGTTGGTTTCCTAACCTAACATTGCTTTTGCTTTCTCTTCTTTGCCACACCCGGTTGACTTATATTCAGGTTGCATTCAGTTATTATTCTGAAATCTTTCTTCACAAATATTATTACCAAACCACATAGATGCCACCTCTGTACTGCTGCATTTCATTTCTTTTTTCCTAAGTGGAGCATTTTGTATTTTTCACTGTTAAATTTCATTTTGTTACTTCCAGCTCATTTCTCTAAACTATCATGATCGTTTTAAATTTTATTTCTCTTTTCTAAGTTATAAGCTATCCCACCAATTCAGTCTCTCCTGAAAATCTGATAAGCAATCTCTGCTCTTCTCTTCAAGGCTCGAAGCCATGGAGGCTGGAGTTAAAGTGTTTTCTTGTTTCAATAGGTTTCAATTTAGGCATTAAGGAGGAAATATAGATTATCCCACTCCATGGAAATTATTCCAAGCTGCCAATACACACAAAACAAACTTGTTATTGTTTATGCAGAAAGGATAACATTTGAAGCACCTGGATAAACTAGGCATGCTTGTCTTCTGAAAAGAAATCCTTCTTCCAGGAAATTGCAGAATGTCTGCAGAAGAAAACGCAACTGAATTTTCTCTTTCCGCCATCACTGACATCGAAGGCTGAATTTACTCCTCGTATTAGTTATGGCACAGCCAATACTCCTCCAGCCCTGATGTCCAAAGGAGAGCCATTGCCACATCTCCCCTCTCCCCTTGAAATTAAATTACGCCAGTCTCAGCCTGATCCATACAACGTTGGCATTCGTCTTTGAGCTCTCTCGGACAGAATCCATTTAAAATCTGCCTAGTGATTTATTTCTCCCTGCCTATTCCAATCATTGTTGCTGGTTGATCAAAGGTATGGACCCAGCGCATGATCCAAGCCTCTGCTTGCTTCAGCCCCATCCATCCTGCAGGCCCCGGCTGGAAGAAAGGCAGCTTCCATACAGATGAAACCCTCACAAATAGAATTCACTGTTTCAAAAGAAAAGTGGGGACAAGGTTGGAAAATGCCCGAATAGAGACTGCCCTGAGTGTTTTTGGATGCTTACATCTTTCTTTTTTTAAAAAAAAAAGAATGTTTAACAAAAACAATTCTTGCTGCAACTGATGTTTTATTTTGATCATAGGCCACTTTGAGTTTGCTGGATTTGATGGTTTATACGTTGAATTTAAAAAAAAGAAAAAAGAAAATATCCCCCAGCAATTTTTCATTCAGTGATGGGGAAAGAGTGACTTGCAAAGTGTCCTTCACCTTTATACAGGTTTGACCAAAGCACTCTATGAAAGCTGCTTTGTCAAAAAAAAAAACCCTTAGCCCTCTTGTTTCTAAGACCAAAGTCAAGTATTTAAGACAGACAATCAAACAGGAAAGCAGGTGAAAAAGGAGAATTATGGGATTGTAAAGAGAATGAAGGAATTCTCTGCATCTGTGTGCACTGTGGAAGACACAGGACAGTCATCTGAATCTGATGGATTGGATTAGAACATCTGAACCAAACTGAGACAACAACAGAAGGTACTCTAGGATAGCTTGATAGACTATGACATGCTAACAAATCATTGGATCCTGACAGCATCTACCTGAGACTTCTAAAGGACTCCAATGTGAGAGGGCTGACTTCTTAGCAAAAACACATAACATTCCTAAATAGCAATAGCACTTAGACTTATATACCGCTTCACAGTGCTTTACAACCCTCTCTAAGTGGTTTCCAGAGTCAGCCTCTTGCCCCCAACAGTCTGGGTCCTCTTTTTACCCACCTCAGAAGGATGGAAGGCTGAGTCTGAGACCTTGAGTCTGGTGAGGATTGAACTGCCGAACTGCTGGCAGCTGGCACTCAGCAGAGTTAGCCTGCAGTACTGCATTCTAACCACTGCACTGCTACGGCTCCATGATGAACATTTGTAATCAAACAAGAAGTGATAAAGTATCAGAAGGAAAATTCCCCAAAGGTAAATCTTGGCTTAATGACCATGTAGTTCTTTGAGAGAAATCAACAGGCAAAGGGTGGAGATGACCCGTGGGCATTATATACTCGAATTTTCAAAAAGTTGTTGACCAAGCTCTGTATCAAAGACTCTTAAGTAAACTTAGTGGCCACATGATATAAAAATCTTCCATTTCCTAATTGGCTTTTAAAAAAGAAAATGAAGAATTTAATATGCAATTTTTTCAATAGAGCAAAGTCAGAAGTAGATCCCTCAAGGCTCTGTGTTCTGATACTGATCTTGACTTTTGATAAGCTGCAGATTATACAATTCAGAGAAAGAAAACCAAAAAAAAAAGATTGGGAGGAGTTCCGGAAGGACTTCTTTAAACCGGATGAACTGCACAAAGAGCAGCTGCGGTTTAAGTAAATATAAAATGATGCACACAGGAGGAAATGGGCGTTTACTTACCTGTTGATACGCCCGTTCTCGTTGGTTGAAGCCAGCATTCAGTGAGGGTTGTCCACAGCCAATCACATCAAGGGCTGAGTCTGTCAATCAAAACTGAGCCTCTGTCCTCCTCCTCCTTGGATATTGGCCCAGTTTAGACGAAGCTGAAAGACAGACTTGACGTGGAAAGGAACAGTGTTAACCGAATAAAAAAGAATACACCGCACCCATGTAAGTAAGCCACACCTCAGACTGCTGAATGAAGTAACAAAAGCTGATTTATTAGAACCACAAGTAACAGTGCAAGAACAGTGTAGAACGTATTCAATAATAACCAAAAAACAGAAGGGAGGGCCTGAATGCTGGCTTCAACCAACGAGAACGGGCGTATCAAAGGTAAGTAAACGCCCATTCTCCATTGGAGGTTGAAGCCAGCATTCAGTGAGGGACATACCCAAGCTACGAGTCCCGAGGGAGGGCAACTAAGCAACCACTCCTCCCCAGTCTCTACTAGGACAGAGGCACAGTAACCTGTTGAAGCACTCGCCTGCCGAAGGCTGCCTCTGTAGAAGCATAAGAATCAATTTTATAATGGCGTATAAACTGAGTGGGGGAAACCCAAGTAGCAGCCCTACACACTTCTTCAAGTGAAGCCCGAGTCTTCCATGCAGCTGATGTAGCGGCGCTGCGGGTGGAATGGGCCGTGATAGCCTCTGGTACCGGCTTTCCAGCTGAGGTATAAGCTCTGGTAATCGTGGCCCTGATCCACCTCCCTATGGTAGGGGATGAAACCTTAAGCCCCATGGAACGGGGAAGGAAGGCAACAAACAAGGCCTCTGATTTACGAAAGGCCGAGGTACGTTTGATATAAGCTTTCAAGGCTCGCCTCACATCCAGAGTATGCCACTGACGCTCTCTTGGATGCCGTGGGTGGTCACAGAAGGACGGGAGAACGATTTCCTGGGAACGGTGAAACAAGGAATTCACTTTGGGAAGGAAGGAAGGGTCTAGACGGAGGACCACCCTGTCTGGATGGAAAATGCAAAGGTCCTGCCGAATAGAGAGAGCTGAGAGCTCGGAGATACGTCTGGCTGATGT
Source organism: Diadophis punctatus similis (assembly GCA_023053685.1). Lineage (NCBI taxonomy): Eukaryota > Metazoa > Chordata > Lepidosauria > Squamata > Dipsadidae > Diadophis > Diadophis punctatus. Next base: position 18,179,436 of record JALIGW010000015.1, on the reverse strand, counting down.
AATAGCCACGAGGAAAGCTACCTTGTAAGATAGTAGGCTGAGGGGCGCCTCTCTTAACGGTTCAAATGGGGGACCTGTCAGGGCTTCCAGGACCAGAGGTAGGTCCCATGTGGGGAAACGGTGCACGACTGGCGGACAGATGTTAGAGGCTCCTTTAAGGAACCTATGCACCGTGGGCACCTGTGCCAGGGAGGGGCAATTTGGACAAGAAAGAACTGTGGAGAGTGCCGCCAGTTGGCGTCTAAGGGTGTTAGGGGTCAAGCCCAAATTTAATCCTTTCTTAAGGAAGCGAAGTAGGAGAGGAATGGGCACATAAAGAGGGGAAATACCCTCTAGGTTGCACCACTCACAAAAAGCCTTCCAGGTGTGTTGATACACTCTGTTAGTGGAAGGGCGCCTGGAGGCCAAGATGACTTCAATGGTGTCCAGATCATAGTGTTGTCGCTTTAGGACCTCCCGCTCAACCGCCATGCGGTCAAGCGTAACCACTGCGGGTCTGGGTAGACCACTTCCCCCTGTTGGAGCAGATCCGGAAGGGGAGGCAGTCTCCACGGGTGCCCTTGGGACAGGAAAAGGAGATCCCCGAACCAAACCCTGCGTGGCCAGTGAGGGGCAATTAAAATCACCTCCGCAGAATGTTTTAATACTTTATGGATGACCCTGGATAGCAGAGGGAGGGGAGGGAAGGCGTACAGGAGTCCCTGGGGCCAAGGTGAGCGCAGGGCGTCGACTGCTTCTGCGCCTTCCGTCGGGAAGCGAGAGTAGAACCGGCTGAGCTGTGCATTCTGTGGGGTAGCAAACAGATCAATTAAAGGTACACCAAATCTATGAACAATCTCCTGAAACACCCCTGGATGTAGCTGCCATTCGGTCTGGTCTAAATCCCGACGGCTGAGCCAATCAGCCTGCTTGTTGGCTTCCCCTGAAATATATTCCGCTGAAAGGGAAATAAGGTGTTTCTCTGCCCACAGACCCAGGGACAAGGCCTCTTCCAACAGGGCCGCTGAGCGTGTTCCCCCCTGTCTATTAACATGAGCTTTGGCCGTGACGTTGTCGGTGAGGACCAACACATGGGAACCTTCTATCCTAGATTTAAAACTCTTTAACGCTAAACGGATAGTGCGCAGTTCTAGTAGGTTAATAGGACAATTTGATTCCTCCCTAGACCAGGTACCCTGTGCCAGTTGGCCCTGAATATGTGCCCCCCAGCCTGAGAGGCTGGCATCTGTGGTTACTGTAATTCTATCTGGTAGGAGGAAAGAAGAACCTTCTTCCAAGGCTGAGGATGTCCACCAAACTAGGGATTGTCTAACCTGAGAGGGCAAACGAACCCAAACTGCAGGAGGGGACTGACCCGGGGGTATAAGGGGAAGTAAGAACCACTGCAATCTACGGGAGTGCAACCGTGCCCAGGGCACGATATCGATGCACGATATCATTTTCCCCAGCAGCGTGGCCAACAGGCCTAGAGAAACTGAGGGACAGCGGTTGATGTTAGCTATGATGACCCTGATGCTGTCCTGCCGCTCGGGGGATAGGAAAACTTTGCACTGCTGGGAATCAATAATTGAGCCCAAATGAAGAATTGAGGTACTAGGAACCAGACAGCTCTTACTGTAGTTGACCGAGAAGCCATGTCGTTGGAGCACGTCCAGCACGACTTGCACATGGCGCTCTGCCAAGGACCTGGACGAAGCCTGAAGAAGAATGTCGTCCAGGTAGCACTGTACCCGAATTCCTAGGGAACGAAGGTGAGCCTCCAAAGCCGCCAAGACCTTTGTAAAGACTCGAGGGGCTGAGGAGAGGCCAAAGGGGAGTGCTCTATACTGGAAGTGTCTTCCAGCAAGACAGAAACGGAGAAACTGCCTGTCGGCAGGTGCTATGGGGATGTGGAGATATGCTTCGGAAAGATCTAGGGAGACCAGATAGTCAGCTCTATGGATACCCCTGAGGATGGAACGCAGGGACTGCATTTTGAATTTGCGATATTTAACAAACTGGTTTAACCTTTTGAGATCAAGTATAGGTCGCCAATCCCCCGAGGGTTTTGGAACCAGAAAAAGTATTGAATATACTCCTGCTCCTCTTTGTTCCCTAGGTACCGGTTCAATGGCTCTAATCTCTAGGAGATGGCGAATGGCCTGTTCCATTAACCTGCGTTTTTCTGGAACTCCGGAAACGTGACAGGGAATAAAACTTGGAGTGGGCTGTGACCAAAATTCCAATGATAACCCAAAACGGATAGTTTGTCTAACCCAGGCGTCCTGAGTGGATTCTTCCCAGGTATCTGCAAACCTGGCTAGTCTACCTCCAATAGGGAATTCCTGAAATAAATTACTTGCCTCGCCTGGAAAACTTGTTACCCCATCCCTTATAGGGACGTTTGTAAGATCTGCCCCTGGCCAATCTATCCTGGTAAAAGGACCTCTGGCCATACTGACCTGGGGTTCGGGGCAGATTGGAACCCTGGTCAGCCGATCGAAAGGGCCGCCTAGGATATGGGTTATGACGGAAAGAACCTTTTTTGTTATAAGTTGGAAGGACCTTCCTACGATCTTTAGACTCCACCAGTAGTGGATCTAAAACCTCCCCAAAAAGGGATTGGCCCCCAATCGGCTTAGAAGCCAGGCGCCATTTTTGGCGAGCATCGGCAGTCCAGTTCTTGAGCCAGTTCACCCTGCGACCTGCCGTGGCAGCCGCAATGGACCTTGAAGAAAAGCGTGCTGCCCTGAGTGTAGCGTCAGCAGTAAATTGAGTTGCAGCTATGACTTTGTTGAGGTCTTGATGAATGCGAAGTTCTGATGAGGGGATCAGTTCCTGGAGCTGGCGCAGCCACAAGAGCGACGATCTGGCAAAGAAGGATGCAGAACAGGAAGCGCGAACCGCCCAGGCCGAGGCATGGTGGGATTTAAGCAGGAGTTGTTCTAGCCGTCGATCATCCGGTTTCAGGAGCTCCTCAGCTTCGCCCGGAATGGGATTTGGAGAGTGGAGCGCAGCTACCGGGACGTCCACCGATGGAGGGGAGAGCAGACCCGTCAGTTCAGCCGCCGTATTAAAGAATCGCTTGTCCTGCGCGGAAGGCATTGGTCCTGAGGTTGGAGCCACGAACTGCCGCTGCACGTTATCCAGGAATATCTTGGGCGCTGGAATAACATCCAGCTCTGTCACTTGTTCCTCAAAAACCGGAACTTTGGTTGAAGAAGTCGCAGCATCTGCTGTTACGGGAGCTGAGGGTAGGCCAGCTACATTCCTAGCCTTATGTAGTAATGACTTGAATAAGGCAGGTGGGAATAAGCCCACTGAAGTGGGTTGTTCTGGAGCGAGGCCTTCATCCTCTGACAGTGCTGTGGGATCGCACTCACCCTCTTCCAGGGTGGCAGGTCTGATATCTTCACTGGAATCTTCAGAAGAGTCTTCAGCAATGGCTGCCCCCCTGAGGGACTGAGAATGTGCTTGACTAGAAGGCCTGGATGGAATGGCCTGGGCAGATGCCTGGATTTGCTGGAATCCAGCTAGGCACTGTTGCACAGTTGCTGCCATGACCATCTGCCAGCTTGGCTGGTCAGGCTGATGTGAGGGTCCTGCCTGAGAAATCAAGGAGCTGGAGGCCACACTAGCAGGGGGTCTAGCTGCCTGTGCCCAATCTATGGTGGGAACAGAGGCCACAGGAATATCAGGCCCAAAGGCAGAGGCAATTTCCTGGGGATTACCCTGGGCAGATGAGAGTAGGCCCCCTTCTCCCCAGACATTGGGGTTTAATAGGTTAGGTGCAGGGGCATCCAGGTTGTGGACTTGAGCCTGGACCACTACCTGGTGCTGTGGGGGTGCCATGGCTTCCCCCTGTTGATCGGCCCTGTCCACTATGCGCTGCAGCGCTCGATCGCGCCTCCTCTCATCCCTTTCTGCAGCTTTAGACCCTTGGGCTGATTTAGGCTGTTTATCTTCCATCGGGGCCGGAGTGATTTCCTCCCCGGGATCAGGCCCTTTCTGGGTTTTTGATTGGGTCCTCTTCGTCTTCGCCGGAGCTCTTGCAGTCTCCGCCATCGTGCCTCAGCAATTTTAAGCCCTGCGCGCGCAGCTCGATGACGCTGCGCTCCCAAAATGGCGCCCGCCCCAAAGGCGGGAAAATCGGCGATTTGAAAAGGCGGCTCGGCGCGGAGCTCAGAATGCGCTCCGCCGAGCCGCTAGAGCGAAATTAGGCAGTTGCGAGGTCGGACTCTCCAAATTTGGCTATTATTTGATCGCTCTCGCCGTTCCCCTTGCTCCTGTGCTCCCAGGAGGCTTGGCAAGGGATTTTGTCCCTCCAGCACTCATCGGAGTGCAAGCACCGGCCGATGGAAAATAACTTTTCCCCCCCCTTTAGGCTCTGTAAGCCATTCGCGGCTTGATATTAAGGAAGAGAGAGGGGGGGGGAACTAGCTGGAACGAAGGCACTTAACGGCCACAAGTGGCATATTGTTAAGGCCTGGGACTGGGAAACAGCATTTTCTAAGGGCTTGTTTATTTTAAATAGTTTTCTTTTTTCTCCTTTTTTTTTTAATATATATTTTACACTTACAGTTGAAGTCAGCAGTCAGAGAGATGTAAATCCACGTCTAGCCTTTTTGAAGGGCTGAGTCTAAACTGGGCCAATATCCAAGGAGGAGGAGGACAGAGGCTCAGTTTTGATTGACAGACTCAGCCCTTGATGTGATTGGCTGTGGACAACCCTCACTGAATGCTGGCTTCAACCTCCAATGGAGAATATCCTAACATCCAATCTACACTGATATAGGATCTGAGCTGTTTGTTCATAACTAGGCAAAATCATGGACACACAATTCAATAAAGATGTTGATTCTGATTGTGGTAGCTATAAAAAAAAGGTGAATACAGAATCAGTTGCAATAATTGTAACCAGTTCTATGTTGGACAGATAGGATAACAGCTAAAAACCAGAAGTTATGAACACCAGCTGGCCATCAAATGGCATGACCCAAAGTTCCTGATCACCAGTCACACTGACAACAAACAACACCAGTTCAACTGGGATGAAACTGAAGTCATCGGCCATGCAAGTTTATCGAAGCCTGGCATTCTACCAATGAGTCCATCAACAAACACATTGACTTAGAATCAGCATATGAACCAATAAGGAAGTGGACCATCTGAGCCCCCAATCAATGGCTGAATTGATCACCCCCTAACCTGTTGAATTCTGCCCCTCACAGCAACCAGTCAGGAGTCACGGGACCAGAATCTGCCTTGTGATTTAACCAGTCTCATGATTCAGTCTGGTGATTCAATCATTCACAAGCAAGACCCTTCACCCCAAAACCCCACTGAAGATGTTACCTAGTTTGGTAACGAAACACCTGGGAACTGAGCAGCAAGCTCAGAGAACGTAACCCTTGTCAAAACTTACAACCCGAACTACGAATATTCTCAACAATTTCTAAGGTGGATTTCATTCTAAATACCAATCAGAAATAAAATAAAAAATAAAACTGTGAATGTTATAATGCCAAATGTTGCATCTGGGGTGCGATAAGAAGTTCTGGTTGGCCTCTCTGTGAAAGGATGTACTGCAATAAGAGATGAAAAATGTGCAGAAGGCTCTAATATCTGGGTCTCTTTTGCTACGAAAGGGATAAATGAGAGGGAACATGATCGAAGTGTATTAAATCAAACATGGCATAGAGAAAGCTCATAGATTTTTATTTTTTTTAAAATCCTTCAAACATTATGACTAGGGGTGATCCCAAGCTGAGTGGGAAGAGATTTAGTGCTCTTCCATAACCGGCACTTCCCCAGTCCTTAAACTGGCAGAAAAATAAGCTGGCAGAAAAAGTTCCTTTGAAGTAGAACAGCTAAATATGACTTTAAGCTGCCTCTTCTGTGGGCTACAGATGAGACGAAGGCCATCAGGAAGACGCATGTCTTAAAAATGGTTCACAAGTCATCCTTGAGCCATGATCACAGGGACATGAGGATGGCCCTTAAAAGAAGAGAAAGTACTTGGTAACAAAACACAAGTTAACTTTCCAAATTTATTGTCATAATGTGTGTTGATGGCCAACTTTGAAAGAGGGATGGGATAAATTGATGGAGAACAGCTCAACTGAAAGTTGTCACTCTTGAAGATGCTGGCTGGGGAAGCCTGGGAATTGAAGTCCACTCATCTTCAAGTTGTCGAGGTTGAGAAACACTGGGCTAAGGATATGAAGGTCATTTTCCATTCCGGTCATCTAAAACTACATGCAATTTTGTTATTTGTAAATGTATCTGAAAATGAAGACTTTCTAGCAATCATAAGTATCTTGAAAAAGGCACCCCCTACACACAGTGTGTTTCTCCCGTTCATGAAGCTGAGTGTGAAACACAGAATAAATGGGAAGTCATTTCTAATTCCTCATAGTTCTTGGATATTAGTGTTACCATAGTTGGCACCTCAAGTTCTCCTGCATCCTTTCCTACCAATTCTCATTCAATGTTAGCATAAGAGAATTTATTTTTGAAATCTTTGCCAAGCAGAAGAAAATGTCAGTGAGATTCTCACAAGATAATTTGTGGTGTTCTGGTATCTATTTAGTGGTGAAATGTTCAAGGGGAAGTAAGTTAATTACTACTACTACGCAATATTGAGTATCACTATTCAATTAAGTCTCAATAGAAAACATTCCCAATTACAGCTTCAGTGGCTACAGGATGGGAAGCCGTTTATCAAGACTCAACACCCACCATTACCTCTCTAGCACCCCATCAGAGAAATCAACCTCAAAAACACCTCTAGGAGAAACTTGGAAGAAACTCTATGCCCTCCAAGATTGACATAGAAAACACAAATCCCATCATTCTTTCTGTGCTCTGAAAGAGCAAAACAGGCATGTAGGGTTGATGAGGACGGGAGGTTCATTCTACGAGCCTGTGGGTTGGTTTCTGAATGTTTTGTTACCAGGTTAGGTAACATCTTCAGCAGAATTTAGGGGATGTCAGTGCCAGTGTTCTTCTGCTTATAAGGGTTTCACGTGGTCAGCAGTAGGTCAATATTGTGACACTCAATTGGACAACATGACCTGCACTAATAGGAAGGAGGGAGGATTTTATACTTTAATTATATTGAATTGCCCAGGAATTAGCGAGAGATGGTTTTGCTTTCATTCTGTGCCAAAATGATGTACTCAATAAAGTTTTGCATTAAGAGATTGGATTGTCTCAACAGTGTTTGCTTGGTTGGGTTCGTCAGTCAGAACCTTGACATTCAGATGCTTGGCAAATGATTCATATTTATGACGGTTGCAATGTTCTGGGGTCATGTTTGCAACCTTCTGACAAAGTCAATGGGGAAGCCAGATTCACTTTACAATCATGTGACTAATATAATCACTGCAGTGATTCGCTTAACAACTGTGACACGAAAGGTCATAAAACAGGGCAAAATTCACTTAACAAATGTCTCATTGAGCAACAGAAATTTTGGGCTCAATTATGGTCATAATGCCTGTATCTTAGGTCCTTCAGAATTCTAAGCTATGTTGATGGCTTGGTAACGTTAGTACGTCATACCATCCTATTGTTTTAAATATCTTTAAAAGGTGCGTTCTTCTGAATTACGTATAGTTTTCCATTTATCCTCAACTGCTTTGTCAAGATATTTTTCAAGCTCCTTGCGCAGATAACAAGCTGTGCATTGTGGAGTAGAAGAGCATTATGGAAATGAGCAGTTATCACTGAGCTGTGTACACGCTCTGTAATTTGTACCCAACATGATGTGTGCATATGTTTGGAATAAATGATTGCAGTGAGTTGCCGGGCATTGTTGATGGGGCTCTGGAATTCAAGAAAACTCCAATGAACAGCGGGAAACAAATCTTAACTGGGATGATTCCTGACCTCCCCCCTGGAGCAAACACCCCACCTTTTCCCTCTTCAAAACCTAACAGAGCTCTGATGTATGACAAAGACAGGGACATACAAACTGGCCCAGCAAATCTTTTTCTGGCACTGCAGTTCAGTTTCGACACTGGACACCATCAGAAGTTGACCGTAATGAATGGTTGTTTTTAGACTGAAGTTTGCCAGTCCTTGGTTTTGCTCATCTTCTTTGCCTTTGAGAAGGTTGTCTTATCTACACAGAAGAAGACTTGATCCGAGAAATCTTTCCTTACCATCTTCTTCATAACAATAAAAACGATTATTATTGATGCACATAATCTGAGAATATAAATATGAAAAATAATGTAAATATGTATAAATACGTTTTGGATTAGTTTGAAGTAAATAGTAAAAGGGATAAAGGTTAAAAGCAACCAATGTAGTAAGATTGATTGCAAAACTGGATTCAGTTACACAAAGGTATAGCTGTTAAAATGAAATGCCGTTTTTTGTGTATTAGTGTTTGTATTTTCTTTTTCTTTTTCCCTTTTTCTCCCTTTTCTTAATGTTTTCTTTTTTCTTTTTTCTCTTTGATGTCGTGTGTTATTATGTATGTTTTTTTAAAGTTTAAAAACCGAATAAAGATATTTATTAAAAAAAGAGAAGGTTGTCTTATCTTAACACTGTGCAGGTAGCCCTCCACATATGACCACAATGGAGCCCAAAATGTCTGTTGTTAAGTGAGTTTTGCCCCATTTTGCAATCTTTCTTGCCAAAGTTGTTAAGTGAATCACTGCAGTTGATAAGTTAGCAACCTGGTTGTTAAGGGAATCTGGTTTCCCCGTTGATTTTGCTTGTCAGGAGGTCACAAAAAATGATCACATGACCTTGGGACACAACAACGGTCATAAATATGAACCAGTTGCCAAGGCTCTGAATTCTGATCACATGTCCATGAGGATGCTACAAAGGTCATAACTGTGAAAAACCATCATAAATCTTTTTTCCCCAGTGCCATTGTAACTTTGGGATAGGCAAGCCACAAGTGTCTTATAGTTTTTTCTGCCCTTCCTTCTTCAAAATTAAGATAGCTTAAACCTGCCATTGTAGAGAGATGCACAACCAGGTATCTTCTGTGAATCAGTTTTATTATCCCAATGGGCAAGAATGCAGGACCCAAACTTATAATTAGCTCAATGATTTCCATTGGGAGAAGTCACCAATTTATTATGAGAATCCATTTTGGTTTGAATATTATGAGGTCTCTAAAACAATGTTTAGACACTAAAGAGAGACTGAAAAGCCTACAGAAGTGACTAATGTCGAATATATGAGGCAAGAAAAATTATCTAATACATTTTTAAAAAGACTTTTTCTCATATTGGAATCTGTAAAATAAAAACACTTCTAATCTGTTCAAACTCAATTTCTACTGGACACTTGAAATATTAAAGTAGTAATCAGGATTTAATGTTTTTATAAAATAATTTTACAGCACAAAAGTAGGACCGTTCTCTTTCATAACCAATCTATATACATAAAAGTGAAAACCACTCACACATTAATCATAAAATCTCCAGAACCGTAAAGCCTACAAACTTGAAATTTGCCACGTATGTTTCTCTTGGCTTCTAAGTGCTCACTAAGAAAGGATTTTTCAAAATGACCATCGGAGCATGAGTATTTATTATATTATTATTAATAAGCTCTGATGCTAAGGAGCTCCCTCCTCTCCACCTGAAAAAAAATCTGATCCAAATGCAACACAAGCAGAGGAGTTTCAGTTTCATTTTTGCTTTCACAGCAGCAAGCAGCTTTACTACACAACAGTTGAGCTAAGCCACGCACAGACTCCTTCCTGTCTCCTTCTTGCTCACACAGCAAACACTGTTTGAGTTTCCAAACAACCCTCAACTCTCTCACACACTAACAGGATGCTAGCCAGATGAATACCAATGGATGCTGGTAGGCAGACAATTCCCGAACAACTCCGGGATACTAAAAATTAATATTTGGGGGGAAGTTAAGGTTCCATGACTGTGTGCAATCTACTGTGGTACAAAACTGGAAAGATAATTCTCCAAAGCACCTGAGGGTAGAACGAGAAGTAATTGATTGAAGATCATTAAAGAGAGATCCAACCTAGAACTAAGGAGAACAATCCTAACAGTGAGGACAATTAACCAGAATTAACCTTCAGAAGTTGTGGGTGCTCCATCACTAGGGGTGCTCAAAAAGAGACTGGACAACCATTTGTCTGGAATGGTATAGGGCCATGATGGCGAACCTATGGCACGCGTGCCACAGGTGGCACGCAGAGCCATATCTGAGGGCATGCAAGGCATTGCCCTATGTCAGCTCCAGCGCGCATGTGTGCACTGGCCAGCTGATTTTCGGCTTTCCGGAGGGTGGGGGGAGGCCATTTTTGCCCTCCCCAGACTTCAGGAAAGCCTCCGGAGCCTGTGGATGGCGAAAAACGGACCCAACAGGCCTACTGGAAGTTCAGAAACGAACTTCTGGTAGGCCCATTTGGCTGTTTTTCGCCCTCCCCAGGCTTCAGGAAAGCCTGTGCAGGCGGGAGGGCATTGCATTATGGGTGTGGGGCACACACATGCGCGCCTTTTTGGCACCCGAGCAAAAAAAGGTTCGCCATCACTAGTATAGGGTCACTTGCTTGGGCAGGGGGTTGGACTAGCAGACCTCCAAGATTCCTGCAACTCTGTTATTGTATGTTCTAAAATCCATGTCTGCGTACTTATTTATTTGTGGGGGGGGGGGGAAGCCTAAACTCTTCCTTGCACTGTGTGAACTGTCCACAGATTCCAGCATGGGATTGTCAGACTGGTATATTCCAGGTTAGCTTTTCAATGTAGTCATTTATCTTAATCATTCCAAAATTGTTCTGAGTTTCCTGAATTGTGCAGAAGCCATTCCTTTCAGATTTAAGCACAGAGAATTCTGTTTTGGTAAGCAAAGAGAGGGGAGGGTTTGAAATTTTCCATAGTTCAAAGAGCTGCCATTATTGAGAGAGCTCACAGCTGAGTGCAGTAACAATGGGCAGCTCCAATCTCTGGCTTGTTTATCTATCTTCATGATTCAAGTGATGCAGGTCAGGGCCAACTCTTTAGCTGCAAATGTAAACTCTTTGGTCAAACAATCTCCCCCTGTACAAAATATATTCTTCATTATAAATATAATACCAACAGTTATGGTAATACCTAAGAAAAAATACCTTTCCACTTACAGTTTTACTTGAAATCTTATTTGCATACTTTACATTATCCTTAATGCTGTTATTTAATGAGGAGGGATTCTCATTAAATAATGTTTAATTCTGCATATAAGAAGAATGTTGCTGAATTCCCTGTGCATGGTGAATTACTAGACTGTGTAAATACAGCCACTGTGTTATATAAACATGGCTTGGGTCTCATTCAATAAACAATTAAAACAACCCATGATCAATCAAAAGAAATATTTCCACAATAGCAAATGCTCACATGATTAGTTCTAAAAATATTGATAAAAAACCATGTAATTATTAGCTGTTCTAGTACATATTTAGCAGCAATGTGAATAGACAGGGGCATAACTGAAATCTAGGGTTAGATTTCAAAATGTTACTGAAAGTAAAGATGAGAACTTGCCGGAGGTCATGGCGCAAATAATTGCTAGTATGACAAATAGAACACTACAGGAAACAATAATGGATATGGATGAAATATATAGACTGAATACGAGCTATGCCCGAAAGAACAGACTACCGAAAGAAGTACATATTAGATTTACCAAAAGAATAGTTAGAGATGAAATTTATAACCTATCGAAAGAAAATACAGTCACACATAACGGTAAAGAGATACTAGTACTTAGACAAATACCAAGACGTGTAAGGGAAAAAAGGCGGCCCTATCAATTCTTATCCACCAAACTGAATAGACATAGGATATCCTTCAGGTGGCTACTACCTGAAGGAATGCTAATAACCCTACTGGATAAAAAAACATAAACTCACAACAATAGAAGATGCCAGAGACTTTTACAAGCAGTATATTAAAGTAGTAGAGGAACATGAAACAAAGGCAGAGGGGGAAAGGGAGAGCTTGGAGGAGATAAGTTCAGAAGAAAATTTACTGCAAAAAGAAGAAAGTGTGAGGACGGTGGTAGTTAATTATGGTAGAGATGGTGCGACAACGAGAGCACAGGCCGAGGCAAAGAGAGCAAAACCAAGGGAAACCACTAACTGAACAGACAGTAAATCTGCTATCCCTGAACATAAATGGACTAAACTCGCCCACAAAAAGGAAATTTTTTTTCCACAAACTACTAAATCAAAATGCAGACATTATCTGTCTACAAGAAACACACATTAAAAAAGAACAACATCAGATTTTGGAATTCCCAAAGTTAGGGAAACTATTCACAGCATTATCTACACATAAGAAGCGTGGAATAGCAATATATACAAAAGCATGGTTGAATCCAAAACTACTATATTCAGATGAGGACGGTAGAACACTGATAATACAAACAAAAAATGGAAGCCAATCTGTAACGATAGTGGTTATATATGCCCCAAATATAAATCAATCAGCCTTTTTCTCCAGCTTACATAAAAAATTACTAGAAATACAGTGGGAGAAATTATTGATAATAGGCGATTTCAATGCAGTCGTGGATAGGAAAAAGGACTACAAAGGTACCAATAAGAAAAAAGCAAGAAGAGTACTACCGGCATCATTTGATCAATTGGCAACAGAATTTAATTTAAAAGACAGTTGGCGATACCAAAATCCAGACAGCAGGCACTATACCTTCTTTTCATTTCCACACAAATCATGGTCGAGGATTGATATGGCCTGGGCAAATGGGGAATTCTTAAACGATTTGGCTGAGTCTGAAATTCTTCCAAACGCCTGGGCCGACCACAATCCTTTATGGATAAAATGGAAAGAGCCAAATAGTAAAATAAGAGTAAGATGGACCTTAAACCAAACAATAACAAAGGAAAAAGATTATATTAAAATGATGCAGAAAGAATTAGATATCTTTTTTCAGATTAACACTAAAGAACAGACTTCCCTAAGAACTCTATGGGATACAACGAAGGCATACATAAGGGGGCTGTCTATAGCTTACTTGGCCAAACGTAATAAAGAGAGAAATAACAAATTAAATACATTAACAACTAAATTGCACAAATTAGAGAAAACATTGCAAGAAGACCCCAAAGATGCTAAAACATTAGAGGACCTAAATATAACCAGACATAAAATAAACTTGATAACGCAAGAGCAATTGGCCAGGAAACTTAAATTAGCAAAACAAAACTATTTCGAATCAGCCAACAAACCAGGAAGATGGCTCGCTTATAAACTTGCAAAAGAAAAAGCAGATAGAACAATTGATGCTCTTCAGGACCAAAATGGGGAAGTACATACTAGAATCACTGAGAAAAAAAATATAATTCAAACCTTTTATACCGACCTTTACAAACAGGAAGACCCAAAAGACGAAGCAATTAAAGAATATCTCAATGAAAGCAATTTGCCAATCGTGCTGGAGGAGGACAGGAATATGCTAAATGACAAGATTACTCTAATAGAATTAAGAAATGCCATCGGTAAACAAAAGAACAATAAATCACCAGGTCCGGACGGTATCCCATTCGAAATATACAAAAATCTACAAAGCTCATTAGAACTAGTAATGTTAGACTTATTTAATGAAACAATGGAAAAAGGGGAACTACCCGAGTCCTGGAAAGAAGCATATTTAACTCTGATACCGAAGGAAGATTTGAGCAAACAAAACATTAAAAATTATAGACCGATTTCATTACTAAATACGGATTACAAGATACTCGCATCAATAATGGCTGAACGATTCAAAAAAATTTTAAATCGGATTATCCATTCAGATCAAAACGGTTTTTTACCCCACAGACAGATAAGGAACAATACCAGAATAATACTCAATATACTAGAATACTACGATATACACATAGATAAACAACTAGCGCTTATCTTTGTCGACGCCTAAAAAGCGTTCGACAACCTTTACTGGCAATTTTTTATTATGCAACTAGAAAAAATGAAATTTGGCGAAAAATTTATAGGGTTGATCAGAGCTATATATAGTACCCAAACAGCAAAAATAATAGTAAATAACGATATCACAGAGAAAATTGATATTAAAAAAGGAGTACGTCAAGGATGCCCGTTAGCCCCATTAATTTTCATATTAGCATTAGAAAGCCTACTGAGGAAAGTAAGAAGCATGCAAGAGATAAAAGGTCTAAAAATCAGGAAGGAGGAATTCAAACTTCAAGCCTTCGCTGACGATATGACATTTATAATTGAAGAACCTCTAGACACCGGCCCGACTCTAATCAAAGAAATTGAAAAATTTGGAAAGGCGGCAGGCCTAAAAATTAATAAGGAAAAAACAAAAATAATAACTAAAAACATGACACCAAAACAAAATACCAAATTGGAAAATTTATTAGGCATGAAAATAGTTAAAAGAGTTAAATATCTTGGGATATGGCTCACCGCAAGATGTAGTTCATTAAAGGAGGATAATTATATAAAACTAATACAGAAAATTAGTAAGGACCTTGACGGATGGTCAAAACTTCAATTATCATTTATGGGTAAAATCGCGACAATCAAAATGAACATCTTACCCAAGATCTTATTCCTATTCCAGGTAATTCCAATAAAGTTGAACAAAACAGTTTTTTCAAATTTAAATAAAATGATACACAAATTCATATGGGCCAAAAGAAAAACGAGGATCAAACTGAAACTTCTTCAAGACCATAGGAGGAGAGGAGGATTTGGTCTCCCTAACTGGGAGCTATACCACCAATCCGCTACACTCAATTGGATGAGGGAATGGATTACACTCAAAAATAGAAGGATATTAACTCTAGAGGGTTTCGATTTGCAGATAGGTTGGCACGCCTTCTTATGGGGGGACACCTATAAAACACATACATATTTCCGCCGACATTATATAAGAAAGAATCTATTAGACACATGGTTAACAATAAGGAAGGACCATTATAGAAGTGTTCCAAAATGGATATCACCAACTGAAGCAATTATATACCCGAACCTTTTAGACGTAAATAAGATTATAACATATCAACAACTCCTAGATGAATACAATGAGATGTTCTCAAAACAAGAACTTAAAGAAAAAGGAATAGACCTTGACTGGTGGCACTATTTACAGGTCAAATCAAAATACAATAAAGATAAAATAAAATACGGATTTCAAAAAAAATGTGACTTAGATAGAATATTAATGGGCAAGGACCAAAAAATGATTTCCAAATTATATAATTTCCTACTCCAATATAACTTATTCGAAGAGGTGGTAAAAGGCTCAATGATTGCGTGGGCACAAAACTTTGGTTATTCAATTAATTTAAACGAATGGGAAAAAATTTGGTCTATAAATTATAAACTAACACTGGCGATACCATACAAAGAAAACATATACAAAATGTTTTACCGGTGGCACCTTCCCCCAGCACGACTGGCAAAAATGTTCCCGAAACTTTCCCCAAAGTGCTGGAAGTGTAAAGAAGGTATAGGAACATACTACCATCTATGGTGGACCTGCCCCAAAACGAAAAACTTTTGGATTAAGATCAAAAACTGCCTTGAACAAATAATCTCAAAAACGATTCCCCTAAAGCCGGAGCTTTTCCTATTAGGTATCTTCAGGGAAAAAATGACGAATGAAGACAGATATATAATTTTACACATTACAACAGCCGCAAGAATTATATATGCGCAGACTTGGAAAACTGAAAAAATCCCAACTACGTTAAATCTCATTAATAAAGTATTTGAATGCGCAGAACTTAGTAGGATGTCACTGGAAATGCAAGACAAAGATGACTCTGAATTCTATAAAACTTGGGACAGGTGGTATAACTGGCTTAACCAAAATAAATATCAAAAATTGCTATAATTATGTGTCATGATTCTAGACACACTATGAGTCATGATCTTAGACAGTATAAATAATAACAAATGTCTACTTTTTCGCAAAGACCGGAACAAAATATCGGAATGTATACAATTTTACAAGATTAAAAAATATTAATCAAGCTGAACAAAAGAACCATTGTTGAAAAAGGGAAAATTGTTTTATTGTAATGATAATAGATTGAACACAATATAACAAGAGAAAAGAATAAGGAAAATATTGGAAGATATAAGAAAGATAATGATGTAAATAATAACTATAAAGATTAAACATGTTTTTGTATCACTAGGCTGTAAAAGGATAGCGTCGACGAGATGGTTGACATGTATGTTCAATGTTCAATGTTTTCTATACTCAAAGATATTTCTTACCTATTCTTACATATGTTTATACATGTTTTTATGTTTGTTTGGATGTTTGTTTGTCTTTTTTTTTATATAATTAATAAAGATTATTTTACAATATTTTCATAAATGACTTAGATGAAGGAATAGAAGAGGAACTTATCAAATTTGCAGATGATACTAAACTGGAAGGAATAGCTAACACCCTAGATCAGGGGTCTCCAACCTTGGCAACTTGGTGGACTTCAACTTCCAGAAAGCTGGCTGGGGAATTCTGGGAGTTGAGGTCCGCCAGGCTTAAAGTTGACAAGGTTGGAGACCCCTGCCCTAGATGATAGGCTTAAGATCCAGATGGATCTTGACAGACTTGAACACTGGGCCCTATCTAACAAAATGAAATTCAATGTAGAGAAAAATAAAGTCCTACACTTAGGCAAGAAAAACCAAAAGTCCACATATAAACTGGGTGAAACCAGGCCTAATACCAGTAACTGGGACAGGGATCTTGGCGTCTTAGTGGACAACCAGCTAAAATATGAGCCAGCAGTGTGTGACCGCAGTAAAAAAATCCAATGCAATCCTAAATTGCATTAACAGTGGGATACAATCAAGATCAAGTGAGGTACTAATACCACTCTATAAAGCCTTAGTCAGACCACACCTAGAATACTGTATCCAGTTTTTGTCACCACACTATAAAAAAGATGTTGAGACTCTAGAAAGAGTGCAGAGAAGAGCAAGCAAGATGATTAGGGGACTGGAGGCTAAAACATATGAAGAACGGTTGCAGGAACTGGGCATGGCTAGTCTAGTGAAGAGAAGGACCAGGGAGGACATGATAGCAGTCTTCCAATATTTGAGGGATTGCCACTGAGAGGAAGGGGTCAAGCTATTTTCCAGTTTTGGTCACCACACTATAAAAAAGATGTTGAGGCTCTAGAAAGAGTGCAGAGAAGAGCAACCAGGTTGATCAGGGGACTGGAGACTAAAACATAGGATGAACGGTTGCAGGAACAGGGCATGGCTAGTGAAGAGAATTACAGGTTACAGATTAACAGAGTTGGAAGGGACGTTGTAGGTCATCTAGTCCAACCCCCTGCCCAAGCAGGAGACCCATTTCTGACAAATGGCAGTCCAGTCTCTTCTTGAAAGCTTCCAGTGATGAAGCTCCCACAACTTCTGAAGGCAACTTCTGTTCCATTGGTTGATTGTTCTCACAGTCAGAAAAATCCTCCTTATTTCCAGGTTCCTTGTTCAGTTTCCATCCATTTTTCCTTGACTGGCCTTTAGGTGCTTTGGAAAATAGTTTGACCCCCTCCTCTCTGTGGCACCCCCTCCAATATTGGAAGACTGCTATCATGTCTCCCCTGGTCCTTTTATCATGTTTGTTGGACATATAAAAACTAAGAAAGTTTTGGATGCAAATACACACACTAATTCAGAAGATCTTAAAGACTGTAATATATAACTGAAATGAGAGGATTTTCTTTTGGGACTGATAGGCAGTTGGGGGGTGGGGGAGTCATGGAATTTTGCATGATAATTGCAGAGTAGTTATTGCATGTTCAAAAGTGGAAAAACTCAGCACTCCTCTCAATAGAGGAATGGTTGAGATGATGGAACTTGGAGAGGTGACCAAAACTGACTTCCTTGATTAGATAGAAGAAACAACTAAATTGCTTTGCATGAAACAAAAAAAAATGGGTTTGATGATTAGAAAAAAATGCAGTAGATAATGGAAAAGGGGAGCTTTTCTTGTAACTGTAGAGTAAAAGATAATTTTGTAATTGTAGTTTTTATTTGCTGAAAAAAACAGAAGCTATTTATTTCTATTTCTTTTCATTCTTTCTATTTGCACCTTTTGTCATTTTGGTTTTTTCACCCTCTCCTTTTACTTTCCTTTATTTTATAGTAATTCTTGTTAGTTTTTATCTTTTAATCAAAACTCTTAACAAAAATTATGCCAAAAGTAACATTTTGTTTCTACATCATACTATCGCTGACAGAAGTTCCATGATTAATCTAAATGAAATATTTTTTTCACTGCTTAATGTTGCCCAAACAAACATTTCTCATGGCTTTATTAATTGCCCCTCCATCTTCTCCTATCTTTGCCAAAGTTGGCAATCCTTTATTAAAATCTGATAGATACCTTCACCCATCCGTTGATCTTCTCTGCAGAGGTTTCTGGGCCATTTGATTATTTCCTGACCATTTGTAAAATATTTCCCACACATGTTAGTATTTTGCTGTATGCAAAGATGTCATAATTTTGCTTAAAATCCGCTCCATACAACGTCCAAATGCAACACAGCAACAGATCATTCACAAGAAGTTCTGTAAACAGACTGAGCGAGAGAAACTCATCCTTCGTTGTATTTCAACCCTTCCCTTTCCTCTGAGCAGCCCAAAACATTTTCCAGTACAGGTAGTCCTCGACTTATGACCACAATTGAGCCCAAAATTTATGTCGCTAAGGGAAAAATTGTTAAGTGAGTTTTGCCCCATTTTATGATCTTTCTTGCCACATTTGTTAACTGAATCATTGCAGTTGTTAAGTTAGTAACACAGTTGTTAAGTGAATCTGGTTTCCCTATTGACTCTGCTTGTCAGAAGGTCGTAAAAGGGGATCACGTGACCCTGGGACACTGCAGCCGTCATAAATGTGAATCAGTTGTCAAGTATCGGAATATAAATCACATGATCATGGGGATGATATAATCGTCATGTGTGAAAAATGGTCATACATCACTTTTTCCAGTGCAATTGTAACTTTGAATGGTCACTAAATGAACTGTTGTAAGTCAAGGACTACCTGTACCACGACTCCCAACCCAAATATCTTCTCAGTCATGTTAGGGCAGTGTTTCCCAACCTTGGCAACTTGAAGATGTCTGGACCTCAACTCCCAGAATTCCCCAGTCAGCGAATGCTGGCTGGGGAATTCTGGGAGTTGAAGTCCAGATATCTTCAAGTTGCCAAGGTTGGGAAACACTGTGTTAGGGAGAAAGGAAGTGACTGGTCTATAATTACCCAGTGCAAATTGCAGTGGAATAAAGGAATTGAATCTTCCAGTCCCACCCACAACCATCACTCTTAATCCAGTTCTTCCCAACATGGTGACCTCTGGATACATTGCTACTACAATGACCGGAAGTCCCTACTGGCCAGAAATTCTGGGGTATTGCAGCCCCCCATTCATCATCTGGAAGGTGTCAGTCTGAAGAAGGCTGGTGATCTAACCTATGGTGGGGCTTTAGCAGTATAACTACTCTGCACACAGGGATAACAACGGGGGAAGGAAAGTGATGTGGGTGTATGTTTAATGAAAAAGTTATTGAAGACACACCCTGACTTAAAGCTAAACAATGTTCTACTTGGAATGAGAAGTCCTTAGAACAGCAAAGGGAAGTTGCAGAAGTAGCAAAGATGTTTCCATCTCTTTCCCATCACTTTCATGTTCCTTTTATTTCGACAACATTTTTCTCAGCATCACTTCTAGGATGGAGCTGAAATGTCACTTTACCTCATTTCACATTTTCCTTTCTCCTTGTGGGTCCAAGCCTTCATTTGTTTTGCCTACACAATGCAATATAACTTGATGGAATGTGCCATCTATGTGATATCGCGGATGCCACAATTCTGCTTCAGAAAGGATGATGTCATGGAAACGCACGAAGACGGTTACAGTCAACTCTAATTCACTAAGAATTTAAGCAAAGAAGCCAAGGATTGTGGATGATGAAGAAGAACCAGCCACTTCAATCAAACAGCGCAGAAGAAATCAGCAATAAAACAACACAAATGTTCAGGAGGCGAATATAATTTTTTGGCAATCTATTCAGCTGCCTCCAACTTTTGAAACAAACACCATCCTTTTAGAACATTCTGTGCAGCCCTTCAAATGTCACTCCGGCATTCATTAGTAATATTCCTCCAAGTGGGTGAAGTTACCATATCTGACACAGCAAACAAAATATGTTGCATAGTTTTAACTCAAGCGCTCATAGATTCTGTTTCGCCCTTTTTAAAGAGCTGTCCATCAAAACAGTCCATCAAAGCAGAACAAAATGCTCTGGACTTCACCTAATATCAGGGCGAAAACATTTGACAACTGCCAGGAAAAGGCTTCTCCAACATCTGTGGTTGCAAACACATATATTTTATATATATTTTAAGTCTTCGTTTCCAACAGATAAATGTAATCAAGGTTTATATGCTCAGAGAAGCCAACAGGATGGGATTGTTGCACTTGAAGGATCAGAAGAAAATTGTAACTAATGTTGTGGAAAATTACTTCAATATTGCTTTCTCAGTACAGGATTACAATTAGGTTGCAGTGTGAAGCAATAAATGAATGGTAACAAATCAACAAAAACAGCCACAGTCAGGAGTCCTTTGGTGACGGGAAGTAATGCAAGCATTACTTAAAAGTTTTATGATTCTCATTTAATTTGCATCACGGCTGCTCAGGCTATAAACAAACTACCATCTCTAGAGCAGACAGTGAAAACTGAAGAAGAAAATTATCTCCTCTTAACTTTGCTTCAGAAACTACTTAGGTAAGTGACAAACAACCTACTCTCTCACAAACAATTTGGTTTCAGAAAAAAAATTATCCTGCAATCTACAACTTCTACACTGTAAAAACATATGAACTATACAACTTGACCAGGGCAAAGCAATAGAGGCAATTTACATAGACTTCTGCAAAGCCTTTGACTCAGTGGTACACGACAAACTACTTCTAAAAGTAAAATCTTATGGCATTTCTGGACCCCTGCACAAATGGATAACTTTCAAACAGGCAACAAGTGGTCAAAATAGGTAACACTTTACACCTATACCTGTTAACAGTGGTGTTCCCCAAGGCAGCATTTTAGGACCAACTCTCTTTATTCTTTACATAAATGATCTTTGTGATAATTTAAAAAGCAACTGCGTCCTCTTCATAGATGATGTAAAACTATTCAACACCACCGACAATACTACTACCCTTCAAAAAGACCTTGACTATGTATCACAATGGTCAAACAAGTGGCAACTTCAAATCTCAATCAACAAATTCTCAGTCTTACACATTGGCAAAAATAATCAGAACACAAAATACAAACTAGATGATCACGACCTTGTTGACGATCCTCACTCAATAAAGGACTTTGGAGTACTCATCTCTAATGATCTAAGTGCCAGAGCCCACTGCAACAGCATTGCTAAGAAAGCATTAAGAGTGGTTAACCTAATCTCTCTCTCTCCCGTGTCTTGACTGTAGTTGTAAATATGCCCACCATTCTAAATCCACCCCTTCTTCCTTTAGAGATAAAAAAAACCCCAGGAATTGAAATGGAACCAACAGAATTAGATAAAATAATTTTAGGGCCAGAAGAAAAAACAATTAAAAAAACTTACCAATACTTCCTAGAACGTGCCCTATTTGAAGAACAGGTTAAAGAAACCATGATAACTTGGTGTAGAGACTTTGGGTTTAATATTGTTTTAGAAAAATGGGAAGACTTATGGCAAAGAAACCAAAAATTAACACTGGCTACCTCATACAAGGAGAATCTATACAAGATGTTTTACAGATGGCACTTCCCACCAACAAGACTAGCAAAAATGGGCACACACCTCTCTTCATTATGTTGGAAATGCAAAACGCAACCAGGTACATATTACCACATGTGGTGGGAATGCCACAAAGCACGAGACTTTTGGATAATAATAAAACATTGGTTGGAAGAAATATTACAAATAAAATTGGATTTTAAACCGGAACTCTTTCTATTAGGAATAACAATGGACAAATATGATAAAAATATATTATATTTAATGTTACATATACTGACTGCCGCAAGGCTGACCTATGCTCAAAATTGGAAAAAACAAAACATACCCACAGAAGAAGAAACTTTACGTAAAATATTAGCATGTGCTGAAATGGATAGGTTAACGTTAGAAATGAAGGGATAAGATGAAACAGAATATATTGAAACCTGGAACAAATTTTATCATTGGTGGGGAGAAAGGAAACCCAAGATTGAAAACTGAAATGGTGGAGATGAAAGAAAAAACTATAAACTCACTTTTTGTAATTTAAGATAAATAATGAGATATAAATTAGCGGAATGTAAATATGTATACTAGATCACGATCCGTCATGTACCTGTTCTTTATGTTTACTGTATGTTTTGCCTTTTTGTTCTTTTATCTGTTTTATAAATAAAAAACTTAAAAAAAAGAGTGGTTAACCTAATCTTGCATAGCTTCTTCTCTGGTAATATTGTACTTTTAACCAGAGCATTTAAAACATTTGCTAGACCAATTCTAGAATACAGCTCATCTGTCTGGAACCCACATTACATATCGGACATTAATACAATTGAGAATGTCCAGAGATATTTCATGAGAAGAGTACTACACTCCTCTGTTCGCAACAGAATACCTTATGCCACCAGACTTGAAATTTTGAGCCTATCTGCTACAATGTCCTACCTGTCAATGACTACTTCAGCTTCAACCGCAACAATACACGAGCTCACAATAGATACAAACTTAATGTAAACCGCTCCAAACTTGATTGCAAAAAATACGACTTCAGCAACAGAGTGGTCAATGCCTAGAATACATTACCTCACTCTGTAGTTTCTTCCCCAAACCCCCAAAACTTTAACCTTAGACTGTCTACTGTTGACCTCACCCCATTCCTAAGAGGTCTGTAAGGGGTGTGCATAAGTGCACCAGCGTGCCTACCATCCCCATGTATTCGTAAAATATCATGTACTCATAACCATGCATGTACATCTTATATATTCACAATCATGTTTATACTTTGTCTGTAATCATATACACTCTTGACAAAATAAATAAATAAAATAAATAAAGTGCCATCAAGTCAAGTCTGACTTTGACAACTGTATGGACAAATCCTTCACTCCCTTGATTTGTTCCCAGAAATCATCCAGACCTGTTCCAGGGAGATTCCAGTGATCTCCCAGATTCAGTCTATTCCATTTAATTTTTTTCCTTTCTAAGTGTTGTTTCCGGTAAGACCAGTCTATCAGGGCAACCTGGTCTACCCAAGTATGGGACGGAGCACACTGCTTCTGTTTCCACCTTTCAGCCCCCAATCCAGGAGCCTTCACAGGCAGTCGCTTTCGCGGCGAAATATTTTTTTGTGTTGAATTTATGTTTACCGACAAATAAAGGGAGACTAGTATAGATCTGTTTCAAGCTATTTAGCACTCATCAGCTAGCCATACCCTTCTGGGATTCGAACCCAGGCTACTTGCATATTAGGTAGAAGTATTAACCTCTAATCAACCTCTTTTTCCTTTCTGTTTTCCCTCAACCATGTAACGCAAGAGTTTTTTTTTCTACCCCCCCCCCCCCAGACAACACACGGCACTATCTCTAATTAACTGGACTGACTATATTAACAGTGATTATTTTCTCCTCAGAAAAGGTGTGATTAATTTCTCCTTGGGAGTATCATATGGTGGCACTTTTGTGGAAATGCACATAAAATCAGAGGTCATTCTAAGAGATTTGTGTGGCTGGTTCAGATAGTACCATTTTGGTGAGGGGAAAGTTTTCATGAGACATCTATAAACATTATAAACCAATCAAAAGTATTCCACTGTTTTTCATCCAAACCTAGGCAAGAGTGCAAAGCCTAATCCTCACCAAACCCCAAAAGGCTGTTTTTAACAACTTGAAAGGGCAGATCAATTCCCAAACAAAGCTTAGGAATCCTCTCCAGACAACTTAAACCAGGGGTCCCCAAACTTGCCAACTTTAAGACTTGTGGACTTCAACTCCCAGAATTCTCCAGCCAGCTATGCTGGCTGGAGAATTCTAGGAGTCAAAGTCCACAAGTCTTAAAGTTGGCAAGTTTGAAGACCTCTGACTTAAACCAAAGGTGGCAGATCCTCTCTATATACTTCAACCTTCTCCAGCTTGGGACCCACTGGATCTGTTGGGATTTCAACATGCAGCAATCCTAGCCAATGTGAGAATTCTGGGAACTACAGATGCAAAGCAACTCAAGAACAACAGATTAGTGAAAGTAGTATGTAGGTTTTGGTGATATACCTGACTGAGAACACTCTTGACTCGGCACTAATTCCTAAGTGGAAGGCTACAGTTTCATTTTCTTACTATTAATTAGAACACAATTTCAAGGATAGTATTTTTCTGGCTTGTCTTTCTTTGGTATATGAGAAAATGCCCCTTTTTTTCACATGAGATTTTGGGGTGATTCCATTTTGGTTGAGAAACTGCTGTCAGCCAGGTTTTCCCTTGAGTGCTAGATATATCACCTCAGAACAGACAGCGCAGGAAAATATTGCCTGTTGAACTGACAAGCCATACACGTTTGACAATACTTTCCGTCACTGAATCAAAGGTTGCAACTTTTGCTCGGGAACAACAGTGCACTGCACAGTTTGCAGGAAACGAATAAACATTACTGTTCAAGAACCTTCCAAGCGTTTGCCACAACTTCTCTTCAACTGAATAATACGAACCTTGCCACTTATCCGAATTAAAGAAAATCTTTCAGGATATTCTTTCCCATAAGTGTTATTTTTGGTAAAAACAGTGTGAAAGCAGAACCTGAGGAACTAACCTGGGGCTTGCTGAGGTACAACTTCTTCTGGATCCTGCAGATGGATGAAAATGAGAAGCCCAGCTGCTCCAAACAGAAGAATGAAGGAAAACATGCAGGTCAGCTTCATCATTAATGTCCTCTTATCAATCCAGTTTAAGCCCACCGAAAGAAGAAAAGATCTTCTCTTTAATCCCCAAAGCTTGAGTTGAGGTCAGCATCTCAGTTGGCTTCCTGTTCCAAGGGCCACCTGGTAGAAAGAAAGCAGTGAGCAGCTACTAAATATCGTGCATCTCTAATAAACTTCCTATATGTTTATCCTCTCTCTCCTCCCACCCCTCCCTGGGCCTAGCAACCAGGAATATGAAACAGCAAAACACTCCATGTGGAGGAGATTTGTTCCAGGGGATGGATGTCCATCTGTATTTTATCATGCTCGCTGCATCTGTTATTCAAAATATTTTAGGATGCTATTTTAACTTGTTAAATTATTGTTTGAGGTGTTGTGCCTTGTAAACTGCTTTGAGGAGGCCGTGCCTCAAAAGACAACGTGAATCCTGAAGTTAGGAGAGAAAGAAGAATCCACATTCTGCTAAGTGCAACGTAATTAAAAATAAATATTTTAGATTAGCAATTTTTTTTTAAAAAAGCAAAACTATCATGCCATTTATTCTCACTTGTTATATATAAAAAAAGGAATAAGCTGGGCCCAGGGTTTATTTATTTATTTATTATTTTTTGAGTAAGAATGTATTTGGCTCTTAGTAAATGGCATTCAAATTCTGTCCCAAGTGAATCTGAAATAATTTGGGTCATCTCTTCCTCAAGACAAAAAAAATTAAAATCTGAAACGAAGAAACCCCAAGGACCTGAAACAGTAAAATCAGTGCGTGTTTTGTGTGTCCCAATAACGAAAGGCTCCCTCTGGGCTATATCAAGGCTGCGGAAAAAAGAAAGAAAAGCAAATGATCTTTCTGCCAACCTGCTGATATTTGCCCTGTTGCTATGAGCCCCTATTACTTTTTTCCTTTGTTCTTTTTTAGTCCTTTAATATTATCCCCCATCACATGAGGAAAAAAAGACAAAGCTTTTGATAACTTCATACCTATATACTGGAAATTACACACCATCTTTTAGGTCACGTGTGTCACGATATTAAACCTAGGGATCATGCTAAACCTTCCTCCCTGGCAGAGTTTTTTGTCCTCAATTGCACTGTAGAAAGTTAGCACCCCCTCCTCTCTTAGAAGAATGAAATATTTTGAGAAATATTAAAAAGGGAGAATCTTATTCTGATAAATGTGATAAAAGAAGAAACATGTTTTAGAGGGAGAAAGCAGCCCCCAACTTTTCTTAATAGCCCACAGCAGATGCCAGCACTTAAGAGATAAAGAGCTTATTGAAAGAAGCCAAGTATCTAGATAGCTCTATTCATAAGCAAATACCCTCACCCAAGATCCAACACAGAAAAAAGCCATTAAGCCACAATAGGAATTGCCCAACACCCTTTAAGAACACAAGCCCCTTCATTGCATCACCCCAAACGTCAACCAAACTTAGCTCAGACAAGCTCCTAGGATTTGTACTTTGCCTATAGAGCCAGCGATGACCCCTACATAACCCCTACATCAGAGGTGGGTTTCAGCAGGTTCTAACTAGTTCTGGAGAACCAGTAGCGGAAATTTTGAGTAGTTCGGAGAACCAGTAGTGGAAATTTTGAGTAGTTCGGAGAACCGGTAAATACCACCTCTGACTGGCACCGCCCCATCTATTCTCTGCCTCCCAAGTCCCAGCTGATCGGGAGGAAATGGGGATTTTGCAGTATCCTTCCCCTGGAGTGGAGTGGGAATGGAGATTTTACAGTATCCTTCCCCTGCCACGCCCACCAAGCCATGCCCACAGAACCAGTAGTAAAAAAAATCCCACCATTGCCCTACATGGCCCCATAGGAGTCTGACAACAGCCAATAGAATACATATTCTTGCACAGGAACAGGACGTTCAAGTGCAAAGCCCAAGAGAAGGTATAACCCCACACACTCTCAACTCCATGTGGTCAGCTGCCCAGAACCCGTGTGGTTCTGCTTCATCATTAAACCCTCTTTCCAATCAACCTCTAAGTTTCCAGGGTCTTTCTCCCACTGGAACTGAACCAGATGGATATTTCTTCCCACAGCACCTTCAAACACCCCCCCACCCCAAAAAAGGGGGGAGGGAGAACAATACGGCTGGCTCAGGAATTCTGGCAGTTGAAGTCCACAAGTCATAAAAAGGGCCATGGTTCCTTAGCCTTAGCCCTAATGCCACCATTTTTCCAATGACACATCTGTGACTTTCCAGCAGGCAGGACCGGCTTCCTTTCCTGGCCAAATCTTCTGTTAAAGATCCTGGCTGCTAAATAATGGGAAAACCAAGAGACTCTTTTCACATAGAAGCAGGAAGAAAAATCAGTGGATCAACCTTTTCTACAGTCTGTTGCTGCAAATGTTAAATGAATCAAACACATATTTTTTTAAAAAAAATGTTTTTTGTGCTGTTTAAAACGGCAGTAAAAGAGGAAATACCATATGCGGCTTTGCAAAATTTACAATTTAATTTGTATAGTCATAATTAAATAAATGTCTACACTTTATTGTCCTTGTTGGCCACATTAAAGAGTTATGCATGATTCACATGGGGAATAGGTCATTCTAAGAAGGTATTACCGAGATTCTATTTTATTATGTTTTCTGGAAATTGAAACCGCAATGGTATTTTGTATGCCTTAGGACCAAGGGTAAGTTTTTCTACCAAAAGAAAAGGAAATTATGCCTATTAGCATACATTAATGCTCAAAAGTATCGGGATGCTTCTTGATCATTGTTTTAATTAACACATTGCACTTAGCTGTTATAATTTTCAGATAACAGGGTGCACTGCTACATATATTTAAAAAAAACTGGAAATTCTCCTTGCAAAGAGAAACATTTGCTTCCAAAGTTTCATACCCCGCAAACAAGTTGCCCACTTTAAAGGCAGTTTTGGAGGCAAACTTTTTCCTGTTGTGTGTTGGGCTCTGCTACATTCTCATTGGCAGTTTCTATCAGCCCTTCGAGGTAGACCAGACTAGGAAACCAAAGCCATGGATCCCTTTATCTCCAGGAGAAACTCAAGAGCTTTCTCAGATTATATTTCTGCCTCCAGCTCAATATTTTTTTTCTCTGAGCATTGTCTTGGTTGCGTCTCTTCCTCAAGGCTCTTTCTAAAGCCCATTGAAGTTTCACAGGAGAAAAAACAACAACCCAGAAATAAAGTTCTGAGAAGGATGATTTGCTTAGGACAAGTTTACCCAAGAAAGCATATTTATAGGGGCCATTTTAAGCATGCTTCAGGGGATCCACTGCCCAGACATCTGGAGTTGCCCTGAGACCCTCACAACATTAGTCAGACCCCTGGGGCAGGACACGGGACTGGGCAGAGTTCTGCCTAGGAGCTCCTGCTCTCCCTTCCTTGCCAATCCCCCCCAGGACAACCCAGAAATTAGAAAAAGTTCAACCAACAGGCTGAATATTATGGAAAAGAAGAACAGCTCTACAAAGATGTCCCAAAGGTACTTTTTCAGGAACTTTCTTGCTTTTTCTTTTGAAGATGTTTTGCTTCTCATCCAAGAAACTTCTTCAGCTCTGACAGGATAGTGGGGAATGGAAGAGCTGAAGAAGAGCTGAAGAAGCTTCTTGGATGAGAAGCGAAACGTCTTCAAAAGAAAGAGCAAGGAAGTCCAGTTGCCTCCTGAAAAAGAACCTTTGGGACAACCATGACCTGGATGACTGAGAATCTCTACAGACTTTTAGCTAAAGCAGCATTTCTCAATGTTGTCGACTAAGATGGGTGGATGGGTGGATGGAGAATTCTGGGAGTTGCAGGCCACACATCTTAAAGTTGAGAAGTTTGGGAATCATTATTCTAAAACAGAGGTGGGGAAACTATGGCCCTTTTATGACTTGTGGACTTCAACTCCACAGCTGGAATGCTGGATCAGGAATTCTGGGAGTTGAAGTCCACAAGTCATAAAGGGATTGTAGTTCCTCACCTCTATAATCTAAAGGGTTTAAGATGAAAGTTGGCCCAAGCCATTTTTCCTCCTCTCTCCTCAACCTCTAGGCTTCTAGGCTCCCCCCAAAGATTGTTGTGGGGTTTTTTTTTGTCCTATACAACACACACCAATTAACAAGACCCAGGACTTTTTTCTGTTTTGTTCAATGATGATTGAACGGTACTGTATGAGAATAGACTTCAATCTCACAATGTTAAGGAGATCGTGGTGAGATGTGGTGCCTGCAGAGGGAGAGCTAGTGTGATGGATCACAGCCAGGTTTCCCAGGAATAAGGAAGTTCATTCCAAGGAGGAGGGCGAGACAAGCAACAACACAGGCCGTAGTTGGATTGGAAACAGGGCCAGAGACTTAGGATAGCCACTCCTAGAATCTCCCAGGTATATTCAATAGGATGAGAGACTAGTCTGGCATGATTCAGTCTATATGGTGTGTGCCAGGGGTGGGTTCTACTTACCTTCCCCACCAGTTCGCATCGCAACAGAAGTGCACGTTTTGCGCGCATACCTTCCCAGAAATGACCCTCTGTGCATGCATAGTACTAAAAAAAAAGTATGCGCAGAAGCAAAAAACAAGATGGAAGCGCCTATGGCGCCGTCAAGAGAACCGGCTCGGGGGTGTGGCAGGCCTGGGTCACTGGCGGTTCCAGCGACCCAGGCTGCCATGTTACTACCGGTTCTATAGAACCGGTCCGAACTGGTCCGAACCCACCTCTGGTGTGCGCAAATAAAGAAATGAACTAGCTGGATTGTTCTAGGTTATTCTTACACTTAGTCTTAGCCTGACATCCTTCAAGTCAAGTCAATCTTGTCTCCTGGTGACAATTGGACAAGTCTTTGCAGATATCAAAAGTGGCTTGTCCTGCCATTCTTCCTAGGACAGAGTGGGAGGAACTGACACAAAATCACCCAGTTGACTTCAGGCCTAAAGCCTGACTAGGATTTAAATTTCCCCAGGTTCAATTCCTGATGCTGACACAAATACTTGCCATCTCAAACTTGTAGACTACAAAGAACATAGTTATTTTTTAAAAAATCCCATCCACCCATTGCCTTCCCCATCTTCTACTTCCATCAAGCTAACCAAACATAGTAATTTCTTCTAGTCCATCGTCTGCTTTCATTTCATGATTAAAAATGTAGCTTTCAAAGATCAACCTATCAACTTTTATTTGGTCCAGGAGTGGCTTCTTATGGTCTATATATGATACTCTTAGCAACTCTCTCTCCAGATCCAGAATTCAAAGGCCTGATTTTGTTTCTTACTTTTTCTCAATGTCCATATCTCACAGTCACAAATCAACAATTGGAAAAACATTACATTAACTATTTGATCCTTATTACATAAAACGACCAGGCAAAAGATTCTTTTTGTATTGTATTATTCTCTACCCAAAGATGCAACAATGCTCTGGATTAATGTATTCTGTGAACCTTTTGTTTTCTAAGAATATTCATGGCATTCTTGAAAATTGTCTCCCACAACACATTTGAAAGAGCGAGTACAGTCTCTATCCTGATTCTTCCATGAAGAAGAATGGGCATGTATGGACAGTGGTGGGATTCAGCTGGTTTGGCCCGGTTCGCGTGAACCAGTAGTTACACTGCTGGCCCATCCCCTCCTCCCCCCTTCCAGGAGTCCCCACGCGCCTCATTTTGGCTCCCAGGTAAGTGCAGGGAGGTCTACTAGGCCCAAAACTGGGTGCCGGGGGGGGGGGTGCAGCACCCCCCCACAGCCCATTTTTCCTCCCAGGGGGGGTGCAGGAGGCTGAGTGCTGCCTGTCACACCCCCTGGCCATGGCCACCATGGCCACGTCCACCCAGCCGGTCATTAGGGCAGAGAACCTGTTGTTAAATTATTTGAATCCCACCACTGGACATCCCTAAGTCAACTCTTAAGCCTTGAAAAAAGGATCCTACACAGCAGAGTATAGACGTTCCACACACACAGATGCATAGATGGTTTTTACATGTCTTAGCCATTATTTGACCCCGCCTGAGTGAGGGGCACCATGTTGAGGATGAGAATAAAATCTCATAGAGGCGATTTGGATCTTTACTTGGAATTCAGGCAGTTAGAAATAAAGCCGAGATTAAAAGTCTAATAGAAATATTTATTTCGGTACAAAAACAATAAATCCTGAATAATTACATCTTTGCTAAGAAAACGCGACCGTTCCGGTCAAGAGCCAAGTCAAAAGTGATCAATGGTGGATCAGGAATGTGGACATGCATACAAGATCATATCACGTGCTCTGCCTGTATTGGAATGTACCATAATATTAGAATAGGGGTGCATCACCCTGCATAGACATACAACTGACAATATTCACACCGTGACACACCAGGTCTTCCAAGGGCTGCTCAGCCAGCACCTCGAGAAAGCAACAAAGCTTACCTACATATGGATAACAGTGCAGAATCAAAACCAGGACCCAACGTAAACAATCAAGTACACACTGGAGGGGTCTCCTCTAAATAATGAGTGGGAGACACACCCCTGCAGACAAAGAGATGGACTCCTCTTTATACATTTCAGAAAGGAGGGGGGAAATTATGTGTGCATACACATTCATAAGGAATAACATACTAGATCTCAGGATCCTTCCTGCCCTTCTGTTATCTACAGAGAACAATGGTCTTCATTAGAAGAAACATTTGCATCTTGACATTCAGGTGTTGCTATGGGAATGTTCTGATAAAACTTACCACAGGCTGCTGTGAGCTACAAGGACACATTCCTTATGTCTCAATTTGTCTATTAAACAGTCCCATTCGTCTGAAAAATGATTTTCCCCACAATAGGGGGAAAAGAATCATAACCAGGACAACAACAGTACAGATAGTCCTCGACTTGTGACCTCAATTGAGCCCAGAATTTATATTGCTAAGTGAGACAGTTGTTACAGTTGAGCCGAGGTGGTGCAGCAGTTAGAGTGCAGTACTGCAGGCTACTTTAGCTGACTGTGATCTTTTGAGTTCAGCTGTTCAAATCTCACCGGCTCAGGGTTGACTCAGCCTTCCATCCTTCCGAGGTAGGTAAAATGAGGACCCAGATTGTTGGGGGCAATGTAAATATATACATTGCTTAATGGTGTAAACCGCTTAGAGAGTGCTTGCACTATGAGGCTGTATATAAGTCTCACTAATAAATAAATAAATAAATAAATGAATGAATGAATGAATGAATGAATGAATGAATGAATGAATGAATGAATGAATAAATAAATAAATAAATAGTTCTGCCCCATTTTACGACCTTTCCAGCCACAGGTGTTAAGTGAAACACTGCAGTTGTTAAGTTAGTAACACGCTTGTTAAGTGAATCTGACTTCTCCCATTGACTTTGTTTGTCAGGAGGAGGTCACATGACCCCAGGACTCTGCAACCGTCATAGATATGAATCAGTTATCAAGCATCCAAATTGTGATCACATGACCCTGTGAAAAAACAGTCATGTGACTTTTTTCAGTGCTGTGGTAACTTCGAACAATCACTAAATGAACGTAAGCGAGGATTACCTGTACAAGTTGAGGCTATATTTAAAGCCAAAATCCACCTGGAACTGATCAGTCTGTTAAGCTCCCAAATAGACTTCTCAAAGCCAGCAATCCCAAAGCCAAGCTAGAAGCCAACTTAAACCATCATTGATTTCCCAAGGCAGGCAGCATAATGACTGAGTAGCTACAACACACATAACCAGGTCAGGAAAAAGCATAGTGCCTGCATGCACACACATGCAAACTTGGGTTGTGTGTGTGTGTGTGTGTGTGATGAGGGGTTGTTCTGAGTTGTTTTGGAGTTGTGCATCTTAGCATATTGTGTGAACACAAACTCTTTGATTAGTCTATGGGCCAAGGCATTGCATGAACCTGGAAAATGGGCAAAGCCAGTCACCGGATTAAGTGTGTTGTGGGAATGCCAGCAATCACAGGAAGCCAGCAGGGGGGGTAAGGGGAGAGAAGGCAGTCCTTTTAAGCAAGCATGGTACAAATTTTTGAGTGGTATTCAGGAGATTTTCTGGGGTGTGTGTGTGTACACAGGTAACAGTAAGAAGTAGAATATACCAAACTTTAATTTGGTAGATACTTTAAGTCAGATTGAGAACCAGGTTGGTACAGTGGTTAAGGCATCGGGGTAAAAAAAATGGGAGACTAGGTGGTCTAGTCCTGCCTTAAGTATGAAAGCCCACTGGTTGACGTTAGGCCAGTCACTCTCTCTCAGCCCTAGGAAGGAGACAATGGCGAACCACTTCTGAAAAAACCTTGACAAGAAAACTGCAGGGACTTTTCCAAACTGTCTCCAAGAATCAGAATGAACACAAAAAATAAATAAATAGAATTACTCTAAAATACAGGATTTTAATTTCTTTCTATCACATTAAAAATAGGAGGAGTTTTGCAGCACCTTTTAGAGGGGCTCTGAAAGCCAGTCCAGGCCTGGGGAAGCAGAGAGGAAGGGATGCCGGAGACCAAGGGCTGAGGGTGGTACCCAACTGCTTTCTAGTCCCAGAGAAGGCATAAGTATACACTGTGTCTTACACACTTATACACAAACACACTCATGCATGCCTCTACCGACCACATGCTCTAGTCGCGCACAGACCTCGTTTCCCTCTTGTGCAAAAGATCATAATAAGTAGAGTTGAGTAAACAAGCGCCAAGCCTTTGCAGTCAAAATGATTTCTCCTTATAAGTTTTCAGGTTACAAATTACTGCAGGGCTCACGAGCAGCTAATCTTCATAATAACACGCTACATCCATTAGCAAGTTAACGAGCGACCCTTGAAGGTCCTCCATGTGTAGTTTATACTACTTTTGATCCAAAAACCATCATAAGCAGTTTTTTTTAATGCTCTTTATTCAGATGAAAATCTTCCAGGAACTCCCTTGGAAGACTGTAAATAGCAAATGGGGGAACCATTTGGTCTTAATTTCTTCGCTATCAGAACAGAAATGATGCGGGTAACTGGATTCCCTTTTGGAAATGTGAAGGGAATGGGATTCTTTGCCAACAGATTCAGGGAGGTAGACCTGAGGCTGAATGTTTCCATTCCACCAAGAGCAGAGGATTTTCCTCCCAGAAAAAATGCATGCAGGAAAGATCGGGGGTGGAGAGCCTTCTAATCAGTCAATCAATCCAAATAAAGCTTGAAGGGACCTTGGAGGTCTTCTAGTCCAACCCCCTGCTCAAGCAGGAGATCCTAGACTAGTGATGGAGAACCTTTTTTGGTTTGTGTGCCAAAAGGGGGTGTGTGCACGCGCTAGCGCGCACTACACCCATTCCATCCCCCACACACATGCACACAACCCCCCACGCTGCTCCATGCGCATGCCTACACCCCCCACCCCCGCCCAAAGGCCTGACTGAAGCCTAGGACAGTGAAAAACGCCAAACAGGCAAAACAGAAGTTTGGAAGAACGCACTTCTGGTTTGCCGTTTTTCCCATTCCGGGTCTTCAGGAAGCTTCCCTGAACCCTCTGGAGTGCAAAAAACAGCCCAACGGCAAACCGGAAGTGTGTTTTTCTGAACTTCCGGTTTGCCCGTGGAGCTGACATAGGGCAATGAACTTCCGGTAGGCCTGTTGGGTCCGTTTTTCGCCATCCACAGGCTCTGGAGGCTTTCCTGAAGCCTGGGGAAGGCAAAAATGACCTCCCCCTCCCCCTCCAGAAGGCCGAAAATCAGCTGGCATGACATGCGCACTGGAGCTGACATAGGGCACCTCGCGTGCCCTCAGATATGGCTCTGCGTGCCATCTGTGGCATGCGTGCCTTAGGTTCGCCATCACGGCCCTTGACCTTTTCAGACAGGTCCAGTCTCTTCTTGAACTGTTCAGTCTCTTCCTAAAGACCTCCAGTAATGGAGCACACACAACTTCTGAAGGCAAAGGCAAATTAACCACTTGTTAATTGTTCTCATTGTTGGAACAGCTTGCCTTCAGAAGACAAGCTGTCGTTGTCCATCCTCCAGTCCGTCCTCCGACACACTTCAGGGACAGAAACTGCAACTCCCAGCCTTCCATAGCAAGTGTGGCAAGTACCAAAGCTTTGGGGAGTTGAAGTCCACATTGTTGGACAAGTTAGGGCTAGGGCTAAAGGTTCAACAAGGATCAGGCTTCTGGTATATACCTTGGTTTATTTTCACATTTATGGGACAATATTCCAGCCTCACTGAAATATTTTAAATATTTCAAAGGAAACAAAATTCTGATGTTCAACCTTTGGTAAACATGCAGAGTTCGAGTCGACAACAGTGAACGTAACATGAATTCCCAAAGAAACCTTCGCCATTTGCCTTGTGTTCTTTTGTAAACTTCCCCAATGCAAAGTTTATTTTCTTTTATTTTCTATCATTTATGATAGCACATTCCCTCCATTGCACAGAAGCTCCCAGGGACTCTTGTGTGCTCCCTCTTTCTCTTTTGCCCCTACAACAGCCCTGTGAGGTAGGTTAGGCTAAAAGAAAGAAATTGGGCCTTGGACCGAGAATATCAATGGTGGCAGAGTCAGACTGAGAGGGGTCCCCCAGCACGGCCCTTCTCATGTAAGGAGACTATGATTGGGTTCCCACATTAGCATTTGGCTAAGCAATAGGCTGGTTCCACAGTTCCATGTGCACAGTCACCAACTCAAAGGAATATCTTGGGTTATTTAAACCTTTGAGAGCAACTGTGAGATTGAGAGCAATCAACCAATGGAACAGAAGTTGCCTTCAGAAGTTGTGGCAGCTTTATCCCTGGAAGTTTTCAAGAAGAGACTGGACTGCCATCTGTCAGAAATGGTCTCCTGCTTGGGCTAGATGACCTACAAGGTCCCTTCCAGCTCTGTCTGTCTGTCTGTCTGTGATTCTGTGTGAACCAGGAAGTGCTGTGAAACAAATTACTGTGGCATCAATGACACCATGAACTGATAAAGTCTAGGAACTTCTGGGCTGGTTTGTACAGAGTCATGTAAGTGTCTTATTTATTTATTTATTTTATTAGTAACATTTATATACCGCCTCACAGTGCAAGCACTCTCTAAGCGGTTTACACCAGTAAGCAATGTATATTTATATTGCCCCCAAAAATCTGGATCCTCATTTTACCTACCTCGGAAGGATGGAAGCCTGAGTCAACCTTGAGCCCGTGAGATTTGAACTGCTGACCTGCGTATCAGTCAGCTAAAGTGGCCAGCAGTACCTGCCTCTAACCGCTGCGCCACCTTGGCTCTTGGGTCTGGAACAGCCTGCTGTAATTATTGTTGTTGATGTTGTTATCCTGCCTGCCTGAAATTTGTCCTTTGGTGGTTCAACTGCGGTTTACTGTATAAAGCAGGTATACAAAACCATGACTTAGCATAATATGATCTCAACAGCAGTTTGCACAGTACAGAGAGCTATTATCATGGGAGAGTTTATGCAAGCACAACTACCTCCAAATTTCATGCAGGGTGTTTCTTATAAGAAATAGAAAGAACATGGCAGAGAAGAAAATTGTGATATAATTTTAGCAACTTTCATCTATTCCATCAAAGCAGTTTCCTTCCCTGCTGGCCCTCTCCTTAATCTTAAAAGTCAAAATGCCTCCAAAAAACGCAAACATTTTCTCTTTAATGACTGAGCCTTCCATCTGTTTTTGTCAAGGTGATTCTTGACTTTGATGCATTATTCCAAGCGGAGTTCTTCCCTGCTAATCTTGATTTCAGCTGTTAACATGAAACCTCTAATTAAAGGAAGTTCTGGAAACATACTCTGCCTTTCACACATAAGCCACCCACCAGTTAATAAGAAGCCTGGCTGGCAGTTTGATGCAGGGGAATCCAAATGAACTTAACACTACACGGAGTGGATAAATTGCGCACATGTTGGCTGTGAGTAACTAAGTATGATTTCTTGGGCATGTTGCAATATGCCTTCCCCCTCCTCCCCAACGTTTTCATTCAGTTTGATGAAAAAATACTGTTCATGTGTTATCTGGAAAGGTGCCACTGCAAATGGATGAAAAAAAATGAGGAATTGAGAAAAAACAGACAGATACATTCATTTATGAGAAATCTGGATTTAATCCCCATCTCACAGTGAATCACAGACCGTTGGGCTGAAAGTCTTTAAGAATTACTTCCATTGTGGACAGTCAGACCTGCTTCGGCTTTTTTGAAATATGTCCTTTTAAATACGTTCTCCAAGTAGTTTGTTTTCTTATTTGTTTTAAATTCTAACAAAATTAGCAAAAGAGAGTCAATCATGTTCAAAAGAGTGGGCGCTCATTCCAAGCTTTGTGTGGTGCCATTTGTCTAAACTGGTATTTTAAAGGTTTTTACATCTGAAGTTGATCTCTTACATTTTGCCTCTATGGGTTGTAGGTCAACTGGTGGTGCAGAATAATCACCGAACATTTTTAACCAGAAAAATCACTTCTGTCCTAGATTTGGTAATATAATATTCATTGGACTGTTGTAAGAAATGTCCTTTCTGGGTTCAGTTCCAAGTGGGGGGAAAAAGACACTGGAAGCATGGATAAAGTGACCAGATTTTTTTTTAAGCGGGACGGGGGGGGCGGGCCCGCCTGGGCGCCGCCATTTGTTTTGCCCTCTGCGCATGCGCAGAACGCTGCGCATGCGCAGAGGGCAAAACACAGCAAATGTCGGTGTCCAGGTGGTGGTGGGGGAGGCGGGAGGCCTTTCCTCGCCTCCCGCCTCCCCTTCGGGAGCCGGCAGTCCTTCGGGAGCGCGCCTCCCCTTCGGGAGGCCTTTCCTCACCTCCCGCCTCCCCTTCGGGAGCTGCCCTGGGGCTGGGCTGGCAAGCAACGAACGGGAGGCGGGAGACGGGGAAAGGAGGCAGCTGGCAGCTTACCTGTCACGAGCTCCAGGCATCCAAGCGCCGCGGTCTCCCGGTCGCCCGCCCAGCCCCAGGGCAACGGCGGCAGCGAGGCGATGGGGGGAAGGAAGGGGAGGGGGATGAGGAAGGGCTGTTTGCGCTGCCGGAGGGGCCGCTCGTGAGCTCAAACCGGCGACGGCAGCGGCGACGGCTCCTCGTCCCTCACCCCTCCACCCGCATCCCAACAGCAGCGGCGCCTCCGAGGGCGGGGCTAGGGATGGGGCGGGGGAAGGAGAGGAGGAGCAGCCCCCCTTCCCCCTCTCCCCAGCAGGCAGCCGCCTCGCTGGAATTCCGCCCGACTTGCTTCCGGTACCTCTCTTTTGCTTCCCCTTAAGGTGACCAGACGTCCCGCTGTTTCGGCATTCTTTTCAAAAAAGCGGGACTTTTTGAAAAGAATGCGGGACGCGGGACACGCACTTGAAAAGCGTGTCTGTCCCGCCAAAAGCGGGACGTCTGGTCACCTTAAGCATGGAGGCTGTTTGGAAAGATGGTTTTAATGGTGGAGAGCAGGATCACATGGTCTGAGGTCCTGGGGAAAACGGGAATCACATGCCTCGGAGATGTTGAAGAAGAAGAGAAAAAGGGTGAGATGCTGAGAGTGCCCGAGTTTCATACCATCTGTTGGGCCCCACCTTAAGAGTTTCCTGTTCCTGTGTAAGAAATGTATCCCATTGGCTGTCAGACTCCCAGGGGGCGGGGGTCTCTCTTAGCTAACTTTGTAGGCTTTTGTCTGTGTCCCACCAGGCTTGGCTGAAGTAATCTTCTCAGGTGAGATTTTTATTTATTTATTTTTATTTATTTATTTGTCACACATGTACAAGATAGTAGGCATTGGTATAAACATAAACATTAGCAAGGTAGGTACAGGTAAATTAGACAATAGGACAGAAGGACAGGGACGGTAGGCACAGTGGTGCGCTTATGCACGCCCCTTACAGACCTCTTAGGAATGGGGTGAGGTCGACTGTAGACAGTCTAAGGTTAAAGTTTTGGGGGTTTATGGAAGAATAGCAATAGCAATAGCACTTAGACTTATATACCGCTTCATAGTGCTTTACAGCCCTCTCTAAGCGGTTTATAGAGTTCAGCATATTGCCCCCAACAATCTGGGTCCTCATTTTACCGATCTCAGAAGGATGGAAGGCTGAGTCAACCTTGAGCCGGTGAGATTTGAACAGCTGAACTGCTGAACTAGCAGTAGCCTGCAGTGCTGCATTTAACCACTGCGCCATCTCGGCTCTTCAAGAAACCACGAGTCGGGTAGTGCATTCCAGGCATTGATCACTCTGTTGCTGAAGTCGAATTTTCTGCAGTCGAGTTTCGAGCGGTTTACATTGAGTTTGAATCTATTGTGTGCTCGTGTATTGTTGCGGTTGAAGCTGAAATATTCATTGACAGGTAGGACTTTCAAGAAGAGACTGGACAGCCATCTATCAGAAATGATGAAGGGTCTCCTGCTTGGGCAGGGGGTTGGACTAGATGACCTACAAGGTCCCTTCCAACTCTGTTAAACTGTAAAACATTGTGGCAGATGATTTTATGAACTACATTTAGATCAGATCGAAGGCGACATAGTTCTAAATTGTCTAAGCCCAAAATTTCAAGACTGGTGGAATAAGGTATTCTGTTGTGAGCGGAGGAGTGGAGGACTCTTCTTGTGAAATATTTCTGGACTCTCTCAATTGTATTAATCTCCGATATGCAGTGCGGGTTCCAGACAGGTGAGCTGTATTTGAGAATTGGTCTGGCAAATGTTTTGTATGCTCTGGTTAGCAGTGGAATATTGCGAGAGAAAAAGCTACGCAAGATTAGGTTAACAACTCTTAGTGCCTTTTTGGCAATGTTTTTACAATGGGCTCTGGCACTTAGGTCATTAGATACAAGATCCTTGACAGAGTGAGGGTCGTCTACAAGGTCGTGTCCTCCAAGCTTGTATTTTATGTTCTGATTCTTTTTGCCAATGTGTAGGACAGAGCATTTATTGGTTGAGATTTGAAGTTGCCAGTTATCAGATCATTGTGATACATGGTCTAGGTCTTTTTGAAGGATAAAAGAATTGTCGGTGGTGCTGAATAGTTTAACATCGTCAGCAAAGAGAACGCAGTTGCTTATAATATGATCACAAAGGTCGTTTATGTAAAGTATGAAGAGTGTTGGTCCTAGAACGCTACCTTGAGGGACACCACTGTTGACAGGTGCAGGATTTGATAGGGCACTCCCTATTTTAACCACTTGTTGTCTGTTTGACAGGAAGGCAGTTATCCAATCATGAAGGAGACCAGAGATGCCATAAGATTTTAGTTTCAGAAGTAGTTTGTCATGTACCACTGAATCAAAGGCTTTACAGAAGTCTATGTAAATTGCATCTATTGTTTTACCCTGATCGAGTTGTGTAGTCCATATGTTTTTGCAGTGTAGGAGTTGCAGGTTACAGGATAATTTTTTTCTGAAACCAAATTGTTTGTTAGAGAGTCGGTTGTTAGTTTCTAGGTGGGAACGGTGGGGGGAATGAGTGAGCTGAGTCAGTGGTGGGTTCCTGCTGGAGCTGCCCAGTGCCAATTTGCGCAATTTGCGCATGACCGCTCTGGAGCCCTCTCTGCCAGTCCACCGTGCGCGTCGCCATTTTTTCGTGAATTTTTGGCCGATTTTGCTTCTGCACATGTGCAGAAGAAAAATCGCACTGAAATCTTGCGAGGGGACGCGCGCGAGAGATTTTGGCGAGATTTTGCTTCTGCGCATGCAAAATTGCGCGAGGGGGCACGCGCGCGTAGTGCACGCGCCTGCACCCAAAGGGTGGAGATGCGTGTGCAGCGCACCGGCACCGGTAAGGGAGGAACCCGCCGCTGAGCTGAGCCCATTCCTTAATGGCCCATTGACAAAGGTGGGGGCTACTAGGAATGAGTCTGTTTCCTGCCTAAAAACATGTTTCTCCATTTTCTCATCCAGGGAAATATAATATTCTGCCTTTTTAATATTTCCTAGAATATTTCATTCCTCTAGGAGGGGGGTAGGTGCTAACATCCTACAGGACTTTTCATACCATAGAGAAAACGTTACATAGGAGTTCTCTGAATAAGAAAAATGGCATTATTTGCACAATATGTTTAGATCTGTCAGATATAGAATAAATATAAGAGAAAAAGTTCCAGAATTAAACTTTCATAATTATACTGGCTCTTCCTTTTACTTTTTCTGGAAATAATATGAAGAGGATTAGAATACAATGATATAAGATAAAAAATAAATGATGATATATAGCGAAATAACAAAAGCATGCAATATATAATTGTTAAGGAGTTATTGTGCTGTTAAGCACATACACAGCGAAATACAAATGTGTTGTAGTAATGGTGTTGCAGTTTGATATGAATGCTATTCAGTCAATAAACAGAATATCTTCAGTATGTACAAAATAGTTTTTACTTGAATAGTAGCAAAGTTAAATAGGAAGTCCAAGTCATATACAGGTATTCAGTCAATGCGAAGTTTCTTCTTCTTGCCTATCTTTGTTTTAACTCACAAAGATTACAGCTATCATTTAATTCTATACTATCACAGATAGTAACTCTTCTTTTCACAGCAATTCCACACAGTCATAAAGTAATCTACTCATCAGTAAAGCAGCAGAGAGTCTTCAATTTGGAAAACACCGTCAAACACCTCTCACCACACTAAACCACCAACCACATTGAACATGCTCTCTTGCTTGCTTATATAGTAATCATCCACAATCCATTTAAAGCAATATACACATAACAATGATTTGTGGCTTAATCATATATTAGCATACCCAATCGTTTGAACAGGGTTCAAACAATAATAAACTATAATAGCAATAATGAATAACAAATAAAAAATTGATGCTGTGAGTGGTCTGCTATAACGCAAATACTGCCATCTAGCCAGGCCTTAATTTCCCAGAATGCCCCTCGCGCATAAACCCTAATATTTTTACAAAATAAAACCAGAAGAAGGCTGGCATTGCCTTGCTTTTTTTGGCAATGGCATATCTGGTAAGAAGCGTGGACATGAAGGCCGACTCTGCTCTTCTTCCATTCCCTCCTAAAGCAAGGACAAAGCCTGACCATCATTTACTACCTAGTAGCCTTCATGTTTACTGGACTTCAAATGCCCATAAACCCAGTTGGCAGGGCCCGCCGTCTGCATCCTTCAGTCCCAATCCCTGCCTCTTTTTAAGCTATACCACATCTAATATGCTCTTGGAAAAGGTAAAAACAGTAACTATGAGAGGGACCTTGGAGCCCTAGTGGATGATCATTTGAATATGAGCCAACAATGTGCAGCAGCAGCCAAAAAAGCTAATACAATCCTGGGTTGTATAAACAGAGACATAGAATAAAAATCACATGAAATATTAGTGCAACTTTATAAAACCCTAGTAAGGCCACACCTGAAATACTGCAACCAATTTTGGTCACCATACTACAAAAAAGATGTTCAGACTTTGGAAAAAGTTCAGAGAAGAGCAACTAAGATCATCAAAGGCCTGGAGACTAAAACATATGAAGAACGGCTGCATCCCTGGAGGTTTTTAAGAAGAAACTAGACAGCCACTTGTCTGAAATGGTATCGGTTCTCCTGCTTGAGCAGGGGGCTGGACTAGAAAACCTCCAAGGTCCCTTCCAGCTCCATTCAATTCCATTCCATTCTAAGGGGTGGGGCTTCCATCACGTGGTGATAGATACCATCTTGACTCTACACCCGCCCATGCCATCTCTGCCCAGCTCAGTGCCAGCGCCAACTTTCTCCTTTTTTTGCCAGGGAAGCCTTAATTGGCTTTAGCGTTCTCCTTCCACACTC
Source organism: Diadophis punctatus similis (assembly GCA_023053685.1). Classification (NCBI taxonomy): domain Eukaryota; kingdom Metazoa; phylum Chordata; class Lepidosauria; order Squamata; family Dipsadidae; genus Diadophis; species Diadophis punctatus. The sequence goes on along the minus strand of JALIGW010000015.1, from coordinate 18,136,860 downwards.
CTGGTGTTATTCGTCTGAAGCACAATCAATTGATGTAACACAAGCAACATGCTGCATCTGAGCCCTTGCCGTCACCATATTCTTGTGCATGTCCTGGAAAGACTTTTTTCACTGAAGGTATTTCCCATCACTGCAACCTGCAAAAAACCCTTTGAAAAATTTATATACCGTGTCTGTTGTCAGGAATGCAGAAGATCTCCCTCCCCTTAATACTCTAGAATTAACCTTTGCTAATGTGTCGGTAACCTTTCCTTTCTTAGCAGCCGAAGGTGTGGCAGACCTTGGCAGCAGCCTAGCACTGTACAAATATGATTTGCATGAAGCTCCTCAATTCTGCAGCTCTGACTTTAATGAAATAGTCAATGACCTTTTTAGCTCATGTATAATTAAAAGCAGGGCCTGGCATTTTGGAAATAAATAAAAGATACATTTCTATAACTAATGACGGCTCCTTTTAAAGAAACACTTGGACATAGAATTATGATGCCTTTAAGGGTAATAACAAATTCTCCTGTGCGCTGCTTGGAGAGTCCAAGCATGGGTTATCTTCTCATCTGATTGGCCAGGGACTGAGTTGCAAATTCTTTGGCCATGCCTCTTCCTCTGGCTGAGCTCCAGTTTTTTCAACTCAGTCGGCCTGAAGGGACACAGATTGAGTTGCTCCTGATTAATTCAGCAATTTGTTGCAATTCATTGGATTTAATTCGGTTTTAATTGGAAATTTTAAAAAAATTATAATAAAGTGAGGGAAATTTGAAAATTGGCTGGGAAGTGCCTGGGGCATTTGTGGGAGGCTTGCAGCCTCCGCGCCCAGCGTGGCGTTCGGATCATCACCTAGCCACCATTGCCACGTGTCTTGCCTTCAACACCAGCTTGCAAGGAGACTGCTGAGCTGCATTTGGCTTCAAAGCCTCTGGATCGGCTGCCTCGTCAAATCTCCGTGTGGGAGAAAACTTCCTCAACTCGGATCCCTGCGGGTGGCCATTTTGTGGGCGTTTTTATTCTGGCTGCAGCTCCGATCAGCTCGGAGCCCGGGAGGGGCGCGGCGAGCAATTTAAAGGAGTTTGGAGCAGGAGCCTTATCAGAGAGGGGCTTTTTGCAGATCCCAGCCTATTCCACACAAGTGGCCGTATTGCCGGCTGGCAGTTGTGAGGCAGGCAGACTTTTTTGGATGAAGTGACCGTATTGCTGGTCTCGTGGCAAAATGGCTGCTGCTACTTTCGGTTTTGCCGTTCCTGCTGTTTCTGCTAATTCTGCTGCTGCTGCTGCCCTTGCTGTTTGCTATTCCCCACTCTTGTGAGGTGCAGTGAGTACTACTGATCCCCTCCTGGGACAGAATTCCCTATTGTGATTGGAATTTGGAGGAGTGATCCATAGAATATATTGCTGCTATTGCAGTGGCGGGTTGCCGTCTTACCGGTGCCGCTGCGCTGTTTGAATAAACCGATGCCCCCCGCATCGGTTTATTCAATGCCCTATTTCCAGAGAGGCCACAAAAGGGACCTCATGCTGGCCGAGATCCAACACTTGAGGGATATCAGGGCATAGAGGAGGTCCCAAAGGACCAGGGTTTTATTCGGTCCTCTTCCTGGTTCCCAAGAGTTCAGGGGGTCAGCGGGCCATTTTGAATTTGAAGGACCTCAACTTGTACATAAAATACAGGAGGTTCAAAATGCAATCCCTGCTTACTATCCTGGGTTGCATCCAGGATGGGGACTTTATGACCTCCATAGATCTAAAGGAGGAATACCTGCATGTGCCCATCAGGCGCTCCCACAGATTTCTCAGATTCGCTTACACAGGCCACCATTGGCAGTACAGAGCCCTTCCTTTCGGACGTCATAGCAGCGCATCTTCGCACCAAGCCCATCTGTCTGCAGTGTTACTTGGACGACGTGTTAATTCAGGCGGCGGCGATGCAGGCGGAGAGGGATTTCAGTGTCATGGTCCAGACCCTTCAAGAACATGGCTTTTCCGTAAATTGGGAGAAAAGCCATTGTACCCCATCCACCAGGCTGACCCATTTGGGGTTTCTCTCATAGGACCGCAGGGACAGTATAAGGGACATGGTCCAACAGGTGCGATCCTTAGACAGGGTGCCACTACTACTCCTTTCCCAGTTGTTAGGCAAAATGATATCGTGCCTCTCCATCTTGCCTTGGGCTCAACTCCATTCCAGGCCCTTACAATGGCTACTCCTGCCTAGCCAGAGGTCAGGTCGCAGCAATTCACTCTCCCGCATCAAAGTGCCCAGACAAGTCCTGCGCTCCTTGGAGCGGTGGGTATCGCCCGCCATGGAGAAGGGTTCATTATTTTGAGAGCCGGCGCAACTGGTCCTGATGTTAGATGCCAGCCTATTCGGTTGGGGCACCCACCTGAACAACAAGGTCGCTCAGGGTCGTTGGTCATGACGAAACCTTTGCAATGACATCAATTGGCTGGAGCTGAGGGAGGCCCATCTGGCGCTCCGTCATTTCCGATGGGATCTTTCAGACCAACACGTCCTTCTGCTGACGGACAATGTCATAGCAAAGGCGCATGTGAACAGACAGGGGGGCACACACTCCAGAGTGTTAATGCACGAAGCTCAGAGCTTATGCATCTGGGCGGAGTCTCACCTGCGCTCCTTACGAGCAGACCACATTTCGGGAGTAGCCAACACCCAGGTGGACTGGTTGAGCAGGACAACGCTCGACCAGTCCGAATGGCAACTCCACCCAGTTCTTTTCAACCAGATTGTGGACAGATTCGGCCATCCATCTCTGGATCTATTCGCCAGCCCTCAGAATGCACAACTTCTCCCAATTCCGCAACCCAGCAGCAGAGGGGACCAATGCACTATGACTTCCTTGGCTGGCAGAACTGTTGTATGCCTTCCCTCCAACCCCCCTGATTCCACGGGTCATCCAGAAGATCATGGAGGAAGAAGCAGAGGTCATCCTGGTGGCTCCTCATTGGCCGAGGAGGCCATGGTTCACGGATCTACTGACATTGTCCGTCGCACACCCTTGGAGAATTCCCCCTCACGAGATCTCCCTTCGCCAAGGAGCCGTATGGCATCCGGATCCGCAGTGGCTCAAGCTAGCCATGTGGCGATTGAGCGGGAAACGCTCAGGAGAGGACACTATTCGAGAGATGTGATTAATACCATCCTGGCCTCCAGACGGCCGTCGACGACCAGAATATACAAGGCTACCTGGAGGGTAGTCATTGGTGTGCCACTCGGACCTTGTTACCTACCACTGCGACAGTACCACAAGTTTTGGGGTTTCTACAGGTGGGTTTGGTCAAAGGGCTATCCACCAGTACTCTTCGTAGACAGGTGGCCGCCTTAGCCACCATCATTCAGGGAGAGGGCGCCACTCCTCTCTCCCATCACCCGAGAGTGCGTGGTTTCTTGAAAGGAGCTTACAACTTGCGACTGCCCCCTGTTCACAGGTACCCTACCTGGGACCTGTCAGTTGTACTGCAAGCACTCATGACATCACCGTTTGAGCATTGTGCTAGTATTAGACTGCTGATTTTCAGAAGTTGCCTTTCTCATTGCAATAACTTCAGCGTGCAGGATCTCAGAGCTCGCTGCCCTGTCGGTACGTCAGGATTTATGTATTTTTCATGCCGACAGGGTGGTCCTTCGATTGGACCCTACCTTTGTACCGAAGGTACAATACCTTATTTCACAGGGCTCAGGAAGTTATCCTGCTGGACTTCTGTCCGAATCCTAGGCATCCGAATGAGAGACATTGGCATATGTTAGATGTTCGCCGGGCACTGCGTAAATACGTCAAGGAGACCGAATGATTCATATGCTCGGAGGCGCTCTTTGTTTCCTTTCAACCCAGGATGATGGGCAAGAAAGTATCACCATCTACCATCGGTCGTTGGCTGAAGGCCTGCATTGCATTGGCCTATGAGGGTCAGGCCAGGCCACCTCCTCGCCGCATCACAGCGCACTCAACCTGGAGTGTGGCCATCACGGCGGCGTGGGCAACACAGGCCTCTATCCTTGAGATTTGCAGAGCAGCCACATGGTCTTCACCACTGCCATTTGTGAGGAATTATAAATTGGACATGTTTGCCTCGGCGGAGACGGCGTTTGGGAGACGAGTGTTGCAACAGATTCTACCAGCTGAGGGGACCCTGGACCAATGTTTCCCGCCCAACATCAATTTAGCTTGGGTATATCTCATGCTTAGACTCTCCAAGCAGCGCACAGGAAAATGAACATTGGCTTACCTGAATGTTCGTTCTATGTGCACTGCGGGAGAGTCCAACCCCACCGTGGTTCTGGTATAGTCCAGGGTCCAGGAGTGGTCGGTGTATCGGATGAACTACATCTTCTCCAGATCTGGGTCTTCATTGAAAAAACTGGAGCTAGGCTGGAGGAAGAGGCGTGGCCAAAAAATTTGCAACTCAGTCCCTGGCCAATCAGATGAGAAGATAACCCATGCTTGGACTCTCCCGCAGCGCACATAGAACGAATGTTCAGGTAAGCCAACGTTCAATTTGGCAGGTTAAGGTCTTCATCTCAGTATATCTTTTCTGACTGCACATTGCACTTTTAAAAAGCAAACAATTATTAATATTGATTAAGACTGAAACAATATTGGCTCTCAATATATCCCTCCTCCTTCTATGAATTACTTGGCCTCACTACTGTAATTATGATGAAGGACGATTTGCACACTCAATTTCTTTCCAGCAAGAAACTGGGGAGGGAGCAGCACCTCACCATTGGGCTGATCATAATCAGCCTACAGAATATAAAACCGCTTGAAAAGTTCTGATCAGAGAGATAAAAGAACAAGGTCTAGAGAAAGAAAGCCTAGAGAAAAGAAGAACCGGGGTAACATGATAGCAGTATTCTAATATTTGAGAGGCTATCACAAAGAGGAGAGGGTTAACCTATTTTCCAAAGCCCCAGAAGGCAAGACAAGAAACAATGGATGGAAACTAATCAAGGAGAGAAGCAACCTGGAATTAAAGATAAATTTCCTAACAGTGAGAACAATTAACCAGGCTTGCCTTCAGATGTTGTGGGTAGATGTTGAATTCAAGCAATTGACTGATTGATTGAACCTTAGTAAGACCACACCTGGAATACTGCATCCAGTTTTAGTCACTACATTACAAAAAAGATGTTGAAACTTTGGAAAAAGTGCAGAGAAGAGCAACTAAGATGATTAAAGGCCAGGAGACTAAAACATATGAAGAACAATTGTAGGAACTGGATATGGCTTGTTGTTAGTTGCGAAGTCGTGTCTGACCTATCGCGACCCCATGGACAACGTTCCTCCAGGCCTTCCTGTCTTCTACCATCTTCTGGAGTCCATTTAAGCTCACGCTGACTGCTTCAGTGACTCCATCCAGCCACCTCATTCTCTGTCGTCCCCTTCTTCTTTTGCCCTCAATCGTTCCCAGCATTAAGCTCTTCTCCAGTGAGTATACGGCTAGTGAGGATATTTTCCAGTGAGGATATGGCTAGTCTAGAGAAAAGAAGGACTGGGGTGACATGATAGCAGTCTTCCAGTATTTGAGAGGCTGCCACAAAGAAGAGGGGGTCAACTTATTTTACAAAGTACCAAAGAAGGCAGGGCAAGAAACAATGAATGGAAACTAATCAAGGAGAGAAGCAACCTGGAATTAAGGAGAAACTTCCTAACAGTGAGGACAATTGACCAGTGGAACAGCTTCCCTCCAGAGGTTGTGGGTGCTCAATCACTGGAGGCTTTCAAGAAAAGACTGGACAGCCACTTGTCCCCAATTGTATAGGGTCTCCCATTTCAGCAGGAGGTTGGACTAGAAGACCTCCAAGGTCCCTTCCAGCTCTATTCTGATTATTATTATGGTTTTCCGGCAGCACATCTCAGCTTTCCCACTCACTGCTGCAACCAGCTTGCTGGGATAGAAATCTGGCAGAACTTGCTAGGCAAATGCTCTGGGATGGGGAGCCAGGAACCCAGTGGTGGGTTCCTACTGGTGCGGTCCACTCTATAGTGGCCCGCTGGTGACGTCACAGTACCGGTGCGGTCGGTTGTCTGTGCCTGGGTGCCGCCATTTAAAAAAATTTTTTAATTTTTTTTTAATTTCTTCTGCGCATGCTCAGAAGCCGAGCTTCTAACACTGCGCATGCGCTGCCTTCCTACCCCACAGTGAGTCCAAGCAGGGGAGGATGGCTGAGGGAGTGCATGAGACGCTGAAAGAACGGGCGGCAGGAGCTATCTCCATTCCCCTCCCTTCAGCAGTCCGAGAAGCCACGAACACGCGGTGATGATCCCAGGCATTTTCGCACGTTCGAGGCTTCTTGAGCTGCTGAGGGGAGGGGGAATGGGCGGCAGGAGCCTAGGATCATCGAATGGGGAGAAGCATTCAGGCTGGACGGAGCCTCCTAGAAGAACCGCTGACGCGGTCTTGCTGCTCCCGCCCCCCTGCTTCTCCAGCCGCTGCCAAGCTCCCGAGGCCCACGCCCACCCGGTCACATGGCTGGCAAGCCACACCCACAAAATAAGCCACGCCCACAGAGTAGTAGTAAAAAAATTAGGAACCCGCTCCTGTAGGAACCCCTCTATGGCAAAGAGCATGATACGAGCATCCTCTCTTCTGAACGGAACAGTCCCTTTCAAGCTTCCTTCATTACAGCACCCTTCTGCTCCCATGGAAGCCGTGGCCAGCAAAGTCCTGGAGCCCATGAAGAGACAAGAGGTGACCACAGAATTGCCTGCTGACCCCTGTGCCTCTCAAAGAACAAGAGAAGTTGGAGCTCCCTGGGAACTGTTCACTGCCCATGCTCTGAAACCTATTCTGGGCCGAATGATGCTCTCAGCATGGCTATTTTGTCCTGTGGCTGGTTCCAGAAAGGCCCTCATTTTAGACACGCCAAGCTTTGTCTTAGAAAAGTGCCCAGAAGGAAGTGTATACAGATCCTATTTTATCCAGCTTGGCTCCTTCCAGAGGGCTGTGCTAGCTGAGAATTGTGGGATGTGTCCAGAAATCTCAAGAATGGGGGGGAAATTGGCTCCAGCTAACCAGGGAGCCTCCTTTTGTGAGAACTTCAACTCCCCAAATTCTCAACAATATTTCTGTTGACTGGGGAATTCTGAGAGTTGAAATGAACACCCCCTGGAGAACCGGTTGGAAGAAGTTCAAACAGTGCCTTGCTTAGGGCTATATAAAACAGATAGATGACCTTCACTGCTCTGTAGATTTAAGACAGGGTTGTCAAACTCAATTTCATTGAGGGCCACATCTGGGTTGTGTTTTACCCCGGGGGGCCGGGGTGGGCAGGACCAGAGTGGGCATGGCCAGCTCAACGTCACCCGTGTCATGGACGCCTTTGGTGGTGTGCCAGTAAAAATGGGCTCCCGAGCTCCGTTTCCAGCTGCGACGGCATCCTGCAACCCTCTGCCAGGAAAACGGAGCCCGGGAGGGCCACACACAGCCCTTGCGAGCTGTTTTCAGCTGCAATGGCCTCCGTTTTCACTGGCAGAAGCACTGGGCGCTGGTCCTTTGCTGTTTCCAGGGTGGCCCCATGGGCCAGATCTAAGCACCCCATGGGCCTTGAGTTTGACACCCTGATTTAAGAGATCCAACAAAGAATATCTAACCAGGAGTTAGAGAAAGGAAAGGAAATAGAGAAATGTTTGCTGGAGTCTTCTTTTTCTGAGATCCTGTCATCAGCAGCACCTCTGAAAGAGCAAAGTTGCCCTGGAAAAGAAGCCCTCTGGTGCTCAAATACCAGCTTACCTCCCAATATAAACAGCAGGTTGGAGATCCTAGTTTGGGTCAGAACGACCTGGGACAGCAACGTGCTAACAGATCCATATCTGCAAGCATTTTTCACCAGACGCTGCTAAGCTTAGGATAATATATAACTTGATTAAGAGAAATATAACACCAAAAAGCCAGCCAATTTAGGAAAAAATAGGTGTCAGTTCTGCCATCTTCATCTTGGCGCCTTGCCGGGATCCTGCCATCAAAAGCTGGGGGGAGAAGGGGGACAAATGGGCAATAAACATGTATGGAGTAGTGATGGGCAACAGGGAGGGGGGATGACATCTTGACAAAGACCAGAGAAGCCGGAACCAGCCTGTGCCAGTCTTCAAGGTTGCATACCCTGAGAATGGAATGTGGATGGCCCCAAACATCTAAGCGATTCTCAAAACACCTATGCAGCTCTCCATTGGCTGAAGACAGACTGGTCAAGGGGAGAGGGCTGGGATGAAGGGGGAAAGTTTGTAACCTTTTGCACGGGAAACTTAGTTCTAGCCTGACATTACTGCAGCTAGAACCTTTAGTATAATAACCTATCACTTCACTCAAATGGAGTCGAGGGTCTTTCTTTCCTAAGGGATCTGAATGGGGCAGGTCTGACAATTACAGAGACAACCACTAAGTCCTAATTCCTTATTCAAAGCTTGGCTCCTGGGTTAGCTGCTCACAGCACAGCCCCAGAGTGTGCTGATACCCTTTCCCTCCCGGGCGCCGTTCAGTGCTGAGCAAAGATTTACTCTGCACCTGAGTAAGAGAGGCTATCCAAAGGGGTCCCTTTAAGGACTGGGAGAGCTTCCAGAGGTTGTTGCTGTGCAGAGTTTTCAACCTCAGTTAACACCAAAGCTTCTTTCAAGGAGTAGTCGGGATTCAGGTGGGCTCCACTATTAAGAATTACTATTAAGAGTTAAACCAGCCTTTCCTGATGCTGGAGATTTAAAGCCCAACTGGCATACGCCAGGTCCCAGACTGGGGAACAATGGCTGTGACAAAAGGATTTCTTCTTTAAGCCAAGCACATTGAAATGAACTCTTGAGGGAGCCACGGTGGTGCAGTGGTTAGAATGCAGTACTGCAGGCTACTTCTGCTGACTGCCAGCTGACTGCAATTTGGCAGTTCAAATCTCACCTGCTCAAGGTTGACTCAGCCTTCCATCCTTCCGAGGTCGGTAAAATGAAGACCCAGATTGTTGGGGGCAAGAAGCTGACTCTGTAAACCGCTTAGAGAGGGCTGTAAAGTACTGTGAAGTGCTATATAAATCTAAGTGCTATTGCTATTGTCTTCTGAAATCTAGAGAAGCCGCCATTTAACCGGCTCTGTCTCTACACTGCCCAAGTGTCATGTATCTTACCACCAGAGTAGAAGCAAAACCATAAGGAGAGAAGAATACATGATACAGTAGTCTTTTAATTAGCAACGCTGGAGACTGATTCTAGCCCTTGTTACGATAAATTACTGGTCAGGGCCACGTCAGTAATCAGTTCGGCGAAGTCGGCTGAGCTACCTGATTAAAGAATGTCTGACTGCATATTAAAGACCAAGCTAATTGGGATCTCCAACGACAAAAGCCAATTTCTGATGCTTCCCGTTTTGTTCTTTCTTCCCTTTCTTTGTCCTTTTGATATCCTTGGTACCTCTTTCACAAGTCCTCAGGGATCTGAAACTAATTTCCTGACTGTCATTAGTGAGAAACTTTATCCTTCATTAAAACCTAGCACAGGGACAGAAAAGGAGTGTGGCATTTTCACACCCTTTTTAACTTGATGAAGTGATATGCAAATAACCCGTCAAGTTACGGCTGCGAGAGTCGGGCATTCGGCAGGCGCAGGAGGCGTTGTGTGCGCACACAGCCTCCCTTCCTCCCTCATTAAAAACGAAGCAATTATGCCAAGCCGCAGAGAGTTCTCTCTCCCTGCCCAGTACTAAAAAATCTTTGCATCCTGCAGATGTTTAATTGTCACCCAGGAGGAAAAAGAAGCTTTAATTAATGGTGGAGGACAAAGAAGAAAGGGAGCCAAACATTTACTTTCTCCTCGGGTGCTCAAGGAGTTTGTGACTCTGCATATAGTGGGCTTAGCCGTGGGATGCAAAGTCACGCCACCATATGCAAATGTGGCACACACATCAACTCTACAGGCTTCCAGCCACTGGGAAGACTGGGAGATTAGGAGCAGGGGAAGGACAGTGCATGGAAGACAGTATAGCAATAGCAATAGCACTTAGACTTATATACCGCTTCATAGTGCTTTACAACCCTCTCTAAGCGGTTTACAGAGTTCAGCATATTGTCCCCAACAATCTGGGTCCTCATTTTACCCACCTTGGAAGGATGGAAGGCTGAGTCAACCTTGAGCTGGTGAGATTTGAACAGCTGAACTAGCAGTCACTGAAGTAGGTTGCAGTGTTGCTTTTAACCACTGCGCCACCTCGCGCATGGACAGATGGAGCCAGATGTGCAGCCTTTATCTGGCTGGAGCTATTTTGATCCCCCAGCACCCTCCTCCATTAAGGCCACCAGGTAACAGGTACAATTCATTGTTGACAACAAGTTGATTTTCTAACTAAGGCCAGCTGTGTTGCAAAACCTTAGCCAGAACTGCTTACGGACCATGAATGTTGCAGGACAGGCAGCCAACAGCTTCGAAGTTTAGAAATCTTTTAAAAATAACTCTGCCTTTCCTTCAAGTGTTGACGCTGACCTAATTTGAAGGACTTTGCTGCTGGAGCTACAAGCCTAGGTTGGGCTCCTGCCAAGTGAGCTGACTTCTCCAAAGTCAGGACAACAATAGCAATAGCAACAGCACTTAAGACTTCTATACCGCTTCACGGTGCTTTACAGCCCTCTCTAAGCGGTTTTACAGAGTCAGCCTATTGCCACCAACAATCTGGGTCCTCGTTTTACCCACCTCGGAAGAATGGAAGGCTGAGTCAGCCTTGAGCCTGGTGAGATTCGAGCTGCCAAATTACAGTCAGCTGGCAGTCATCTGAAGTAGCAGTACTGCAGTATTGCATTCTAACCACTGCGCCACCACAATGGAACAGAGAAGCTCTCAAATGGGCAAGGGGGCAAGTAAAGGGGTTGGGGCTTCGAGCTGCCAGCCTGAGTTTTCTGACCCACGCACAAAGCCTTAGGTGCCCTGGGCAGATTGTGAGTTTCTCAGGGGATGGAGGAGCCAGGAAGCAAAATCAGCCGCTTGATCAAGCTAGCTGGATTCTCTGGGAGGGGGACTGTGCCACTTTTTCCATTTTTTGTTTCATGCCACCCTGAGTCATATGGGTTGAATTGGGCAGCCATGTAAATTATTGAAATAAATACAGATAAAGGCTTGAAACAGACCCCACCACCTTCCCACTTTAATTAATTAGGCTGACTACACAAGCCCTCACTCCTTTTTTCTAGGTCCAGTTTTCCAACAACGGGACTGGAAGGGGAGTTTGAAGAAATTCCCAGAATGGCTATTTCACTTGCCAAGAAAATATTCTGGAAACTGTCACCACTGTAAATGTGGAATAAAAAGAGCACTACCCAGTGCAGGAACATATGTGCAAAAATACTAGCAAACAAACTTGTTTTTCTAATCCATTTATAATTAATAAATTGATAAATTGATAAATTGATAAATTGATAAATTGATAATGGGGCCCCAAACACCTCTGTATTTTATAAGAGAAGAAAGACAGTGGGAAAATGGTCTAAGATCATATGAGGAAAAAATGAGCACAGTTAAAGATGTATAAACTTCAGCTCCCAGAATTCTCCAGCTTTGCTGGCTGGGGAAACCTGGGAGTTGAAGTCCACACCTCTTCATGTTGCCAAGGTTGGGAAACATTGTTCTAGCCCAGAGGTCTTCAAACTTGGCAACTTTAAGACTTGTGGACTTTAACTCCCAGTGTTCTCCAGCCAGCTATGCTGGCTATTATATTGCAGCTATGCTGGCTGGAGAATTCTGGGAGTTGAAGTCCACAAGTCTTAAAGTTGCCAAGTTTGGGGACTTCTGTTGTAGCCAATTGAACACCAGGCTATATTTGAAAAATGAAACACCAGAAACCCAAAGTCTCTAAATGCATAGATTAAAGCTTGTTTTAACTTTTTGATCTGATCGTTGCTAATTGACCTATGAAGAAACACAATTTACTGGGAAATTCTCCTGTAGAAGCTCATGCTCTGCACAGCTCCCACTTAAGCTACAGATAATTAATCTACTAATTAAGCCAATTAATGCTTGCAGTTCAGGTGGAAAAGAAAATGTTTCCTGTCCATCTGACATTTCAGTCCCATCTCTCTTTGCTCCGCTAAGATCTTGTTCTTGTGCTAGAAATGCCAAAACATGGCTGTGTTTTCACCGTTAAAAATTCTGCATTGAGCAGCTTTCCAAATGAGTAAAAGTTTTGAAACTAAACTCTACAGAAAAGCTGTCTGGTAGAGAACTAATGATGCTGACCTACAGGGCAGAAGGATCTCTTCATTAGAAAAAAGTCCATGCTAAAGAAGAAATCCCACCAGTTGAAGGAAATGGAGAGGGTGACCTCCACTCTGGAGAAATGGCACCCACATTCCATCTATGGGCTCACAAATTATTCTTTCAAAAACGTAGCAGTGCTAAGGATCAGCTGCAGAGCAGTGCAAAGTAAAATCCACTGCTTCGGGTGAACTTTGAAGGAGGATTTAAATTTAGGATAGCATGGCATTGCACTCTTAAGCAGAGTCAGGGTCAACTCTGGTCTTGCAATTATATTGCCGATGACATGCTGAACTACAACTGGCTTGATCCACCCATCTCTCTCTCTTTGGACAGCATCTGAGAAGGCACTTTTGCAATCCTGGCCAGTTGGCATTTCCTACTTTAAAAAGTGGTGCACAGTAGCCGCATCTGGATGGTAGCACCTCAATGAAGGGGAAGAGAGAGTCTTTGGTCAACTGTCTGACACCTGTGGTGTGTCCTCCATGCAAAAAAAAAAGGTGAAAACAAAACCACAGCAGGACTATTATTGTGAAAGCAACTCAACTTTATGCTAGCTTCTTATTAGCTGGATTCTCTCTGGAAGCCAGAAAGGGACTTGACTCGCTCCCTATCTGGCTCTCGAGGTCATGCCAGGCCATTCAGACAATAAAAAAAGGAAAACTTAAGTTGTAGAGAGAGACTTTGGCTAAGGCGCTGTAGCTTAACAATAACAATGAGCCTCGGGCCAGATTCAGATGCACAGCTTAGTCAATATGCACGACTCACCTGCTCCCGCTTGCTGATTTCAGGTCCCTGTGGTTCTTTGAGGATGCTGATGACCAACTGGCCACACAGGGCAGAATCACCCTGATCCAAGCTCTTCCCCGGCCGTCTCCTTAGCCAGCCTCAGAGAGATGGTGCGTTTGTTCTCCACAGTTTTTCCCCCTGCCCCTCATTCTCACTTTTCCAGTCATCCAACTTCTTGTTCCACAGCCATCTTCCAATTACTTGCTTGCCTCTAAGTGGCTTCCTTTTCTGACGCCTCTTTCTAACCACAAAACACTCATCCGAAACAAAATGACATTTTCCCCTTCCCTGATAGAACCCAGGAGTGAAATCCAGCAGGTTCTGACAAGTTCTGGAGAATTGGTAGAGGAAATTTTGAGTAGTTCGGAGAACTGGCAAATACCACCTCTGACTGGCCCCAGAGTGGGGAGGGAATGGGGGATTTTGCAGTATCCTTCCCCTGCCACGCCCACCAAGCCATGCCTGCCACGCCCAAGCCACGCCCACAGAACTGGTGGTAAAAAAAATTGGATTTCACCACTGATAAAAACCTGTCTCCAAACTACTCCATCCTACTGCAACTCTACATTCCACACTACCAAATAGAATAGGAATTGGAATTAAGCTGCAAGAAACCTTAGAGGTCTTCTAGTTCAGCCCCCTGCTCAAACAGGAGAATCTATACCATTTCAGATAAGTGACTGTCTAGTCTCTTCTTAGAAACCACCATGATTTCTGGAGGCCAGCTGTTCCACTGGTTAATTGTCCTCACTGTGACGAAGTTTCTCCTTAATTCCAGGTTGCTTCTCTCCTTGATTAGTTTCCATCCATTGTTTCTTGTCCTGCCCTCTGGTGCTTTGGAGAATAAGTTGACCTCCTTCTCTTTGTGGCAGCCCCTCAAATACTGGAATACTGCTATCATGTCTGCATGTGAAATATAGTTTCTGGCATTCAGCAATTGGGGTAGGATAGTGATGTCTACCAGAATAAAGTCTGAGAGTTGCTAGTATCTGGAATCTGATCCTAGTCAGAGCTATGGCAGCAACGGATAAATTTCCTTATCAGGGTCAGGGAGCCCATCCATTCGCTTTGCCCTTGAGGCCTCCTCAGGGCCTTTTGATAGGACAGCCTAGATCAGAGGTGTCAAACTCAAGGCCGTGGGCCAGATCTGCTTGACATGGGGTGCTTAGATCTGGCCCCTGGGGCCGCCCTGGAAACAGTGAAGCCCTGGCGCCTCTGCCAGCAAAAACGGAGCTCCATTTTCGCTGGCAGAGTTGCAGGAGGCCGTCGCAGCCGAAAACAGAGCTGCGCGCAGAGTGCTGCGCGCAGAGGGTTGCAGGAGCTCCGTTTTTGCTGGCAGAGGGTTGCAGGAGGCCGTCGCAAGTGAAATGCAGAGGGTTGCAGGAAAGAGTTGCAGAGGGCCTGAGAGGGACGGTGAGACCCACCACAGGTGCCCCCGACATGAGTGATGTCGAGGTGGCCATGCCCATCCCGGCCATGCCCACCTGGCCCCCTGAGTTCAAACAACCCTGATGCAGCCCTCAATGAAATTGAGTTTGACACCCCTGGCCTAGATGTTCTAAAAGTCCTACATGAGGATCCTGGTAGAGAAAATGCAGAACACCATGAAGTCAATCAACAGACTCATATAGACAAGTCTATCTCTATTCCCAAGATCAGCTCTTTTGCAATTAAGCACTAGGGTCCTCTGCTGCCAACTATCTAAGCTGGCACCATTCATGTGAGCTGTTACTAATATCAGCTTCTTGGGAAGAGGACCAATGTGTCTCGCAAATGCCAGGACTGTGGCTCACCTCATTCACCTTCTCACATGAGGCCATTACATGAAAGAGCTCACTTCCTAGAGAAGTATCTTTCCAGATGACAAGCCCATTCTCAAAAAGCCATGGTGATGTAGTGGTTAGAATGCAGTATTGCAGGCTAATTCTGCCAACTGCCAGCAGTTCGATCCTCACTGGCTCAAGGTTGACTCAGCCTTCCATCCTTCTTCAGGTGGGTAAATCGAGGACCCAGATTGTTGGGAGCAATATGCTGACTCTGTAAACCACTTAGAGAGGGCTGTAAAATACTATGAAGCGGTATATAGGTCCAAGTGCTATCGCTATTACAAAGGACTGTCCCAAAGACTTACAGAGTTGGAAGTTGGAGGAGCCGAGGTGGTGCAGTGGTTAAAAGCAGCACTGCAACCTACTTCAGTGACTGCTAGTTCAGCAGTTCAGCTGTTCAAATCTCACCAGGCTCAAGGTTGACTCAGCCTTCCATCCTTGGTAAAATGAGGACCCAGATTGTTGGGGGCAATATGCTGAACTCTGTAAACCGCTTAGAGCGGGCTGTAAAGCACTATGAAGCAGTATATAAGTCTAAGTGCTATTGCTATTGCTATTGGAATGGATTCTTGAATCTTGACAAACCTCAATCTGTTGGAAACTTGATCTCACTCTGGAATAGCGATAACAAAGCTCCTGGACCTCTTGTTTCCTGGGCTGCAAAGTCCAGCCAGAAAATTGAGAGCAATGAGATGAACAGAATTAGCATTAGAATACCAGTGGAGTAAGACTTAACGATGAAAAAACAGGGTGGAAATTTTGCAAATAAAATCAAAAGCATCAAACAAAAGCATCATCTTATTTGGGAATTATGAAAGCGATGCAGCATCTCTCTTCCTTCCTTAGGTAGCTTTCCAGCAGAGATATATTGAGTTCTGAAGGTTTTTCACAATTCCTTGTTCATCCAGATATCTGGAAAGATGGAAAATTCTTAAAAGATTCACTGGCTGAGTTCAACAAATATACTAAACCAGACTCAAATAGGGTTGAGCAGTTAATGGTTCACCATGTTATGAGAAACGATTGTAAAGCAAAGTTGTTCATTAAGCCATAATATGTTTTTTTTAAACCTAGAAATTCCTGACTCTGGAGCCAGTCATAGATGCATTGTCCAATTCTCTCCATAACTTTGAAGCAATGTCGTTCTTAGGAGTTATGGAATATGTTGCCCATAAGATAAGCTCAGGAAAACTTGCCAGGACTGCAAATTCCAAACAGTGAAAACAGTGGCTTCCCTCCTCAGATTCCTCTTCATCAGATCTGGATTCATCCGAAGTGGTCATTATCGAAATAGTCTTAGACCAACGGTCACCAACTGGTGGTCTGTGGACCACTGGTGGTCCGC
Organism: Diadophis punctatus similis; assembly: GCA_023053685.1. Classification (NCBI taxonomy): domain Eukaryota; kingdom Metazoa; phylum Chordata; class Lepidosauria; order Squamata; family Dipsadidae; genus Diadophis; species Diadophis punctatus. The sequence continues at coordinate 18,120,673 of JALIGW010000015.1, read as the reverse complement.
AAGAAAATTTTGGTGGTCCGCAGAATTTTTTTTCGCATTTTTTAATTACACTAAATCAAGGGTCCTCAAACTACGGCCCCTGGGCCAGATACGTGCAATGAATGTTTGTGTTGCTGCAGAGAGTCTCCCCCTTCGGGGTCTTTTTGTGCGGGTCAGAGGGGGGCAGAAATTCCAACTTGGGGTCTGCTTCAGCCTCCTGGTGTGGGGCTTTGGGCAAAGGCTGGAGGGAAGCGCCGCATGTGGTGAAGAGCCGGGGGGCCTTGTTCCAGTGGGACTGCATCATGGCCTGGAACTGGCTGACCATCTCAGCCTGCTGAGCCTCCAGGCACCAGTACTTGACCTTGCACTCCTGCAGGTCTTCCCTCTGCTTGGAAAGCCTATGCTTGTAGTTGTCAATGAGGTGCTTCTGCTGAGCCTCCTTCTCAGTCAGATCCAATTTGAACTGAGCTGTTTTGCCAACTCTTTCTCGTGGTGGCTGCTTAGCTCCAACAACTGCTTCCTGTTGGGGCCCTAAGGAGCCCAGGCGGGGAGGCGAGGAGTGGTTGGGAGGGGAGGGGCGAGTAGAGGCTGGGGAGGCGCCCCTTGACGTGAGTGACATTGAGTTAGCCACACCCACCCAGTCACATGACCACCTGGCCACACCCACCCAGCTGGTCATTAGGCAGATCATATTAGTGGTCCGTGGGATTTAAAATTATGAATTTAGTGGTTGCTGAGGTCCGAAAGGTTGGTGACCCCTGTCCTAGAGGACAAGTGCAGAAAACTACCCAGTCCAGTTGGCTGCAATCACTTTCTGTGGCTACCATCAGAGAATGCTTAGAAAGCTCCCCCAACCAGCAATCTGTTTTGTTTCATGGCAGAAATTGGAACATGATAGTTCAGACTGGTTTTGAAACAAAAATATTCTAGTTCCGATATTTTCATGTGAGCAGAATTCAGTGAATGGGAGTCTGTGCAGCATAACAACTCTAAAGGGGGTTGCATTTGTTCTCTATTTGTTATTCTGCTCAATTCAAGATGTTGGTTATAAATGGCCTGGGATGCAAATATTTGTTTTCTTCTCATAGGTCTCTCACTACTATCTGTGAATAGTGGTAGTAGAATTGCAGTATGGAATAACCGAACTAAGGAGCTGATGTATGGTGGAAACTCACTTCGGGAATGCCAAATCGAAGGAGATGCAATTGATACTGACCTTTGCTTCATTCCGGTGCCAAATTAAAACATTTCTTTTCCTCTAAACTTTTTAATTATGAATGGGATTATAGTTGGTTACATTGTTGGGTAGTTTTAATGTCTCTTACTTTTGCAGTTTTATTGTTGCTATTTGTTCTTGATGACACTGTATATACTGCCGGCAATCCCTTGCGGAGTAAGAGTAAATCACAGCAAACAGATAAATATGAATAATCAATAGCAGCCTTTGTAATCCCTACTGAAAGAAACAGAAGCTGCATAGACTCTGCGTATCTTCTGGAGGAAAAATCTTCTGATAATGCCATTGATGTGAATTAATAAAAGAATCACTACATTATAGATTATGATAGTGTTCTCCCAATTGCAGATAAAACTGTCATAATATAGTCCTAAAATGAAAACTAATAAAAATCAATTCCTTGATTGTAAAAATGTGCACATTGTATATCTACTCCTCCCAGCCCCCAATATCCTCTCTGTTGTGCTTCAAATACAACCACAAGCAACACAAGAAAAGCTTTTTATCTGCCTGCAAAGCTGCACAAATTGTTTCAGGAACTGAGGGGGAAAGTGTGTCATTCATTTCCAGGGTCATCATATTCATGGAAGATCAACCAAATATTAGGATGTTTTTGGTTTTCTTGCCCTTCACTGAATTTGGAAAAAAAATTAGCCTCTCAACAATGTTGATGTTCAATGTTCATTCCATTAGAGCAGCGATTGTCAAGCTCAGCGACTTTTATCACGTGTGGACTTCAACTCCCAGAATTCCCAAGCCAGCCACACATCTTAAAGTTGTCCTGGTTGGAATCACTGCATTAGAGAGCGATTGGGGGATTTGCAGGAAAACTGAGGTACATTTCCTGCTTGATAGACTGCTTTGGAAATGTCCCAAGTCTCTCTGGATAGACCACATCTGCTTTCAAACTCCTATTTCTTGTGTTCCTATACAGATAGTCCTCCACTTATGACCACAACTGAGCCCAAAATTTATGATACTAAGTGAGGAATTTGTTAACTGAGTTTTGCCCCATTTTACGACTTTTCTTGCCACATTTATTAAGTGAATCACTGCAGTTGTTAAATTAGTATTAACAGAGGGATAGAATCAAGATCAGGTGAAGTATCAATACCGCTTTACAATGCCTTGTTTAGGCCACACCTGGAATACTTCATCCAGTTTTGGTCACCACAATGTAAAAAAGATGTCGAGACTCTAGAAAAAGTGCAGAGAAGGGCAACAAAGAGGATTAGTGGACTGGAGGCTAAAACATATGAAGAACGGTTGCAGGAACTGGGTATGTCTAGTTTAATGAAAGGAAGGACTAAGAGTGACATGATAGCACTGTTGCAATATCTCAGGGGTTGCCACAAAGAAGAGGGAGTCAAACTATTTTCCAAAGTACCAGAAGGCAGGACAAGAAGCAACAGATGGAAAGAAGACCTAGATGACTGAGAATCTCTACAGACAATGGATGGAAACTAATTAAGGAGAGAAGCAACCTAGAACTAAGGAGAATTTTGCTGTCAGTGAGCACAATTAACCAGTGGAAGAATTTGCCTCCAGAAGTTGTGAATGCTCCAACACTGGAAGTTTTTAAGAGGAGATTGCATAACCATTTGTCTGAAATGATAAAGGGTCTACTGCCTGAGCAGGGGGTTGGACTAGAAGACCTCCAAGGTCCCTTCCAGATTCTATTCTATTCTATTCTATTCTATTCTATTCTATTCTATTCTATTCTATTCTATTCTATTCCATTCCATTCCATTCCATTCCATTCCATTCCATTCCATTCCATTCCATTCCATTCTCTATTCTATTCCTATTTCTATTCCATTTTCTTGACTAGTAATACCATTGTTAAGTGAATCTGGTTTCCCCATTGATTTTGCTTGTCAGAGGGTCGTAAAAAGATGATCAGATGACCCCAAGACCCTGCAACCATCATTAATGTGAGCCAGCTGTCAAGTATCCAAATGTAAATCATGTGACCATGGGTATGCTGCAACAGTCGTAAGTATGAAAAACGGCCCTAAGTCATTCTTTCCATGCTGTTGTAACTTTGAACGGTCACTAAGTGAACTATTGCAGGTCGAGAATTACCTGTGGTCTGAAAAAAAAAATACCCCAAAATATCTTCCAAAAGTCTTACAGCTGGGGACTCTTTTCCTCTCTGTCCTTCACCCTTACACCTGAAAATGAGGATCCTTATGGAACTCAGAGCTGAAGAAGCTTCTTGGACGAGAAGCGAAGCGTCTTCCAAGAAAAACCCCAAAGCCCAGTTGCCTCTTGGAAAAAAGCCCCTTCGGGACAACTGCAGACCTCCTGCTTATGCCACGCTTTACTTAGAATCACTATTTTACAACACAGAACTGCAGGGACAATCACAATTCCTTGCTCACGTTCTTCCCTCAAGTTTAAATTTTAGAAGCAAATACAGGTAGCCCCTGACTTACAATCACAATTGAACCCAAACTTTCTGCTCTTAAGCAAGGTCCTTGTTAAGTGAGTCAAGCCCCATTTTACGACACTTTTGCCACAACTGTTAAGTGAATCATTGAGGTCGTTAAGTCGTTAAGCAAATCTGGCTTCCTCTATTGACTTTGCTTGTCATTAGGAAGATTGCAAATGGCGTTTCCATGACCTCAGGGGAGTACAACCGTCATAAATACCTGCCAGTTGCTAAGCACCCAAATTTTGTTCCTAGGATCATGGCATGGATTCTGCAAACATCCTAAGTGTGAAAACTGGTCACTTTTTTCAGCCTCATTGTAACGTCGAACATCACTAAACAAATGGTTGTAAGTCAAGGATTACCTGTATTAGATGAATATGTTCAACATAGTTGTGTCAGGGTTCCAAATAGCATCGAAAATTAAATCAGAGTCCGAGGCAAAGTGTTCCTCAAAGTTCCAATTTATTAACAGAGCCATGTTGGCACATCTGGGAGAAACCCGAATCTGAAGTCCCAGGGGTTTCTCCACCAGTTGAAAGTTCAAGCCCTTGTCCCCACACCCCCAAGTCCATCACGTTGACCAATCTTCATCTGCCAACTTGGCAGCAACTCCCATCTCCTTCTGTGCAGCTGCAGGAGTGCAAAGACAAAGGATGACCTTGACCATCTAGAAGGAATTTGTTATGGCTACATGCAGACATCCCTCATGCAATGACCACTCCCAAATTCCCACAGCTAAGAATACATTTTAAAATAGCATAAAGTGTGGCAGGCCAAAGACCCCAAGTAAAATGGCTTCGGCCTGACAAGTTGAACTGCATTTGATGCCTGGATTCAGACAGTCACATTCTTCTTTCTAGTGAAAGAGAAAGACCAGTGAAGAGAAGGACCAGGATGACATGATAGCAGTCTTTCAATATTTGAGGGGCTGTCACAGAGAGGAGGGGGTAAAGCTATTTCCAAGCACCTGAAGGCCAGACAAGGAATAATGGATGGAAACTGATCGATGAGAGATTCAACCTGGAAATAAGGAGGAACTTTCTGACAGTGAGAATAATCAACCAATGGAACTGAAGTTGCCTTCGGAAGTTGTGGGAGCTTCATCACTTGAGACTTTCAAGAAGAGATTGGATTGCCATTTGTCAGAAATGGTGTAGGGTCTCCTGCTTGAACAGAGGATTGGACTAGATGACCTACAAGGTCCCTTCCAACATAAGCGCATCATCGTGCCTACCGTCCCTGTCCTTCTTTCCTATTGTCCAAATTTACCTATACATACATACTTTGCTTTTGTTTATGTTTATATCATACTTGTTATCTTGTACACGTGTTGACAAATAAATAAAAAATAAAAAAATAAAGCTGATGGAAACTGAACAAGGAGAGATTCAACCTGGAAATAAGGAGAAATTTTCTGACAGTGAGAGCAATCAACCAATGGAACAGAAGTTGCCTTCAGAAGTTGTGGGAGCTTCATCACTGAAAGCTTTCACGAAGAGACTGTCAGAAAGGGTATAGAGTCTCCTGCTTGGGCGGGGGGTTGGACTAGATGACCTACAGGATCCCTTCCATCTCTGTTAATCTAATCTAATCTAATCTAATCTAAACTAAACTAATCTAATCTAAACTTATCTTTGGAGGAAAAGGCTTGCACAACTCCATCCATAATGAACAGCAACTCCCGAAGGCCCAAAGTCAGGCCAATTCCACACCCACCAGTTGCAGGACAGCTTATTAACTTTGGCACCCTCTTATTCCACTGGTGGCTATGTCTGGCCCCACTCACTGCAGGAACTGGGTTCTAGACGCCACGTCTTCCCAGGAAGAGGCCCTTCTATACCCCTGTTGCCGCAAGTTACACTTGCATGAAATAAAACATTCCCTTTCTAGCCAATTTCCCACATCACCCCTTTTCCATATTTTACCTTCCATCATAGCAGACATGAAATTCCTCAAAGGTTTATGCGAAGCAGAGAATGAAGCCTGTGAAAAGCTCAGAAGTCTCCTGGCTAACAAGGCAAAGCACCATAGAATAAAACTCAGATAAATAGATTGATTGCGGCAAAGCAGTGAAGCCGTTCCACTTCTAATGACTGCTGTGTGTCCAGCATGAGTTCTACTTATCCTATAAATCATATTCAAATTTCTTCTGCCTCTACCTTCCATCCACTCTACTTAAGAAGTTAAAGGTGTTTATCTTTTGGGTGGCAAACACAATTTCTATCATTTCAGCAATGAACGGTATCGGTTTTGTTCACTTTTGTCTACGTGGAAACTAATTTTCACAGAAATTAAGCTAAATTTTCTAAAGTATAAATGGACTACCTATCACTCGCAGTACTTAAATCTTATGATCTACCAAGAAAGCATAATTTATTAATACATCTAAACCCAACAAATTATTGCAGTGGAATCTGGGGAGGATCTCTGTTCATTTGACAGGCTTAATCAGATCAATTAAACAACCAGCGGTTGCATTCTCGGAACATGCTAAGCTTCCTTAGCTTTAACTATGATTTATTTTGTTTGCTGCTTAGTGTGCAAAATGAATCCAGCACTGAGTTCATTTATGATTGATTCCATAAACTCAGAAAATATGTCAACTCGGTAACCAAGTTAAGGATGTTGCGTGAACACAACTAATATTTCCTCAGAAACACATTAATGGCCAGGAGAACATTCAAAAGGGAGAGAACTTCATCTTAGGTTAAAAGCTCCACATTTTAAACTTCAGTTTTTTGGTGAACTGGCTATATAGCCTTAGTTCTCGACTTACAACCACAATTGAGTCCAAATTTTCTGTTGTTAAGTGAGACATTTGTTAAGTGAATTTTGCCCCATTTTACGGCCTTTCTTGCCTCAGTTGTTAAGTGAATCGCTGCAGTTGGTAAGTTAGTAATCTGGTTGTTAAGTGAATCTGGCTTTCCCATTGACTTTGCTTGTCAGAAGGTAGGAAAAGGCGATCACATGTTCTTGGGACACAGTGACCGTCATAAATATGAACCAGTGGCCAAGCATATGAATTTTGATCACATGATCATGGGGATGCTGGAAAGGTCATAACTGTGAAAAACAGTCATCAGTCACTTTTTTCAGTGCCGTTGTAACTTTGAACGGTCACTAAACGAACTGATTTAAGTTGAGGACTACCTGTACTGGACAGTCTTATTAGAACGGCTGCCCATGTCTTCGTTCGGTGGTACTACTAGTGTGCTGTAGCTAAAGCTCTGTTGTTGGCGTCTCATCTGTTGCGCCATCTGTGAGACCACTAACTTGGTTCTATACCCTCTACTAAGCCTGGGCTTCTCTTGAAGTAGACAAAGTCCCGGATTATGGGAGTCGTTTCCATTGTGCCCAAGAGTGCTTCTACCATGATATCTGAACGGCTCACATGAGCACCAGAAAGATGTGATCACATTCTTTTGCCAGAACTGTAAACAAATCCACTCTGTACATACATCCAGCACACACACCCATTGTTGAAGTTGACGTCTGTCAGTCCTATAAGGGACTAGACCTAGAAACCAATGCCGTATAGAAGTCGGTAGAGATTCTCAGTCATCCAGGTCATGGTTGTTCCAAAGGTGCTTTTTCAGGAGGCAACTGGACTTTCTTGTTTTTTTCTTTAAAGATATTTCGCTTCTCATGAGAAGCGAAACATCTTCAAAGAAAATACAAGAAAGTCCAGTTGCCTCCTGAAAAAGCACCTTTGGCACAATGCTGTATAACAGCAGTTCTCAAGCTGGGGGTCGCGACTCCTTTGGGGGTCGAACGACCCTTTCACAGGGGTCGGGAAACTTCGCCCGGATGCCACCATTTGGGTTCTTTTACCCTCTGCACATGCGCAGAACACTTTGCGCATGCGCATAGGGTGAAAGAATCCAAATGGCAGGGGTCACGGCAGCGGGCGGGGTGGGGCGCGGTGGGGGCGCGGGTGCGGGGCGCGGGGCACGGTATTAGGAAGGTTGAGAACCACTGCTGTATAGGCTTAAAACTACTTTTATTCAGGGGTGGGCTGCTGGGGGTTCGCAAGGGTTTGGGAGAACCTCTAGCCAAGATTCTGTGCAGTTCGGAGAACCCCCCAATCCCACTCCTGGCTGGCCCCGCCCATCCCACCCCTCCCAGGAGTCACCATGCAGCCCGTTTTGGATGCAGGAAAGTGCAGGGCGCGCACAGAGGCTTGGGGAGGGTGAAAAGCGGGCCTACAGTAAGTTCGGGAAGGCTGAAAATGGGCCTGTTTCCAGAGGGCCTCCGGAGCCTGGGGAGCACATTTTCGCCCTCCCGGAGGCTTGAGGAAAGCCTCCAGAGCCCTGGGACAGCAAAAACACCCCTCTACTGCCGTGGTGCAGGAGGACAACTAGGCCACGCCCACCATGGCCACGCCCATCCAGCAACCGGGCAGAGAACCCCTTGCTAAATTTTTTGAAGCTCACCCCTGCTTTTATTGGAATAGTATAGCAACAGAAAGTCTGAATGTGCCTTTACCTTCATGTGAATTAGGGAGGGGCTTATCTGAGACGTTCTCAAGGCAGCCATCATTGTCTGATTATTGCCTTGGTAACGGATCGTCTTCCTGTGCTTCAAGGCCATTCTCCATGTCTTCTACAACTTTGGAACACTGTTTCTCTGATATCCCCCGACTTTTGCCACCTGGAATTCTGCCAGAAGGGAGGTCTCTGACGAGGTGAGAATGAATCTCACAGAGGTGATGTTTGATCTTTCCCCCGGAATTCAGACATTAGAAATGAAACCGTAGTTTAAAGTTCTAATTAAAATATTTATTTCGGTACAAAAACAATAAAATCTCATTTGTTTACATGTCTGATATAAAATGTGACTTCCTTCGTTGGAAGCCAGAAGAAGGATAGAACGGAGATTCAGGAATGCACGCATGCGTACAAGAACATATCAATCACGTGCTCAGGAATGAACCATTATATTAGATAGGGATGCAGCTCCCTGCATATACATGTAACAGGCAATAAATCACACCGTGACAGTCTCTACATCAAGGTGCTTTCCTGTCTCTGGCTCCTCTTGTCCCTGCAGCCAAGTCTCTCCTTCCAGGTGACCCCTCTGTCCTCCACCCAGACCCCTCCCTGGCAGACTTTACTGCTCTCCACCCATCTCCTCTTGGCTCTTTCTCCTGAGTAGGACCAGAATTCATTTGGTCAGCGGTGAAATCTACTTACCTTCCCTACCGGTTCGGAAGCGTGTGCAGCCCCCCCCCATCGTGCATGCTTTTTCACCCTCTGCGCATGAGCAGAAGGCTTTGTGCATGCACAGAGGGTTAAAAAAAAGAAAATGGCGACGTCTGGGCGAGTTGGCGGAGCCTCGTGCTGTCACCGCTACCGGTTCTCCAAACCACCGGGGGCCACCGCTACCGGTACGCCCGAACCGGGGCCGAACCGGTAGTATTTCACCCCTGCATTTGGCACTTTCCAACTATCTCCCAAGAGGCTGAACTGAGCGCTAGCTGGAGATTTTTACTAAGTTGGGAGATGTGAGGCGTATGTCAAAAAGCTCTTGAATAAATCCCCAATGTTCTAAAGCAGATCAAAAGCTTCAGTATCCGAAGTGACAAGGGGCAGGATTAAATTTGCTACTTTTTTCAGGTGTGAGGATTAGGGAAACTAATAACAGCCACCTTTGAATGAAAAGACCATTTATGCAATTGTATTTATATTGCGTGCTCTGCATCTAGGAAGGATCAAATCCAAAGTCTTGTGAATTGTAATTAGACAGGTAGAAAGAGGTTAATTTGGTTCGTGGTCTCTGTGTGTGCTCATGCGTGTTTGTGTTAAAGCAAAGAGATGTGAAAACCAGACACTCACACCGCCTGTTATCTTCTGGATGCCCTGAAACGAGGGAAATAAAATGCAGGTATTGATGGGAAGGTGAGCCTTTTACTATGGACCGAAAGAATACCATCCTCTGTTTCCTAATACCTAGCAAGTCAGCCAACTGCAGCAGTAAAATAGAATATGCATTATCCGTAGGTTTTATCCATAGGCAAGCAAGAGCCCAAGGCTGGGGGATTTCCAGTAGGAAAATAAGTACAGAAAGAAAATACCATCCTTTGGTCCTACAGCTACAACCTGGACTCTTGCAATGAGTTTAAAAAATGAACACAGGGTAATTCTGATCCACCAGAATCCCACTTCCCACCAAGTCTGACCCAACAGTAGAGAGAGAAAAATGACAAATCACTTTAACAGAACTATGAATGGTTGCTCTATACCAGAGGTCTTCAAACTTGGCAACTTTAAGACTTGTGGACTTCAACTCCTAGAATTCTCCAACCAGCTATAACTTTAAGTCCACAAGTCTTAAAGTTGCCAAGTTTGAAGACCTCTGCTCTAGCACATATCAATAACAAACACAACATTGTTGTCTTCTTCCTCTCTTTCTTCTCCCTCATTTATTCTCACTAGCTCAGGGGTCCCCAACCTTTCGGACCTCAGGGACCACTAAATTCATAATTTTAAATCCCGTGGACCACTAATATGATCTGCCTAATGACCGGGTGGGTGGGTGTGGCTAGGTGGTCATGTGACTGGGTGGGTATGGCCAACTCAATGTCACTCACGTCAAGGGGTGCCTCGCCGGCCTCTACTCGTGTTGTGGCCCACCAGCAGCCTGTGCAGCCAGGGCCTTTGGAACCTCCAGCACCTCTTGGCAGTGATGAGAAAGTAGGGGCTATTCCTTTCCTTTTATCAAGAAAAACTAATGGGCATTTGGCCAAGCCTTCGGACATTACATGAGATAACCAGAACTAATTGCCTTTGTTTTGAGCTAAGACTGACTGAACTTACACCAGCTGCTAATGAAGCCGAATTAGCAGCTGACTGATGCAAGCAAGGTTTCTTTTGATTTGTGTGTTTGCCACTGCTAAGCCAGTTATTAGCAGTGGTTCGTTAATTAAACTAAGTTTGTTCAAACCATGTGTTTTTGATACATTCGTAACTGGGGACAGAACAATTCGGCCCTCCCCTCCCAGCCACTCCTTGCCTCCCCGCCCGGGCTCCTTAGGGCCCCAACAGGAAGCAGTTGTTGGAGCTAAGCAGCCACCACGAGAAAGAGTTGGCAAAACAGCTGGCTCAGTTGAAATTGGATCTGACCGAGAAGGAGGCTCAGCAGAAGCACCTCACTGAGGACTACGAGCATAGCTTTCCAAGCAGAGGGAAGACCTGCAGGAGTGCAAGGCCTGGAGGCTCAGCGGGCTGAGATGGTCAGCTAGTTCCAGGCCATGATGCAGTCCCACTGGAACGAGGCCCTCCGGCTCTTTGCCACCAGTGGCGCTTCCCTCCAGCCTTCGCCCAAAGCCCTGCACCAGGAGGCTGAAGCAGACCCCAAGTCGGAGTTTCTCCCCCCCCTCCGACCCGCACAAAGACCCCAAAGGGGGAGACTCTCTGCAGTAACACAAACATTCATTGCACTTATCTGGCCCAGGGGCCGTAGTTTGAGGACCTCTGATTTAGTGCAATATAAAAAATGCAAATAATTTTTCTGCAGACCACCAAAATTTTCTCACAGACCACCAATGGTCCAGGGACCACCAGTTGGTGACCGCTGCACTAGCTAAAGGACACAGGCCGGACCTCCAGCTGAATGTTCCTGCCACAAAATTAGCTCACCTCTTACCCACCAAGCAAAGTCAACCAGTGCCAATTCTTCCCTGTCTTATTTTACAGAAGTGCACAGCCCCACCCAAGAAAGCCGCAGTCTCCAACATGGAACCGGTGAACTTATCCAGAAAGGCCTTCGGACCATGGGATGTTCTTAGAAAAAATTCACAGCCCAGGTCCTTTCTGGGAAAGGGGTTTTTTAATGACAGACCATGCACACCCCACACAATGCCTCCCACAGTGTGTCCATGAGAAGGATGTTGGAGGCATTGTGTGAGGTGTGCATGGTCTGTCATCTCTCTCTCTCTCTCTCTCTCTCTCTCACACACACACACACACACACACACACACACACACACACACACACACCACAAGATTGGAGACCCTGGCTGTAAGATTTAAAAAGACAGGAACAAAGGCAAGCAGAAGATATTCGCACGTTACAGGAGGCGAGATTGCTGATCAGAGGTGCTGAGTCCCTACAACTTATTTTCCAAAGCACCAGAGGGCAGGACAAGAAACAATGGATGGAAACTAATCAAGGAGAGAAGCGACTTAGAAATCAGGAGAAACTTCCTGACAGCAGTGTTTCTCAACCTTGGCAGTTTGAAGATGTGTGGACTTCAACTCCCAGAATTCCACAGCCAGCAACGCTGGGAGTTGAAGTCCACACATCTTCAAACTGCCAAGGTTGAGAAACACTGCTGACAGTGAGGACAATTAACCAGTGGAACAGAAGTTGCCTTCAGACGGTGTGGGTGCTTTATCACTGGAGGGTTTTAAGAAGAGACGGGACAGCCATCTGTCTGAAAGGGTATAGGGCAGGGGTCCCAAACTTGGCAACTTTAAGACTTGTGGACTTCAACTCCCAGAACTCTCCAGCCAGCTATGGTATAGGGCAGTGATGGCGAACCTTTTTTCCCTCGGGTGCCGAAAGTGCATGCACGCATGCTATCGCGCATGTGCGAGTGCCCACACCCATAATTCAATGCCTGGGGAGAGCGAAAACGGCCTCCCCCGCTCCCCTGGAGGCTCTCTGCAGGCCAGAAATGGCCCGTTTCCCAACTTCTGGTGGGCCTGGTAGGCCCATTTTTCATCCTCCCCAGGTTCCAGAGGCTTCCCTGGAGCCTGGGGAGGGCAAAAACACCCTTCCCAGTCCCCCCGGAGGCCCTCCAGAAGCCGAAAATGCCCTCCCAGAGCCTCCGTGCGAGCCAAAAATCAGCTGGCCGGCGCGCACATGCGCGCTGGAGCTGAGCTAGGCAATGGCTCGTGTGCCAGCAGATATGGCTCCGTGTGCCACCTGTGGCACCCGTGCCATAGGTTCGCCATCACTGGTATAGGGTCTGGTATAGGGTCTCCTGCTTGAGCAGGGGGTTGGACTAGAAGACCTCCAAGGTCCCTTCCAGCTATTCCATTCAATTCTGTTCTACAAGGCATGATCAGGCGGCAGTTGCTGGCAGCTCCCCTGGGACATCTCTCTCCTAGAAGCTTTTGGTGCCTTCGGGCTTCTCTTGAGTAGCCAATATTTGACACTTGCAAATGTTCGTTCCCTGGGATACAAGGGCATAAATCAGCGGCAATTCCGGGCCGCCTGTCTCCTATTGATTTCTGTCGTGAACCGAATCAGATGGGTTCAGATATGAGCATGATCCAATATTCCCCTTAGCTTGATTTATAGATTTCCTGGTGAATTACCTGGCCACAAATGAGTCACCATATACCGCGTGTGCCTGTCGGATTATAGAAAAAAATATTCTCCCTGACCTTTAAACTTTGGTGGAGAAGGAGGAAGGGGGGGGGGTGGAGAGGGAGCTCCGGTGGAGCCTGCTCGGCTGCCAATTACACTCTGTGATTACTGCCGAGGAGCCCTAATTCCTACCGCACATTTAATGATTTCAATTGGGGGAAAAGCACGCAGGGAAAGAAAGGAGTGCAGAATCGGCTGAAGGAACAATTTGAGAAGTTATCCCTTAATTTACACTCAGCCATGAGAAGTGGAAAATTTGAGCATGGCTTTGAACCGGGTGGGGGAGGAAGGAATTGCCTTCCAAAGCAGCAATGCAGCCAGAGAAGGAGAGAAATGGCTTTGGCAACCATCAGGACATGAGAAGAGTCGAAAGCAAAGACTGGCCCAACCCCATGGCATTACAGCTTACCCCACCCAGGAGGAATCTAACCAGTGGTGGGTTGCTGCCAGTTCGGACCGGTTCTCCCGAACTGGTGGCGGAAATTTGCCCCCGCTCGCTGAACCGGCAGTGATGGCCGGCTGGCTACGCCCCCGAACCGGTCCTCTGGTCGCCGCTCCTTGAAAGCAGCTGGCAAAGAACCCTCTGTGCATGCGCAGAGGGTCATTTCCCCGACACACTTCCAACGCGATGCGAACCGGTAGGGAAGGTAAGTGGAACCCACCACTGAATCTAACCACATTGCTTGGGGGGGAGTGGAAAACAGTTTGCATCTCCAATTCATTTCAGGTCCTTGGCCTGAGGAGATGGGCGTCCCCCCTTCGCTGGTCACGTTCAAGCAGATGGGGGGGCAGCGTTTTCTGGAAGCTTCAATCTGCATTCCACCCTGAGCAGGGATGGCTCATCCACTTTCTCCATGGAGGGGCCAAAATGCACTTCCCCAGCTAACGAGAGAGAAAGCCAGGTTCATCGTTCAATGAGATGGCACCGGAGAGAGGCAAATTGGGTAGATTTTTAAGACGTGGAACTCAAACTGGGATGCCTGCGGAGGTTGTGAGAGCTCCAACACTTGAGACTTTCAAAGGGAGATTGGACTGCCATTTGTCCGAAATGGTGTAGGGACTCCTGCTTGAGTGGGGGGTTGGACTAGATGACCTACAAGGTCCCTTCCAACCAGGGGCGGGTTCCTAATATTTTTACTACCACTCTGTGGGCGTGGCTTATTTTGTGGGTGTGGCTTGCCAGCCATGTGACCGTGCATTCGTGGCTTCTCGGACTGCTGAAGGGAGGGGAACTGAGATAGTCCTGCCGCCCGTTCCCCCTCCCCTCAGCAGCTCGAGAAGCCTCGAACGTGCAAAAATGCCTAGGATCATCACCGCGCGTTCGTGGCTTCTCGGACTGCTGAAGGGAGGGGAATGGAGATAGCTCCTGCCGCCTGTTCTTTCAGCATCTCACGCGCTCCCTCAGCCATCCTCCCCTGCTTGGACTCACTGTGGGGTTTGAAGGCAGCGCATGAGCAGTGCTGGAAACTCGAAATTAATTTTTTTAAAAAATGGCGTCGCCCAGGCACCGGCAACCGACCGCACCGGTACTGTGACGTCACCAGCGGGCCGCTACCGGTGCTATAGAGTGGACCGCACTGGTAGGAACCCACCACTGCTTCCAACTCTAAGAATCTGTAACCTCCCAGATGCCCTTGTTTGCAGTTCAAAATCGGGCACCGTTTCACTCCCCAATATAAACATCTCAAAATGTGCTTCTGAAATTCAATAGCAAAAGAGCTGATGTCTACAGCCTGGTTTTGGCTCTGGGGGAGCTTTAGAATGATTAAGGATGGAACAAGAGTGATTTGTTTTCTATTCATGTTTTGAGACCAAAAAAAAAAAGTCGCATCCAAAAATTGGAGATTTGCAAACAGGCCCCCTTCTCTGCTACTCCTGGATATTCAATTTGCCCAAACTTTATTGGGATTTAGGAAAGCAATAAAGGTTTTACTGTTTCAGAAAGCTTTGGGAGGGAGATGAGTTGAGAGCAATTCCTCCTGCGTCGGAGTACATGACTGCATGGATTTTTATAGTTCTCTGGCACGGGAGAATTCCATTATTGTTGTGTTAAAATTTTGCAGGAAGCATTTGTTATCTGGTTTTCCTCTTTACACATGGTAGGACTGTGAGCTGCTCTGAATCTGTCAACAACTGGAGTGGCATAAAAGCTAGTCAAATAAATAATTTCCCCCACAACAGTTTTATAGTAAAGTCTGCAATTTGTTCTCAAGCATCCAAAATGGACTTATCTACCCAAATAAGCTGCCTTGCTCTAACCCAGCATTCGCTGGCTGGGGAATTCTGGGAGTTGAAGTCCAGACATCTTCAACTTGCCAAGGTTGGGAAACACTGCTCTAACCACTACACCACGGTGATGCTCCACCCAAAAGACCCACACACGTTATCTCTAAGTGCCGTCCACCCTACAGAAAAACGTATTAGAATAATAATCTTGAAAAGATTTTGTGTTCAGGGTTTTGTTCCCCAAAATGTTAAGTCGCTGGAATTGTGTGCTAGGAAAAACTGGAATCGGTGCAGAAGGGGCTCCTTAATCAATAATCAATCCGGTGTTAACAGGAGCATTAAAGTGGGATCATAAAGTCGATCCAATTTGCTTGCCAAGGCTGGATTCCTTCCCCTTCTTTTTTTTTCTTTTCACCACCTACGATTTATAGTGTCGGCCTCCATGAATCAGCCACAAATGTTTTTGCTTTTCCATTTGCTGGAAACAGAAGCTAAGAAATCTGGCAGAGGCTTGCTTTGAAATGAGATGAGTGTCTGTTTGCTTAGCATAATTACTGTTACAGGATGGCTAGAAGCCCGGCGTGTTGCATATGGGTCCCTCAGAAGATGATATACAAGGGTGGCAGCTTCTCCCTTTACGGCACACAAGCCTCCAAGGTTACTGGCGGCAAGGGACACAACCAACGAGCAAGCAACTTAGGGGCCTGGAACCGCAGTGGGTGGTTTGGGGCCCCATATGCATTATTTGATTAATTTAGATTTTTAGATTTATCACTAGAGTTGGAAGGGACCTTGTAGGTCATCTAGTCCAACCCCCTGCTCAAGCAGGAGTTCCTATACCATTTGAGACAGATGGCAGTCCAGTCTCTCCTTGAAGGTCGCAAGTGTTGGGGCTCTCACAACCTCCGCTGGCAAGCTGTTCCACTGGTTGATCGCTCTCACCGTCAGAAAGTTTCTCCTCCCTTCCAGGTTGAATCTCTCCTTGGTCAGCTTCCATCCTGGAGTATGAGTTTAATCTTTAAACTCCTACTCCAATATACAAAAGGTGAGGACTTATGGGTGTATCCCATAGTACCTAAGCCTGATCTGCCTCCATGGCAAGGTTATAATCTTCTCTTGCAGAACAATGGTTAAGAGAATTTCAGGAACAGTTTCTCCTCATTTCAGGCTGACTGTAAGGTAACCTTGGAATCGCTCAAACTGGGTGGGAATCTCTTTGCACAGCCCTCGAGAAAATGTTCCTGCTTTTCCAGGAAACGGAAGGCCATTGGTTTTCTCTCCCTAGATCAGAGCTGCAGCCAAAAGCATCAAAAGCCTACAGCTTCACCTGTTTATGATGAGGTAGCACTTCTTTCATACGGTTGCGGCCACCATATTGATTTTCTGACTCCTACTTCATGTCGGAGGCACCATTTAAGGTGCTTCTGGGTTGAAAGGATTAGCCGGTGACATCATTGTTGGCCAGGGAACGCCCAAGGGGGCTCTTTCATGTCCCTGTTTTTTTCCCACCGAAGTAGTACCTATTTATCTACTTGCATTTGTACATATGGCTTTGAATGAGCTGGGGCAAATTGACGTGAGTTCATTCCGTCATGCGGCTCGCTCTTGGCTTTCGAACTGCCACCGCTCAATGGCTTTTGACTCAATGTTCTAACCATATGAGCCACCACGGTCCCTGACCTTTTGACCCATATCAGTTGCAGATGCCCCCAGACCTTGGGACCTCTCCCCAGCGATAGTCGCATTACAGCTGTAAATGTTTAATGTGATAGAAGGGGCAGTGATTAAACTACCCAAAGTGTTTATAAAACAAGTATATTTCATTTTAATAAAATGCAAACACAAATGAACTTTGTAAAAATGTCTTTCCTCTAGTGCCAGCCACTGCTTCTTCAGCACATAATAGTTCAATCAACAACTCAGCATAAATCTCTGCCCAACCAGAACTCAATGCTTTGGTGTAGGTATATGCTTAGCATTTCTGAGACTGGACTCGCAGGGAAATAACATTCTTATGCACTGACGACAAGTATAATGCCCAGGTTGTTGGACTTGGAATGAAGATTCCAGGTTACAGCCGTGGTGGCGCAGTGGTTACAATGCAGTACTGCAGGCTAACTCACTGCTCACTCCAGGAGTTCGATCCTGAGCAGCTCCAGGTTGACTCAGCCTTTCATCCTTCCGAGGTGGGTAAAATGAGGACCCAGATTGTTGGGGGCAAGAGGCTGACTCTGTAAACAGCTTAGAGAGGGCTGTAAAGCACTGTGAAGTGGTATATAAGTCTGGTATTACTATTGCCGTTCCTTCCTTCCTTCCTTCCTCCCTCCCTCCCATCTAACCATCCATCCATCCATCCATCCATCCATCCATCCATCCATCCATCCATCCATCCATCCATCCATCCATCCATCCATCCATCGTTTACAGTGGTTAGAATGCAGTATTGCAGGCTGACTCTGCCCACTGCCAGAGGTTCAATTCTCACCAGATTCAAGGTTGACTCAGCCTTCCATCCTTCCAAGGTGGGTAAAATGAGGACCCAGATTGTTGGGGGCAAGAGGCTGACTCTGTAAACCACTTAGAGATGGCTGTAAAGCACTTGAATCGGTATATAAGTCTTAAGTGCTATTGTTATTGCCCTTCCTTCCTTCCTTCCTCCCTCCCTCCCACCCTCCCTCCCTCCCTCCCTCCCTCCATCCATCCATGGTGGTTAGAATGCAGTATGGCAGGCTGACTCTGCCAACTGCCAGCAGTTCGATCCTGACCGGTTCAAGGTTGACTCAGCCTTCCATCCTTCCGAGGTGGGTAAAATGAGGACCCAGATTGTTGGGGGCAAGAGGCTGACTCTGTAAACAGCTTAGAGAGGGTTGTAAAGCACTGTGAAGTGGTATATAAGTGCTATTGCTATTATGGGGACATAGACTCACAGGGCTGGAAGGGACCTTGGAGGTCTTCTAGTCCAACCCTGTTAAGCAGGAGACCCTATACCCGTGATGGCGAACCTATGGCATGCAGAGGTGGCACGCAGAGCCCTCTCTGTGGGCACGCGCGCCGTCGCCAGCTACTCTTCTGGTTTCTGGCGCGCATGTGCACACCTGCCAGCTGGTCTTTGCGGGCGTTGGAGCTCTGGAAAATGGCCCGAAAAATGGCCAAAAACCAGGCATGCGTTCACCGGCCAGCTGGTCTTCGGGTTTCCGGTACTCCGGCATGTGCACGTGCACACATGCACGCGCATTCCAGTTTGGGCACTCGGTGCCAAAAATGTTCGCCATCATTACCCTATATACCATCTTGGTCAAATGGCTGTCCAATCCACTTTTGAAAAGCACGAGTGATGGAGAACCCACAACTCCAGGAGGCAAGTTGTTCCACTGACATTTCTCTTTACTTCCAGGATAAATCTCTCTTTAGCACGCTTCCACGCATTGCTTCTTGTCCTGTCCTTCTGGTGCTTTGGAGGCCTCTTTTCCGTGACAGCCCCTCAAATACTGGAAGACAATGATTATGTCTCTCCTAAGTATTTCTTTGAGAGGCTAAACATACGCAGCTCCCTCAACCGTTCCTTATTTGATTTAGCCTCCAAACCCGTTATCGTCTCTGTTGCTCTTCTCTGAACACCTTCTAGAGCAGTGTTTCTCAACCTTGGCAGTTTGAAGATGTGTGGACTTTAACTCCCAGAATTCCACAGCCAGCAACGCTGGCTGGGGAATTCTGGGAGTTGAAGTCCACACATCTTCAAACTGCCAAGGTTGAGAAACACTGTTCTAGAGTCTCGGAATCTCTTTTGTATCAGGGTAACCAGAACTGGATGCCAGGGTGGTCTCACTAGTGCAATATAAAGCGCTATTAACACTTTGAGTGATCTAGGTCGTTGTCCACAACCTGTAGGCCACGGCCCATAGTGCGCCATGAGGGGATTGCAACTGGGCCACGGAAATGTCTGGCGAGCTTGCGTGAGTAGTGGGTGAGCGCGTGCGCTCGCACTCCATTTGCGTGAGAGGCAGACGTGTGTGTGTGTGCCTCTCGTGCAAATGGAGCTGCGTGCGTGTCCACACTTGCCAGCTGCTCACATGGAATGGTGGTGCCCTGACGGATAGGAAATTATTCCTATCAAAGAGGTGATATAGGATCTTGCTTCCTTGAAGTCATTCTTACTTAGAAAATAAAACCGAGATTCAATTCTAATTAACAAAATATTTATTTTAGTACAAAAGTAACAAAAGAATATAAACGTTATTAAGCTACATTGTCTCAGCTAAGAAATCACGTCTGCCTCGGGCGAGGCTCACAGGAGAAGAAGGGAAGGAGGAGACTCCTGGAATGCACACATGCGCAGTAATACATGTCACATGTCTGCTGATTAGAAAAATACAGTAAACCTAGAAATATGGCAGAGGTGCTCAACTGGCAATGTTCACATCGTGACATGCCCCCCCACCAGTCCACAAAGCCAGAAAGGTTGGGGAAATCTGATCTAAATGGTGTCCCTCTGTTGACCTGCTGTCCCCCACCACTTTGCTTTCCAACTGTACAGGTAGTCCTCGATTTACAACAGTTCATTTAGTGACCATTCAAAGTTACAACAAGACTGAAAAAAGTGACTTACCAGCTTTTTTCACCGTTGCAGCATCCCCATGGTCACATGATCCAAATTCAAGAGGCTTGGCAACTGGCTCATATTTATGACGGTCGCAATGTCCCAGGGTCATGTGATCACCTTTTGTGACCTTCTGACAAGCAAAGTCAATGGGAAAACCAGATTCACTTAACTGTGTTACTAACTTAACAACTGTAGTGATTCACTTAGCAACTGAAGCAAGAAAGGCCGTAAAATGGGGCAAAACTCACCTAACAAATATCTCACTTAGCAACAGAAATTTGGGAGTCAATTGTGGTCATAAGTCGAGGACTACCTGTATAGGGGCTACAGTTCACAGAAGGATCCCAGATTACTTTGTATGATGAGTGGGGTGGTACAACCCCCTTTTCCTACCTCAAACTTTATGTAAGAATTATAGGGCTGGTGTCCATGTATGTTATTGGTTGTATTATGGAAATTTTCTGGCTGGATTCAAACAAGTTAAACCTACATGAATGAATTAGATCAAATCAGATTAACAGAGTTGGAAGGGACCTTGTAGGTCATCTAGTCCAACCCCCTGCCCAAGCAGGAGACCCTTACATCCTAGGATCGAACTCACAACCTTCTGATTATGAGGCAAGAGCTCCACATGAGATATTGAAAAGAAAACATGTAATTGCTGAAAGGATAATTTGATTCATGCAACCTACTGAGATAACAATTGGGTTTCCACTGCACACAGAATCACAAACTCTGTTGACACTAGTTAGTTTGTTGTGCAAACCCAGATATGGGATCCAACATCTCCTTTGGGTCCCAATTTCCTCTCATTCCAACACAGGGCAATTCCACAAACCTAACAGGGCAATTCCACAACGAAAGCCTTGTCTAAGGAATACCACTGACTGCTTACACAGTGCACTTTGCCTGGTTTCTGAATTAACCCTTTTTCTAATTTTGCAGAACTCACTCAACCATAAACTGAATAGACCGAGTTCATACAACACAAGAAAAAAATCGAAGTTAACACTAGCCAAGCTTAATCTCTCCTGCAAATGCAGCTGTCTAATTGTTTAACTGGCCAAATTAAGCATGCTCTGCAAACCCAGGTAATCAGTAACACACTGATGAGTTAAGTGAGGTTTTCTAGGAAGACTAATATCAGGATCCACCCAGCAGAAAAGGAGCATCTCAAGGTAGATAGAAATCATGGCCCAAGAACATCTCTGTTGAGTCCCCATAAAAGAGGAGAGAGGCGAGGCTGTGACTTCAGCTCTTTATT
Organism: Diadophis punctatus similis; assembly: GCA_023053685.1. NCBI lineage: Eukaryota > Metazoa > Chordata > Lepidosauria > Squamata > Dipsadidae > Diadophis > Diadophis punctatus. Next base: position 18,099,555 of record JALIGW010000015.1, on the reverse strand, counting down.
TGGTCAATACATGCTTCAGCAAGGCAAGGACTTTGGCAGGGGTTTAAATAGGAGCCGGCAAAACCCGGCAGCCAATCGGAGCCTGGCAAGCAGGCAGCCAATCGGGCTACGCCTATGCAAATCCCTGGTCGGACTGGAGTGAGAACTTCTCCAGTCTTTCAATACATTACAATCTCCACAAAATATTACGGGCTTTGCACCAGCAAGGAAAACCAGAGCCACATTCTCCTCTTTGCCCAGAGGCCATCTGCCTTCTTCCTACAATGGTTACCGTAAGTGGCTTAAGGAACTTGGATTCCAGAATCTATTTGGATGCAACCCCTGTCGCCTGCGCCTCCCCCCATGCCCCCAAAACCAACCAGCATCCACACAAGAGCCTCTGCTCTCTTTAGAAAGGGGGTGGAAGCCAGCCAGTTCCAGGGCACAACCTGACTGCTTGCCCGCAGCTGCACCGGAAGCTCAGGGGCACACTGCCAGGATTGGCAACGGCCAAGAGCCATTTGCCAGTACTCCACAGGAGACCCAGCTGGCCTCGTGTCTGGCATAACTAAGGAGATCCCATTGCTACCTACGCATGTAGACCTTCCCAGGGTGAAGCTGATGTCAGCCATGGTTGGTATCCACCCAAATCCTCTCCTGGGTGAGTGGGGGGAGGGGAGGGGAGAAAGAAGACCCAGATACAATTGAGGGCAAGAGTTTTTGTGTCCTGCTGAAAATCTTTCCCCTTCCTTCTCAACAGCAGACGGGAATCCTTCTGCTGCAGCATTAAGTACATGTTATGTTGGTGTGATAACATGATCTTTTAATAAAAATCATGTTGCCATATGCATCTCTTACTGTAAATTTCTCCCAAGGACATCGGAGGAATATGTAGGCTGGTAACAAATAGACAACAGACAAACGCTGCATTCACACAATATATGAACCAAATTATGGTTTCATATGATGGCCTGGGTCAAACAGCATGTTAAAAAAATCAAGCTGCCCTTCTTCCCACAACATACGAAGCCCCAGAACACCCAACACCCAAGTGAGTTCAGGAGCTTGTTCTGCAAATGGAGTTGCTCCATGCCAAACCTTCATTCTTCCCAGAGTTTTTTTATTCCACGAAAGGTCTTTTTTTCCTTTTCTGCTTCATTTGGCATTTATTTGGCTGAGGTTTTTCTGATTGCTTTATCTGTGCAAGGTGACAGAAATGGTTTAGGTTTTTTCTTCTTCTCCTTTTCTTCTCTCCTCCCACTTATGACTGCACGACTGTACCTTTGTTGCTGTATCCTTACGATTATATTGATATTGACTGTTTCCTAGTATGATTTGATTGCTTATTGTACTCTATGACTATCACTAAGTGTTGTACCTTATGATTTTTGACGAATGTATCTTTTCTTTTTATGTACACTGAGAGCATATGCACCAAAGACAAATTCCTTATATGTCCTATCACACTTGGCCAATAAAGAATTCTATTCTATTCTATTCTATTCTATTCTATTCTATTCTATTCTATTCTATTCTATTCTATTCTATTCTATTCTATTCTATTCTATTCTATTCCATTCCATTCCATTCCATTCCATTCCATTCCATTCTTCTATATTTCTATTCTATTCTATTCTATTCTATTCTATTCTATTCTATTCTATTCTATTCTATTCTATTCTATTCTACTCTACTCTACTCTACTCTACTCTACTCTACTCTACTCTACTCTACTCTACTCTACTCTACTCTACTCTACTCTACTCTATTCTTTCCCTGCCCTGAAAAATTCAGAGAACTTGCTCCTCCAGTTTTCTCTATCTACCTATTTGGCAGAAGATCTTAAAAGGCTTTTAGAGCTTTGCCCAAACCAAATGTGGTTGCAGGAGTTTGCAGAAGCTCTACCGCCACGGCCATCAAAACCCAGTTCTTATTCTATCTCCAACTTTTGTTGGAGAATTCAACTCCTGAGCATCTTCAATGACAGGCCATGAGCCTTTGAAAAGGGTGGAACTTGGAAAAGAGAAGTTGGATTGGTAGAGTCAGAATGGCAACCTCCCCTTTTCTTTTAACTCTCAGGGAGGCCTGGCTTTTTCCATCCTAGTCTTCCACAGTCACAATGGAGCTACACATAAGGCTGTTTGGTCAGTTGGGTGAATTGTCTTTCCCAACAGTTCCAAGGGTTGGAAGAATTCTCTAACCATTTTGTTCTCTCTCTAACAATGAGAGGAGGACTGAAACACCTTCTGGAAAGAATCCTCTCGCTAAACTTGGGGGCTTGAGACCATTGGAGAGATTATTGCACAAGGAAAGATTGGCTGTGTGCATTACTTACCCCTCACTCCCTCTGTTACTTCTCCCCCCTCCTCTCTCTGTGTTTCTCTGTCTCTCTGTCTCTGTCTTGTCTGTCTGTCTCTGTCTCTCTGTGTCGGTTTCTCTCTCTCTCTCTCTCTCTCTCTCTCTCTCTCTCTCTGTCTCTGTCTCTGTCTGTCTCTGTCTCTGTCTCTCTCTCTCTCTCGGTGTCTGTTTCTGTCTCTTTCTCTGTCTGTCTGTCTGTCTGTCTGTCTGTCTGTCTGTCTGTCTGTCTGTCTGTCTGTCTGTCTGTCTCTCTCTCTCTCTCTCTCTCTCTCTCTCTGTGTCTGTTTCTGTCTCGGTCTCGGTCTGTCTGTCTCTCTCTCTCTCTCTGTCTGTTTCTCCGTCTCTGTCTCTCTGTGTCTGTTTCTCTGTCTCTCTGTCACTGTCTCTGTCTCTCTCTGTCTGTCTGTTTCTCTGTCTCTCTCTTTCTGTCTCTCTCTCTCTCTCTGTGTTTCTCTCTCTCTCTCTTAGAGAGGTGAGAGAGACAGAGGCAGAGGCAGAGACACACACACACAGATGATAGATGAGAGAGAGAGGAGAGAGGACGATATAACAGAGGGAGGGGTAAATAATACACACGGCCAGTCTTTCTTTGTGCAATATTTTCCTCCAGTGGTCTCAATATATATAAAATCTCCCTCAGAGGGTCCCTTGTACTTCTTCAGTTAGGAGGGGGCGAAGTAGCACATTCATTCAGAGGAAGATCTCAGAAATTCCCCTTTACTGTGAAATACCTTCTGGAGGCGAATCCTCTTTTATCAAACTGTACACAAAGCAGAAACAATGCAGGGCACAAGAGCCAGTTTCCCCCAACATTTTCCATCCTCTGCTTTCTCACATCAAATCCCTGGCAAGGGTTGGCTTCCATGCTGAGAAAATTGGGCAGGCACACTCGGGGATCTAGTGCCAGGTTACGGAAGCGACTTTTCCAATCTGGTACCTTCTAGAGGCCTTTGGATTACAGTTCCTTTTTTCTTTGGTAATAACTTTTATTGAAGTTTAAAAATAGAAATATAAAAAGTACAAGCTAAGAAAAATACAAAAAGAAGTGGAGAGGGGGGAAAGGGGAGGGGGGAAAGGAAGAAAAATATATAAAACGGGGGGAAAGGATCTATATATAAAGAAACTCCTTGTGAATGAAGGCAATTGCTTTTCCATTCAACAAAACAAGTGTAAACTATTTGGGGAAGGGGTTCAGCAATTTTTTTTAAATTGCCTTTGGATTCCAGTTCCCAGGATATCCACCTGGTTGCCAGGTCTAATCTGTATTTGCAAGACGCCTGCTGCACAAAGAGCTTGCTTGACATTACCATTCAATCCACAATGAAAATGGGGATCAGCTCAATTCCGGTTGTCCAGAAGACTCACAAATAAGGAAGATGAAACAAAATGGTATATTTATCCTTTTTTTCCCTTTTTTTTCAATCCTGTTGATTCATGTCTGGCAGATTTCACCTCAGCAGCTGAAGGGAAGTTGCAATTATAACTCCATTGTGGCCATCTCAGTAAGAAATGCATTGGCTTGATACAATTCAAATGCTATTTTACAGAAGCGCTCCGTAACTCAAAAGTGAGCTGATAATTTTTTGTCACTTAACCATCATGCTTTTGTTATTTTATTACTCCAACATTAGATACAAAGGAGGGTGGAGAGCAAAAGCTTTCTCAGTTTGTGATGGGGAATATTGTATCATTTAGCTGCTGAGGCTGGGTGAGCAAGAGAGGATTCCTGCTAAATTTCTTATCACACTGAACAAATAGTCCAGAAAGTTAGACAAGAGCTGAGGTTGCAGCCTAGATATGAGGGGGTGGGGAATATTGCAAAGACCTGGTCAGCAGCCAAGACTTGATACCCCCACTAGCATTTTTCCTGACCCTTAGGATGAAATGTGGTTTTTTTGTAATTTTTAAAATTATTTTTCTTCATTAAACATCTGAATATTTTGATACAGATCTACACCCGTTTTTACAACATTGTTATATCTCAATTATGCACATTAAATCATAAATTTACAGTCTCTTCTGTCTTCGTTTTCTTCTCACGTTGTCACACAGTCTTTCCTCTTTTTTTTAGTCCAGTTGTACCATCTAGTCCATGTTTTGTAGTATTCTGAGTTGCATTGTCCTTTGAGTTGAATAGTCAGCATGTCCATTTCAGCACATCTATATATTTTGTCCATTAGTATATTTTCTGGTGGGATTTGATTGTCTTTCCAATATTGTGCATATGTTATTCTTGCCGCAGTTGTAATATGTAGTATTAAATATTGTATGTTTTTTGGAGAGAACATGGAATATAAACTGCAAAATAACTAAGTCAACAGCATACAAAGAGAATTATTATAAAATGTTTTATAGATGGCATTTAGCTCCATCAAAATTGGCCAAAATATACAGAAAAATGAATTTGGCTTGCTGGAAATGTAAAAAAGACGTAGGTACCTTCTTTCATGTGTGGTGGTTGTGTCCCGAAGCAAAGGGCTATTGGAAAAAGGTGCATGCTTGGTTACAAGAAATTACAGAGAGAACAATGGAATTCACCCCAGAATTTTCCTGCTGGGGATAATGGAAAAGCAAGGATGAAATGTTTTAATTTCAAAAACGATCCCTTATCACTGTCCTGTCTTGATCGGCTCTGGATTTGGTCTGCTCCCAACTCTCTGGGATTTTGGTTCCATTCTTGAATTGTTTCCCAGTTTGGAATTCTCTCCTAATCTTCAGTTGGGTCTTCCTCTCTGTAGCTTAAATGCTTTATTTTGCACCCTGCCTTTTGGGACCATAGAGAGGAAATCTTGGGCTCCTTCCTTGCTTCCTGTGGTTGCCACGTTGCTAAAAGGCAGTGCTGATATCCATCTATGCTCACGTTCCATCCGCCGTTCAGTCACCTTGGTTGAGAGCATCCAACCTCTGCCTAAATCATCCAATCCAGGGCTCCGCACATCAATGTTGATCATTGGTTCACTTCCATGTAGCAATCAAATAAAATGTCAAAATAAATATTCAAATAGATTTTTATGAAGCCAGGCACAAATGACTAACTTTCCTTTCATCTCTAATCATTTGTATTGTTTATTATTTTATTATTTTCAGGTAATTTATCAAAAAAATGAAGATTTGGCTTATGTTGTTGCATACAGGTAACCCTCGACTTACGACCACAATTGAGCCCAAAATTTCTGCTGCTAATATTTAAGTGAGTTTTGCACCGTTTTACAACCTTTCTTGCCACAGTGGTTAAGTGAACCACTGCAGTTGTTAAGTTAGTAGCAATAGCAATGGCACTTAGACTTACATACCACTTTACAGCCCTCTCTGAGCGGTTTACAGAGTCAGCCTCTTGCCCCCAACAATCTGGGTCCTCATTTTACCGACCTCAGAAGGATGGAAGGTTGAGTCAACCTTGAGCCTGGTGAGATTCGAACTGCCAAATTGCAGGCAGCCGGCAGTCGGCAGAAGTAGCTTATAGTACTGCGCTCTAACTACTGCGCCACCGTGGCTCAGAACACGGTGGTGAAGTTAATCTGGTTTCCCCATTGATTTTGCTAGTCAGAAGTCAAAAAAAGTGATCACATAACTCCGGGACACTGCAACCGTCATAAATACAAGTCGAGAACGAGAATTCGCTATCTTCAAGCGATTCCTTGTTCTGGCCCCTCTGGTTTGGTTCCATCTAGCTCAGCCCGAGTACCTGGTAACCAGGGATGTCAGGGCCCTGGGCTCAAGCTGCTGCTGTTGAATGCCAGGTCGATTACTAACAAGGCCCCCCTTGTACGGGATTTAATCCTGGAAGAGGGGGCGGACCTGGCATGTATTACTGAGACCTGGCTAGGCCAGGAGGGGGGGGTTCCCCTCTCCGAGATGTGCCCGGACGGGTTCTCAGTTCAGCATCAGCCGCGACCCCAGGGAAGGGGTGGAGGAGTGGCAATTATAGCTCGCCAGAACCTAAATCCTCGAAGGAGCCCTGCCCCGGAGATTGTTGGGTGTGAGACGCTCCTTCTGAAGCTGGACTTAGGGGTTCAGGTGGGCCTTCTGCTAACGTACTTGCCTCCTAGCTGCGTTGCAAAGGCCCTGCCTGTTCTGCTCGAGGCGGTAACAGGGCTGGCGATTGAGTTCCCCAGGTTGATGGTGCTGGGGGACTTCAACCTGCCATCGCCCGGTGAAACCTCAGAGGCAGTCCAGGAGTTCATGGCTTCCATGACAACCATGGACCTGACCCAAGTAGTTCAGGGTCCGACTCATGAGGGAGGTCACACGCTTGACCTTGTGTTTCTCTCGGGGCAGTGGAGAGATGATCTGAGGCTGAGGGGTTTAGTCACAGTACCCTTGTCGTGGTCAGATCATTTCCTTCTGAGGTTGGATTTCATGGCGCCACTCCTCCACCGCAAGGAGGCGGGACCGATTAAGTGGTTCCGCCCCAGGCGCCTAATGGAATCCGAAGGATTTCAGAGGGAACTTGGGGAAATACCGGACTCCCTGGTACACGATTCATCTGAGGCTCTAGTGACTGCCTGGAATCAGGCGGCAACAGGGGCTTTAGATCGGATTGCGCCTTTGCGGCCTCTCCGTGGCAGCGGATCCCGGAGGGCTCCTTGGTTTACTGAGGAGCTCCGGGAGATGAAGCGCCTAAAGAGACGCCTAGAGCGACGATGGAGAGCCAGTAAAGCTGAGTCTGACCGGACACTTTTAAGAACTTGCATTAAGTCTTACTTAGTGGCGATACGGGGGGCAAAATGTGCGCATTTTTCCGCCCTTATTGCGTCCGCCGACTCCCGCCCAGCCGCCCTGTTTAGGGTGACGCGCTCCCTCCTCGCAAAGGGGGGGGGCGAAGAACCCTTGCAGGGTAGAGCTGAGGAATTTTCCCAGTTCCTGGGGGATAAAATCACTCAGATTCGGACAGACCTGGACTCCATTTGGACAGGGCAGGCCGAGATGACAGGGGCGAGTCTTAGTCCTGTTATTTGGGAGGAGTTTGAGCCTATCACTCCTGAGGATGTGGACAAGGCCATAGGAGCGATGAGCGCCTCCACTTGTTTATTGGACCCGTGTCCCTCCTGGCTGGTTTCGGCCAGCAGGGAGGTGACACGCGGCTGGCTCCAGGCTGTTGTGATCGCATCTTTGAGAGAGGGGTCCGTCCCGCAGCCCTTAAAAGCTGCGGTGGTGAGGCCCCTCCTCAAGAAGCCTTCCCTGGACCCAGCGGATTTAAAGAACTTCCGTCCAGTCTCCAACTTACCCTTCTTGGGTAAAGTTGTAGAGAAAGTGGTGTCGCTCCAACTCCTGCGGCTATTGGAGGATACTGATTATCTGGATCCCTTTCAATCGGGTTTCAGGCGCGGCTACAGTACGGAGACTGCTTTGGTCGCACTGATGGATGATCTCTGGCGAGCACGGGATGGGGGTCATTCCTCCATCCTGGTGTTACTTGACCTCTCAGCGGCTTTCGATACCATCGACCATGGTATCCTTCTGCGTCGTCTTGGGGAGGTGGGAGTGGGAGGCACTGTTTTACGGTGGTTCTCCTCCTACCTCTCTGACAGGACGCAGTCGGTGTTGACAGGAGGGCAGAGGTCGGCCCCTAGGCCCCTGGTTTGCGGGGTGCCACAGGGCTCGGTCCTCTCGCCCATCCTGTTTAACATTTACATGAAACCGCTGGGTGAGATCATCCGACGACACGGGGTGAGGTATCAGCAGTATGCTGACGATACCCAGTTGTACATCTCCACCCCGTGTCAGTTCAGTGAAGCAGTTGATGTAATGTGCCGCTGCCTGGACGATGTGAGGGTCTGGATGGGAGTGAACAGACTCAGGCTCAACCCAGACAAGACTGAGTGGCTCTGGATTTTGCCTCCCAAGGATTATGTCGACTGTCCCTCCCTGGTTCTCGGGGGAGAAAAATTGACTCCCTCGGAACAGGTCCGCAATTTGGGTGTCCTCCTAGATCCACAGCTAAAATTGGAGCAACATCTTTCAGCTGTGGCTAGGGGGACCTTTGCACAGATTCGTCTTGTGCACCAATTGCGACCTTACTTGGAGAGGGAGGCTTTGCTCACAGTCACTCATGCCCTTGTCACCTCACGGCTAGACTACTGTAACGCGCTCTACATGGGGCTACCCTCAAAGAGCATCCGGAGACTCCAACTGGTACAGAATGCAGCTGCGCGAGCTGTAGTGGGTGTACCGAGATACACCCACGTAACACCTATTCTTCGCCAGCTGCATTGGCTGCCAATTAGTCTCCGGTCGCAATTTAAGGTGTTGGTCGTTACCTTTAAAGCCCTACATGGCTCAGGGCCAGGTTACCTTCGGGACCGCATCCTACCACATACCTCCCTACGACCGGTTAGGTCCCATAGAGAGGGCCTCCTCCGGGTCCCATCGGCCAAACAATGTCGGTTGGCGGGGCCACGGGGGAGGGCCTTCTCTGTGGGAGCCCCGTCCCTCTGGAACCAACTCCCACCAGAGATCCGGACTATCCCCACCCTGCTGGCCTTCCGTAAAGCCATAAAAACTTGGCTCTTCCGGCAGGCGGGGTGAATAGGAAGATCAGATTCCCCCCTTGAATGTTGTTTTTATAATTGTTTTAACTATGCCTTTTAATTTTAAATTATGATAATTGTTTTTATTGTACGCTTCTTATTCTGTTGTACGCCGCCCTGAGTCCCACGGGATTGGGCGGCCTATAAGAACGTCTATTAAATTAAATTAAATTAAATTAAATTTGCCACGCTTGTGAATTTTGATCATGTGGCTATGGAGACCATGGTTGCAAATATGAAAACCAGTCAAAAGTCACTTTTTTTCAGTGCCATTGTAACTTCGGTCACTAAATGAACTGTTGTGAATCAAGGACTATCTGTACTTCTGCTTTGTTTCAAAAATTCTTACAGAGAGGTCTTTTTTAAATTTGGTTTAGAACTTTAAGATGTTCAGACTTCAACTGGGAGTTGAAGTTTTTGAGGTTGAGATACACCTGTGAAGAATCTTCCCAGCTAACAATGTCAAACTAACTGATCTGTAGCTTCCTGGATTTCTTACTCTCCTCCCTCTTTTGAAGTTGGCAATAACACTTGTCTCCTCCAGCATCAGGCACACCAGGATTTCTGAAGGATAATAAACAAAGGTTTGGTAGCCTGAGAAATTATTTGAAGATTCAAACTCATTTAATGCTTTAGAGGGTATCCCCAATGATGTCCCATCAAGCACAAGCTGCCATCTTGTCTCTTCAAACTGCTTTTCAAACCCGCCCAATGAAGCACAACTCTTCTTCTTTATGGGAAAGACAGAACCAAAGAATGCTTTTTGTTTTGTTTTGGATTACAGGAAATCTCAGTCCTGGGATGGAGATGAAATTAAAGCAAGAGAGAATGCTGGCTGGGGAATGCTGGGGGTTGAAGTCCATACATCTTAAAGTTGCTAAGGTTGAGAAACACTGATCTGATCCGTCTCCATGATTCAGTAGCGTTTTGTCAGATTAGATACACAGAGAGTAGATTTCATTTTTTATCTTTGATCACATAATACAGAGAACCTGCTTGATTGGTTGCAAGTACTTGGCATGGCTAGTCTAGTAAAGAGAAGGACCAGGGGAGACATGATAGCAGTCTTCCAATATTTGAGGGGCTGCCACAGAGAGGAGGGGGTCAAGCTATTTTCCAAAGCACCTGAAGGCCAGACAAGGAATAATGGATGGAAGCTGATCAAGGAGAGATTCAACCTGGAAATAAGGAGAAATTTCCTGACAGTGAGAACAATCAACCAATGGAACAGCTTGATTTCAGAAGTTGTGAGAGCTTTATCACTGGAGGCTTTCAAGAAGAGACTGGACTGCCATCTGTAAAAAATGGTGTAGGGTCTTTATGGGCGGGGGGTTGGACTAGATGACCTACAACATCCCTTCCAATTCTGTGAATCTGTTAATCTGATCTGTCTCCCCCTATCTGGATCATGGACTCTTGCCAATAAAAAGACAAAGTGAATTTTTTTAGATGGTAAAGAATTAATTGTAAGTTTGTTTGTTGTTCAAAAAACAACCTACCACAGGAAGTTTCTTTTTAGAAACTGACATACTGCAGCCACAGCTATCGGTGGGGCTCCACATTTCCACTTTAGAGGAACAAAGTCTTCGTAACCCACCTGCTTTCCTCTCCTTGGCAAAACCCTCCCCCCAAACAAAACCCTCAAAATGTAGGAAAAAAATTAGGTGGGTGATGTTTATTTTATTTATTAGATTTATATCCTATCTTTAATACTTTATTTGTAACGCATACATACCGCACACATAATACAAGTAGTCCTCAACTTACAACAGTTCGCTTAGCGACCATTTGAAGTTACGGCACTGAAAAAAGTGACTTATGAACGTTTTCCACACTTATGACCATTGCAGCATCCCCATGGTCACGTGATTTACATTTGGATGCTTGACAACTGACTCACATTTATGACGGTTGCAGTATCCTGGAGTCATGTGATCCTCTTTTGTGACCTTCTGACAAGCAAAGTCAATGAGGAAACCAGATTCACTTAACAACCATGTTACTAATTTAACAACTGCAGTGATTCACTTAACAACCGTGGCAAGAAAAGTTGTACAATGGGACAAAACTCACTTAGCAAATTTCTCACTTAGCAACAGAAATTTTGGGCTCAATTGTGATCGTAAGTCAAGGGCAACTTATCCCTTGTCCTATTTTCCCCACAACAACCCTGTGAAGTAGGTTGGGTTGAGAGGAGGACTATCCCAAAGGTCACACAACATGTTACAACGAACAGGGAAGGACCAGGGAGCTACCGCCTCCCCTTCTCTCCTGTGGATTCTGAATCTGTAGCTAACCTTCTGACAAAGGGAATGCCACTAGTTAATAAATTATCCTTCTGTGTTGAACAAACAATTGTGAACTGAAATGGAAACGTCCAGGCAAATCTACGGATATTTCCTGATAGCTCAACGGAAGGTCATTCTTTGGATTGATTCAATGGAGACTTGACTGCCCATTAATTAGTCCTCTCCGCCCTGCAGATCTTCCTTCGCTTTCATTCCTGGGACGTGGTTACTCTCTTTCTGACTCCTTGCCAAGCCCTCACAAGTGTCAAGTCTTGTCCAGGGACTTCAAAGGTAAACAACAAGGAACGTAACAATGTATAATGTGCAGCTCCAATTGTGTATTTATTTTTATGAAACCACTGATTGCTCAATATGGACTGGGACATAATGGAGAGGAGGAAAGCTAGTTTTTACCCAGCCTTGATTGTTTAAATCAATCTCTCTCTCTCTCTCTCTCTCTCTCTCTCTCTCTCTCTCTCTCTCTCTCTCTCTCTCTCTCTCTCTCTCACACACACACACACACACACACACACACACGCACATTTTTTTTTAGAATAAACAAATAATATCCTAATATTGAAGGAGATGGAAAATGCTAAAAAGGGACATGTAGGAGTGAATAGGTGTTATCTGCACAGTTGCCTTATCCATACTAGATGCTACAATAGAATATTTCCAAAATGCTTCTGGGAGATGCCTTCTCATAGACACTGGCCAGTATCCAGTAGATACCTAGTACCGCTTTATATTGGCGAGACCACACTTAGAATACTACGTCCAGGTCACAACAATATGGAAAAGATGCTGAGATCCTAGAAAGTGTGCAGAAAAGAGCAACAAAGATGATTAGGGGACTGGAGGCTACATCGTATGATGGCCTGTCTAAGTATGTTTATGGGGGAGATGAGAGCTGTCTTGCAATACTTGAGGGTCTGTGACAGAGAACAGGGGATTGTCTTATTCTCCAAAGAACCAGAGGGCAGGACAAGAAGCAATGGATGGAAGTTTGATACAGAGAGATCCAACCTAGAAGGAAGGAGAAATTTCCTGACAGTAAGAACAATTGATTTGTGGAATCTCTTAACTCTTAAGTTTTGGGTGCTCCATCACTGGAAGTTTTCCAGAAGAGACTGGACAGCCATTTGTCTGGAATTGTGTAGGGTTCCCTGTCATGGAAGGAGTTGGATTAGAAGACCTCCAAGCTTCCTTCCAACCTTATTATTCTATGTTCCCTCCACCTCTCCTGCTTGGCCCTCGCTTCTGGTTCCCACCCAACATTTTGTTCAAAGGAACCATCCTCTCAAGACAAACTGAATCAATACTATTTTGCTTCTTGGAATCCAAGCCAATGGGTTATGAACAAGTATTTTGTTTTCTTTCCCAGCACCGGGCCAAATGAAAAATACAATTACCCTTCTAAATCCCAGGCCAAAGAGTGGTGACATCCAAGCCTTGTGAGCCCCAGGGCTTGTCCGTTTCATGCCGCCTTCCCATTCCCCCCTTCTACTGAGTTATTACCTTGCCCTAAATTAATTATTTCATAACTCCTGAGAAAGAGCAAATCCTCCAGAAATGGCATTCTGTTTCCAAGCAAAGGAAATAAATGCAGAGGGAGCTCTGTGAGGGCCTGAGGCAGAAGCACCCAGGGACTTCCTTCAGTTAATCATACAGCTACCTGGTTTGCTGAGCACTCTCTGGCCCCCTGGGGAAAAACACCTTTTTCCAACCAGGAAGTGGCCTCTTTTCTTGCCATTTCTTTCTCCACCACGAAGAGCTACAAGGGGTGTCATATGATCGAATGGGGTGGCAGTAAACATTTTGGCCTCATTTCAGTTTGGGGAGATTTGCCAAGGTTTTAATTTAAATAAAAATATTTTTCTATTGAAGGCTTACTACCACAGCATTTTGTATTCTTTTGCTTTAAAGACAAGATGCTGGATTTGGGACGTTTGCCATTCAGTTTTGGCAGCCTAAACCTGAAGCGTTCCGGAGGCTCTGAGCACAGGCAAGCGGTCTGTGTGTTTCCCCACCAAGGACTCCATTCAGAGGCTGGAAATCTGGGCTCTTCTTTCCTGCTCAGTGCTGAAATGCAACAGCTGGCTTCACAAAACATAATTAGGCCTAGATTCGGGTTAACAAAACACAATTACTGTGTTCATATAGCATGCTCTGTCCAAATAGATAAACCTTATTAAGGCTTAATAGAATAGTCAACTTCTAGCAATGTGCAAAGTCCTATTCAAGATTCCTCTCATACCCTGAAAGCCAATTTATAATGGCTCCTCTCTCCAAACTGGACCAGTACAAGACAGAACACACGTGGACACAGGAACGTTCTAATTATTATAGAAAATCTACAAAGACATTATGAAAGAATTCTGGTGACTACTATGTATCAAATGCAAATGATATTTTATACTTGCAATAGCAATAGCACTTAGACTTATATACCGCTTCATAGTGCTTTCCAGCCCTCTCTAAGTGGTTTACAGACTTCAGCATATTGCCCCCAACAATCTGGGTCCTCATTTTACCCACCTCAGAAGGATGGAAGGCTGAGTCAACCTTGAGCAGGTGAGATTTGAACAACTGAACTGCTGAACTGCAGTGCTGCATTTTAACCACTGCGCCACCTCGGCTCCTTGCAATCAACGTTCAAATTCTTGGGCTCTTTTTTTCCACCCACTCTACGTAAAGTTCTTTGGGGGAGAAGGGGTCGCTTTTCTCTGATCCTTGCTCTACTAACAGTCAGATCTAAAAGCATCCTCTGCTCTACTTCTACCAGCACTCAGCCCTGCTTCGGCCAAGGCTTGTATGCTAAGCAAACTGGAATCATTGTATGCCTCTGATCTACGTCCATGGCTTTTTTTCCTACTCTTTCTGTGGGTAAATGAGAGGCGGAGGGAGAATTGGGTAAGAACTAATAAAGAATTTCCACAGGGCTGAATTCCAAAATCCATCTTCAAGTGAATCAATCAAATGCTATTTAACATACACAACGCAAGGCAACCCATTCCCGGAGATCGTTTCCTAAGAATATTCAGACATCCATACAAAGACTAAGGAGCCGAGGTGGTGCAGTGGTTAAAGTGCAGGACTGCAGTTCAGCAGTTCAGCTGTTCAAATCTCAACAGCTCAAGGTTGACTCAGCCTTCCATCCTTCCGAGGTGGGTAAAATGAGGACCCAAATTGTTGGGGGTAATATGCTGAACTCTGTAAACCGCTTAGAGAGGGCTGTAAAGCACTATGAAGCGGTATATAAGTGCTATTGCTAAAGACGTGGCCAGCACATTTCTGTTTGAGACACGGGAGCGCCCGTCGCACAGAATTCCAGGAAAAGGCAGCTCTTCCCAGGTGGCTCTTTGTGGGTGTTCATCTTTTGAAAAGTGTTTGCGGGGATATTGCAAATCTTTTTCTGAATATCTGAAATGGATCGCATTCTGTCCAAAGGGTTCACAAGAGAGCCAATGCATCATGCAAAAACAAGAAAACTACATTTTAAAAATTATGCCATAGGGAGTTGGAAAGCTAGAAGTTAAATTGCAGAAAGTTCCCCAAAAGATCTGAATCTGACCATTTACTGCAGAGGTCTTCAAACTTGGCAACTTCAAGGCTTGTGGACTTTAACTCCCAGAATTCTCCAGCCATCTATGCTGGCTGGAGAATTCTGGGAGTTGAAGTCCACAAGTCTTAAAGTTGCCAAGTTTGAAGACCTCTGATTTACTGCATCCAGAGTCAAATGTTTCTTCCAACCTGAAAAGACCAAGTTGTTGAAAATGGGCTGAGCTTTGCTTAATTTTGTCTTGCCTGTTTGAAAGCAGCCGGCAGCCAAGGCTCCAACTTCCAGTGTTTTCGGCTGGGAAGTTTTTCCAGGTTCCAATCCCTGCTCTCCACTTGGAGATAATGAGCTATCTTCATTTCTCTATCATCTATTGCTCTCGAGATGGGAATTTTTACAACCACTTCTGCACTGATGGTCTTTTTCATAAAATGAATGAGAGGGGCTGGTTATCACCAAATCTGCATGGCCCCATACTGAAGGAGGGGTCTGGATTACTGCAATGCACTCTACATAGGGCTACACCTGAAGACCACCAGGAAAATTCAACTGGTTCAGAATGCAGCAGCACACAGTCATGGGGGCCCCTGGTTTTACCCATGTCATACCTGTGTTATGCAAGCTTCACTGGCTTCTTGTGTCTTTCCAGGTGCACAGGGCCAGGCTATCCGAGAGACTGTCTTTCCCTAAGGACACCTGCGTGTCCTACCAGGTCAGATAGGGTGGGCATGCTCCTAGTCTAAGGTGACCAGACGTCCCGCTTTTGGCGGGACAGCCACGCTTTTTAATGATTTGTCACGCGTCCCGCCCGTCCTCTAAAAAGTCCCGATTTTTGGAAAGAATGCACGACTAGGGCATTCTTTCCAAAAATCGGCCTGAAAGGGCAGCATGCGAGATTGGGGGGAGTTAAAACTCGGGGAGTTTTAAGGCAGGCATGTCGGGCTCCGTGGTGACCAAACCGTGGCGCATGCGCCAAACGTGGCGCATTGGATGATTGCAAGTGACGCATTGCAATCATCCAATGGCCAGGAAAGGTGACGCTTTTCTGCCTGGCGAGCGGGACTGAAGCGCGCGCGGAAGGAAAGCCGGAAGACGGCGCCGAGCGCCCAAGGCTCTCCAGGCAGCGGCAGGTGACAGCGGAGCAGAGACGCCCGGTGAGCGGGGCGAGAGGCGCGGGGATGGCAGCAATGGGGAGAGAGGCGGGTTCGCCAAGCGCCTGGGGAGGAAGAGGCACTCCACTGGAGGCGGGCGTAGAGGTGGCGGCGGCGGCGGCTTGCACAGGGCGATTCTGCAGCGGGGGAAAGCAGCGAAGGGGGGGGCACAGCCGCCCAGAGCAGTTGGCCACAGCGGGAGAGCCGGATCAGGATTCCCCATCCTACCAGGATCACCGACTTCAGGCAAGTGGCAGGGATACCGCGCGCCATAATCCCCCCAGCAGGGCGCCCTCTGCATCGCTCTCACGTCTTGTGGCTGCGCCGGCTGGGAGCGATGTAAGTGCTAGCTAGCAAAGCGGAATTTCAGTGAGCCGGCTGCCTGCTGAGGGGAGGGGGAAGGGGGGCTGCTCCTCCTCTCCTTCCCCCGCCCCATCCCTAGCCCCGCCCTCGGAGGCGCCGCTGCTGTTGGGATGCGGGTGGAGGGGTGAGGGACGAGGAGCCGTCGCCGCTGCCGTCATCTCAGAAAAAGGGGTTTGAGCGGCGGTTTGAGCTCACGAGCGGCCCCTCCGGCGGCGCAAACAGCCCTTCCTCGTCCCCCTCCCCTTCCTTCCCCCCGTCGCCTCGCTGCCGCCGTTGCCCTGGGGCCGGGCGGGCGACCGGGAGACCGCGGCGCTTGGATGCCTGGAGCTCGCGACAGAGCCCGCCATGGGCTGCCGGCTGCCTCCTTTCCCCGCCTCCCGCCTCCCGTTCGTCGCTTGCCAGCCCAAGCCACTGCCGGCTCCCGAAGGGGAGGCGGGAGGCAAGGAAAGGCCTCCCGCCTCCCACCCACCCACCTGGACGCTGACATTTGCGTTGTTTTGCCCTCTGCACATGCGCAGCATTCTGCGCATGTGCAGAGGGCAAAACTCAAATTGCGGCGCCCAAGCGGGCCCGCCCCCCGTCCCGCTTTTTTAAAAAAATCACCTTATCCTAGTCCCTTCTCTGAAATATTGCCAACAGATGGGCCCTAGGAATCCTGTCTTTTCCCAGGCCGTCTCTGCCCTGTGGAACACTCTGCCCCGTGAATTTGGGCAGGCCTCTGCCTTCCTGGTCTTCCATAAGACTTCCCCACCTCCCCAAACATTGGGAGAGTAGATAATGGCATGCTAGCACAAATTGGAGCTAGGTTTTTCTTATTTTTAATGTTTCATGTTTTAACAGGTTGAGTTTTATAGTTTTTCAAATGATTTTATACGTCTTTTAATTCTTGATTGAGAGCTGCCCAGAGCTGGTTAAAAAATGGGCAGCTATATATTTTAAATATTTAATTATTTATTTATTATAAATAAATCAAATGGATTAATTAAAGGCAATGTGGCATGTGTGGAAGCAACTGTGCATCTATGGTAATAACAATGACCTCTTTGGATATTTACCAGGATAATCCTGTTCTTGGATACAAGGTTCACTGACTCAGCATAAATTCAATTGTGTTTTGTAAGCATGGTATGGTTTTCCCACTTAAGGAGCTAGAAAGAGGCTTATAAAAATTACAAGATTATGTTATCCTTTAAAAGGAATCGTTAAGGAGCCTATTTACTAATTAACAAATCTATCTTGCTTAACGATGGTAGTTCAGACCAGCAACTCTGTTGCTAAGGGATACGGCCATAAAGAGTGACGTCACACGACCTCACTGACATACAACAGGAGTTCTGGGGGTCCCAGTTGTTGTCACTAGGCCAACCCCCGTGGCTGTAGCATTGCAGGGTCACGTGATTGCCAGCTGTGACCTGCCATTTGCGACCTCAAGCTTCCCCGCTGACTTTGCTTGTTGGACGCCAGCAGTGAAGGTTGCAAGTGTTGATTGCTTGACCGGGGGATACGGCGACCCTCATAATGGAGAGCCAGTTGCCAAATACCCAGATCACAATCATGGAGACACTGTGATCGGTGCAAGTGAAAGGAACAGTCCTAAGCCATCTCTTTTAGCACTAACTTTGAACAGTCTCTGAATGAATGGTTGCTGGACAAGGATTACCTGTAGGTTTTATTTTATTTTATTTTATTTTATTTTATTTTATTTTATTTTATTTTATTTTATTTTATTTTATTATTTTATTTTATTTTATTTTATTTTATTTTATTTTATTTTATTTTATTTTATTTTATTTTATTTTATTTTATTTATTTCATTTTATTTTATTTTATTTTATTTTATTATTTTATTTTATTTTATTATTTTATTTTATTTTATTTTATTTTATTATTTTATTTTATTATTTATTTATTTATTTTGTCAATCTCGACTTAGATAATACATACAAGTATATACATAATTTGAATACATGAAATGAATAAAAGTAAAAGGGAACATTAGGACAGGGACAATGGCAGCATTTATGGGGAAAACCCCACATTACTGTTTGTTGAAAGTCTGCCACCTTCTCTTCATGCAGTCAGCAAGATGCAACACAGTACAGACTTTTTGAAGAAAATTAGCCCTTTCTTATGTTGCATTTTAACATTACTCTTCCTAGACCAGGGATGTCAAACTCAAGGCCCGCGGGCTGAATCAAACATGCAGGGTGCTTAGATCTGGCCCATGGGGCCGCCTGGAAACAGCGAAGGACCAGCCCATGGTGCCTCTGCCAGCAAAACGGAGCTCGGGAGGGCCCTCCCAAGCTCTGTTTTCACTGGAAGAGGGTTGCAGGAAGCTGTCGCAGCCGAAAACGGAGCTCGGGAGCCCATTTTCACTGGAAGAGTGCTTGGGCTGCCACAGGAGCCCCCGACACGAGTGACGTCATGCTGGCCACACCCAGCCTTCCCCCCCCCCCAGGTCAAACACAACCCTGATGTGGGAATGAAATTGAGCTTGACACTCCTGTCCGAGACGAAAAGCACTGAGTAAAATTCTCGTTCTCTTTTGCCTGCTTGCAAAGAAATAGCAAAGCTTGTTCAGCCTTCTCCATTTTGGCATATGAAGTGAAAGCTATCAAAAGTATTTTATTTGCCTTTATATCTTTGGATAAACAAGAATAATGTCATACTTTTTTTTAAAAAAATCAAAAGGTGGAGAAATTTGTAACCATTTTACAAGGCAGCCAATTTCTGAATAAAGCTTTCAAAATAAAAGATCAGAAATAGCTGCGTTACAGAAGAATTGCCTGAGACCATTTACAAAAGTAAGAAAAGCAATCTTTGGATGAGACCTTTAGCAGTGAGGATCAAGTCAGTTTGTACAGAAATTCCAAAGATCACCTAAAATAGAATAGAATAGAATAGAATAGAATAGAATACAGTAGAGTAGAGTAGAGTAGAGTAGAGTAGAGTAGAGTAGAGTAGAGTAGAGTAGAATAGAATAGAATAGAATAGAATAGAATAGAATAGAATAGAATAGAATAGAATAGAATAGAATTTTTATTGGCCAAGTGTGATTGGATACACAAGGAATTTGTCTTTGGTGCATATGCACCTACGTCTAATTAATCTAAAAAAAACCTTTTAAGACATGCATTCCAAGAATTTTGAAAGGTGCATCTCAGTTATCAATTTGGTATACTTAATGGCTCCTCCAGCTATAAACACTGTCAGAAATGTGTCTGTTCAATATCATTTTGATTCAAAGCTGGCATAAAGCAGTCATTCGGGATGTCAAATTGCCACTGATCTAAAAAATGACAAAGGAAGGTTTGTTAAATATGCCAGGTTTTCAGATGAATCCAGGGAATTAATTAAAAAAAAGAAATAAAAATTTCCAGTCAATATTTCTTGGAGTCTCCTCATACAGAAATAAAGTTTACTAAAACCTTGCAAAATATGGCAGAAAAAGCTGAGCAGAGGAAGTGAGAGTCCAAAAGGCCCAACAGACAAATCAAAGCAGGATCTAAAAACATGGCTTCTTTTAATCAAAATTAGGCATCTATTTCATATTATTATTTTATATCTTCTCCCACAAAACAATTTTTCTCTAAAGGTTTATGTATTAGCAATTCAATCCATTAAAGGTGTACATAATAGCAATACAACCTATTAAAAATGCCATCCTGGATAAGAAATGGTAGATGTAAAATCCTTATTATGGGATATTGATAGCCAAGCATAACAAAGAAATGAAGAACCAGCAGCCCCAACTATTAGGTTGGTCTCAGTTTTTAAATCCTTTCCCCACCATTGGTGGCTCCTGTCTATTTGTCATGCCTTCCTGCTGTGGGAGGAAGCAAGGATGATAGTCCACCAACCAAGGATGATAGTGAAAACTCCATCTCAGGAGACCATCTCAGAAAATACCAGCATGCAAAACGGTGGACAATAAAGGTCCCAGCTACCTCGAGGTCTAGGATTGCCCCAACCCCTCGTCCCAGGGAGGTGAACCTGCTCTCTCTGATCTAGGCAGGCTTCTGGTTCTGTTTGGCCATCCTAAGTAGCAACTAAGAGGACTAAGAAGAGGAAGAGAAGGTGAAGCAAGAGCAACCAGCCATCCTTCCCCCTCCAGGTGGCTTTTGCTGTTATTGGAAAATGAGGAAGAATTTCTGATACCAACACTCCAACTCTCTCCTCTTTTAATGCTCTATAACAGACATGGGGAATGATGACCGCTTTATGACTTGTGGACTTCAACTGCTAGAATCTCTGGGCCAGCTCTCCAACTTGATAACAGATTAACGGAGTTGGAAGGGACCTTGTAGGTCATCTAGTCCAGGGGTCTGCAACCTGCAGCTCCAGAGCCGCATGTGGCTCTTTGGGCCCTCTGCTGCGGCTCCCTGTCACCCTGTCATGGCAGAGGGATGAAAGAGCCATCATCCTGTCATGGCAGTGGCTAGGCCGGAGCCTTAGTGCGGGAGCGAAGCGCCCCTCTACTTGCCTTTGCGTGGCAACAGCATTCCGCCTTTGTTGTGGTACATTTGCTGCTGCTGCCAGCAAAAGGAGAGAACAGCGGGGGCAGATCTTGCGGGGTGGGGGCCATCCCCCAAGCCTGGCCTCCCTCCTCCCTTGTCAGCGGGGCCAAGAGAAAAAAGGTGGTGGTGTGGGGAAGTGCTCCCCTCCCCCGCTGAGCACCGAGCACAACAGCCCAGCAGGGGGGGAGGGGAGATGGGCCAGCAGAAGCGGCCCCATTGGCGAATTGGACGGCAGAGAGGCCTGGCCCAGCTCTCGCAGCGGAACATTGTTCACCACCTTTGAAACACAATGCTTTTTGTTTCCTGTTCCTTCCCTGGGCAGCGATGGCTGGGGCCGTGGGGGGGGGGAGCAGAAGCGTCAGGACTGCTCCACGCACAGCAAACTGGGCCTGGAGGAGAGCGGAAAATTGCGGGCAAGCACCGGAGGGTCAGAAGACACGCTCCGACATCGCCCCAACACGCGTTTCCAGTTCATGCTTCTCTGTCCTGAAGTAGGATTGAGTGGGGAGAAGGGAGCAGGGGAAGGAGAAGCCCAGCTGGCTTTCCTTTGGCGTGGGGTGGGAGGAAGACCCAATGTCCCCTCCATGGACTGCCCGCTCTCACAGCGCCTTGCACAGCACAGTGAAAGCTAGCATCAAAGACCCTCACCCATCAGCCAGTCTCTCTCTGTCTCCCTCTGTCCCTCTCTCTCTCTTTGTGTGTGTGTATCTCGCTCTCTGTCTCTGTCTCTCTTCTCACTCTCTCGGAAAGCCCTGTGTGCTCTCAAGCTCTTCGCTACCCGTTTTTCTTTCTTCCTTTTGGAAATCCGTGCTGGCTGAGGAATGAGCGCAACTCGTGGTGGAGGCTTCCCTCCTCCTCCGCCACCTCCTCTTGCGACCCCCTGCCGGCTGAGAGAGAGAGATGAGAGGGAGGGAGAGAGAGGGAGATACCTATTTCCCATAGAAAACAAAACACAGGGAGCCACAAAACCTGGATAGGTTGTGGCTGGGGGGGTGTCATGTGACTGGGTGGGAGTGAGTGATGTCGAGTTGGCCACACCCACCCAGGTTTTGTGGCTCCCATTGTTTTGTTTTCTGTGGGAAATGGGCCCAAGTGACTCTTTGAATGTTTAAGGTTGCAGACCCCTGATCTAGTCCAACCCCTTGCCCAAGCAGGAGACCCTACACCATTTCTGACAGATGGCAGTCCAGTCTCTTTAAATCTTCCAGTGATGAAGCTCCCACAATTTCCAAAGGCAACTTCTGTTCCATGGGTTGATTGTTCTCACTGTCAGAAAATGTCTCCTTATTTCCAGGTTGAATCTCTCCTTGATCAGTTTCCATCCACTGTTTCTTGTCTGGCCTTCAGGTGCTTTGGAGAATAGCTTGACCCCCTCCTCTCTGTGGCAGCCCCTCAAATACTGGAAGACTGCTATCCTGTCTCCCCTGGTCCTTCTCTTCACTAGACTAGCCATGCCCAGTTCCTGCAACCGTTCCTCGTATGTTTTAGCCTCCAGTCCCCTAAACATCTTGGTTGTTCTTCTCTGCACTCTTTCTAGAGTCTCAACATCATGGAGACTGCAATATAATGTGCTTTATTTCATCCAAAGCTTAATATAGGTGAAAAAAATCTTCCCTGGCACAAGCCTTATTAATCTGAAGATAAGAAGATGCACCAACTACCAGCAGATGACTAATTTTCACACATTCATTATTTCACCCAATTAGAACTGGACTAATCAGGCAGCGGTGCTTCCTGCCCCACTGTCAAGTTTAGCAGGAGGTGTGAAAACCTCCGCTTTGGCCATGACTAATTTCTGAAATCCACCCTCATGGGCTGCTTAACACCCACCCTGTCAGCAGCCAAACCAGAAAGAACGCGGAGGGGGGGGGAGAACCCCCTCAATTTCACACAACCCAGCAGGAGAACTTGTATGCGTGCATTACCTTTGCCCTTAAATTATACAATTCAATCTATCAATTCAGTTTATTACAGTCATAGACCAGAGACCAGAACAAATTAAAACACTAGGTAAATATACAATTAAATGGGTTCGATCCTAAGTAGAGGCAGACATTTCTCTCTGGGCACAATGAGAATATATCTGCTGAATAAAATTCCGCATTGGTGACAGGAAGGGCATCCGACCAGTAAACACTCAGCTCCATTCAGTTGCCCAGACTCCACCCCACAAGGGATTATGGGGTCATTAAAAGGAGATGAGTAAATATACAATTAAAAATTCTAGTATAAAATAATAAATAACAGCTAAAATCTAGGATAAAATCCAGTCTGTCAATTGCACATGGTCTAAGTATACTAAAATTACAATCCATAAACTGTGTGTTTAATACTAAAAGGGAAAGGAATAAGCAGTGCAAAGGGTTTGCCACATTTGTTGTATAAAAGAGCTATGGTGGGTTTGACACGTCTTTCCGATGAATCCCCAGGGCTGCTGCGCAGAATTTAGCCACCTGCACTGTAGTTATGGATTGTTCATCCTTAAGCAGCCACTGGAGACAAGCAGGGTCGGAATGGCCAGGATACCTAACAATTATGGGAAGGATATGTTTTTCCCCGAATCTCTCTGTAAAAGGAACATCTAAGGCAGTGATGGCTAACCTTTTTGTTGTGTGCCGAAAGTGCCCACACAATAGTGCGCCCGTGTGCCGGCACCCATAATGCAATTTCCCCCCCCTGCGCATGCACACATGACCCCCCATGCCCAGCCCCATGCATGCACACGTGATCCCCCCGCTCCCCCACACATGCATGCGTGACTCCCCGCCCCCGTTTTGGGTCTAGTAGGCCTCCCTGCAGCCTCCTGGGACCAAAAATGGGCCGTGGGGGGGATGCCGCCCCCTCCCCTGCGCATACCAAAAATCAGCTGACCGGTGGGAGACGCGCACAGATGCGCTGTGGAGCTGAGCTTGGCGACAGCTCATGTGCCCGCAGAGAAGGCTCTGCTTGCCAGCTGTGGCATGCATGCCATAGGTTCGCCATCACGGATCTAAGGAGTATGTGACTCAGAGTCTCCACCTGTCCTGAGCCACAGCAACATTTTGGCTGCTTGGCAACTGAACTGCTTTATGGCCTTTTACAGCATCCCATGGTCACATCACTGTGATTTATGGTGTTCTTTGCTGGAAACGGGTGTTTATTTCTGCTTTCTGAATGACCAACATGACTTACAATAGTATTTCCAGGCTCAATTAGAATAGAATAGAATTCTTTATTGGCCAAGTCTGATTGGACACACAAGGAATTTGTCTTTGGTGCATATGCTCTCAGTGTACATAAAAAGACAAGATACATTCGTCAAGAATCATAAGGTACAACACTTAATGATAGTCAGGGTCCAAATAAGTAATCAAATCATACTAGGAACCAGTCAATATAAATCGTAAGGATACAAGCAACAAGTTACAGTCATGCAATCATTAGTGGGAGGAGATGGGTGATGGGAACGATGAGAAGATTGATAGTAGTGCAGCCTTAGTAAATAGTTTGACAGTGCTGAGGGAATTATTTGTTTAGCAGAGTGATGGCGTTTGGGAAAAAACTGTTCTTGTGTCTAGTTGTCTTGGTGTGCAGTGCTCTATAGAGTCGTTTTGAGGGTGGGAGTTGAAACAATTTATGTCCAGGATGCGAGGGGTCAGTAAATATTTTCACGGCCCTCTTTTTGACTCGTGCAGTATACAGGTCCTCAATGGAAGGCAGGTTGGCAGTAATTGTTTTTTCTGCAGTTCTGATTATTCTCTGAAGTCTGTGTCTGTCTTGTTGGGTTGCAGAACTGAACCAGACAGTTATAGAGGTGCAGATGACAGACTCAATAATTCCTCTGTAGAACTGTATCAGCAGCTCCTTGGGCAGTTTGAGCTTCCTGAGTTGGTGCAGAAAGAACATTCTTTGTTGTGTTTTGATTACATTTTTGATGTTAGGTGTCCATTCTCCTGAAGTTTCTTTTTTACAGATTAAATGTTATTTCAAAGCTTTGCATGACGTGCTCTCTCATTATTTGATAATGAGAGGTGAGAGCTATTAGCACTCAATTATTGATAAGCAATCCGTCAAATACAGAGGGTTTGGGCCGAGCTCAGTGTGGCACTAGACAACTTTGGTTGATCTTATGCGATAAACGCAAGACCAGGCCAAAAGTTAGCAAGGGAGAGAAGCTTTCAAGTTGATGCCAAGAAACTACATGAAGTCGCCATGAAACCACCAAGTGTCAAGCTCAATGAAAGACACATTGCTTTTTAGTGTATTTGACAACTGATAGGTCTCTTTGATGTTGTACCTGATATAACACAATAGTATTTGGTAACTGTCATCATCCCTAATTAACATGAAACAGAAATAGCTACTATTCATTGTTATTTGCAGCTACACAAATCAACACAGTTTCACTAGTCTGAAATACCTTTCTCCATCTAGTGCACTTCAAATGTATTGAACTGCAAGCTCCCTAATCCTGCAGCAACACATCAATATCGATAAAATATAGGAACAGAAGGCACCTTGGAGATATTTGCTGGTATTCTGTTTTAGCTACTGTATATGTCCCTCTTTCCATTTTTTATACTTTCCTTTCTGTCCCTCACTTTATCGAAGAATTCTTCATGCAACCATGCTGGTTTCATCTGGGTCTCTTGTTTTTCTTTCTCTGTAATATTGTGTTAGACTAGGTTTTTATAATCTCATTTTTCAGAGTTTCCCAAGCATCTTGAGTTAGCAGATCATAGAAGCCAATGTCCAACATAGCTGAATATTAACAAGTTAGGGAAGTATAATGTAAAACATGAAGCTTTAAATCCTATGATTAAAATCACAACCCCGTAAACATTCAGATTTTGAATTTGAGCGTTAATAATAAAACTGGAATGCCAATATAAGGAATCTTGCAAATTTCCATTTTTTTCCGTAAAGAATAGCTTTGATTTTAAGTCCCAAACTTCTCTCAGAATATTCTTTTTATTCAAAATACCAAGAATTCTCCCTAATTTCAAAACACTGATTGAATAAAATGTGATGTGATTTGCTGCAGACACCAACATGGTGTTGCTTGTCTCTGCTGCGACCCATTTACTTGGAAAATGATCAATTGTCTTAGTTTTACTTCAAAATCTGGAGGTCCAGTTTTCAACACATACTGATCCTTCTTCTGTCATTCTTATAGCCTAAAGAATGGTTTCCTTTGAGTGATTTGTTGAATGGAAGTAAAATTGACTGGACTCACACTCAACCATAAACCATAAACCATGGTTTCTAAACCTCAAAAGTTGAGTTCCCCTCATGCTAAATCAATTCATCAACCACCATCAACAGTACAAAACAGCAACTTTTGAAATAGCCACCCTTTGAAGGAAGGATTGGTCTTCCCCTTCTTTCTCCTAAAATATGAATTCAGTATTCCCCAAAGCTGTCCAACCTGAAAATGGGCTCCCTCTTTCACTTCCTCTTCTATTACTTGGCACCTTTGCCAGGTTTGGATTTGGACATGAACATCATTAAGAGCCTGATCTGAGCAGAAAGATGATTTAGATGTTTTATAAATAAAGAATAGTGAAGTCCAAAGCTCCAGGTAAGACTAAGTTATTATGGGATGAGCCATGTGAAAGAACAGGCTATTCATGTTGCAATGCCTGGGGACTATTGTCATAAGGGCGGCATGTCAAGCACAAATATTGGCTATCCTTGGCATGAAGAATACCAAAGGATGGTGAAAATGGTGACCCAGGGTGCCACAGAGCCACCTTTCTGGCCGATTCTTCCACCTTCTCTCCTTGGTATCTCCCTCTTCTCTCTTGCTTTCTTCAAATTGCATTCTTTTCCACAGCTAATTTAATCCTGACATTTCCAGAACTGAAGAAAATAAATAAGATGCAGTTCACATTTCACCATGGACTGAGGGTGGTTGGGTGTATCCTTGGCTGTTATAACATCCTAAATGAAAAACTTTTTAGGGAGAAGTGAAGTGGTTTTATATAGCAATAACACTATAGCACTTAGACTTATATACCGCTTCATAGTGCTTTACAGCCCTCTCTAAGCAGTTTACAGAGTTCAGCATATTTCCCCCAACAATCTGGGTCCTCATTTTACCGACCTCGGAAGGATGGAAGGCTGAGTCAACCTTGAGCCTGGTGAGATTTGAACAGCTGAACTGCTGAACTAGCAGTCAGCTGAAGTAGGTTGCAGTGCTGCTTTTAATCACTGTGCCACCTCGGCTTAACTTCCCTTCTGGCTTTTTAATAGCCTGGAAGGTCAGCCTCTTTGTAGATTTGTAGCGTAGAACCCCCTTCCCCACCCCCCACCCCCACCCCGCAAACATTCATAATCTAGTTTAAAAGATTTATCTGCAACACACATACAAACACGCACCCCATTTGCATTGCTTACACTCACTCATTCTTTTCTTTAATTGCGTTTACTTGCCTTAATGATAAACCCTTAAATGATGAAGATGGCTAGCCACGGAGTAGCAGGATGGTCTCTGAATGGATGTGGCTGAGCAGGAGTGCAAGCGAAGCAACGGGAACAAAAAGAATAATTATTAAAAGCACTGAAGTCTGCATCTTTCCTTTTATTCTTCCAGGGGAATGTTTACCCCGTCAGAATCAGTTTTCGAAGCTCCACCTAGCAACCCACAAGTTGCTCTGGACTTCAATTGCTTCAGGAGTGGCTCTCTGGCCCTTCCCTGCACGGAGCCCCGTTTCCTTTTGTCCAGAAATCACTAAACCAGAACCCTGTTTATTTAACGAGGCTTCCTCCACTAGTTCACTATAAATGCTTTTTATACACATGCAGGAACATTAAAAAAAGAAGGTAACTCTTAATTGTGAAATGAAAAGCTCTGGCCCTGTGTGTATATTATGTTTCCTCCTCAAAGTAAGTTGGGGTGGGGGGAAGAGAGAGGGTGCAGCCAGGTAAATATTGTGAACCTATCTTGGATTTCTTCCTTCTGATGCAGCTTCATCCTTTTGTGACATTTGGCAGGAAAAAACGTAGCCTCTTCAAATCAAGCTCAGGGCCTGCTAACAACCTCAGAAGCTCTTCTTCGTTTCCTTGGCAGCAGAGTGAGAATGGCGTGCAGTGCCTTCTTCTGGGATGCTTTCTGATCTCCCAGCCTGGTCTGTAGCCCTTCCGCCCAAATACCAATTAGCCCAGACTCTGCTTGGCTTGTCAGGGATCGAGTCTCAGGTGCTGCCCTCAGGCCGGACTCTCCAGTCTGGTTCAAACCCTAGGAACACACCCACACATCTTTCTGGCCAAAAGGATCCCCTAAGTCCAGCTATGCTCCTATTGACAAACTCTTCCGCATAAAGGTGGAAGCGGAGTCCCACTACCATTCAATGCAGGTTTTACTTCCACGCTGAATATTGTGTTGGAAGAAATGTCCATCTGGGTTCAGTTCCAAGTGGGGAGAAAGACACTGGAAACATGGAGGCTGCTTGGAAAGATGGCTTACTGACGAACAGGATCATATGGCTCTTGGGCAAAAAAGGCAGAGATGCTGGGAGTGCCTGGGTTTTATGCCCTCTGTTGGGTTTTGAATTTGAGCTTGTGTTCTGATTGGTTCTCAGACTCCCATGGCGCCATGCAGGGGCAACTCTGTAGGCTGTCCTGAGTCCCAGGCTTGGTTGACTCTTGCTGGGTGATGATGTAATAAAAGGGCTTTGGGCAAATTTCTACTATGGCTCTGCCTGAAGGAGGTAGATCTTTGTTATGTAGAATAGACTGGCCCAGGCCTTAATGGCCCATTGACAAAGGTGGGGGGGGGCTGAGTTTCTGCCTCCCTTTTAGGGGAGATATTCTGCCCTTTTAATATTTCCTAAAATATCTCATTTTCCTAGGAGAGGGGTGAGTGCTAACTTCCTACAATTGTTTCTGCTGGCTGTGAGGGGAGGGGGACATGCCAAAGTCCAGTAATATCCAGAGGCTACCAGAGATGGGAAGGATAAACAAAGAAATTTTTAAAATTCAGAATCACAAAGATTTCTCTAAAGATACCAACCAGGGTGGTGGGCGAGTGGGAAGGTAGAACTGTATTTTATCAGCTTGGCTGAAGAGCAGCTAACATGGAGCTCCTCTTTAAAATCAAGAATCTGTTAGCACCTTTTGTGACTAACAGAATTTATTAAAAGGTATAAGCTTTTGTGCAGATTCGTGCCTTTTAATAGACGTTGCTAGTCAGAACAAGTGATACAGAACCCTCCTGATTGGTAGTCCAGGATACCTACTATGGACTAAACCAGGGGTCTCCAACCTTGGCGACTTTTAAGACTTGTGGACTTCAACTCCCAGAATTCCTCAACCAACTTGCTGGCTGAGGAATTCTGGGAGTTGAAGTCCACAAGTCTTAAAGTTAGCAAGGTTGGAGACCCCTGGGCTAAATGGCTCTTCTCTATTTAAACTTCAAGCTGATCATCACAATTAAAAAACATTTCAAGCCTTTTCTTTCCATGCTATGTCTATCACCAAACACAGTCCTGTCTCTTCTGCCTTTAATCAATGTTCAAGAAATGTTACAAGTGGATGAAGATAACAAAAAGAAGGCAGAGGAAGATGGGGGAAGGAATTTAAAAATTAAAAAAATCCTCCTTAAAAGCAAATTATCTAGCAAGTATTTGGTTTTCTTGCTAGAACTCAAAAAGATAAGCATAAATGATTATCTCTCAGGTTATCCCAATACAGAATTCTTATTAATTTCCAAAGAACTTACACTGTAGCAGCCAATACAGAATTTTACACAACACACACCAATCAATAAAAGGAAAGAAAGAAGCTAAGGCAAAATCAGAATTCACATTTCACTTACAGCTCTGGAATTTATAAATAAATCATCTCCACAGGCTGATTGATGTCCCTCCATAAATAATTAATCTCTGACCTTCCATTATGGAGCTGTCTAAATTTCTCGCCCTGGGAACAAGCGTACAATAAATTTTCAGATGCCAGAAAGAGAGGACAAAACAGGGCATGATAATATTCATTTATACATTTGTCATAAGTTTTTACTAGATTAGATTTCATTCAGCATTATTGGCTTGATATTGGTTAGACATCATGGATGGTTATTTATCCAAGATGCAGTATGCCTTCCTCCCCCACTAAAGCCTGTGGTTGGTTGTGAAAGAATCAAAATTTCAGGGGATCGTGGCTAGAATAATGGAAGATCCACATGTGTACACATATATAGCAGGGGTGAAATTCAAAGATTTTCCCTACCGGTTCTGTAGGCGTGGCTTAGTGGGCGTGGTGTGGCTTGGTGGGCGTGGCTTGGTGGGCGTGGCAGGGGAAAGATACTGCAAAATCCCTATTCCCTCCCCACTCTGGGCCCAGCTAGAGGTGGTATTTGCTGGTTCTCTGAACTACTCAAAATTTCCACTACTGGTTCTCCAGAACCTGTCAGAACCTGCTGAACTTCACCCGATATATAGGAGGTGCTATGGGAAAGTCCTCACTCATGAGCCCCACTGCAGACTCTTCCCCCTTTCCTGATCCAGGTATATGTTCAAGTGTTGGCCAAGTTAACTGGGAAAGCCATGCATTCAAAAGAGCCTGTTCTCTAAGACGGAGAGCCTTTTCAAGGCCTTGGACAAAGAGCAAGTCCCCAGGCGCGAAGGGAATTGAGGAGGCAGAAAGAGACCCAAGAGTGGAAGGACTTGGCCAGGGTTGTTCCAGTCTAGGAAGATTTCTTAGTTGTCAGTGGTTCCGCCAATTGGATGCAAGGCCTGGCGAGGTTGAGCAAAACAGCTCTCTGAGACTGGGATAAAGAATGGAATCCAGTGCTCTGGTCTCCCACATACAGAGAGAAGATCAATCAATCAATCAATCAATCAATCAGAATACAAGGGAGCTTGGAGGTCTTCTAGTCCATATCCTGCTCAAGCATGATAACCTATACCAGAAGTGGGGAACAATGGCCCTTTTATGACTTGTGGACTTCAACTCCCAGAATTCCTGAGCCAGCCATATTAGCTCATGAATCCTGGGAGTTGAAGTCCACAAGTCAGAAAAGGGCCATCGTTCCCCACCCCTGACCTATACCATTCCAGACAAGTGGCTGTCCCGTCTCTTCTTAAAAACCTCCAGGGATGAAGCACCCACGACATCTGAAGGCAAGCTGTTCCACTAGTTAATTGTCCTCTCTGTTAGGAAGTTTCTCCTTAGTTCCAGATTGCTTCTCTCCTTGATTAGTTTCCATCCATAATTCCTTGTCCTGCCCTCTGGTGCTTTGGAAAATAAGTTGACCCCCTTATCTTTGTGGCAGCCTCTCAAATATTGGAGTACTGCTATCATGTCACCCCTAGTCCTTCTTTTCTCTAGACAAGCCAAACCCAAATCCTGAAACCGTTCTTCATTTGTTTTAATTTCAGGCCTTTAGTCATCTTAGTTTCTCTTCTCTGCACTTTTTCCAAAGCCTCAAGATCTTTTTTTGTAATGTAGTGACCAAAACTGGATACAGCACTCCAGCTATGGTCTTACTAAGGTTTTATAAAGCAGTGCTAATACTTCGCGTGATTTTGATTCTATGCCTCTGTTTATACAACCAAGGATTGTATTAGCTTTTTTGGCTACTGCCAGGGGTGGGTTTTACTTACCTTCCCTACCGGTTCGGGGTCGCACCAGAAGTGCGCATTTTGCCCCCGTCGCTCCTGGGTTGAACTGGTCTGCGCATGCACAGGAGGCTTTGCGCATGCGCAGAGGGTTATTTTCACGTAAATTTGGCTCCAGTGGATGGATTTCAAGCCGGAGGACCAGTTTGGGGGCGTGTGAAGCCGGCCATCGCTGCCGGTTCGGTGAGCAGGGGGAAATTCCTGCTACCAGTTCTAGCGAATAGGTCCGAACTGGCAGAAACCCACCTCTGGCTACTGCCATACACTACTGGCTGATATTTAAGTGATCGTCTACTAGGACCCCAAGATCCATCCCACAGTTACTGTTTTTGAGCCAGGCCTTGCCTAATCTGTATTCGTAGTCATTCTTTTTCAGCATCCTTCAAGGTGGAGCATAATTCTGCTACGCCCTCCCAGAGTCATCCTGCTGTAATGGCAGTGAGAACGGCCCATCTCCTAGGGATGCTCTCCACTGAGTGCCAACATGATCCCCACATCAGATTTAGACTCCCTGCATCCAGAATGATGCTCAGCACTCACTGAGAAACATAAGGGCTTCTGTGAGAACAAGGGATTGCAACTGCTTGGTAACAAAGAGCCGAGATGGCGCAGTGGTTAAAAGCAGCACTGCAACCTTCAACTGACTGCTAGTTCAGCAGTTCAAATCTCACCGGCTCAAGGTTGACTCAGCCTTCCATCCTTCCGAGGTGGGTAAAATGAGGACCCAGATTGTTGGGGGCAAGAGGCTGACTCTGTAAACCGCTTAGAGAGGGCTGTAAAGCACTATGAAGCGGTATATAAGTCTAAGTGCTATTGCTATTGCTAACAACAATGAAACACCCTTCATTTCACTGGGACCTTCTTCTTCTCCTCTTCAAACTCTGGGAAACTCTCTCCTGAAATATTTTCTTCCTCCCTGACCCAAAGAGCCTGCTCTTCTGAGGCATATTTTTTTTTTAAAAAGGGGGTGGAAATGTACCAAGCCAAACTGTCAAATAGAACAGTTGCTCGAGGTATCTGCACAGTTGTTGACTGACCCTGAACACCATAAAAAATTGCCTCAGATATTCCAGTAACTGCGGCCCAATATATGCTAGAATAACTCCACCAGTCTCTCTCAAATTAAATGTCAAAATAAATTTGTGTTTAGGAGGAGATTCTTGGTTAGCCGGCTCAGTTTATCTGTCGCTATCCGGCAGCTACAAGTCACAAATTTTAGAGACCCGCGTAATTACATGGCACCAACGCTGCCACCCTGCAAATAGCTGTATTTTCTACTCCTAAGAAAAAGGCATGGAATGGAAAGAAAGTGGGAAGGGAGTCAGATTGTAGCCCCGAGCCGTCCTGATTCGCACAGTTCCAGGAACTCTTTCCAAGCCCTTTACAGCAGGGGTCCCCAAACTTGGCAACTTTAAGACTTGTGGACTTCAACTCCCAGAATTCTCCAGCCAGTATAGTTCAACTTCATAGTTGAAGTCCACAAGTCTTAAAGTTGCCAAGTTTGAAGACCTCTGCTTTACAGGGATGGCCATAGAAAGCATCTATCCTTTCTGTGGCGTCATCAAGCAATATACTTTATTTATTTATTTATTTCACAATTTATTATGGCCACTTATTCCACAAGTCTCTGGATGGCTTACCGCAGTGGTCCCCAAACTTTCCAGCTTTGCGGACCGGTGGGGGGGAGGAAATTGTTCCATGCGAATCACAGGCACGAGTGACAGGCGTGCACAGCTCCATTTGCACTCGCACGCCTCCGTGAAGCTCCGTTTGCATGAGCAACAGGCGCGTCTGCCACTAGCACAAATGGAGCTTCACACGCACCTGCAAGTGCCCACCACTCACACAAATGAAGCTGCGTACATGCGCGCGCTCACCCATCACTCATGCGGCCCAGTTCTGAATGGGTCATGCGCCAATACTGGGCTGAGGCCTGGGTGTTGGGGACCCCTGCCTTACAGTATCAAAATAATTAATTTTTAATTAAAAAGAAAAAAAGAAACAAGACATAGCAGCCCTGACAAAAAACAACCATACTGAGACAAACACAAGGCTCCAGAGACCTATCACACACACACACACACACACACACACACACACACACACACAAACCCCAGGCTTGGGAGCAGAGCCAGGTCTTGCCTGCTCCTAGGCAACTCACCTGGACCTGCCCAGTCACAGTCCAATTCCAAGCAGCTTTACTTGCCTTATGGCAGGGGTGTCAAACTCAAGGCCTGCGGGCCGGATCCAGCCCATGGGGTGCTTAGATCTGGCCCGCAGGGCCAACCTGGAAACAGAAAAGGACTGGCCCACGTTGCCTCTGCCAGCGAAAATGGAGCTCCGTTTTTACTGGCAGAGGGTTGCAGGAAGCCGTTGCAGCCGTAAATGGAAATCAGGAGCCCATTTTTGCTGGCAGAGCGCTCAGGCACCACAGGCACCCCTAACACGAGTGGCATCGAGCTGGCATCCCAGCCCCCCAAGGTCAAACACAACCCTGATGCGGCCCTCAATGAAGTCGAGTTTGACACTCCTGCCATGTGGCATGCATACTCCTCACTGTGGTCGTATAGATATCCTCCCTTCCAGGGGTGAAATACTCTTAAGTCTGCTACCGGTTCGCTTCGCGCACGCTTTGCGTGCGCATGCATGCACGCCGCAGGCACTACCGTGCAGCACTGAAAAAGGAGCATTTTGAAGCCATCAGAGTCTGCAAAGTAAGTAGAACAGCGAGGGGGGGATCAGCTGTGTCGCGTGATTTAGATTATTTTATTATTTATTTATTTATTTATTTTGTGAGATTTATATACCGCCTCACAGTGCAAGCACTTTCTAAGCGGTTTACACCAGTAAGCAATGTATATTTATATTGCCCCCAACAATCTGGGTCCTCATTTTACCTACCTCGGAAGGATGGAAGGCTGAGTCAACCTTGAGCCGGTGAGATTTGAACCGCTGACCTGTGGATCACAATCAGCTAAAGTGACCTGCAGTACTGCCTCTAACCACTGCGCCACCTCGGCTCTTAGCTAATCTAGATTGTGCGGCACAGCTGATCGTCGCACAGCTGATCATCGAATAGCATTTTTCACTATCGGTTTGGGCGAACCGGTCCGAACCGGTAGCCTCTGCTCCCTTCCCTCCACCCAACCCAACAGGGCTGGCCATGCTAGACGGCTCCTGAGCAGCTATTGACATCTTCAATAAGGGTGAGAAGTCTTTGGCTGCCCTTCTCACCAGGGGACAGGCTGGAATATGAGCTCTCACTTGTGGTCAGTCAGCTTCACTCTGCCTTCTTCTAGTGGTGCTCCAAGTGTCACATCTGGTGCTTCGTCTCCTGAAGCGCCTTGGAAAACCCAATGTGCATCACAGGATCAGCAGAGAGAGAGAGGAGAGGCCATATGGGACTAAGGTGGCCTCAGTCACCTGCTTATTGCAACCAGGATCTCAGCTAAGCTGCCTGCCAAATCCAAGACCCCAATCTTCTTCCTGATATCAACCCTTGGCCTAACAAATCTTACCTGTCAACTCAGATTTTTTTTTTCTCCCAATGGTGTTTTGGGCACAGGAGACAAATCTCATCTGCATCTATGGGAGTTTCCCACTGAGGGGGAAAAAACGCTGTTGCAACAAGAAAGAAGGAAAAAATCCTTCCGCTCCGCTCCTTGCATTCTAGAAGTTGTGTAAATACAAGGTTAAATCTTCCATTTCAGACTGCTTTCATTTAGGTCTGTAGAAACTGCCAAGAAACCTGTTACACCTAATGCTGTGCCTTCCCTTTCTTTCACTCCAAGCAGCTCGCCTTTTCGAAACTTCAGACAAGAGGAAGCAAAAAAAAAAAAGCAAGATTTTTCCTCAGCTTGGCAGTTTCCAGTACCACACACATCAGACTTTTATCACCCACCACTAGAAAGCAGAGAGCTGGCTTTAAAAATTGCCAAACAAATTCAAAATCAATCTAGAAAAGAAGATTCAAATGATAATTTGCAACCGAGTTTCATTTGATTAGGCAGTCTAACTTCAGTAGATATTTCTCCTGTTTTTCTTTACTCGTTCTCACCCAATCTGATGCAAGAAATGTTGCTTTCATTGCTTTTCCCCCTCAAACAGAATATTGGAGAAAACCAGTGAGGAGGAGGATGGAGGAGGAGGATTAATTTTATATGCTGTGGTGGGTGTTTCAAGGTACACCCACGCAACACCTATACTCCGCCAGCTGCATTGGCTGCCCATTGGTCTCCGGGTACAATTCAAGGTGTTGATCATCATCTTTAAAGCCCTACATGGCTTAGGACCAGGTTACCTCCGGGACCGCATCCTACCTCATACTTCCCTTCGACCAGTCAGGTCCCATAGAGTGGGTCTCCTCTGAGTCCCGTCAGCCAAACAATGTTGGCTGGCGGGTCCTAGGGGGAGGGCCTTCTCTGTAGGGGGCCCTGCTCTCTGGAACCAACTTCCCCCAGAGATCCGAATCATCCCCACCCTGCTGGCCTTCCGAAAGGCCATTAAGACATGGCTTTTCCTGCAGGCAGGGTGAGTTTTGAGATGATTTATATCTGATGTCTCCCCCATGTATGTATGGTGTGTATATATTTATATTTTAACTGTTTTAAATTGTCTTTTTAAAATTGTTTGGAGTTTTTTACAAAATGTTGTACACCGCCCTGAGTCCTGAGGGAGTAGGGCGGCATAGAAAAACTCCCAAATAAATAAATAATAAATAAATAAATGAAGCTCAACTCCCAGTGAGAGCTGGCCAAAAAGAATGCCCAGGTATCCCTTCACCACACAATCTTCTCTTCAGCCATCTGCAGCCCACCTCAATGTGTGTGTGTGGGAGGGGCTTCAGATGGAGGGAAGGATACGGAGTTCAAAATAAGGGAAATCAAAACTCTTCATTTAAAGGAATCTAAGAAGAAATTTAAAACAGAAAAGAGTCAGAAAAGCAGAAACCTCCTTCTTGAAGGGCGAATGCATCTGAGAAACTGCAAGGCATACCTGGGCAAAGCATGAAACCAAACTTTGGGACAATTCCAGAGCATTCCGTTCTTCAGCAGAATTTCAGACCACATTCAGTTACATTAGCTCTATACTATAAATTCACGTATAAAGAAACCAGGAGGATCTGCAGGTGGAAGCTTTCTGAGAAGCTGCCAAAAACCTTCCACTTTCGGCAACTTCGATCAGGGCAGCAGCAGGAGGCGGCTGGCTGAGAAGACTAACTGGTAATAAATGGATAGAAAGAAATCAAATAAAGAATTATGGATTATGTTACAAATCAAGCACCAATGCAAAATTCACATCTTCCAGATTTATCTCTGCTTGCCTTGCATCGGGTCAGGTGCTGTGGGATCAGAGGCAAGAGTGAATTCAATGGGGAATAGCAGCTGGAACAGGTCCAAACAGGTCACTAAGGAACCAGAGGGAAGGAAGAGCAAACCTTGCAAAATCACAATTTTTAGACAAAGCTTGGAACCAAAGGCAGAATACAGAGGATTGGGAAGAAGAGCAAAATGCCCACCCTAGAAAGAATAGGTGGGTGCAATTCACTTTTGGAGGAAATCAATCCTTCACTCCAGAAAACCCGTTTGGGCATTCACTCTTGGAAGCAAATATCCTCAAGGAAAAGCTGGATCTCCTGAAATATATGACACCTTTCAAAAAGTACCTTTTTTCTGGTAATAATTTTGGCTACAGAGCCGCCCAGAGTCCCCCGGGAGTTGGGCGGCATAGAAATTTTAATAAATAAATAAATAAATAAATACACCTATTATGAATCAGACCTGCTGTGCATCTCCATCCATGGACATCACTGCCAAAATAAGCTGCATAAGCTGCAGTCCTATCGTCTGGGCAATTGATAATAAACCAGTGTTTTTCAGTCCTGGGGACTTTAAAATGTGTGGACTTCAACTCCTAGAATTCCCCAGCCAGTATAGATTGGTCCACAGATTTTGGCAGATTTTATGAACAAATACTGTTCACAAAAACCAGTGAGGTCAAATGTAGCTTCTGGCTAATACCTTTTGGCACAGGGATGGAGAGCAAGATGCAACTGAGTCTAATTGCAAGCTGACATGTCCAAATCCCATTTGGACACTGAGATCAGAGAAATCCACATCAGTCAAAAAGGGCATGGCTGAAAGGGAAAAGAGTTGTGAGTCAAATCCACATGGGAACCTCTTTGCTTATCTCAAAGTCAGCTACAACAGATCTTTCCATTAAGATCTCTAGAAACAGAGAAGGATCATGATTCTTCAGGATCCATCTAGTCTAGTGCTAATGGACCTTGGACAGACATCCAAGCATCCATGATTTGGGACACTAAAATTACTATTCAAAGTGTGCCGAGGGGGTGGGGACTGACTGACATTCAAGAGTTCTGCTTCCTCTTTTAAAAAAATATTTCAGAATCAGGGTTGATGAAATAGGCATCCAACAGTTATAGATGATAATTGTATTCTTTTTACTTTAAACCTTTATGTCTACAGAAAAATTGTACTAATTCCCAAATGAATTCATTTATACTAAGAACAACCAATACATGTTCCATTTTGGTTCTGTAATCACGAGAATACTAAATTTAAATAGGTCTAATATATGCACTGCGCATTCAGAATATGCCATTTGTAAACAATAACGGACAGCCATTTTCTTGAAGATTGCCATACTGCAGAAATTGTCTGCTTCAAAATGAAATTATACCCACGGTTATCTAAAGACCACTAAATCCTTGGGTTCAGTTCATGCTGTCTCCATCTTTATGGACTTCTGACATCCTAATGAAGGACACATTGATACCATTCAAGAATGCAACAAGCCTTAATAGCATAGGGATTTTCTAATGCAACATAATTATTTTGGTTTGCAAACAAGGCCATAATGCATCAGATACAAATATAATTTTTATCTTATCAAAGTGCAATTTTTAATTTTTATCTTATCAATGTGCAATAATTTTTATCTTATCAATGTGCAATTTTTAAGGAGAGTATTTGAGTTTGGCCTGTCAAGAGTTAAGAGGCAATATTTCAGCCAATACCTTTTCCCAACAATGACATGCTATGTATGATGCAACAAACTGTAACAATCAGCTTTGAGGACAACACAGGAGGACGGGGCAAGAGAGACCATGGATGGTGTAGCAAGATGTTTAAAATTATGATCACTAGCCAGTGTGTCTCCTGGCGATTATGAAGAGACACCCAACCTCTGTTCCAGACAGATAAATATCTAGGCCCCTTTCTGGTTCAAACAATGACTTCATTGTTATGACCTGATGAGCATAAATCTTGCAAGAATCTGCAGCCTGTGATAAACGCATTTGGGTCATGTACGCATCCTTACACTTTCCCCAAAGGAGCCTGTTGAGCATCTTTGAACTTCCAGTGGTGAGCAAACCTCCTTCACTCAACCCGTTAATCTCTAATTGGATTAGCCAGTGAGCATTGATTCCCTTACTATCAGATCATGCAAAGATTTTTGGAGAAACATCAAAGGGAAAGGCGGCCTTAGCTTTTTTCTTAACCTTTAGGTTTTTCTTTTCACTAAAAAACCTCACACAGATTTCTACCAAACATGAGGGAAATTCTCTTTCCTGCCTCCTGGTACACTTTTTTAGGGGGAACAGGAAGTGGCCAAGTAGAACATTGCATAGGGTTATTAAAATAATCATTGGGTAGATAACCTGAGCTGCTTTTGATTAACTCAGTGACTCTCAACCTCAGAAATTTTTAAGATGTGTGAACTTCAACTCCCAGAATTGCCCAGCCAGCATTCCGGGAGTTGAAATCCACACATCTTAAAAGTTGCTGGGGTTGAGAAACAAGGAGTTAACTGAATCACTGTTTAATGAAATTGCCTCATTTTCTGGGACTTACATGAAAAGTTGAGTGACATTAAATATGGGCTGGATGTACACAACAGAAAAGGCTAAAATGAGGTGTGATGAGTGTGCAACCATTAGGCTGCATTTCTGCAAAAGGCCTCTCAGCATAAAGTCAAATGAAGGAAAACAGGAGGCCCTGAGTGGCACTTAAACAAAAACATCCACCCTGCTCCTAATCAATTTCACAACAGTTGGCAAAGGAGCACTTCCCACTGGCACATGCCCAGCTGGGCATTAGTCCCTGCATTCGGAATGCACTTTTCATAAAGTGCCCTGCAGAAAAACAAGAGCCTGATTAAAACACTGCACCCATCCAGGCCAAGCATTGCCTTCAACAAGTGGAGGCTGGAGAGGCAGCACCTGATTCAGAAGGCTGAATGAAAAATCAAATCATGGAAACTACAGTAAGTCTGTGTATAATCATCCTTGGATTTCTGAAGCAATGCAGTAGGCTTCCTCAGGAGTAAGGCCAATGGAGCAGACCAGAATTAACTTCTCAACAAACTCCCGACATCAACTGGTTGCAATCCCATTCCTGTCTAGCCTCTTATAGCAAAGGAAACAGAGTCAATTCTTCCCACCTCTAATTTAAATCAATCATTAATTGCCTGCATTCAGACAAGCCTTACCTGGTTATCCTGTCAACCCACTTTCTAAGTTTGTGCTCTATATTGAACTATATTCGTGGACAACCAGCCCGGGTTCACACAATATGCTAAGCTAGAAAAAAATAACACAACCACATTCAGCACTTAAACAACTTAGCAGGTTGCATCTGCTAGCTCTTCACCGGGCAAACTTAAGTGAAGGTATCCCGGACCTTAATCGGCAGGTCAGGAACCCTGCATCGGCCGACCAGACAGGTGCGGGAACCGCTGCTTTCAAGGGATGATCGGGGTCTCCAAAGCGTTCTCCAACCCCAAAAGTGGATGCTTAAGAGCGTCTTGCTGACCTTAGGGAACCCCGTCCGACCCCCCCCCCTCAGCCCCCAAGCAAGGCAAAACGCCGCCCCGGAGACTGAGAGGCAAGACGGACCGAAGCGACCGGCCACACTGAACAGAGCCTCCCGAGTGTTTTCCGACGGTCCGGGCGGAACCCACCCGGAGAGCGTCGAAACAAGGGTCGGTTCCGCGGGCCGGGACTGGGAGCCGAGGGAGACACCCCAACACCCCCACCCGCAGCAGGCCGGCCCATCAAGCGGGAGGCTCGCCGCCTTTGAGAGAAGAGATTTTAGGTCTGAATCGTCGGGGCGCCTGCCGCCTCCCCCCTTCCCGGCTGAGGGAAAAACTTTCTTCCGAAGGCTCCTCGTCTTCCCCGCCCCTCTTTCTCCACCTGCTCCGCTGCGCCCTTACTCACCCCAGGCGCGAACTTGCGGCCAAAACGCACCGCGAGGGGGGGGGGGGAGACACCGACCTGCCGACCTCTGAGCAACTGGTGCCAAGTTGCGCGACTGCGCCCACCGCCGCCCCTGCGAGGCCCGTCGGGAGGGAGACCAAAGGGGGAAGCCCGGGCAGCCTTCGATGGCTGCCGACGCCCCGGAGCCTTTCTCAGCCCCGGTGGCGAGCGGTCGCGCGGAGTTCCGCAGGCCACGCGGACAGACCTCTGGCCGCCTCAGCCAAACGCGTCGGGGACAGAGGAGCGAGCGCAGCCGGCCGGCATTCCGCCGCCGCCCTCCCAGCCGGCCCGGACCTGGGAACGGAGCCGCCACTGACCTGGGCGGGGCGCAGCGTTGTCCGCGCTGGCGCAAGCCGAGCGCTCAGCCGCGCATCTCGCCGGTCCTCGGTCTGCCGCCTCCGTCTTCTCCGGCGCCGTCTATGCACAGCGGCCGCCCGGCTTCCTCGCCTGCCGGACGAGCCGCGAGCGGGGACACTGCGCGGAAGAGCCGGGCGCGAGGGGAGCCGGGGCTGGCTGGATGGGCGGGCAGGCGGGGCGGGGCGGGGCTGCCTTGGCTTGCCGCCGCCTTCTTGGAAGCTGCCGGCGAAGAAGAGCTGCTCTCCGCGCCGCAGGCAGACCGAGGAGGCCGCCTCCTCCCCCCTCCTCCCTCCGCCTCCCTCCGCCATAGCAACCCACAGGAAAGCCGCCCACCCCCCGCGAGGCGAGACGCCCTCCGCCCCGGCTCCCTCCTTCCGGTCACCTGCGCTTGGTGCGCCAGCAGGGAAGGGCAAGAAGCGCCGGGCTCCTCGCGCCGGCCGAGGGCGCGGAGGCCCGGATGGGGCGCAGGTGTGGCGCCCCTCCCCCCACTCCTCGGGCAGCACCTGCCGCGGCTCCTCCGCACCGAAAAGCCTTCCCGCCCCTCAGCGCCACGCGGGTCCCCCCCCCCCCCAAAGTTGCCAGAAGTCACAAGTTCGGCAAAGGGGCGGCCGCCGCCAACTCCGGGAAGCGCGCTCGGGTGTCTGGAGCAGGAGCGCGGCGGAGGGAGCAGCACCCCGGTTCGCCAGCCGTCCCGCCACCTGAGAAAGATCTGCCCGCTTTAGACACGCTTCTCCCTCAGCAGCGGAGGAGCTCGCCGGCCGCCCCGCCGACGGCAGGAGAAAGTCGCCCTGTTTCCTCCAAAGCCGAGAGGGGGGGGCTGTTCTAGGCCCTGGAGCTCGTGGGCGGCGAGGCGACGGAGGGCCGGGACCAGCCGGCTTGGGGGCCCGCGGGGGGTCCCTTGTGTCCCCTCACTCAAATGATGCAGCCTTGCGTCAGGACGAAAGGACGCAATGGCTGGGTTGGCTTGAGACAACATGGCGCCCCTGTGGCCCCCATCGCTGCGCCCCGTCGACTGGCAATAGGGGAGGCCAAGGCCGCCCTTCTGGCGGGGCAAAGCAGGAGGGAGTCGGGTTTTTTCTCTCAGCTGCCGGCGCGGCGCCTTTGCGGAGCAGCCCGGGCTGAGCCCCCCCGGAGAGAGCAGAGCCCTGGGGAAAGAAGGGCCCCATCCTGGCAGCTTCCGCAGGGACCAGGATTGGAGACGCCCCGGCGGTCCGCTTCCAGCTCCTTTTAAAGACGGGAGGGGAGAAAGAAAAGGCAAAATTTCAGGCAATGTTTCGGGGTGATGTCTGTTCAAAAAAAATATATGCCTTTACTGTCAATATAAGTCATTTGCATAATCTCATAATTGAGATTGTAAATCATTGGCAGGAACACCTCAGTTTCATGGACAGATTCTCAAAAGCTGATGAAATCTGAACGGTAAATCCGGCCTGCAAAAACTGAGGTGAGCAAAAGATGGCACTGAGGAGACAGAGAATGGGCGTTTTTGTGGCTCTCTAGTGGCCATCTAGACTTTTTCAGACTGCCTTTTTGGTAGCTTTTCCCTGCTCTCCTGGCAGGAATTGTGGCAAAAGAGGGAATAGAATGAGGCAGGAAGGGCCACTGCCCGGTTGCTGCTCAGGCTCTCTCCTGAAAATCCATTTCACACTCCTGAGCCAGTCCCAGCAACACAACTTGGAAGCTGTATGTGTGTGAGAGAGAGGGGGCGGAGGACTTCCCCTGTGAGCTCTGATGGCTGGCTTCCTTTCTCCTGTTGGATGTCCACAGGACATTGTAAGAAAAGTCAATATAGCAATTGCACTTAGACTTACATACTGCTTCACAGTGCTTTACATCCCTCTCTAAGCGGTTTACAGTCAGCATATTGCCCCCAACAATCTGGGTCCTCATTTTACTGACCTCGGAAGGATGGAAGGCTGAGTCAACCTTGAGTCGGTGAGGATTGAACTGCTGCCAATGAGCTGAATTAGTCTGCAATACTGCATTCTAACCACTGCACCACCATGGCTCCAGGAAATGTTGGTGGCCATGATAGTGTGGCTCAAATAAAAAACAGGCCGATGGCAGCATTGTGACTGGTATCTGGATCTTTCAGGCCACCCCTTGCAGATTCCCCCCTCTGCTTGTGTAGAACCCGAGGTGGCGCAGCGGTTAGAGGCAGTACTGCAGGCCACTTTAGCTGACTGTGATCCGCAGGTCAGTGGTTCAAATCTCACCGGCTTAAGCCTTCCATCCTTCCGAGGTAGGTAAAATGAGGACCCAGATTGTTGGGGGCAATATAAATATACATTGCTTACTGGTGTAAACCGCTTAGAGAGTGCTTGCACTGTGAGGCGGTATATAAATCTCACAAATAAATAAATAAATAAATCCAGGGGGAGGGAGAGACCCCCATTCTGGGGTTCCCCTAGATCAGTGACCCCCAACCTTTTGGGCACCAGAGACCCGTTCCATGGAGAGAGGTTTTTCCGTGGACTGGACGGGGCATGGTTTTGTATGGATCGGGGGTTGCACTACCCTTGCACTAGATGGCAGCAAAGACCAAAAAGCCTTCACACCTCACTCTTTGCTGCCCCCTAGCAATGAACTTGCATGTTGCATCTTCACTAGGGAAGACCTAACACAGGAGGGCTTGGGGTCTTTTGAGGGAATGGTGATGTGGGTCGGTTTGTGTTCTGAATGGGAGGAGAGAGGTGGGGGAAAGGGATGCTTTGGGTGACAGCAAAGGGAGGAGAAACCCTCTGGGGCTCATGCTTACCATTTCTGCAGGGAGAAAACAGTGGTCAAATGACCCTTCCTCTCCCCCAGGTCAAAAATGTGAAGGGCGCATCATGAATGTGAGATTCACACTCCACCCCTTTTTATATGTATCATAATCAAGATAGTATCAAGATAGTATCAAAAAGAGGTGGAGTTTTGGTTGTCGCCTCAGCTGCCAGCTTGACTCTCTTACATCAACCCACGGACATGACTGCCCCTGTGCCTCACTTCTCTCAATAGCCGCTGTTTGAATAGCACCAAGGCGCTCTCACCATTGGGGATCCCAGTCAGAGGGATTTGCTCAGGAGCCAGAATAGCAATAGCACTTAGACTTATATAC
Source organism: Diadophis punctatus similis (assembly GCA_023053685.1). Classification (NCBI taxonomy): domain Eukaryota; kingdom Metazoa; phylum Chordata; class Lepidosauria; order Squamata; family Dipsadidae; genus Diadophis; species Diadophis punctatus. The sequence continues at coordinate 18,055,475 of JALIGW010000015.1, read as the reverse complement.
CGCTTCATAGTGCTTTACAGCCCTCTCTAAGCGGTTTACAGTCAGCATATTGCCCCCAACAATCTGGGTCCTCATTTTACCGACCTCAGAAGGATGGAAGGCTGAGTCAACCTTGAGCCGGTGAGATTTGAACAGCTGAACTGCAGTTAGCAGTCAGCTGAAGTAGCCTGCAGTGCTGCACTCTAACCACTGTGCCACCTCGGCTTATGATGCACTTCTGTCCTGTTGAACTGTTACATGTAGCCTGAGCCAAAAAGATGCATTTGGATCAAAGGGATCTTTTCTAATGTAGCATTTCCTCCCCACAGGACATAGTCCACATAACAAACTGCTGAATTATTCATCACCTATAGAGGAAATTAATTTCTAGGGAAGGAGGTATCACACACACACACACACACACACACACACACACACACACACATTTTAAAACAAAAACAACAAACCCATCATGGTGTTTTGCTTTCATTCGGCTTCAGGATAAAAGAGTCCAGACTAAGAAACACATTTCAAACCCCAAGCCAGAAATTCCCAGGTGGAATTGCAGTTTGTTTTTAGTTACCTGGGCAGAAAAATATGTCTTAGGTGGAAAGCAGAAAACCTCATCACACTGGTAGTACTTTATTCCAGCCAGACATAGCTCTCTTTCCATACCATCTCCCACTTTAACAGTTAACTAAATTTTGATTTATCATTTTGCAACTGACTAACTCAAGATCCGTCCCCCAGAGGGTGTTATTGTGAGGAACGGCTGGAAGGGTAAATGCAGAGGAAGCAGACTGAAAAACAAGCAAGGAGGCGTGGGGGGGGGGGCTGGAAGAGAAGGGGGAGCTTTGCCTAGAATCTAGGGAGCCCCATGGACAGATGCTGACCATATACTTCCTTTTTTTCCTTTTGCAGGGAAAACAAGCATTTTCAGGATGTGTGGAGAGTGCAGTCAACAACTGGTGCTAAGAGGAGAGAGACCTGCTGTAAACCTTGGGAGGAGGGCTTGCTCCCCCCTTAATTATTCCTGCATGAATTGAACCATCTCCTGCTAGAGCAGAGGTATCTGCCATGTTGCGTGTTTTGGGAAGGGGGAGGGGTTGAAAGATAGTTCTGCCTTCACACAATATTGAGGCGCACACATGCACATGTGCACACTGGTTGACAAGCAAGGGTTCGTGATCAGGAAGGGTCTATTGTCAGAAAAGGCTTCTACATGTGGCTGCTGGGGAATTTGGGGAGTGAAATCCATCCATCTTAAACTTGCTACTGATCTAGAGATTCGATCGGAAGCAATCAGATCGAATCTCTAAAGACTGAAACATATGAAGAACGGTTGCAGGAACTGGGCATGGCTAGTCTAGTGAAGAGAAGGACCAGGGGAGACATGATAGCAGTCTTCCAATATTTGAGGGCTGCCACAGAGAGGAGGGGGACAAGCTATTCTCCAAAGCACCCGAAGGCCAGACAAGGAATAATGGATGGAAACTAATCAAGGAGAGATTCAACCTAGAAATAAGGAGAAACTTTCTGACAGTGAGAACAATCAACCAATGTGTTAAGTTCTCATACTGAAGAGGCAGGAGACGAAAGTGTCTTCAGCTCTTTTTTAGGTCATGATGGTAAAGACTTGTTAACCCCTGTTTGGCTGGGGTTTAAATACGATAGCCCTGGCTTGAAGCAGGACCAATCGGAACATCCTGTTTGTGACCAATCAGGGACATCCTGTTTGTGACCAATCAGGGACATCCTGTTTGTGACCCTTAGCTGGACCAGATTGGAAACTACCCAGCTAATAGGTAGATCTGGGGACATAACACAATGGAACAGAAGTTGCCTTCGGAAGTTGTGGGAGCTTCATCACTGGAAGCTTTCAAGAAGAGACTGGACTGCCATCTGTCAGAAATGGTGTAGGGTCTCCTGCTTGGGCAGGGGGTTGGACTAAATGACCTACAAGGTCCCTTCCAACTCTGTTAATCTGTCAATCGGAATCAAGTTGAACGGACCTTGGAGGTCTTTTAGTCCAAACCCCTGCTCAAGCAGGAGATCCTATAACATTCCAGACAAGTGGCTGTCCAGTCTTTTCTTAAAAACCTCCACTGATGGAACACCCACAACTTCCGAAGGCAAGCTGTTCCACTGGTTAATTGTTCTCACTCCTTGATCAGTTTCTATTGTTTCTTGTCTTGCCTTCTGTTGCTATGCAAGACAATTGGTAGTTTTTCATTCATTCCTGGGAACTTGTTGAAACTTTCCCCAAAGCCTTTGAGCTGATCTGTAAGCAGAGACCAATTGGGTGAATTGGGTTGCAACCCTCCGCTTGGTGTGCTCTCCCAAAAAACCTGCATCTTCAAAACTCCACATTGACTCCCTGGCTCAGCAGGGTCCTTTATTGATCTGCTTGTTTGTTAGGCTTTAAATTGCCAAATAACCTCAGCTGGATAATAAAAATATATGATACAAAGTACAGTGCCTCAAAATCAAGACAGAAAACAGGATAGTCATCAAGATGCAATCAGAAGCAATAAGAGTATCAATAAATACAGCACATAAAAACTCAATAAAGCAGGTAATAAAATGGCAAGAAGCTGAAAAGGCATTCTGAATGTTTTGCCTTTCCTTCCTTTTTTTAAAGAACGCTCAGTGGAATAAAAAGGGGTTCAGCTAAAGCCAAAAGGACCAAAATGTTGTTTCCCTTCTCCTGAGGTTCTGCAAACTGGAGACCAAACTGCTTCTGCAACCAGAAGGAGCCCTTTTCCTGCAATGGTCCAGCCCAGGGGTCTCCAACCTTGGCAACTTTAAGCCTGGCAGACTTCAACTCCCAGAATTCCCCAGCCATCTTTGCTGGCTGGGGAATTCTGGGAGTTGAAGTCCACCAGGTTTAAAGTTGCCAAGGTTGGAGACCCCTGGACTCCAGCCTGCCTCACTGGGGTGGCCTTGGGAAGATCATTGGCTGGGGAGACACATAGGTAATGTATCTTCTGAAATAGCAGAATGAAATCTAGAAACATGACTGTGCAGCACTTCACCAAGGAGCAGAAATCAAATGCAAAGAGAAAAAGGATTCCTGACTTGGTAAAAGTAGTTGGGAATATTTTGGATTCATAGCTGATTGCAAAACTGAACGTGAGTCAACGTCGCCTTGCAGGCCAATCTAATTTTAGAGAATGCGAATAAAAGTGCAGTTTTCATAGCCCATAAAGCAATAGTTCCCCTTTGCACTGCTTTGATCAGACTCCGCTGAGTCCTCTGTCCAGTTCTGAGCATGACATTTTATGGAAGATTCCAAGAACGGAAGCAGGTGACAGACAAGGGCAGCAAGGATTTCTGGAGATAAAAACTGCCTTGTGAGAAGAGAATTGTAGTGGGATATGAATTTCTGTCCTCCGCTTATGGCCATAATTGAGCTCAAAATTTCTGTCAAGTGAGAAATTTGTTAAGTGGGTTTTGCCCCATTTTACGACCTTTCTTACCAAGTTGCTAAGTGAACCACTCCAAACTTGACTGTAGAAAATACGACTTTAGCAACAGAGTGGTAAATGCCTGGAATTCACTACCTGACATTGTGGTTTCGTCACCAAACCCCAAAACTTTACCCTTAGACTGTCCACTGTTGACCTCACCCGATTCCTAAGAGGTCAGTAAGGGGCGTGCATAAGCGCACCAGCGTGCCTACCGTCCCTGTCCTAATGTTCCCTCTTATCAGTACCCATCTTATGTATATAAACAATGTTATATCTATGTATATTACCAACACGTACTTGACAAAAATAAATAAATAAAAATAAAATAAATAAATAAAATAAAAATGAATCACTGCAGTTGATAAGTTGTTACGTGAATCTGGCTACCCCATTGACTTCACTTGTCAAAATGTTGCAAAAGGTGATCACATGACCTTGACACACAGCAACGGTCATAAGTATGATCCAATTGCCAAGCATCTGAATTTTGATCACACGATCATGGGGATGCTGCAAAGGTGATAAGTGTGAAAAATGGTCATAAGTCAAAGTGACGTGCTGTTGGAAATTTGAACGGTCACTAAATGAACGGTTGTAAGTCAATCACCAGTTGTACTTGTTTTCAGAGACTCAAATAGACACCATGCAGCTCAATATCTGTTATCTCATGTTCCAGGGTGCGAAATTCAGAATCACAAATTATATTGGAGAATTCCTAACTTTGGTAGCAAGTCAGGATGAACGTCTTAAAACTAAGAACACTTCAATAGTGGCACCCATTACCAAGAGAAGGGGGAGGGGTCTCCACTGGCTAAAGATCAAAGCCACCTGTCAGGTGCTTTGATGAAGATTTCCGCACTAAAACATATGAAGAACGAACTTTGCAGTCTAGTGAAGAGAAGGACCAGGGGAGACACGATAGCAGTTGTTATGTCCTGAGAAGCTGGGAAGTTTTCACTCCAGTCCGATAGGGAAGTAGAGCAGGGAAAATCTGATTGGCTCCTTCCCTGAAGGGCTCCCTATTTAAACTCCTTACACAAGTTGTCTTCCCAGTTGTTCGCTTACTATGCTGTAACCAATAAAGAGCTGAAGTCACTCCACCAGCCTCATGTCTCTTCAATATCGGAACCCAACAGCAGTCTTCTAATATTTGAGGGGCTGCCACAGAGAGGAAGGGATCAAGCTATTTTCCAAAGTGCCCGAAGGCCAGACAAGGAATCATGGATGGAAGCTGATCAAGGAGAGATTCAACAATCAACCAATGGAACAGAAGTTGCCTTCAGAAGTTGTGGGAGCTTCATCACTGGAAGCTTTCAAGAAGAGACGGGACTGCCATCTGTTAAAAATGGTGTAGGGCAGTGATGGCGAACCTATGGCACCCGTGCCACAGGTGGCACGCGGAACCATATCTGCCGGCACGCAAGCCGTTGCCTAGCTCAGCTCCAGCGCGCATGTGCGTGCCGGCCAGCTGATTTTTGGCTTGCACGGAGGCTCTGGGAGGGTGTTTTCGGCTTCCGGAGGGCCTCCGGGGGGCCGGGGGAGGGCATTTTTGCCCTCCCCAGGCTCCAGGGAAGCCTCTGGAGCCTGGGGAGGGCGAAAAATGGGCCTACCGGGCCTACCAGAAGTTGGGAAATGGGACATTTCCGGCCTCCAGAAGGCCTCCGGGGGGTGGGGGAGGCCGTTTTCACCCACCCCAGGCATTGAATTATGGGTGTGGGCACTCGCGCATGTGCGATAGCGCGAGCGCATGCACTTTCGGCACCCGAGGAAAAAAAGGTTCGCCATCACTGGTGTAGGGTCTCCTGCTTGGGCAGGGGGTTGGACTGGATGACCTACAAGATCCCTTCCAACTCTTAATCTAATCTAATCTCCATAGACATCTGATAAGAGAGTTTGAATTGCTTGCATTCCCTGAGGCTGCTTTCTTTTTACCCTTCCCAGCAGCCTTGACAAACGAGATCGAGAGGGGGAAGGGGGCATGAAGGAGCCTATCCATTTTAATGGCTGGAGATGGTTTAGGAAAACATGCCATAAAGTAAATGTGTTGTTTAAAGAAGACTTTGATTCATGTCTGATCTTTAATAGAAGGCCTCTCGGTGGATGAAATATGCCTTGTAGGATCAATTCAGCCAGGAGCAAGTGGGTTGATTATTCAGGGTGTTTAAAATAAATGGATGATCTTGCTCCTTTTATGCATTTTGCAGATAATACTTGAGGTCAGTACACACAACCAACGGGGACATTTGCTAAAGGGGAGTCAAATCCTTCAGGAGCAGAGTGCTGCTTAGCTGGGCTTTAGAAGGAGATACGAGGTCATACAATCCTCAGGGACACACCTATTATTTTATTTATTTATTTAGTTTGTCAAGCATGTATGAGAAAACAATTATAAGTATGAACATAACATATGAATATATAAGTATAAACAGGTAAAGTATATGCATAAGAAATGAGTACGAATAATGGGAACAGTAGGACAGGGACGGTAGGCACGCTGGTGCGCTTATGCACGCCCCTTACTGACCTCTTAGGAATGGGGTGAGGTCCACAGTAGACAGTTTTAGATTAAAGTTTTGGCGGTTTGAGGATGTAACAACAGAGTCAGGTAGTGCATTCCAGGCATTGACCACTCTGTTGCTGAAGTCGTATTTTCTGCAATCGAGTTTGGAGCGGTTTACTTTGAGTTTGTATCTATTGTTTGCCCGTGTATTATTGCGGTTGAAGCTGAAGTAGTCATTAACAGTGTAGTGTAGTGATCCAGAAATGCCGTAAGAGCGTAGTTTTAACAGTAGTTTGTTGTGTACCACTGAATCAAAGGTTTTGCAAAAGTCTGTAAATTGCGTCTATTGCTTTACCCTGGTTGAGTTGTGTAATCCAAATGCTTCTGCAGTGTAGGAGTTGTAGATTCTAGCCAGTGTCCATCATGCCCCCATCCCTGGCTTCCAAATTCATGACTTCCAATGCCTCAGTCCCAGCCAGTCCTGTGACCAAGGGGACAGGGAAGCAAGTTGTGAGTATATTGATGAACAGGGAATTGTTTTCTGTGTGCATTATGGGCATGCATTGTGTTGGGGGATAACTGAATGTGTCTGTATGTTATTTTGTGGAGTGCTCAGCCCACACCTCATCTTGTTTCTGCAAAGCTCATGGAAGCTGATACTTCTACGACAAGGGAATAAAAGAGGGCTGAGCATGCATATTCAATCACTACAGTGCTAGAGTTAGGAGAAGCTATTTGGAGATGATCTAGCTTCCTGCTCAGTGCAGAAATCCAGACTAAAACCTCTTCATCAGTTGGCTGCCTACTGCCTGGTGTCCACCCAAGAAGGAGCCCATCATATCTCTGGGTCACGAGTTCCTCGGTTGAACTGCTGCTTTTCAATATTCATTCAGAATCTGCCTTTCAGTAATTTAAATTCATTCTTTCATGTCCTGTTCTCTCAAACGAGAGAAGACAAGTCTTGATCTTCTTCTTTGCCACTTCCTTTCAGGTAAAAACCTCAATCCTCTCTTCTGAATGCTAAACGTTCAATACCCAGTTCTCTGAGCCTTTTCCTCGTAAACTGAGTTTCCACTTCCTAGATTGTTTTCATTTCCCTTCTCTGCACTTGCTACAATTTCTTGGAATCTTCTTCAAAATACGATGCCCAGCTTGTGCATTGCTTGACAAAAGCACAGTGACATGGACGCATCACATCACATAATTCTCTTCCTAAAGCAATGCGAAATTGCATTTGCCCTTTGGGCAATTGTATCGCTTTGCTGAGTCATATTGGGTTTGTAATAGGGGTGAAATTCAGCAGGTTCTGACAGGTTTTGGAGAACCGGTAGTGGAAATTTTGAGTAGTTCGGAGAACCGGTAGCGGAAATTTTGAGTAGTTCAGAGAACCGGTAGCGGAAATTTTGAGTAGTTCGGAGAACCGGTAGTGGAAATTTTGAGTAGTTTGGAGAACCGGTAGCGGAAATTTTGAGTAGTTCGGAGAACCGGTAGCGGAAATTTTGAGTAGTTTGGAGAACCGGTAGCGGAAATTTTGAGTAGTTTGGAGAACCGGTAGCGGAAATTTTGAGTAGTTCAGAGAACCGGTAGCGGAAATTTTGAGTAGTTCGGAGAACCGGTAGCGGAAATTTTGAGTAGTTCGGAGAACCGGTAGCGGAAATTTTGAGTAGTTCGGAGAACCGGTAGCGGAAATTTTGAGTAGTTCGGAGAACCGGTAGCGGAAATTTTGAGTAGTTCGGAGAACCGGTAGCGGAAATTTTGAGTAGTTCAGAGAACCGGTAGCGGAAATTTTGAGTAGTTCGGAGAACCGGTAGTGGAAATTTTGAGTAGTTCGGAGAACCGGTAGCGGAAATTTTGAGTAGTTCGGAGAACCGGTAGCGGAAATTTTGAGTAGTTCGGAGAACCGGTAGCGGAAATTTTGAGTAGTTTGGAGAACCGGTAGCAGAAATTTTGAGTAGTTCGGAGAACCAGCAAATACCACCTCTGGCTGGCCCCAGAGTGGGGTGGGAATGGAGATTTTGCAGTATCTTTCCCCTGCCATGCCCACCAAGCCACGCCCACAGAACCGGTAGGGGAAAAAATGAATTTCACCCCTGGTTTGTAATTAGCTACTTTTTCACAAACATTAGTTGTGCTACCCTTGTTATGTTTATGCTTTGTTTCTTGGTGAAGAAGTTTGCATCTTTCCATCTTAAATTTTATTTTGTTACATTGAGTGTGTTTCTTTAACATACCAAGATGATTTTGGATTGTACATTCTAGAGTCAGCCTAATTTTGTATCATCTGACAATTTGGTAAGCACACCCTCCATTCTTAGAATCCTAGAGTTGGACGAAATCTTGGAGGTCTTTTGGTCCACCACAAGCAGGAATCTTCTGATCAATGTCAAGAAAGAAAGAAACAAGAAATAGTGTTAACCCATATTAATTGTTGAAGGGTACATTGAGTAGAAATGGACCTTGTAGCATTCACCTGATATCTCACTCCACTTTTATGGAGTACTGTTGATGAGGAGAGAAAGTATTAGAAGACTCAGGTTGGGTCCCTGACTCCGTAGGATATAAGAGAAAGAGAAGGGGAAATGCAGAGAGTCCATCTCAGTAAAGCACAGTTGTGGTCTCCTTGTGGAGTCATTTTCCTAATCTGGTCTACCTTGTAGAGCTGACATCAATTCTAGCAAGTCTCCTGCAAGCAGCTGATACACTAATTCTTTTCTCGTTATTTTATTCTGAATATATCTGAGGGGAAAATTTTGTTTGTTATTCGCATTCTTTTCTAACCTCGCCTTATTCTGAGCTTCATCAGCTTTACAATTACAGGTTACTTGTCTTTATTCTTTCTTTGTGAGCTTTCCATTTTCTATAATATTGCTTCTTTTTGTATCTGTTGGCTTCTTCTGCTGTGCACCCTTTTTCCCCTCACTGGAATTTCTTACAATTATGCTTTTTATATCTTGTTCCTAAGAAGCCCTTACCCATATTGAGCTCTGTTTCCCATTAGCTAATCATGCAAAGGAGTCTTACTTAACTCCACTGTCAAGCGCTGGAGAAATCAGGAGATTCAGGCAGTTCAAATGAGTATAAAGATTTATTGCAAGCTTAAGCTCTCCAGAAAAATCTGACCAACTGGTCATTAAGGGAAATGAGCGGGAGATAAGAGAGATATTCAAGGTGGGCTGGACTTGGATCTCTTGTGGGTGCACAGGGACTCCCGACTTATGACACGTTTGACCCTCCCTCCGGTTCAGCCTGCTCAACTCCTACATCCACTTTCTTTAATTCTAGTGTAACATTGGTTTCCCTTAAGATCAAGAACTTCAACCAGCCAGCTAGCTATTTTGGAATATTTAAAACATAGGTTTCTCCATGACTTTTGGTAACATGCATACTCCATTCCTGAAGCTGTTTATCTGTTCATTCATCTCTGGAACTACGGTTTTCCACAGGGGTATCAAACTCAAGGCCCGAGGGCTGGATCTGGCCCATGGGGTGCTTAGATCTGGCCCGCAGGGCCGCCCTGGAAACAGTGAAGGATTGGCCTGCAGTGTCTCTGCCAGTGAAAACGAAGCACGGGAGGGCCACGTGCGACTCTCCCGGGCTCCATTTTCAGCTGTGACGGCCCTTCTGCAACCTTGTGCCAGCAAAAACGGAGCCTGGGAGAGAGGCACACAGCCCTCCCAGGCTCCGTTTTCGCTGGCAGAGGGGCTGCAGGCTGTCGAGCTGGCCACGCACACCCCCACCATATCTACTCGGCTCACCGAGGTCAAGCACAACCCTGATGCAGCCCTCGATGAAATTGAGTTTGACACCCCTGGTTTACCAAATCAACATTTGTAACAACCAACCAAGTATCTCTTGATCCACAAAGATGGAAGGAGCAACTACTTCAGTGACTGCTAGTTCAGCAGTTCAGCAGTTCAAATCTCACCGGCTCAAGGTTGACTCAGCCTTCCATCCTTCTGAGGTCGGTAAAATGAGGACCCAGATTGTTGGGGGCAATATGCTGAACTCTGTAAACCGCTTAGAGAGGGCTGTAAAGCACTATGAAGCGGTATATAAGTCTAAGTGCTATTGCTATTGCTATTGAAGCTGACCCCACCCATTACCCATCAGCCTGCACTCTCAAAACAAGTGCATGCTGGGAAGCCAGACTCCATTTCCTTTAACATTTGGAGAAGGCAGAAGCACAAAGAAGAATCCATCTTAATCTGTGGCACATGGTCATCCAAGGACAAACCCACATCCCACACACAGAGCTTTGCTGGTGAGATTTAAATTGCTTGTATTTATTAATTATTATGTTCAGTAGTAACTCAATACTGTCTACCTTGTATTTGGTTCTCATTGTATGTATCCCTATTTTCCCCAGTTTCACCATATCCTGTTCTTCAGATCTATGCACATGGTCTGTTTTATTGGAGGCTAGGTGGGCTTAGCTGCATGTCGAGCTGCACACAGACTAACATGTAGTGAGGACAGAACATCCACAGCTCTTGCATTTGGTGGTCACTCTTGTCTCCTGAGTGGGCTTCCTTCTTTGATTCTTCTTATGGAGAGCTGCTTCCTCTTCAGCTCTTCCTGTTTGATCTGTTCAATCTCTATTCTGAAGCAACCCCCAAACCAACATTGCACCTAGCCACCGTCTGCTTATGAGGGGCAGCTATCAGCTCCCCTTACTGGAAGGGCAGCCAGGCAGAAACGGCCTGGGGATGCAGCCTCTTTGGTCTTCTGCAAAGCAAAGGGATCTTGCCTTTTGCGGCAGGAGCAGGAGATAATTATTGGCCCCCAAGGAGTGGGAATAATAAAGCTGCCTACAAAAATCTCTGCAAATTCTCTCATTAAATGTTAATGGCAACTGCAGGTGGGAATATGGGCAATTAGCATGCGATACAGTATGCAACCTATTAATAATCTATAACATGGTGATTATATTAATTATTTTTCAACTATGTTGAGATGCAATTGGATTTCCAAACTTCTGAAAATCAGGAACTCTTTGGGTTGCTCACAAAACGAGATTGGAACAACATATTAGATTTTATATATCCAAAATCTAACAAAAATGAAAACATCCACACAAGAAAGACAAGAAAAGAAAAGCCAACTTATTATTTCTTTTACTGAAGAGTACTCGAGTTCTAACTAAAACCAGAATAAAATCGGAGAAAGTCTATTAAAACAACACTGTTCATTTGTTGATTGGATTGATGTGGCTACCCAATTAACGCACAATTTTGGCGTTAAACAGTAAAAAATTGACATTGACAGTTTAAAGCCATTTTAAAACACCATGTGCAATGGAGCAAAAAATTGACAAAACCAACTATCTTCCCAGTAAATGGGCTCAACATAGTGCCAAGTTTGTTAGAAATCTGACAAGATCGGGCCCATCCAAAACTCTACCAGCGTGACATTTGCTGTCCCCATTGCTGATCCTCCTTCCCCCCCACACCTGTGCCTCCATACTTACCACAGTTCCTCCAGGATAATAGTTCTCTAAGTTTTTATTTATCAAGGCTTCCTTGGACAGTGTTGGGCAAAACCTCTTTTAGGACTTCTCTTATGGCTGCTTACTCAAGGGCTGGCAGTGGGATAAAGCAAAAGTCCTGGGGACACGAGAGTCCAGAGAAGTGGCAAGGGAAGGTAGGAGCTGAGCTGCAAGTCAGGATTCAACTTAATTTCCCTGAGAACTGGCATAGCAATAGCACTTAGACTTATATACCGCTCCACAGTGCTTTACAGCCAGGGGCAGGTTGCACTTACCTCGCTACCCGTGCGTTGCCATGTTGCGCGCACGCCCCCTCGTGCGATTTTGCTTCCTGCGCATGCACTGAAGCAAAATCTTGTGAGGGAGCACGTGCGCACGTGCTTTTGGTGATTTTTTGCTTCGTGCATGCGCGGAAGCGAAATCTCGCCAAAATCTCTCACGCATGCATGTCCCCTCGCAAGATTTTGCTTCTGCGCATGCACGGAAGCAAAAAATCGTTGAAAAAAAAAGATGGTGGCGCGCAACGGACCGGCGAAGACGGCACCAGAGGCAGCACGCGCAAATTGGGCAATCGGCGGGTCCCTACCGGAGCTGTGCACTGGACTGCACCGGTAGGAACCCACCTCTGTTTACAGCCCTCTCTAAACGGTTTTACAGAGTCAGCCTATTGTCCCCCAACAATCTGGGTCCTCATTTTACCCACCTCTGAAGGATGGAAGGCTGAGTCAGCCTTGAACCGGTGAGGATCGAACTGCCAAACTGCATGCAGCCGGCAGTCAGCAGAAGTAGCCTGCAGTACTGCTTTCTAACCACTGCACCACCACAGCTCAAGATAGATAAGCAAGAGGACAGGAACTGTTATTTTTATTTTATTTTATTTATTTGTCAAACATGTATAGGATAGTAGTAGTTTGTATAAACATAAGTAAAAAGTAACAATAAAAGAGGACAATAGGACAGTAGGACAGGGACGGCAGGCACAGTGGTGCGCTTATGCATGCCCCTTACAGACCTCTTAGAAACGGGGAGAGGTCGACTGTAGACAGTCTAAGGCAGTGGTTCCCAAAGGGGGCGGTACCGCCCCCCAGGGGGTGGTGGGAACCCTTAGGGGGGCGGTGAGAGGTAAGGGTGGCGACAGGGGGGCGGTGAGAGTGTCCAGGGGGGCGGTAGGTGGTTCTCCGGTCCTGTCCCCGTGCCACCAACCATGTCCACCCAATCGCCCGCTGCCGCTTTTCCCGCCACTCTTTTCCCGGCGGGGACTGGGCGGGCCACGAGACGGGCATCTTACTGGACTTTTAACAGCTCCATGTATCTGTTGTCTGGTCTCTTTGCACTGGTCTCCAACCTTGGCAACTTTAAGACTTGTGGACTTCAACTCCCAGCAAAGCTGGCTGATGAATTCTGGGAGTTGAAGTCCACAAGTCTTAAAGTTGCCAAGGTTGGAGACCCCTGGAAAGCTTGCAAAATACAGAAACTCTTCTCGCGAGGGTGAGCAATTAACAACTCGCAGCGAGAAGAGTTTCTGTATTTTGCAAGCTTTTTTCTCTAGAGACTAGCCGACAGAAACACGGAGCTGTTAAACCTGTAAGACACGGGATTGAGGGGGGGTGCGGGCAGGGGCTGGGTTGGGGGGTTGGGTTGGGGGTGGCGGGAGGAGAAGGAGGAGGAGGGAGACCTTGTGGGGAAATCGCAGCTGCCTCTTTTCCGCTCCTTTGGCCAAGAGGCACCGTGGCCGGAAAGTCGGTCCAGAAAGAGGGCAGCGATGGCGGGGGAGATCGGGAACAGTTGCCCGCCAGAGTTTCTGCTGCCTTCGTCTGCCTCCCTTTCCTTTCCTTTCCTTCCTTCCTTCCTTCCTCCCTTTCCTTCCCTTTTTCCTTCCTACTTCCCTTCCCTTCCTTCCCTCTTTTTCCTTCCTCCGTTCCTTCCCTTTCCTTCCTTCCTTCTGTCTCTTTCCCTTCCTTCCCTCCTTCCCTTTCCTTCCCCCTCCTTTTCCTTCCTATTTTCCTTCCTTCCCTTTCCTTCCCCTTTTCCTTCCTACTTCCCTTCCCTTCCTTCCTCCTTCCCTTCCTTTTCCTTCCTCCCTCTCCTTTTCACTTTTAATTTCCCTCCCTCTCTTTCCTTCCTACTTTCTTTCCTTCCTCCCTCCTTTCCTCCCTTCCTTCCTTCCTTCCTCCTTCCATTTCCTTCCCTCTCATTCCTTCCTTTTCTTTCTCTTTCTTTTCCTTTCTTTTCCTTCCTTTCTTCCCTCCCTCCCTCTATTTTTCTCTCCCAAACAACCCCAAGTTAAATCCTCCCCTTGGCCATTGTGTGTACATATGTGTCTCATCTTCTAAAAATCATAACTCCCCACCCCACCCCAAACACCCAATACCATCCCCTTCTCCATCCCACTGATGATCCCAGGTACCCAGCCTCCTGCGCCCCCCCCGCAACCTCTCCGCATGCCCGTTTCGCCTCCTCTGCCCACCTAACACACTGCTCTCGTTCGTCCCTGCGATGTAATCTTCCCCTGCCCCCGGATGGATAGCAATTTAGGCAGGCACGACACATCACCAGGTGAGGAGGGGGCTTTCTAGCTGTGCCTGCTGGGTACAGGAGTCCCCCCCTCCACCTGGCCTCTGTGCCAAGGAAGGCAATTCGGAGGGTGCCAGCGCTTCCCATGGGGGAGGGGGTATATTTCCAGGAAGCCCCTTGAATGTGCCAGTGTGGGGGGAGGGGGAGAAGACCCTCCCCCATGTGCATCTGTCCCACCCACCCCCTCCATTGACCACTTCTGCAGTTTTCTTTCCTTTCCAGGCTCTGTTTGGTCATCCAGTTGAGCCAGCCTTGGCGAGGAACCAAAATGGCTTGTGTGTTTGTTTGTTTGTTTTTGCAACCAAATACAAACCATGTTTGGGGGAACCGGTTTCAAAACCTCCCAGTTTCCCAAACCTGGACGTTTTCGGCCACGCACGCACACACACACTCACACACACACAGTGGCTCAATGTGGGATAGATTTCGCACCCACCTCCAGCCCCTCTTTTCAAACACGCCCCTCTTCCTCGCAGACAGAAGCACATTTTAAATTGCCATAGGCAGAGCCCAGAGGAGGCAATGTAGTCCCGCGGTGTGTGCGACACACACACACACACACACACACACACACACACACACACACACACACACATAGAGAGAGAGAGGGAGAGAGAAAATAAGGAAAGAAAAAGGAAGGAAGGAAGGAAGGAAGGAAGAGAAAGAAAGAAAGAAAGAAAGATGGTAGGGAGGGAGGAAGACAGAAAGAAAGAAAAAGATGGTAGGAAGGAAGGAAGACAGATAGAAAAAGAAAGGAGGGAAGGGAGGGAAGAAGGAAAGAAAAAGGAAAGAAAGATGGTAGGAAGGAAGGAAGACAGAAAGAAAGAAAGAAAGAAAGAAAGAAAGAAAGAAAGAAAGAAAGAAAGAAAGAAAGAAAGAAAAAAGATGGTAGGAAGGAAGGAAGACAGACAGAAAAAGAAAGGAGGGAGGGAAGGGAGGGAGGGATGTAGCAAAGAAAAAGGAAAGAAAGAGAAAAAGAAAGAAAGAAAGAAAGAAAGATGGTAGGTAGGAATGTAGACAGAAAGAAAAAGATGGTAGGAAGGAAGGAAGACAGTCAAAAAGAAAAGAGGGAAGGGAAGGGAGGGAAGAAGGAAAGAAAAAGGAAAGAAAGAGGGAGGGAGGAAGGAATGAAGGAAGACAGAAAGAAAGAAGAAAGAAAGAAAGAAAGGAAAGAAAGATGGAAGGAAGGAAGGAAGACAGAAAGAAAAAGAAAGAAAGGGGAAGGGAGGAAAGAAAGAAAGAAAGAGAAAAAGAAAGGAAGAAAGAAAGAATTATGACCACAATTGAGCATAACATTTTGGTTGCTAAGCAAGAGCGTTGTTAAGTGAGTTTCACCACATTTTACAAGTTGGCCATGCCCACCCGGTCACCTGACCACTAAGCCACGCCCACTTGAGGGGGTGGGGTGGGGGTGGTGAGGATGAGTTTGTAGCACCAAGGGGGCGGTGGACTGAAAAGGTTTGGGAACCACTGGTCTAAGGTTAAAGTTTTTGGGTTTTGGGGAAGAAATCACAGAGTCAGGTAGTGCATTCCAGGCATTGATCACTCTGTTGCTGAAGTCGTATTTTCTGCAGTTGAGTTTGGAGCGCTTTACATTTAGTTTGAATCTATTACATGCTCGTGTATTGTTGCGGTTGAAGCTGAAGTAGTAATTAACAGGAAGGACATTTTGGTATATGATTTAGATCAGATCGGAGGCGACGTAGTTGTAAATTGCCTAATCCCAGTATTTCAAGTCTGGTGGCATAAGGTATTTTGTTGTGAGCGGAGGAGTGAAGGACTCTTCTTGTGAAATATTTCTGGACTCTCTCGATTGTATTTATGTCTGATATGCAATGTGGGTTCCAGACAGGTGAGCTGTATTCCAGAATCGGTCTAACAAATGTTTTGTATGCCCTGGTTAGCAGTGTAATATTGCCAGAGAAGAAGCTACGCAAGATTAGATTAACAACTCTTAGTGCCTTTTTGGCAATGTTGTTACAGTGGGCTCTGGCACTTAGGTTGTTGGATATGAGTACTCCAAGGTCTTTGACAGAGTGAGGGTCTGCTTTCTGCCATGCATGGTCTGCGGTTTGTTGATTGGGACAAGCCACAGAGTGTTGGTTGCATGATATTCAACGCAACTCATTTCAGTTTCTTTTATATTATTATTAATAGTTTCTTGCTTTAAAATAATACAGAGAAACAGAAAAAGCCCACATTTCGAATACATTTCTATAACAAAGAGATTCTATTTTTAAATTACTTCATTTTGTGTAAATGAATCCCAGATTTTATTATATTAACTAATTCCAGCTTCTTGACAAATTACAGGTTAAAATATCTTGGCTTAGCAAGAAGTATGAGCCAGGCTATGAACATAGTCCATGTTGTGTTGCTGCTAGTTTGCATTCTGGAAGAATCAGTTTTCTTTCTTTTCTAGGTCCATCATACTGAAGGCGCACCTGATTTCTAATTATTTGTTATATCAAACAAAGGTCCATGTGAACTGCAATTCAATCTTCTCTGGCATAAACCAGCAGGTTGCTCCTGGGAATTTCACATAGGTAGTATAATTGAAGGCAACCATTCCTTGTTTTTCCTTTCCTTTCAAGGGAGATTTCATTTTAGCCTGGAGATCAAGATCTCTGCAGCATTTTGTTAGACATGAAAAAGGTATCAAATGGAACTTCCCGCCAGCTCTTTGAAAATGGGAAAAGTCATTTTAGGTAGAATATCCACTGATGCAATTCTTTAAAATGTTCAGGATCTGGAGATGCAGAATAGATTTGTAATAGGAAGAATGAACGTTTGTTAAAAACAAATTAAGAAATTTCCTCAACTTCAACTCCCATCTAAACCACTCGAAGACTAAAGACTAAACCATATGAAGACCGGCTGCAGATTTTGGGTCTGGCTAGTCAAAAGAAAAGAACTAGTGGGGACATGATAGCAGTATTTCAGTATTTGAGGAGCTGCCACAAAGAAGAGGGGGTCAAATTATTCTCCAAAGCACCTGAGGGCAGGACAAGAAATAATGGTCGGAAACTGATCAAAGAGAGAAGCAACCTGGAACTAAGGAGAAACTTCCTCAAAGTGAGGACAATTAACCAGTGGAACAGAAGTTGCCTTCAGAAGTTGTGGCTGCTCCATCACTGGGGGCTTTTTAAGAAGAGACTGGACAGCCACCTGTCTGAAATGGGGTCTCCTGCTTGAGCAGTGGGTTGGACTAGAAGACCTCCAAGGTCTCTTCCAAGTCTGTTATTCTGTTATCCCTCTTACTATGTTTCCTCTGCAAAGGCCCAGTTTTGCCTTCATCTTTGCTGCTTTCGTCTTGCCTCCACAGCAGTCGGAGCCAGCCATAATTGTCGATGGATCCCTAATTTGCTCCCTGTTGACTTCCCCATCTCCACCTCTGCTGGGTTTGCATTTGCTCCCAAAAGGGAAGCCCGGTGGAGCAGCCTGCAGAAGGGCAAAGACAGAAGCAGAACAAAAGTCCTCTCAACACGCCATGGTCTGTCCCTAGCTGCCCCCCCGGGATTCCTTTCGTCTCTAGCATAATCCCATTAAAATCGCCCTGGGTTTAAATAATGATGGGGACCCACTTCAGAGAAAATCTTTTCTCAAGGACGGTGTCATATTTGCAAAGGAAGAAAGAGAGCTCGGGTGCAATTCTTTTCCCTTTTCCCTTGGCAGCCGTGGGATGGGCATGAGGGAGGGGTTTTCTGGAGTGAGCCTGGAAGAACCTTCTAGTTAGCAAAATGGATACTGCAGAAGGGTTTTGCCCATTATCCAGGGGGGGAACTTCAGAGGTGCACCAGATGCTTCCAAGCACACACAATATGGATTCACAACCACATTCTCCAACAGTTGGGTACTGGGTGAACTGTAAGCTAGCTGAGCAAATGAGTTTGGATATGCTATCCCTGCCCTATCTACCATGAAATCAGGGGGAAAGCAAAAGGCTCAGCTGCTGAAGGCCAGACAAGGAATAATGGATGGAAACTGATCAAGGAGAGATTCAACCTGGAAATAAGGAGGAACTTTCTGACAGCGAGAACAATCAACCAATGGAACAGAAGTTGCCTTCGGAAGTTGTGGGAGCTTCATCACTGGAAGCTTTCAAGAAGAGACTGGACTGCCATCTGTCAGAAATGGTGTAGGTCTGCTTGGGTGAGGGGGTTGGACTAGATGACCTCCAAGGTCCCTTCCAATTCTGTTAATCTGTAATCTGAATGATTGAACAACTTTAGAATAGAATAGAGCTGGAAGGGACCTTGGAGGTCTTCTAGTCCAGCCTCCTCAAGCAGGAGACCCTCTACCATTTCAGATAAGTGACTGTTTAGTCTCTTCTTAAAAACTTCCAGTGATGGAGCAGCCACAACTTCTGAAGGCAACTTCTGTTCCACTGGTTAATTGTCCTCACTGTTAGGAAGTTTCTCCTTAATTCCAGATTGCTTCTTTCTTTGATTAGTTTCCAACTAATCTTCCAGGTGTAATTCCAGCTGTTGATAGCTAAGTTGCTACCTTTGCCATGATTTCTTTTAGACTTAAGAGATTTTTCAGCTCTCAACTTTAATATTGCTTCCACCTTAATTCTCTTGCTTGCCGTCTCTTCATTTCCCTTTTTCCTTTTATTACTGACTGCATTCTTTTTTATCCTGTGTAATGTTGTCGTGATCACTGGTCACAACCATAAACTTATTGAGTGATAAATATCATCCTAGCCTAGCAAGAGGTTGACATTTTAAAAGCATGGGTACCCAACCTGTTTTTTTTTATCTTGGCTCATAAAGATCATGAAAATGTATTTGGTAGTAAATCAATACTCTTGTGTTTTTCTCTTCCCATATGATTTGCATAAAACGGAGGACATTTTTAATGAATGACAAAGCCATTTGTCTTATTTGTGTCTTTGTTCACCTCTAAAACACAGTGTGAAAAGAAAAAAGGGAGCCGGAACATCTGCTGCCTTCCTCTCTCATCATAAATATCCAGTTGGCAGTCTACCAATAGTAAAGGAGTGTGACTTTATTCTAACGAAGAAAGGAGTGGAAAGAAGAAAACCGGTCAGTTTTTCATAAAATTAATAAATATTAAAGTACCAATCTGTCTGATAGAGCCCTTAATAAAATATTTAGGTACCTGGAAACACATAGAAATAGTCTCAACTGTCAAAACAGAATATCCAACACCTCAAAATGCAAAACTGCAACACAAAATCTTGGGCTCCTTTGACTGCAATAAGCAAACTTGAAATATTGATAGGTGCAACCTTTAATTCCTTCCGGGTGAAGAATTCCTCACTAAGCCAAGGCAACAGAAATTGAGGGGATGAATACAATCAGTTGTCCCTGGGGTATATAGGGAACTCTGGAGTCTCTGTTTTAGCCTCATTTAAATTGAGAAAGAAGACATTTATTTAACAGCCTCAATGTCTTGTTATTTTATTTTTTATTTAGATTTAGATTTATTATTAGAGTTGGAAGGGACCTTGTAGGTCATCTAGTCCAACCCCCTGCTCAAGCAGGAGTCCCTACACCATTTGAGACAGATGGCAGTCTCAAATAATTTATTTTATTTTAATAAAATTTATATGCCGCCCAACTCCCAAGAGGGACTCTGGGCGGCTTACAACTATAAAAATACAATAACAAGATAAAAAAACAATTAGCACAACAATTCAAGCATACCTTTCAAAAATGGTACATTACAACACATACATACATGGGGTGATCTCATTAACCCCAGACCTGCCGAAAAACCAGGTCTTAAGGGCCTTCCTGAAGGCCAGCAAGGTGAGGGTATTATGGATCTCGGTAGGTAGTTCGTTCCATAGGGTCGGAGCCGCAACAGAGAAGGACCTCGCCCTCGTACCCGCCAGCCGACATTGTCTGGCTGACGAGACCCGGAGAAGGCCCTCCCTGTGCGATCTCAATGGTCGTTGGGAGGAATGTTGTAGAAGGCGGTCACGTAGGTAAACTGGTCCTGAGCCATGTAGGGCTTTAAAGGTGATAACCAACACCTTGAATTGCATCCGGAGACGGATCAGTAACCAGTGCAGCTCGTGTAAGATGGAAGTCATGTGGGTATACCTAGGGGTGCCCACAACAGAGCGCGCAGCTGCATTCTGGACCAGTTGTAGTCTCTGAACACTTTTCAAGGGTAGCCCTATGTAGAGCGCATTGCAATAATCAAGCTGTGAGGTGATGAGGGCATGAGTGACCGTGAGAAGAGCCTCTCGATTCAGATAGGGTTGCAATTGGTGCACAAGGCGAACCTGTGCAAAGGTCCCCCTAGCTACAGCTGTCAGATGGTGGTCTAATTTCAGCTGTGAGTCTAGGAGGACACCAGTTATCCCACTGGTGCAAAAATTGCCATTCACAACTTTGACCAACAAGCCCCTTCTGGCTTTTCCTGCAAAGCTAACCTGCAAAACACCCATCTTGAACGACATACTGTATGCCCAAGCCTTAAAAGGTCTCTCTCAAATCTGGAAGTGCTTACTGATATTTTTAGAGGAATTTTTGGCAACTAGCTATGATTTTGAAAACCAAAAAGCTTTTTTCCTGGAACATTGAGGTACTGCCAGAGGACTGGAAAACAACCGATGTGCTTCCAATCTTCAAAAAGGAAAAAAAATGATCCAGGCAACTACAGACCAATCAGCCTGACATCAATACCTGGGAAAATGATCCAGGTATTGGAATCATTTCCAATGATAATGGAAACGATAATCAAATCAAATTGTTACCACCTAGAAATGAGCTGAGCAATGACCAGAAGCCAACAAGGTTTGTTAAAAATGGATCATGACACACAAACCTTTAATTTGGTCAACAAAGTGACCAAAATAATGGATCCGGAAAATGTTGTGGACATAGTTTACTTAGATTCAGTAAAGCATTTGACAAAGTAGACCACAACCTATTGTATTTCTTGTGAGATTGATGGATAATAGATAACTGTGGATTAGACAGTATCACCACCAGATGAATTTGCAAGTGGCTGACCAATGACACTCAACGTGTAGTCCTCAATGGAACTACATCTACATGGAGGGAAGCATGCAGTGAGTACTCAATTTTTTCTTTCTTATGCCTAGTACTCTTCAACATCTTCATAAATGATTCAGACAAAGGGATATAGGGGGCACTCATCAAATTTGCAGACAATGAAGCTGGGGGAAATTGTAACTCTTCGAAAGACAGATTCAAGAATCAGAAGGATCTTGATAGACTTGAACACTGGGCCTTCTCCAACACAATGCAATTCAGTGGTGAGAAAAGCAAGGTTCTATACTTAGACAAGAAAAAACAAATGCATAAGTATAGAATAGATGGTATCTGGCTGAATGGTAGTGACTGTGAGGGAGATTTAGGTGTCCTAGTGGATAGTCACTTAAATATGAGCCAGCAGTGTGCTACAACTGCCAAAAAACCCAATGCAGTCCTAGGTTTTATCAACTGAGGGATATATCAAGATCACGTGATGTATTAGTATGACTTTAAGCTGCGCTGGTAGGACCATATTTGGAATACAGTGTCGTCATCAGCCATTCAGTCATGTCCAACCCTTGGCCACCCTATGGAGAAGCACTCCCCATGCCCCTCTGTCTCACACCGCCTCCTTCAGATCTCCCAGTGTTATTCTTTATAGTGTCCAGGCACTAGGGTAGTCCCTTCTCCTTTTTCCGCTGATCGCTCCCACCATGATTGACTTTTCAAATAAGTCACCTTGCGTGACATGACCAAAATATGACAGCTTGTGTTTGACAATATTGGCTTCAAGTTATATTTTTGGTGAGGTTTGGTCTAGGACCGTGATGGCCAACCTATGGCACGCGTGCCATAGGTGGCACGTGGAGCCATATCGGAGGGCACGCAAGGCGTTGCCTTATATTAGCTCCAGCATGCATGTGCATGCTGGCCAGCTGATTTTCGGCCTTGGGGAAGGGCATTTTTGCCCTCCTTTAGGAGGCTTCCCTGAAGCCTCCAGAGTGCGAAAAACGGCCTAACGGGCAAACCAGAAGTCCGTTTTTCTGAACTTCTGTTTGGCCCGTTTGGCCATTTTTCGCCATCCCCAGGCTGCAGGAGTCCGGAGGCTTCACTGAGGCCTGTGCGCATGAGCGGGGGGCAGCGGGGTGGTGGTGGTTGTGCGCATGCACGGGGGTTGTGCACATGCACGGGGGTTGTGCGCATGTGTGGGGGTTGTGCGCATGCGCGGGGGAGGGCATGGGTGTGGCACGCGAGCCAAAGAAGGTTCGCCATCACTGGTCTAGGACTTCTTTGTTTGTTGTTTTTGCAGCCAATGGGATGCATAAGTTGCCTCCAGCACCACAGTTCAAAAGTGTCCACCCTTCTCCTATCTGCCTTTTTCAGAGTCCAAGTTTCAGAGTCATAAGTAGCAACTTGAAAAATTATTCCATTAACTAATCTGCATTTGGTTGTGATGTCTTTATTCTTCCAGATGTTATTCATATCAGACATTGCGGTTCTTCAGAGTGCTGTAGATCTTCTGATCTCAGGGCTGCAGTGCAGACACAATTTTAGAGCCCAGAAAGATGAATTCCTTTATGGTTTCGATAGTCTCATTGTCGATCTGCACTCTTACCTGTGTGTTCTCTACAGTTGTCATTATCTTTCATTTTTTATGTTAGCACAATACAAAAAAGATGTTGAGATTCTGGAAAGATGATTAGGGAGCTGGAGGCTGAAATATACGATGAACGGTTGCCAGAACTGGGTATATCTAGTTTAATGAAGAGAAGGAGTAGGGGTGACATGATAGTAGTCTTCCAATATTTGAAAGGCTGTCTCCAGGAAGAGGGGGACAAATATTCTTCAAAGCACCTGAGCACAGGACAAGAAGCAGTAGGTGGAAGAGAGAGATCCAACCTGGAACTAAGCAGAAATGTACTGACAGTGAGAACAATTAATCAATGACACAGTTTGCCTCCCAGAGTTATGGGTGCTCCATTGTTTGAAGTTTTTGAAAAGACTGGACCAGTGGTGGGTTTCTACCAGTGCGGTCCACTCTATAGCACCGGTAGCGGCCTGCTGGTGACATCACAGTACCGGTGCAGTCGGTTGCTGGTGCCTGGGCGCCACCATTTTTTTAAAAAAAATTTTTTACTTTTTTTTAAAAAAAATTAAAATTTTCTTCTGCGCATGCCCAGAAGCCGAGCTTCCAGCACTGCGCATGTGCTGCCTTCCTACCCCACAGTGAGTCCAAGCAGGGGAGGATGGCTGAGGGAGTGCGTGAGATGCTGAAAGAACAGGCGGCAGGAGCTATCTCCATTCCCCTCCCTTCAGCAGTTCGAGAAGCCACGAACGCGCAGTGATGATCCCAGGCATTTTCGCACGTTCGAGGCTTCTCGAGCTGCTGAGGGGAGGGGGAATGGGTGGCAGGACCTATCTCAGTTCCCCTTCCTTCAGCAGTCCGAGAAGCCATGAACGCGCGGTGATGATCCCAGGCATTTTCGCACGTTCGAGGCTTCTCAAGCTGTTGTTTTTCGTTTTCCGAAAGCTTAACCTTTTATACTGTTAATTTTATACAGTTTTATACTGTTATTCTTTAGACAAAAACATTGAGGACTGTTAAAAGATACTGTTCTTTTAACAGTCCTCAATATTTTCATCTAAGGAATCCATGACTGAAACCAAAATGCTGTATGAGACTTGTAGTAACATCTCTCTGAAATAACTAATATATGACCGGCAAGCCACGCCCACCCAGTCACATGGCTGGCAACCCACACCCACAAAATAAGCCACGCCCACAGAGTGGTAGTAAAAAAATTAGGAACCCGCCCCTGGTCTGGACATTCATTTGTCCATGATGGTATAAGATCTGCTGGTGATGGGCAGCAGGTTTTCTATTATCCCTATGATTCTATGTTTCTATGTTTCTGTGTTCTTCCTTCCTTCCTTCCTTCCTTCCTCTGCTTCTGCTTCTGCATCTGTCTTTACACAAAAGGGAAAAAAATAGCTCAACCTGTCAAAACCCCAACTGTGGGAGATAACAGAGGAATGCAGGTGGAAATAGACAAAGAATTGGTTAGAGGACATCTAGATGCTCTGAACAAGTTCAGGTCTCCTGGACCGAATGGTTTACACCCCAGAGTACTGAAGGAGCTGACAGACATGATCTCAAAATGACTGAATGAAATCTTTGAGACGACCTGGAGCATACAGGAACTGTCAGAGGACTGGAAAAGAGCTGATGTGGTCTCAGTGTTTCAAAAGAGGGGGAAAGTGGATCCAGGAAATGACAGATCAATCAGCTAGACATCAATACCTGAGAAAATCCCAGGAAAGATAAGCAGCGGATTTGTGTGCACCTAGAAATGGGCAAAGCAATTACTAGATGACACCAAGCACAGGGGACTGGCTAACACTTCAGAAGAAAGTCTCAAAGATGTGATTCAGTGAATAAGGTCCAGGCAGGAAAAAATTAAATGGAAAGGTATAGGATAGTCAACACCTGGCTCAACAGCACTGCCTGTGAGAGGGATCTAGTGTCCTGGCTGACCACCACTTAAATGTGACCCCCAAAAAGCCAATGCAGTCCTAGGGCCAGCATCAAGATCATGTGAAGTGATGGCACCACTATATATTGCACTGGTGAGCCCGTGTTTGGAATACTGAGTCCAGTTCTAGACACCTCAATACAAAAAAGATACTAAGGTTCTAGAAAGAGTGCAGAGAAGAGCAACAAAGATGATAAGGAGTCTGGGGGCTAAATCCCATAAAGAATGTACATTTAACAAAAAGAGAAGACAAGGAAGACATGACAGCAGTCTTCCAATACTTTGAAGGGCTGCATAGGGAAGGGGGTCAATTTATTTTCCATAGCACCTGAAGGCAGGACAAGAAGCAATAGACGGACGTTTGTCAGAAGGATATCCAACTTGGAAATAAGGAGGAATTTCCTGACAGTGAAAACTATTTAGCAGTGGAACAGCAGGTCTCCTGGAGTTGTGGATGCTTCATCTATGGAGGTTTTCAAGAAAAAATTAGACAACCATTTGTTCAAGATAGTTTGAGGATTCCTGCCTTGGAAAGGGGATTGAACTAGAACAGGGGTGTCAAACTCCCGACCCGCGGGCCGGATGCGTCATGCGCTGGCCACGCCCAAACCCAGTTTATCAAAGTGGAAAAAAGTCCCAATACATTACTTGATGCTGCTGTGACGATGTGAGTTTGACACCCCTGAACTACCGGTAGAAGATTTCAAAGTCCCTTCAAAACCTATGATTCTGTGGTTCTATCTTGCTTGGACCATGGGACACTTTGGAAAGGAAAACTAAATTCACATACTTCTTGTTAACCACTTTCAGCTATCAGGAACTTTTGGCTCAACAAATCAGAAAACACCCGATGAGCTTCCTTTAATCCTTAGTGAAAGAAGTTTTAAATACAACTTTAAGTTTTAAAAATGGTTTTTGAATAAATAGCAAAAGGACTTTGATTTTGGAAAGTTACAAATGAATTAAAGGTCTAGATGGATTTGAAATAATATCTAGGAGTTAATCATAAGAATCTCTCCTGTGGGAAAATGCCTTTGTCTTGATTAATTTAAATAAGTTTGATGGAACTTATAAAGTTGGACATTAGAGGGAACAAGAAGCAAAGGAGAAGAATGCTAAAAATTGACTTACTAATACAGAATAAAGCAAAATATTTTAACATTGATGTATTAACATTGATGTATCCTTCGATATTTTGAAAAATGGACGCAGAAGTTAATTTTCAGAATTATTGCCTCTATAGACAAACTGCTTAAAAAACATTTTACAAGAAAGATACAGAAAAACATGTTTCACTGGACATACGAATGAGACAGGCTGATGTCATAATAAATAAGAGGAATATACAAATGACAAACTAAAAGAGTGACTTGGATAACTTTCCTACATTGGATTTATAAAAGAGACTTCTTAAAGTTTTGAAGAATTTTGTGAGAAGGGACAAAGAAAAACTGAAAGGAAATTAAATTATAGGAGGCAAATTGGCAGTAGATAAGAGTCAATGGAATTCAAGGGGGACTGGACTTAGCTCTATTGTGGGTGCAAAGAGACTCCAAACTGATGACATGCTTGACCCCTCCCTCGGTCTCAGCCTGGTCATCTCCTGCAATTACTATTAAAATGTGTATGAAGAATGTCCATCTAAAGCCTGGTAAGAATATATTCAAGCCTTAGACATGAAGGGAGACACTTTGGAAATATGTTTCATCCATGTGCTCTGCCTTAAATGGGCAAAGCAGATCAGTAGGAACAGGGGCTCCAGCACAACCTCCACTTAGACATGGAGAGGCATGAATGATGAAAGGGGCCACCAGGATGAGTGTGTTGTAAACCTGTCATACCAGATTAACCTTGTCACCTGCTCTGATAAGATGACTAGCTCACTAGATGAGGGCAGTGCTGCAGGCCTCATGCTTCTGGATCTCACAAAGCCTTTGACAGAATGCCTCCTTGTAGTCTCCTTCATAAAGTGGTAAAATATGGGTTGGGCAATACTAGCAATAGATAAGAATTACAGCCATCCCTACTAGGCCCTTAAAGGGGCTCCTGCAGTCCATACAATGGTATGAATATCAGAGCGGAGAAAACCAAGGACCAAGGCAGCCACGTTCTCCAAAGTCCTAAACGTGGAATTCCATCCGTTCCCCAGAATCTGTGTCAGACCTGCCTCAACTTGAACCTTTAAGCAAGAACAATCCTCAACCCCATTTGTTGAGAAAGGCATAGTTTACTAAAGGTCAAGTGAAATACAGTAGAGCAAAGCCAAAAATGAAAAGTATGCACCAAAATCTCAATCTCAATCTCACATTCCCTCCCTTAGGTGCATCCCCCTGCTGAGCCCCATTGTCCAATCAAATTCAGAGAGGTTGTTTTTGGAACGGTTGCTTCACATGTGGGTTGGAATGCAGCTGCGGTCCGTTCTCAGCCGTCCAACCTTGAAGTTGTGTCTCCGGCAGATACAGTGAACTCTTCGTTACCCCCAAATCCTCCCCTTCCTCCTCCCCTCCAGTCTCCCCAGAGTTCATGGCAGACTGGCACCAAGCGATAGCAGAGCACAAGCACGACAGTTCTGACAATCTGTGCCATTGGCTGTAATGTCTGGAGTTACTGGACTTATATTTTTGCAACATCTGGAGGGTCACATTGTAGTTTCACATCCTTGCACTTAGGGCTTGGATTAACAAAACAGGGCTATGAAATGAGTCTTGGAACCAACTGGGAGAAAATGTAATTATTATAGAACTGCTAGAATTACTCCAAGTGGAAACCATACATGGTATATTGATTTGAGAACTGGACTCAGATTTGAGACAGCCAAGTTAAAATCCCCATGCAGCTGTCAGCCTTATGGAGTAGAACACTAAAATAAATAAATATTGTATATTTTTTATATTCTTTTTAAATTCTTTTTAAATTATATTGTTTAGTTGTTCTTTAAATGTTGTACGCCGTCCTGAGTCCCCAGGGAGTAGGGCGGCATAGAAGAACACTAAAATAAATAAATAAATAAATAGAACAGATAGGAAACATGAGTAGATGAGCGAATTCTACTTTATTGTAAGATTACATTAACATAATCTTGCTAGTCTGAAAATACTGGTCCCGTTACAAACTCAAAACTAGGAAAGACCTCTTCTGAGCCTCTTGTCCTGCTGTGGGCTCAGCTGTCTTTTATCTGACTATTCCCTTGGTTGCGTCTCATTGTCCCGTCTCCCAAGGCCGTTCCCACATAACTATTATAGCAGCCAAGAAGACTGCTGACTGTTCCAATCATCTCAATCTCTCAGTGTATTTTACTTCACAATGATGTCAGACTGTGGAGGAACCCTGGTATGCCATTTGGATTCATTGAAATAGAGGTGAGACAGGAATAACATAAAACATGACCACAAAAATAAACATAATTCTACTTTGGAGAAGAACTTGGCGATGGATCCTGACAACTGGCTGAAGATGAGTCAGCAGTGTAATGTACCTGCTAGAAGTGCTAACTCAGTTCTGGGTTACATTGGAAGAAACATGGGAGCAAAGCAGAGGTGGGTTCTAACTTACCTTGCTGTCGGTTCGCTTCCTCCTGCACCGCATGGCCGCGCCTTGTGGGCATGCGTGCAATTCGCACACACGCACATGCGCAGTACCGATTTTTTTAAAAAAAATTCCAAAAAAAAAAGCCAAAAACAAGATGGTGATGCATGTGCAGTGCTGGAAACTCAGCTTCTGTGCATGTGCAGAAGAAAAAAACCCCGGAACCCCCCCCAAAAAAAATTCAAAAATAATATTCAAAAAAAAGATGGCAGCGCCCATGGACTGGCACTGACCGAACCGGTTCCGTGACATCATCATGATGTCACCAGTGGTTTGCTACCGGTTCAGCTGAACTGGTCCGAACTGGGAGGAACCCACCTCTGGAACAAAGACTATGAAGTCATTATTCCTCTTTATTTGGTACTACTGAGAGTATAATTGGAGAACTATGTATGTTCTGGGCCTCACCATTTCAAAAGAATATTGAAAAATTGGAGAGAGTCCAGAGGAGGACTACAGAGAGGATACAGCAGGTTAAGAAGATGTTTAGGGGTACAGGCTGAAGGACCTGGGGGTGTTCAGTCTGGAATAAAGGCAATTAAAGGGAGGCATTGTTAGCTGAGTTTGGGTACATATGGGAGACCCTAGGAAAGATGGCCAGAACTATTTTTCATGGCCAAAGAAACAAAGAAAAAGCTGGATGACTTTTTCTTCAGGACAATTTTACAGAGTTTCTTGCACATTATAGGGGGTTGAACTACACCATTCTTGTAAGTCCCTTCCACATCTATATTTCTATGATAACAATCAGGTGAGGAGATGAGAATGTAGTGAGTCACATCAGTGAAGTGTGATTGTGGCACCAGGTTTTTATATTGTGATTTTATTGGTTCTTGTGTTACATTGTGACATAAATTGTTTTATTTCTGGAGTATGAACCGCCCTCAACTCAAACCCTTGAGAGTTTGTCTGTAAAGGGTGGCATACATGTTTTAAATGAACAACCCAACAATTTGGCAATTTGAACAATTTGAAGCCAGGCCTTTTCACCTTCTGTTGAGATCACAATTTTGACATGTCACGGTTTACAATGCCCTCTTTGCCAGATCCTGCTATCTAATGTATATGTCCCTCAATTAATGCAATCCAATTAAACCGATGATTAATAAAAATAACAGCATTGAAAAGGACTTTTCTCCCAGTTCAGTGGTCCTACGACTGGGATATTAAACCCCATTTATCACTCTAAAGCCATAAAATGTAATATAATTAATGATGTTACTAGCTTAACACATATGGAAGCACATTTTACAAGGTTAATGGTAACTTGCTTAAATGAAGTGTGTCAAAGATACCTGGAGTCCAAGATAGGATTGCACATTTGCTCACCTTCACCTGCCCAGAAAGTAAAGATTATTTTTGCCGTTTGGTGTAGACATTGGAAATAGAAACAGTGTGCAAACCCCCAAAAAAGCAAAGTAATTAATTTCACCTTAGAAATGGAGTATTTTAGGGGATATCAGAAAGGAAGTGGTGGCTTGGGGAGTGGGATATTCCTCAGAATTAGCTACTCATAATACAAGAAATAGAACAACTGCACATATTTTACAGTGTTTTCAGTTACTCCATATTCTGTATTTTACTGATGGAAGAGAATATTTGTAGCTCATGGTTGAAATGAGGGGTCCTTGGGGGCTCTCTGAGTTGAGTTGCTTTCTTGCAGACGTTACATGACCCAACTAAGTGACATCATCAGCAAGAGCTGTGGTGGCACAATGGTTAGAATGCAGTACAGCAGGCTACTTCTGCTGACTGCCAGCTGCCTGCAGTTCGGCAGTTCAAATCTCACCAGGCTCAACGTTGGCTCAGCCTTCCATCCTTCCGAGGTCGGTAAAATGGGGACCCAGATTGTTGGGGGAGATAGACTGACTCTGTAAATCGCTTAGAGAGGACTGGAAAGCACTCTGAAGTGGTATCTAAGTCTAAGTGCTATCACTATTGCTATCATCATCATGTTCTGAATGAATGATGAAAAGGAGTGTTAAAGTTGTTATCAAGTTGTGATGATGTGGAGGTAGAATTCAGAACCCCAAAGAGTTTAGACCAGTGTTTCTTAATCTTAGCTATTTTATGGTGAATGAACTTCAACTTCCAGAATTGAGGGAGGGAGTTGAAATCCACACAACCTAAAGTTACTGAGATTGAGGTTTAGATGAACACTTCCCTAAGATTCTGTAGGGTCTCCCACCCTTCCAAGTTTAGACCTGTATTTTCTGCTTCCCCACAACCCTTTGGTCTCTCTATTGTAAAGTGACCAGATTTTTTTTTTTAATGGGACGGGGGGGCGGGCCCGCCTGGGCGCCGCCATTTGAGTTTTGCCCTCTGCGCCCGCCCGGCCCCAGGGCAACAGCGGCAGCGAGGCGACGGGGGGAAGGAAGGGGAGGGGACAAGGAAGGGCTGTTTGCGCTGCCGGAGGGGCCGCTCGTGAGCTCAAACCAACGACGGCAGCGGCGACGGCTCCTCGTCCCTCACCCCTCCACCCGCATCCCAACAGCAGCGGCGCCTCCGAGGGCGGGGCTAGGGATGGGGCGGGGGAAGGAGAGGAGGAGCAGCCCCCCTTCCCCCTCTCCCCAGCAGGCAGCCGCCTCGCTGAAATTACGCTTTGCTCGACTTGCTTCCGGTACCTCTCTTTTGTGCTTCCCCTAAGGTGACCAGACGTCCCGCTGTTTTGGCATTCTTTCCAAAAAAGCGGGACTTTTTGGAAAGAATGCGGGACGCGGGACACACACTTGAAAAGCGTGTCTGTCCTGCCAAAAGCGGGACGTCTGGTCACCTTACTCTATTATCCACTATGCAAGTATTCTTGGCTTTGTGTGGGACAAGGGAGGGAGGCCAAGACAATAGGGGACATGTCAGTCTTAGTCTGAATTGACACTCATTAGATATGAAGAAGAACCATAAATTGCACAAGTCTGTAGCTAAATTAATCATTGGGGACTTTCAATTAAAGAATTGCCAACGTCACTTCCTTGCCTCCGGCAGGCCTTTTCATTCTCACTGTCCCCTCCGGCTTCTCAAAACAAACACTCTCACTTTGAAAAGATAGTGAGTTCATTCCTGCTTTGTTTCTCAAAGGTTTACTTCAAAGGGCCTTTTCCAAAGATGCTTTTGAGTTACTTATTCTCCAGGTGCCTGACAATTTCTTTCCAAGGTTGGGTGATGGCATTTTGAGCTGACTTCTTGTTAGGGATGTAGAGTTCTCCTCCGCACCAGAATCTGTGGCTGAAAGGGACAATCAGACGGACTATTCACCTGGAGAGGCAGCAGCCAGAAAGGCAGCACAAGCAGATCCAGGAGATAGTGAAGTCCTGTATGGCTGACCCTGAGTATTCTTCCTACATCATCTTCTTTTAATGACCCCATTTTGGGGTCATTTTGTTCAGCAGATATATTCTCATTGTACCCAGAGAGAGAAATATCTGCCTAAGATCGAACTTAAAGCCTCCTGATTGTGAAGTGAGAGCTCCACCTCTAGGCCACTGCATCACTCAGTATTCTTTATTCTTTATTTCTGAGGGTTTTTTCCCCCTTCCCATCATTCTCTACCTCATTGTTCGATTGTTGTCTTGGAGTTTATGCTTGGAATTCGGACCTGACGATCCTAAGGATTGCTCAGCCTCCCCCCTCAATTTTAGTTTAAAGCCCTTTGGATAAGCTGAGCCAGTCGTTTTCCAAATACATTCTTCCCAGTTTTTGTGAAGTGCAACTCATTCCTTGCCAGAAGCCCTTCACGTTGGTAATGCAGACAGTGGTCTAGGAGTCCGAAGTTCTCTTCACGGCACCAACTCTTAAAGCCAGTGGTTCATGTCTAAAATTCTTTGTTCCCTTATTGGATGTTGACCTATCGTTGGAAGTACAGATCAAAACATCACTTGTGTTCCTAACTCCTTAACCTCAACCTCCTTAGGTTGAGAAACACTGCACTAAATGATTTCACGTGCAGCTGAGGGGGAATTCTTCAAAAATCCTCTTCTCCTTTGCAATTTCAGATGTGAATTATTTAGTCAGATTTAAATGATTAAATAAAAAATGCAGGATAATTTTTATGTGCATTATATTATTTATATCCTCAATATAATGGAATTATATTTATGTTAACATGTAAAGTCCAGTATAGAGCACATCTGAAGGCTTTTCCCTGTTTATTATCTTTTTAATGCCAAAAACGTTTATTATTGTCTTTTAAGATGTTAATGTTTAAATATTTACCCCATCTATAAAGGCAATATGTGCTGGGGTTTCCCAGAGTTCAGACTTGAGAGATGGTAGTGGAGATGGGTTCTTTTCTCTGAGCCTGGGTAGCTATTTCCAAAATATTGTAGAACAAAAACAGGTGGACATTTTCATGGTATCAATTTTTAACATTGATTATATAATGGAAAACTGTAAAGCAAAAACAGTAGATTAAGCAATATTATAAGCAGTAATACCTATACAGAAATGTGCACAAAATAAACAAATTTAATGCAAACTGTTTTAAAAATATCAATTTGAACATGGCACAGTTGCAAAATGAGAAATACAAAAAAAAACCCCAAAATTAACAGATTTACTTATCTCCAGTTCACCTGCCATTATTATTCTTATTATAATCTTGTTGATCTTCTTTCCTTCCTTCCTTCCTTCCTTCCTTCCTTCCTCCCTCCCTCCCTCCCTCCCTCCCTCCCTCCCTCCCTCCCTCTCTCCTTCCCTCCCCCCTCTCCTTCCTTCCTTCCTTCCTTCCTTCCTTCCCTCCCTCCCCCTCCCTCTCTCCCTCCCTCCCATATTCGAGGTACTGATGTTGCATGCATTTTTCTTCCATATAGTTATGTCTTATCCTATAATACAATCCAAAATAGAATACAATTTATTTTGCTTGGACTGGACTGCTAATAGGTAACTGTATTCTGAAGCAGAAACACTCCCTTCAAACACCCCCCCCCCCATAAAGGGGAACAGATGGAAGCTGTTTCCTACCTTCCTTCTATGCTTGAGGCTACAGTGAGGGCAGTTTCTGAATCACATCTGGGTGTGAAAACAGGCCTGTCTCCAAGATTACTTTCAAAACGCCGCTGAATTTTATCACCTCCAGCTATCTCTGGAGTCTTTTGTGAATATTTCTCCATGTGACAAGAAGATACAGTTGGCTAAGATGAACCAAGAAGGAAATAAATGTTTTTGTTCAAAAAACACCGGTACTATAGCAACAATTTGTCATGGCGAGATTAAATTATTGGGCCCTGGGAGGAAACTTTCCTTCTATCTCCCCCATCCTCCCAATTTTCACACAAGTGGAAATGGGGCAGAAGCTTCTCCTTCTCTGTTCTAGCAAACGCCTAACTCTGGTTTCTTCAAACCACACCAGCAAATCAAAACCAAATAATCTTTCATTGCAAACTCTGGTCTCTACAAAGCACAGACCCAATGGAGTACTGTGTATTGGTTGCATGTTGTATGAAAATGTTCTTATTTCCTCTGTGCAGAGAAATGGGGGAAAGGAAAGGTGTGAACCCAACATTGACCACAATTTAGCACCAAAGTTGCAAGTCATAATTGTGATTCATGTCCATGTCATCTTTCATATAGAGAGAGCTCAGCAAAGTAGGCTGCATTTGAAGAGCATTTGGAAGTTGCAGTTGCAGAAAAGCTGCTGTTGAAAATTTCTGTTGGGAAATTTCTCATAAGAGTTTGCTACCCAGCACCTTCCAGCCAATCCCTGGATGCAGCCCTGAGCAAGGAACTGTTGGAAGAAATGTCCGTCTGGGTTCAATTCCAAGTGGGGAGAAAGACACTGGAAACATGGAGACTGCTTGGAAGGATGGTTTACAGGGGTGAAATGCTACCGGTTCGGGCCGGTTCGCCTGAACCGGTAGTAAAAAAATTGCTTTAAAAAGTAAAAAAATAGAGTTCTGACGATCACGCATCACACAACTGATCTTCGGAACATTTTTTTACTTTTAAGCATTAAAAAAGCATTTAAGCATTAAGTTAAAAATGCTTTACAAGTTTTTAAAAAGCAGGAAATCCAAAAGCACACGTTTGTTGTGGATGGTGCATGCACACACAATGTGCATCTGGTGCACACTGTGTATGTGCGCACACAGCGTGCATCTGGCATGCATTGTGCATGCATGCGTTCAGTGCGCATCTGGCATGGACGCATACATGCGCGGGCAGAGAACCAGTGGTGACCCGTGGAGGTTTTCACCACTGGTTTAATGGTGGACAGGACCACATGGGTTTGAAGTCCTGGGTAGCTGAACACACGGAGGAGAGAGAGAAAGCGGATTATACCCTCTCTTGGGCCTTGCCTTTGAGCTTCCTGTTCCTGTGCAAGAAATGTATCCTATTGGCTGTCAGACTCCCAGGGGGCGGGGGTCTTAGCTAACTTTGTAGGCTGTCTGTGTCCCAGGCTTGGTTGAACCTTGCTTGGGTGATGCAATGAAGGGCGATTTCTGATTGTGGCTGAATGGCTTTGCCATGAAGGATAATCCCATCATCCTGGAGCCGAAGGTCTTTTGTCTTGTAGATAAACTGGCACCAAAATATCTGCTGGGGGCAGGGAGCTGGGGTCTTTTGTTTCTGTTTCCTTTAAGATTTTTTATTTATTTATTTATTTATTTATTTGTGAGATTTATATACCGCCTCACAGTGCAAGCCCTCTCTAAGCGGTTTACACCAGTAAGCAATGTATATTTATGTTGCCCCCAACAATCTGGGTCCTCATTTTACCTACCTCGGAAGGATGGAAGGCTGAGTCAACCTTGAGCCGGTGAAATTTGAACAGCTGACCTGAGGATCACAGTCAGCTAAAGTGGCCTGCAGTACTGCCTCTAACCGCTGCGCCACCTCGGCTCTTTTAGGGGAAATATTCTGTCTTTTTAATATTTCCTAGAATATTTCATTCTTCTAGGACAGGGGTGGGTGCTAACTTTCTACAGAACTGTGCCAGCCCTTTGAGGAAGGCCAGGTCAGGAAACAGACACTGCAAAGACTCCAGGAACATAAACTTATGGTTACGGAGTAAGGTATGGATCAAGGCTGTCTAGTCCAACCTTGCCAAACTAGGTTTCTCCCCAGCGTCAATACTCAAGATGGACTATGATCAAGCAAAACAAACCTTGCGACAAAGGGTGGACGACATCGAGAGGCAGACGGACTTAGGGAAAGCTTCGTTGTTTCTGGCTCCAGACGCCATTAGATATGTTGTTACTCCTGCCAGCTATCTTAGCCAGTTGGAGTCAGCAAACTATCGGAAAGCATTTTCGCTCGCAGGTTGCTATGCACTTCCATCGGCCATACTGTATGGCAAGTATAAAAAGATACCATTAACTGAAAGACTGTGTCACATACTCCTTCGATGTTCCTTTTACAGAGAGATTTGGAAAAAACATATCCTTCCCATAATTGTTAGGTATCCTGGCCATTCCGACCCTGCTTGTCTCCAGTGGCTGCTTAAGGATGAACAATCCATAACTACAGTGCAGGTGGCTAAATTCTGCACAGCAGCCCTGGGGATTCATCGGAAACATGTGTCAAACCCACCATAGCTCTTTTATACAAAAAATGTGGCAAACCCTTTGCACTGCTTATTCCTTTCCCTTTTAGTATTAAACTGACTACGGGCCACACAGTTTATGGATTGTAATTTTAGTATACTTAGACCATGTGTAATTGACAGACTGGATTTTATCCTAGATTTTAGCTGTTATTTATTATTTTATACTAGAATTTTTAATTGTATATTTACTGAGTGTTTTTTATTTGTTCTGGTCTCTGGTCTATGCCTGTAATAAAGTGAATTGAATTGAATTGAGTGCAGGTAGACCATGACTTACAATTCAGTTAGTGACCATTCAAAGTTACAATGGCACTGAAAAAATGACTTATTTTTCATACTTATGACCCTTGCAGCATCTCCATGGTCATGTGATCATAGTCAAATGCTTGACAACTGACTCATATTTATGTCGGTTGCAATATCCCAGGGTCATGTGATCACCTTTTGCAAACTTCTGACAAGCAAAGTCAATGGGGAAACCGGATTCACTTAGCCACCATGTCACTAACTTAACAACTGCAGTGATTCACTTAACAACTCTGGCAAGGAAGGTCATAAAAAGGGGCAAAATTCACTTAACAAATTCTCACTTAGCAACAGAAATTTCGGATTCAATTGTGGTCGTAAGTCGAAGGACCACCCGTATTGATTCAGAAGATGTTAAAGAACAAAGTACAAGTGAATCTTTTCTTTTGGAAGTAGAGATAGTCCTCAATTTATGATGGATCTCCCCAGGCCTACTTATGGCCCAGATTCAAAGTTCTGGTGATTGGCTCCCTGGCCATGTGACCACAGTGGGAACACGAGGGGCTACATGTAATGGACAAATGCTACCCCTCAATGGGGGATGATTGGCGAAGATGATCGAACGTGCTGAGATGCTTACATTGACTTCATTGAGTTTGTGTCTGCATTAGTTTGTGTTACTTTTTTATGTCCTCTATAAAACTTTTAGTAAAATTTATTTTTTTTTTTTTTCGGAATTGTGGAATTTCTTCCCTCTTAGAAAAGTGCAATTTATTAGTGTGTAATTCTGCTGAAGGGGAAAAATACAAAAGAAAGGAACAGATTGTTGGGGGAAGGTCACAATAAAGGTTACATTTTAATTAATCTCATCTCAGTCAACAGGGAATATACTCCCCCCATAATTTAGTCACATGAAAGACGACATAAATATAAAGCAGGTGTCTATCTGTAAACCTCAAGAAACCAGATGGCAGCCATCCATTCTCATAAGGAAATGAATTTGTCATGTCCCTTTAAGTGACTTGGATAAATCTGAATGAATTGTCCTCTGTCTGGTGACAGAGATTCTGTAGATCCCTCCTGTTGGAAGGATCACTTCTGTAATCCTCAGCAAGTGGCTCTTGGCTCTTTGGAACAGCCTAAAGATTTCTTGGTTCCTGCTAGAACAGTGTTTCTCAACCTTGGCAGTTTGAAGATGTGTGGACTTCAACTCCCAGAATTCCACAGCCAGCAACGCTGGCTGGGGAATTCTGGGAGCTGAAGTCCACACATCTTCAAACTGCCAAGGTTGAGAAACACTGTGCTAGAACATCTGACTCTACGTTAGGGGTGTCAAACTCACGGTCCGCGGGCCAGATCCGGCCAGGGGTGGGTTCCAAATTTTTTTACTACCGGTTCTGTGTCCGTGGCTTATTTTGTGGGTGTGATTTGATCGTCATGACTGAGTGGGCATGACCAACTTGACATCACTCACATCCACGCCCTCAGTCACATGCCCCCCACCTAGCCATGCCCACAGAACCAGCAAAAATTTGTTTTGCCAGCTGGGAGGCTGGCAAAGAAGCCTAGCTTTCACCGCCGCGGCTGCTTCTACCTCAGCGCCAACAGGAGCAGGGTGCTGCAGCTGCAACAGTGGGGAAGGCCCGTCAGAGGCGAGAAGGGTCATTTCTCCTGCGGCTGTTGCAGCAGCTGCGCGGGCGAGCCGCTCCCTGCCTCAGGCCCATGCCCCCCCCACCTAGCCATGGCAAAAATTTCTGTTTTGGTAGCTGGGAGGCTTGCAAAGAAGCCTCGCTTTCCCTGCCGCCACCGCTGCTTCTACCTCAGCGCCGAATGGTCCATGCTCCCCCTACACACACACACACACACACACACACACACACACACACACACACACACACACACCGCTTGTCCTGGCAGCACTCCGGCAGTAGCAGCCGAGCAAGGGAAGGAGAGGGACCGGAGAACGAAGCGGGCACGGAAGGGCTGCGTGTGGCCCTCCCGAGTTCCATTTTCACTGGCAGAGGGTTGCAGGAGGCCATTGCAGCCGAAAATGGCTCTCAGGAGCCCGTTTTCCCTGGCACCCCCAACACGGGTGACATCGAGCTGGCCACACACACTCTGCCCCACTGAGGTCAAACACAACCCTGATGCGGCCCTCAATGAAATCGAGTTTGACAGCCCTGCTCTAGGACATTCTTAGGCCAATTTCTAGGGAGGAAGTATAGAACCAGGGAAGCACAGAGAAGGAAAACGCCCTAACCTCTCCATGAGTTTGATGATCATCTCAAAGACTTCCCTTTAGGTCTGATTTCCACTTGAATTTAAGGGTGTGGGGTCAAAGAAGCACATTTCATCTGGTATCCAGTGTAGAATGCCCATCTCAATGAGGTTTAAGCTTTTTCAATGAAGGCAGAAACTTTATTTATATACCATATTTATTTATCTGTCAACCATATTTATATAGCCATCTCACAATCAAGGGACTGTGGTTGGTGTCCTCATCCCCATTCTGACCTCCATCCTTCTGAGAGCAACTTAGAACAGAAGTCTTCAAACTTGGCAACTTTAAGACTTGTGGACTTCAACTCCCAGAATTCTCCAGCCAGCATAGCTGGCTAGAGAATTCTGGGAAATGAAGTCTACAAGTCTTAAAGTTGCCAAGTTTGGGGGCCCCTGACTTAGAACCTCAGTAGGTTCTAAGTATTTTGGCTGGTGTGGGTTTTTATACCTTTTTTTCTTAAGCTGTTATAGAGGTCTTTCTCTTTTTATTTTTTTCCTTTGGTTAACATTTCTCATCAATACTGTTTAACCCAAGACAGGCGTTTCCATCACCTTTACTCCAGCTGTTGATGCCTTGTTGATAGGTGCAATTTCGGCCGAGATTGTCTTCCATTGCACTACAGGCTGCCTGAGCATTTCCTGTTGACACATTTGAGAAGAGCAAAGAAGACCCTTTTATCCCCTCCTCAAGATTCGTTTC
This sequence comes from Diadophis punctatus similis, assembly GCA_023053685.1. Lineage (NCBI taxonomy): Eukaryota > Metazoa > Chordata > Lepidosauria > Squamata > Dipsadidae > Diadophis > Diadophis punctatus. The sequence goes on along the minus strand of JALIGW010000015.1, from coordinate 18,016,606 downwards.
ATTGTGTGATGACAGAGAGAGGGAGGGGGCAGACAGCCCGTAAGCCATTATTTCCGAAAGGAGCAAACGCCTAATGAAATAGAAATCCCACTATAAGAGATCAATTTCCAAAAAGAAAAAAGAAAACTGCCAGAGGAGGAAGGAAAATACAGGTTACTTCTCTACAGAAAATGATCTTGTTAACCAAACTCTGAACCAGGAAGTGACTTGAAATTGGTAGGGGAAATGTTTGATGCCTACACTAAGGTGACCAGATTTTATTTTTTGTAAAGCGGGACACCATTGATGGGGGGGGTTCTAGGGGAGCAAGACGGGAGGGGTCCGTCTCTCTTATCCTGCAGCTTTGTGCACCCCCCCAAACACCCCCCCTTCATCGCAGCCAGGGGTGGGTTCCTATTGGCGCAGGCTTACCTGTTCGTCGCCGCAGAGCCGAAGAAGCTGGTGGCATTCGTGGCGCGGGGCTTCCCCCGCCCGCCGGGACATCGCCATTTGTGTTCTTTTGCCCTCTGCACATGCGCAAAGCGTTCTGCTTGTACAGAGGGCAAAAGAACGCAAATGGTGGTGTCCCGGCGGCCGGGGAAAGCGGGCGGGGGAAGCCCCGCACCGCGAACGCCACCAGCTTCTTCGGCTCTGCGGTAACGAACAGGCAAGACTGCCGCTGCCCCTCTCACTGCCCTCCCTCCCTGCCTGGCAGGAGGAGGCAGGCGAGGCAGGAGGCAGAGGGGTGTGCAGGGCAAATTCAAATTAAAAAAGCAGGACTTTTTTGAAATGCCGCGGGACGCGGGACAAATTATTAAAAAGCGGGACTGTCCCGCCAAAAGCGGGACATCTGGTCACCTTAGCCTACACAAGACACTAAGAATGGATTTCCTTCTTTCCTTCTTCTGGTTTGCAAGTGCTAAACAGGAGAAGGATCCGTTAAGCAGTCAAAATGGATTAGAAGCTGTTCTGTTATATCCCATTTCTTCACTACCTTCCTTATTTATCTTCCTTCCTTCCTTCCTTCCTTCCTTCCTTCCTTCCTTCCTTCCTTCCTTCCTTCCTTCCTTCCTTCCTTCCTTCCTTCCTTCCTATCACCCATCTCCTCCCACTTATGACTGTAACTTGTTGCTTGTATCCTTACGATTTATATTAATATTGATTGTTTCCTGATTGCTTATTTGAACCCTATGACAATCATTAAGAGTTGTACCTCATGATTCTTGACAAATGTATCTTTTCTTTTATGTACACTGAGAGCATATGCACCAAAGACAAATTCCTTGTTTTATGTTTTATTTTTATTTATTTGTCAAACATGTACAGGATAGTAGTTGTTTGTATAAACATAACATAAGTAAAAAGTACCGATAATAGAGGACAATAGGACAGTAGGACAGGGACGGTAGGCACAGTGGTGCGCTTATGCACGCCCCTTACAGACCTCTTAGAAATGGGGAGGGGTCTACTGTAGACAGTCTAAGGTTAAAGTTTTGGGGGTTTGGGGAGGAAACCACAGAGTCAGGTAGTGCATTCCAGGCATTGATTACTCTGTTGCTGAAGTCGTATTTTCTGCAGTCGAGTTTGGAGCACTTTACATTTAGTTTGAATCTATTATGTGCATGTATTGTTGCGGTTGAAGCTGAAGTAATCATTGACAAGAAGGACTTTTTGATATATGATTTTATGAACTACATTTAGATCAGATCGAAGGCGACGTAGTTCTAAATTGTCTAATCCCAATATTTCAAGTCTGGTGGAATAAGGTATTTTATTGCGAGCAGAGGAGTGAAGGACTCTTCTAGTGAAATATTTCTGGACTCTCTCGATTGTATTAATGTCTGTTATGCAGTGCGGGTTCCAGACAGGTGAGCTGTATTCCAGAATTGGTCTAACAAATGTTTTGTATGCTCTGGTTAATATTGCCAGAGAAGAAGCTACGCAAATTCCTTGTGTGTCCAATCACACTTGGCCAATAAATAATTCTATTCTATTCTATTCTATTCTATTCTATTCTATTCTATTCTATTCTATTCTATTCTATTCTATTCTATTCCTTCCTTCCTTCCTTCCTTCCTTCCTTCCTTCCTTCCTTCCTTCCTTCCTTCCTTCCTTCCTTCCATTTTAATCACATGGTTGTGGCCACCGTGTTAAATTTTTTTGACTGTCTTACATCTACTTCTGTCTTTCCTTCCTCTGTTCAGTCAGAATGCCAAGGTCGGATTAACATAATAACTTGCTAATGAATTTTCTATCATAGTTTATTTTCCGAATTTATGAAGTTTGGCAGAGACCCATTATTCTCAATCTGCTTTTACATTTGAAAAGCAAATGATCAGCAATGGGCGTGTTAGATCAGCTAAAGGATTCCAGAAAACTCCAAACTATACAGTTTGTGTAAAAATATTACTGAAATCAGTAGTTTTACCTGATTTATCAGTAGCCAATCAATGTTTGTAACAAGTATATGCATTTGTGCTTTGTATGCCTCTTGACACTATCCAGGAACATCCATTGCAGAGATCAAATTCTGCAAGATATTGGATGCAATATCAGGATCAAAACTTGAATCCCTTTTGTGAGTATGTACAGGGTGGGCCTTCAATTGTGCCCTCCACCATTCTAACACCTTCTCCACAGAGACTCAAATGAGTAGAGTAGAGTAGAGTAGAGTAGAGTAGAGTAGAGTAGAGTAGAGTGAAGAGAAGAGAAGAGAAGAGAAGAGAAGAGAAGAGAAGAGAAGAGAAGAGAAGAGAAGAGAAGAGAAGAGAGAATATTGGAATGAAGAATATAGTAGGGTAGGGTAGAATAGAATAGAATAGAATAGAATAGAATAGAATAGAATAGAATAGAATAGAATAGAATAGAATAGAATAGAATAGAATAGAATCTGGAGGGGACCTTGGAGGTCTTCTAGTCCAGCCCTGGCACCATTGTCTCCTTTTGCATTTGAAATGCAGCTGTTGTTTCATGGAAAGCCTGGAATTCTGGGTGCTGAAGACCACCCTCTTAAACCTGCCAAAATTGAAAAACGCTGAGCCATGTGATGCTCCTATGTGGTTTCAGTCTCAGATTTCCCCCCCTGAACTTCAGACCAAACTGGCCATCAATCCAGGATTCAGATTTGCCCTTTGCAGACCTCCCCCCCAACTCCAGTGTGTTCAAAGTTCAAACAACAATTAAGGTTGTGTTTGTTCACCAGGTGGGTGTTTGTTTGCTCCTTGTTGTGAGAACTCAGCCCCTGTGAACTACAAGCCACACTGATGGCCGATAGGATAGACCAAGGGTCTCCAACCTTGGCAACTTTAAGACTTGTGGACTGAGGAATTCTGGGAGTTGAAGTCCACAAGTCTTAAAGTTGCCAAGGTTGGAGACCCCTGGGATAGACAACCCCAGGCACACAGGCTGGTTTAACAAACTGAATGTGATATATGGCTTATTCAGCAAAGACTGGCCGACATGCGAACTCCTGCAAGCCACTGCTCGGGATACAGAGTGGAAAACATTGTCTTTGTTCTCCTGACAATTTGATTTCCCCTAGTGATTGAAATGAGATCCCCTCCAGCAGTTGTTTTTATTCTTCCAGATATGGAGTCCTAGGGCTGGAAGGGACCTTGGAGGTCATCTAGTCCAACTCCCTGCCCAAGGCAGGAGTCCTTATATACCAATGCTTTTAAACTGAAGTTTTAGTGCTATGAATTTTAAACTACCATTTTTAGACAGCTCTGTTTTTTTCGCCTCATTGCTCTGCACAATACATTTTAAGCTGAAATTTGTTGGGGTTTTGGATGATTGCTTTCCTAATTGTATTAATACTTTATCTTTTTTGAATGGCCAGAGAACACTAATATTGGCAAGCAGACATGCTTCAATTTTCTTTTCTTTTTTTAAAAAATAAAAATAAAATCATGAAACTTACAACCTGGAATTTTACACTCCTGAATAATTAACTTTATCTTTGTTTCATTACAAACTTTCCTGCCCTCTTACAAAGATAAAATCTTACCTGGAGAAGTTTATAGAAATGAATTAGGTAGGAGAAACAGGGGAGGCACAAGGATGGCCACGGGAGCAGAACTGGAGTATTTCTGAGTATTTACCATGTAGGTATTACAGTCATAAAATCTAAGCCAATTTTATCCAGATGGGATTCCAGCACCCAGAATCCTCAGCCAGCAGAGCCATTTTGAGAAAGATGACAAGATCCAAAGCAGCTAACTGTCTAATCCAGTGTTTCCCAACCTTGGCAACTTGAAGATATCTGGACTTCAACTCCCAGAATTCCCCAGTCAGCATTTGCTGGTTGGGGAATTCTGGGAGTTGAAGTCCAGATATCTTCAAGTTGCCAAGGTTGGGAAACACTGGTCTAATCCTAGTCATGTCTCCTCAGAAAGAAACCTTATTGAATTTAACAGGACTTCTGTGTGTGTTTAGGCATGAACCTTAAATGTGCAGGGCTGATGATGGTAAGATGGCGAAGGTCTGCATTCTTCAAGCAAGACATTTTTCCTCCATGTCTCAGTGGTTTCTTGGCAGTGGAGGGGTTTCCAAGACAGGCTGGCTCCAGAAACTGTTTATCTCCTCCCTCCCCCAAAAAAGATTGGGGCTCCCTCAGGACAGGCCCAAAGTAGCTGGCTGAATCCTGGCCAACTAATTCTATATTTAACAGACTCTTGTAATGTATCCAAAAGTTCTTAGCACTTTTGTGTGGAGATACACTAATGCCTCCCAATTTGGAAAACTATTCCATTAAAATATTAAGTCAAATTTATATGCTGTTAATTATTAATCACTGCTAATTATTTCATCCACAGATGGAACTTACACGAGCACAAGACCTGTTTCAGAGTCTTATTGTATGTAGATGACAGAGTTTTATTAAAAACGATAGATTTTTCCTACAACCCCCCCCCCAACTTTCTCTTCAATCCCCCAATTGTCTTTCCTTCCCCCAACTAATCTCTTAAATTAACATTGGGGACCAGCATGAAAACCTGGTTTTGCTTCTGCTTCTTTTCTGCCCCCCTGACTCAAGGCAGGGGGCAATGTGTCCCATATATCTTAGTCAGGATGGGGAAACTGTGGCCTCCAAATAGCTTTGAACAACAGATCCCAAGCCAATTCAAGATTTATCATCCAGGATGAGACTACCAGAACTCATAGTTGAGGAACATCTGGATGGCTCCAGGTCCTTCATTTTTTTGCTGAAGGGTTGTGGACCTTACACATCAACCGCAGAGCGAATGTCTTAGATTTATTATTAGAGTTGGAAGGGACCTTGTAGGTCATCTAGTCCAACCCCCTGCTCAAGCAGGAGTTCCTACACCATTTGAGACAGATGACAGTCCAGTCTCCCCTTGAAGGTCGCAAGTGTTGGGGCTCTCACAACCTCCGCTGGCAAGCTGTTCCACTGGTTGATCGCTCTCACCGTCAGAAAGTTTCTCCTCACTTCCAGGTTGAATCTCTCCTTGGTCAGCTTCCATCCGTTATTCCTTGTTTGGCTTTCTGGTGCCATAGAGAACAGCCTGACCCCCTCCTCTCTGTGGCATCCCCTCAAGTATTGGAACACTGCTATCATGTCACCCCTGGTCCTTCTCTTCGCCAGACTGGCCAAGCTCAGTTCCTGCAACCGCTCTTTGTATGTTTCATTTTCCAGACCCTTTATCATCCTGGTCTTAAGATGGCAGAGATTTAGAAAACACTTTGTGATGTAAGAGGCGTCAGCAGCTTCTGTGATTTAAAGATGGGGGGGGGGGGGCAACCCTTTTTCCTTTGAAAACAAATTGCAAGCTGCTGGGATGGGTTATTTGTAGTTCCCCTGAAGGTCTCTTAATGCAGGCTTGTAGCAAATAACAGGCTTCTCAGTCAAGGGAAGAGAAAAAGGGATGCCAAAGCCTTTGGTCAATGCAGGAATAGATCCTAGGAGCTGTCCCCATCCAACTTGTCACAAGGCCCGAGTCTGGTGTTCTTGTCACCAGCCAGCCATTCCTGGGAAGAAGAATGACCCCCTTTCTTACTGAGCGAGACCACTATTCCAGGGGTGAATCTCCCTGTGAACAGACAGTATTGTGGCATTTGCTTTACTGTTGCTGTTGACATTGTTCCATCCAGGGAATGTGGCTGAAGGGACCTACCAAACAGCCACAAGATCATCCATTCCACACCATGTCCAATTGTTGGAAGTAATATTCTTCTGGGTTCAGTTCCAAGTGGGGAAAAAGAACACTGGATTCATGGAAGTTGCTTGGAAAGAAGGTTTTAATGGAGAACAAAGGAACAGGAGCACATGGCATGAGCTCCTGAACAGAAAAGGTGGATCACATGTTTTCAGGTGTTGGGTCCAGAGAAAAAGGGCAGGAGAGACACTGAGTCCCTTGCTTTATACTCTCTCTTGGGCCCCTCCCTAACTGTTTCCTGTTCCTATACAGAAATGTATTCCATTGGCTGTCAGATTCACAGGGCATTCTGGAGCATCTCTTGTGGGCTGTCCTAAGTCCCAAACTGATGTAATCTTGAAATTCCACCAGACTTGAAATACTGGGATTAGACAATTTACAACTACGTCGCCTTCGATCTGATCTAAATGTAGTTCATAAAATCATATACCAAAATGTCCTTCCTGTTAATGACTACTTCAGCTTCAACCGCAACAATACACGAGCACGTAATAGATTCAAACTAAATGTAAAGCGCTCCAAACTCGACTGCAGAAAATACGACTTCAGCAACAGAGTGATCAATGCCTGGAATGCACTACCCGACTCTGTGGTTTCTTCCCCAAACCCCCAAAACTTTAACCTTAGACTGTCTACAGTCGACCTCTCCCCGTTTCTAAGAGGTCTGTAAGGGGCGTGTATAAGCGCACCAGTGTGCCTACCGTCCCTGTCCTACCGTCCTATTGTCCTCTTTTATCGTTACTTTTTACTTATGTTTATACAAATTACTACTATACATGTTTGACAAATAAATTAAATAAATAAATAAATAAATAAATAAATAAATAAATAAATAAATAAATAAATAAATAAATAAATAAATAAATGTCCATCCATGTTCTGTCTCTTGCTGGTATTTCAACTGCAGAGTAATCTTTCCTTTATTGTAATTCTTTCTTTCTCTGTTACATTGCTCCTCAACACTCTTTCTCCAGCTGGGTTGGGTTCAATTTTGGCATCATAGCCCATTCCCAAAGAAGCCAGAATGAAGATGTTGCTTTCTGATGTCTAACCACCCTTGGCTTTCAGCTTCTTACTTCTGACCCTATCTGTTCTTCTCATTTCTCCCCTACTTCCTGGACTTGCTGGGATTGACATTACACACAGAGAGAGACAACCTGGCCAGACACATATAGTACTTCCCTCACTTTTCTCCAAGATGTCCACTTTCTTCCTGTTACTGTAGAGAACTACAGAGATGACCTTGGAGAAAGTTATATGAAGACCATTACCAAAACATGAACTCTTGGTATAGAGGGAGAGAAAGGAAATACTGTATGATTTTCAGAATTGATGTCAGCCTTATTAGGCCAGGTCATGAAATGAACTCCACAAAAAATACTGGTCTTGTTGTTTGGTGCCTTTGAGTCAGCCTAGACTGATAGTTGTTGATCGGATTAGTCCAGCGGTGGCAGGGGTGGGTTCTAACTTACCTCGCTGCCAGTTTGCTTCCTCCTGCGCCGCGTGGCTGCACCTCGTGGGTGCGCACGTGCTTCACGCACGCTCACATGCGCAATGCCAAATAATTTTTTAAAAATTCAAAAAAAAAAGCCGAAAACAAAATGACGATGCATGTGTAGTGCTGGAAACTCAGTTTCTGCGCATGCGCAGAAGAAAAAAAACCCGGAAAAAATTAAAAAAATTCAAAAATAATAATAATAAAAAGATGGCGGCATCCATGGACCAGCACCAACAGAACCGGTTCCATGATGTCATCGTAATGTCACCAGCAGCTTGCTACTGGTTCGGGCAAACCGGTCTGAACCGGGAGGAACCCACCTCTGAGCAGTGGGTTGCTCCTGGTTCAGCCTGGTTCTGTGAACCGGTAGCACCGGCGGCGGGAGGCTCCGCCCACCCGCCCAGGACGCTTCTGTCCATGCACAGAAGCTTTTGTGCATGTGCAGAAACATTGCACGAGCGCACGAGTGCACACATGAACCAGTAGCAACATGTTTTAGAACCCACTACTGGGTTAGTCCCTGAAGTTTTCTTGGCAATGTTTTAGTTTGGCCTTGCCTTCTCCCTTCCAAGATCAGCTGGCTGGTTTTTGTAGGAGATGACCAGGCTGAACCTGAGGGCAGAGTCAAAGGCATCATCAGTTTGGAGTCCCCATTCCCCCAAAAGAGACCTAGATTCAGCCCTCCCCCTAAGTCCATTGACTCTTACCTGGCACCAATTTGTCTTGACGGTTAGTAAATCAGTTCTTGTGTATAGATAACATGGAATAAGCTTGTAGTATTTTTGAACCCTATCCTGGCTCCTGATTTCTTGCACCTGACAGTTTCTCTTATACCAAGGGGACTCATAGGAGGCCAACTCTAAGTTACTTTCATGTATCTTCTTTTCCTGGACAGAGTTCATGTTTTGCTGACATACTGTACTTTGCATCTCTCCTCCAAAGTTTTATTTGCAATAATCCAACAGTCTCTAATCTGCTGGTGTCATAACATTGAGTTCAAGCCACTCAAAATAGAATTTTCCAATAGTTCTTTTATTCTTGTGTTATTCCGACAAAAAGCAAGGCAAGCGTGCAATTAAATTAAATTTGTTCCTTTATATTTATACATATATACATATACATATATATTACAGGTAGTCCTTGAATTACAACAGTTCGCTTAGTGACCACTCAAAGTTACAACGGCACTGAAAAAAATGACTTATGACCATTTTTCACACTTATGGCTGATGCAGCATCCCCATGGTCACATCATCAAAATTCAGACGCTTGGCAACTGACTCACATCTATGACAGTCACAGAGTCCCGGGGTCACATGATCCCCTTTTGCGACCTTCTGACAAGCAAAGTCAATGGGGAAGCCAGATTCATTTAACAACCGTGCTATTAATTTAACAGCTGCAGTGATTCACTTAACAACTGTGGCAAGAAAGGTCATAAAATCAATGATAATAATAATAGAACTTTATTACGGTCATAGACCAACAATAGACAAGAATCATCACTGTTTACAATAGTGTTAAAAGATAGTACTAATAATAATAGTGGCTAATAACATCCATTTGTTAAGTGAATTTTGCTCCATTTTATGACCATATTATTATTATTTATTTATTCACAAAAAATGTAATACACAGCAAACGAGATTTATATGCTGGATTTCGTATCACTATATCACAAGTCGAACACTTCCCAAGCGTCTAGGACTGTGTGATGTATTTTCGTATGATGCGCGCAGATCCAAGTACGGTGGCCTTTTGCAACTGACAGATCGTGATTTTGTCAATGTTTATTGTTTTCAAATGCCGGTTAAGGTCTTTTGGCACAGCACCCAGTGTGCCGATTACCACTGGGACCACCTGTACTGGTTTATGCCAGAGTCGTCGTAATTCGATTTTAAGGTCCTGATATCGGTTAAGTTTTTCTTGTTGTTTTTCATCAATTCGACTGTCACCTGGTATGGCGACATCAATGATCCACACTTTTTTATTTTCCACAATCGTGAGGTCTGGCGTATTATGTTCCAAAACCTTGTCAGTCTGAATTCGAAAGTCCCAAAGTATTTTGGCATGTTTGTTTTCAACTACTTTCTCAGGTTTATGATCCCACCAGTTCTTTACCACTGGTAGGTGGTAGTTGTGGCACAGGTTCCAATGAAGCATCTGGGCCACGTAGTTGTGCCTCTGTTTGTAGTCCGTCTGTGCGATTTTCTTGCAGCCGCTGAGGATGTGATCAATTGTTTCATCAGCTTCCTTGCAAAGTCTGCATTTTGGGTCATCAGCTGATTTTTCAATCTTGGCTTTGATTGCATTTGTTCTAATTGCTTGCTCCTGGGCTGCAAGAATCAAGCCTTCTGTCTCCTTCTTCAGTGTTCCATTAGTGAGCCATAACCAGATCTTCTCCTTATCAACTTTTCCTTCAATCTTGTTGAGGAATTGCCCATGCAAGGCTTTATTGCGTCAACTGTCGGCTCTAGTTTGCATTGCAGTTTTCCTATACTGATGCTTGGTCTGCTGCACTTTCAGAAGCTTCCGGTTGTTTACTTCAATCAATGCAGGTTCTTTACTTTCTTTGACGTATTCTGCCAATGCATGTTTTTCTTCTTCTACTGTTTGTTTTACTTGTAAAAGTCCTCTGCCACCAGTTTTTCTGGGCAGATATAGTCTGTCGACATCACTACGAGGATGAAGTGAATGGTGAATGGTCATGAGTTTTCTTGTTTTTCTGTCTAAATTGTCCAGTTCAGCCTGTGTCCAGTTTATTATGCCAGCAGTATATCTTATAACAGGTATAGCCCAGTTGTTTATGGCCTTGATGGTGTTGCCTCCATTGAGCTTGCTTTTGAGAATTTTTCTGACTCTTTGTGTGTATTCTTTACTGACCACATTCTTCACATGATCATGTTTGATATTATCCAGTTGTAGTATGCCCAGGTATTTATAGGCCTCTGGCTGATGACACTTTATGGCTTGACCATTAGGCATGTTTATGCCCACACTTTCAGTGATTTTGCCCTTCTTCAATGCTACTGTGGCACATTTGTCCAAACCAAACTCCATGCTGATATCATTGCTAAAGATTCAGACAGTGTTGGTCAGAGACTGAATTTCAGTTTCAGTTTTTCCATATAACTTCAGATCATCCATGTACAACAGGTGTGAAATTTTATTAGATTTTTTGGATGTTTGATAGCCAAGTTTTGTTTTTTGTAAGATTGTTGACAGCGGGATCATGGCAATGATAAAAAGTAATGGTGACAATGAGTCTCCCTGGAAAATTCCTCTTTTGATGTTGACAAATCCGTAATTTTCATTTCCCACAAACAGTTCAGTTTTCCAGTGCTTCATCATGTTTTCAATAAAACTGCCAACATTTTTACAAATCCCAATGGTGTCTAGGCACTTGATGATCCAACTGTGTGGGAGTGAATCAAAAGCTTTTTTATAGTCAATCCATGTTGCGTGAAGATTAGTTTTTCGGCTTTTGCAATTCTCCAGAATCATTTTATCAATCAAAAGCTGATCTTTTGTGCCCCTGCTTTTTCGTTTGTTGCCTTTCTGTTCATCTGGTAAGATGTCATTCTCTTCAAGATAATCTTGAATTCTGTCAGCCATAATGCCAGTCAATAGTTTAAACATAGTGGGTAGACAAGTTATTGGCCTATAATTTCCTGGTGCTGCTCCTTTTGCTGGGTCTTTTTGTATCAGATATGTTCTCCCAGTTGTCAACCATTCACTGATACTTCCTTTTTGCAGCATCTCATTGAATTTTTGGGCCATTTTTTCATGCAGACTGGTCAGATGTTTGAGCCAAACTCCATGCAGTTGATCACTGCCAGGTGATGTCCAGTTCTTTACTTTCCTCACACGTTTGCTGATCATTTCAGTTGTTATTTGCATCTGTTCCATTTTCTTGTGTGAGAATTTTTCTTCAAACTCTTTTATCCACCCAGCATTTTTGTTATAGTCCTTCTCATTTTCCCAGAGCTCTTTCCAAAATGCAGTTGTTTCAGTTTTCTCAGGCTTTTCAACTACTATGTCTGTTGATTGATTCAAGGTCTGGTAGAACCGCCTTTGGTCTAATTGAAACAATTGGTTTTGTTTGTACTGGGTGATTCTGGCTTCATATCTTTCGATTTTTCTGGCTGTTGCTGTAATTTGTTCTTTCACAATTTCCAGAACTTCTTCGATTTTTCTGGTATTCAGCCAGTACCTTCTGATCAGGTATTTTTTGATCTTCTCATTCTTCAGTTTTTTCTCTTTCATACTCTTCAAGTTGCTTGCATCTGATCGTAAACTTTTTATTTTCAACTCCAACCTGATCTTCCATTTTGGTTTTCCAGTTGATTTTCTAGGAGGCTGCAGGAGCCCTAGCTCTTCTGTTACTATTACTGCTGTACTATAAGCAAACTGATTTATTTGTTCAATGGATGCTATTTGGACCGTAGCAAGTACAGTGTTCACATCCTTCATCAGCGGTGCAAGTCGTTTTTTGGGCACAGTTTTCAAAGTTGGAAGCCGTCTTCTTACTGCATTTAATGCAGTATGGGCTGTGAGTTTATCCTTCAGTTCTTGTTGCCTTGTTGTCAATGTTCCTGGTGTTGCAACAAAGACATCAAGTTGTGGCTCCTTTTCATTTTCTTGAAAAATTTCCATATTTTCTTCTGGTTTAGTTTGTTCAATGACTCCTAATGTTACTGAAACGTCAGCCACTGTCTGTACAGTAGCCTGATGTTCATTTGCTTCGCAACTTTTTCGAATTTCTTCAAGTTCAACCTCACTGTATACTTTATTTCTGATTATGAATCTTCTTTGATCAGCCAGTCGAAGTTCAGTTATCTTTGAGTCAGGGTATACTTGTTTCCACAGTTGGTACATCCTTTTTTGGTAGCCACGCTTTTGAGGTTCTGATTTGTAGTAGCATTTCATTACTGTACGATTCTCTGACATGGTGTATTTCTGCCGCTTCTGTAATTGTTCATTTGAGTTTTGATTCCGTAAACCACTTTTTGGCGAATGCCCGGAATCAGCAGCATCCGCCGCGGACCTTTTTATCCTGGGCGACGGCCGAGCCAGTATAGACTTCGATTTTGTTTGTTTCTCCATAATACTAATGGGTTAGGTGCTCTTAGTTCTATTCCTCAGCTGAGACCACTCTGACTTGGTTGAACCTTCTGGTAGTAACACTACCGTCAGCACAGCTCTCAGCATCATTGGAGCAGTTAAGCCCCCCCACCACGGCAAGGTGGCACCCATCGGGGGGGATATTATTATTATTATTATTATTATTATTATTATTATTATTATTATTATTATTATTATTATTATTATTATTATTATTATTATTGTCATAAAATGGAGCAAAATTCACTTAACAAATGTTTCACTTAGCATCAAAAAATTTGGGCTCAATTGTGTTCGTAAGTCGAGGACTACCTGTATTAGTCTAATTTCAAGAGCAAGCAATGCCCAACTAGGCTATCAAGAAACTATGCCCAACAAGGCTACTCAAGTTGCTGTAAGTCTTGTTGCCCAACTAGATTTCCCATTCACACAACACTCACATACACTCTCAATGCAGGTGATCAGCTGGGAAGCAGACTCAGGGCGTCCCCTGCTCCAACAACCAGTCGTTTCGCACTTCAGGGCCTGGGTTCATTCCAGTCTTCTCTTTATACCCAGCTTGTTTACTCTGAATTCATGTGTATGATACATCTTGCCCCGGTCACGTCAGGAACTTCACATTCTTACTCCCAGTTCCATGACTCCATGAAAAATGCCATCCACTGCATTCCTTGAGCCCACTAATGTTCCACCTGGTACCATCAATAACAATTCACTCATATACACACCCAAGATCTTCCATTATCAGTGATACACACATTCCAGCAATGTGAGTTTCCCAGTGGGTTCAGGAAAAGGTGAGATACGATTGTACTATAGGCCCACTATACTCATGACTTATTCTAATATATATTATACATTGTGCATCATATTTGTAATATATTCATAGCATATAACATATAATATGTAAACACCAGAGTAGTGTGCCTCAACCTTGGCCATCTTAAGATGGGTGAACTTTGACTTCAAGAATTCCCCAGCCAGCATGTTGGCTGGGCAATTCTGGGAATAGAATAGAACCAGAATAGAGCTGGAAGGGACCTTGGAGGTCTTCTAGTCCAGCCCCCTGCTCAAGAGGAGAACTTACTATTTCAGACAGGTGGCTGTCCAGTCTTTTCTTAAAAGCCTCCAGTGATGAAGCACCAACAACTTCTGAAGGCAACTTCTGTTCCACTGGTTAATTGTCTTCACTGTTAGGAAGTTTCTCCTTAATTCCAGGTTGCTTCTCTCTTTGATCAGTTTCCAAGCATTGTTTCTTGTCCTTCCCTCTGGTGCTTTGGAGAATAAATTGACCCCCTCCTCTTTGTGGCAGCCCCTCAAATATTGGAATACTGCTATCATGTCACCCCTAATTCTTCTTTTCTCTAGATGTGCCATAGCCAAAATCTGCAGCCGTTCTTCATATGGTTTAGATGGGAGTTTAAGTTCATTTGTGTTTAAATAGCCAAGGTTGGGAAACATTGTACTACAGTCCAACAGGGCAGACTCATTGCAGTCCATTCCTAGATACTACAAAGAACATGCACCAAACATCAGGGACCCCCTGCCCAATTTCTCTCCTGGCCATTTCTGATGCCACTTTCCTATTGAAGAATAAATGGAGAGGTCTGATTCCATGAGCCATGAAATAACCAAGTTCCCATTTTTGAGGCTGCCTGCCGGCCTCACTCTTCTCACTTTGTGAGTTACTTAGATCAAACTAGAAATATTGGCTAATATGTTTGTCATGTGTCATGATCAACCCACATCCAAAATTGTGCTTTGGGGGTGAAGAAGAAAGGGGTCTCGGGCCCAAAGGGGGAGAACTTCTAAATATCAAGCTCAATCCTCGCCAGAACTGACTCTGCTTGTGGGCACCATTGTCTGATTGCAATGTTACAATAACACACACACACATTAGAATCCATCTTTCCCTCTCTTTCTGTGCTTTTCCATTTGCTTCTCAAGCTGTCCTTTCAGATACGGCTCATCCCATTTTTGTTCAGTGTTCAGCCATCTTCAATCAAAAGCCATCTTTTCAAATCCAGACCATTGGATTCTTTCTAACGATTGATTAAAAGAGAGCAAATGCCTGGCTCTGCTCCTCTCTGCTTGCACCTAGCTGGCAGCAGGAAACTTTGCCAACCTGCCAATCCAATGTTTGAGTGGCATCTCTCAAAGCCCTGCTTTGTTCCTTCCACTTTTGAATCCGTTTTTGCTGGAGAGAACCATTGTTAACTAGACAGAATGTTAATCTGCGTCAAATTCTGATCTCTGTGTGTAATAAACAGATAGCAATAACTGTGTATAGTTGTGTGTGACAGCATAATGAATATACTTGCAGAAGATTGATTTAAATCCACTAGAACACATTCCCTGGAAAGCAGAAAAGATACTAATCTCCTCAAATTTTCCTTAACCAACTTTCCTGTCACTCTGTTGCTTTTTTTTTCAGGCAGCCTCTAAATGTTTACTCATTTATCCATGATGTTTTATTTTGAGGTGTGATATTTTAGCAGCCCTGGACAGTTAGGAAGTTACCCTTCACCTTGTCCAAATAATTGTCTTACTCTGTGACTTTCAGACAGGGATCTTCTCCACATCAGCCAGGAGATTCCCTGGGATTGAATCAGGCACCCCCATAGGAAAAGTCTGTATGATCTACCCACATTATTTTCAAGGTGAGAAGATCTCAAAACTCAAGTGAGGCTAAACAAAACACAGTCTGGGAAAGTATCAGAATTCCAAGCTCAGGACACTGATTGACAACTGACCAAGGATCTCTCTCTTGATCTCAGAAACTATATGCTATAATGAGCCTTTAGGTGTTTAACAAGATATAAACCATCATCAATGAAGTCCAGTTATCTCAGAAAACAATAAAACATAAAAAGGCTGTATCAAATCCATGAAAGCATCAATGACTTCCTTGAGGAGGAAAGTTAGGGTAAAAAAAGGAGTTTTAGCCTTTTCTTAAAACAAGTCAGACAGGAATTTCTCCAGAACTTTAGAGGAGCCCACTTCCTAAGATTGGGGCCACCACCAAGGAACCCCTTCTCCTACTTGCTTCCAACTGGGCCTCTCTGCAGTTGACATTCGCCATAACCCCTTCATGGAAGACTGGAGCTCCTGTTCTAGATTGCAGACTTTCCCAGTCCAACGGCGCTCTCCAAGGTATGGCCAATCTTGACCATCCTGGCACAAGTTGTCAGAGGCATCCAGAGGAATGGAACGGAACGGAACGGAACAGAATAGAATAGAAATATGAAAGAACAGAATAGAATAGAAATATGAAAGAATAGAATAGAATAGAATAGAATAGAATAGAATAGAATAGAATAGAATAGAATAGAATAGAATAGAATAGAATAGAATAGAATAGAATAGAGCAGGAGAACCTATGCTATTTCAGACAAGTGACTGTCCAGTCTCTTCTTAAAAACCTCCAGTGATGGAGCGCCCACGATTTCTGGAGGCAATCTGTTCCACTGGTTGATTGTCCTCACTGTAGATTAATTAGATTAAAAGCTTGGCCGTGGGGCCATTAAAAGGGTCTAGGCAAACTTTCCTTTTAGGGCTGGCATATAATGAAAAGCAGTACTTGCCTACGTTTAGTAGTATTCGAGTGATATTTGGATTTCACAAATAAGTCACAGTTGAAATGGATGATTCCGAACCTTTGACAGCTGATGCTTTTTCTGATTTCATAGACAAATTCCTTGTGTGTCCAATCACACTTGGCCAATAAAGAATTCTATCTATCTATCTATATGTGAATTCTATTTATACCTGAATTGCTATGCAGAGTTTAAAATGGCTGGAAATGTTTGATGGTTGGCAAAACAAACAAGATATGCCTGCAGGTCCAGAACTCTCCCTTTTTAAAACACAAGAGGAAAAATATGGAATATGGAACTCAAAAGTTCACATTCTTAAACAGAGGGAGAGTGATGCTCAAGTATTTGGAAACACAGGTAGTCCTCGGCTTACGACCTCAATTGAGCCCCAATTTTTTTGTTGCTAAGCGAGACATTTGTTAAGTGAATTTTGCCCCATTTTATGACCTTCCTTGCGACAGCTGTTAAATGAATCACTGCAGTTGTTACATTAGTGACACGATTGTTAAGTGAATCTGCCTTCCCCATTGACTTTGCTAGTCAGAAGGTCGCAAAAGGGGATCACGTGACCCCGGGACACTCTAGCCGTCATAAATGTGAGTCAGTTGACAAGCATCTTGTGGGATTTGTTATCTAGTTTTGAAATAAACCACCAGCAGCCAAAACTTCCAAGAGAAAACAATGGTAATTTTATTTACTACTTTGCAAAGAGGGTGCCCCATGCGCATACGCAGGTACAGCGGACACAGCTTAAATCCTCAATATGTTTCCCTTATATTCCTTATTGCCTCCCTAGTGTATATTCCCCTATTTACCTCCCACCTTTTCCTCATTGGCTTAGTACCCAGGCCGTCACAACCTATCCAAAGCGTCTAAAGTGAATACACTATCTCCCCCCCCCCATTACATCTCCCACTACTCTAATTCTACCACCCCCTGCCCTTATATACAAATTATCTTTTTTGGTCCTAGTTCCTAGGGGTTGTCTCTAGAGTAACTATCATATCAGTAAATTCTGGTTAAGGCCAGTTTCTAGCTGCAGAGGCCTCTGATCCCAGCTCCTACATACAATTCTCAAGCTTCAGCCTAGCTCATGAGATTAGAAATGCATGCAATGTATTTTCTTCACAGGCTAGCATGTCTTCTTGCAGTTTCTGTAATCAATCTGAATTTTGATCATGTGACCATGGGGATGCTGCAGCGGTCATAAGTGTGAAAAACAGTCAATAAGTCTCTTTTCCGTGCCATTGTAAATTTGAACGGTCACTAAATGAACTGTTGAAAGTCAAGGACTATCTGTATTTGGGGTTTTCTTCTAGACCTTAAGGCACAAGGGAGGAGGAAACCCTAACTCTAAACTTTTCACTTTCCAGCTACATGGTCTTTAATGTCAGGAATTCTGAACTTAGGCTGTATTGGGCTGGGGAATCCTTGGAATTGAAGTCCAAATTTCTGCAGGACATCCAATTGCAGAAGGCTGACTTAGCGCATGGAAGAAAGATCTGGGGCTACACCCACTCACGTCTTTCACAGTCTGCTTCCTATGACCACATTTGCCCAACTGCACTTTTAATCAGATCCTGGGAATCCTCCATTTTCTGTTCAAACTGAATCAATCACACAACAATCCTGCACAACTTGGCTTCCACAAAATGACATACAGGCCCAAACCTATCAGTTTGGCAGTGTCTTCCGCAGAGGAGAGCTTGGGGAGTATTAAGCCACCTGTTCCCCCTGTTCAAAGTTTGCCTCTAAGCACTGATTCCAAGGAACCCCAAATCTCGACTCCATGACTATTTGTTACTATCCCAAACCCTAAATTCTGCTGTTTTGCACCACTGCTGGGGGTTCAAGGGCCACTTGGGTGGCAAAGAAGGATGGAAAAAAAAATCTGGTTCAGGGATTATGAAGCCAATATTTTCCCTTCCTACACAGCCAATTATTCCCTAGTTGCTTGCAAGGCAACACCTTGCAAATGAAGACCAGTACTTTCCCCTTTTAGTTGCAGGAGTAATCCTAGCCAATCAATGACCATTCTAAGATCAGATTTTGTTCCCCTCTTTTTGCAAAGGGGGAAGCAGAAGCTTTTGTGAAATGACCTTCCTCTTTTTGATAAAACAGCCTGATGTCATTTTTTTGAGTTTTTGATGAGCCTGGTCGATTGTAGCTGACATACTTTTAAAACCAATTTTGCAGACTGAGACCAAGATAAAATATATGAACAGAATTAGTGGCATATTATTCATTTCTCAAATATGTGGAAACTATCGCTGGCATTTAGGATAATTTTCTCTCAACCTGGAATTTCACTTGTCTTGTGAGTAGGCAGCATACAATACAAATGATGTTGAAACAAACACAGGCCAACAATTATTGTGCCATATGTCCAATTGACGTGCAAGCATTATTTTGAAGAGGGTCAGAAGGAAGACAATGAACTCGGAATCAGCAAAGCAACAAGGATTGCAGGTGGCAATGGAGACCAAGCTTTCCTTCCTTCCTTCCTTCCTTCCTTCCTTCCTTCCTTCCTTCCTTCCTTCCTTCCTTCCTTCCTTCCTTCCTTCCTTCCTTCCTTCCTTCCTTCCTTCCTTCTGTTGTCCTTCCTTCATCTTCCCTTCCTTCTCTGTTTTCCTTCCTCCCTCCCTTCTGTCTGTTGTCCTTCCTTCATTTTTCCTTCCTTCCTTCCTTCCCTCCCTCTCTCCTTCCCTCCTTCCAACAATTAAAACCCTAAAAGGAGCTCATTCTAACCAAGTCCTGGGGGAGAAAGGCAGATTTTCAAATACTTTAAATATATATTTGGGTTGGTGCCCCATAGTTCTTGAGAAAGATGCTGTCCTGGCTGGCAGGGGAGAGGGCAGGTACCATGACAAAGAAAGGCCACTTTTGGGTTCTCTCAGGTGAGATTATTAATATGGCTGGGAAGATCTACCACCCACCAGCAAAAGAGGGCAAGGCCAGAATTCCAAGTGGATCCAATTTGGATGTTGTGTAAAGGGGTGAAGAAGCCAATGCCTGAGACTTCACAAGCTTAGAGCACTTATTTTCCCCTTTAAATCCCCCCTCAAAGGCATACTTGTTAGAACCCTGTTCAAACGATTGGGTGTGTTAATATATGATTAAGCCACAAATCATTGTTATGTGTATATTGCTTTAAATGCATTGTGGATGATTACTATATAAGCAAGAGAGCATGCTCAATGTGGTTGGTGGTTGGTGGTTTAGTGTGGTTTAGTGTGGTGAGAGGTGTTTGATGGTGTGTTCTGGATTGAAGACTCTCTGCTGCTTTACTGATGAGTAGATTACTTTATGACTGTGTGGAATTGCTGTGAAGAAGAAGAGTAACTATCTGTGATACTATAGAACTAAGTGATAGCTGTAATCTTTGTGAGTTAAAACAAAGATAGGCAAGAAGAAGAAACTTCGCATTGACTGAATAACTGTATGACTTGGACTTCCTATTTAACTTTGCTACTATTCAAGTAAAAACTACTTTGTACATACTAAAGATATTCTGTTTATTGACTGAATAGCATTCATATCAAACTGCAACACCATTACTACAACACATTTCGCTGTGTATGTGCTTAACAGCACAATAACTCCTTAACAATACTTTTAAAAAAATCAGACCATTTTTAGGCCACATCTCAGGTCTGATGGTTGCATAAAGGGGCTGATAGATCATCTGCATCCCACTGACTGACCTCTTTGCATCATTTTTGATCGAGTTTGCACTGGGGTGGCTTAAATGCGGCTTAGAGGGCGAAGAGACTCCTTTCGGCTCAAGAGGAAACAGTGGCTAGCCCAGGCAGGAAGAGCCAGACGCAAATGGAAAGTTTCCCAACCAAACCTTGGACTTATAGGTGTGGGAAGCCCCCCCCCACTAGAAGAATGAAATATTTTGGGTGATATTAAAAGAGGCAGATATAGCCTGCCAAAGCAGAAATGGAGAAGTGTGTTCTTAGAGGCAGAAAGCAGCCCACAGCAGATGCTGGCACTTAAGGAGAATAACAAGCTTATTGAAAGAGGAAGCCAACTATCTAGATGGCTCCATTCATAAGCAAAGCAAATCCTGCTGGCAGAAGTCCATTCAAGACAGGATATTTCGAAACCCCTTACAGCAGGGGTGTCAAACTTGATTTCATTGAGGGCCACATTAGGATTGTGTTTGACCTCGGGGGGGTGTGTGTGGCCAGGGTGGGTATGGCCAGTTGACGTCACTTCTCTCAGGGGTGCCTGTGGTGGCCTGAGCGCTCTGCCAGCGAAAACAGCTCCATTTTCTCTGGCAGAGGGTTGCAGGAGCCATGGCAGCTGAAAACAGAGCTCGGGAGCCCGTTTTCACTGACAGAAGCACCACGGGCCGGTCCTTCGCTGTTTCCAGGGCAGCCCCATGGGCCAGATCAAAGTACCCCGCAGGCCGGATCCAGCCCCCAGGCCTTGAGTTTGACACCCCTGCCTTACAGCAACGTTTGACAGCGAACAAAAGCCGAGTAATAGGATTACAACAAGCAGCCCCTTACCCAAAATCCAGCACAGGACATAAGCCATCAGCCACAATGGGAATTGCCCAGCACCCTCTTTAGAAACACAAAGCCCATATTGCACCAATCCCAAACTTCAAAAACACAGAACCATATAAGAACCCTCCCTCTCACTCAGCTGGTTGTTCAGCTGACCCAGAACTGTGTGTGTGGCTCTGTTCATCAATAGATGTTCATCTGTTCATCTCTGTTCATCCACAGAGAGGAGGTCAGGCTGTTCTCTATGGCACCAGAAAGCCAGACAAGGAATAACGGATGGAATCTGACCAAGGAGAGATTCAACCTGGAAGTGAGGAGAAACTTTCTGACGGTGAGAGTGATCAACCAGTGGAACAGCTTGCCAGCGGAGGTTATGATAGCCCCAACACTTGCGACCTTCAAGGAGAGACTGGACTGCCATCTGTCTCAAATGGTGTAGGAACTCCTGCTTGAGCAGGGGGTTGGACTAGATGACCTACAAGGTCCCTTCCAACTCTAATAATAAATCTTAAAAAAAAAACTTTCTTTCCAGTCAGCCTCCATGTTGTTTCCAGCGTCTTTCTCCCAGCTTGGAACTGAACCAGATGGATTTTCCTTCCAACATAGGTGAAACTCGGATTTTGTCATTAGCAATTCCTAAGAGGAAATCCCCCTGAAGCACACAGGAAACTTTCTTGCCACTGTTTCTTTTGTAAAGTGGAGCTTCTGCAGGAACATCCTGAAGATGCTGAGAGGAATGTCTCTGGGATCATGAACATGGCAGGAGGAGGAACAGTGAGCCCTGTAGAAAGTTAGCACCCACCCCTCCCCTAGAAGAATGAAATATTCTAGGAAATATTAAAAAGGCAGAATATTATATTTCCCTGGATGAGAAAAGGAGAAACATGTTTCTAAAGACAAAGAGCAGCTCCCTGCACCTCCCTGCC
This sequence comes from Diadophis punctatus similis, assembly GCA_023053685.1. NCBI lineage: Eukaryota > Metazoa > Chordata > Lepidosauria > Squamata > Dipsadidae > Diadophis > Diadophis punctatus. The sequence continues at coordinate 17,994,787 of JALIGW010000015.1, read as the reverse complement.
CCCAGCAGATATTTGGTGCCCATTGAGAAGGACTGGACCAGCCTATCTACAAAACAAAAGACCTTTAGCTCCAGGACGATGGGATTATCCTTCAGGGCAAAGCCATTCAGCCACAATAGAAACTGCACAGTGGTGGGCTGTAACTGGTTTAACAACAGGTTCGGTGACGCAAATGCGCGCAGCGTTCAAAATACAGCAATTTGAAGCTCAGCTGCTTACCTTCTAAGGCAGTCCCGGTAAGTAGAACAGCAGAGGAGCGGAAATCAGCTGTGCCATGCGAATCAGCTGAGCCAGAAAGAAGGAAGTATAGGACAGGATGGTGCAGGGGTGGGGGGGGGAGCTGATCATCGGAACTACCAGTTCGCCCGAACAGGTCCGAACCAGCAGCGGCCCATTACTGAAACTGCACAACCAAGCCCCTTCATTGCATCACTCAGCAAGCTTCAACCAAGCCTGGGACTCAGACAGCCTACAAAGTTAGCAACGACCCCTACAACAACCAGTAGAATACATATTCTTGCACAGGAAAAGGAAGCTCAAGGGCAAGGCCCAAGAGAAGGTATAAATAACCCTCATTCTCCACTCCATGTGTTCAGCTGCCCAGGACCTCAAACCCATGTGGGCCTGTCTATCAATATACCATCTTTCCAATCAGCCTCCATGTGTCCAGTATCTTTCTCCCCGCTTGGAAGTGAAGCAGGTGGATATTTCTTCCAACAGCCCCATGTGGCTCTGAGCTCCCATTTTTATCCATTATCCTATTTCGTGGGGGAGGGAGAATCATACTACTTGCATTGTGACAATGTTTGGTATTTAGCAAAACCCGAAGCACCTCCTATTTTGCATCAGGGGCCTCTTCATCTAAGAAGACTTTTGGATGCTACTACAAAATCCAGCATCACCCGTGGTTTGGGGTCTCGTGCATGTTCAGTTTCCTGCTCATTATGCTGCCAAGTGCTGAGAAACTCGTAACATTTTTTGATGATGGAGGATGCCCCGTTCTCTCTCTCTCTCTTGACAAGCTGCCAAAACCGCATCTCAAAGCAAGGATCAATCTCTGAGCATTTCAGCATGATTAAAAAGCTGCCTGCACAAATCGGCTTCTCCCTCTTAGCTCTTGTAAGGTCTCCCTATTACTATTTCTAGTTATAGTGAGGAAAATTGTTCTACTTGTTCCATTGGAATCAAGGTTGTGTAAGGCTTAAGGGTTGGACTTGCAGTGGGGAGACCTGGCTACAGAATCTGTTGATGACTAACTTGCATTTGTGGAGAAGAGGTGTGATATCAGTCCAGTAAGAAAGAAATTGTGAGGGGAAAAAATGAGCTCGGGGTTATAATTGTTTCTTTGTAGTGGATGCTCCTGCTTTGAAAGAGGCAGGCAGGCAATGCAATGACCAGTCTGGGTTGGTACTTGATCAAGGTGAAAATGGTTGCAAAATGAAGCTCTTTCCACACTTGAGCTGGTCTAGATGATAACCAGGTGGTGAAGACCAGTTTTGGTCGCCACAATGTAAAAAAGATGTTGAGACTCAAAGAGTGTAGAGAAGAGCAACAAAGATAATTAGGGGACTGGAGGCTAAAACATATAAAGAACGGTTGCTGGAATTGAGTATGTCTAGTTTAATGAAAAGAAGGACTAGGGGAGACTTGATAGCAGTCTTCCAATATCTCAGGGGTTGCCACAAAGAAGAGGGAGTCAAGCTATTCTCCAAAGCACCTGAGGGCAGGACTAGAAGCAACTGATGGAAACTAAACAAGGAGAGAAGCAACCTGAAACTAAGGAGAAATTGCCTGACAGTGAGAACAATTAATCAGTGGAACAACTTGCCTCCAGAAGTTGTGAATGCTCCAACACTGGAAGTTTTTAAGAAGAGATTAGATAACCATTTGTCTGAAATGGTGTAGGGTTTCCTGCCTAAGCAGGGGGTGGGACTAGAAGATTTCCAAGGTCCCTTCCAACTCTGTTATTCTATTCTATTCTAAGATGTGTATGTGTGTTTGTGGGTGGGTGTTGAGGGGCAAATAACATGGGTTTTGTAATTTGTTAACTAACATAGTTACTTTGCATTTTAATTTGATTTATTTTGTCTCTTTTAAAATGATGTTGAGGTTTATTAGCTTTTAACATTCCTAAACTGATAAACAAGCTGGAGACTAGTTCCAGATCAGAAAAAGTTTGTTAGTACAAATTGGGGTCTGGTTTATCTCTTTTATGAACTCCAAACAACCGGTTTCCTTTTCCAATTATGCCCCTTCTGACATCAGATCTCATTTTAATGAACATGTGTAATATTATGGGATGCAAATATGTAACATGTTTGACTACATGTAACTGATTGCCTATGCAAAGTGGTGGTTACTTTTACCCTGTCCAATCAACTTTCCTCTTGCATTTCCTTTGTTGCATTAACTATAAAAAGGAGGGAAACATGGGGTTTGGGATTCTCTCTCTTCCTTTTTCATTAAGAGATCCCATTTTATCAGGGTACCCTCATAAACTGCTTTTAAATGATCTTCCAACTCAGTTGCTTATTGGGAAGATAAACTGAGGCAGAACCTGGGGCCAGATTTGGCTTTCAGTGTTTATGTGTGAAAGTGCAATGGGTGTGAAAGAGAGGGAGGGAGAGAGTTTTGGAAATTAGAATTAAAGTCAATTTGAGTGAATCTGCCAATCAAGCTCACTTTCCAAATCACACTGAAAAATTATTCAGTCCAAGTCATCAAATCAAATCAAAACTCCTGCACATCCTTTCAGTGTTAACCCTTTTAAAATTCCATTCAGAAAATGAAACCAGCACATTAATTTGAATCAATTTTGATGATTCAGATAGGCATGAAAAATTGAGTTGATTTAACATTCCAACTGAAGTATTCAGTCAGGTCTGCTTGATTCAGTTTTCCAGATTCTGTGTATGCAGAAAATTTCGACCAAATCACGGATCCAATTCTGAAAGTTTGCCAGAAGAAAACTTATTCGTTCAAATAAACCCATGTCCAATGAAAAGATATTTAAAAGAATTAAACCCCATCAGATCAAAGGTGGTCCTGTCCAGACCTCACCAGATACACTGTGCGTATAGAGGAGCACAGAAATGGCCTTACAAGAAGGAATTCAGTGACCGTTAGGCAAATCTCTTCGCCTGGATGGACAGAAAGAAGTGAGAAAGAAACCAAAGATTGTTCTGCCTTGATTCTTTAGTATAAGAGTGGAGAGAGAAAGGATATTAGGCTGAGCAACAAAGGTGATTAGGGGACTGGAGGCTAAAACATAGGATGAACGGTTACAGGAACTGGGCATGGCTAGTCTAGTGAAGAGAAGGACCAGGGGAGGCATGATAGCAGTCTTCCAATATCTGAGGGGATGCCACAGAGAGGAGGGGCTCAAGCTATTTTCCAAAGCACCCGAAGGCCAGACAAGGAATAATGGATGGAAACTGATTAAGGAGACATTCAACCTAGAAATAAGGAGACATTTCCTGACAGTGAGAACAATCAACCAATGGAACAGAAGTTGCCTTCAGAAGTTGTGGGAGCTTCATCACTGGAGGCTTTCAAGAAGAGACTGGACTGTCATTTGTCAGAAATGGTGTAGGGCAGTGATGGCGAACCTTTTTTGGTTCGCGTGCCAAAAGGGGGGGGGAATGCGGGGGATCACATGTGTGCGTGCCCACACTCATAACCCCCCTGATCCCAGCATGCAATGGCACGCCCATTTTTCGCCCTCCCCAGGCTCCTAGAAAGGCTCTGGAGCCTGGGGAGGGTGAAAACGGCCTTCCCCACCCCCTCTGGAGGCTGGAAACAGCCTGTTTCCCAACTCCCAGTGGGCCCAGAAGGCCCGAAAATCAGCCGGCTGGTGCACACATGCATGCTGGACCTGAGCTCGCATGCCCACCGATATGGCTCCGCGTGCCACTTGTGGCACCCGTGCCATAGGTTCGCCATCACGGGTGTAGGGTCTCTTGCTTGGGCAGGGGGTTGGACTAGATGGCCTACAAGGTCCCTTCTGTTAATCTGTATCTCTGTTGGGCATTCCAGGTTCTTTTATTATATCAAACAATAAAGGAGAGTTCTGACAGAATCATAGTATCATAAGGCTAGAAGAAACCTTGAAGGTCTTCTAGTCCAAATACCTGCCCGAAAGTCCTTATACCATCCCAGACAAATGGTTGTCCAGTCTTTTCTTAGAAACCTCCAGTGATGGAACACCCACAACTCCAGGAAAAGCAAGCTGTTGCATGGGTCAATTGTTCTCACTGTCAGAAAATTTCTACCCATTGCTTCTTGTTCTGCTTTCAGGTGCTGTGGGAAACAAACCAAAGCCCTCCTCCCTCAGACAGAGCCTGAAATACTGGAAGGCAGCTATCATGTCTCCCCTAAATCTTCCCTTTGATAGGTTAACCATAGCTATTCCCTGCAACCATTCATAGTACAGTTTAATCGCCAGACTTCTATTCATCTTTGTTCCTTGAACACTCGTTCTAGGGCCTTGGCATTTTTCTTTGTATTGTAGTACTTGTGCAGTCTGTTTCCTGACCTGATGTACCCTGAAGGGCTGTTATTGGGAAAGGAAACAAAAAAGGAAAAATCAGATGCAGAAATCATTGTGTAGTGGGCTTTAGTAGGCAAGAAGCAGACCAGCATAGCTACAACAGCATTTATTGACTCAAAACTGGAACTGGGAAACTGCAGGCAATTCCCTGTCATTTATACTCTGGGCCCACAGGGCCTTAACCAATCATAATACTTGAAAAAGCCCACCCAAATATGAATGTTCTAAATTTCCCTCCAAAACAGTTGGAGTTAACAGTTAGGGTCATCTAAAGGTTAGTTTCACTTTAGCAGGGCTTAACACAACTATATATATTCAATCAGGGGCGGATTCTACTTACCTTCCCTGCCGGTTCGCATCGCAACGGAAGTGCACGTTTTGCACGTGCGCGATTGCTTCGCTTGCGACCGCACATCCCTTCCCAGAAATGACCCTCTGTGCATGCACAGAGAGGGTTTTGGAAATCTACGGAGACCGGAGGACCGGTTCAGGAGTGTGGACCGCCAGTCATTGCTGTCGGTTCAGCAAGCACCGGAAAATTTTCGCTACCGGTTCTATAGAACTGGTCCAAACCAGCAGCAACCCACCATTGTATTCAACACATAACAGAAATATACATTTGTGGCAATCAATTGTGAGATTGGTTCGTATAAATTCACCTAACCCTGAACTGAAGTTACTAAAACAGAATTGTTTCATTTATACGCCCAAGTTGCCAGTGTGTGTTTAGAATGTTTTTCTGAACAGCATTAGGTCTGCTGCACACAGCCCTTCCCCTTTCAGTACGGGTAGTCCTTGACTTACAACAGTTCATTTAGTGACCATTCAAAGTTACAACAGCCCTGAATAAGGACTATTTTTCACACTTATAACCATTGCAGCATCCCCATGGTTACCTGATCAAAATTCGGCCGCTTGGCAATTGACCAAGATTTATGATGGTTACAGTGTCCTGGGGTCATGTGATTTGCTTTTGCAACCTTCTGACAAACGGGAAGCCAGATTCACTAAACAACCATGCTGCTAACTTAACAATTGCAGTGATTCACTTAACAACTGTGGCAAGAAAAGTCATAAAATGCAATAAAACTCACGAAACTAATGTCTCACTTAACAACATAAATTTTCGGCTCAGTTGTGCTTGTAAGTCAAGGCTACCTCTACATTTCTCCTCCACATGGGGGGCAGGGGGGCAATTAGACAAGAGAAGACGGATTTGGAGCCGAGGTGGCGCAGTGGTTAAAAGCAGCACTGCAACCTACTTCAGTGACTGCTAGTTCAGCAGTTCAGCTGTTCAAAATCTCACCAGGCTCAAGGTTGACTCAGCCTTCCATCCTTCTGAGGTCGGTAAAATGAGGACCCAGATTGTTGGGGGCAATATGCTGAACTCTGTAAACCACTTAGAGCGCGCTGTAAAGCACTATGAAGCGGTATATAAGTCTATTGCTATTTGGGCAAGCACAGCCCCACCCTCTCAGCAAACATGTTGTGGCCCCATACAGACTTACCGTAATTCAGAATTCAGAACGAAACCACCCTTTCCTGCCCAGATTTCTTCCCTGTGTAAATGGGGCTCACTTTTCAACTCTGGCCTGATGTAAACGATGACAAGCCCAGCTCCCTTGTTTTGCCAAAGTTTTCCACACCACTCAGGTGTGTTCTTCTAAACGCATGGACAAAATGCAACTCTGGGCATGGGGGCCCTCAGTTCTTATTGCAGGCACAGTCAATGACAAGAGATGTGCATGAAGAAATTCTACTTTTATTAGAAATGGAAAGGTCAGCTATGTGATGTGTCTCCATGGTGAAAATAATAAATTAAAAATCTACACAGTACTTTGGGTTATTGGACAGGAAGCAGGGAAGAACTGAAAACTGAAAAATGTAGAGGGAAAATTTTCAAACAAATCCCATATATATGCGCAAAAATTCTGGTGTGTTTGCTTGCTTATTGAAAATATTTTCTATTGTCCATGCTTTTAAGAGAGGGGTGCAGCTGAGCTGCAAAATTATTAAGCAACAATAGATAGTTAATAACACATTTCCAGCAGCAAACAACCCATTTTGCAGATAAAACAGATTCATTAGGAAGAGGTTATCTTCCATCTCCAAAAAACACTCCAAAATCAATTTTTTTCCAGCCATTTTTATTCTTCCAGTTGATTCACATTCATAATTATGTGAAATTTTTACTGTTGATGAAAATGATGTCCTCCATCATCAGGAAGGACCGGGAAACATTCAGAATCTGAGAAATAGCCCTAACTTCCCTGAAATGCCGAGGTGGCGCAGTGGTTAAAGTGCAGCACTGCAGTTCAGCAGTTCAGCAGTTCAAATCTCACCGGCTCAAGGTTGACTCAGCCTTCCATCCTTCCGAGGTGGGTAAAATGAGGACCCAGATTGTTGGGGGCAATATGCTGAACTCTGTGAACCGCTTAGAGAGGGCTGTAAAGCACTATGAAGCGGTATATAAGTCTAAGTGCTATTGCTAAATGCTGTAAAATGTAACATGCTTTTTCAAATGTTCACCTTTCCGGATGGAGATGTGGAAGACAATCCAATGTTCAGAAGAAAGCCACGTTGTCCCTGATACAGGAGGAAGAAGCTTGGCTAGAGCAGAACAAGTGTGGTCATCCCTGCACCAGTCATCTCCTACTACAAGAACTTTCTTCAACTGGTATGTGAGCCAGCAGTGTCCAGCAGCCGCCAAAATGGCTAATACAATCCTGGTTGTATAAACAGCTCCATCTTGCATAGTATGGCCTCCTTTCAATATCATGTGAAATATTAGTGCCGCTTTATAAAAACCCTAGTAAGAGCACACCTGGAATACTGCAACCAATTTTGGTCACCGTACTACAAAAAAGATGTGGAGACTTTGAAAAAAGTTCAGAGAAGAGCAACTAAGCCCCTGGAGACTAAAACATAAGAACAGCTACAGGATTTGGGTTTGGCTGGTCTAAAGAAAAGAAGGACTAGGAGTGACATGACAGCAGTGTTCCGATATCTCAGGGGCTGCCCCAAAGAAGAGGGAGTCAAGCTATTCTCCAAAGCACCTGAAGGCAGGACAAGAAGCAATGGGTGGAAACTAATCCAGGAGAGAAGCAACCTGGAATTAAGGAGAAACTTCCTACCAGTGAGGAAAATTAACCAGTGGGACAGCTTGCCTCCAGAAATCATGGGAACCATCGCTGGAGGTTTTTAAGAAGAGACTGGACAGTCATTTGTCTGAAATGGTATAAGTTCTCCTGCTTGAGCAGGGGGCTGGACTAGAAGACCTCCAAGGCTCCTTCCAGCTCTGTTCTATTCTATATAGGTGGAAACATTTGGTCCTGCTGAGTGTGGAGGAAGGTGGAGAACTGTTCCTACACACACCAGGTTGAAAGGAGGCCATACTTTGCAAGATGGAGTTGTTCCCAACTCAAGGGCTCCTTCATTTCAAATGAAGTGAACTTTCAAGTTGCTTTAGTTCAGTCTGCTTCTGAGGTCTGCTTGCCAAACCAAACCAAAGACCAACACTATTCATTCTTAACATAAACGACCTTTGTGATCATATTCTAAGCAACTGCATTCTCTTTGCTGACGATGTTAAACTATTCAACACCACCGACAATACTTCTACCCTTCAAAAAGACCTAGACCATGTATCACAATGGTCTGATAACTGGCAACTTCAAATCTCAACCAACAACTGCTCTGTCTTACACATTGGCAAAAAGAATTAGAACACAAAATACAAGCTTGGAGGACACAACCTTGTAGACGACCCTCACTCTGTCAAGGACCTTGGAGTACTCATATCTAATGACCTAAGTGCCAGAGCCCACTGTAACATCATTGCCAAAAAGGCACTAAGAGTTGTTAACCTAATCTTGCGTAGCTTCTTCTCTGGCAATATTACACTGCTAACCAGAGCATACAAAACATTTGCCAGACCAATTCTCAAATACAGCTCACCTGTCTGGAACCCGCATTGCATATCGGACATTAATACAATTGAGAGAGTCCAGAAATATTTCACAAGAAGAGTCCTCCACTCCTCTGCTCGCAACAGAATACCTTATTTCACCAGACTTGAAATTTTGGGCTTAGATACCTTAGAGCTACGTTGCCTTCGATCTGATCTAAATGTAGTTCATAAAATCATCTGCCACAATGTCCTACCTAGAGCTGGAGTGGTGCAGTGGTTAAATGCTGCAACTGCAGGCTGACTGCTAGTTCAGTAGTTCAGCTGTTCAAATCTCACCAGGCTCAAGGTTGACTCAGCCTTCCATCCTTCCGAGGTGGGTAAAATGAGGACCCAGATTGTTGGGGGCAATATGCTGAACTCTGTAAAACCGCTTAGAGAGGGCTGTAAAGCACTATGAAGCGGTATATAAGTAAAGTGCTATTGCTACCTGTCAATGAATACTTCAGCTTCAACCGCAACAATACACAAACACACAATAGATTCAAACTCAATGTAAACCGCTCGAAACTCGACTGCAGAAAATACTACTTCAGCAACAGAGTGATCAATGTCTGGAATGCACTACCTGACTCTGTGGTTTCATTCTCAAAATCCCAAAATTTTACCCTTAGACTTTCTACTGTTGACTTCACCCCATTCCTAAGAGGTCTGTAAGGGGCGTGCAGAAGCGCACCATTGTGCCTACCGTCCCTGTCTTACTGTCCTATTGTCCAAATTTACCTGTACCTACTTCGCTTTTGTTTATGTTTATACCATATCTGCTATCTTGTACAAGTTTTGACAAATTAATAAATAAATTAAATAAATAAATTCCAGCATGGAGAAGAGGCAAACTCACTGTGATGACTCTTCAAGACATTTCCCCAGATACCTCTCCAGATGTCAGTTTGGAAGAGGATGAACCAGACCCGGGCACGTCAGGAGGGGAGCAGCTGGATGAAAGTGATTTGGCTGAAGCACAGCTGCAGAGGGATAGCCCTAAGGCTTCAGGTGGGAAAGCATGCAGCTGCAGTCGGTCAGGGATGAGGAAGAGGAACTGCCTTCTGCAGCTGATCCAAGAACCCATAGGGCAGAGAAAAGGCAGGAACAGAGAAGGTCAGCCAGATTACTTGTGAGGAGGCAGCCTCTCCCCTTTTGATGGGCTGCACCAGAAGCTGGCTATTTAGCACAGCAGACAGATGGAGATGATGCTGGGGAAAATGTGTTCATTTCCTAGCTGTGTGTTTTCTCGCTGTTGTGATTCCTGCCTTGCATTGGATTGACACCGTGCCTTGACTTGGATCATGCCTTGTGAACCCTCTTGTATTGTGGACTTAATTTTGCCTGGTAGGTTTATCTTATTTGGGAAACTTTCAAGTCCTTTGTGGACTCCTTGGCCATTGCTCTGTGGACCAGCATCGGTCTGCTTATGGCTGGACTTAATTGGGACAGTTCTGGGTTTTTGGTGAAGGGAACTGCTGGGGGATATTAATAAAATACTGAAGCACCATTACTTGCGGGTTTGAGAGGGACAGCACACTCACAGAAATCCCTTCTGTTGCTTCCATCAGCTACTGGGGAGAGACAGTAAATAGCTTCTGCATATTCACAACACACACCCTGATTTTGTGTCTGTGTGTGCTTTTGAAATAGCCAGTGAAGATGCCACGTCATTGTCTCTTTCCTTTAGCAGGGAGAAAAAAGATGTAGCAGAATTTTACTGAGGCAAACCCAAGGCTTTTATACATGCCCATACATTATTCATCTATGCCTCATGCTCACCCTGTCATGGGAAGAATGTGGCCAGGGGGAAAAAGGGATTGGGAACTTCTGCCTTTAGGATTAGATGACTCTATCTCACATATGTAACCAATGATTCATTCCTTGGTTGAAAGATCTAAGGACCCTTCCCTGTGGCAACCACGTTTGCCTGAGTTAATACTCAGAGAAGAAACTCCTGAGGAAATATTGTTGGCTGTGGAAAGTGGGGCTATTCAAGTATTGCCATCAAAAAGTCTGGAATATCTCTTTAGAATGTACAGAAAAACCCAGCCATTGTCTTCTCATCTTCTGTGAACAAGGCAAAATATTAAACCGTGATTATTGATCAGTTAGGGCAGTGATGGCGAACCTTTTTTCCCTCGGGTGCCGAAAGCCTGGGCGTGTGCTCTATCATGCACGTGCGAGTGCCCACACCCAAAATTCAATGCCTGGGGAGGGCGAAAACGGCCTCCCCCGCCCCCACAGAGGTCCTCTGGAGGCTGGAAATGGCCCGTTTTCTGACTTCTTGTGGGCCCGGTAGGCCGTTTTTTGCCCTCCCCAAGCTCCAGATGCTGCCCTGGAGCCTGGGGAGGGCGAAAACACCTCCCTGCCCCCCTGGAGGCCCTCCGGAAGCCTAAAATGCCCTCCCAGAGCCTCCCCGTGAGCCAAAAATCAGCTGGCCGGCGCGCACATGCACGCTGGAGCTGAGCTAGGGCAACGGCTTGTGTGCCAGCAGATATGGCTCCGCGTGCCACCTGTGGCACGCGTGCCATAGGTTCGCCATCACTGAGTTAGGGCGTTGCTTGTCTGTGAAAATTTCTAGAAAATAGAAATTGCTAATTTTAATAAATTGCTTTTGTTAAACCAAGTTTAAGATCTAGCATCAGTGGTGGGTTCCTACCAGTGCGGTCCACTCTATAGCACCGGTAGCAGCCCGCTGGTGACGTCACAGTACCGGTGCGGTCCGGTGCCGGTGCCTGGGCGCTGCCATTTTTTAAAAAAAAATTTTTTACATTAAAAAAAAATTCTTCTGCGCATGCCCAGAAGCCGAGCTTCCGGCACTGCGCATGCGCTACCTTCCTACCCCACTGTGAGTCCAAGCAGGGGAGGATGGCTGAGGGAGCGCGTGAGACACTGAAAGAATGGGTGGCAGGAGCTATCTCCATTCCCCTCCCTTCAGCAGTCCGAGAAGCCACGCCCACCCGGTCACATGGTCGGCAAGTCACGCCCACCCAGTCACATGGCTGGCAAGCCACACCCACAAAATAAGCCACGCCCACAGAGTGGTAGTAAAAAAATTGGGAACCCGCCCCTGTCTAGCATGTTGTGTACATTAGGGACAATCCTTTCCTTTTTTTAAAAAAAAAGTACGGTAGTTTTTATTAAACATTTTCCAACTTTAAAAACAAGAAAAAAGAAAAAAAAGAAAAAATAAGAAAGAAAACAACACAAACAAACACAATAATGTAACACAATTTTACAGCTTTACATATCAGCATGTATGTTCTGCTTTTGTAGTTCACCATTCTACATTTGCCTTCCCATAGGTTATAGCAATTGTAATAATATAATACTGATTGTAACAATACTGGTTATACATATATACATTGTATTTGTATTATAATCAATAATTTAATTCTCCTTTTTCTTGTTTTGGCTTCTGTTCTCTAGCCACTTATACATTCTACTCCAAATTTTATAATAGTCCAATTCTTCTCTTTCTTTTAACTCCATGGTCATCATATCCATTTCTGCACACTCAAGTATCTTCCTAATTACCATTTCATCTAAGGGTGTATTTGTCTGTTTCCAGTTTTGTGCAAAGGCGATCCTTGCCTATTAACCTTCCTCTGTTGCAGCTTCTGGTGCAGCCCATCAAAAGGGGCGAGGCTGCCTCCTCACGAGTAATCTGGCTGACCTTCTCTGCTCCTGTCTTTTCTCTGCCCTATGGGTTCTTGGATCAGATGCAGAAGGCAGTTCCTCTTCCTCATCGCTGACCGGCTGCAGCTGCATGCTCCTGATGGAGCAAAACACATCAGTCACCAAAGACTGCTTTGATCCAGTTAGATGACGGCCTTCACCTCAATGCTGTCCAGATGCCTTAGTTGTTAAGATCTCTTCTCTCTTCCCACTAATAGCTTCTTTGGTGAAGGAGATGATCAGTGTCATTAATTTGCCTGAGTTCACACTTTGTGTTCACCAGAATACTGCTTGTTTAGTTTTACCATTGCCTGATGTGTGCGTCTAGATAATTGTGGTTTCCTTCAATAGCTTGACATGATTCATGAACTGTCTACGTGTTTCCTTTCCCAAAGTGGATACAAGACATTAATCCTCATAACAATTAAGGAATGGCAGATGAATGACCACCAATCTCCCCTCCCATGAGAAAATCACAGCTTGTCTTCTTGAGATTTAAACAGCAAACTCTAATTTCCTGGCTTGTTCCACAGAGTCTCTTCTCCTCTTGTGTAGCATTTGCAATTTCTGCAACTCTTCAGTCCAAGGTTATGGTGCTTTCTAGGTATGTGGAAATAGAGGCAACTGAGTGAGAATTGGTCATAACAGCCACAGCAGCAGTTTATATATTATACGTTTATAACCAATTACTGAGATGTACTGCTATGTAAATGGGTAAAACATAAATCAGGATTATACTCCAGACTCTGTAAATGTTGAATATGTAGATCAAAATAACATATTGTAGGTACAAATCAACCCAGCCCTTACTAAGAATTGTGTACTGTGCTTAACTGTACTTTAGAATTTTACTCAGCTTGTGAGCCTTCCAAGTACAGTATCATCTAGCTGAGAACTGCAGAACCAAATGTTTGGACTAGATGGGCTTGTTTCCTGATCCAAAAGATCAACACACACACACAAAATATCCTGTCCCCAAAATGGTGCGGATAAATGATTCCAGCAAAATGAGGGGCCAATCCCACGCCGAGTGCCTGATCTGTAAGGCAAAACCATGCTGACTATTAATACTTGGATAGAGCCATGATGGCGCAGTGGTTAGAAAGTAGTATAGCAGGCTAATTCAGCTCCCTGTCAGGAGTTCAATCCTGACTGGCTCGAGGTTGATTTAGCCTTCCATTCTTCTGAGGTCAGTAAACTGACGACCCAGATTGTTGGGGGCAATAGGCTGACTCTCTAAACCGTTTAGAGAGAGCTGTAAAGCATTGTGAAGTGGTCTAAGTGCTATTGCAGTTAGTCCAGTTTTGGTCACCACACCATAAAATAGATGTTGAGACTCTAGAAAAAGTGCAGAGAAGAGCAACCAGGATGATTAGGGGACTGGAGACTAAAACATATGAGGAACGGTTGCTGGAACTGGGCATGGCTAGACTAGTGAAGAGAAGGACCAGGGAGACATGATAGCAGTCTTCCAATATTTGAGGGGCTGCCACAGAGAGGAGGGGGATAACCTGTTTTCCAAAGCACCTGAAGGCCAGACAAGGAATAATGGATGGAAACTGATCAAGGAGATTCAACCTAGAAATAAGGAGGGATTTCCTCAGAATGAGAACAATCAACCCATGGAACAGAAGTTGCCTTCTGAAGTTGTGGGAGCTTCATCACTGGAAGCTTTCAAGAAGAGACTGGACTGCCATCTGTCAGAAATGGTGTAGGGTCTCCTGCTTGGGTAGGGGGGTTGGACTAGATGACCTACAAGGTCCCTTCCAACTCTGTTAATCTGTTAAAGTCTGCTATTGCTATAGTGCTTTTCAAGTGTGCTGAATCTTCAATTATTGCAATATATTCTACTTAGGATTGCCCTTGAAGTCCATCCAGAAACTTCAGCTGATACAACTGTAGTTGCATGTTACATGCAGGGCTTAGAGCCGTGTGACACATGACACACCCACATGAGCAGCATTGGTTTGTCTGAGTCCTGTTGCAGGCATGGAATCTCTTTGAGACTACTTACCCTGGGAGATTCTGCTTGCCCAGGGTGACCAAACAGAGTGGCAGCTTGTTGGGGTGGATGGTGAGTGTTGGTGCAGAAGTGGAGATTCTCAAAGGGAGACCCCCTTCCTATGGCCCAGAGTGCCTCCTGAGGCAAGAGGGTTCTCTTCTCATACAGCCTAATAACTTGCTAAGGGACAGTTGTTTGACAAGATTTTTATAAAGAGCTCTGGAAATGTTAGTTCTTTGGAAAAGGCTCTTTCAGAAGCTTCTTGTACTATCGTTTTAACAGTATGTTGTAAAATGTTTGTGGAATTAAAGTGTTCTGACTGAACTGGATTAAAGTTTTGTAGATAAACAATTTTATAGCTGCAGGCTAAGCTGATTGGCTAACTACGGTAGGAGTAGCCCAGGGGCGGGTTGCTCTCTTACCTTGCTACCGGTGTGCTGCGCATGCATCACATTTCGTGCGCGCGCATGCTTGCTATGCACGCGCCCCCCCTTTTGCTTCTGCGCATGCGCGAAAGCCAAAAATCGCCAAAAAATTCATGAAAAAAGATGGCAGCTCCTAGGGACCGACAACCGACCGCACCGGGTCGGTAACCTCTTGATGACGTCACCAGCCCGCCACTACTGGTGCGGTAGAGTGGACCGCACTGGTAGGAACCCACCACTGGAGTAGCCTACCTAACACAATTAATACAAACGGAGAGAAATTATGCAGATTTCCGTGAGATTTTTTGCTACAAGAATTAGGGTTAGGTACAGACTTTTTAAGGATGAACCGTCACTCCTTATTTATTGCTGAGGTCATTAAGAGAGAATCTTCTTCTGGGGTTTGGCAACCTGGATTGAGTTATAGTTGATGAGATCAACTGCTGATGAATGCCTCTCTTAGTCGATTAGTTGTCTGTCTGACATTCTTCCTGCCGTTTTCCTAATCTCTCCATTAACTCTCACTGAAAGATGGCTGTTGACTATTTGTATCGTGAGCCTCGCCATCTTGTATTGCAATGTTTCTCAGCTTTAAGACTTCAACTCCTAGCATTCCTCTCAGCCAGCATGCTCTCCAGTATAAGATGGGCCAGCTCCTGGCTCAGTGCCTTCCTTAGGCTGCATCAGCAGAGGAATCAAGATCATGTAAAGTATTAGTACCACTGCATACTGCCTTGGTAAGGCCACACCTGAAATACTGCATCCAGTTCTGGTCACCACAATACAAACAAGATGTTGAGGTTCTGGAAAGAGTGCAGAAAACAGCACCAAAGATGATTAGGGGGCTGGAGGCTGAAGTATAGAATGAACGGTTGCAGGAACTGAGTAGGTCTAGTCAGTGGTGGGCTGCTGCCGGTTCGGACCGGTTTGGGCAAACCGGTAGTTGCGACCTGCGGGTGGGTTCGCCCACCCACCCGGGCACAATCCCATCCTATATTGCTGTGTTTTTGGACACTGCACACATGTGCGGATGGTACACGTGAGCGAGCAAATCCCCGTGTTTTGTGACGCTGCACGCATGCATGGATGGCACGCGCTCACATTTCCGGTGCTGGGTGAACCAGTTTTCACAGTATGTGATGCCCACCTCTGTGTTTAGTCTAAGAAAGAGAAGGACCAGCGGGTGACATGATAGTGTTCCAATATTTGAGAGGCTGTCAGAAAAAAGAGGGAACAACTTCAGCTAGTTTGGAGAAGACACAAAAAATAAAAACAGATGGAAACTTATCAAAAAGATCAGGAAGTAAAAAGAACTATGGAAGGAGAATACTACCAAAAGTTTTTTTATATGGCCTGAGAATTACCATATTTTTCGGAGTATAAGATGCACCTTCCCCCCTAAAAGTGGCTGAAAATTTGGGTGCGTCTTATACTCCAAATGTAGCTTTTTCAAAGCTTTTTTTCCCAGCCCTAATGAGGTGCTAACGATCTTCCTGGCTTGCAGGTTTTTTCATTCCTACTCCCTCCAAAGAAGGTTTTTTCCAGCCCTAAGTCTTTGCAGGCTTGTTTTCATTGCTACTCCCTCCGAAGATTTTTTCCAGGCCACACCAGGGGATAAAATAATGTGCTGAAGCTGACCAGATTAAGGACGCTAGCCAGATGAATACCTGGTAGCTAGATTTTTCCCCCTATTTTCCTCCCCAAAAACTAAGGTGCATCTTATACTCCGGTGCATCTTATACTCTGAAAAATACGGTAAGATTGAGAGATGTATGGAGAGAAAGACACCCACTAAAAATCAATATACATACTATTCGAATCCCCAAAATTCATGGTCTAGAATAGATATGGTCTGGATGGATGTAGAAATAGGAAATAATATAGAAGAAATTGAAATAAAACCAAACACCTGGGCAGACCATAACCCCCTAGCAATTACACTGCAAGGGAAAAGGAAAAGGAAAAAAAGGTGGACCATGAATCAAAGAATAGTAAAGGGAAAAAATATACCCAATATATTGAAAAAGAATTAACATTCTTTTTGGAAGAAAATTGGAATTATGAAACAACCACCCAGAATTTATAGGATACATAAATTCCCATATATCCAGGGTCTTACTATTGCATATACTATAAGAAGAAATAAAAATAAGAAAAAACAAATAATGGATTTACAGGACAAATTAGGAAAATTAGAATATAAAATGCAGACAGAACCCCAAAATCATAAGAATAGAGAAGAAAAAGAAATACTCAAACATATAGTAAATTTAATTACGCAAGAGGAAGTGGGCCAAAAAATTAAAGCAGCTAGACAAAATTATTTTGAAAATACCAACAAACTGGGAAGATGGTTGGCCTATAAATTAAAGAAAGAAAAAGAAAAGAAATTTATACAACAATTGGAAGATGAAAATGGGATTATACAACCCCAGACTGAGGAGAAAAAGAATATAGCAATGTGATACTTTCAAAAACCTTATAGCAAGGAAGATATAAAGGAGGAGGATATCCAAAATTACCTACAACAAAGAAATCTTACACCTCTGTTAGAAATAACAAAATCAATACTAGATGAAGCAATAACAATGTTCGAATTAGAAAAGGCAATTCAAAAACAACAAAACAACAAAACACCGGGTCCAGATGGAATCCCAGCAGAATTTTATGAAGAATTATACAAACCACTGGAAAATCTATTGTTGATAACATACAATGAGGTATTAGAGAAAGGAAAGATCCCAAAATCATGGACGGAGGCTTTGATAACTCTAATCCCGAAAGATAGCATAGGGAAACAAAGATCCAAAATTATAGGCCAATCTCGCTGCTAAATGCCGATTATAAAATTTTCACGAAAATATTGGCAGAAAGGTTAAAAAACATACTCAATGAAATCATACATTTGGATCAGAATGTTTTTTTTGCCTAACAGACATATAAAAAATAATATAAGAACAATACTGGACACTTTAGAATATTATGGAACACACCCGGGGAAACCAGTAGCACTCATGTTCCTCGACGCTCAAAAGGCCTTCTATAATTTAAATTGGGATTTTTTAAATTAATCAATAATGATGAATTTCGGTGAAAAATATATTAGAACAATTAGAGCAATATTTTATTTATTTATTTGTTGTTTGTTTGTTTGTTTGTTTGTGAGATTTATATACCGCCTCACAGTGCAAGCACTCTCTAAGCGGTTCACACCAGTAAGCAATGTATATTTATATTGCCCCCAACAATCTGGGTCCTCATTTTACCTCCCTCGGAAGGATGGAAGGCTGAGTCAACCTTGAGCCGGTGAGATCTGAACCGCTGACCTGCGGATCACAGTCAGCTAAAGTGGCCTGCAGTACTGCCCTCTAACTGCTGCGCCACCTCGGCTCTTCCGACCAGCATAGCTGGCTGGAGAATTCTGGGAGTTGAAGTCCACAAGTCTTAAAGTTGCCAAGTTTGGAGACCCCTGTACTAGGAAGTGCTTATACTGACTCTCTTCCTTTGTATCCTGTCCAGCTCCAGGCTGTGCTGCATCTTGTCTTTGCCAGCTTTCTGGAATGTGCCCCTTCTTCTTGGAAAAGGGATGCTTCATTGTAATTCCCCTCCCCCTCCATGGGTACCACCATCCCTCAGATTACTGGTTAAATGAGCTGAAGTTACTGGGCTGAGTTTGGAGGTTGATATTTGCTTAATAGCCGGCCATAACACTCCCTCCTCCATTTTTCCATCACTCCTATGAGTTAGGTTTGGCTGAGAAATACTTCCGAATCATACAAAACACCTGAAAATGGAATTGTAGCTTAGGCCGGTTTGTGATTGAAAGGATTCATTATGCTCTGTAAGACCCAGAGGATCACAGCTCGCTCACCAAGGCTTTATGCTTCTGTAGAATACGATCTTTATTTTATAAAAGAAACCCAATTAAAAAAAATGCTACAAAACAATCAGGAGAGTAATCAAAGGCATTATGCAAATGAAGTCAATGCATGTGTATTTGATTTTAGGTGCAAAACCCAGCCAGTCTTGCCAATGTGCATTTCCTTTTCAAGCTTATTTTAAGCCCTCGTTTTAGAAGTATTAATATGCATCTTATGGGAATATATTTGGGTCAGCAAATGGGAACCATCACAATCTGGCTTCTTCTCTTTTGCCACCTTGCATGCTATTGTTAGAGGTGTTAATTTCTATAACAGGTGCCATGCGCACAGCCACAGATTTTCATGACGACTGTTACTTTATTGATTCGTATATTTCATTTGTATCCTGTCACAATCTGTTTTATTCTCTCGCATCCAAGGGTGCATTTGTGCTTTTACAGTGGCAGGAGAGGATCTGCAACAGGTTTCAGACTGAGGGGGAACTCATGATCTCTAGCCAAAGGACCAGATTGCTCATCTCTGGCCTCCTACTGCCTGTGCCCCTGCCAGCTGCCTTCTTTCAACCATGGCTGCAGTGGAGCATATGGGAGCGAGTGAGACTAGGCTGGTCCTCCCTAAGCATGAGCCAGGAAATAGTCCACGGGACTGGCCAAACTAGAGGAAGAGCCACAGCAGAAGGATTGTTGCTGTTGGAACTGGTACTTGGCTAATTTAGATGACACTCCAAGGAAGCAAGTCCCAAACTCTTGAATTGTGTTAGCTTTATTGGTGATCCACCCCTTCACCCACAAATCCTTAGCTGTAGCTTGGATAGTAGCCTCCCAGAGTCAGGTACAGGTAGTCCTTGACTTACAGCCACAATTGAGCCCAACATTTATGTTGCTGTGAGAGACATTTGTTAAGTGAGTTTTGTCCTATTTTACAACCTTTCTTGCCACTGTTGTTAAGTGAATCACTGCACTTATGAAATTAGTAACATGGTTGTTAAGTGAATCTGGCTTCCCCGTTGACTTTGCTTGTCAGAGGGTTGCAAAAGGGGGTCACGTGACCCTGGGAGACTGCAACCGTCAGAAATATGAATCAGTTGGCAAATATCTGAATTTGGATCACATGACCATGGGGATGCTGCAGTGGTCATAAGTATGAAAAATAGCAATAGCAATAGCACTTAGACTTATATACCGCTTTACAGTGCTTTACATCCCTCTCTAAGTGGTTTACAGAGTCAGCCTATTGCCCCCAACAATCTGGGTCGTCATTTTACCCACCTCGGAAGGCTGAGTCAACCTTGAGCCGGTGAGAATTGAACTGCCAAATTGGAGGCATCCGACAGGCAGCAGAAGTAGCCTGCAGTACTGCACTTTAACCACTGCGCCACCACGGCTCTTAATCAGGGGTGGGTTGCTCACTTACCTCACTGCCGGAGCCATGCGCGTGCATCTCCATGCTTCGGGGGGGCGTGCTCGCTACGCGTGCGCACCCCCTCGCGCGATTTTGCTTCTGCGCATGCGCGGAGGCAAAATCTCGCCGAAATCTCTCTCGCATGCGCATCCCCTTGCGAGATTTCGGCGTGATTTTGCTTCCATGCATGCGCAGAAGCAAAATCACCCGAAAATCACCGAAAATCACCAGAAAAAATGGCGACGCGCCGGGTGGACCGCAGAGAGGGCTCCGGAGCGGTTGCAAAATCCGCCGCTCCCTACTGGAGTTGCATACCGGGCAATTCCGGCAGGAACGCACCTCTGCTCTTAATGGTCATAAGTCACTGTATTCAGTGCTGTTGTAACTTCTAATGGACACTAAATGAACTGTTGTAAGTCGAGGACCACCTGTATATTATATTTACAAATCCCACTGTTGTTAAAACTTGTAAGAGATTCGCTTTTGGAGACGCTCGTCATTGTAGCCTTCAGGAGAGGGCCAGTGAAACCTATTCTGTTGGGAGTTGTGTGTCTCTCCTCTCTACTCCCTGGAGTTTTGCAACAGGCAATGTTTTAATCATGTGAGGGGCAAAGGGCCAAATTGATTGACATGTCTTCATGGAAATTCTGCACCTCATGTGCTTTTGGCAAACATTATGACCCAGGTAAAATTTCTATTCTATTCTATTCTGTTCTCTTTGCAATTTTAGAGCCTGCAAAAATGTGATCTAGTAGTTGGTATTTGCCCTCAATCCCTTCAAGGTAGTCAATAACTGAGATTCTTTGCTCAGGGGCCCAGTGCCATGAAACAAAAAGCCTTTCCTTTCTACAAAAAGAAAATATAATTTGGTAACATTTTCCAAGCCTACCCACTCTCATAATCTTCTTTTATCTGCCGTTGTCTCTTGGTTGGAAAAAAAAATCCTTTAAGAAATATGATGCTTATAAAACATGCGAATAAATGTTTCTGGACACAGCAATTCAGCAATAATATAGCGGTAATATAAAAGCCTTCCCATGACTTCCACTGTTCCAGTGTGGCGATAAACCAGCATTCAGAACATCCTGTGAGGAGAGTAGCTGGGATGCGCAATGATAAGACAAAGAGCTCCATGAAAAAGCCCTTTATTAAGAGGAACCTTTATTGAACTTGTTTGCGGGTCCTGGATTCAGACAGGAGCTGAGGTGGCGCAGTGGTTAAAAGCAGCACTGCAACTACTTCAGTGACTGCTAGTTCAGCAGTTCAGCAGTTCAAATCTCACCGGCTCAAGGTTGACTCAGCCTTCCATCCTTCCGAGGTCGGTAAAATGAGGACCCAGATTGTTGGGGGCAATATGCTGAACTCTGTAAACCGCTTAGAGAGGGCTTTAAAGCACTATGAAGCGGTATATAAGTCTAAGTGCTATTGCTATTGCTAAATGCTGTGGCTGAACCCAGGAAAGGGAACATGCTGAGAAATTCCTCCCATCACAAACAGGCCTACAGAGGTCAGTAGTATTGTGTGTGTTTCAAGGGAAAAACACAAGTGAGGATCAAAGAAACATTAGGCTTGAAGTCTACTAGTCAAGTAAAACTGGAAGGGTTTGTTTATTTCTTTGCTTTATTTATCCCACTTAGAAACCACCATCTCATCAATCAATCAGAATAGAGCTGGAAGGGACCTTGGAGATCTTCTAGTTCAATCCCCAGCTCAAGCAGGAGACCCTACAGTTTGAGACAAGTAGCTGTCCAATCTCTTCTTAAAAACTTCCAGTGATGAAGCACCCACAACAATTGGAGGCAAGCTGTTCCACTGGTTAATTGTCCTCACTGTCAGGAAATTCCTCCTTATTTCCAGGTTGCTTCTCTCCTTGATTAGTTTCCATCCATTGTTTCTTGTCCTGCCCTCTGGTGCCTTGGAAAATAAGTTGACCCCCTTATCTTTGTGGCAACCTCTCAAATATTGGAAGACTGCTGTCATGTCCCCCCTGGTCCTTTTTTTCTCTAGACTAGCCAAATCCAGTTCCTGCAACTGTTCTTCATATGTTTTAGTCTCTAGGCCTTTAATTATCTTAGTTGCTCTTCTCTTCACTTCTTCCAAAGTCTCAACATTTTTTTTGTAATGTGGTGACCAAAACTGGATGCAGGATTCCAGGTGTGGCCTTACTAAGGCTTTAAAAAGCAGAACCAATACTTCACATGGTTTTGATTCTATGCCTCTGTTTATTATACAACCAAGGATTGTATTAGCTTTTTTGCCTGCTGCCACATACTGCTGGCTCAGATTTTAAGCAATTGTCCACTAGGACCCCAAAATCTCTCTCTCAGTTACTGTTTTTGAATCAGGTTTCACTAAATCTGTACTTGCACCTTTGGTTTTTCCTGCCTAAGTGTAAAACCTTGCTTTTTTCACCATTAAAGTTCATTTTGTTGGATAGGGCCTATTGTTCAAGTCTGTCAAGATCTTTTAGGATCCTGAGCTTGTCTTCTTGAGTCTTGGCTATTCCTACTAACAGTGTCATCTGCAAATTTGATGAGTTTCCTTTCTATTCCCTCATCTATATCTCCAATCTAAGTCCCTCATAGAGAGACTCTTTGGGGAAATGGATGATTTGCAAAGCTCGCTCACATCAGAAAACAAGCATCTACTCAAAATGGCACAATTGTTTATTATAAAGGTAAGGTTTCAGGAGCTGCTGTGGGACAAAGAGCTGCATTAACACGTGAAAGCAGCAAGAAAGTCTTTTATTCATGAGCAAAGGTAACTTATTATACCAGAAACAACAGATGCCAAGATTAAAATGTAATGTTTGTCATTGATATATGCCACCTCTCCTAGCAACTTCAGGACTGTTGGGGCCAGGAGGAGATGATGAAGAAATGCCGGCTCTGAACAGCCAGCCCTACTCTGGATTTCCTTCTGAAAATATAGTATTTAGCAGTTGGGAGAGAAAGAATTTGTAGATTAAAAAGCCCTGACCAGAGATGCAGCAGAATTCAGTTTTTCTGCTATATTTCTCCCTCTGCTCAGATGTGGCTATATGTTCATAATGGCCAGGAATTAAGGTGGGGAGACCCCATTGGAAATAGTGCAAGATATCCTTAACAAGAAGGACCTTTTTAGAAATAAATCTGTTTATTTATGTTATATATATTTCTACATTTCACAAAAATGTTCTCAAAGCAATTGCATAATAAAATGTGGATTAAAGAGATTAAAATGTGTTTCTATTAGCACAGAGTTATATATTTATATTCATTTCCAGAAATCAGAGGTGGTGAAAGACATAGAAGTGTCAAGTATAATAATAATAATAATAATAATAATAATAATAATAATAATAATAATAATAATAATAATAATAATAATAATAATAATAATAATAATAATAATAATAATAATAATAATAACAACAACAACAACAACAACAACAACAACAACAACAACAACAACGCCGCCCTGAGTCCTTCGGGAGTTGGGCGGCATATAAGAAAGCCGAATAAATAAAATAAATAAATAAATAAACAACAACAACAACAGAGTTGGAAGGGACCTTGGAGGTCTTCTAGTCCAACCCCCTGCTTAGGCAGGAAACCCTACACCACTTCAGACAAATGGTTATCCAACATCTTCTTAAAAACTTCCAGTGTTGGAGCATTCACAACTTCTGGAGGCAACCTGTTCTGCTGATTAATTGTTCTAACTGTCAGGAAATTTCTCCTTAGTTCTAAGTTGCTTCTCTCCTTGATTAGTTTCCACCCATTGCTTCTTGTTCTACCCTCAGGTGCTTTGGAGAATAGTTTGACTCCCTCTTCTTTGTGGCAACCCCTGAGATATTGGAACACTGCTATCATGTCTCTCCTAGTCCTTCTTTTCATTAAACTAGCCATGCCCAATTCCTGCAACCTTTCTTCATATGTTTTAGCCTCCAGTCCCCTAATCATCTTTGTTGCTCTTCTCTGCACTCTTTCCAGAGTCTCAACATCCTTTTTGCATTGTGGAGACCAAAACTGAATGCAGTATTCCAAGTGTGGCCTTACCAAGGCATTATAAAGTGGCAGCAACTTCGGGAAGAAGTAGTTATGACAAGCTGGAGAAGCACCAGGGCCTGAAGGAGCAACCAGAGACGATGTGGAAAGAAAGTCAAGGCCAAAGTGGTCTTGCTAGGAGCGCTCTGGTCTAAGATTCCTAAACTGGGAGAGGGTCTCCAACAGATCCCAGAAGTGGCATCAGAGTGCTCTATCCAGAACAGTGCAGGGCTAGGAGCAGCTAAGATTCTGCGCAGAGCCCTCAAACTTCCAGGAGTGTGACAGAAGATCTGAGATTGAAGAAGACACAGACCACCCATAGGAGTGAGAAGAAACTTTTTTTTTTTTTTGCAATTTATATAAACTTATTACAATTACAAGTATAGGTCTTAAAAATGTTTATGTGGCTCTTCTGTTTTGGCCTTGCTGGATAAGTCCTGAGAGAAGGCGGCGGATCAGGTGTAAGTGGAAACAGGGGCTGCAGGGACCACTAGACTGCAGCAGGCGACCAGCTTGCTATCTTCTGGGCCGTCTGCTGGTAGTGCCTACACAAACACACACACACACACACACACACACACACACACACACACACACACACACACACACACACACACACACACACCTTCCACTTGAAAAAAAAGGAAATCATCCTCAAGCCACTGTTCTGTAAAATAAATATTTCCATCCAGTAAAATATGGGAAGAGATTAGATCAAAATTAATTCCATGAGATGCTGGTTGTCTTCTCTGGATACTTTTTCTTAAATATTGGATGTAATTTGGGACAACCCTTTAAAATAACCATCTATGTTAAGTCCACCTCTCCGTTTTGGGAGTGACTTTAAATTCAAAAACGTAAACATCTGGCCTAATTTTGCAATTTTCTGCAGCTTCTCCTGCTTTGGGTTCTCTTTTTGTTCTTGCAACACTGGGACTGATCAATGGCTCTGGAGAACTGAAAGCTTATCCAGGCATTCGGGTCATTTTTATGGATCCTAATTGGAATACCCCTCAGTTAATATCCCAGTGGTCCTCTCTGTCCAAAAGAGACCACATTTTGGACCGAGAGGACCAATGGTTTGAAAGAGGGGTCAAAGAGGCCATCTATGTCAAAATTGAACAGCCGTCTCTCAACAGAGGGGGAGGGATACAATGTCATCTATCTCCAGTCTACAACTCAGTCCTTTCAGCAGTTCCAAGAAGGCTCCACACCCATTTGCACTACTCAGGTGATCTGAGGACACAGACAAAGCTCCAAGTGGCCTCAATGACTCTCTAAAAGGATGCAAATGACCAGCTGCCAGAAATGAATATAAATCCTTCCATTCCCCACCATCCAGTCAGAGCTGAAGAAGCTTCTTGGATGAGAAGCGAAACGTCTTCAAAGAAAAACCAGAAAGTCCATTTGCCTCTTGAAAAAAAGCACCTTTGGGACAACCCTGACCTGGAGGACTGAGACTCTCCATAGACCTCCCTCAATTAATGGTTATTAATATGAATGGATGCTTTGAAAGAGGTGATTTCTGTTGCCTTGGGCCTCCAATTATCTACTTTTCTCCTATATCAGTCCTGAGGTCAGATGGTTTATTAAAACCATCTGCAGATGGTTTATTAAAAGGTTGGATTTGAATTTGAAGAAGGGAAGAAGAACTCAGAGGATGTGCTTTCCCTTCTGGGGACAGCCAAGCTCCATTCTGAAATTCAACTAGGAATTTATGCTACTGCTCTGCAGACAGCTCATAACCTATTAAATGTGATAGCAACCAAGAGGGGAAATTATTCTCAGCTATTAAATGGATAGCTTCAATAAATGGGAGCTGATGATAGAGACGGAGATGATCGGACACATAAAGCAAGAATCTTAGAAAGATTTAGCAGTCAGCATTTAACTTTACCGTCTAATGAAGAAATTCAGTAACATCAAACAATCCAGGACAGTTCATTCTCAGAGGCTGCCCAGAGGAAGAGAGAAGGAAGTTAATATGATTGGATTTGGGGGGGTTGGGGGAGAAAAGGCAAAATGGGATCATCTACCTTTTTCCCTGAGATACATGATTTCACCTCCTTCGTGGGTTTGATGAAGATTCTCAGTCATCCAGGTAGAGTTGTCTAGAAGTTGAGTCATGGCAACTTCCTTCCTTCCTTCCTTCCTTCCTTCCTTCCTTCCTTCCTTCCTTCCTTCCTTCCTTCCTTCCTTCCTTCCTCCCTCCCTCCCTCTCTCTTTCTCTTTCTTTCTTTCTTTCTTTCTTTCTTTCTTTCTTTCTTTCTTTCTCTCTCTCTCTTTTCCTTCCTTCCATCCTTTCTCCCTCCCTCCCTCCCTCCCTCCCTCCCTCCCTCCCTCCCTTCCTTCCTTCCTTCCTTCCACTTCTTAACTATTTGGATAAGAAGCAAAACCTTTCAAATCCAAAACAGAAACGTTCAGTTACTATGACTTAACTTCCAGACTCCTTGTGGGATGTTTACCCAGTTACAGCTGCAACTGACCAGGCACCCAGGAAGGTATGAGAAAAAATTGGGAGCGAGGTTGTATGTTTCAGAAAATAAATATTGTAAGATAGAGGTGATGAAGCCTTGCCATTTTTAAGAGTGAACTATTTTATTCAGGCAAAGCAGGCAGGGATAGAAGGCCAAGTGACTGCATGTTTCATGAGGACAATTCTGAATGTGGAAAAATAAGCTATCCATATTTACAGAATTGTCCGTCCAACTTTTAGAAGATGGGATTGTGCAGCTGCATAATTCCTCAAGGGCACGCAGGGTATGCAATTCCATTCTGCTGTTTCTGATGCAAAGAAGCATTTTGTGATCACTTACAATTGCAGCTTCAACAGTGTAAATTGTTTAGCTATGTTTGCATTAAAATATATCAATTTGATCTACTGTTTTTGCCATCCTTCAACAAGATACATGTCATTTGTATTACATTTTATTCCTAAAGTCTCTGGTTTAATGCATACTCATGACAGATCTTTGAAAAACAGAGAATTTGTTTCAAAAAAGAAAGACAAATGTTCATGCAGATGCACACACCTCTTTTGCCTTATTTATTAGTTAGGGACGGTGCTATAGAAAACTGTAAACAAGTGTGCTGATGAACAACTATCTCAATATTAATGAAAATTACTTTTCAGAAACCATTGAGATATTTTGCATTTTTGATTGTTTCAGGGAATGGGTATCCCTCCATTTTAAAACAAAATTGCTTTTTTTTCTTAGCCTTTTTCCTTAACCTTAACTGATAGTCTTCAGATGGGCATGCTGATCAGTCATCCCAACAGGAAAAGGGTGGTGAAGAAATGCACCCGTGCCAAGGGAGTTATGGGATGGATTCCAACTCCCATTATCATCAATTAGCATAGCTTCACATCAGAAGAAAAGCAATTTTGGGAGAAGCAAGAATACCTTGGTTTGAGGTCAGGGTACCACACAGAATTCCTCTTTCAGGTAAGGATGGAAGAACCAAAGGTTGTGGAATCAAGAAACAATCTGTGTATCATATACAGGGGCAATTTTTCATGGATTTTCAGTGGTTAAAATGCAGAATTGCAGGCTAATTCTGCTGACTGCCAGCAGTTCAATTCTCACCGGCTCAAGGTTGATTCAGCCTTCCATCCTTCCAAGGTGGGTAAAATGAGGGCCCAGATTGTTGGGGGCAATAGGCTGACTCTGTAAACCATTGTGAGGGCTGTAAAGCACTGTGAAGCAGTATATAAGTCTTAAGTGCTATTCAGTGGTGGATTGCTGCCGGTTCGGACCGGTTCTCCCGTACTGGTGGCAGGAATTTTCCCCCCCTTGCCGAACTGGCAGCAATGGCCTGCTGGCCACGCTCCCAAACCGTTTCTCCGGTTGCCGCTCCATGAAATCGGCTTGCAAAGAACTCTCTGCGCATGCAAAATGCGTACTTCCGACATGATACGAACCAGTAGGGAAGGTAAGTAGAACCCGCCCCTGATGTTATTGCTATTGCTATTGCTGTTAATGGATTTAACACATCTAAAAAAGTTTGGGGACCAATATTATTCAACATATTCCCCAATGTCCTGAATGCTAGGATTGATGGGCTGCTTAGCACATTTGCGTATGGCATACCGAGGATGGTAGAAAATTTGGACAGGTTGAGATGAACAAGATGTTCTTTGACAGGGAGAAATAGAAGGAATTACATTTGGGTAGAAAAGTTGTGGGACTTGCATACATGATGAGGGAATCATAGCCGGGAAATACGACATTGGAAAAAGCCTTGGGGTGGTCAGTAACAATAAGCTGGATTTCAATTGGAGGGTGAGAGAGCTGCCAGAAGGGCTAACACAATTTAATTAATTTAATTTAATTAAATGGATTTGTATGCCGCCCAACTCCCTAGGGACTCTGGGCGGCTCACAACGTATTCGAATCCATTTCAACAATACAATGCAATAAATACAATAGTTAAAAAACATATAACATATAAAAATTAAAAGAGTATCGTCACGCTTTCACCCCGCCTGCCGGAAGAGCCAAGTTTTTATTGCTTTCCGGAAGGCCAGCAGGGTGGGGATAGTCCTGATCTCCGGGGGGAGCTGGTTCCACAGGGAGGGAGCTCCCACAGAGAAGGCCCTCCCCCTCGGCCCCGCCAACCGACATTGTTTGGTCGACAGGACCTGGAGGAGGCCGACTCTGTGGGCCCTGACCGGTCGTAGGGAGGTATGCGGCAGGATGCGGTCCCGAAGGTAACCTGGCCCTGAGCCATGTAGGGCTTTAAAGGTAACGACCAACACCTTGACTTGGATCCGGAGACTAATGGGCAACCAATGCAGCTGGCGGAGAATTGGTGTTACGTTGGTGCATCTAGGAGCACCCACCACAGCTCGCGCAGCTGCATTTTGCACCAGTTGCAGTCGCCGGACACTCTTCAAGGGTAGCCCCATGTAGAGCGCATTGCAGTAATCCAGCCGTGAGGTGATGAGGGCATGAGTGACTGTGAGAAGTGCCTCCCTCTCCAAGTAGGGTCGCAATTGGTGCACAAGACGTACTTGTGCAAAGGTCCCCCTAGCCACAGCTGAAAGATGTTGTTCCAATTTTAGCTGTGGATCTAGGAGGACACCCAAATTGCGGACCCTTTCTGAGGGAGCTAATTTCTCTCCCCCAAGAACCAAGGAGGGACAGTTGGTCACGTCCTTAGGAGGCAATATCCATAACCACTCAGTCTTGTCAGGGTTAAGTTTTAGCCGGTTCTTCCCCATCCAGACCCTAACATCATCCAGGCAGCGGCCGATTACGTCTACGGCTTCCCCGAATTGAGACGGGGTGGAGATGTACAACTGGGTATCATCAGCATATTGCTGATACCTCACCCCGTGTCATCGGATGATCTCACCCAGTGGCTTCATGTAGATATTAAACAGGATGGGCGAGAGGACCGAGCCCTGAGGCACCCCACATAGTAGGGGCCTAGGGCTCGACCTCTGCCCCCCTGTCAGCACCGACTGCGTCCTGTCAGAGAGGAAGGAGGAGAACCACTGCAAAACAGTGCTGCCCACCCCCACCTCTCCGAGACGACGCAGAAGGATACCATGGTCAATGGTATCGAAGGCCGCTGAGAGGTCAAGTAGCACCAGGATAGAGGAATAACCTCCATCCCGGGCTCGCCAGAGATCATCCATCAGGGTGACCAAAGCCGTTTCCGTACTGTAGCCGCGCCTGAAACCTGATTGAAAGGGATCCAGAAAATCCGTGTCATCCAACAGCCGTAGGAGCTGGAGCGCCACCACTTTCTCAACAACCTTCCCCGCGAAGGGAAGGTTGGAGACTGGACGGAAGTTCTTTAAATCCGCCGGGTCCAGGGAAGGCTTCTTGAGGAGGGGTCTCACCACCGCAGCTTTTAAGGGCTGCGGGACGGACCCCTCTCTCAAGGAAGCGTTGACCAACGCCTGGAGCCAGCCGCGTGACACCTCCCTGGTGGCCCAAACCAGCCAGGAGGGGCACTGGTCCAATAAACAGGTGGCGGAGCTCATTGCTCCTATGGCCTTGTCTACATCCTCAGGAGTCAATTTGTATTTGTATTTTGTATTTGTATTTGTTTATTTGTCAAGCATATATGATTATAAGCAAAGTATAAACAGTAAAACATGATTGAATATATATGTAATATTACAAGCATGAATAAGAGTAAAAGAGGTAAGAATATATGGGTACATAGGACAGGAACGGTAGGCACGATTGTGCGCTTATGCACGCCCCTTACCGACCTCTTAGGAATGGGGTGAGGTCGATGGTAGATAATCCGAGGTCGAAGTTTTAGGGGTTTGGGGAAGAAACTACTGAGTCAGGTAAAGTGTTCCAGGTATTTACCACTCTGTTGTTGAATTTGATTTTTTTGCAATCAAGTTTGGAGCGGTTTACATTAAGTTTGTATCTATTGTGAGCTCGTGTATTATTGCGGTTGAAGCTGAAGTAGTAGTTAAATGTTTTGTTATTCTGGGCTGCATCCGAAAAAGCCATTGGAAATCATTCTTTCTCTACTTGAAACTGGGGAGATTGGGCCACCACATTTCCAGAAGGTTATTAACAAGTCCGAAGAGAGATGATTCACAGATGCCTTATCAGGACAGGCTGAAGGAACTTGGATGCCCAGTCTGGAGAAAAGAAAACTAAAGGGAGTCATGATATCAATGTTCATATGCATAAAGGATGCCGTAAGGAAGATGGGCAAGAACTCTTTTCTACGGCTACCCAAATAATGGGCATAACCTGAAGGTTCTCAGATTTGATTTCAATATAAAGGAAACAGTAAGTGGATCATCAGTCTCCCTGCAGGTGATGTGGGTTCTCCCTCTCTGGAGGTTTTTGAGAAGAGCTGGATAGCCACCACTCAATGATTGTTCGGTTGGCTTTCCTGCTCATGGCAGAGGGTTGGGCTACATGTCCCTTGAGGTCCCATCCAACTCTATAATTCTATGATGGTTTTGCAGACACAATTCATCAACTTCCTGGAGTTGCACAATATGTTGAAACACAAACTACCAAGCAAATGGGTTTGTATCATAAACCAAATCATCAAAATATGTAGAAATAAGGCAGTTAAGTGAAAGTGCTTTATGATGGGGAGATAGCTGTGTGATGCTTTCATGTCCTGTCCATTGTGACTTTTGGCAACTTTTTTTTTAAAGTATGCTTTCTGGCCACAATAAAGTTGTTTCATCCTGAATTAGTGACTCAGGAGTTCCTTTATTTTTCCTAAATACTTACTTGGGAATAAACCTCATCGAATGAGGTGGAACTTACTCTTTAATAAACACACATTGGCTTTTGGTACAATTCATTGTTTCATCAGCTGCTAGCAGTCTTTATGATATTGTAAAGTGCAGTGCTTAATCACTCCACCAAGAATAAACTTCAGTCAATCCTAAGTGTTTCTGCATACTGTTTTATAAATATAAATTCTGCTCTGTGAGTGTGCACCCTATAGCCCCATTTGTGCAGGGATAAAATGTGGCTTTTATGAGCTTGAAGAAGCATTTCACTGTCATAGAAATATTGTGTTGACTTAAGATTTTACCAATCTGATGCACTGGAGATAACTTGGATTACAGATCTCAGAACCCCTAGTCAGACTACTTGTAATAATCAGGGCAATTCTTGCATTTCTTTTTCAGTTTCTTTGAGGAAATTCATGATTCACTTTGTGTCCTAGCTCAGGCCTTTTTGACATGACTTTCGAAGTATCCCACCCCCCTAGGGTTATGACTCTTTTTGCAGTCAATCGAGAGTAGCAAGAAATGTGGGATGGACAGGTGCCTGTTGGGCTACCAAGCACTGATAAGATGCATTCCATTTTTATGGTTCAAAGATGAGAATGCTTATGCTAAGACACCAACAGCAACTGATACACTCCATTATGGTAGACTTTTCTTGTACAGTCATGCTCTAAGGCGTCAATGTTTGGTTGGCAAGCTGCATTCAGTCCACACATTGGGCAGGTTTGGCTTAGCTGAAATGTGGCAACGCTTTATTAATAGATTTTTTTCTCAGACATTTGCTGAAGCATGTGCTGCTGCCTTATGAATAGTGGGCAGGGAAGAATCTGCAAGCAACAGAGCATTAATTGCCATGTAAAATTTTGGAAAAAGAAAGCTGTGGTAGTGATGAAGAAATTCTTTGCAAATTGCAACTTTGCATCGGCAACATGTTACTCTAGGTAGCAGATCTTCAAGTCCTCTTGAACTAATTGACAAAGTTCCCACCAATTTTATAGTGATATTTACTTGCATAGAAGTTGTGAGTCTGACTACAGAGTAAGAGCCTGAGATAGCAGAAGGCCCACTGGAGCAAGTTGGAGCCTTCCTGCCTTATCCAAGAAAAGCCAAAGAAGAAAACAATATTTTTTTTTCCTGCCAGGTGAAATTATTTAAAGTTGGAGGAAAGAGAATAAGAAAAGCTCGGTTATGCAACTTTTTGAGTGTAACTTTGCTTCTTAGCATTCATTTTCTGCCAGAAGGCATATGTGAGATAGTTTTCATTGGCATGATTTTTCTTGACAAGCCTTCCCTGACCTTCGCCGCTGATGCTTCTGCTTGATGTCAGGAAGCATCAAAAGAAGCTCCGTTCAATTGTGCAATGTATGCCCAGAGCAAAGAAGCAATGGAGATGCAACCATTGGGATGTGAATTCGGGATCCAGCCACATGATGGTTTGTAAATCATCACAGCTTTAAAGTGTGGGTTGAATTTCTTGTATTTGAAACAATCATAACTGAACAAAACATGTCTTTTTGTGATGCCCTTTTCAGCTTATTGGTGGGGGGCTATGGGGAAAGAGCCATGTACTATTCAAGGGCAGCCACAGGTCCCTGAACACATGAAATGTGTCCCAGTGCTGGAAACTGAGGTCCCAGCTAGATGACCAGTGCTGGCAGAGAAGAAAGCCCAGCCAGAGTCACTGAGTCAGGACTATAGGTAGTCCTTCGACTTACAACCACAATTGAGGCCAAAATATCTATCGCTAAGTGTCAGGGAATTGTGCAGCAAGTTTCCAAATGAAGTCAGAGACATTGACATGAACTTGTAGTTTTATATAAATAAATATATATATATTTTAAAAAACATTTATATTTATATCAGATAAGATGGTCAGGAAGACAGGAATATCATGAGGTAAATCTAAACAGCATGCAGAGCACACAGAAGAAAAAGGTTACCTACAGCAACCAATCATATTGTAGATTGCCTCATGCAGGAGCAGCACTCTCCAACCAATCAACTACAACTGTGTGTTCTGGCCTGTCGTACGGTTCCAGCTACTAAATTGAATATCCTATTAACACTAAGCAACTTTTACTTTTAAGACTTTAAGAATAACTTTATTGTCACTTTGAATGTATACTAATCGGCATACATTAAAATGAAATTTCATTGCATTCAGGTCTCAAAGGGTCAGCACCTCCAATATATACTACACAGAGGTGGGTTCCTCCCGGTTCAGACCGGTTTGCCTGAACCGGTAGCAACCCGCTGGTGACATCATGATGATGTCATGGAACCGGTTCTGTTGGTGCCGGTCCGTGGATGCCACCATCCTTTTGGGGTTTTTGGGGGGGATTAAAAAAAATTAGGGAATTTTTCCCTGGGTTTTTTTTCCTTCTGTGCATGTGCAGAAGATGAGTTTCCGGCACTGTGCATGCATCACCATCTTGGTTTCGGCTTTAAAAAAATGGATTTTTCAGAACTGCGCATGTGTGCGTGTGCTTTGAGGTGCGCCCACGCGGTGTGGGAGGAAGCGAACCGGCAGTGAGGTAAGTTAGAACCCACCCCTGATACTACATGAACATGACAAAATAAATAAATAAATACACAAGCAAGATAGCTAAGTGAGTTTTAACCTATTTTATGACTTTGTTAAGTGAGTTTTGCCCCATTTTACAACCTTTCCTGACACAGTTGTTAAGTGAATTGCTGCAATAAGTTAGTAATAAGGTTGTTAGGTGAATCTGGCTTTCCAATTGACTTTGCTTGTCAGAAGGGAACCACATGAGCCCGGGACGCTGCAACTGTCAGAAATACCAGTCAGTTGCCAGGCGTCTAAAATTTGATCCTATGACCATGGCGATGCTGCAACGGTCGTAAGTGACTTTTTTCATAGCTATTGGAATTTTGAATGGTCACTAAACAAATGATTGTAAGACAAGGACTCCCTGTACTACTGTCCTTCACAACAATCCTTAGTTTTCTCCCAACCGGTTGCGACGATACTCTTCTCCTTCTGATAGGATGGAAACCTAGTGAGTTTCAGTGGGTTTATTTATAGGAGAATGGAAAGACATTTTAGTGGGAGAGAGTCACTATGCAGAGTGGAATGGCAAGGTTATTCTTTGTGCATCGAAGGCAGATGCTTTGTTGTCTGGCATTTAAAAGGTCTTGCATTGTGTGGATATTCTATGCCACTGTTTTCCCCCCAGCTGCTTTCAACAACTATTCTTTCCAGGACCCTGCGTATGCAGTGTGTTGTTGTCATGGGTACTTCAACCTATTCAAAAGTATACTTAGTATACTTAGGAATAAGTAAAAAATTAAATTTAAGTATCTGCAACACATTTCCACCAGGACTGTCAACACCACTCTTTCTGACAATATGAAGAAAGGCATTTCTTGCCTTGGTAAGGCCACACTTGGAATGCAGTTTTGGTCGCCATGATGTAAAAAAGATGTTGAGATTCTAGAAAGAGTGCAGAGAAGAGCAACAAAGATGATTAAGGGGCTGGAAGCTAAAACATACAAAGAACGGTTGCAAGAATTGGATATGTCTAGTTTGATGAAAAGAAGGACTAAGGGTGACATGATAGCAGTGTTCCAGTATTTCAGGGGCTGCCACAAAGAAGATGGGCTCAACCTATTTTACAAAGCACCAGAAGGCAAGACAAGAAGCAATGGATGGAAACTCATCAAGGAGAGAAGCAACCTAGAACTAAGGAGAAATTGCCTGACAGTTAAAACAAATAATCAGTGGAACAACTTGCCTCCAGAAGTTGTGAATGCTCCAATACTGGAAGTTTCTAAGAAGAGATTGGATAACCATTTGTCTGAAATGGTGTAGGGCAGTGATGGTGAAACTATGGCACGGGTGCCACAGGTGGCACGCGGAGCCATATCTGCCGGCACGCGAGCCGTTGCCCTAGCTCAGCTCCAGCGTGCATGTGCGTGCACGCCAGCTCATTTTTGGCTCGCATGGAGGCTCTGGGAGGATGATTTTGGCCTCCGGTGGTTCTCTGGGGTGGCGGGGGGAGCATTTTCGCCCTCCCCAAGTTCCAAGAAAGTCTCTGGAGCCTGGGGAGGGCAAAAAATGGGCCCACTGGAAGTCGGGAAATGGGGAAGTGGGGGGGTCATGCACGCATGCACAAGGGGGTGGGGCAAGTGGGGGGCTTTGAATTATGGGTGTGGGCAATCACGAGTGTGCAATAGCGCGTGCGCGCACTATTTTGGCACCCGAGGGAAAAAAGGTTCGCCATCACTGGTGTAGGATTTCCTGCCTAAGCAGGTGATTGGACTAGAAGACCTCCAAGGTCCCTTCCAACTCTGTTATTCTATTCTATTCTATTCTATTCTATTCTATTCTATTCTATTCTATTCTATTCTATTCTATTCTATTCTATTCACTTGCCACAGCCAACTCGCTGAGTGGCAAGAGTTACACTAATATTGAAGAAATAGTCAAATAGAATAATTAAAGAAAGGATGCCAAAGGAGGGACAAAATAAATGTGAATGACCAAAATTAAAATATTTTTTAAAATAATTTTAATTCATTAAATTGAATTGTTGAATTGTCCTTCATCAAGTTGTCCCGTGGCGAGTTGTCCATGCCATTTTTTGGTGTGGTGGAGGCGAAGCAGACCAGTCTTTAGATTTTGTTTTTGAACAAAAGTTTCTTTAGCCCCGTTATCTGATGATCCCTACTCAGCGACCTATTCAGTTAATTGGACCTGTGGTTCCTTCTGCTACATTTTGCTTTGTTAAGGACAGAATTACACAATGACCTGATGTGCACTTCATGCTAAGCCACTGAGATGGTATTTGCACAACACACTTGACTTGGTTAATGAACTGATTCATTATCTAGGTTTGCATAATACCTTGAACTGACCAAATGGCTGGATTTGTACAATATGTTACCTGAACAAAAGCTAACTAAGTTAAAATTAAACAATCTTTACATTTTGTGCAAATGCAACTTCCAGGTCTTTATGTCAGGGTTTCCTTGGCTGACAATGCAAAAAATAAAATAAATAAATCAAGAGTTTATTTCCAAGGACACAAAAGTTCAGATAATTAGAATTATTGTATAAAAGCTCTGAAAGTATCATGAAAGAATTCCAGCTAATGCTATGTGTCAAACCTGAGCTCTATTTATAATGAAATAAAAGTTTAAACTTTTGCACTATTTTCTTCCACTTGAGTAAAGGATTGTGATTCCCTACCATCGAAACATAAATTTTTGCTGGGGTGAGGGTAAGGGGGAGCCAGATAAAGCACTGGATTGCAGATAGTTGTGTCCATTTACAGAAGTGCCACATGGACCATTTTTAGAGTGGTTTCCTCAGAATGTCTGAGAACCATGCACAAAACCATGTGATGGCTTATCAGGCTGGACTGCTTCACAAAACATACTCATACATGCTGAGTAAGTGTCCACACAGATGAGTATCCACAGAAAAAAAGATTATATCTGAATGATAGAGCCATATTATGAAGTCATTATACTAAGGGCTTTCCTGCCCTTACACACTTGTGTCCCAATATGTGAGTCAAAATTTATTTATTGAATTGGAAAATTTTGTAGTAATTTAAGAATTATAATTACAATACAAATTAATACAAGCTAAAAAAATAAAAAAATAAAAAAGTGCAGATAAAAAGAAAAAAGAATATAGTAAAGAAAAAGAAAAGACATATATAAAGAAGTGACTTCCCACCATCTCAATGAGCATAAACAATTTGAGTAACATCATCTTCCCTTAAAATACAATAAATAATCTCTTCTTCCCATATCCCATATAAACAAATCTATAAAACCTCCTCATTTTAATCCTGATATCGGCATTAAGGATCAATTTTTACTCATATATCAGTTTTGTCCTTGATTAAATAATCCAACTGGGATGGAATGTGCATTTGCTTAGATTTCACTGTGTGATCTTTGGGCCTGACACCAACTTTATATGCCTTTTTTTAACTTCAAATAATGGGGGGAAAGATATTAGCTTGGACATACAAAAGAAACTGACTGATGTCTTAATAATTAGAAAGGAAATACAAATAACAAACCAAGAGAATGAGAGACCTGGATAATTTTCCTAAACTGGATATAACAAAAGAGTCTTGTTAACATTCTGAAGAATTTGTGAGAAGGAACAAAGAAAACAGGAAAAATGAATTGGAAAATGTCTAAGGCCACCCATTCATCAAATGATTCTGGATATCATTATGTACATTTCAGCACTTGACTCCCTCCTGTTGCCTCTGCAGGTTGGGAGAGGAATCCAACAAGTCAAGTTGGCGGCTATAACTGTGTCATCAAAACATGCCCCCTTTTCTCATGCATTGTAAACCATGTGTAAATATTGTGTGGTCTATAAAATTGGGAAAAACATAAGCTGAATCTCAACCCAATGTTTCCTAAAGCAAACTCACTCTACATCTAATGGGATAAAACATGGCCCTGGGAATGTGTTGACTGGTTGATTAAATTTACATTCTTCTTTTCCCCTATGAGCTAAGAAAGTATTCATAACACTTCTGCAAATCCCCCATTGTCTACTGCAATGGAGCCCACGAACTGCAGAAAATGGCATTGGGCTACCTGATAGCAACAAGACATTTACCCATATCATCCAGTTCCTCTTGGGAATGAAAAATATTTTCCCAACAATTTAACTGGCCCAGACAGTGATTGACTATTCA
The DNA here is from genome assembly GCA_023053685.1 of Diadophis punctatus similis. Classification (NCBI taxonomy): domain Eukaryota; kingdom Metazoa; phylum Chordata; class Lepidosauria; order Squamata; family Dipsadidae; genus Diadophis; species Diadophis punctatus. Next base: position 17,956,939 of record JALIGW010000015.1, on the reverse strand, counting down.
TACTACTCTTTGGTGGATATTGTGGAAATAGCAGCATGAACTGGACAAAAGGATGTAGACCAGCGGTCCCCAACTTTTTCATCTCTGCAGACCAGCGGCAGTGGGGGGATTGTTTTGCGCGGACGCACACCATTTGCACAAAGGCAGCTTTGCGCGCTCACGTGCTCACCCGCTTAGATGACCCGGTTTCCAATTGGTCGCAGCCCAGCACCAGGTTGCAGCCCAGGGGTTGAGAACCCCTGAAGTAGACAACATATTTCCTTTTCTGGTGGTTTCAATAATATCATGTATGAGCCAAGTGGAAACAAGGGCCCCTCTTCTTTTCCTTACTCATCAATCTTTTGCAAAAATACAAAATCATTCATCTAAGTTTCTATATTCTACTCTGCAGACCATGCATTTATCGTTATTAAGTGAGTGAAATACTCTTAATAGTTCAATAAAGAAGGAAAGCGATTAGCTAGCGCATAATTATGCTTCAGCTGCCATTGCAGTTTTTGGTATGATAAATCTGGAGACAGAAATTACAAAACGTAAGTGGGAATTCCAGATGTCAGGCTCCACAAACTAAGAAAGGACATGCTGAGGCTCTTCAAAGCTGGTTCTTTTATTGTTCCTTACCTATAGAAAGAAAACTAAAGCAGACTACTTGCACCACGAAACATATACTCTGAGAACTCCTAGGGAGGAGCTGTCTTCACCCTCTTTCTCCCACACAAACTTTCTAAACTTTGCTGTTTTTTGCTCCTCTGGAATGCAGCCAGGGGTGAAATTCAAAATTTTTCCCTACCGGTTCTGTGGGCGTAGCTTGGTGGGCGTGGCAGGGGAAGGATACTGCAAAATCCCCATTCCCTCCGCACTCCTGGGGGAAGGATACTGCAAAATCTCCATTCCCACCCCACTCCAGGGGAAGGATACTGCACTGCGATAATACGTACTGCGGTTTCTGTTTACCTTCACCGTATAACTCTCTTGTGTTGTAGTTTTCCATACTTCACTATTAAAAACAAATATAATGCTTTATATTAGCAGTGACCTTGATGGAACTGAATGGGACTTTCTTCTGACAGGCGAATAAAGGTGCAGGCTATGATTTTTATCAGAAGCAAAACCTCTCGCGCTTCATTTCTAACAAGATGGTACTTGAACCAAAGGATCATCTCTCTGGGTATCCTCCCTTCTCCTCACTCAGCTTTACAATGAAGAGAAAACAAAATCCCGATATTCAGAAGACATAAACAACCTTTCTGCTCTCTCCCATCTTAGAAATATCTTCCTCTTGGCACATCAGTGACATTTAGCCGGCAGCCTCTGGTGAAATTGCAGCTACCTTTATCCTTATTTACCACCCCTCCAGCAACATGATCTTGTTTGCATCTTTCATTTTTGAATGCACACAGGCAAAGCCAGCACAGCATCTCCATTGAGATCCTCATTCATCTTCTCGGAAAAGAGGCTGCTGTGGCGTTCCGTATAATGGCTATTTCTTTGGTTGCTCCTAGCTCAGAGATGGTTATGGCTTAATTTGTCTCAGTTGCCAAAACTTCATCTCAGAGGATAAGAACACCTTGATGTGGAAAGACGTAGCCTCTTTACAGTCTTTTTTTATCTTGTTTTAAAGTGCACCAAAGTTTTATTTCAGATTTAACCCTATTCCTGTTCTGTTCTGAAAAATTCATCAAGGCCATTTATTTTTCTCTTAATGTTTTTTTTCAAGGACGTGCATTTTTCCAAACGCTAAACAAGTAAGTCTATTTCCTCAGAACCTGGCGAGAAAGCCTCAAAATTGTGATACCTGAATTTCCTGTTTCTGCACCAGCCTTATTTTCTTTCTATAGAAAATGATTCATTACTTTAAAAACATTAAAAGCATTGTGGTGTGTATTGTAACCCAGCAAAACACAGTTGAGGGGCCTTTTCTTCCTTTCATTAAAATAGTCCTGCTTTTGTTCTTGGTTATTTTTCAGCTAAATTTGATTGAGATGTTGAAATTAGAAGTCCGCTGTTTTTCACTTCTGAACCACCTGGCCACTTCCATACTGACGGTTTCTGTTTTTCTCTAATAATGTAATTTTGATTTATAAAATGATAATTGTCAAGGAAATGAGAGGAAACTATTAAAATCAATCACACACTCTATGAAAACAGATAGTAAGATCAGCTGTTAAAATTCTTGTCACCTATGTTTGTGTGGTATGTGAAGCGAAGGGTAACATTAACCTGGTTAAGGAAAATCAACTAATGACCTAGCAAACTGCAGCCAGCTAAATTTGAGAGTCTCCTCTATTTTTGCCCAGTATTTCAACATAACTATCTGGTGCTTGGTCAGTTGAAACAAACTTTCGTTTGTCTGTTTGTTTGTTGTGTGAATATGAATATGAATTCCATGTCTGAGGGCCAGAAGAACCATGGACAATGCAATAAGCTAGGTTAAATAAACTTAAGACAAATCTATAATGAAACACGCTTAGGGCAGACCTCATTAAACATGTGTTGTAAGGAATATCCTTCTGGGTTCAGTTCCAAGTGGGGAAAAAGACACTGGATTCATGGAAGTTGCTTGGAAAGAAGGTTTAATGGAGAACAAAGGAACAGGAGCACATGGCATGAGCTCCTGAACAGAAACGGTGGGATCACATGCTTCCAGATGTTGGGTGAAGAGAAAAAGGGCAGAAAAGATGCTGAGTCCCTTAGTTTTATGATCTCTGTTGGGCCCCACCTCTTAGTTTCCTGTTTCTGTGTATGTAATGCACTCTGATTCGCTGTCAGACTCCCATGGGGCCATGCAGGGGCAATTCTGTAGGCTGTCTTGAGTCCAAGCTTGCTTGAGACCCGCTGGCTGATTCAATTTTCCCAGGTCCCATGTGGTGTAATGAAAGGGCTTTGGGCAATTCCTAATATGGCTCTGTCTGAAGGAGGTAGATCTTTGTTATGTAAAATAGACTGGTCCAGGCTATTAACGAAGGGTGGGGGGATGAGTGGGCTGGGCCATTTCTTGATGGCACATTGACAAAGGTGGGGGCTACTAACAGTGAGTCTGTTTCCTGCCTAAAAACATGTTTCTCCATTGCTCAGCGAGGCAGTGGTGGGTTCCTACCAGTGCGGTCCACTCTATAGCACTGGTAGCGGCCTGCTGGTGATGTCACAGTACCGGTGCGGTTGGTTGCCGGTGCCTGGGCGCTGCCATTTTTTAAATTTTTTTTTAATTTTTTTAAAAAAATTTCTTCTGCGCATGCCCAGAAGCCGAGTTTCCGGCACTGCGCATGTGCTGCCTTCCTACCCCACAGTGAGTCCAAGCAGGGGAGGATGGCTGAGGGAGCGCGTGAGACGCTGAAAGACCAGGTAGCAGGAGCTATCTCCATTCCCCTCCCTTCAGCAGTCCGAGAAGCCACGAACGCGCGGTGATGATCCCAGGCATTTTCGCATGTTCGAGGCTTCTCAAGCTGCTGAGGGGAGGGGGAATGGGCGGCAGGAGCCTAGGATCATCGAATGGGGAGAAGCATTCAGGCCGGACGGAGCCTCCTAGAAGGACCGCTGCCGCGGTCTTGCTGCTCCCGCTGCAGGGGGCTGCGTTGTGGGTGGGCAATGCCCCCCCGCTTCTCCAGCCACTGCCAAGCTCCCGAGGCCCATGCCCACCTGGTCACATGGCTGGCAAGCCACACCCACAAAATAAGCCACACCCACAGAGTGGTAGTAAAAAAAATAGGAACCCGCCCCTGCAGCGAGGGATATTCTATATAATATTCTGCCTTTTTAATATTTCCTAGGATATTTCATTTTTCTAGGAGAGGGGTAGGTGCTAACTTCCTACACATGATTTAATCCAGAGAACTGGCTAGCATTAGATGCATTAAAACTAACTAAGCCCTGGTTTAGCATTTTATGAGAATCAGGTTATATGTGCTCATTGGCTTACCAAAACCAACACTGAGAGAGCACAGCAGGAAACTTTAAAATAAACCAGGAAGGTTTACATCTTTAGAAACATTTTGTTTCTCAATGAGGCATTGCAATATTTCTGTGGCACCTCTGGCTAAATTGTTCTGATTGAAGAAAGACCTGGGTAGGACTTTAAATGAAGAACCAAGTTCTCAATTTTGATTCACCCTCCAGTTCCCCTCAAAATGGGCCCACAGGGTGGGAGCGGGGAGGTGGTTCAAAATCCAGCTCCTGTGCCATCCCAGAAACCCTCTTGGCTGCATCCTTGCAGTCACTCTCTTCTGTTTTCCAGGCCAGGCGTAAATCTGTGATGCAAACGGCCCCTTCAAGAATTGAGCAGAAATGACTTTGGAGGGCATCCACTCGCAGGCACTGAATTATGCATAGAGAAAGGCACATTTACAAGGAGCAAAGAAAATCCCAGGTAACAGTCAACATTACTGTCTTTTTATATCACAGGTGTCACAACCTGAGATTTCAGGTGTTATGCAATACTATGTGGACTGAGACAGTTTATTATCAATATTTTAATATGCCCATATATATATTAAAGAATTCTGTCACGCTTGTCCCGACTTGGTCTCTTAGGAAGGAACCACTGTCAACCCCATGACTGAAGTGATAGGTTCACTTTTAGTAAGTTCCAGTGGTTACAGCAAAAGCAAAGCTGGATCTGAATATCCCCACGCAAAGCCAATGTTCTTCTCTCTTCCCAGACCTCTCCCTCCCCACCACCAGTTCATAAGTGTCCAATGGCATTCAAATTTGGTGTTTTGGAAATGGCCTTGAGGTTGGGTGACTCTTTGATGCTTTTGCATTCCATTCCCATGCCTCCATCTTTTATCAGCTGGTGCATTCTAGATTGACACCTCTGGTTCCTGTCAATCTATCAGTCCCCCTCTTTAACAGCCATGGTGCAGCAGTGGTTAAAATGCAGTACTGCAGGGGTAACTCACTGTTCACTCCAGGAGTTCGATCCTGACCAGCTTAAGATTGACTCTGCCTTCCATCCTTCCAAGGTCGGTAAAATGAGGACTCAGATTGTTGAGGGCAAAAGGCTGACTCTGTAAACTGCTCAGAGAGGGCAGTAAAGCACTGTGAAGCGGTATATAAGTCTAAGGGCTATTGCTGTTGCTACTTCCTCAGTCTCCTCCCTCCCCCTGCATTTTATGGCAGGATGCCAGTGAAGCATGATATGCTGAAGATGGCAGACCTGACAAATACATTAATTGCTCACATTCAGAAGCTGCTCAGACCCCCGCTCTGATTCCCTGAGCCAAAAGCCAGTCAGACTGGCAAGGCCCTATTATTATAGCTAGTCTCAATAAGAGACTTTTTAGCCTTCCTGGTCACCCTGCTTTGGGGAGCCAACATAACACTAATATATTTCATGAACAAAGCCATCCAACAATTTTCAGTGCAAAATTAATCTTTCCTGATGTTCCAGCTGTTGGCTGTGCCACTTTAACCTATACATCCAGGCAGTGGTGAAATCCAATTTTTTAAACTACCGGTTCTGTGGGCGTGGCTTGGTGGGCATGGTGTGGCTTGGTGGGCGTGGCTTGGTGGGCATGGCAGGGAAAGGATACTGCAAAATCTCCTTTCCCTCCCCACTCTGGGGCCAGCCAGAGGTGGTATTTGCCGGTTCTCCAAACTACACAAAATTTCCGCTACCGGTTCTCCAGAACCTGTCAGAACCTGCTGGATTTCACCCCTGCATCCAGGTAGTCTTCACTTAACTATGGTAATCAGGACTAGAATAGAATAGAATAGAATAGAATTCTTTATTGGCCAAGTGTGATTGGACACACAAGGCATTTGTCTTTGGTGCATAAGCTCTCAGTGTACATAAAATAAAAGATACATTTGTCAAGAATCATGAGCTACAACACTTAATGATTGTCATAGGGTTCAAATAAGCAATCAGGAAACAATCAATATTAATATAAATCGTAAGGATACAAGTAACAAGTTACAGTCATACAGTCTTAAGTGGGAGGAGATGGGTGATAGGAACGATGAGAAAAACTAATAGTAATAGTAATGCAGCCTTAGTGAATAGTTTGACAGTGGTGAGGGAATTATTTGTTTAGCAGAGTGATGGCATTCGGGAACAAACTATTCTTGTGTCTATTTGTCTTGGTGTGCAGTGCTCTATAGCGACGTTTTGAGGGTAGGAGTTGAAACAATTTATGTCCAGGATGCGAGGGGTCAGTAAATATTTTCACGGCCCTCTTTTTGACTCATGCAGTATACAGGTCCTTAATGGAAGGCAGGTTGGCAGTAATTGTTTTTTCTGCAGTTCTAATAATCCTGTAAAGTCTGTGTCTGTCTTGTTGGGTTGCAGAACCAAACCAGACAGTTATAGAGGTGCAGATGACAGACTCAATAATTCCTCTGTAGAACTGTATCAGCAGCTCCTTGGGCAGCTTCATTACTAAGTGGCATAGTTGTAAGTGCATGATGTCACATGACCATGCCAACTTATGACAGCAATTGTGGCTATTAAGTGAATCCTGTATGGTTGTTAGGCATGTCATATAATTGCCATTGGATACCTCCTGTCTGCTCCCCCATTGACTTCCCTTGTTGAAAGTCAGTAGTGAAGATTGCAAATAGTGATCACCTGAGTTCAGGATGCAACAACATCGTATCTGCAAGCAAGACGCCAAGTGTCCAAATCATAATCACAAAGATGATGACTGCAGGGATGCTGCAAAGGCTACAAGAATCTGTTCTAACTCCCAGTTGTTCAGCACCATTATAACTTCAAAAGGATGCTAAATGAGTGGTCATTAAATGAGGACTATCTGTATTGTAATCCAATACTCTCTGGAATTACTGATCAAAATGTATTTGTTCTGCTGTTTCATCCAGTTCCTGTTGACCTGGGATCCAGCTCAGAGGTGGGTTCCTGCCTCTGATTGCCGGTGTGGTTAATCACTGAGTTCGGCACAGAGCCGAACACACTGCTCCCGTTCGCGGAGCGGGAGCTTTCCCCGGGTGCTTTCCCCGCCCGCATGGATGCCGCCAATTGCGTTCTTTTGCCCTCTGTGCATGCCCAAAGCGTTCTGCATGCGCAGAGGGCAAAATAATGCAATTGGCGACATCCATGCGGGCGGGGAAAGCGCCCGGGGAAAGCTCCCGCTCCGCGAACGGGAGCAGCGTCTTCGGCTCTGCGCCGAACTCAGCGATTAACCGCACCGGCAATCAGAGGCAGGAACCCACCTCTGATCCAGCTCCATAGTTTGGGACCACCATGCTCTATGCTTTAGCTTTAACAATAGAGCAGGACTGGGGACCGATGGCCCTTTTTTGACTTGTGGACTTCAGAATGGCTGGCTCAGGAATTCTGGGAGTTGAAGTCCACTAGTCATAAAGGAGCCATAGTTGCTCACCTCTGCAATAGAGAAACAGCCTTGCAGAATATTCTCCCACAGAATTTGTGCTTCCTTCAGTAAGAAGTTGTGTAGGTCTCAGGGCAGCAAAACAACTCCAGACTAGGACATTACCACTTGCATATCAGCTGATATAAGGTCCTTACTCAGGAAAGCATTCTTTAGTGCTGCCAGACCAAACAAGAACCAGGTAGACCAAACACCCATTTGACTCAATTGTCTATAGAATATTCCTCAAAAATATAAAACCTTAATAAGACCACACATGGAATATTGCATCCAGTTTGGTCACCACAATATAAAAAAGATGTTGAGACTCTGGAAAGAGTGTAGAGAAGCGCAACCAAGAGGATTAAGGGGCTGGAAGCTAAAACATACAAAGAACGGTTGCAAGAATTGGATATGTCTAGTCTGGTGAAAAGAAGGACTACGGATGACATGATAGCAGTGTTCCAATATTTAAGGGGCTGCCACAAAGAAGAGGGGCTCAACCTATTTTCCAAAGCATCAAAGAAGGCAAGAAAAGAAACAATGGATGGAAAGTAAACAAAGAGAGAAGTAACCTAGAATTAAGGAGAAATTTCCTAACAGTAAGGACAATCAGCCAATGGGACAGCTTGCCTTCATAGGTTGTGGGTGCTCCATCATTGGAGGCTTTTAAGAAGAGACTGGACACCCATTTGTCTGATATAGTATAGGGCAGTGATGGCAAACCTTTTTTCCTCAGGTGCCGAAAGCGCGTGCATGAGTGTGCCCACACCCATAATTCAATGCCCCCATGCGCATGTGCGCGCACCCCCCCCGTGCTGCTGCGCCCCTCGTGCATGTGTGCACGACACCCCTCCCCCATTTCCCAACTTCTGATGGGCCTGGTAGGCCCATTTTCCGCCATCCCCAGGCTCCAGAGGCTTTCTTGGAGCCTGGGGAGGGCAGAAATGGCCTCCCCCCCTCCGGAGGCCCTCCAGAGGCCGGAAATGGCTCGTTTATTGACTTCCAGTGGGCCTGGTAGGCCCATTTTTTGCCCTCCCCAGGCTCCAGAGGCTTTCTTGGAGCTTGGGGAGGGTGAAAATGCCCTCCCCCTCCACCCCAGAGGCCCTCCAGAGGCCAAAAACACCCTGCCAGAGCCTCCGTGCAACCTGAAAATCAGCTGGCTGGCACGCACATGCGCGCTGGAGCTGAGCTAGGTCAATGGCTGGCGTGCCGGCAGATATGGCTCCGCATGTCACCTGTGGCACATGTGCCATAGGTTCGCCATCACAGGTATAGGGTCTCCTGCTTGAGCAGCGGGCTGGATTAGATGACCTACAAGGTCCCTTCCAACTCTGTTATTCTAAGTTCAAAGAGGATGGGTACAGACTTCAACAGATAGTTAGAACTGCAGAAAAAACAATTGCAAGGTTTCTTTCTACTTTGTTATTCTGCTTAAAAGTCTATGGTTCCTCCAGATGATTTTTGGCAAACATGAACTCATTTTAGGGAGTAATGTTGATTCCCTGCTACCCTAACAATCCAATTTTTCTGATGATAGTATCATGAACATTGACTTCAATAAAAACAAGGGAAGTATGCAATTTCTGGATGTGGTTTTGGGGTTCTTGGCAACTTTCTGAGCAATTTTATTCTGTCCTCTTGGAATAATTTTAGCTGGATGGCCATTCCTAAGTACAGTAGCCAAGAGTTTCTCCATTTTAAGTCTCCAGCTGAACAGATTGAGCTCCAGAGTTTTAGAAATGGTTTTGTAGTCTTTTTCAAACCTGTGCATGACTTTTTATAGATGTCTTCAGAAACAACTTTTGAGTGAGAATATCATGGAGAACAGGATAGCCACTATTTGTGAAACTTATATAGACAAATTCTGGTCCCAATCAGCTGGGATTGCCCAATTAAAGTGCTCACTGTAATTGAATTGATTGAATGGAGTTGGCTAATTACTTTTTCAACAGTATATTGCAGATTGGATGACTTTGTTTATGAAACAAATGCATTATTTCTTCCCTCAAACTCTACCCATTTGTAATATCTCCATGAAGTTATGAAAACATTTAGTGGCAAAAATATCCCAAAATGGAGAAAATACAAAAATGCAAAAAGCACCTCCTGCCTCACAGTACTGTAGGTAAAGATGTCTCTGGGTGGCTTTCTTGGCAAAAGGATAGCAATGGTTTGCCATTTTCCTGACAGCGAGAACAATGAATCAGTGGAACGACTTGTTTCCAGAGGTTGTGGCTGCTCCAACACTGGAAGTTTTAAAGAAGAGATTGGACAACCATTTGTCTGAAATGCTATGGGGTTTTCTGAGGAATCAGAAAATATGTTTTAAGGAATGTGTGTCTGCTACTCACCTTATAGAGGCATTTTCCTTTTAGAATTTGAAAAAAGATTCCAACTCCAGTAGCCTCAATCTACAAATATTATTCAGGTTTTGATACAAATGACCCACAAAAACCAAAAACAAAACAAAACCCAAGGATAACACATTTTCTCTAATTGCAGCACATTTAAGGAGTCTCTGGTCTAAAACAAACCAGTCTTGTTAATATGTACCAAGATTTTGCTTTGCTTCTGTTCATGGTAATTCAAACGCACATTGCATTTAATTTACTTAAACTGAACAGATGTTGCATATTTGATATGAACGTTTTAAGGCATACCAGTTGTTTCATCGGGGAGCCATTGACTGAAATTACCGGCAGAATATTTCTGACGCAGTTATCCTGATCTGGCAAATGAAGGTGAGTTATGGAATAAAGTGGGCAAACATTCTTTTGCAGTAGAGTTCCTACAGATGAAAGGGCTGTAGGTATATCAATGAACTGGATGCACCCCAAATACAGGCTTTTTATGCCCCCTCACTCTGGGGCTGAGTTCATATATTATGCTAAATCATTGTAAGGATTGCCTTCCCAACCACATTCAAAGTACGAACTTCTGAGTCAGTGTTTCAAAAGGATTCCTTTATTAGCAGTTGTAATGAAAATCCATTCATTCAAAGCAAGATCTAAATGCCTCCAGGCAAAGCAAGCACATTTAAAGTTTAGTGCCCCTCCCCATTAGGCAGAATGCAAAAGTAACCAATACACAAGGTGTGAAAGTTCTTTCCTAGAAGGACAGATGAGCCTACATTCCCACAGACCCCCTTCCGTTCAACTGCCTTTCATTGCCCCTCATAAATCCTATCCTAAGATGAGAAGGTTCCCAGGTGTCTAAGATCTGGATGTATGTTGTAACTGTTTGATCAAGCAGAACCAAGACCCCCCTTCTCCTTTTGAATGGCAGAGTCTGGAATCTGACAATCATTTTCTAAACTTTCATTATTGTAATTTAGACTTTTATTCATTTTTCTCCCTGGGAGTACCAAGTACCCAACCAATCTTTCTAATTATTCCTATCACCCCTATCTGCACCCTGTCAGATTAGTTGGGCTGGGAGAAAACAGGCCCAAGGTCATCCTAAGGGCTCTATGAATCAAATGGGGGGGATGTTTGACCATGGGGCTCCCCAACTGTGCCCCACTGCAAGCCTAAACCAAATCAACAGCAGCTACCACCTTCATAACCCATCACCTTTCCTACTCCCCCCTCTGTCTCTCCTTTCTTCCTCTTTGCCAGCAGACTAGATTGTCACCACTTCTTCTGGCTCCAACAACAATGAAAACCACTCCATGTGAACTGCAAAAGCTGCTATGTTGTCTATCAAAGTCATCTGCTGGCCCTTCGCTATCTCCATATCATCAAAGACGGTGGGCAAGGTCAGAGCAAGAGATCAGAGGCAGACATTGTGCCATCCAGGGAAAGAGCAGTCCATTGGTTGCTGGAGACTTGCTGGACAAATGGGTGAGGTTGGGCGCAATCTGACAAGGCCCTAAAGACTTTGATTTCTCTTCACCAGCCTTTGTTTTACCAGGGATACAACCAGCTTTGCTCTTTTTTGGTGAGGTTCTGAATGCTTATTTGGTTCTGACAAAGCAGGGAAAAAGTGGATTGGGATTGCCATGCATTGAGTAGAGTAGAGTAGAATACAGAAAGAATGGAATGGAATGGAACGGAAAACAGAAAGAATAGAATAGAACAGAAAGAATGGAATGGAATAGAAAACAGAAAGAATAGAGAACAGAAAGAATAGAATAGAACAGAAAGAATGGAATGGAATGGAATGGAATAACAGAGTTGGAAGGGACATTGGAGGTCTTCTAGTCCAACCCCCTGCTTAGGCAGGAAAATCTATATCATGGGTGTCAAACTCGATAGCATCACATGACATATCACAATTTTTTTGCATTTGTGGAGCGGGGGTTGGCATGGCCTACGTGTGATGCATCCAGCTTGTGGGCTGCCAGTTTGATACACCTGCAGCCTATACCATTTCAGACAAATGGTTATCCAATCTCTTCTTTAAAACTTCCAGTGTTGGAGCATTTACAACTTCTGGAGGCAAGAGGTTCCACTGGGTAGCTTCTCTCCTTGATTAGTTTCCACCCATTGCTTTTTGTCCTGCCCTCAGGTGCTTTGGAGAATAGCTTGACTCCCTCTTCTTTGTGGCAGCCCCTGAGATATTGGAAGACTGCTCTCATGTCTCCCCTAGTCCTTCTTTTCATTGGAAAAAGCTTAAGCACTCATCGACCTCAGTTAGCTGATCACTGTCTCTCAGACCAGTCTACCACACAGGGTTGTTGTTGTGCAGATAAACTGAGGGAGAATGGGAGCCAAGTAAGCTCTTGGAGGGAAGGCAAGCTGAAATCTAAAGAATCAATAACATTGCTCATGATTTTGCAAATCACACTGATGGGGTCACATGAAAAGCTAACCCAGAACCAAACCAATTACATTACGACTTGGTGGGAAATGAGAAATCAGTCTCAAGGCAAGAGTGTAGAAACTTAACCAAGTGTTTCAAACACAATATGTATCAGCCACTGCAGCTCTCCAAGTCCCTGGTCTCTTGCTGATGGGGCACCGAAGGTCTCAGGAATGGTTCCAAAGTGAACAGAACTGCCCTGTTTATGACTAAAATGTAATGTAATCTGGAATCAATTGACAATGAGTACATTTAAAAAAAACTTGATAAACTAAGTAAATTTGTGTGCCTGCTGTGAAATTGAATCCCAGGGATGTTTGGCTGCTGTCCTTTCAAGATTTAGCTCCATGTATGTTGCATTATCCAAGGAAATTCTCGAAGGAGACTTTCTGATCCAGGAGAGTTCTATTAATCAGCACACCTTGCACCAGATGCTTTGCACTCTCGTCCTCTTCCTCCTCCTGCCTTCCAGCATTATGCTCTCTCTCAAGGGACAGCTGCAGAGAGACATGGGAGTACATAATTGTTTTGGATCAAAACAGAATGTGATCCAGTCAGAAAAAGATAAAATATTATCGGACCATCTTACAGGCAGTTCCTATCCACTTTGTTTCTAAATTGAAGCCAGGAGGCAGCTGGGCTGAAATTTCCCATCAGATGAAAACGGGATTAGGTGTTCAAGTCCCATTAATGAGAAGTTGTGTTCTAATATGTGACAGTAAGAGCTGAGAAACGAGCCCTTATAGTCCCCGCAGCCAAGGACATGCGTGGCTTTTGGTGAGGAGCAGATGCACTAGAGGCACCCACGTGTCCTAGCAATCAAGGATCCATGGCAACCGGCTGTCGCTCCATACTCCAACCCCTGGTGCAGAGCAGGGTTTCAACTCCTGGGCTGGTTCTTAATTGCTTCTTTCCAAGATGAGTCTCAGTGGAGGAAACCTTGTCTAGGCTTGGAAGCTGAGCAGGATTGGTCCTGGTGAATTCTTGGATGGGATGCTGCCTGGTGAGTCCAAGGGTGGGAAATCAAACAAAATCTCCTAGAAGAAAGGATTATCAACCATGTCTGTACTGCTGGCAAAAACGAGTGACATGACCATGAAGTTGCCAGAAGTCAATCATTTCCTGTTAAACGGTCATGAGAACCATTTTGGTTGAAAGGTGGCTTAAGAGTTGTAGAATGCCTTCTATACCATCTCAACCACTGTTTACCAAGCTTGGCAACTTTGAAATGTGTGGCGTCAACTACCAGAATTCTTAGCCATGGTCACATTGGCAAGGATTTCTGGGAGTTGAAATACATACATGTTAAAGTTGTATAAGTTGGGAAACATGGACCCCACCCCTCCCAGGAGTCTCCATGCGGCCCGTTTTGGATGCAGGTAAGTGCAGGGCGTGTGCGGAGGCTCGGGGAGGGTGAAAAACGGGCCACCAGAAGTTCAGGAAGGCCGGAAATGGCCCAGAGGGCCTCTGGAACCTGGGGAGGCCATTTTCACCCTCCCGGAGGCTCGAGGAAAGCCTCTGGAGCCCAGAGAGGGCAAAAAAGCCCCCCTCCGCCGTGGTGCAGGAGGCTGACTAGGCCACACCCACCATGGCTATGCCCACCCAGCAACCAGGCAGAGAACCCCTTGCTAAAAATTTTTGAAGCCCACCCCTGCCTCCGTGACATTTCAAAGTGTCCAATGTTCCCACCAGTCCAAAATAGTTGGGCTGAGGCGATGTGTGAATCGGGCCACTGAAATGAAACTCTGCTAAAAGCAGAAGAAACTAGAAAGCAACTTCTCCTTTGATAAGAGCCACCCCAATCTTTTGTACCCTCTTTATGATGCATCTGTTTCAACCACAAAGTCTCCATTTTGTGGGCAGAGAAGGTAAGTATCAGCCCTTGGGAAAAATAATGAAAATCATTGCAGGTCTCTTGCCTCTTCAAGAAAACACTATATTGTAACTGAAATAAGATAGATTTCCAAAAGCTATCTGGGATGCTACATAAACATCAATATAGCCTCTACCAGAATATTCTTTTTATATAGATTTCCAAACCAGTTTGAAAAATCATATATGAAGTATCTTGATATAATACCTTCTCATGGGAAGTAATTTTAAAGAGTTCCAATAAGGGGAAAAATTCAGAATAAACAATCAGTGGGTGAGAATCAGTTTTAAGCATGCAAACCTTGGCCGGAGGAGAAACAGTTCGATTTCTGAATCTATGTCAAGCTCAACCTGGTGAATAATACAACAACATAAATGCTATTTTCTCTCTCCATTTATGATTTTCTCTCTCTATTTATGATTTTCTCTCTCCATTTATGATCATCTCTAGACATTGAAGGAAGCATGATTGTGTTCCCCTAAACATCAATTTAAGGGAATACGTTTTATGTAAACTTGCTCCAAGATTAAAAGGCCAAGGGCAAGTGCTTTTATTCAATCAGTCTGAATAAAGAAACTTTTGCATTCTATTTCAAACTCCTGACCTTGTAACTCACTTGCAGTCAGAGGGGCGGTTCCCCTAGCTAATTTGTTTTAATCTCACATGTGATGGATTATGTCTACAAAGGGGCAGCTGGTATGATGGACCACAATAAAGCTTCAAGAAGGAGGGAGCACATTTCAAGGAGGTGGGGCCAGACAAGAGGTAACACAATCCAGAGCTGGATAGGAGCAGAGAAAGAAATTTAGAATAGCCACTCCTAGAATCTCCCCGGGTACTGTATATCCATTGGGGTGAGAGTAGTACTGGTTCAGTCTGGCAAGATTCTGTCTATATGGTGTGAGCAAATAAAAAGCTGCAATTTGGCTGGATTGTTCTATGTTGTTCTTGGACTGGGCCTGACACAAAATAACTTATGGGCATAGTTACATAGCCAGGATTGTCTGCAGGGTATGGTTTAACATGAGCTTTGACCCCACCAACATGGCTGCCATCTTGACTTTTCTATCATATCTATAGACATCTCTGTAAATGGTCACAGAGAGGAAGGGGTCAGGCTGTTTTCCAAGGCACCAGAAGGCCAGACAAGAAATAATGGATGGAAACTGATCAAGGAGAGATTCAACCTAGAAATAAGGAGGAACTTTCTGACAGTGAGAACAATCAACCAATGGAACAGAAGTTGCCTTTGGAAGTTGTGGGAGCTTCATCACTGGAGGCTTTCAAGAAGAGACTGGACTGCCATTTGTCAGAAATGGTATAGGGTCACCTGCTTGGGCAGGGGGTTGGACTGGATGACCTACAAGGTACCTTCTAACTGTTAATCTAATCTAATCTTATCAAGGAAGCCACTGCCTAAGGATGCGTTTTCAACTGTGTGTCAACTTTGAAACGGATCCATGCTGTTACAGCCATTTTTTCATTTCTCAGCTTGCAACACAGTATGTGGGGAGGGAGAGGTTTGGAATGTCAGACCAGACAATAACAACACATCGTCCCATGAGAAGGTAATCTCAACAAGTGCTGGCCAGAGACTTGAAGGAGTTACCCGGAGACGCCAGAACACCTAATTGGACAATGTAACCTGTGACAAGGAGGGAGGGGAATATCTATTCTTTAATTATACGGAAACTGCAGGAAATAGCTAGAGTTGGTTTTGCTTTCACACGTGCTGAAATGATGTATTCAATAAAGTTGTTTTTAAAGAGATCTGATTGTCTCGATTTGCTGGCTTGGTTGGCTTCATCAGATGGAACCTTGACATTATGTTTCAAGCTGATGAGGGAGCAGAAATGGACCTCAAAGAATGTTCCTTCAGTGATCCAAGTGGCCACAACAGTGGTAGTCCACTGGAGGAGAACTCCGGCTGAATTTTCACCCCTCCTTTTTCCAACAGAGACATGCATCTTCTTCCAAACCAAAGGTCTCACTTGCCTTTAAGCCGCATGTTGTGGGCTGCACTTCCAAAACCCGTGAAAAGGGCCGGGGGGGGGGGAATAAACACAATTTCATTAAATTGACTTTTAGCGAATGTTAAATATAATTCATAGGATTCCTCTCCAGTACTTTCTGTTGAATGAATCCCCCTCTCTGGCCCTATTACAACATGGCATTTCTAGACATTTTGGGATTCTATTTAGGGCAGCCTGACCAACTTTAAAAGGATATAGCGGTATGTGTAAATGACCTCGAATGACAATACAATGGTCTGCCAGCCTTATCAGCGTTACCAACTGGGCAGGAAACATAGCAGATCAGCCAATTCTGCTTTATTGTAAAGCTTACATTAACAGAATTTTGCAAGTTTCCTGCCATCTCCTGTGCAGCCTAAGAACTTAAGGAGGGTCCCTCCTGAGCCTCTTGCTCTGCCAATGATGCAACTGTGGGCTCTGCTCTCTCTTATCTGATCATTCACTAGTCAGTTTCCCTTCACCCAGTTTCCCAAGATCATTCCCACATACCATTACAGGGTCAGATGAGCGGCGAGCGGGCGGGATGAGTGGTGAGGGGACGGGGCGAGGGGGCAGGGCGAGCGGCAAGGGGGCAGGGTGAGCAGCGAGTGGGTGGGCGGGGTGAGCAGCGGGCAGGCAGGGAGAGCGGCGGGCGGGGGAGAGCGGCAACCAGGCGAGTGGGGACGGGGCCAGCCAGAGGTGGTATTTGCCGGTTCGGCAAACCAGTTATAATTTCCGCTACCAGTTTGTGCGAATTGGTCCGAACCAGCTGAATACCACCTCTGGAAGGGACCCACCCTGGTGTCTTGGACTGTAAATGTAAATGAAAGAGAAGTACTTTCTGGTTTGCAAGATTCTGTCGACGTAACCTTACAATAAAGATAGCGCTACTACCGCTGGATGTTCTTGTCTGGACTACCTTGCAAGACAGTCAAAACATATAGCTTTCTACTCCCAGAGTTCTTAGCAAGGGCCATATTGGCTGGGGAATTTGAGGAGCTGAGCTCTGCACATTCGAAAGCTGGCTAGGTTGGGAAACACTGAACTAGGGGATGCAAACACAATTCCGATGATGCACGGAACAAAGTGAGGTTGTAACAGTGCAGTACTTCACGCAGAGCCACAGAAGTCAGCCTCCTCTGAGACAGCCATGCCTTCCCTGTGAATTAATTGCACGAGGAGCAGAAACTTGGCAGAGCTATAACTTATGGAGATAGGTTTCACTCCTTGCTCTTTCTTTTGAAGGTAGACAACCCTGGAATTTCTCTCGATGAATTTACTTACCTGCCAGAGCACACCAGCAGTTCCCAGGTGGCAAACATGTGTCCTCTGCACCAGCCAGAAAGTGACCGTGGTAAGAATTACTACCCCAATTTATATATGGCCTGCTGTGCAAGCTTAGAAAAAACAGCAGTGTATAAATATACCATGTTGCATTATTATCGCTTGAATGTTCTATTTCCTTTGATTTATACAGACTTCCTGGAATTAATTCCCCTCATTTGATTGCCAAATAGCCTCAAAACTGACACAACATGAATAACAGTTTAATCTCTGTATAACCTATGCCAGATTCTCTTTGCACTTTAATTGTGAAGGTGCTGCCTCTCGTTACCCCTGGATTATTCAGGGGAAGCATCTGTCTTGATCGAAGACTCCTTTTATATCCGTCACGGGAGAGTCTTGCCAAAGAAGGGACTTGCCAACTCATTCCGGGGCCTTGAGACAAAAAAAACCTCATAATTATTTATCAGGGCATTTTTCTGTGGAAAGAAGGAAAGCGTTCGTGGTTTCAAACAGTAACTCTACATGGTGAAGCATCACTAAAATCATTAGCATTTCTGTGAAGACAAATATTTATTTTTATTTATTTATTAATCAAATTTATATGGTTGTCCATCTCACGGAAAGTGACTCGAGGCAGAGTACAGCAATCCAATAAAACAATAAATGTAAAACAATCACTGCCTAAACCCATATATGGAATGTTAAAAACATAAAACCAGAACTAAGCAAGAAGAGAAAATAGTAGACGAAGGGAAGTTAATAATCGGGGAGCCACTTCACGAGTCCACCAGGACTGCTGGCGTAACCAGGTCTTGAGACCTTCGAAAGCTCAGAAATGATATGAGGCTGATCTCATCTCTGGAGGGAGAAAATCCTACAATTTTTTAGATTTATTATTAGAGTTGGAAGGGACCTTGTAGGTCATCTAGTCCAACCCCCTGCTCAAGCAGGAGTTCCTACATCATTTGAGACAGATGGCAGTCCAGTCTCTCCTTGAAGATCGCAAGTGTTGGGGCTCTCACAACCTCTGCAGGCAAGCTGTTCCACTGGTTGATCGCTCTCACCGTCAGAAAGTTCCTCCTCACTTCCAGGTTGAATCTCTCCTTGGTCAGCTTCCATCCATTATTCCTTGTTTGGCTTTCTGGTGCCACAGAGAACAGCCTGACCCCCTCCTCTCTGTGGCAGCCCCTCAAGTATTGGAACACTGCTATCATGTCACCCCTGGTCCTTCTCTTCGCCAGACTGGCCAAGCTCAGTTCCTGCAACCGCTCTTTGTATGTTTTATTTTCCAGACCCTTTATCATCCTGGTTGCTCTCTTCTGCACTTTCTCTAGGGTTTCAATATCTTTTTTGTAGTGTGGTGACCAAAACTGGATGCAGTACTCTAGGTGTGGTCTGACCAAGGCTTTATAGAGTGGTACTAGTACCTCTCTGGTCCTTGATTGTATCCCTCTATTTATGCAGCTCAGGACTGCGTTGGCCTTTTTGGCTGCTGCTGCACACTGCTGGCTCATATTTAGTTGGCACAATGCAGGTGCCAGAACAGAAAAAGACCCGCCCCCCTCACACTCAGGGTCCACCAAATGTAGCTCCTTAGACAATGGAATCCTATAACATGCCCATTCTGTTGGATGTAGTCGGGTGGACAGATAAAATCAGGAAGAGACGATCCCTTAAATCACGGGTGTCAAACTCACCACATGACGTTGCCGTCATGTGATGTATTGTGACTTTTTCCCCTTCATGGAGCTGGGGTGGGCGTGGCCTGCATGAGACGCATCCGCCCCGCAGGCCGCCAATTTGACACCCCTGCCTTAAATCATGGGTCCCCAACCCCCCATTCAGAACCAGGCCACACAAGCGACAGGTGAGAGTGTGCACACCGTTCCATTTGTGTGGGCGGCGGGTACTTGTATGCGTGTGTGAAGCTCCGTTTGTACAAGGGGCGGGTGCACCTGCCACTTCCCCAAATGGAACTGCATGCACGCATGTGAGGGCCCGCTGCTCATGCAAATGGAGCTGCACACACAAGCATGCACAATTGCACACCTGCTGCTCGTATGCAACCATTTCCTCTCCCCTCCCCCCCGCTGGTCTGCAAAGCCAAAAAGATTTGCGACCACTGCCTTTAATAACCTGGTCCCATGCCTTTTAGGGTCAACAATAGTGCCTTGAATTGGACCCAGAAACAAACTGGTAACAATGCACCTTGTACAGCAGAGGTGTAACATGCACTCCACCGGAAACAGATAGTGGTATGCTGCTGTATTTTGGTTTCCGAACACTCTTCAAGGGCAGCTCCATGCAGAACACACCACAATAGTTTAACTGGGAGGTGGCCAGGATATAGCAATAGCACTTAGACTTATATACCACTTCACAGTGCTTTACAGCCCTCTCTAAGCGGTTTAGAGAATTCAGCATATTGCCCCCAACAATCTGGGTCCTCATTTTACTGACCTCAGAAGGATGGAAGGCTGAGTCAACCTTGAGCCTGGTGAGATTTGAACAGCTGAACTGCTGAACTGCAGTGCTGCATTTTAACCACTGCACCACCCCGGCTCGGATATGAGCGACTGTCCCTTGTAAGGTCCCTTGATTAAGGAATGGGCACAACTGGTGCACAGTATAAGTTGTGCAAAGGCTCCCTAGTTGTGACCACTACCTGCTTCTCAAGCAGGAGCCGTGAATCTAGGACAGGGGTGTCAAACTCCATTTCATTGAGGGATGCATCGGGGTTGTGTTTGACCTGGGGGGCGTGGCCAAAGTGTGTGTGGCCAGCTTGACATCACTCATGTCGGGGGCGCCTGCGGTGGACCGAGCACTCTGCCAGCGAAAACGGGCTCCCGAGCTCCATTTTTTCTTGTGACAGCCTCCTGCAACCCTCTGCCAGCAAAAATGGAGCTCAGGAGGACGGCCGCACGCAGTCCTCCCAAGCCCCATTTTCACTGGCAGAGGCACCGCATGATGGTCCTTCACTGTTTCCAGGATGGCCCCACAGGCCAGATCTAAGCACCCCGCAGGCCGGATCCGGCCCCCGGGCCTTGAGTTTGACACCCCTGATCTAGGAGGAGGAGACCCCGGTTGTGCATAGGTTCTGTTCTCACAGCCTTCAGACACTGGGATAGGATGTCCACAGAATTGCTTAATTTGCAGAAAAGTATAGTAGAGTATCATTAGCATATTGATAATACCTTAGCCCACAGTGATGGATGAGTTCACTCAGCAGTCTCACTTGGGGGTTAAATAGGAGCACCAACCCCTCCAGTAGCCCACATAGGAGGGATTGAAGGCAAGATCTCTCCTTCCCAATCACCACGAAGTTGAATTGACCATGGATAAAGGAGGTGAACCAGAACAATACCATGCCGCAAGAATTCATATCATCCTAAACTGTAGTTTTAACTCTGATGTGATAAAGTTCTTCACTTGTAGAAGCATGTTTCTGATGGTAACTGATGGCCTCTTTTAGGAGAAAAAGATCTAGCCATGTTCTCAACAATCAGTCAAATCTGATCTTCATTCATACATATGAGATGTTGACTGTGAGAACTTTATCATCCTGGTAGTTATTTAAGAGAGGAGCTACCG
The DNA here is from genome assembly GCA_023053685.1 of Diadophis punctatus similis. Taxonomy (NCBI): domain Eukaryota; kingdom Metazoa; phylum Chordata; class Lepidosauria; order Squamata; family Dipsadidae; genus Diadophis; species Diadophis punctatus. The sequence continues at coordinate 17,936,045 of JALIGW010000015.1, read as the reverse complement.
CATTTTTCGGAGTATAAGACGCACCAGAGAATAAGATGCACCTTAGTTTTGGGGAGGAAAACAAGGAAAAAAGGCCTCTGCCTCCCAGCAATTTGCTAAACAGCAAATGGCAAACTGTGTATTTCTGTGCATGTGTGTCTGACCAATAGAAATAGCAAAGAATTGGAGAAATGTACATTATGGCAGTATATTAATGCCAGAAAGTTTTCTTAAATGTAATCATACTAACTCTTCCCAATTATTTAAATAGATCTACTCCAAACATGACTAAGTCAGGGTTTAATTCAGCTGCCTTATTTTAATACTAAACAGGACACTGTTACATTTCAGACTATACTTGTACAGAGCTGTTAAAATTGATGTGGCTTTCTGGAAGTATACATTATTCTCTATTATATAAAAGAAGATACAATAGCACTGGGCCTCTTCAGATCAAGCATTTATTTTAAAAAGCTTCTTCATTTTGTTAAGATGTCTAGAACAATAATAAAGCAGTCTTTAAAAAATATGTCTAATAACTTGAACGTTTTATAGACATTTATAGTTATTTACTTACCTCCTTGCATGCAGTTTCAGCAGTCCAACATTGCCAGCATTTTACCTCCCAGCAATTTGCCTCCTTGCTAGTTTCACCTTCAGTTCTAACACGTGGCCTGCCTGTGCTGAATCAGCTGGTGGTCGGGAGGCTGATAAGCAGTTACTTGTGCTAATCAGGCACTGCGCTGTTTGCTTCAAGGAGGTAAATTGCTGGGAGGCAGAGACCAAAGGGTGGGGGTGGCTGGGTGGGGCTACATTTGGTGTATAAGACGCACCCAAGTTTTCACCCTCTTTTGGGGGGTAAAAATGTGCGTCTTATACTCCGAAAAATACGGTAATTGTTGTACAGAGCCAGAGAGCCAGTGAGTGTACTACATTGCATCAGTAAGAGGAACAGAATCATGCCTGGAACTCTGATTCCTGGGATATTGAGGGAGGAATCAGATAATGATCTTCTGATTTTGCTCTGGAAAATCCATCTCTCCTGATCTGAGAAATCAAAATCTTTTTTTTACACTCAGCTGGCAAAAACTTGGCAAGGGCATGGGTGTAGACGGATGGGTGGAAGGATGGATGGATGGAAATTATATGCCTCCCCAATTGTCACTTATTCTGAGTGGCTTTACACAACCTGTAGTTTAAAACTATTCACTTATCAAATTAGTTTATTAATATTAAACAACATGGCCATCTAAACCACAATTCTGTACTGAGCAATTAAAACCAACCTCCATTAAAACAAAATTCCATACTACAAGAATGACAACAATCTCAGCATGATTTTCCCTCCCCCACAACCCTCAAGACAGTGGTGGGTTCCTACCGGTGCGGTCCACTCTGTAGCACCGGTAGCGGCCTGCTGGTGACGTCACAGTACCGGTGCGGTCAGTTACCGGTGCCTGGGCGCCGCCATTAAAAAAAATTTTTTTTTTACATTTTTAAAAAAATTTTCTTCTGCGTATGCCCAGAAGCCGAGCTTCCGGCATTGCGCATGCGCTGCCTTCCTACCCCACAGTGAGTCCAAGCAGGGGAGGATGGCTGAGAGAGCGCGTGAGACACTGAAAGAACGGGCGGCAGGAGCTATCTCCATTCCCCTCCCTTCAGCAGTCCGAGAAGCCATGAACGCGCGGTGATGATCCCAGGCATTTTCGCACGTTTGAGGCTTCTCGAGCTGCTGAGGGGAGGGGGAATGGGCAGGCAGGACCTATCTCAGTTCCCCTCCCTTCAGCAGTCCGAGAAGCCACACCCACCCAGTCACATGGCCGGCAAGCCACGCCCACCCAGTCACATGGCTGGCAAGCCACACCCACAAAATAAGCCACGCCCACAGAGTGGTAGTAAAAAAATAGGAACCTGCCCCTGCCTCAAGACCTATTGAAAGCTAAATTTTGATGGATTTCCTAAGAACAAGTAGGGTTGCACTATATGGATCCCAGAAGTGTTACTGTTCCAGAAATGATAGGCAGTGATTGAGAAGACTTTCCTTCAAAGCTGGGATCCTGTTATCACAGGAGATGCACTCAGGTTCTGCAAGGCATCTTCTTGAGAAGTTGGGGCTATGAGATACCCGCATCCATATGAAATCCAAATATGAAATATAAAGCAGATGCAAGATGGAAAATAGAAAAGAAACGTCTTTGAATATTACGGTGACGTGGGAAAAAAAGTTAAAACAGAGATAGAAATAAGAGGGGAATAATAGTATATATATATATTAATACAACAAGATATATGTAATAGCAAGAGGTAGGTTTAGAAATTGAAGGGCGGTAGTATTAGGTATACAGTGATCCCTCGCTATATCGCGGTTCACCTTTCACAGTCTCGCTGCTTCACGGATTTGCATCGTGCATTGCATTCTGCATTCTGATTGGCTAAACAGTCTCTCCTGGATGTCGGCATCTGCGTTTTGCCCTCTGCGCATGCGCAAAGCGTTCTGCTTGCGCAGAGGGCAAAAGAATGCAGATGCCGGCGTACAGGCGGGCGGGGGAAGCAGGCGGGGGAAGCCCCGCGCCGCGAACGCCACCAGGTTGTTGGGCTGTGCGGCGACCAACAGGTAAGAGCGAACCGGGAGGATTTCACCCCTGGTTCACTCACGTGTATTTATTTGTTAAACAAATGCTTGGGCCTGTAAAAAGGTTTTGTTCTTTGGTTTCAATGTATTATGGAGTATTTCATTGTATAATAATTGTAAAAAAAATAAAGGTTACTACTTCACGGATTTCGCCTATCACGGGTTCTTTTTGGAACGTAACCCTAGCGAAAAACGAGGGTTCACTGTACTTAAACAATATGAAACAATGAAAATGAAATATAATAACATGAGTAATAATATTATGTCTATTTGTATCAAAATGTATGATACCCAGGTTTCACACTATTCACATATTGATATGTATAAATAATATAAAATAAAAAACTTGATGCAAAAAAAAAAAGAGATACCCGCATCCAAGTACATGTTCAGCACTGCAGAGTGGAGTTCAAAAAAGTCAGGCTTGGGACTGCAATGCCATAGTCATGGCCACCATTTTGACTTTTTTGACCTCCTGGAGGTGTCCTTACTCAGGAGCAGCAACAAAGAATACCTTAAAAATATGATGTCAGTTTAAAACAGGGGAAATGGTGGGAGAAATTAAGTCAAATTTTGAAAGAATATTCTTTTTTCCCCTTAGTCATATACAGGTAGTCCTCGAGTTACGACCACAATTGAGCCCAAAATTTATGTTGCTAAGGGAAACATTTGTTAAGTGAGTTTTGCCCCATTTTCCGACTTTTCTTGCCACGCTTAAGTGCAGGGGTGGGTTCCTCCTGGTTCGGACTGGATCGCCCGAACCGATAGCGACCCGCTGGTGACGTCACTGAACTGGATCGGCTGGTGCCGGTCCGTGGGCACCACCATCTTTTTTTTTGGATTTTTTGGCTATTTTTTTTACTGTTTTGAAGGTTTTTCCTGTTCTGCTGCTTGTAAAACGGCCCTCCCTCCTGCCCCCAGGTTTAAACTGACCTTTATTCCTTCGCCCGAAGCACAGCTGATCAGCTCCTCAGCTTTGTTTCGGGCTGATTCCAGCTACTGAGCATGCGCGGAAGCCAAATTGCATGAGGGAACGCGCACAAGGGCGTGAGCGGAGCGGGCGTGCGCACACAAAACGTCGCGATGCAAACCAGTGGCGAAGGTAAGTGGAACCCACCCCGGTTAAGTGAATCACTGCAGTTGTTAAATTAGAAATGCAGGTTGTTAAGTGAGGCCCTTGTCATCTCACGGTTAGATTACTGCAACGCGCTCTACATGGGGCTACCCTTGAAGAGTGTTCGGAGACTACAATTAGTCCAGAACGCAGCCGTGCGAGCTATCATGGGTGTACCTAGGTACACCCATATTACACCTATTCTCCGCGAGCTGCACTGGCTTCCCATTGGTCTCCGGGCACAATTCAAGGTGTTGGTTATTACCTCTAAAGCCCTACATGGCTCAGGACCAGGTTACTTCCGAAACCGCCTCCTACCGCACAGCTCCCTTCGACCAGTGAGATCCCACAGAGTCGGTCTCCTCTGGGCCCCGTCAGCCAGACAATGTCGGCTGGCGGGTCCATGGGGGGGAGCCTTCTCTGTGGCAGCTCCGGCCCTCTGGAACCAGCTACCCCCGGAGATCCGGACTGCCTCCACCCTACTGGTCTTCCGTAAGGCAGTTAAGACCTGGCTCTTCCGTCAGGCATGGGACCGTTGAGCTTGGGAATATGCTCCGGCCCATGAAAGTAGTATGCATGTGTTTTTTAATGGTTTTTTAAATTGTTTTTAACCGGTTTTTTAGATTTTGTATTTTACATGCTGTTAGCCGCCCAGAGTCCTTCGGGAGTTGGGCGACATACAAATCTATTAAAATAAATAAATAAACTTGGCTTCCCTATTGACTGCTTGTCAGGAAGGTCACAAAATGTGATCAAATGATTCCGGGACACTGCAACCGTCATAAATGTGAGTCCGTTGTCAAGCATCCATATGTAAATCATGTGACCATGGGGATGCTGTGATGATCATAAGTATGAAAAATGGTCATAAGTTACTTTGTCAGTGCCGTTGTAACTTCAAACGGTCACTAAGTGAACTGTTTTTCTACAAGAAGCCACAGAAACTTGTGGCCACTCAACTTGTACAAGGGAGTAGTTTAATCTCTGTCTGTTTCACACAGAACTGTTTCCCCTTTCAAGATCTTGCTGGTTCAGCAGAACCTCCTCTATTTTCAGATTCAGCGGCATCAGCCACAAGAAAAATGGTTTGAATTGTCAGGGCCTCAAAACAGAACACTGGAATCAAAAGAAGATAATGACAGTTGTTCCCTGGCCTTTTCCAAAACTAGCTTGAACTTCTAGCATTTTCCTTTCTATGTAGGGCTCTAATTGGTGTCAGATGATCTTAAGCATTATTTTGCTTAACGTGTGAAATTAAAGATATATATTATAAGATAGTTTGCACACTCTTGTTAAGTCTCTTTCTTTAGTAATGGTATGTAGATTAATCTCCAATTGGTTGGTGACTCAAGATTTGCTGACATGGTTTGTTTGGAACTTTGACTGACTCTTCTTCCATTGCTTGCCATATTTCTGGGGGTATCCCATCAATTTCTTTATAGGGTGTCCTGCTTAAGCAGGGGGTTGGACTAGAATACCTCGAATTCTGTTGTTCTGTTCCAGGAATTCAGCAACTTTTTTTTTTGCTATTCTGGTGAGGATTGGATGCAATATTTCAAATATGGTCTTTTCAGTACAGTATAAAGCAGTACTAACACTTCAGTCTAGGACTGCAATTTTAAATACTTCATATTGTAATTTTATAATATTGCAAAATACTGTATTTAAAATGGAAAGGAGTCCTCTGGAATGGGGGTGGGGGGAGGCTCTAACAAGTTTGACTAAACAAACAAACAAACAAACAAACAAACTCATTCATTCCTGCTAGGGAAGGATGGAAGGGCTGCCTGCTCAGGGCTGCCCGTTGAGGTGTCCCAAAGAGACCCCCAAGGCTGGAGAGCGGCCTGTCGCCCCCTCAGCCATGATTCAGACGTCCGGACTTCAACTCCCAGAATTCTCTTCGCAGCAATCCGGCTGGAGAATCCTGGGAGTTGGAGTCTCCGGCGCTGAGAGAGAGAGACCGAGCGCCGCACTCCGCCTCTCCCTCCCCGCTTCCTCCGGGACAGCCTTCCCCCCCCCCCCCAATTTGCGCGCGCAGGCCGGGCGCGCCTCCGGGCGTAGCCGCCCCTTTTCTACGCGGCGCCGGGGCTGCGCGGCCTCAGCTGACAAGTGGGCCTCCTGGGTGCATCATGGCTGAGTCCCTGCGGTAAGGCGAGGCTGGGGCGGCCGGACTTGGCGGCAGGGAGAAGCGGGGCTTCCAAGGCTCCTGGTCGCGGCGCAGTCCTGGGGATGACGGGTAAAGCCGAACGCCTCCGGGTCGCTGGGCTGCTGCTTGGTTTGGCTCCCCGGGCGAGTGGCAGCTTGGCTGGCCGGCCGACCGACCCGGGCGTGGGGGTCTTCGCCCCTTTGGCCGGTGCTGGAGGGGTGGTCGCATCTCCCGCCTCGCCCTTCGCTGGAAGGAGAGCTCCTTCCCGCAGTCGTTCCCAGCCCCAGGGAGATAGCAATAGCCCTTAGACTTATATACCGCTTCATAGTGCTTTACAGCCCTCTCTCAGCGGTTTACAGAGTCAGCCTATGGCCCCCCAACAATTTGGGTCCTCATTTTACCCACCTCGGAAGGACAGAAGACTGAGTCAACCTTGAGCCAGTCAGGATCAAACTGTTGGCAGTGGGCAGAGTCAGCCTGAAATACTGGATGGATGGATGGAAGGAAGGAAGGCAGGAAGGAAGGAAGGCGGGAAGGAAGGAAGGAAGGAAGGAAGGAAGGAAAATAGCAATAGCACTTAGACTTATAATACCACTTCAAAGTGCTTTACAGCCCTCTCTAAGCGGTTTACAGAGTTCAGCATATTGCCCCCAACAATCTGGGTCCTCATTTTACCCACCTCGGAAGGATGGAAGGCTGAGTCAACCTTAAACCGGTGAGATTTGAACCACCGAACTGCAGCTAGCAGTCAGCTGAAGTAGCTTGCAGTGCTGCACTCTAACCACTGCGCCACCTCGGCTCCTACGCAGGTAGTCCTCGACTTACGGCCACAATGGGCCCCACAATTTCTGTTGCTAAATGAGAAATTTAAGTGAGTTTCGCCCCATTTTACGACCTGTCTTGCCACAGTTGTTAAGTGAATCGCTGCCGCTGTTAAGTTAGTCACACGGTTGTCGGTTGTCTCTGGAGATTCTCAGTCATCCAGGTCATGGATGTCCCAAAGGTGCTTTTTTTCAAGAGGCAACTGGACTTTCTGGTTTTTCTTTGAAGACGTTTCGCTTCTCATCCAAGAAGCGTCTTCGGCTCTGACTGGAAGGTGGATTGACTGACTGAATCCTTCCCTTCCCCACCATCCAGTCAGAGCTGAAGAAGCTTCTTGGATGAGAAGCAAAACGTCTTCAAAGAAAAACCAAGAAAGTCCAGTTGCCTCTTTGAAAAAAAGCACCTTTGGGATAGTCAAATGGTTGTTAAGTGAATCTGGCTTCCCCATGGACTTCGCTTGTCAGAAGGTCGCAAAAGGGGATCACCTGGGACACGGCGACCGTCATTAATGTGAATCAGTTGTCAGGCATCTGAAAGTAAATCTCGTGACCACGGGGATGCTGCAATGGTCATAAAGTGTGAAACATGGCCATATCACTTTTTTCAGTGCCGTTGTAACTTTGAATGGTCACTAAATGAACTGTTGTAAATCGAGGACTACCTGTACAGGAGTGAAATCTTGTTTGTTTGTGTCTTATTGGCAACTTTCAAAGAGGACCTGCTTGTCCTAACTAGTGCAAGCCCAGTCTGTCTTGTGGGATGAGTTTAGGATTCAGAGTGTGGTGCAATTCTCACCACTTTGTTATTTAATTGTTAATTTTAATTGTTATAATGATTTTCATATTTTTATTGCATTGTAAACTGCCCTGAGTAATTTTGGATAGCAAAATGGGCGTCATATAAATTTAATAAATAAATGCCATATAAATTATTTTCTAAGGTAGCGTTTCTTAAACGTTTTGCCCTTCTTGGCACTTTTAAAACTTTTGAGGAGGACCCCAAAAGAACTTTTATTTATATGGAGTGTATTTATCAACATTTACCATATTAAAAACCAAAATGGACACATTCATAGAATATTTATGTATTGAATTGTGTAAAATATTAAATATTTAGTTCACTAGGTATTAATGTAGGTAATAACATATTTTTTCTTTAAAAACCCTGTACTTTTAATGAAAAAAATAAATGGCATTGTTTTAAATTTTTACAAATATCATTAATAAATAATTTTGATTTTGCAGTCCCTGGTGAGGGACTTGGGTGACCCCTCCCCATGTCCTCTGAACACACTTTAAGAAAAAACTTCTATGGATTCAGAAAGGGCCTCTTGTTATAAATAATTAAGGCTTTAATTTTCTTACCTTAAATCCACTTAAAGATTTTAGAGAGCCCCTAACTATCAGAGCCTTGCTTCCATGGGAAATTTGGGGCTTGTCTTTTATAAAATGTTGGTGAACAAGTTTTGTACGGGAGTGTTTCAGGATTCAGCCCTTTCCCCCTTACCTAGAGAGATTATGCAGGGAGGGGGGGGGTTGACATGTAAGCTTGACTGTAAAAGCCGGGGTGCTTCCTTGCTGTCAGAACTCCCCATATCAATATTGTTGAATGTGTTTTGAACTGGGGTGATTCTGCAATGGGGAAAGCACAACCGCAGGTCAACATTTGAAAGGCCTTTCAAAACTTCTGGAGCAGTCCCTGAGGTTCCCTGCTTAGAAAATCGGAGCAAAAATTGCCATTAATGGGTAGGTAGTAGATACCTTTTGGCCCCTTGAAAGGGAAAGAAAGCTGGTCTGTGGGGTGAGAAATTGTTGTGCTTCCACTTGTGAGTGATAGGCTGTGTATGTACACGCTCTGTGCACTATTGATTGCAAGTAAGGGATAAATCTCTGTCATTTAGGCTTATCCTTCAGGGTAGCACACCCATTACCCTTTGTGCTGTTTTTTTGTGCAACCTGACAGCTGATGTACACACGCACAATTACACTTGGCTACCTGCACAGCGCTTGTCTCTCTGATTCTCTTACTGATACTGAGAACTTTTGACTCCTCTGATCTGGACCAGGGCAAGATCCTGCAACTCAGCCAGCACAATTCTGATCTTCTTTTCCTCCTTTCCCTCTTGCTTTCGTCAAGAAATTGTGCTGGGTGTCTCGGGCTTCTGGCGGTGCTTCTCTGGGAGCCTGCAAAACTCCTTATGGTTACGGTCACGCTGCAGCGTGCTTTCCTGCCATTTTGAGGCTGGATATTTATGAAAATACCCTCTTTCCTAGCCCGAAAATAAGCCCTAGCATGTTTTTACGCATGTGCCATAAGCCCTATCCCCAAAATAAACCCTACTTAAGCGCCCACGCAGCCACCCGCCCGCCCATTCCGTCTGGTTGCTTGCAGTGCTGCCGACACGAGGTGAGGCAAGGGGGGTGGAGCTGTTCTACACATCCTGCATCGGTTTACCTCAGGGCCCCCGCAGTCAAGCCATCCATGCCTTTACAACTGCCTCATGACTGCAGCACTGGCACATCCATCGGCTGCCTGCTCCGTTGCAGCCACGAGCAAGCAGAAGAAGTGTGCCGGTGGCCACATGGGGTCCTACTGGATGGGGCTGCTGGAGCCACTGCGAGGCGAGGCAGGTGTCGGGGCATGGGTGGCATGGTTGTGGGGGCCTGAGGTAAGCCAGTGCGAGGCCTGTGGGGCAGCTCCATCCCCCCCCCACCTCGCAGCGGTGGCACTGGCATGCTGCGCAGCCTCCTGCCTCCTCCATGAGCAAAGAAGAAGAAGTGGGCCTCCCATACACGGGAGAAAAAAAGTATGACATCCCCGAAAATAAGCCCTAGTGCTTATTTTGGAGGCCAAAAGAAAATAAGACTGGGTCTTATTTTCGGGGAAACATGGTAGTTTGTGAGCCATACAATGCCCAAGAAACAGCTTAAAAACAAAACCATAAGGCGGAGGAGAGGAAAATCTTGACTGTAATCATGTCTTAATTGCATACTCACAACTTTGCAGCTTTGTCCAGTTTGCTCTATCCAGCCTGTTCCTATAGGAGCTGGAAGGGGGTGGGGTGGGGCTTGGGGCCACACGGGAACTGTTGCATGTGATGTGTCCAGGAACAGAGATCTTCTTGGGCCTCTTTTTCGCCACTTGAGAACATGAGTCCTCGAACACATTCTTCCAGGAAACGGGGGGATCTCAGGTGTGGTGCTGGCCTTTCGGGTTTCACTCCCGGGTGCAAGAGCCCCATCTGGGCAACTTGCTTTGGGTAGGCCTCTGCAGCTCTAGGCAGGAGGTCTTTGGGGAAGACAGGCGACCAGGCAGCCACGTACTTAAGCCTGAATCCCATTAAGTTCAAGTAGTAGTGTATATTGGAGGTGGAGACCCTTTGAGATCTGTAGGCAATGAAATTTCATTTTAATGCATGCCGATTAGTGTATATTTAAAGTGACAATAAAGTTATTCTAAGTCTAATAGAGTTTACAGGAAAAAAAAGCCAATTGTAGCAGCTTGTGAAATGCAGCACACTATTGTTTCTCAGCCAGGAACTGCTGCCTTCTTTATAATTTTATCTCTTTAACAATGGTTCATTTAGTGACCATTCATGGCACTGAAAAAGTGACTTATGACCATTTTCACACTTATGACGATTACAGCACTGTTAACTGGTCACATGATCAAAATTCAGACCCTTGGCAACTGAATCGTATTTAGGAAGGTTGCAGGATCATGTGATCCCCTTCTGAGACCTTCTGACAAACAGAATTAATGGGGAAGCCAGATTCACTTAACAACCGTGTTACTAATTTAACAACTGCAGTGATTCACTTAACAATTGTGCCAAGAAAGGTCGCAAAATGGGGCAAAACTCACTTAACAAATGACTCACTTAGCAACAGAAATTTTGGGCTCAATTGTGGTTTAAGTCAAGGACTAATCTGTACTTTTCAAGATTTAAGAAACAAATGTTTTTGGGATGCCAAGTAGGCAGGGTATTTTTTTTTTAAAATTGTCCTGTATAAAAGATGTTCCTTCTATTTGAACTGAATTCTTCAGCTTTACATGAAGAGTACATGCGCTGTGGTGGTGCAGTGGTCAGAATGCAGTATAGCAGGTTAACTCACTGCTCACTCCGGGAGTTCGAATCTCACCAGGCTCAAGGTTGACTCAGCCTTCCATCCTTCCAAGGTCGGTAAAATGAGGACCCAAATTTTTGGGGACAATATGCTGACTCTGTAAACCGCTTAGAGAGGGCTGTAAAGCACTGTGAAGTGGTATATAAGTCTAATTGCTATTGCTAAGAGCCCAGGATCCTTATAAACATTGTTGATAAAGGTTAGCAGCACTGACCTCAACACTCCTTAAAAATTTCCAGGTAGTCTGTTACATGTAGTGGCATAAATGCATATTATATTCACATCTAGGATTTACAAAGTCTGAGCGAGCACAGAAAATATTCTATGACACTGCTTTGAAGTAAATCGGTATAATTTTACGTATGCTTATTATAAAGCAATCTCAGTCAGAGTCCAATCTATGAGAAGACTCATTTATATCCTTATGTTTGCCTAACCATGTTTGGTTAAGCTGCAATGGTTTAGACTTGTACATTGCTACAAACCCTGGTTTGCAAAAGACAGAATTTGTAAGAGCCAGTGTAAGAACAGGGATGATGGTGTTGGGATCCCCAGTTAGGATTGGGCTGGCTGGGTTCTAGACTGTCATCTACCGCGGAAGCTCTCGTGATTACTTGTCACTCAACAGGCAGTGTGGTCAAATGGAGAAGATGTTGGATTAAGAGTGGGGAGACTCGGGTCCTAGTTCCTCTCAGCCCAGAAGCTCTGGTGAGGCCTAAACATTAGAAAACCAATTACAAAACCTTTTCTGCCTTTGGGAATAAAAATGGCTTCTGGGAAGTGAATTGCTTCTCCTTTAGAAGCTCTAATTCTGAAGAACCTGGACGAGTACTTTGTGGATCTAGGTGTAGGAATCCCTTTGGCCCCACCAAGTTTGGGGAAGAAGGTGGGGAGTAGCTCATGTTCTTGCCTTCTGCCACCCAGGAAGCGCTGCAGCGTCTTCCATTTCTGATTCTGGTTGTGAGGTAAAAGTCTGTAGAGATTCTCAATCATCCAGGTCACAGTTGTACCAAAAGTGCTTTTTCAGGAGGCAACTGGACTTTCTGGTTTTTCTTCGAAGACGTTTCATTTCTCATCCAAGAAGCTTCTTTAGCTCTGACAGGATAGTTCCATTCCTTCCATTCCCCACTATCCTGTCAGAGCTGAAGAAGCTTCTTGGATGAGAAGCGAAACGTCTTCAAAAGAAAATGCAAGAAAGTCCAGTTGCCTCCTGAAAAAGCACCTTTGGGACTTGCTGTGAGGTAGTTGTACAGAGACCATCTTCACACATTATGCGAAGCTGTGGTTGGATTACCCATGATTTACTGCGTAAATCATCATTGGCTGGAACTGGATTGACCCAATGGTAGAAGCCATAACACTGGTTGCAAACCCCTAAATTACCTGAGCGGCAGAAACAAGAATTTGCTGAAATTTATTTGGAGAGAGAAAGCATGTTGGATGTGAGATCCCTGTTATGACCTGTCCTACCAACTGTCCATCACTTACACTTATAGGTCTTCTCCAGGGTGTTCCACCCCATGCCCTCTTTTCCCCAGGAAAGGCATCCTTCAGAGACATTTTACTAGACTTAAACTGGGATGTTCATTCCTCTATGTAGGTTGGGCACTGGCGCCATGTGAAGCCATGACTTCTTTTAACTGTGGTTTCTTTAATAAGCCACGGGACTGAATTTCCATAGCATGCTAAACTATAAACAGTGATTTTCCAAACCCCCGGTATGAATGAGGTAACACTGCATGCTAAGTTGAAGCCCAACAGACCCTATTTAGTACACTGTGTGCAGGGGTGACTTCTAAATTTTTAAACTACTGGTTCTGTGGGTGTGGCTTATTGTGTGGGGGTGGCTTGATGAGCATGTGACAGTGGACGTGGCTTCATGATCATGTGACTGGGTGGACGTGGTTTCGTGGTCATGTGACTCAGTCGTGGCTTGGTTGTCATGTGACTGGGTGGTCATGTGACGGCAGGCGCGGCTTCATGGTCATGTGACTCGGTCGTGGCTTGGTTGTCATGTGACTGGTGATAACGTGACTGGATGGGCGTGGCTTGGTGGTCACGTGACTGGGTGGGCATAGCTGGTCAATCGTGACTGGGTAGGTGTGGCTGGTTGGTCATGTGACTGGGTGGGCGTGGCCAACTTGATGTCACTCACGTCAAGGGTTAGGGTTAGGGTGCCTGGCCTCTCCTCACCTCAAAGGCCTCAACAAGATACAATTTCCCTATTTATTTACTACTACTGAACATCGAAAATATACTATTTAATCCTATGTTCTTTCTTTCTTGTCTTCTTCCTTCCTTCCTTCCTTCCTTCCTTCCTTCCTTCCTTCCTTCCTTCCTTCCTTCCTTCCTTTCTTTCTTGTCTCACTTCTTTCCTTCCTTCCTTCCTTTCTTTTTCTTTTTCTTTTTCGTCTCTCTCTCTCTTCCTTCCTCTTCCTCCCCCCCTCTCTCTTCCCTATATGAGCCCTAGACTCCACCCACCACAAATGGATGGCTTCAGATTTTAAAACACTTTAAAAAAAATACAATAACCTGGTCAGTATCTTCATTTTGACAAATTTATCCTTACTAGGAAAATTTAAGCATTTATGAGCTTCAAGTTAATCCTATTTTTTAAAAATAGGAGATGAAGTGATAACACTGATAGAATAAATTTCTGCAGGTGAAAAATTATCAATTTCAAATTGTAATAATGGATAGAGTTGACAAAGTATGATGCTATATATCCTTATGTAAATATCACTGACATTTATTGAAATGGACACCCTTTTTCTCATTTAGTCTTATGGAAAGTAACCCAATGGCTCAGCAGAAGATATTGCATAGCAATAGAACTTAGACTTATATACCGCTTTACAGTGCTTTACAGCCCTCTCTAACAGAGTCAGCATATTGCCCCCAACAATTTGGGTTCTCATTTTACCCACCTCAGAAGGATGGAAGACTGTGTCAACCTTGAGCCTGGTGAGATTTGAACTGCCAAATTGAACTTGTATGTTCTACCCTTTTCTAAATGGAAGTTTCATATTTTATTGCAAGTCATTCTGCTTGTGGAAAAGCGAAATATAAATTATTTTAATAAATAAGGGATGTTCTGTTACATTGCCAGCACACCTAAAGATGAAATATTTTGTGCTAGTTTCTTTAAAGCACTAATGCGAAGTCAGAAATTATAGTAATTCCATCATTGGAAATAATGACAAGTATGTTTTAAATAATAATTTGATTAGTGGAAATTGGTTTTCTAGAAAAACATCTGGTAGTTCTAAGGAAGATTCTTGAGGTTTAGATCCTTATTAAGTCTGAAGATTTGTAGAAAAGGCGAGCCCGGGAGTGGCAGCAAGGAAGTGCCTGAAACTCGGCTTCTGCGCACGTGCAGAAGAAAAAAAAACACCTGGAAATTAAAAAAAAATTCAAAAAAAAAATTCAATTTTTTTAAAGATGGCGGCGCACCCGGACCGGCACCGACCGATCTGGTTCGGTGACGTCATCGTGATGTCACCAGCGGGTTGCTACCTGTTCGGGCGAACTGGTCCGAACCGGGAGGAACCCACCCATGACTGTGTGACTCTGCAGGTATACAACACAGTAACCTATGATTCATCCTAGTTCATTGACTTAGTTGTATAATTCATGCAACATTGCAGGTAGCACTGGGTAGATTTGTTTAAAACCCAGCCTTTGCCTTGGCACGTTTTGCAAACTCTGCGGGATTAACAGTTTTTTTTTTTAAATGTGTTGCTTGATACAGTATTTAAATTGTGCATTTTGGACTTCAGAAACACAAGCTTCCTCATTGCTGCTATAAAACAAAGGTTATCTGCAGGATTGTATTCCAAGAAAGCTATATATAATAATTAATACATCAGGGAGTATTCATGCTCAGATTAATGGTATTTGGTCCTAATTTTCTCTGTTTTTCTAACAGCTCAGCATAGGAACAACAACAAAAAATTAAAGAGTGCAGTTGTTGTTTCCTCCAGAAGGTACTTTTGACATAGTGTGCTTTAGTTTAGGGGTCTCCAACCTTGGCAACTTTAAGACTTGTGGACTTCAACTCCCAGAATTCCTCAGCATGGCTGGCTGAGGAACTCTGGGAGTTGAAGTCCACAAGTCTTAAAGTTGCCAAGGTTGGAGACCCCTGCTTTAGTTGATAAAATGTGCTTCAGGAAACCTGCCTGTAATAGATGAAAATGTAGATGTGTGATGTAGTGTATTTAACTCTGAAGCCGATTAATACTGAAATCTGGGAAGCAGGCTAAAGTTTGGATTTTTTTCTGTTTTCCTTCTTTCTCTTCCCTCTGACTTCAGTGTGGGCCATGCGATACAAAGAAAGAAACACTTGATCTCTTCAGTATCAATATTTCCTTATTTTAGTGTGTATTATTGTTAAGATACCAGGAACACTTGTGGGGATACACATTTGGTAAACAAATACATACCAATTGGCAAATTTCTCTTTTATTTCTTGGTAATACTATTCCACCAAATTTAGAAATACCCGTATCTGGTATTTCTTTTGTGGTATCTGCCTTTGTGGGTTGTGAACAGGCGGTAGAAACATTGAATGGAATGGGAGGCAGACCCTCATAATTGGAGGCCCCTCTTAACCGGCATCCCTTGATGGACTCTGCTAATTTTGATTCATCACCTGTCACTTTTCACCTAAAGTGTTAGAAATCAGTGTTTCCCAACCTTGGCAACTTGAAGATATCTGGACTTCAACTCCCAGAATTCCCCAGCCAGCATTCGCTGGCTGGGGAATTCTGGGAGTTGAAGTCCAGATATCTTCAAGTTGCCAAGGTTGGGAAACACTGTGTTAGATGAAAAGTAACTGGAAATACAGGTAGTCCTCCACGTACAACAGTTCGCTTAGTGACCATTCGAAGTTACAACGACACTGAAAAAAGTGAGTTATGATCATTTTTCATACTTACGACCGTTGCAGCATCCTTGTGGTCACGTGATTTACATCTGGATGCTTGACAACTGATTCACATTTATGACAGTTGCAGTGTCCCGGGGCCATATGAACCTCTTTTGCGACCTTCTGACAAGCAAAGTCAGTGGGGAAGCCAGATTCACTTAACAACTGTGTTACTAATTTAACAACTGCAGTGATTCACTTAAGAAATGTGGCAAGAAAAGCCGTAAAATGAGGCAAAACTCATTTAACAAATTTGTTACTTAACAACATACATTTTGGGCTCAATCGTGGTCATAAATTGAGGACTACCTGTAGATAGTTGAGGTTAAGTTGAGGTTGTGATAGCCCCAACACTTGCGACCTTCAAGGGGAGACTGGACTGCCATCTGTCTCAAATGGTGTAGGAACTCCTGCTTGAGCAGGGGGTTGGACTAGATGACCTACAAGGTCCCTTCCAACTCTAATAATAAATCTAAAATCAGTTGGTTTCCTTTTTGAATTAAATAAAAGCCATAATTCAGAGTAACAGAGTTGGAAGGGACCTTGAAGGTCTTCTATTCTAACCCACTGCTCAGACAGGAAACCCTATACCAGTGATGGGGAACCTTTTAGAGACTGAGTGCCCAAACTGTAACCCAAAACCCACTTATTTATCCCAAAGTGCCAACACGGCAATTTAACCTGAATAATGAGGTTTTATTACCTAAAATAATGATAAACCATGCAGAGTTCAGCTAATTGTTCTAAGAAAAATGTGATAATGCACTTTTATGCCCCTTCATTTTTTTCTGCTTTTGAAATATTATGTTTAGCAACAATAAAAAAGAAAAACTTTTGTAATATCTTTTCTCTCTTTCCCTCCCTCTCTTCCCCCTCTCCCTCCCTCTATCTCTGTTTCTCTCTCTCTTTCCCTCCCTCTCTCTTTCCCTCCCTCCCTTCCTCTCTCTCTCTCTCCCTCTTTCCCTCCGTCCCTCTCTCTGTCTCTCTCTCTCTTTCTCTCCCCCTCTTTCCCTCTGTCTCTCTGCCTCTCTGCCTCTCTGTGTTTCTCTCTCTGTGTGTTTCTCTCTCTCCCTCTCTTTCTCCCTTCCCTCCCTCTCTTCCCTCCCTCTCTCTTTCCCTCCCTCCCTCTCTCTCTTTCCCTCCCTCCCTCTCTCTCTTTCCCTCCCTCCCTCTCTCTCTTTCCCCCCCTCTCTCTGACTCTCCCCCTCTCTCTTTCTCTCTCCCTCTCTTTCTGTGTGTGTGTCTCTCTTACCCACCCTCTCTTTCTCCCTTTCCCTCCCTCTCTCTCTTTCCTCCCTCTCTGTTTCCCTCCCTCTCTTTCTCTCTTTCCCTTCCTCTCTCTCTTTCCCTCCCTCCCTCTTTCCCTCCCTCCATCTCTCTCTGTCTCTCTCCCCCCCTCCTCTCTTTCTCCCTCCCTCTCTCCCTCTCTCTGTTTCTCTGTTTCTCTCTCTCTCTCTGCCTCTCTCCCTTTCCCCTCTCTCTCCCTCCCCCCTGGGGTGGGTGGGAAGGAACCCCTGAACTGGTGCTGGGTGGTGGGAATCTGACTTCCAGAGGCCAATGAGCCCAGGAGCAGCGCGCCAAAGACCAGATGGCTGGTGGGGAGGTGGGGCACCCCAACACAGGCAGCTCTGCAGGAAAAACAACTGACATCCGGGAGGCCAGAAGAAACCGAGACGATGCAGGGTCGCATTGTGGCTCCGCGTCGTACTGGGCACCAGGAGGAGAAGGCGACCCTGTCTCCCCCATTGTGAAGCGTGCTAAATTTCACTGTGCTGCGCAAGGGGCAGGCCATGGAGGCAGCAACAGCAAATGCACCACCACGAAGGCGGAATGTTGTTTCCTGCATTTTTTTAAGTCCTGCAAATGACGGCGAGAAATGCGATGGAGCTGGGCTGGGGTGACGTCACGTGTGCCCACAGAGAGGACTCTGCGTGCCACCTCTGGCACGTGTGCCATAGGTTCTCCACCAGAGCCCTACACCACTTCAGACAAATGGTTGTCCAATCTCTTCTTAAAAACTTCCAGTGTTGGAGCATTCACCACTTCTGGAGGCAAGTCGTTCCACTGGTTAGTTCTCCTCACTGTCAGGAAATTTCTCCTTAGTTCTAGGTTGAATCTCTCTCTAGACCCCTTGAGAGCGGCATGTGATATGATTTCAGATTCAGTTTTAAAACTGAAGTTCAAAATTGAGCATTTGTGAGTGGGGGGGGGGGGATGGCCTGGGAAGATGTCTCTGTCTTAGTCCTTCTGGACTTCTGAAAGACCTTTCATAGAACTGGGTTGGACCTTGTTTGAGGCTTGTGACTTATTCAGAGCTTGGGAGAATTGGTTTTTGTAGTTGAATGCACTCAGAAAACGGCCAATTTCTGGGAATCATTTTTCTTCGGGGCCCTTCTTGACCTTCTGCACCAGGCGATCTGCAGGGTTGTGTGATGCAGCTGCAACAGCCAGACTGGAATCCTCCTTCACAAGCGCTGTGAGGTCCTGGTTGAAGGTGGCCTTTCTCTGCCCCTGTTTCGTGGAGTACACCGATGTTAATTTTGGTTCCTCTTTCCAGGGCAACATTTTGGCTGGGGAATGAAACCTTGAGAGTCTCGGCAGCACTTTTCGCCTTGAATAGAACCCGATTGTGTGATCGGCTGACAGCAAACAAGGCCGTTCCCAAAAATGCCATTGTCGTCTTGCAAGGCGGAGAGCAGACCAACCGCTACTGTACCGATACAGGCATTGTTTTTCGCCAGGTGAGCTTTTGTGGCAAACATAACCTTTTGTTTCTATTTTTGCAGCTCTTCTCTCTGGATTTCATAATGGCATTTGTTGAAATTCTGGTTAGATCTCTCCCTCCCTCCCTCCCTCCCTCCCTCCCTCTCTCTCTCTCTCTCTCTCTCTCTCTCTCACCCTCCCTCCCTCCCTCCCTCCCTCTCTCTCTCTCTCTCACCCTCCCTCCCTCCCTCCCTCCCTCCCTCCCTCTCTCTCTCTCTCTCTGTGTGTGTGTGTGTCTGTCTCTGTCTCTGTCTCTGTCTCTCTCTGTGTGTGTCTGTCTCTCTCTCTCTCCCTCCCTCTCTCCCTCCCTCCCTCTCTCTCCCTCCCTCCCTCTCTCTCTGTCTGTCTCTCTGTCTCTGTGTGTGTCTCTCTCTGTGTGTCTGTCTCTGTCTCTCTCTGTGTGTGTCTGTCTCTCTCTCTCCCTCCCTCTCTCTCCCTCCCTCTCCCTCCCTCCCTCCCTCCCTCTCTCTCTGTCTGTCTCTCTGTCTCTGTGTGTGTGTTTCTCTCTCTGTCTGTCTGTCTGTCTCTTTCTGTCTCTCTCTCTCTCTCTGTGTCTGTCTGTTTGTCTCTCTCTCTCTCTGTCTCTCTTTCTTTTGTATTCTTAGTGACTTTTCAATCCTTGTTTATGCTCGGAAGCACTTATTTTGAGCACCTGTCCTAAAAGCGCATGTCCTGAAGGATGTGCATAAAATGCATCAAACCAATTTTTCTTGCCATTAATAATTTAATCTTGTAGCACTGACGGCTCATAAAATCAGTCCATGTATATTAGCTGAATCATTGCTTTGTGTGAGTGGTTTTGCCTTCTGTATACAGCAGCTTAAACCAAATCTTACACAGATGGTCCTCGAGTTACGATCACAATTGAGCCCCATGTTTATGTTGCTAAGTGAAACATTTGTTAACTGAATTTGTCCCATTTTACAACTTTTCTTGCTACAGTTGTTAAGCGAATCGTTGTGTTTGTTAAATTAGTAACATGGTTGTTAAGTGAATCTGGATTCTCCATTGACTTTGCTGGTCAGAAGGTTGCAAAAGGGGATCACATGACCTTGGGACACAGCAATGGTCATAAATAGCCTTGCATATCATTTTAAGGAGAGTAATTTTAATACATTCTCACATTGCTTTGATAATTATTTTGGAATGATTCTGAAGCATACAAATTTAATAATACTTTGACTTTTCAAGCCCGAAGAATTGGATTTTGCCAGATTCCTTAGTAAATTCTGGCAATATCAAACAAGGTTTTTGCAGTTAAAAGCCTCAGAGTAACAGCATACTGATGATCACATTAAATAACTGACCCTATTTTTGCTAGGGTCATAGATGTACATTATTATTGATGTAGTTCATCTTCATTTATTCAGCATGAAACTGTCATTCTATGTTGCATTTGGTAAAGATCTGCCCTTGATAAGAATCTTTCTGCCTTCACCAATGTATATTTGAATATGTTAGTTTTGTCTGTATGCAAATTAATAAAATTTTTAGCTTTTTGCCCTTAACATGGAAGTTTTGAAACTTCTCAAGAGAATTGAAAGTCAGAGTAGAGGTGTATTCATGATGCTTAAGGAAATATTTTTAACTTTGTTAATTAGCATTTATTTATTTCAGTTTATATAGTTGCCATCTTGCCACTCTCGATGACTAAGTTTAAACAAAACCACAATATAAAAACTTAAAACTTATAGTACTAATATGGCTGTACCAAACATGGAAAAAGTGACATTTTTCCAAGTTTGTAAAACTTGTGTTCAAATGTAACTGAAAATGTTCAAAGGCAAACCTTGAGTGATTTTGATTTTGTCAGGTTCTGACCTCCCTATTCCCAAACTGTTGTGGCGTTTTGGCCGCTGACCCCTCCAGCAGCCGAATCAGAGGAGGAGGAGGCGTGGGAGTCAGGGCCAGTATCAAGGCAACCTGAGAGCTCCGAGGGGGAAGAGGGAATGGAGCTGGCAGAGAGAGAGAGACAGAGAGAGACAGAGGCGGAGCCTGGGCCGTCTGTCAGCCCTCAAATGGAGAGTCAACAGCCCCCAGGTCTGGAGGTGGCTGGTGAGGAAGAGGAGGAACAGCTGGGTCCAGTGCCTGACATGCGGATGTGCAGAAGGCAGAGGAGAGGAGAGCAGTGGAAATCTATGGGCCGGTCCTTGGGATGGAAGAGCGACTGCTGCTAGCGAAGCCCCACCCTAGCTCTGGGGATAAAAGGCAGGGGGTGGAGATGAATAGAAGTGGCAGACAACTATTCATCTCCCTGCCAGACAGACTTGTTAGCCTGCGGTGAGAGAGAAACTTTTTGCCGGGGCTGCTGGCGCTCCTAATAAAGGAATCTTTGAGTCAGAGGATTTGTCAGAGGATTTGAGGAGCTGGATCAGAACACAAACATTCTGTCAGTGCAGCATTTTGTCAGACTTCATACAGGCTCATAGTGAACAGCCCTTTCTCTTGGATTTCCTTCATGTTCCCCCAGTAGCAGAGAAGGAACATGGCTGTTTGGCCAAAAAAGAGGAAAGAGTCTTTGGAGACCCATCAGTATGGAGAGAGTTGCAGTTTACCAGTCAGCATTCAGAACATGAGGACAGACATAAGCATGGTTCCTTCTCTTCCATGATCCACTGAGTATTCAGCTGAGTTGCCTGAGTGAGCGAGAGGACTGTCCTGTCTCAGAGCCTCTGTCCTATCCACATTTCTAATTCATTTTAGCTAGGTTTGTAGCAGTTGTAACACTTGCAATAAGGTCCATTAAAGATGAAGCAGATGAATTTCCATACAACACAAAGCTCGTTTTACCTTTAACCTTGGTTAGTTTTTTTGTAGCTTAGTGCCTTATGTGAAAGAGGAGCTCGTGTTTATAGTAGAAGATATTACGCAAAGCCTAAAAATTTGCTAATATAGAAACCAGGAGAAGCATGGTTTACAAATCCATTGACTGAACTATAGCAGTTTGTCTTGAGACCAGCCAGCAATGTACATCTGCTAATACCGTGATGACGAACCTATGGCAGGCATGCCACAGGTGGCACGCAGAGCCCTCTCTACGGGCACGCGAGCCGTCGCCCAGGTCAGCTCCACTGCGCATGCGCGCGTGCCTCCCGCGGCCAGCTGATTTTCAGGTATCTGCCGAAATCATCCCCAGGCTCCGGAGCCTTTCCTCAAGCCTCCGGGAGGGCAAAAATGGCCTCCCCCAGGCTCTGGAGACCCTCCGGAGGCCAGAAACTGGCCCGTTTCCAGACTTCTGGAACTTCTGGGAGGCCTGTATTTTGCCCTCCCCAGGCTCCGGAGACTTTCCTCAAAAACGGAGGCCCTCCCGAGGGTAAAGGGGTCGCACGGGGCAGTCGCGGATGCATGTGCGGGGGGGGGGGGGGCGGAGGGAGTGCAGGGGGGTGCACATGCACAGGGGGCAGGGGGAGCGTGGGGGATTGCACATGCATGCGCGGGAGGCAGGGGGAAGCACGGGGGGTCGCGCATACATTATGGGTGCTGGCACGCGTGCTGTTGCGCGCGCTTGTGCTTTTGGCACGCAACCAGAAAAAGGTTATCCATCACTGTGCTAATACATGGCTTCTATAATCATTGGCCATTGAGCTTACAAATTTGTTTACTTGGAGACCATTGTTCTGAATGTGCATATTGCGTGATGGGGATATATCAACTGCTAAAACCATCCACATGGGCATATTCTAGCTAAATTTGCAAGGTTGGAGGAGGCGAGCCCAATGCAGCTCTCATAATAAGAGTTGCTATACTGACTCTTATCCTGCCAAGATAAATGGACAGGATGTACAGGTAAAGTAGACTGTAAAACGATCACTGTGTGGGGAATGTTAGGGGAATATTAAGGGCCAAATACTCTTTGATGCAGCTTTTGTCCTGATAAGTTTTATAGATTGATTTATATGGATTTCTCCCGTGACTGTAGTCGTCACTCAGGCCTGGCGTAATAGTTGGGCAATGGCTTTGTATGTCAGATTCAGCTCCTGGTATCTCCTGGCAGGACTAAGAAAGAGCCAGGGCTGAGGTGTGGTCATGGACTTTCCTCTCCTTTCTATCTTTGCTCTTTGCTCTTTCCATCGGATCTGCGGAGGCTTTATCAGTCCAAGGTCTCCTGCTCTCCTGGAATTTCACTTACTTGTCCTTGCATGGCATCAACTAATAGCATTCAAAGTTCAGCATTGCAGGACCTCTGAGCCTCCCCCTCTGGTTTTTAGCCATGGGACGGGACTGCTGCTCTCCCTCCTTCCTTTCCCCTTGGAAAAATCTACAGCCTTGACTCCCGCTGCTCTCCCAGGGAACTACCTCCTTTCCTTCTTTTTCCCCTTGGCCTGGTTTGGGCCAAACCAAAAGACCTTTCTGGGAAGGAGGGTTTTTGCATGTTCTTCCAGCCACTTCACTACCCTTTCCTCTTCTAGAGCATGAGGACATGGCCCAATGTACAGAGGAGGCTGACCAAGAGATGAGTTAAGTGGTACAATCAACTTGGTTTGTTTTAGGGATGTAAGGCAGAACTTTGTTAGCTGAATTAGGGTTCAGTGCAGTTTACCATTTGGGTCCGTGAGTTTAGAGATGTCATTTTGAAACCACATGGAGAAACTCTTGTTTCATTTTTAGGGGAAAGGGGGAAATTTGGAGGAAAACTGAAATATAATACATGGAGTAGTCATTTCTGTAGCCCTATTTTTTTTTAAAAAAAACAGTGTTTTATTTGGGCTTCTCTACTGCTTCAATCCGATGATGCTGAGCAGCTTACAGCTTTGATCAAAGTATAAAAGCAACAATAGAAGCCAAAACCAAAACACTCCATGTGCCTACCCCCTTGGTGGGGTGATTCAACCTTCTACCCCGTCTCCAAAGGGTTCCAAAAGAACCAGGTCTTCAGGACTCTGGATTCTTAACTGAAAGGAACAGTTCTTATACCTTGAGGCTATTTCATCACCGAGAAGACTTGACATCAAGGTCCCTCAAGATGACATTAATTTTGGTGGCAAGACCTTTAACATATATGATCTCATCAGTTTCCACTCGGACTGGAAGGTCTCTAAAAGGCGTAGCCCGTGAGCCACATTATGCTTTCTAAGTGACATCTGCCACCTAGAAGCACATCTGGAAGCTAACCAGTAGCCAGTCAAGTTCCTACCGTTGAGGCGTCACATGGACAAGCCTTGACATACCCATAACTCCCAGGGCTGAATTACCTGCAGCTTTTGAATGGTCTTCGAGGACAGCTCAACATAGAACACATCGCAGCAGTCTAGACATGAGGTGATAAGAGCACGGATGGCTGTCAACAAAGCCTCCCATTTCACGAATGGTTGCAGTTGATAAAAACACTTTTGGCCACAGTCTCCAGCTCAATTTGGTGAGCTCAAGATTGTGGGTCAGTTCTGTCCGGGAAAACATAACCCCTGGATGAAAGAGCTAAAGATGGAATCTCTCCAGAATCAGTCAGCTATGAAATTCACAACCACTTTGTTTTCCTAGATCAGTGTTTCCCAAAGTGTGGTACGCGTACCCCCAGGGGTATGGGAAGAGTTTGGTGGGGGTACGCGTTGCACCGGAGTTTGGTGGGGATCACGTGGGAATATCCACTGCACCGTGCTTAGCTGCGCCCACAGAACAAGGAAAGAAATAGGCGCGTATCGCAGTTTTTACATGGGAACTGGGGCCATCGTACATCATATCGCAACTCATTATGGCGGGAACTTCTGCGCATCCTTCGCGCAGCTCGGGTTCGGCCATTTTTAAACTGCGGGAACATTAACAGTTGACGTTGAGCCGTGGAGCTGTTTAAACGCCGGAGAATTGCAGTGTTATCTAACGGTTAGACAGTCTTGTGAGGCGTGACACGGCGTGAATATACTGCACTTTGTTACAGAGACAACTTACTTCTTTAATAGTTAGTTCCGGGTGCCTGTTATTGTGCTTTAGTAAGTTCCACTGATTTTGATTATTTTTATAAAATACAATTTTTATTTTGTGTATGTACCAAAAAAATAAAAAATAAATATATTTTGATTTTTATTAAAGCATATGTTTTTTATGAGGGGTACTCAGCATTACGAAAATTATAGAAGGGGTACATATATGTCAAAAGTTTGGGAAACACTGTCCTAGATGAAGCCTAAATCTGTTTCTCCATTTAGATTAACAGTAAAAGCACTAAGGTATTGGAGAAAGAACTTCCCCTGCACTTCCTGTTGGTAGTTTGTTTATTTTATGGTATTTGCAGGTTGCCTAATCAGTTAAGACTGGGAGGGAATAAGCCAAGATAAAAAAAATAATAGTGCAAATATAAACCATTTGCCATGGTCTTATGCAACAATCCGGGCTTGCCATTATTTGTAAATATTCTTTCACCTGGGTAGGAAGTCTCAGTATGAGGATTTAGCAATAAATTAGCAGTAATTCCTTGAAGTCCACTATCATTTTTGCCATCATGTTACTTTGATTTATTTATTTATTTATTTATTTATTTATTTATTTATTTATTTATTTATTTATTTATTTATTTATTTATTTATTTATTTATTTATTTATTTATTTATTTATTTATTTATTTATTTATTTATTTTGGTATTCTTATATGCCGCCCAACTCCCGGAGGACTCAGGGCGACGTACAACAGAAAAAATACAGAATAACCAATTTATAAATAATACTTAAAAGCAATATAAAAGTTAAAAAGAGACACAATATTTAAAATCACCCAACAACCATTCAACAACCATACATACTTGGGGGTGAGCTCGAGTGGATTAAGCTCTACCCCCAGCCTGCAGGAAAAGCCATGTCTTAACGGCTTTTCGGAAGGCCAGCAGAGTGGGGATGGTTCGGGTCTCTGGGGGAAGTTGGTTCCAGAGCGCGGGGCCGGCCACAGAGAAGGCTCTCCCCCTAGGGCCCGCCAGCCGGCATTGCTTGGCCGACGAGACCTGGAGGAGGCCAACTCTGTGGGCCCTAACCGGTCGGAGGGAAGTATGAGGCAGAATGCGGTCCCGAAGATAGCCTGGTCCCAAGCCATGAAGGGCTTTAAAGATGGTGATCAACACCTTGAATTGGACCCGGAGACCGATGGGCAACCAATGCAGCTGGCGGAGTATCGGTGTCACGTGGGTGTACCTTGGCACACCCACCACAGCACGCGCAGCCGCATTTATTCAGCGTAATTCCTGCTGATACTGGCTGAATCTTCCTGTAGGCTTTCTAGTTTGGACAGTGTTCTTGAGTGAGCTCTTAAGTTTGCTGTATGTAATGTTTAATCATCCAGCAATGGATCTTGAGGTGGGGAGAGAAGATGGACATGGACTGAACAGCTTGTGTAGGTAAATGATTCTCCAAAAATAATTGTTTAACCACATTTGGGGGGGTTGTGTGAATCACTAAAGGATGATATTAGCTTAATAATTCATAGAGAAAGAATTACTTCTTAGATTCACACACACGGACACATATTTATAGATTCTTGGGGGAGAGGGGATTTTTTGGGTCAGTGTTGACTCATGCAACTGCCTATACAAGTTCCTGCAGTTTCCTGGCAAGATTTTCAGAAGTAGTTTACCCTTGTCTGCTTCCTAGGACTGAGAGAGAGGGCCCAGCCTAAGGACAGCCAACTGCCTTTGTGCCCAAGACAGGACTAAAACTGATGTCCCACCCGTTTCTAATCTGGTGCCTTAATTACTGCCATATGAGAGAGCCAGTTCGTGATGACCCGGGGCATGGCACAGAGGCAACACAGTCAGCTGATAGTTCAAACCGCCCCTTTATCGCTCCCACGTTTCTGGCAAGTCCCAGAGCAAGTGATCACACACACCTCCAGCAGCACGATGCATGTGAGTACAATGGCTGCAAAGCAAGAAACCCAGCAGGACAAGGGAATAAGTCAATGAGTCCAGGAAACAAAGGAACTAGGCAATTAATCCAGAAAGCAAGAAAGAAACCAAGAATTCCAAGAAATTTCAACCATCGGCAACGGCACACAACACACCATGAATTCAGTATTTGTTCCCGACAAATGCCCCTCCCCACAGCGTCTCCTTAAGTCTCAGTCCCCAGGTGTGCCTTGTGAAGAGGGTGGGACGCTCTCCTCCTGAGTCGTCGGGTCATCCTGTGCTGTTCCCACCTTCTCTCCACTCTCCGTGCTCGAGGATTAAGAGGGGATGGTCTTTGCTCATCGCCTGAGCTCTGTCTCTCATGTTCACTGCTTAGCATCTCTTGGTCATCCCGCCCCCATTCCTCCCTGCCTACAAGCCGTCCCCTCGATCTCCGTCGGTTCCAGTTCTAGCTTGTCTTCCGCCGCAAATTCAGGCTCCGACGGGGGCATGACACAGTTTGGTGTAGAAATATATATTCAAATATACAAAAAACCCACATGTCAGATTTCCAAGTTTCAGAGACCTTTGGCCTCACTGATAGTTAAACAGCAGAAATTAGCCCAGGAACATCTTGACAACAGTTCCAGACAATTTCATTCCCAGATTCCTTTCAGGCAGCTTTCACAGACTTAAACTCTTGGATGTTAGATCAATCTTCCCCAATCTGTTGTACTCCAACAGTGTCAGACAACAAGGCCAAGTCCTGCCTGGAATAGCTGAGCTGTGACATCAAGTTAGTACATGATGGTGCAAGGCTTAGGACCAGGCTATCTCCGGGACCGCATTCTGCCGCATTCCTCCCTTCGACTGGTTAGGTCCCACAGAGTGAGTCTCCTCCGGGTCCCGTCAGCCAAACAGTGCCGACTGGTGGGGCCGAGGGGGAGGGCCTTCTCTGTAGGGGCCCCTGCTCTCTGGAACCAACTTCCCCCAGAGATCCGAATCATCCCCACCTTGCTGGCCTTCCGAAAAGCCATTAAGACATGGCTTTTCCTGCAGGCAGGGTGATTTTGAGACAACATTACATCCGATCTCCCCCATGTATGTTTGGTGTTATAGGTGTTTTAAATTGTTTTTTAAAATTGTTTTTTAAATGATTTGGTTGGTTGTTTTCTTAAAATGTTGTCCTCAGGGAGTAGGGCGGCATAGAAGAACCTCCAAATAAATAAATAAATAAAATAAAGGTAATCAGTGCCTTGCAATTTGATGGGCGGATCTTCACATGCACTTTCAAACGTCCCAGTGTTTCCTTTTTTTGCATTCAGGTAGTAGCACTTAGCAATAGCACTTAGACTTACCGTATTTTCCGTGTATAAGATGCTACTTTTTCTTAAAAACATTTACTTGAAAATTGAGGTGCGTCTTATACACAGGAGGCTGAGAAGAAGGCCGCACATACCAAATGAGCCTATATCTTATATGCAGCTCTATCATTCCTCTCTATTGTAGTTGTTTCCTGTATCACATTGCCACTATGGGTTTCATCTCTATTGTTCTTGTGATGCATTTCCTGTTCTTGTTGTATTACTCACTCTAACAAGCTGGCTTCTGCACAGTGATAGATTATAGTGTGCTTACTACAAGAAACTACATGAAACATGGGGGCGTCTTATACATGGGGGCATCTTATACACAGAAAAATATGGTATATACCGCTTCACAGTGCTTTCCAGCCCTCTCTAAGTGGTTTACAGAGTCAGCCTCTTGCCCCCAACAATCTGGGTCCTCATTTTACTGACCTTGGAAGGATGGAAGGCTGAGTCAACCTTGAGACGGTCAGGATCGAACTGCTGGTAGTTGGCAGAGTCAGCCTGCCGTACTGCATTCTAACCACTGCACACCATGGATGGATGCATGCATGCATGCATGCATGATGGATGGATGGATAGATGGAAGGAAGGAAGGGCAATAGCACTAGCACTTAGACTTATATACCGCTTCACAGTGCTTTCCAACCCTCTCTAAGCGGTTTTACAGAGTCAAGCCTATTGCCCCCAACAATTTTACTGACCTTGGAAGGATGGAAGGATGAGTCAACCTTGAGACAGTCAGGATCGAACTGCTGTCAATGAGCTGAATTAGCCTGCAATACTGCATTCTAACCACTGCGCCACCACAGCTCATACCAGTGTGAGAATACCTTACAGTACCTGACAGTGTCATCCCTGCTGTTGTTTCATCCAGTATGTTTAGTATCAGCACTAAATGAAATGTAGAAATGTTATTTTTAGTTGCTTTGATAACGGAGAAGACAGACTGGGCAGAGAGAATAGTTTGCTTCAGTGTGGGGTAATTTTGCTGGGCACCATGATTAACTTTCAGGTTCAGGTTTTGGACATTATAATTACATCAAGATACTTTTTACTATCTGAAAACATTCATATTTAAATGGCTGGTTCAAAGCCATGCTATGATGATGATGTAGGCATTTCATTTCTATTAATTTCGTTAGAATTAATGAATCATTGTGCCAGCACATCAGAAAATGGTGATTTGGATCAGTGATGTGGTTCTTTCCTTCTGTTTTTCTAGGAATCCTATTTTCATTGGACTTTTGGGGTAACAGAGGCTGACTGCTATGGAGCCATTGAGGTTGACAATGGAAACACCATCCTTTTCATCCCGAGGCTTCCAGAGAGCTATGCCGTTTGGATGGGAAAGTAAGATGCTTTTTTCTCCAAAACTGAAGCTTTTTGAACATGTTTCTGTAATGGGCTGAACAGTTTAGAAAACAAATGTTCTATAATCTTGGGGAATCACCAGTATTTCCTTTTTGGAACAATACTGTCTATTGCAGAGGTCTTCAAACTTGGCAACTTTAAGACTTGTGGAGTTGAACTCCACAAGTCTTAAAGTTGCCAAGTTTGGGGACCCCTGGTTTATTTTATTTATTTTTAATCCATGTTTGCTAGCAGGAATCTCAGGTACATTCTTGTTTTGCTTCTGCTGGTTTCATACACGAGGGGTGGTGAATTGGGCATCCATTGGGCATAGGTTTAATGTTCTCTGGTCTCTTGGAGGAAATTACCTGAGAAGACTGGTATCAATCACTTCTCTAAAAAAATCTGAGTATTTCAGGAATTCAGCTGGAATGGAATAATGTAATTTGGCAAAACCAGTCTACTGGAATTAGAGCTACCACACCACAATACATTGGAAGCTTGCACATTTTAAAAAACAAATTAGAATTGGGAAATATAATAAATGGAAATGCGCAGAGGTTAAGTATCCCTGTTATGTTTTAGGTCAGTAAGAAAAAAATAATGGAGAGGAAAGGAGAGAAAGGGTTATGGAGGAAAAGCAAGCAGGTCTTTAGAGGTGCTGGAAATTGGTGACAGAATTAAGCAGGATGCCCAGGAATGTGGGACAGGTTGCCCACTGGTGCATTTCAGAGCTGAGGCATCTCTCTCTTTTTCTTCTTGTGAAAGAGAGAGAAGGGAATCCCATCCTTATCAAACATGGGCAGGATGCCAAACAGGAAGGCCTGGCTAATGTCTTCAGTGGAGGAATGAAATTAAGACCGTCTTTGTTGGATTAGAACCTGAGCTTAAATTAACAAGGAGAAAACCATCCAGCTTTTGAAAATGTTCTTCTGGTGTCTTGTGGTTGGTTGCAAAGCCTTCAGCTTGCTCAGTGCTGTCTTTGGGGCCCTGAACACTCTTGTGGCATCCTCAGCCATGGCTGCCCTTTGCGCCTCTCACGTCACCTCTGTGCCATTTGCAGACACATTTCCAGAGAGAGCAGAACAATTCTGTGCCTTGAAACCAAGGTGGAAAGGAGTTGGTTACTTGGGGTCCCACCATCATTTCTGTGTTTATGTGCCAGAGTGGTGGGGAACTGTACTTTCCTTAATGAAAAAGGATGGAAATTTGATTGTGGGGAGAAATATACAAATGAGAATGTGCTTTTTGAGCATGCTGGCTCCTTTCTTTAGTTAATAGTGGTGGTGCAGTGGTTAGAATGCAGTATTGCCGGCTAACTCTGCTGGCTGCCAGCAGTTTGATACTGACCAGCTCCAGGTTGTCTCAGCCATCCTCCCGAGGTTGGTAAAATGAGGACCCAGATTGTTGGGGGCAAGACGCTGACATTTGTAAACCACTTAGAGAGGGCTGTGAAGCTCTGTGAAGCGGTATATAAGCCTAAGTTGTATTGCTATTGCATAGCCGATGCTGGGCCCAACACAGGCTAGTGCCAGGTCTTCAGCTGTGCTGCTCAGTTGACCAGAGAATGCGTGTTCTGTGGTCAGGTCAAAGAAGGAGAGGTCACAGAAGCATTGAAATGCAAGATACCATCCTAAAATTCCTCCACAACTCATTGTTCTTGCTGCAACTTTTATAACCTAGAAATATTTTTGTGTCAGGCATCTATTTTGTTCCCTCTGTCAACTGGATGGAAGGCAATTTTTTCTTCAAAATGAAATAAAACATGATAGGAAGGTTTCCTTTCATGATAACCTGAGGAGGAGACTTCTCCTCATCCCACCAGTGAGATCAAAGGAATCTTGGACACAGATTTCTTTAAAAGGCAGATTTTTAAAAAGTGCTTATCTTCAGTGCATGATGCTTTCCTCATAATTTTGTGGAAGGAGGACCTAATGAGCTGGTCAATTTTGCACAAATGAAAGAGGAAGGTAAAATGGGGTTCCTTTTTTTTGGTAGTAACTGTATCCTGTTAAATGGGGCCTTGTAGTGTGTAAAGTTGTGCTTAAGAGTTCTCACAACCTGGCTCACCATGTTCTGAATGGAAAAAAGCGGCCTTCTTGTGTGTAAAGTTGTGTATAGACTCATAAGTTAACCTAAACAACCCACAGTTGCAGACATGCAGACCCACAGCATTTCTGAGAAAAGACCAGCAACTTCACTGTTAAGCTGTTGGGTCTTGAGGAGAAGAATTGGAAAATCTTCTCCTACCCTTCATTGCTGTATTCTGATCCTAAAGAGAAAAGACTATAGATCACTTGGTGGGATTTACATCACATTCTTGCTTTCATTGTAATAAAGGTTAGATCTGAAGGCTTCATTCTTGTGAAGAACATTTACTTTTGAGTCTAAAGATGCCTCACTTGCAGATGCCATGTGAACAATTCCTGTGAGCAGTTCATGCCAAACTAATCTTGTTACCTTCTTTGATAAAGTGACTAAATTACTGGACCACGGAAGTGCTCTGGATATAGTATACTTAGATTTCAGTGAGGCATTTGATAATGTAGACTACACCCTACTTCTTGGTGAGTCAGAATAATTCAGGCTACAGAATACCACTGTCGGGACAAGAAGCAATGGGTGGAAGCTTGTCAGAAGAAGATCGAACCTGGAAATAAGGAGGAATTTTCTGACAGAACTCTTAAGCAGTGGAACTGATGGTCTCCCAGAATTGTGGGCAGGGTGGATAAAAATTGATGTTTTTTAAAAAAAATAAAATTAAAAAATTGGATTTTTAAAATTTAAATCGGATTTTTTAAAATCAAATTTATTTTAATAAAATGCTTTTGGAGTAAAAAATCTATCTAAAATAGTTTTCTATATAAGATACATTAATAATTTAGTTTATTCAGCATGAAATGGAGCTTAGTTATATAGCATGAGGCTGTATATTCTGCAGTATTGGGACTGTCGGTGAGTCAACAGCGGGTCGGAGGAGGAGCCGCTGCGGGTCAGAGGGTCACAGTTGCTCTTTAAAAATCAGGATTTAAATTGAGTTGATTTAAATCGAGCCTTTTTACTATGATTTAAATCGTGATTTAAATAGACCAGATTTAAATCAAATCCACCCTGATTGTGGGTGCTCCATCATTGGAGGTTTTTAAGAAAAGATTGGATAAGATGTTATGAGGACTCCTCCCTTGGGCAGGGGGTTGGACTAAAAGACCTTCAAGGTCCCTCCAAACCCCATGATTCTGTGTATATAAGAACAAGTTGGTTTTGAGCAGAGCTCACCAATTAACATCTTGGCAAAAAAATAAATAAATCTTTAAGCTGCTCCCATCAGGCCTGAATGTTGACATTTAGTTATATAGATCTAGTTCATTCTTAGGCAATTTAAAATGTTCTTTCCAGTTGTTTAACATTCTCTTCACAATTGAACATATGTGCTGTTCTTTAATCTATCAGAAGCCATAAAAGCTCACATCTTACTGTGGGATTTTACGCAAAGGAAGCTGTTTATTCCATTGTTGCTTCATGACCAGCAACGGGTGTTGAGTTTTGCTCCCCCCCCCTTCCCCCCCCCACTGTGCCCTGCCGCTTCTGAAAGGCAGTTAACTATATTAAAATAGAACTTGGCTACTGATGGACGCAGAGTTAGATTACAGATTTTATTATGGGTATTGCAATTATCTTTCTCTTACCAGCTGTATTGCATTTCATTTTGGGCATCATTTTGTCTCCAGATGAGTTAGTCTTTGTGAGATGAATGCTATAAAAAAAATAACAATCGAAATAATAATGCTAATAGCACCTGTGAAAGGGATGCATATTACAAGAGCTGACAATTGAAAATGGGATATAGGTTCTAGTGGAAAGTTCAGCCCTTGCCGCCTATACAGATAATCCAAGTGGTTTTTTTAAAGGCCAATCTAGACAAAAGTATGCTTTTTATAACTCGTGAATGGGGAAAGTCTATCAGAGTTGCTGTGTCCTGGTTAGGAAACAAGTACTTTTTGTGAATGATTCAATGTTCAGAGCTTGTCACATCCAGTATGCAATTTCTTCAAGCTGGGGAAGCAGTTTGTTTTGGGAGCAAATATCCAGTGAAGAAAATTATCTAAAACCTTCTCAAGAATTTTTGTCATCAAAGAGGTGGAATGGCCCACTGGTGAGACCAGAGCGCAGCATGAAACATGAATTCTAAACCAGATAGGTATTAAGATCTAATGACAGCTAGGAAAGAAGAGTGTTTCCAAGATGAAAGTGACTACACAATACCGGTAAACCTCTTCTCATCAACATCCTTACCTTTTTCCATTCAGAATCCCTTGGAAAATTTTCTTGTATATCCAGGAGTAACTTCAAAGTGGGATCAAAATATAAGATGGCACCCACCATTGTGCAGTTAAAAATGCACCTGTAGTTTACGTGCAGTGTGGCTACCCCTCTGCACATCATCTGTTAGGGGAGTACACAATCCAGAACTTAGTGTCAAATGTGGGTTTATGCTAGTGTCTTTGGAGCAAGTTAGTTTATGCATGTGAAAGAAAATATAGGTATGTTATTTGTGGATATTTGTGTTCTCAAACTTCTGATTTCAGTTAACTGTGGTCTGTTACAGGATATGTGGAGCTCTTTAAGTAGAGTTGAATCCCCCTCCTTTTCTGTCTTTCACTTCCAGCCTGGCCTGGTAAATAAAAGTGGTCTGTTGTGCCTAAATTACAAACTGTAGTTAACTATTGTTTATGGGAAGAAGCCAAGATTATAAGCCAAGCTTTGAAGTTGCCATGTTTTATGACTTGACTCCTTTAGTGGTCTGCTTCAAATTTTCTTCTTGAAGTTCAAACAATGTGGGTGCAATTTTTCTGTTTTTCCCCAACCTACTCAAGGAGGGCAGAAAATATGGGTTACCTCGCATCCCTTATTCCTCCGTTTCTTGGTCAGAGGCACCTTGGAAAGAGAGATTGAAAAAACAGACACCCAGGGCTACCTGCTCAGGTTTTGGGGGGGAAAAAAGATGAACTGTGGTCTGTTAAAAATTGAAACAAACTGTTCTGACCCAGCTCCCCAAACACGACGAACTCTCTGTAGTTGAAGCGATGATTCCTTTATTAGGCGCGCCAGCAGCCCCGGCAGAAAGTTTCTCTCTCACCACAGGCTAACATGTCTGTCCGGCAGGGAGATGAATAGTTGTCTGCCACATCTATTCATCTCCACCCCCTGCCTTTTATCCCCAGAGCTAGGGTGGGGCTTCGCTAGCAGCGGTGGCTCTTCCGTCCCAAGGACCGGCCCATAGATTTCCACTGCTCTCCTCTCCTCTGCCTTCTGCACATCCGCGCGTCAGGCACTGGACCCAGCTGTTCCTCCTCTTCCTCACCAGCCACCTCCAGACCTGGGGGCTGTTGACTCTCCATCTGAGGGCTGACGGACGGCCCAGGCTCCGCCTCTGTTTCGCTCTCTGTCAGCTCCATTCCCTCTTCCCCCTCGGAGCTCTCAGGTTGCCTTGATGCTGATCCTGACTCCCACGCCTCCTCCTCCTCTGATTCGGCTGCTGGAGGGGCGGGCTGCCGACAGGCCACAACACAAACTTTTAATCTCTGTTTGCTATCAGGCCTGGTGGGCTGGGTAGGTATCCAAGGTTTATTAAGAAACAGCGCAGTACAATTGAACGTTGGGTCCAAATGGAAAGGTTCCTCAGTTGGAAATCCACGCAGAAGCTGTGTCTACCCTTGGAGCAGATCACCAGGCTTGGAATCTATTCACTTGCCTTCTCTCCCTGCTGCCAATATTTTGGGATTAGGTGGACAGTAAGTGTAATTGCACAATTTAGGGTTTAAGACCACATACCTGCAATATATTATATTGCAGACTTCCATTTTGCTAATTAATGCTGCACCTGCCATTTACCTCAGTTTAATTATAACTGACAGAACAGTCAGTGTATTGATTAAAGTTATTTGCTGAATCAAAACATAATGTACAACAGCTGGTCTGTGTACCACATATGGCAAAACAATGTAATTGCTTGCAGTGAATTATCTTTGGCCTGCAATGTCCTGGAGCTCGTGAATATCTGCATCCAAATTTGCATATTTTTAAAAGGACAGGCTGTCTGCCCATTGTTGTCTCTCTAGTTTTTTCCAGAAACTGCTTTTCAAAAGACGTTTCTAGAGTGCAGTCAAATGACCCTTTTGAGGAATGTTGAAGTAAGGAGTTGAAAATGTGGCAAGTGCTGAATTTTCTGTCCATTCTGCCCAGAATATTTTATTCAGCATCAGAGCGGAGAGAAGCTTGGGGTTTTCATTTCACCAGAAACGTTGCTCAGAGTAAACGGATTGTCTTATATTCTCATGTTGTATCCCAATAAAGTTCTGCAAGGTCTCATTAAAGTGTGATTCCTATCCTGAGACCTTGAAAAGCCGGAGTTGGTGTCTGCTGTGGATGCTATTGAAATTCAATTGGCAGAACGTAGGTGTGGGGTCTTTGGTGCTCTCTGAGCTTGCTTGTTTTCTTGCAGAGGTTTCATTACCCTAACTAGGTAACCTCATCAGTGCTAGAAGGGAGGGGGAGTTATAGAGAGGAGGAGGAGGAGGAGGAGGAGGAGGACCACTGTGGGGTCCTTGGTGCTCTCTGAGCTTGCTTGTTTTCTTGCAGACTTTTCATTACCCTAACTAGGTAACCTCATCAGTGCTAGTCTGCACTGATGAATGCAGGTGTGTTTGTTGACCTCAGGTGGGTCCAAAAAAGGAGTGAATAGCAAGACCCGTCACTTGTGTAAGCACAACATTTTATCCTCATTTAGATGGTGCTCCTTTACGGCTCTCAGACCCTGAGAAGGAAGCTAAATATCTCAAGCATTAGGCCAGAGTCAACTCAGCTCTTCAGATCTCTTGCGGTGATTATGTTGCAGAAAGCAGAACCTTAGCCAGTGACCCATGTTGAACTTAAGTGATGGTGCATAAACCAAGAGTGTTGCATATCTGACCTTGCAAAGCTCAGCAAGGGACACCTGCCCTTCATAGACAGATGCTTTGGATGAAAGAATCTAAAATTATACGGGCAAAAGGTGAGTTCAGACAGAAGTAAAAACTTCAGTGTTGTTTCTTGGCATTTGTTTCCTTTCTGAACCACACTGGCTTTTTAAAAGCACCCAACTGATTTAAGCACAACTGGAGAGCAGAAAAATACCAGCTACAGAATTTGAGGTAAGGGAATTTGGGATGCCAAGAATGCCATCTTTAGCAATTCTTGGCTACTGCTTTCCTGATGTTCCGTGATCTGGTAAAACGAATCTCATAATCATATTTCAGCTGTGCCACTGAGTCTCTCTGGATAATTCCTGGGTCCATGCACACCATCTGGGCATAGTTTTGCTGCTTTAAAAAAAAGATGAAAAATTTGCTACCTGAAATAACACATTTTGCTATTGTGAAACACCCCCCCCCTCCCAGGGATCCTGAGTATTTCTGTGGCCATCGTTGTAAACTATTAATGTGGTGAAATCACATTTACATTTGTATTTTGGCTTCTAGCAGATTAAGACTGCAGGCATCTGTCTGTCTTCTATCTATCTATCTATCTATCTATCTATCTATCTATCTATCTATCTATCTATCTATCTATCTATCTATCTATCTATCTATCTATCTATCCATCCATCCATCCATCCATCCATCCATCCATCCATCCATCCATCCATCCATCCATCCATCCATCCATCCATCCATCCATCCATCCATCCATCCATCCATCCATCCATCCATCCATCCATCCATCCATCCATCCATCCATCTATCTATCTATCTATGGTATGTATTGAGTATTCCTTTGTGCATATATGTGTGTTTTGTTTATGGTGGGTATTGAGTATTTCTAGGTGGAAATTGGCCTTGGACTCCGTTTTTTTTTGTTCTGCAGTATTCTTTGCTCTCTTGTTCTTGGCAAATTTGAAAAGCTGCTTTGGCTGCACATAGAAGAGTTTAT
Organism: Diadophis punctatus similis; assembly: GCA_023053685.1. Lineage (NCBI taxonomy): Eukaryota > Metazoa > Chordata > Lepidosauria > Squamata > Dipsadidae > Diadophis > Diadophis punctatus. Next base: position 17,899,045 of record JALIGW010000015.1, on the reverse strand, counting down.
TTTAAAAAATACCCACGACGTTGGCTCTGTCAGAAACATCTGTTAGTGCCTCCTAAAATCTCTGGTATTGTTCCCCTAGCTGGTCTTGACACCCTCTTGTTTAGTTAACACTTTGCCATCTGTGCATTTGATGTTAGTATAAGGAGGAGTGGGTGGGTTGGCAAGCCAGTGATAGCCCCTAGATGTCCCTCTCTGCCTCACTCCAATTTTTCATGCTTTGTTCCTGGCTTCCCATCTTATTTTCTTACCCTTTCATCAAAGCTACTTTTTTGTAGCTTTTCACACAGAAAAACTGCTTGGTTCTTCAGGTATCTTGCAGGCCTCACTCCCGCCCCAAATATGTGTGTGTTATATTTGCAGTCTGAGAACACTGTATTTTCAGTCAGAGAAGGATATTTCCTCTCCTACCTAGATGTCATTGACAGAAAGATCTAGTGCAGATGTGTTGGACTACAATTCCTATTAACTGCAACGCCCAGCCAAATTGACTGGGAATTCTTGATGTTTCTTTCTCCAAACATTGGAAGGGTAGCATATGGTGGAAGGTTGAGTTGCACTAATCAGCTTATGAATATTTTAGCTAAAGAAAATAAAAATAACAAACAAAGGCTGAGTGGCGTATTTTCTTAATAAATGCATTTTAAGGTCTGCATATGTATTTTAAAAAATACAAGTGGGACGCACCATCTTAAGGATTTCTTCCTGTGTTTGTGTTGGGTAATGCAGATTCTTGTGTATTATCTAAATATTTAATCATTGAAAACATCTTAGGAATACATTCTTTTTGGAGGGAGTTTTGAGAAAGAGTTTAAATAATAAAATGTGTACTTGCACATATTTCAACATTTTAAAATTCACATTAACTGTTGACTAGCACTCTCACCCAATTAATATGTTCCGAAGAGTCCTTTAATTGGATGACAATAGCTTCTCTCTCTTTATCCCATGAATATCACCATCCGTGGCCTGGAGCCTGGCCGGGTTATAAGCTGATGGACCTGGGGGTGTTCCGTGCTTGGGGGGGGGGCTCCAAATTAAAACATCTGCTTTGTTGCTCTTCCCAGGCTTTGTCACTCCCCTGCTTCTTCCTGGGCCTAGATTGGGTGCCATCATCTTGACCCTGGCCTGCTCTCTTCTTCCCCCATTCCCTGGGCGGCTTCTGTCTTCTGCTGATGGGTCTTCAGCCATCTTTGTTCTATGCTATTTCCCCTTTTTCCCCATGTCTCCCAAATGTTGGTGCCCTCAGCCGGGGGGGGGGCAGGGTGTAGGAAAGCTGAGGAGAATCTCTTGGGGGATGCTGGAGATCACAAATTGCATTGGCACTCATACTGGCTTTGCAGGATCCTGTCAAGCTTACAGGCAGCTCTCGGCATCTGCAAAACCATGGTCCGGCCAGCCTTGATATACTGGGATTCTGCAAATTGGATCTGGCGACTTTTTGCCTCCGAACTGGTGAAGTCTGATTTGCAGTGACTTGACCTCTTGTAAATCTCTGTAGAGGAATGATGGGAAAGTTTCATAAAGCCAGTCTTTGCCATCTGTCTGTCAACTCGCGAAGCTTTCCTGACCTGTTCTCAAGTTGCCATAGGCAGAGTGATGGGGAACCGAGCTTCGCAACTGCAGCGAGGGAATCGCACTTCAGTCAAAACAAAAGCACATTCCAGCCATCTCTGTGTCAAGGCCATCTCCACGGATACCCGCAGTGGCCGGAGGGAGGGACTCTACAACCCACGAAATTGCTTCGTTGGGGAATGTGACTGATGACACACCTTGGGGGGAGGGAAACAGGGTCAGAGCCGGGGCGTGAATTAAGTGAGGTCAGAATTGGCTTCACTTGGAACGAGCCAACATGAAGCTTCTAATAAATAACTGGATTTCTTTTGAAGCTTGGCTCGAGGTTTAATTAGGGCATCGCTTGGAACCCTGACACTGTCCTGAAGAAAGCCAGTTTAGTGAATTGGGGTGGAATGGGACAACTCACCGCAGCCAACTTGCTGTGGGACAACTCGCCACGGGATAACACGCCACAAGTAGAATTAAATAATTCAGTTTCATTATTTAAAATAAATAAATATTTTAATTTTTGTCATTCACATTTCATTCTGGCCCTCCTTTGGCATCCTTTCTTTAATGATTTTATTCCATTTGTTGGATATCAGTGTAACTCTTGTCCCACAGTGAGTTAGCACTGGTGAGTTGTCTATGACTATATGAAGATGAGAAGGAGCTACTGGTAGTGAAATGTATCAAATTTTTTATGATTATGGGATTATTTTGCAGATAATTATGAGCACTGTTAGGTCTCTCTTACAAGTGAATGCAAGCAAAGATTGGGTTTATTAAGGGTGCATAATCTCCTCTCTGTTTTTCATCGAATTGGCTCTTCATCACAGATATTTAATTAATTCAGTCTTTGAATTCCCCCCTGAACCCATTATCTCATCTGGGAGACACAGATCAGTGCCAACGTTTTGTTATACTTAATAACTTTTGCTCTTTCAAAAGTTTCAGTAGCCTTCTTGACTCAAATGCTAATAATCTGTACTTTCAGAGGATATGTAGATAAAAATATGCATTTGAATACATGTTCCTTACAAACTAAAAACAATAATGTTTATTATTAGTGATATTTATATACCGCCTCATAGTGCAAGCACTCTCTAAGCGGTTTACACCATTAAGCAATGTATATATTTACATTGCCCCCAACAATCTGGGTCCTCATTTTACCTACCTTGGAAGGATGGAAGGCTGAGTCAACCCTGAGCCGGTGAGATTTGAACAGCTGAACTCAAATGATCAGTCAGTTAAAGTAGCCTGCAGTACTGCTCTCTAACCGCTGCGCCACCTCGTTGAGAAGGGACTGCAGAGATTTGAGCAGACTTGTGAGGGAGCATGACCCAGATAGATTCTACCAAGAAACCTGTGGGTACTTTAAGGATTAACAAAGGTGTTATTGTATAAGCTCACAGTTCACTAGATCAAATGCATGGAGGACAGGTTTGTGATAGAGAATTATCTGTATTATTTTGGGGGAGGGAGGGTTGGAGTGATTGGAGGATGAGGGAGGTAGAAGGCAGGTAGAATTACTTGCACTAATGTTCTTGAACAAAGCAGATATTGCATGTGATATGTGTTGTTTTCCCCATTGTTAAGAAACCTTGATCTTTGTTAAATTCCTGAGAAACATCTATAATAAATACTAGCTCCATTCTTGCTCTTGGAATGCTATATTAATAATTCTTTTTCTCAAAGGTGTCTTGAAGTGGGGAAAGTCTCCCACCCACCCCCCTCTAATTTTTAGATACAGTAGTGCCCTTCCTGATGTTAGCTTGGTCTCTTGTTTCATATAGAGATGCAGATTCATATAGATTTTAATGGAACACTGCTAGCATAGAAAGGGACATAACACTTTGAAGAATGAGCCGGTTGATGTTCCTCCGATGCTATGGGGTCACCAGGATAGCATCGTTGGAGTAGATACAGAGGGGAATTGGCACATTTGGTTGCAGCCTGCCTCACTGCTTTATGATGTATTGTTGCTGTTGTTTAGTGGCTGTTTTAAGTTACCGTATTTTTCGGAGTATAAGACGCACCTTTTTACCCCCCAAAAGAGGGTGAAAACTTGGGTGCGTCTTATACACTGAATGTAGCCCACCCACCCAGCCACCCCCACCCTTTGGCCTCTGTCTTCAAGCAATTTACCTGTTTGCAGCAAACAGGGAAGAGCCTGTTAAGACAAGCAAGTCCTTAGCAGCTTCCCAATCCCCAGCTGATTTGCCACGTGCTAAAATGAAACTGAAACTGAAACTGCAAGGAGGCAAATAGCTGGGAGAAACACGCAGATTTTTATTTTCTGCTGAACTAGATGAAAGGGGGTAAGTGAATAACTATAAATGTCTGTAGAATGTTCAAATTATTAGACTTGTTTTTTAAAGACTGCTTTATTATTGTTCTAGACAACTTAACAAAATGAAGAAGCTTTTTAAAATAAATGCTTGCTCTGAAGAGGTCCAGTGCTATTGTATCTTCTTTTAAATAATAGAGAATAATGTATACTTCCAGAAATTTTAATTAATTTTAACAGCTCTGTACAAGTATAGTCTGAAATGTAACAGTGTCCTGTTTAATATTAGAGTTAAATCCTGACTTACCTTGGAGTAGATCTATTTAAATAATTGGGAGGAGTTAGTGTGACTACATTTAAGAAAACTTTCTGGCATAATGTACATTTCTCCAATTCTTTGCTATTTCTATGGGTCAGGCACACATGCACAGAAAAACTACCATATTTTTTGGAGTACAAGACGCACCGAAGTATAAGACGCACCTTAAGTTTTGGGGGAGGAAAACAAGGGAAAAAAATTCTGCCTCTGCCTCCAAGCAATTTGCCAAATAGCAAACAGCAAACAGCACATATGATATACACTGTTTGCTGTTTGCTATTTGGCAAATTGCTTGGAGGCAGAGGCAGAATTTTTTCCCCTTGTTTTCCTCCCCCAAAACTAAGGTGCGTCTTATACTCCGAAAAATACGGTAGTTGTCAGCAAGTCGGGACAGTGTCTTCGTTCAGGTTGGGCTGCCGATCATTAAAACCCCTAGGAGATATTCATAATCAGTCTATAATGGGATCAGGGCTTAATCTAAATATTATGAATACATAAGTAAGAATCTGGTTAAACAAAGAACACATCAAAGCGTGCAATTAACATGTCTTGTGTTAATTGAGCACACTGAGCCAACATTTGCTGTCTGTGTTGGAGAAAAGTGAGGCCCTGGGATCATTAGTTGAATTAGATGCTCCAGCTAATGAGGTTACCATCAAGTGAATGTGAGAGGCTGGCAAGGACTGCCATGGTGCAGGGAAGCCAAAAGGGTATATAGATGGGGGGGTTGACGCACTTGTTGCCAAGGACCCAAATGTTGATCACATGACTTGGGGGGCAATGCAGCAGACATAACTTTGTTGTGAGGATGGGTGTAAGTATCATATACCCAGTGCTGCATAACTTCAAGCAGTTGCTGACCAAACGGTCATTAAGTGAGGACAATTTTGTAGTGACTTATTTTTGGTATTCTTGGCTTTTTCAATTACTCAGCAGGCATCTGTTGATAATGTCTTGTATGTCTTGGTTCTTTTGAACATCAGCCGCCCCTTTTTCCATGTAGAATTGGAATCTTCACTGGTCGATCTTAAGCATTATTTGCTTGGTGTGAATTCAGGGTAGTTTACACACTCAGTTAAGTCTCCTTCATCCAAGACCCTGCTAAAAATATCAGCAAATTGAAGCGGCTCTATCATGAGGAATGGGCCAAAGTTCTTCCAAGCTGGTAAGTGGGATTAATGCAGATGCAGAAATGTGTGGTTGGAGTCTCTGCTGCTCAAAATATAAAGCTTTACCTGTCACGGTGTGATTATTGTCAGTTGCATGTATATGCAGGGAGCTGCATCCCTATCTATTAGAATGGTACATTCCTACCACGTGATATAATATTCTTGTACGCATGTGTGCATTCCTAAATCTCCATTCTTCCCTTCTTGACTTGGCTCTCGACTGAGAAAGTCGCATTTTATAGCAGAGATGTAAACAATCAGAATTTATTGTTTTTGTATCAAAATAAATATTTTAATTAGACTTTTAAACTTCGGCTTTATTTCTAAATGTTTGAATTCCGGGAGAAAGATCTATTTAGGAGCTGAGGTGGCGCAGTTGTTAAAAGCAGCACTGCAAGTTCAGCTGATTGCTAGTTCAGCAGTTCAGCTGTTCAAATCTCACCAGGCTCAAGGTTGACTCAGCCTTCCATCCTTCCGAGGTGGGTAAAATGAGGACCCAGATTGTTGGGGACAATATGCTGAACTCTGTAAACCGCTTAGAGAGGGCTGTAAAGCACTATGAAGCAGTATATAAGTCTAAGTGCTATTGCTGTTGCTATTTCGCCTCTGTGAGATTAATTCTCACTTCGTCATTACCAGTATCTACTTTTCCCAAAGAAAAATGCTGAAAGGGGGTTAGTCCTCATAATAAAGACATGACACGGCACACTGCTTTACAGAAATGGATAATCTAAAAGAATTCTAAAGATTTTCCCACCACCTTCATTGGAATCATAGTGATCCATTTATCTGTGTGTCCCCCCCCCCCTTAAATCATTGGTGGGGTATTGCAATTTGAGGCATGCCTGATTTGAATCTCACTATTGTGTGACAGGCAAGGAAGCAGAACAATTTGTCCATCCTTATTCTGAGCATATGCACAAACAGGCTACTCAATCACTGCTCACTTGATACCTCTTGATACCTCTAATTTACAATGTTTCCCAGTGAACGGGCATAGGAGAATGACATAGGGCTCTGGGAGGGGCTGCTTGTTTAACCAATAAAGCCACATGCTGTGTGTGTGAGTCATTTTGTGGACTCATTTCCAAAAGGGTACATAGTCTCCAATTGCTTGGCTCTTGCTTGACTCTGAGGACACTGTGAGAGGAACCTTGGTGTCTTAGTGGACAACCAGCTAAATAGGAGCCAGTTCTGTGCGGCAGCAGCCAAAGAAGCCAGTGCAATCCTAAGTTGCATTAACAGAGGGATACAATCAAGATCAAGTGAGCTACTAATACCACTCTATAAAGCCTTAGTAAGACCACACCTAGAGTACTGCATCCAGTTTTGGTCACCACACTATAAAAAAGATGTTGAGACTCTAGAAAAAGTGCAGAGAAGAGCAACCAGGATGATTACAGGACTGGAGGCTAAAACATACGATGAACGGTTGCAGGAACTGGGCCTGGCTAGTCCAGGGAAGAGAAGGACCAGGGGAGATATGATAGCAGTCTTCCAATATTTGAGGGGCTGCAGATACAGAGAGGAGGGGGTCAAGCTGTTTTCCAAGGCACCTGAAGGCCAGACAAGGAATAATGGATGGAAACTGAACAAGGAGAGATTCAACCTGGAAACAAGGAGACATTTTCTGAGAGTGAGAACAATCAACCAATGGAACAGAAGTTGCCTTCGGAAATTGTGGGAGCTTCATCACTGGAGGCTTTCAAGAGACTGGACTGCCATCTGTCAGAAATGCTGTGGGGTCAACCTCTTGGGCGGGGGGTTGGACTAGATGGCCTACAAGGTCCCTTCCAACTCTGTTAATCTGTTATGGGACACCCACAACTGGACTTGCACAGCTCGGGCAAACTGCAGTTCCAGAGTTTTCCTGCCTTCTCCATGATGCATCTTACACTCCATAAACTCTGTTCAGACCAAACTTTGATTAAAATGCCACCACTTAACTCAATCTTTTCTATTTTTTGTTTATAACTGTATTAAAACTTTTAAGAAAAGCTAAAACGAATACAAACTAATATAAAGAAGAAACTAGAAACAGTCAGAAAAATGCAAGAAAAGAGGGAAAATGTTCAAGAAAGATAGAAAGGAAAGAAAAAAGATATAAAGAAGTGGCTTCCAATATTCTTCACAGCAGTTACAAGTGCAAATACATTCCAAGCTCTCTCTCTAATGTTCCATCCCCTTACTAAATATCTTTAAATATGTTACATATGGGATACACGTTAGAAACAGGCAAAGGGTTGAGTGAGTGGATGGTCATGGCTGCCATCTGGACTTTTCTGACCACATCCTGAGGACACCCAGCACTGTCCCATTCTTATTAAATAGTAGTTCAAAATAAGTCCAGTTTGAACTGTCTGGAATACTTTCACTCTCATGCTGACATTCAACTATCATCCAAGAATTGCTGCTGACATCCAAAGTGACTTTTCAAGCATTGTATTTAAAGGTGCCCCAAACACGGCAGGGGCACTTGTTTAGCCCTGCAGATCCTTTGGCAAACGGTCCTTGTAAGAGACAGTTGTACGTTGGCCTTGTTGTGTGTCGGTTAATAAAGTGCATGCTGAGAAATAGACAAGCTGGGAACTCTAGCGCTTGAACTTGTGCAATAGGACATTAATTTAGTCACTTCCTATTCTAAAGCTCTCCTTAGGTGAGTGGTTGTGCCTTTTTTCTTCTGCTTGGGCCTATTTAAATTATCCCCTTATCTAAAACACATTTGCTGATGTTCTAGTCACTCTCATGAAATAGTACATTAGGCTGCTTTTAAATTTGCACTGCACCATAATGTGCATTTGTTTGTTTATCCCAAAATGCTATCAACTAGTAAGGTTCTTGACCACAAAACCTCTGAGTCTCTCTTTGAAAAATATTGGCGAAAACGGCATTCCAAAAACTTCAGAGATGGGTGGAAACAGAAATTCTCACTTCCTCATAGCTTCTTTCCCTCTCTTAAGGTTCGTTAAATTAGAAGAACATATTAATTACACAAAAATATTAGAAACCCAACTCTCTTTTTAAAAAATGAGTCAATACTGTTTTTGGAGTTCTCACTTGTCACAGAAACTTGGAATTGGCCATACTTCTTGCCCACATAACTTCTACCTTTTTTCTTTTTCCTAAGCATTGTTTTAATGAATAAAAATAAATAATTGGGAAGTTGGTATATGATATTACAAATAAAAAGCCCTGTTTTTATTTGAAATAGTTGTCTCTTGCCCCCCTGAGTAAAAACACCAAGAGAAACTGGGTGATAGGGAAGGAAGGAACATTCTCAGGAATTTGATTCTGGTCATTCAATGTGGCAACCATTTTGTGAGAAGGCCCACAATGTGTGCTAAGGGTACATATTGATTGCTAGAGGTCTAGATTTAGATCTAGACTGTAGATTTCTGGCTTGTGCCAAATCTAGTAGATGACAATGTGGATTGCTGGCATACAAAATCTTAAATAGTCTCTACAATATTTTGCCCTATCCTTGCTGGGAAAGAATGGTGTTGGTTTTAGGACTTTCTTCTTAGGATTTTACAAAGTGGGTAGTAGCTTTTCCATTAAAGAGAAATTTTCCAACCTCTAGAGCAGGGTTGTCAAACTCAAGGCCCGGGGGGCAGATCTGGCCCGCAGGGTGCTTAGATCTGGCCTGTGGGGCTGCTCTGGAAACAGCGAAGGACCAGCCTGCGGTGCCTCTGCCAGTGAAATGGAGCTTAGGCGGGCCCTCCTGAGCTCCGTTTTCACTGGCAGAGGGTTGCCGGAGGCCGTCGCAGCCGAAAATGGAGCTCGGGAGCCCGTTTTTGCTGGCAGAGGGTTGCCGGAGGCAGTCGCAGCCTCCCAAGTTCCGTTTTTGCTGGCAAAGCGCTCGGTCCATCACAGGTGCCCCCGACACGAGTGACGTCGAGCTGGCCACACCCACCATGGCCATGCCCATCTCGGCCTCCCAAGATCAAACACAATCCTGATGCGGTCCTCAATGAAATCGAGTTTGACACCCCTGTTGTAGAGGTATTGGGCTGTCACCCCCAGCAAGCATGGCTGAGCACCAGGTAAAGATAAGGCTATCCCTATCCCTCAGCTCCAGTGTGGCAACGCTGAAGCTTCAACATGGCTTCGGTCAGGCCAACTTCAGGGTTGACAGAGGCTACATTAATCAGAGGGTCATTTTCGTCAATGAAGGTTAGATACAATTCAGAATACTGGTAGCAGAATGAAACAAGAAAGGCTAATCATTTGTTTTAGGTTTTCTTTCATTTCAACATTTCCCCAGTTGTGCGTCTATTATATTGCTTCCATTTTGATAGATCGTATCCGTCTCTTGTTTGGCTGATGAGGTGACATTTAAATGTCATTTTTACAATTAGTACTTAGAAGAAACTAGCTGCTTTTCAACTTTATTATGCTCGATCTTTTTCTTTTTCTTTAATCCGTGCTCATAAATGTCATAAAATGAAATTTTAGAATTTTATTAAAATTACATTCTATGCTTAGAATGAGGATACATGAAGCAGTTGCTTTCTCATTCAATATTTCTTTAAGTTTGTAGTTATGTCTTTTCAGTTTTTTTTATTTCCTGCTCCATACAATGTGAAATTAGTTGCTGTGGGATTTGGAAAAGCTTTAAAGGAGATTTTTAAAATCTCTTGCAATGATTTCCCTGCCGATGAGTTAGGGAATGTTCCCCTTCTAGATCAAAGGCCAACAAAGGCCAATTCTTGGGAGAAAAAGACGTTCCAGTAAACGTCTTTGAGAGGTGGCTATGATGCTACTTCGTGGATTGGTAAATAGTTTGGACACAGGATGAAAATGGGTTTGTCATGGAGCTCTGACTGGAGCCTTATGCCAAAAGAAGCATTGTTAGAACATATAATAATAGGGTTGGAAGGGATGTAGATCTTCTAGGTCAGTGTTTCCCAACCTTGGCAACTTGAAGATATCTGGACTTCAACTCCCAGAATTCCCCAGCCAGTGAATGCTGGCTGGGGAATTCTGGGAGTTGAAGTCCAGATATCTTCAAGTTGCCAAGGTTGGGAAACACTGTTCTAGGTACAAAGAATTGCTATCCACTCAATTACAGTTAATCCATAGGAAGAAGTGTTATCCCTAAATGCCCTTACAGATAAAGAGAGAAGAAGATGCTCATGCACTTGGTTTCTAAGGTTGACTTACAGGTAGGCTTCTTGGCAGTAGTAATAAACTAGTTGATCTTGGACCTCCAAAGGAATTCTTGTTTCTCTGCCTGCCGTGAATCCTTCTAGCACAGGGTTGTCAAACTCAAGGCCCGGGGTGTGTTCAGATCTGGCCGACAGGGCCGCCCTGGAAACAGCAAAGGACTGGCCCGCGGTGCCTTTGCCAGTGAAAGCGGAGCTCGCGAGGGCTGTGTGCGGCCCTCCCGAGCTCTGTTTTTGCTGGCAGAGGGTTGCAGGAGGCCGTCGCAGCCGAAAACGGAGCTCAGGAGCCCGTTTTCACTGGCACAGCGCTCGGGCCTCCACAGCCCCCCCCAACATGAGTGACCTCGAGCTTGCCACGCCCACTCTGGCCATGCCCATCCCGGCTCTCCGAAGTCAAACACAACCCTGATGCGCCCCTCAATGAAATTGAGTTTGACACCCCTGCTCTAGCATGTCATTCTGGTCATTACCTTGCCTGGAGTGGGTGTGTTGGGGCAGGGTAATTGAATTACTCTCAAGGCTCAAATTTCAATGGAGGTTCTCAGAAGAAGTTGTCAGCCTGAGTTGCTGCCCAGACTTTGCCATCATCTATCCAGAGACAATCCAATCTCAAGCAGAATGTCAAGCAAAGTCAAGGAGAGCCCACACTGTCAGGTCTGCCATTGTAAATGCTTCAGCCTGCTTTGCTTTGCTGGCATACTGTCATAAAACGTGGGGAGAATGGGGATGTAGGGAGGAGGGATGACAGGATGACAGGAACCAGAGGTGCCAGTCCAGAACTGACCAGTACATCCAAGGACATGAGTGTGAGAACGGAATGCGAAACTCCACCAAAGAGACCTTAAGGCTATTACCAAAACACCAGTTATGAATACTAATGGGCACTTGTGGATTGGTCAAGTGGGGAGGGACTGGGAGAAGGGGAAAAGGCAAGTTTTGTGCAGGAATATTCAGATCCATCTTTGCTTATGCCGTAACCACTTGGCTTTAGTAAAAGTGTACCTTAACTACAAATGGAGTTGAGGGTCTTTCTTTCCTAAGTGCCCAAGTTGGGACAAGCCTGACACACACACACACTGCCTATACTAAAGAGAAAATTATTCAGCTATGTGTGCACAGGGAAATTAGGATGAATTCAGACTCTAAGATAAATTTGCAGGTTTACCTGAGCTATCAGAAATAGGGGCAGGGGAGGCAAGTTTGGAATGAAATAGTGGACAATTCCTTCATGCTGAGTTTGGAACTTCTGCAGCAACATGTAAGCAGTGATTTGAAATGGATGATTTGTGGGGCTTCGGAGGCCCTGCCAGCAGTAGCTCTGACTTGACTTTTATGGCTTTGCTGTTCTTTACAATCTGTACACCATGCTTCTTTCTTTATTTTTAAGGGGCTATAAGTTGAAATTTAAAAGGTGGAATTGGGGTAGGGAGAGGTAGAGATGCCTTCTGAAATAGTGGGCCAAGTCAGAGCCCACCTTCTGTATGTTAGAAATACGTTTAGCTCCTTAAATGACCTGTGAGCAGGCAGTTCGGCTCTAGGGCCATCTGGTAAGAAACAAGCAGGTTTATTCCTGCATAAAATGGGAATAAAAAAGGAGAGAGAGCAGTTGCATAAAAGTGCTCTTAATTGCAAACTAACCAATGCACATTTGCTTGCTTTTTTTTTAAAGGATCCACCCTCCTGAGTACTACAAGAAGAAATACAGCGTTAACGCAGTCCACTATACAGATGAGGTGAGTTTCCTACATTTTGCTAAGTTAACACGATAATTGGAGATGGGTGGGAGGTAAGTAATTTTCAGGTTGATAACTGCAAGTTAAAGAGAATGAAAATGGTGGTCCGTGAATGACATGACACAGAAGCTCACACACTGAGGAGAGAAGAGAGGAATGAGTCAGCTCAGGCCAGTTCTTAGAGGGTTTTGATCCACGGGCTCTGGCTGCTCTCTTACAGTCTCCTCCTCTCCGGGTGCAGAATGGGGTTGCAAGGCCATCAGGACAGTTACTACAAATTTGAGTTCCATCAAATCCCTTTCCAGGGTGGTTAGATCAGCTGATGCCTCATTGTCTAAGACAGTGTTTCTCAACCTTGGCAGTTTGAAGATGTGTGGACTTCAACTCCCAGAATTCCACAGCCAGCAACGCTGGCTGGGGAATTCTGGGAGTTGAAGTCCACACATCTTCAAACTGCCAAGGTTGAGAAACATTGGTCTAAGACAGGGGTAGGCAAAGTTGGCTCTTCTATGACTCATGGACTTCAACTCCCAGAATTCCTGAGCTAGCATGATTGGCTCAGAAAGTCTGGGAGTTGAAGTCCACGAGTCATAGAAGAGCCAACTTTGCCTACCCCTGGTCTAAGACAATTCAACCAGGTTCCAAGAGGCTTTGGGCCCCAAGTGTTTATGTGATTGACCTCCCCCTTCCTCCCACATCACAATACTTTTAAAAGCCAGAATGAAATGGCATCAATGGAATTTGCTTGTTAGAAAAGGAGAATTGAAGTCAATGATTAGGGATGTGCAACATACTTTGTCATGGGATACTCAGAATATTCTAGAGAACAATGGAATGTTCCATCAAATGATACAACATTCTGGGTCATGCCAGTCTGGCCATTTTGGGATGGTCTGAAGTTTCATGGAAGTAGGCCTCCCCAAATGGGAAGAGTTTCAACCCCGCTTCCTGGGCTGGATTACTCCTAGCAGAGCCACAACTCCTAACTGCCATCAGAACTTCATATCCCAGAAAACGCCAAAATTTGCATTTTCTGGCAATTGGAACTGAGCTAATCCATTGGATTATCAGGGGCATTGGAACTCAGCAGAGATTCTTCCGAAGTTGGCTGGCTGGGAAGTTGGCATCCTCAGGGCTTGCTCTGAAATACAGACTTTGCCTAGAATTACGTAGTAGAGGAACCTGGTTCCTGTACAGCAGTGTTTTCCAATCTTGGTAAATTTTAAGATGCATGAACCACAACTCCCCCAGAATTCCCCAACCAGGAAGTGAACTTTACCCTGCTGGCTGGGGAATTGTGGAATTGAAGTTCGTGCATCTTAAAGTTACCACATTTGGAAAAGGCTGCTATAAAGTTTGGGATCTGACAGGGAATTTTTTATTCTGGATAATTCTGCCCTGTTTAATGTGGCTTTGGGATGTAAGCAATTACAGTTCTGTATTAGTAGGGTTGCATCTCCATATTGTGTGCCAAGCACATCCCACTGTTCTTGGCAGCTGCTTTTTTAAAGTGTTTGTTTTAATTCTTTTTTTATTTTTTATACTATCCCTCCAATGGCAATATTGTTTTTTCTGTGTTGCTTGAACTCAATGGCCAAATAAAGACAGGGGTCTAGGAAAACCCCAAATATTGTGTCACGATGTGAATTATTGCCAGTTGTGCACCTCTATGTTTCCTAAGGTTACTGTATTTATGATCAAGCAGACATGTGATATGTTATACTACGCATGCGTGCATTCCAGGAGTTTGTCAACTCCCACTTTCTTTTTTTCCTTCTCTTCCTCCATACCTGCCGAGGCAGTCGTGATTTTCATTAGCTGAAAAGATGTAGCTTATTAAGGGTTTATTTTTATTACTTTTGTCCTGAAATAAATATTTTGTTAATTAGATTTGAATCTTGGTTTTATTTTCTAATGCGAATGACTTCAAGGAAGCAAGATCCAAGATCGCCTCTGATAGGAGAAATTCCTATCTTGACATTTTAAAATAATTTAAAACAATATTTTCTCATCTTAAGAGCAAAGTATTGATGCATCTGCTCACTTCAAATCCTCAGCCTTAATTTTGAGGGGATAAGTTTCCTCCCTCCCAGAAAAGGACCCAGATGAGTCTTTTTTTTTTGGCCAGGCTTTTAATAGTTAAGCCTTTTCTTTTCTTTTCTTTTCTTTTCTTTTCTTTTCTTTTCTTTTCTTTTCTTTTCTTTTCTTTTCTTTTCTTTTCTTTTCTTTTCTTTTCTTCTTTCTTTCTTTCTTTCTTTCTTTCTTTCTTTCTTTCTTTCTTTCTTTCTTTCTTTCTTTCTTTCTCTGTCTTCTTTCCTTCCTTCCTTCCTTCCTTCTTCACTTTTTCAAATAAAGAAGCTTTTGTTTTTTCCACTCCTATCCCTTTTTATAGCATATAATTTTTACTTAACAAGTCGAAGTTTCCCAGGTTTGGCCACTGGGCAGAGAGACCGTTTATAAATAGAAATATTTCTTAAACAATTATGTTTCCCTCTCGGAGCCCCCACTTTGGCTATCTGTCTGAAAAATTCCACTTTCCAGCTGACATCCCAAATGCAGTTTGATCCTTGAAACAAATTGGCTTGTGAAATAGTCTCTTTCTAATCTGATCATCTCCTGTGCTGTCTGCGGAGGCAGCTGGCAGCCTATCTGGATTGGAATTGAGAGGAGTTCTCCTTATCTGACTTCAGGTGTCAGACACCAAAGTGCTAGTTAAAGGATTGCTTATCTGCAAGAGTGGATGACAACCAGGAATTTGCGCTTGGTATCACAACCATTGGCAAATTGTCAGGAGTGCCGTCTGCAAGTATAGTGCTTCCTCTTTGGAGAATGTAAGGCAGGTAATTTTCCTTCAACATGTAGAAATAAGGAAACCACTTTTCTTTCCCCAATCTGGTGCTCTCTTAGAGGATTGGGACTTTGTGGCTATATCCTGCCACCAGATTTTCATAGATTGTGGACAGAAATAATTCATAAGTGAGACATTGTCCATTTCATCACTTCTTCCATTGCTTTTTGTCAGAGTTACGCAATAAATCAGAAGCTTCAGAAGATAACTGCATTTTGCTGATTCAAATAACTTCTTTATAAGTAGAATAAAACATTAACAATACCACACTTTGTTTCAGATCACATGTTGAGATGTTTTCACAGCAAGCTTTAATGGTGGACAGACTAAACCACGCCCTTCTTCTTGCTAAGTTTCTGGACATGCTCAAATAACACTTCAGCCAGATTGGCTGACTCAATCACATGGCTCTCCCAGTCATGAATATTCCAACACTCCTCCCTTCATTACTGGGAGAGACATCAAACCTATTGGATTTAAACATTTCCTATAATGGACGCCACCCAATGGTTTGGTCATCATGTCTGCTAAATTATCCTCTGAAGAACAATGATGTAAACTTATTAATTTTTCTTTTACAGCTTCCCTGACATTACAATACTTAATGTCCACATGTTTACTTCTGTTCTTCACTCTGTCACCTGTTGCCATTTTTATACAAGCAGCATTATCTTCATAAACAGTTACAGCTTCATTTACATTTACATTTAAATCTTGTAACAACTGTACATACCAAACTACTTCAGAACATAACTCAGACAATGCAATAAACTCTGCTTCAGCAGTTGAAATAGCAACCGTTGTTTGTTTTCTGGACTTCCAACCAATTAAAGCCCCTCCAAACATTATTACAATTCCAGAATTAGACTTTCTGGTTTTTACATCATTTGCATAATCACTATCAACATAACATTTCAATTTTAATTCTTCAGTGACCTGTATTTGAAGACCTAAATTCACAGTTCCCTTCAAATACCTGAGAATTCTTTTCACACCCATCCAATGCAACTTTGTAGGTGTAGCAGTAAAGCGACTTAAGATGCTCACTGCACAAGCTATGTCTGGTCTGGACCACTGTGACAGATATAACAGACTCCCTATTGCAGAGTGATATATCTCCTGATCACAGGCTTCACTTTTATCCTCACCCAAACTATTGTAAAAATCTGTGCTCATAGGTGTAGGAGCAAT
The DNA here is from genome assembly GCA_023053685.1 of Diadophis punctatus similis. Taxonomy (NCBI): domain Eukaryota; kingdom Metazoa; phylum Chordata; class Lepidosauria; order Squamata; family Dipsadidae; genus Diadophis; species Diadophis punctatus. The sequence goes on along the minus strand of JALIGW010000015.1, from coordinate 17,882,773 downwards.
ATTACAATCTTTCATGTTATACTTCTCTAATAATTGTTCAATTTTTCTCCTTTGACTGAGAATATAACCCTTTTCAGTTTTTTGTATCTCTACACCGAGATAATTCTTTATTTCTCCCAAATTCTTTAATTCAAATTTCTTTTCTAACTTATTAGCAAATTCTTCAACTTGTGATGCATCCTTTGCAATGAAACAAAGATCATCCACAAATGCTAATAATAGACAATTCCCACCTTGTAACTTTCCAGTGTATATGCAACCATCAGCTTTGCAACTCTTGAACCCAAGACCTTTTAATGCAGTATCTAAACAGATATTCCAATTTCTGGCTGACTGCTTCAGCCCATAAATAGCCTTGTTCAATTTATACACCATGTTAGGCTTTTTATTTTCATACCCTGGCGCTTGAACCATATAAATTTCTTCCTCTAATTCAGCATTGAGGAATGCAGTGGTTATATCAAAATGCCAAATTCTATGCCTGTAAGCTGATGCTAATGCCAGTGCTAGTCTTATGCTCTCACCTTTTACAGTTGGCGCGAACACCTCATCATAGTGCACATTCTTTAATTGAGAAAAACCTTGTGCCACCAATCTTGCCTTATACTGTACTTCATTATTGGGTAATACCTTTTTCTTATATACCCACTTACATCCTACAGCTTTCGTACCCTGTGGCAAAGTCACAGATGTGAACACTTCATGATCGCCCATGGATTTCATCTCTTTATCCATGGCTTCCTTCCACTTTTCTTGTTCAACTTTTGGTAATGCCAATACTTCCTTATAGTTTCTTGGCTCATACCACACATTACAAACTTTAACTTTAACTTTACTGGCAGAATACCTGTCTGGCGGAACCCCTCTGTTCCTACGCTCTGACCTACGTGGCATTGCCTGTACTTGTGTTTCAAGCTTTTCTGTCTTCATATCTTGTTCAGACTCTCCTCCCTGAACATAGACACCTTCAGTAAATGATTCACCATCATTAAATGAGTTATTGTCACTAAGTGGATCACCGTCGCTAAGCGGATCACCGTCGCTAAGTGAGATATTTTCAGAATTTGCATCAATTCTGTTCCAATTTTGTTCTGCAAAACTAGCAGACCTTGAAATCACTATCCTTTTACTTCCATCACTAAAGCGATACCCTTTTGAGCCTGGCTCATAGCCCACAAATCTGAGCTTTCTAGCCTTTTGTTGTCCCTTTCTTCTGATTGCCTTTGGAATATGTACCCAAGCAGTACTTCCAAATATTTTTAAATGTGCTAGAGAAGGCTTTCTCCCATATAGCATTGCATATGGAGTATTATTGATGGATGAACTCCACAACCTATTTACTAAATAATTGGCAGTCAGTATGGCTTCACCCCAATATGACCTGCTCATACCAGAATCCTCCAGTAATGAGTCTTTCATTGTTTGCAAAACACCATTCCTCCTTTCAGCCACTCCGTTCTCTCCCGGTGTGTAAGGATTTGTGCGCCTGTGTCTTATTCCCAATTGTCTCAACCATTGTTGAAAATTTGTTGACATAAATTCAGAACCTCTGTCAGTTTGCAACTGACATACCTGTTGTTTGTACCTTCTCTCTACAAAACTTAACCATTGCTTAAATTGCTGTAGCACCTCTGTTTTACTCTTAAGTAAGTAGCAAAACCCAAACCTGCTGTAGTCATCCACAATGACCAGCGCATACTTTGCTCCTCCCAAACTGGCTTGCATAGGCCCAATTAAATCAGCATGCACCAGTTCTAGAGCTTTTGTGGTTTGTCTTGTGCTAAACTTGCTCACTGGGAATGCTTTGGATTTCGATGCTTTGCATACTACACAATCCAAATATGCCTTACATCCCTTCAAATCTAATCCTTCTGCAAATTCTTTCATTTGTTGAACAACCTTAAAATTAGCATGACCAAGTCGTCTGTGCAGAAGATGAACACATGAATTATGTTCTGCTACTTTTTTAAATATCTGGGAACAATGTGGCACCTTTTCTCCCTGCAATACATAAAGATTATCCTCTTTTATGCCCTGTGCACAAACATTCCCATTTCTTTGGATGATACACTTCCCATTAACAAATGTGGTTTCATAACCTTGCTTGTCTAAACTAGACACACTTAACAAATTATGCTCCATTTCAGGTACACATAACACATCAGTAAACCTGGATTCCAAATATGGAATTTGCACATCACCTCTTCCAAAGATTTTAGCCTTTTGACCATTGGCTAAGGCCACTTCTTCATTGTTTTCTGGGAAAAATCTGGAAAATAAGTCAGAATTATTAACAATTGTTTGACTAGCCCCACTGTCAATCAACCATTTGTCTCTATTGTTATTATAACAAACTTTTGCAACTGCAATCTGTCCTTGCAAATAATGTCTCTTGTCTTGCATATTTCTTCTCTGTGCACAGCTTTTCTGCAGATGATTTGTCTCTCCACAAATGAAACATGCTTTTTTAACTTGCTTGAAGAATTGTTGCTGTGTAACTTGATCTCTCCTGCCTCTGCTTTCCTCTTGTCTGCAGACACCTCGGCTGTTGCTAGAGATAGGCAGCCTGTGGAAAATTTTACTGGAGACTTGCTGTAAGTTTCCACTGTACTCCTTGTTGAGCCCCCGCCTGTGGAATTTTCCATCAGCATGGCTGAAAAACCTTTTCTCATATTCATTCAATAAACACGATTTCAAAGCCTCCAAATTCAAATCTGCTTCTGGCTTACTTTCAAAAATAGCTGATACAGTCTCCCAGCTCTGATCCAAACTGTTTAACACTAATAAAACTTTCTGGGACTCTGGAAACTTTACTCCACGTTGCTCCAATTCTAGAAAATTAGACTGCATTTTCATTAAATGATCTTCCATAGAATCTCCTGTCTGCAAACTCATTCTGAAAAGCTTTCTTGAAAGTTGGACCACATTACACGCAGAAACATTGACATGTACTGCTTTCAATTTTTGCCATATTTCTTTTGCAGACTTTAATTCAGCTACATTTAAGAATTGATCATCCCCCAGACTTAAGAGAAGATAAGCCATAGCTTTGTCATGAGCCTTTTGATCTGCTGCTCCAAGCACACCTTGTGGGGGGTCTGCTACAATGTCCCATAATTCTTTTGCTTTCAAAAAACATTCCATTTTTGCAGCCCAAATTAAATAATTTTTCTTCCCCAATTTAGGTATTGGACTGTCTTTAAATTCCATAGCAGCAGCCATCCTGCTTTATTTTTCTTCTCTGCCTGTTCCTTTAACAACACAGACAGCTTCTTATCAGCTTTAAATTACAATGCAGTTTTAACTTTACTTCTTGAGCGATTCCTGGGCCCATAACCTGTCAGAGTTACGCAATAAATCAGAAGCTTCAGAAGATAACTGCATTTTGCTGATTCAAATAACTTCTTTATAAGTAGAATAAAACATTAACAATACCACACTTTGTTTCAGATCACATGTTGAGATGTTTTCACAGCAAGCTTTAATGGTGGACAGACTAAACCACGCCCTTCTTCTTGCTAAGTTTCTGGACATGCTCAAATAACACTTCAGCCAGATTGGCTGACTCAATCACATGGCTCTCCCAGTCATGAATATTCCAACACTTTTCACATCCCTTGGAATCCCTAATGCAAGGGTCCCCAACCCCCAGGCCGTAGCCCACATTTGTGGGCTATTCAGAACCGGGCTGCGCGAACGCTGGGCCAGCTCTCATTCACGTGCCCGCAGCTCGACTTCTGCGAGCGGTGGAGCAGCACGCTTGCACACATGCACGCAGCTCAACTTGCATAAGTTGAGCTCTGCGGGCATGCATGTGCGTGCCGGCCCACCGCTTGCACAGTCCAGTTCCCCCCTCCAAGCCCCAAATGTTGGGGGCTGCTGCCCTAGTGGACAAATCCAAGTCCATGTCCTGAGTTCAAACATTGTTAAATAGAAACATCATTCCATTCCTTGGAAACAGGACAGATTTCCAGACTCATTTCCCTTTGGATCCTCTGTATTTTACCTCTTCCTAAAAGCAGCTCTAAACAGCCGCCTGTTCACAGACTCTTTTGCATTTAATGCACCTAATAGATTTCTTCTTGTTTAATTGGAGACTATTTGTTTTTCTGCTTACAATTCCTTTTGCTGAATTGACTGCTATATTAAATTGCCTTTTCCGCCTCCCCCCCCCCCCCGGCTGGGAAATTTTTACATTGATGGACAAGTTATAAATAGAATTGCAGCCAGATTAGCAAAATTTTAGTCAATACTTTGTCCGAGTTTCCACTGATTGATTTTCTTTAACCTTGCAGTTGTATATAAATGGCGGTGAATCAATAGATACTTTTCAGGTTTCTGTAGCTCCTTTTGGCAGCCCCTGCAATGTGGAAGTCCATTTATGGCACCAAATAGTTTTATTAATAAGACTTGGTTAAGTCAGGTAGACAATATTTTTTTAATCGGGCCACCTTTTTTTCAACCCAAAACTTTATTCTGGTTCGAGACAAATTAGATTATAGTATAAACTTTTAAAGCAATATTTCAATGTCTTCCTGTGCGTAGAAATCTTCACAATTTCCATCATACTCATAGTGAATTCATTAGAAACAACAGGTAGGCCTTCTCCATTTCAAGGAGACACTTGTTAGGCAGGCTGAGGCAAAGAGGCAGTCCCGGAACCAGCGAAATCCGGGGGCCGGGCAGGGGACAGAATGGATCTTCCCTCAGTGTGGAAGGGATTGCCACTCTCGGCTTGGCCTTTTTAGCCACACTAGATGCTGTTTTAGGAACTCTTTCCAGAGCACGATACCATAGTCTTTCGAGACTGAAGGTTGCCAATGATGAACAGGTAGCCCCCAAAAATTATTTACATGCAAGAATGAAGGGTCGATAAGTTAAGAGGAATTTCTTAGATTTATGAAGTACACAGGGATTGGATTCCTGCATTGCAAGAAGCCAACTTCCCCAGTGTGGTATCCCCAAGTACTATAATTACATCTTGTGGGCCAAGATGTGTTCAATCCAGTTGTGGATTGTAACCCTAACACAGAGGTCTTCAAACTTGGCAAGTTTAAGACTTGTGGACTTTAACTCCCAGAATTCTGGGAGTTGAAGTCCACAAGTCTTAAAATTGCCAAGTTTGGGGACCCCTGTCCTTGTTGTTTGTAATTGTGTTTGGTGGTTTGGTTAGATATGAACTGAGGCCACTGGCTGGTATTTAACAAACCTTCATAAAAAAAAACATGAGTGGATATTACGAACTAGTCATAATTTTTGGTGGGTGGTGGGAGACGCAAGCAGAAGAGAAAAACATGAATTGTAGCCCAACATGCTGCTTTATTACTATACGCTCATATAATAAAATAATACTAAAAACCCCTAGAGAAAAAGCAGAATGCAAACTGGGCCCAAAGAGTTGGCGTCTTTGGGAAAAGGAAATGGAAACAGGGTTGTCCTTATTAATGTCAAATGGAATATTTAAATAGAGAATATTTAATAGCGGGGAAAGAGTTCAGAATCAGCGGAGCCTGGACCCCAGGGCTATGGCAAGTTGATGGAACAGAGCGGAGATGATTTTCTTTTCATTTATTTTGTCAGATTGCCAGTGTTTTGGCTTTGAAAAACCCGTCCGTTCTTCTTACTCTGGTAAGTGCTAAGATGCATTCCCTGGTGCCGAGATACGACTTAGAGATATGCTTCTCCAGTGCATTTTACTAAATGCTGTAGTCCCTTCTTTTTATTTTACTTTTGCAATAAATTAGCCGTACCCAGTGTGCTCCTCTGGCCTCCGGTGAAGTCTTCCACCCAGTTTCCTTTGCAAATAATCTGTTCTAACTTCTGAAAAAAGCCACCTGCTCCTTCCCTGGCAACTTGCTACGGGAAGAGAAAAAAAAAGTGGCTGTCTGAATGCAGGTGGATGTGCCCAGGGTTGCTGCTGGCACTGGTCCCACCCAGCCCTCACCTCACCTCCAGCCCTGTAGTGTAGACCTTGGCAGAAAAAAAAGCATTGCTAACCTCTACAATAAAAACGATGTCCCAAAGTTGCTTTTTCAAGAGGCAACCGGACTTTCTGGTTTTTCTTTGAAGATGTTTTGCTTCTCATCCAAGAAGCTTCTTCAGCTCTTCCCCACCATCCAGTCAGAGCTGAAGAAGCTTCTTGGATGAGAAGCGAAATGTCTTCAAAGAAAAACCAGAAAGTCTGGTTGCCTCTTGGAAAAAAGCACCTTCGGGACAACCATAACCTGGAAGACTGAGAATCTCCAGAGACAATAAAAAGGGTGAATTTTTTTTCCCAGCTGAACAAATACCTCTTTATTGTTTCTTGCTATTATTTAAAACATTGTGTGCAAAGTGGATAAAATTGATGCCCTTGCATACGTATGTTCAAGTAGTCCTCGACTTACAACAGTTCATTTAGTGATGGTTCAAAGTTACAACAGCACTGAAAAAAGTGACATATGAGCATTTTTCACACTTACGACCGTTGCAGCATCCCCATGGTCATGTGATTTACATTTGGCTGCTTGACAACTGACTCACTTTTATGACGGTTGCAGTGTTCTGGGGTCATGGGATCCCCTTTTGTGACCTTTTGACAAGTAAAGTCAATGGGGAAGCCAGATTCACTTAACCAACAGTGTTACTAATTTAACAGCTGCAGTGATTCACTTAACAACTGTAGCAAGAAAAGTCGTAAAATGGGGCAAAACTCACTCAGCAAATTTCTCACTTAGCAACATACATTTTGGGCTCAATTGTGGTTATAAGTCAAGGACTACCTGTATTCTACCAGGAGATAGAAAATTGATTTGAAAAATGACATCCCTTCTCTCAAAGGGTGTGTTGAATGCGGCCAGACCTGCCCTGTTAATCCGAGGCCAAGAGATTAACAAGAATGCTTCTTAGGAAGAACTCCTGTAGCACTGAAGGCGGTGGATATAACAGGATGTCCTGTCTCACATAGTGTCGAAATTGTGAAAAACCAGGTGCAATTCTGCTTCTAGCTTATCCTGGAATCACAATAATTTATGAGTGCTTATAGATTTCTGGCCCTTTGCAAAATTGCTTGGGGGCAAATTCAAGGCACTAGTCAAGTTGTCTTAGTCTAAGGATCTTCATATGGTAGCCTTTGAGGATACAGTGACAAGTATTGGAAAACTGCATAAATGTCACTGTTCTTAGACATAATGATGATGATGATGATGATGATGATGATGATGATGATGATGATGATGATGATGATGATGATGATGATGTAGTTGAAAACAAACATGCCAAAATACTTTGGGACTTTCGAAATTCAGACTGACAAGGTTTTGGAACATAATACGCCAGACCTCACGATTGTGGAAAAGAAAAAAGTGTGGATCATTGATGTCGCCATACCAGGTGACAGCCGAATTGATGAAAAACAACAAGAAAAACTTAACCAATATCAGGACCTTAAAATCAAATTACAACGACTCTGGCATAAACCAGTACAGGTGGTCCGAGTGGTAATCGGCACACTGGGTGCTGTGCCAAAAGACCTCAGCCGGCATTTGAAAACAATAAACATTGACAAAATCACAATCTGTCAGTTGCAAAAGGCCACCATACTTAGATCTGCGCGCATCATACGAAAATACATCACACAGTCCTAGACGCTTGGGAAGTGTTCGACTTGTGATATAGTGATACGAAATCCAGCATATAAATCTCGTTTGCTGTGTATTGCTGTTTTTTGTGTAAATAATAATAATAATAATAATAATAATAATAATAATAATAATAATAATAATAATAATAATAATAATAGTAGTAGTAGTAGTAGTAGTAGTAGTAGTAGTAGTAGTAGTAGTAGTAAAGAATGGCTGCAATCCCTGGATTTTCCCTTTAATAATTACAGAATATCAGAGTTGGAAGGGACCTTGGAGGTCTTCTAGTCCAACCTCCTGCTCGAGCAGAAGACCCTATACCATTCTAGACAGATGGCCCTCCAGTCTCTTCTTAAAAGCCTCTGGCGATGGAGGGCCCACAACTTCCGGAGGCAAGCCGTCTTCACGGGTTGGGCTGCAGAACAGGAGAGATATTTCCTTACTCCTTTGTTTAGGGCGAAAGAGTTCTGCCTGCTTATGCCCTCCTCATCCATTGTGCCAGAGAACCAGCTGTGAGGAGAGAGAGAAAACCAATTCCCCTCTTCCTTCTGGGCTAGGCACTATTCCTGGGCTTTATCAGTTGCCCTGCAAAACAAGATTGAATCAAAACAGCCTGATTAATGTTTTTGAACTGCAGAAGACAGAAGATTAACATATGTGCACTTTGCATTTTGTATAGAGGTCCCTTTAGCTTGCTTGGTGCATGCCTTATCACGCCTTCTTCCATCTAGATGAGGGGTCCCCAAACTTGGCAACTTCAACTCCCAGAATTCTCCAGCCAGCTATACTGGTTGGAGAATTCTGGGAGCTGAAGTCCACAAGTCTTAAAGTTGCCAAGTTTGAAGATCTCTGATCTAGATGAAAGTGACACATCTGGGACTCCTTGGTCCTTTTATTAACCCTTGGAGGGCGGAGGTGTTTGCTCCATCTGGAGCCTGCAGAGAAAGCCATGGGAGGGGTCCTTGTCTGAAAAAGGAGAGTAGCTTTTCCTCCCAAATGATTCACTTTAAAAATCGCAGAGTCATTGGAGGTTCATTAAAGAGATGATAAATGAAGGATGCTCTGATTAGATACGTTTGTGTTTAAGTTTAATAGAGAGGCAGCAGGTTGTCTAAAATGCATGGCTGTCTTCCTTTTTAGGTCAGTAGGTATTATACAGGAGGTCACAGAAGTGAGTACGCCCCCTCACATTTTGTAAATATTTAAAGATATCTTTTCATTGTGACAACACTGAAGAAACGACACTTGGCTACAATGTAAAGTAATTGGACATTATCACTTAGGGGTGTACTCACTTTTGTTGCCAGCAGTTTAGACATTAATGGCTGTGTGTTGCGTTATTTTGAGGGGTCAGCACATTTACACTGTTGTAGCCAAGTGTCATTTCTTCAGTGTTGTCACATGAAAAGATATACTTAAATATTTACAAAATGTGAGGGGGTGTACTCACTTCTGTGACCTACTGTGTCTATCCATCTTTCCCAACCTGGCACCAAGAAGAGGAAGAGGTAGGAATGACCAGAGTGGAAGTTCAGCTCCAGGGAGGGGAGAAAAGTGCTTGGGTGAAGGTCTTGTCTTGGCTGTTTTTAGACTGAACCAGAACTTGTATTTTGCTCTCTTTTTTTCCAGCGAGGAATTAACACCGACAGTGGAAGCGTGACCAGGGAAGCGTCTTTTGACAAAATCAGCCAGTAAGTTACCTTCTGGGTTTCAAACGTTCAGATACATCCCCGATTGACTAATTATTTGAAATATCTAATAAACCAAAATAGAAGCCCGCCATTCCCAGTTCAGATGATCTCACTTCGGTTGTATTTCTTTTTCATGGTAGCAGAAAACAGAAGGAAAAAGAAGCCCGATTCTATGTATAAACCCATAACAAAAATTGTTGAATCAAATCACTTTATTCCAAAAGAGTGGAGCATTTTAGCATTTTATGATGGATTGCAGTCTGTTTGAAGAAGCACATCCAAGCGTTCCAGAGGAGAATCCTTTGTAAGATAAATGAGTTACATTGCAGTGCAAAGAACAACATGCCAGTAGAAAACTTATTAATTAGCCCTGAGTCCAGGGTGAAGCTGCTCCCTGGCTTCTCTATTTCTGTGTATGGTGCTGCTGTAGCTATGACGTGTGTGTGTGTGTGTGTGTGTGTGTGTGTGTGTGTGTGTGTGTGTGTGTCGCCCCCATTTTTGTGTGACAACTGCTTTCCTCCCTTGCCCTGCCCAACTTGCTTGGAATGCTATGGCTTTATTTAGTCATTTATCAATCGCATTTATGTGCCACCCATCTCATAAACAGTGATTCTGGGCACTGTGCAACAATAAACAAAACAACATATATACATAAACAATCATTATAAAAATAGGAAAAGTCATATTAAAATTAAAAAAACACTGCAAAAATTAAGATATACAAATCACATGAAGAGAGCTGGGCAGGGCTAGTCTAGTGAAGAGAAGGACCAGGGGAGACATGATAGCAGTCTTCCAATATTTGAGGGGCTGCCACAAGAGAGGAAGGGGGTCAAACTATTTTTGAAAGCACCTGAAGGCCAGACAAGGAATAATGGATGGAAACTGAACAAGGAGAGATTCAACCTGGAAATGAGGAATATTCTGACAGTGAGAACAGTCAACCCATGGAACATCTTGCCTTCAGAAGTTATGGGAACTTCATCACTGGAAGCTTTCAAGAAGAGACTGGACTGCCATCTGTCAGAAATGGTGTAGGGCAGTGATGGCGAACCTTTTTTTCCTCGGGTGCCGAAAGTGCATGCGTGCGTGCTATTGCAAATGTGCGAGTGCCCACACCCATAATCCACTGCCTGGGGAGGAAAAAAACGGCCTCCCCCGCCCCCCGGAGGCCCTCTGGAGGCCGGAAATGGCCAGTTTCCCAACTTCTGGTGGGCCCGGTAGGCCCATTTTTTGCCCTCCCCAGGTTCTAGAGGCTTCCCTGGAGCCTTGGGAGGGCAAAAACGCCCTCTCCGTCCCCCCGGAGGCCCTCCGGAAGCCAAAAACGCACTCCCAGAGCCTCCGTGCGAGTCAAAAATCAGCTGGCCGGCGCGCACATGCGTGCTGGAGCTGAGCTAGGCAACGGCTCGCGTGCCGGCAGATATGGCTCCGCGTGCCACCTGTGGCACGCGTGCCATAGGTTCGCCATCACTGGTGTAGGGTCTCCTGCTTGGGCGGGGGGGGGGGGGGGTTGGACTAGATGACCTACATGGTCCCTTCCAGTTCTGTTAATCTGTAATCAGAGCAAAAGATCAAGCAGAATGAAGCCATCTAAGAATGCCTCCAGCTCCCTGGGATGCCATAACCCATGGGGTCTTGGGAATACATGATCCCAAGACATAACCAGGTCTTGAGGGACTTTCAGAAAATGATGACAGGGTTAGAACTAACCTGACTTGGGTGGAGGAAATATTCCACTGGTGGACCCCATGGTAGAGTAGGTGCAGTTCCTGGGACCAACCAAATGTGGGTCCCTGTCTGAGGGTCCTTGTGACATGCCTTCTCTGCCAGTTCTCATGGGATGGGATGGTGTAATTGAGGAGAGGCATGATCTCAGATATTATACATGTAGAGGATTATTTCCCTAATACAGGTAGTACTCGACTTACAACCACAATTGAGCCCCACATTTCTGTTGTTAAGTGAGACATTTGTTAAGTGAGTCTTGCCTATTTCATGACTTCTTGCCACAGTTGTCAAGTGAATCACCACAGTTGTTAAATTAGTAACATGGTTGTTAAGTGAATCTGGCTTCCCCACTGACTCGGCTTGTCAGAAGGTCGCCAAAGGGGATCACGTGACCATGGGACATTGCAGCCGTCATAAATGTGAGTCAGTTGCCAAGCATCTGAGTTTTGATCACGTGACCATGGGGATGCTGCAATGGTCATAGGTGTGAAAAATGGTCATAAGTCATATTTTTCAGTGCTGTGGTAACTTTGAACAGTCACTGAACGAACTGTTGTAAGTCGAGGACTATCTGTACACGAAACTCTCTCACAGTTTTGTGCAGAATGACTTTGAATGCAGTTCCACATCTGACTTGGGCCAGATGCTATGTTAAAAGTCCCCTGCATACACACGCAGACATACAATAGCCTCCGTTTCTGTCTTCTGTCTTCCTCATTCCTTGCAAAGAGATTTCCAGTTACTCTGGCAGTTTTGTCTGTCTGGATTAGCAGAGGCTCCCTTGCATTCTAACCATGGGGCATCGACCAATCTTCCTGCTGCCTTTTGACAGCTATGGATCATCTGGGCCTTCTGTCAGTAAAAGATGTGGTGTAGAACAGCTTGCAGCTTCTCACATGTCAAGGCTCCCATCCTCAATCTCTCACTGGGCTTCTTCCAACCTCTTGGCTGAGGGCCAGTCTCCCGATCCTTTGTCCACATTGCGGGTGGGGGGCTTCGATAGGGAGCGCTGGCACCTAATAATAAGGGAAAAACCTTCCCAGTTTCTGCATCCGTAAGAATCTTTATGACTAATCTACATGCAAACAGCTGCTCACCGATCCATACTTAAGAAAAGATTACAAAGGCTGCTGTGGGTTTTTCAAAAAGAAAACCATGGCTCCATTCTCTATCTGGAGGACTTTGATGGCAGCGTTATCCTATTCTGGTCACTGAAGATGGGTAATGTTTTGGTGGGAGGGTTCTTTTGCATTGTTAATGACTTCATTTGCATTTCCCAAACTGCTATGCAAACTACAATGCACTTAAGCTTCAATATTTATAGATTTCTAAAATGTTATAGTTTGGGGACTTATATGATTTTTATAAAAATCTAATAGGGAAAAAAATGCACCAAGAATATATGTGTTAGTGAAATGAATATATAAGAAGACATAGCCAATAGGGTCTACGACAACTCGCCGTGGCCAACTCGCCGTGGGACAGTAGTTACACTAATATCGAAGAAATAATGGAATAGAATCATTAAAGAAAGGATTTCAAAGAGGGACAAAATGAAATGTGAATGACAGAAATTAAATTAATTTTTAAATTATTTTAAATAATTATATTGAATTCTGGAATTGTCCCGCAGTGAGTTATCCCATGTCGAGTTGTCCGTGGCGAGTTCTCCTGTTGGCCGTAGTAAGTTGGCCACGGTGAGTTGACCGTGGCGAGTTGGCTGAGGCGAGTTATCCCATTCCGTAGCCAATACAGCAAGGATTAGCCAATGCACGTGGGAGTTATGTCACAAATGAGACCCCACTGGTGACAAAATCCTGTCCTCCATCAGGGACGGGGCTCTAGGGCAGGGGTCTCCAACCTTGACAACTTTAAGACTTGTGGACTTCAATTCCCAGAATTCCTCAGCCAGCTTTGGAGGAAAGCTCTGGGAGCTGAAGTCCACAAGTCTTAAAGTTGCCAAGGTTGGAGACCCCTGCTTCAGTGGGCTACCTTTCATCAGCACTTTGCAGAAAAGGATCCATTTTCAGCCTTGTAGGAATGAGAAAAATGTTACTACGACCTCAGGATTGAAGCTGAAGATGGACGTCTGGCGTTTGCTTTACGTGTTGTGCCTTTCTCCAACCTGAACGCTTCCCGGCTTTTCCTCAACAAGACAGCCTGCTGACTCAGAGGCCATGGCTGTTTCCCATTGTTCTTGCTCCCAGCAGGCTGTTCTCCCAACACACTTCTCTTTAAATGTTCTGTTCTGCCTATTGATCTCAATTCCACAATTATTTTCTGATCTTCCTGATGCAGCTTGCCGGCCTTTGTGGCACACCTTCCTCTCCGCTTGTGAGGAACGTAGTGGGATGCTTGGAGTCAAAACAAAGATCCATCCTTTTGCTCAGTATTGTTCAGTGTACCAGCTCTCTCATCGGCCGGCTGTGTGTGGCTGCCTGCCTTTATGTTGAATGCTTTTTGCATTTTCATTTTTTGCCTTTGTACTAAACTCTACCTTTTTATTTGCCGGGGATATAATGGCCTTAAGCCCTTGCAAAAAAGGGATACCTTGATGTTCACAGAAGGCAAATCTCATTAGATCCGCTTCTTTTTGTCACCCTATGGTGACTCTCTTCCGCGGAGTGCCAGAATTGCATGGCCTTGAGGAGCTCAAGTGATTATTGGCTAAAATTACTCAATTTTATTCAACTTCCAGAGGCGTGTTGAGAGCAGGGCTGGGCAGATCTGGCTCTCTTCTTGAAATTGAATGTCGCCTTTTAAGCATTGGTAGGATGTCTGCAAAACTTGTAGGATTGTAGCCAAGGCATGGAGCAAGATCATACGGTAGTAATCAAATATATTTCTGTAGCCTGGTTGGCAGAAGAAAATCTCAAATGTTGAATGCTACCAGAAGTAGTTAATCTCTTAGCTGGCATTCTTGAAGATATTGATTCATACCTGAGTTTTTCTGGCTTTGCAGGAATTCCCTTTCATTTCTGATGAGAAAGAGACATCACCTATGGATTATTGTATACAGTATTGTTCAATCTTTTCATCAGGCTCCAAAAACTAAGAAAGACACATAATTCATCCCAGCAGATGTCTTCATTGTTCCTCATCCAATCAATCAGAATAGAACTGGAAGGGACCTTGGAGGTCTTCTAGTCCAACCCTCTGCTTAAGCAAGAGACTCTATACCCTTTCAGACAAGTGGCTGTCCAGTCTCCTCTTTAAAACCTCCAGTGATAAAACACCCACAACTTCTGGAGGCAAGCTGTTTAATTGTCCTCACTGTCAGGAAATTTCTCCTTAGTTCTAGGTTGCTTCTCTCCTTGGTTAGTTTCCATCCATTGTTTCTTCTCTTGCCTTCTGGTGCTTTGGAAAATAGGTGGACCCCCTCTTCTTTGTGCCAGCCCCTCAAATACTGGATGACTGCTGTTATGTATATCCATAGATAGAATCTTACAAAAAAATGCTGATACTTTCAGCCTCTTTCTCTGCCCATCATGCAGCTGTGGGCTATACCCTCTCTTATCTGACCACTCTCTAGGCAGCATTTCCTTCCCTCCACTCCTCTGTTTCCCAAAGCCATTCCCACACACCATTTCATTTTTCTGTTGCAACTGGTCATTGCTGGTTTTTTAAAAAAAACATTCAAGAAAGCTTGCTAGCAGAATTCCTGGACTTGAATCTAGCTTTCTATGGCAGCAAGAAGGATGCTGAGCAAGGGTGAAATTCAAAAATTTTCCCTACTGGTTCTGTGGGTGTGGCTTGGTGGGCATGGCAGGGGAAGGATACTGCAAAGTCCCCCATTCCCTCCCCACTCCTGGGGGAAGGATATTGCAAAATCTCCATTCCCACCTCACTCTGGGGCCAGCCAGAGGTGGTATTTGCCGGTTCTCCGAACTACTCAAAATTTCCTCTACCAGTTCTCCAAAACCTGTCAGAACTTGCTGAATTTCACCCCTGGTGCTGAGGGAGCATGAATGTTTTCTCTGTGCAGCATTTTCTGATATTCTCTTCTCTTGCCTTGTTGTATCACTAACATTATAAATTATTCTGGGAAGGGAGATTTATTTGGAGGTCTAACAGTATAACAGAGTTGGAAGGGACCTTGGAGGTCTTCTAGTCCAACCCCCTGCTCAAGCAGGAGACCCTATACCAGTGATGGCGAACCTATGGCACGCGTGCCACAGGTGGCACGCGGAGCCATATTTACCGGCACGCGAGCTGTTGCTTAGCTCAGCTCTAGCGCGCACGTGTGCGCCGGCCAGCTGAATTTTGGCTCGCATGGAGGCTCTGGGAGGGCGTTTTTTTGCTTCCTGAGGGCCTCCGGGGGGATGGGGGAGGGCATTTTTGCCCTCCCTAGGCTCTAGGGAAGCCTCTGGAGCCTGGGGAGGGTGAAAAATGGGTCTACCGGGCCCACCAGAAGTTGGGAAACGGGCCATTTCCGGCCTCCAGAGGGCTTCCGGGGGAGCGGGGGAGGCCGTTTTTGCCCTTCCCAGGCAGTGAATTATGAGTGTGGGCACTCGCGCTTGTGTGATAGCATGCGCGCATGCACTTTTGGCACCCAAGGGAAAAAAGGTTCGCCATCACTGCCCTATACCATTTCAGACAAATGGTTATCCAGTCTCTTCTTAAAAACTTCCAGTGTTGGAGCATTTACAACTTCTGAATGCAAGTTGTCCCACTGATTAATTGTCCTCACTGTCAGGAAATTTCTTTTTAGTTCTAGGTTGCTTCTCTCCTTGACTAGTTTCCACCCATTGATTCTTGTCCTGCCCTCAGGTGCTTTGAAGAATAGTTTGACTCCCTCTTCTTTGTGGCAACCCCTGAGATATTGGAACACTGCTATCATGTCTCCCCTGGTCCTTCTTTGCATTAAATGAAAATCTATCCTATCCATGGCAGTTACTCTGCATACAGTATGTTGAAACTGTTCTCTGGAACCAACTTCCCCCAGAGATCCGAATTATCCCTGTTGGCGGAGATCACTCCGTGGGTCGATGGATCGTTGCTTCCCTTTTGAAAACATACTTTCTTATAAAATAAAACCGAGATTCAAATCTAATTAACAAAATATTTATTTCAGTAGAAAATAATAAAAAGAATCCTTATTAAGCTTATTAAGCTACATTTTATCGGTTAAGGAATAAATCACTTCTACCTCCGGTAGAAATGGCGGAGAGAAAAGGAAGGAGGAGACCTCTGGAATGCAGACATACGTAGTAGAATATATCATACGTCTGCTTGACCATAGATACAAGAAACAGTAGAAAAACATAGAGATGCACAAACTGACAATATTCACATCGTGACAATCCCCACCTTGCTGGCCTTCCAAAAAGCCATTAAGACATGGCTCTTCCGACAGGCGGGGTGATTTTGAGACAACTCCACAGCCACAGCCTAACCATGTATGCATGGTTTTGTATGTCTTTTAAAACTCTTTTAAATTGTTTTTAAATTATTATATTGTTTAGTTTGTTCTTTAAATGTTGTACGCCGCCCTGAGTCCCCAGGGAGTAGGGCGGCATATAAGAACACTAAACAAACAAACAAACAAACAAACAAACCAGGGTTATATTTTAGTACAATTCCTGATCAGAAATAAATTCCAGATGAGCCACTCATAGTTAATTTTTATTTCTCTCTTACCTTTTCTTTTTTTCTCCTGTAGGTTTACAGTAAACAATACAATTCTTCATCCTGAGATTGCAGAATGGTAAGTCATTCCTCAAATTAATATTCCAGTTGTTGCCTTGATGTAGAGGTCTTCAAACTTGGCAACTTTAAGACCTGTGAACGTCAACTCCCAGAATTCTGGGAGTTGAAGTCCACAAGTCTTAAAATTGCCAAGTTTGGGCAAACTGCCTTGATGTCTGTTTTTGAGCAGAGAACTACTGGGCCTGTATTTTCATAGGAGACGAGTCCTAAGGGGAGGATAGGAGTAGAGTATCAGCCTCCCCATCCCCTTTTTATTTTTGTAACAAGGCAATGTTTAATCTTAAAAAGAAAAAAAACTCCCAAAAAAATTAAAAGTACAAACTAAAAATACAGACTAAGAAGGAAAAGAAAAAAATAGCTAATATTTTATATTCATCAACAGTTACTGATTTAGCGATGAATTCAATACTATAATATGAACAATGCAAGACGTTATTGTAAAATATGACAGAATGCTTGCCATAATAACACATATTACTGCATGTTGATTAGTTGAAGACATTGTTTTTTTGCAATATTTATGTCACATTTCTGACAGCCCTTCCTTGATATCTGAAATAATATGATTTTTTCCAATTTCTTTTTGCCTGCTTGATACAACCATAATTTCTGATAAAACAGTCAAATTCCATAGTTTTGGTATATAATTCAACATTACAATAACAACTTTAACATTTAAAGATTTCCCATAAATATATTAACCTACTTTAATATATTATCCTCAAAAGACATTAAATGATCACATGTCCATATCCTCTCTATCAGGGATCTTTCAAATTCCTTAACCCTGAGCATCTGATGTTGCCATTTTCTGGGGAGTCCAATACCCCCTCAATATAAATTTTTGATAAATCAACCATCATCTCCAATCTGTTGATACCATTTTCACATTTTCAGGAAGGACTGGAAGCCATTGCTGTAGTTTTATCAGAAATTCCAGCTCTTTAGTTTATGTTTGAAATATCCCAGAAATGTCCAGTTTAAAAACATTCTTGACCTTTTGATAGAGGTACGTTATAGGTGTGATTTCTGCCAAGGATTCCATCAGGCAGGAAAGCAACCTATTGAGTCCCGGAAATGTCAGATGCTCTTCCCCTGCTTGTGATAGCAAAGTCTCTTTAAGGAAGGCCTCTCCACTCCCTTCTATGTGAGACACCTGGCACTGCCAAAGAGGTGTGTTGAGGTGAGAATAATATCTCATAGAGGCGATTTAGATCTTTTCTTGGAATTCAGACAATTAGAAATAAAGCCGAGATTAAAAGTCTAATAGAAAATATTTATTTCAGTATAAAAACAATAAATCCTGAATAATTACATCTTTGCTAAGAAACACGACCGTTCAGGTCAACAGCTAAGTAAGAAGAGAATTAATGGTGGTTTAGGAATGCACACATGCATACAACTCATATCGTGTGTTCTGCTTATATTGGAATGTACCATAATATTAGATAGGGGTGCATCACCCTTCATAGACAGACAACTGACAATATTCACTACGCGACATGTTGCCATCCAAGGCTTCAGTTCATTAACACGTCGTTAATATTTCAAATTTGTATGTAAGAGCGGAGCTTTCCAGAAGAGTCTGTGTGTAATAGTTTTAGTCTGCGACCATAAATAAATAAGCAAAATTGCTTACTGTACATTGAATTGCTGCTTTCAGTTTTAAAATTGATTTAAAAGATTTTTTTAAAATTCCATTGCAATGATAAATACTGTTCTGAAAGGCAGCATCCAATTACAGTTACCATTAAGTGAGAAAGGGGAGCGAATAGAATGGCTGGGTTATCAAAGGCCAAGGAATTTTGGACGGCAGCTTCTACTGAAAAAGCTCTTTGAGAAGAGAATCTCGTGTCCGGCAGGTGCTCTGATGGTCTCCTGAGCGCTTCGGGTGCCTACAAGGAAGTATCTCGGTTGCCCAGCTCATGACAGCGGTCATTATATAGTAGCAGAGGAAGAAAAATGAAATACTACTTAACGATTCTTGTTAATTTGCTGTAAAATTCATTAGTGTTAGCTGTTGTGTAGGTACAAATACAAATAGATTCACTATAATTAATGTTCCTTCACTGACTACCCAAGGAAGTATTAATTGAATGTCTGGCAAAATGGGTAATGTTATATAAATGTCAGCCTATTATTGCTTTCTTTGGGGATTCATTTTAAAGGCATTAATTCTGATGCATTCCGCTGGCAAATTTATAGATGTTCTCTTTAATTACACTTGAATGTCAGTGGCGTCTGACATTAGCAGATGCCACCTAGAAGAATCAAGAGTCTTAAAGGGTGGCCCAGCGGTGATATTGCTTAATTTTTAATTCTTTGTTAAAAGACTCACCTTATTAAACAGCCTTCCACTGTTGGAAAATAAAGGCCCTTTTGTTCAAACTGGTCAGTTTCATGTGGCTCAAAGGAGGATACTTGAAGTGACAAAGAAAAGACAATCTAAGTATGTTGTCACATCTGTTGATGCAGGATAATCATTGTGGGCTTTTTTGAATATCTGTTCCCCAACCCCTCCCTTGTAGTACACTGGTTGACTATGTAGCACATGAAGTTGAAGGAGAAGCAAAAGACAGCATGGAGCTCACAGGGAGTAAAAGAGAAACATGCCATGGCTCTCCACTGTTTCATCATCTGTGGTCTTCTTGTATTCTGCCAGCAATTTCTGGATGAGATTGTTGGACTAACTGTATTCACTTTCCAGATGTTCTGACCCAGCTCCCCAAGCACAACAAATCCTCTGAAGTTAACTCAAAGATTCTTTTATTAGGAGTGACGGCAGCCCCGGCAAAATGTTTCTCTCACCGCAGGCTAACAAGTCCGTCCATCTGGAAGATGAATAGTTGTCTGCAACATCTATTCATCTCCACCCCCTGCCTTTTATCCCCAGAGCTAGGGTGGGACCGCTAGCAGCTGTGGCTCTTCCTTCCCACGGATCAGCCCATGGATTTCCACTGCTCTCCTCTCCTCTGCCTACTGTGCATTGAAGCGTCAGACACTGGACCCAGCTGTTCCTCCTCTTCCTTACCAGCCACCTCCAGACCTGGGGGCTGTTGACTCTCCATCTGAGGGCTGACAGACGGCCCAGGTCCGCCTCTGTCTCTCTCTCTCTCTCTCTGTGACAGCTCCATTCCCTCTTCCCGTTCAGAGCTCTCAGGTTGCCTTGATGCTGACTCTGACTCCCACGCCTCCTCCTCCTTTGATTCGGCTGCTGGAGGGGCTGGCGGCCGACAGGCCACAACACCTGACTAGATCAGTGACTTGGTTAAACTGGCTGCTTATCTGGTCGAGGAGTCTGGTGAACTAAACAAGGCTATTCAGTGATGGGGTTTTTGTGGCTTTGCTTTTCTTCCTTTGTGGGGTTTACAACAACTCGCCACGGCCAACTTGCCACGGAACAATTCGCCATGGCCAACTAGCCAGGGAACAACTTGCTGCAGGCAAGAGTTACACTAATATTGAAGAAATAGTGGAATAGAATCATTAAAGAAAGGATGCCAGAGGAAGGACAAAATGAAATGTAAATGACAAAAATGAAAATATTTTTTTAACTATTTAAAATAATTAAATTGAATTGTTGAATTGTCCTGCAGCGAGTCGTCCCGTTGGCTTGTTTCTTTCATTTTTTTCAATCTGGTTTTGATGCCATTCTCCATGAATATTCCCAGGTCTTCTCTAAGCTTGATGGTTTCCCTGGAGACATTTTGTTCCCAGGCTGACTGTTGTGAAAGATTGCACATACAGGTGGTCCCTGGCTTACAGCCATTCATTTAGTGATTGTTCAAAGTTACAACAGTGCTGAAAAAAGTGACTTATGACCGGTTCTCAGGCGTATGACTCTTGCAGCATCTCCACAGTCACATGATCAGAATTTGAGTGCTTGGCATCCGGCTGCAGCCTCCCAGAGTCATCTGTTCGCCATCTGTGACCTTCCCAGCCGGCTTCTGACAAGCAAAGTCAATGGGAGAAGTCAGATTCGCTTAACAACTGCAGTGATTTGCTTAACAATCATGGCAAAACAATTGCAAAATGGAGCACAACTCCTTTAACAGCCTTGCTTAGCAATGCCTTGACTAATTGTGGTCGTAAGTCAAGGACTGCTTGTACATGGGTATCCATTATTTTGGAAGATGTTGAACAGGTGGTCTGTTTCTTCTTTTTGGAGTTCTGGGTTGCTGCAGTGCTCCTTGTTTAGATGAATAAAGTCCAGGTTCTCTTGGGGGCAGTTGTGTTGTTGCATCGGTAGGGAAGCCTTTGGTTAGTGGGAGTTGGTTTTTTTTAAATATTCTTGGGAGTTATGTGTAACTTTTCCCAAGCTAAGGCCCACACAAAAGTTGTGAGCAAAATACGCTGGGATTATTTTGCAGCAGTAGTGTTGCTTATACAGTAGATCTGATATCCTCTCAGCGAGTTTAAATCCCTCACCCTTCCTAAGATGCTAAATGTGGCTCTTAGATGGAGAAGGGTTGTTGTCCAGCACTTTAAAGAAGAATGTTCTTTGAGTTGAACTGGACTTAAAACTGGAGTTTTCTCGGCTACAGGGAAAAAACAGTGGCACTTTCTTGCTTTCTTGGTGTACTTTTTTGACTTCTCAGACTAACATATAGCTTTAATATTACCTGGAGGGCGGTTGGGGGGGGGGAGAACTCCATTAAAAAATCAGCCAGGTCAACTCTATCTACTATTTTTGCCAACTTGAAGTCCAGCACAGCTGGATCTTTTGACTTCAACAGCATTTATGGCTTGAGTTCTTAGTATCATATCCACAGACCCAATGTACTAGGTAGCATCATGTGCAGTACTCTTCAGATCCTATCCCACCTGGTCTTAAGTCTTTTGATTCTTTTGATTAAAAAAAATGATGAGAGGAAAAAGTGCCAGTGTCAGATCTGCCATCACACTGCTGCAGCCCTGCTTCACTTCGATGGCATCTGCCATAAAGTATGGGGATGGGGGAAGGGAGGATACAGGGAGGGCGGGATGACAGGAACCAAATATGCCAACCAGAGACAACGGTTGAACGATCCAAGGACACAGGCAGGGGAACGGAATGCAAATGCTCACCAAAGAAGTGCCAAACTTTTCAACTGTTACCAAAACGACCGATTTGAACCTTTATTTATTTATTATTTATTATTAGGTTCTTCTATGCCTTATTGGACACGAACAAGGGGACCAAGGGGGGAGGGCCTGGGGGAAGAGAAAGTTACTGGGTTTTCATGGGAATCCTCAGATCTGGCTGTGCTTATGCTGTAACCACTTGGCTCTTAGTAAGAGTATACCTTAATTACAAATGGAGTCGAGGGTCTTTCTTTCCTGAATGCCCAAGCTGGGACAGCCTGACATTCAACCTTTAGCAGCAAACAGGTTATTTGGGATTCCCCTCTCCCAATATGCCTTCGTTCAAATAGAAAATAGTTGGCGAGTATTGCTGATGCTTTGCCTGAAAGTCCCATGACCTGGGGAAAAAAGAGAAAGGTGAGCTGAGATGAAAGGAAGCACCTGGAAGAGATTATGTGGATAATCTCACCAAGTTTGTGTCCATACTCTGCCTGATATCCATTTTGGGAGAGCACCTTTCAAAATTCTGAAGGTGCCCATTAAGACTTGTGACCCTTGATGTATGGCTTGAGCCCAGGTGTTGTGCAGAAGGAACAGAGGTCTTCTCTGAATTGAAAATGCCCATGTGCAGAGGGGACCAAGACTTTGAAGGATTTATGGCTCAATTCGGAATCGGAACAAGTGCATCAGTAGGGAAACTCATCCTTGGAAGCTCACAATGTAGACAGAATGCAAATAGAAGCCCAGCCTTTTATGGGAAACAGTTGTAAACAGCAGTAATGTTTTTATGCTGCTTAAGGAAAGTGCTTGCTTACTGAGATGGCCTCTGAAGGACACGCTCCTCATCTTCCTCTCTTGTTCAGGTTGTCTGGAAACGGCAGAAGCTGCCTGGTGTGTAGCTAGCATGGATCGGTGAGCCCAGAGTCTGACTCGGGGACTGGCTTCACTGAGCCACATTATTGCTTAGCGTCCTGCTTGAGCCTGGTGCCTGAGCATAATCAGATTCTATGCTCGGAATCACATGCCATGCCAAGTCAACACCCACCCTTTAACTGGGGTACTAAGTCTGTCATCCAGACCTGAAGCTCCTGGCATTCCCCAATAGCTTGAACCAGAATTTGAAACCCAAGAGGGAGCCTTGATTTCAGTGGTGAGAAAAGCCAGGCCTTGCACTTCGGAAGGAGAAACCAAATGCACGGGGGTAGAAACAGCCCAACAGGCCAACTGGAAGTTTGGAAACGAACTTCCGGTTGGCCAGTTGGGCCATTTTTTGCCATCCCCAGGCTTCAGGAAGCTTTCCTGAAGCTTGGGGAGAGCAAAAACAGCCAAAAAGAAGGCCGAAAATCAGCTGGCCAGCGCACGCATGCACGCTGGAGCTGACATAGGGCAACGCCTCATGTGCCCTCAGATATGGCTCCACGTGCCACCTGTGGCACGCGTGCCATAGGTTCGCCATCAGTGATTTAGTCTGTTATAACAGACCTGCAAACACTTCTCAGTACATTTACTGGGTAAATTAATGCCTGGTCAATATTCTGTTTCCTAATGTCTTTTATTTGCTGAAGTCTGATATAATAGTTTTATTCCTTTGCAAGTTCAGTTACCAGGCTGTTCTTTGTACTTTCCAGTTAATCACTTGTGAGCTGTAGGGGAAACTGTTAACCTGATTTCCCTCTTCCCTCTTTCTTTTTGAAGCCGCGTGATTAAGACGAACATGGAGTTGGAAGTCCTCCGCTACACCAATAAAATTTCCAGTGAAGCTCATAAAGAGGTAATGGATCTCTTGCAGTAATAATTTTTTGCTTCTTTGTGTAACGTCACTTTTTTTTTCCCTCCAGAAAAATGTTCTCAGCTACTTGAATTGCTTAGTAACGGAGTAATGAAGAGCTTGGATAAAAATCGGGAGATAATGTTCGTCTTAATAGAACCACGCAATACATCCTGCATTGCCCTTGGACTCACTGTTGATGTGTGGAGAACAAAATGGCTCCACTTGTGAGATCAGACCGTTTTGAGAAAGCGGGAGAGGATTGGCTTTACTCAGCACCACAGAAAGCTTTTTCCAGGATGCCAGTGAACGCCGCTCCCCGGCCTGTTTCTTCCGCGGCTGTTCTCTCTGATGGTTTTTAGCTGGGTGCTTTGATCACCTGTAGAGCTTTCTGAGTCAGCTAGATGATACAGAGACATTTAGACATGCAATTTTCTTGGATGTTCAAGAGAGAGTGCTGGAAGGAGAATTGCACTGACCTCGTTGTTGCAATACAATGGGGAGAAGCCAGAAGGAATCTCCTGGTTTTAACTCTAACTCTGGTCAGCTGCAGAGGGGAAAAATCTGCTTTTAAGGTTTTCACAGAATCACGCTGATGTCTGCAGTTTTGTCTTAATCCAAAATAATTTCAGGGGGCGTCAGAGGAACCAGCACCAATATGTGGATAGGATAGTTGGAAAACTTTAATTTTTTGTCCCCAGTTCTCATCCCGATCCTGGCCATCTCCCCATCATTTGCAAACTGTGTTCACTTCAGTGGGGAAACATGAAGCGAACACAATTTGTACGTGATGGGAAGATTACGAATGTTGTGAGGTGCCACATGATTAGGATGATATAACGGAGTACTGTGCAAATCACTTTTGTTTCCTTATCTCCTGGGCCAGCATGTGACCTCTTCATACAATGGCAAAAGCAGCGACAGGACTAGCTAGCATTGCCTATCATGTGGCCCAGAAGGGCTTCTTTCCAAGTTTGCCTGTTCTTGGGCAGCGGCTTCTGTAATACAATCTCCAGGATGCAGTATGGCCCCTGGTAGATTTAGCTCTATCTCAGGGGTGTCAAACTTCATTTCATTGAGGGCCGCATCAGGGTTGTGTTTGACCTCGGGGGGCCAGGGTGGGCGTGGCCAGCTCGATGTCACTCGTGTCAATGGCATCTGTGATGGCCCGAGCACTCTGCCAGCGAAAACGGGCTCCCGAGCTCCATTTTCGGCTGCCACGGCCTCCTGCAACCCTCTGCCAGTGAAAACGGAGCTCGGGAGGGACGCATGCAGGCCAGTCCTTTGCTGTTTCCAGGGCGTCTCCGCGGGCCAGATCTAAGTATTTATTTATTTATTTATTTATTTATTTATTTATTTATTATTTTATTTATTTTATTTATTTTATTTATTTTATTTATTTTATTTTATTTTATTTTATTTTATTTTATTTTATTTATTTATTTATTTATTTATTTATTTATTTATTTATTTATTTATTTATTTATTTATTTATTTATTTATTTATTTATTTATTTATTTATTTATTTATTTATTTATTTATTTAAATGGATTTATATGCCGCCCAACTCTCAGGGGACTCTGGCCGGCTCACAACATGTCAAAATCCATTCAACAATATAAAAAAGACACAGTAATTAAAAATTACAAAAATTAAAAAGAGCATCTAACATTCATAACCAAGGGGGGAGACCCATATCTGGTCTAGTTGGTCTCACTTTCACCCCGCCTGCCGGAAGAGCCAAGTATTTATTGATTTACGGAAGGCCAGCAGGGTGGGGATAGTCCTGATCTCTGGAGGGAGTTGGTTCCAAAGGGAGGGCCCCCCACCAGCCGGCATTGCTTGGTCGATGGGACCTGGAGGAGGCCAACTCTGTGGGCCCTAACCGGTCGTAGGGAGGTATGCGGCAGGATGCGGTCCCGAAGGTAACCTGGCCCTGAGCCATGTAGGGCTTTAAAGGTTAAAACCAGTATCCCAGTATCCCAGATCTGGCCCCCGGGCCTTGAGTTTGACACCCCTGATCTATCTGAACTTTTGTTTGACCTAGAATTCAGATTTTTGAATTAGACATTGAAGATGTACAAACAGTTGATTCAGAACGTCAAGGAATGAGCTGTCTTGAAAGATCCTCCTTATTCAGGTCTCGGTTGGGATCTCTGAATGAAATGAAATCGCTTAGCTCCTGAGATGCAAACGAGAGTTCTTGGTCTTTTTCTGCTGCTGATATGGCTGTAATTTTTACTTCACCGCTACTCATATATAGTCCTGTTTACTCCAGGCTTTGTAGCAAACATTATTCTAGGGTGGAGGGATTGTAGCTACTGCAGTAGAGCTGTCCTACTTCTGAAGAATGGCCAAATTTCTTACAGTAGATCTACTTTTGTGACTATAGGTAATGAAGGCCGTAAAACCTGGCATGAAAGAATATGAGTTGGAGAGGTAAGTGCATTTTTGACATTTATGGCAAAACGAGGGAAAAGCATTTCTAGGTTAACAGGAAAGACTTCAGATAAGGGCAAATGACATTGATTTAATGACAATTATAGGAACTATTTTGAGGTGGTGCTTGGCATATTACTTTGTTATACAGAAAAGGCATTCCATCAATTCCTTTCATTTTATTAGATGACAATTGCTTTTAGGTATGTCTTAAAAGCCATATAATTCTCTTTGCTGAGTTTTATGTAATTTACAGAAACAGTCCCTAATAGCTGTTATTAGTGTTTGAGGGTGTTCAATAAACCATCTTTTATAGGTGAGAATATCATGGTTATTCCTGTTACATTACCCAAATATTTATAGCGGCCGTAAAATAGTCTGGAGGTTTGTTTCAATCTCTTTTAAAACTGGAGTAAATGTTGCTGGTTCTGCTGATGTATTTCTATTCCAATCTACAGTGTTAGTTTTCCTAATGAAATTGAAGATCGCCTACCTTGTCTTGAACCACTCGGCTTTACTTAATAGGACAAGCATGTATGCGGACACACTGATGCAACTTTGATACCCAGCACATGGTTGCATTCTTCCCTTTGTCGTATGCCGTAGGGCAACGGGCTAGTCTATTTTAAGCTGTTAAACCCAACTTAGGTTATGAACACCATGTGTTTTTATTGGCCTCCTTCATGCATTGTGCTAATCCATAGCCAACATTATTTTAAAACACAAGCAGGCCATGTTATCGTCTTAGCATAATGCATTGACCCATCTATTAATTTGTCCAGGACATCTGTATGTATCTGCATATGAATAAAGCACTTGTTTTAGAAAGTGCAAAATATGGTGTGTGAGTGAGAGAGAGGGGGGGGGAAGGAAGGAAGGAAGGAAAGAAGGAGAGGAAGGAAGGAAGGAAGGAAGGAAGGAAGGAAGGAAGGAAGGAAGGAAGGAAGGAAGGAAGGAAGGAAGGAGACATCCTAATAGCTCTTAAGAGACAAAACGGCTGCATGATTTTGAACAGGTTCTTCCCAGCTTGAGCTTGCGAAAGAAAAAGTGTGCTGGTGTGCCAAATATGAGTGTGATTATACAGATGATGAAGCACCTACCAGATGCATCTCCTTGCCAGAGGCCTCGCTATTGGAAGGATATTACACCAAAGAATTGATGTGCACAAACACACACCCTTTAGTTTTGCGGGAGTGATATTCCTGCTTGATGTGTTTCTTGTGAAGGAAACAATGTGATGTGTTTCTTTGATACTGCAAAGCTAAACCTGCAGCTCTTCCCTTAAGGTCTTTTCTCTTTTTTTCCATTTTACCCCTTGGTACTTTGGAGGTAATCTGTGGTTTGGAGCCTCTGCGAACATTTTATGGCCAACTTAGATATCATGACAATTGAGATATCAATCTGTGTTGGAGCTGGCTCAGACAGAAAAAGCTTTCCTCAAGGAAGTGGAAGCCAGGAGCAGAGTCTGACCTCAGCAGCCTTGTGGTCTCTGGGCTGGGTTTCCACACCTGTCCCTTTCCGCTCTCTTCTGATCCACCTTCAACAGAAACTTTCACATTATGGTTGAAATGGGTGTCTGGTTTGGAAAAATCAAAGGATGTGTTTTATTAGGTTTAACTCAAGCATTTGAATTGGAGGAACATGAAAGCATCCCATTTTCTGTTTCCTAAATGAACTTGGTGTATGATGTAAAAAAGTTGCACTTGATCAAGGACACTGTCCTAACTAAGTGGCCCATGCATGATGCTGCATCTCTGGGCTGTTACAATGAAGTCTTTGGAAGCCACACATGATGTGAATGCAACAGCAAAAAGGTCAAGATGGCAGAAGGACCAGTCCTTCGTGGTATAAATCAGGGGTGTCAAACTGGCCGCCCACAGGCTGGATGCGTCACTGACGAGAATAGGAAATAAGTCTTAGAGGTGATGAAATCTTTTTATTTATTTATTTATTTATTTTATTTATTTTATTTATTTATTTGTGAGATTTATATACCGCCTCACAGTGCAAGCACTCTCTAAGCGGTTTACACCAGTAAGCAATGTATATTTATATAGCCCCCAACAATCTGGGTCCTCATTTTACCTACCTCGGAAGGATGGAAGGCTGAGTCAACCTTGAGCCGGTGAGATTTGAACCACTGACCTGCGGACCTTTTCTCTTTGGAGCTAACCCCTAACAAAAGAAACTCGAGTATAAAGTCTAAAAGTAACAAAATATTTATTTCAGTACAAAAGAATATAAAAACCTAAGAACTACATTTTTACAATCTAAGAGGTCCTTCTTCCAGGAAGGACAAGCAGCAAGGAATAATGGAGTATAGAATGGAATGTGCGTATGCGCAGTTCACTCTTCACGTGACTGCTTTGCTTTGCTATGAATCTCTGGGTCATAAAGTCTGACATATGAGTACAGCTGACAATCAAAAATCACATTGTGACAGTCACACATAGGCCACGCCCACCCCAGCTCTGTGAAGGGAAAAACGTCGCGATACATCACGTGACAGCAACGTGACACCACAAGTTTGATACTCGTGGTATAAATCAAAGAGATCTTTTTAGCTTAGAGTCAGATACTTGAGGGCCAGCCTGTCTATACTGTGTGTGTGTGTGTGTGTGTGTGTGTGTGTGTGTGTGTGTATGTGTATGCATACCACATTGAATTGGTGTTGACTCCTTTCAACTGCATGGATAAGTCCATGCAATTTTCTTGGTATGATTTTTCAGAAATGGTTTGCCATTTCTTCTTCCTTAGGGCTGAGACCATGACTGGCCCAAGGTCATCCAGCCAGCTTTGTGCCTCAGACGCAACTAGAACTCACAGTCTCCTGGTTTACAGTCTGGTGTCTTTATGTACTGCGCCAAAAGGGCTCTGGGTTAGCCTCTCAAGCTCTAATTATGAATCCTGCCTTGGAATAGGGGTGCTTGCAAAGCAGGATCTGGTTCTAATAATCGGAGAGAATTGGCTGAATATTCGTGTCTCGTTTCTTTGTATTTGTATTTTCACGGAGCAATCTTTTTGACAGGTTATTGCTGATGAATGACTTCTGTTCCCAAATTCATTTGAAAATTTTGCTCAGATTTGGGGAATTTGCTCATTTCCCCCCCACAATTGCCACTACTTATGTCGTCTTTTCTGATGAGTTCTAAACCATTTTGATGAATCTTAGTAAAATATTCTCAAGCTGATACCAGAATGACCACAGTTGGGCTTCCTTTTGAGAACAAGCAACCTGCCAGTTCTCATGAAGAAATGGGAATCTCAATTACTTTGGCTGCCTTACAAGCGTTCGTCTCCCAAATATATTTCTTCATGTTGGGGGGCCCTTGAGGACCATTTAGTGTTGGTGAGAAAACCAAGATGAGAATAAATTCAACCATTATGAAAATGAAGGCGAGGTGGAGTCAGACCAAGCCTCTCCAAAGAAGGGGCCAAATAGTTGCTTCTCTAAGGCAGGAAGGAAGGCGAAACACAAAAGTTGGAACAGGCTTTCTGTGCATAGGGCCTGGTTTTCAATCATAGATGAAAATTGTTCATAATGGCTCCTTCCTTTCTTCAATAAATGCTACTTATTTGAACTTCCTGGATTTCTTGCCACCTTGTAATGGTTCATTATTTGCCTGTAGGGTAAGCTTGGCACAAATTAAGGGATGGGAGAGAGCTGACGGCCAAATGTTGGTAGGCGTTTGCCAAGTCCTTCAGACCAGGGGTCTCCAACCTTGGCAGCTTTAAGACTTGTGGACTTTTGGGAGGAACTCTGGGATTCGAAGTCCACAAATCTTAAAGTCCACAAGTCTTAAAAGTTGCCAAGGTTGGAGACCCCTGCTTCAGACAGACAGACTTGGGAGAAAGTCCACTCCGTTTCTGCTGCTCTTGTTTGTTTCCTTTGTCTGCATCTGGATGCTTCCAAACCCAGCCCACGGAATTCACCACAACTCTTTGTGACCCTGTGGCACAGCTAAATCCTCCAAGATCCCTTCTGAGATGATTGCTCTTTCTATTATAGACTCTGAAACCTTGTTGGGGAAGAAGCCAATACCGCGTGTCGTTAAATTGCCATAAATAACGGCCGATCAATAGAAGAGACAGATGTCATAAAGTTGAACTGGCTGTGCAAATAGTCCTCATTTATTAAATGTTGTTTTTTTTAAGTTGGTGTTAGGGAAAGGTTTGCTTGGCTGTTAAAGACTGATGGATTGGCTGCCTTTGCACAATGCATACACCTTTAAAGAAAAAAGTAGCAACTGTGTTTAGCCATTTTCTGTTTTTGCACAGTGAATCGTTCAGGTTTGGTTTGCACATGCTAACCTTCAAAAATCTCATTATTAGCCAGGATAAATTTAATAAGTATGGAATAATGGTCAAATAAGCCTACTTATTGAAATGTCTTTGAATATTAGCAGCTCGGATTGGTAGTTAGGCCAGTGTTTCTCAACCTTGGCAGTTTGAAGATGTGTGGACTTCAACTCCCAGAATTCCACAGCCAGCGTTGCTGGCTGTGGAATTCTGGGAGTTGAAGTCCACACATCTTCAAACTGCCAAGGTTGAGAAACACTGAGTTAGGCTGTTGGTTTGAGCTCCGAGCTTGGCAATTTGGTCGTGTCACCATTTGAGACATCGTCAGTGCGCTTTGAATTGTGCAATTCAATTCAAAACGCATTGACGATGTCTCCTCGACAATTGCCAACCTCGGAACTCAAACCAACAGCCTAAACCTACTTATGTGTGTTACTTTAACAATTGTTTCTCAGCCTTGGCAAGAAGGGAGGGAGGAAAACAAGGGGAGGAAGGAACAGGAAGGGAGGAAAAAAGGAAGGAAGGAAGGAAGGAAGGAAGGAAGGAAGGAAGGAAGGAAGGAAGGAAGGAAGGAAGGAAGGGGACAGGGAGGGGAGAAGGGAGAGAGGAAGGGAATCGAAGGGAGGAGGGAAGATTTCTGATGCTCCCTGCCAGATTCCCACAACAAAACTCGATGGGGAAACCAGCAGGAAGTCGGAAGTTGCTCCTGCTCCCACAGCTTTTTTTGCCTGCCTGTTGTCCTGCTTCTCTGTTTCGGTAAGAAAATATCTCTGAAACGATGACCCCATGGATTGCATGGATTGCAGGTATTTATTGAAAGCCAAAGCATATACTTAGATTTTTGTTTGGAGTTTTTATATAATGTTGTACGCCGCCCTGAGTCCCGAGGGAGTAGGGCGGCATAGAAAAACTGCCAAATAATTAATAAATAAATAAATAAATAAATAAATAAATAAATAAATAAATAAATAAATAAATAAATAAATAAATAAATAAATAAATAATAAATAAATAAATAAATAAATAAATAAATAAATAAATAAATAAAAATAAAAAAAAATAAAAAAATAAAAAAATAAAAAAAATAAAATAAAAAAAATAAATTTCATCTCAAACCCTGCAGATGTAGGACAGTGGCACCATTTGTGTCACAAGCAGATGCCTTAAACAGCTCGCAGTTTGGCTTAATGTGATGGCCTGCTTCCTATAACATGCTAAAGTAGCACACTAAACCACAAACTATCCAAGTCCTTTTTTTAAAGTAACTGATTGTTCAGTCTTACTTTTTTTTTACCGCCACTGTAACTTTGAAATCACCCACCCAGACAGGAATTGGAAAATCAGCTAGGTAAGACTAGGTGGAGGGGGTACGAAGTGGTCACTTTGCGTCTGAATTGAGAGAAAATTGGAGCTGGAGGACTTGGGTAGTAAGAAATTGCACAGAAAGGGAGCAGCCACCAAAACACCCCCTAACACCCACCCACCCCCAATTTCCTATGGATATTACTCTGAGTTCATGGCAGAAAGGAGTGAATCATCTCCAGCTCTTGCTGCAGAACAGATGGATTCACCTTTACAACAAATGCTGCAGCGTGTGAGGCTACTCGGCCTCAGATGGTGCAGTGGTTAGAGTGCAGTACTGCAGGCTGCTTCTGCTGACTACGGGCTGTCTGCAATTTGCCAGCTCGAATCTCACCAGACTCAGCCTTCCATCCTTCCGAGGTGGGTAAAATGAGGACCCAGATTGTTGGGGGCAAGAGGCTGACTCTGTAAAACCGCTTAGAGAGGGCTGTAAAAGCACTATGAAGCGGTATATAAGTCTAAGGGCTATTGCTATCTTCCTTCCTTCCTTCCTTCCTGCCTGCCTGCCTGCCTGCCTGCCTGCCTGCCTGCCTGCTTGCCTGCCTGCCTGCCTGCCTGCCTGCCTGCCTGCCTGTCTGCAGTATTGCAGGCTAACTCTGCCCACAGCAAGCAGTTCGATCCTGACCAACTCCATGTCTACTCATCCTTCCATCCTTCCGAGGTGGGTAAAATGAGGACCCAGATTGTTGGGGGCAATAGGCTGACTCTTTAAACCGCTTAGAGAGGGCTGGAAAGCACTGTGAAGTGGTATATAAGTCCAAGTGCTCTTGCTAAGTGCTATTGCTACTCTCAAGCTGTTTAAGGCTTGGCACCTGGCACCCTCCAGCTATCTCAGGTCTGCAACTCCCAGAATTCTTATCCAGTTACTTGGGAATTCCAAGAGTTGCAGTCTAAACATCATTGGATGGCCTCAGGTAGGGAACCAACTGGTTTAGTGATTTGCATTCTTCTGCCTCTTGTATATGTGAATTGTCCTTGGAGTGACTACTCAACAGTAGCTAGGAATCAGAATGATTGATGAAGACGAGCAGCTTAGCCAGTTCAGCTTTTATCTTGTGCTTTGAATCACACCTTGGAAATTAATAAGAGGCACCTTGGCAAATGAGGTGTCAAACAAGCATCACATTGTCCAGGGAGCTCTTCAAAGATGCATTGAAATCCTGGCCCTGGGTGCAGCATCACCACCACCCGACTTGGCTTCTCTCCCACCTCCCAGGGGCACTTCCCCTCCCCCTTCCCAGAGTTTAGATTTAGATTTATTATTAGAGTTGGAAGGGACCTTGTAGGTCATCTAGTCCAACCCCCTGCTCAAGCAGGAGTTCCTACACCATTTGAGACAGATGGCAGTCCAGTCTCCCCTTGAAGGTCGCAAGTGTTGGGGCTCTCACAACCTCCGCTGGCAAGCTGTTCCACTGGTTGATCGCTCTCACCGTCAGAAAGTTTCTCCTCACTTCCAGGTTGAATCTCTCCTTGGTCAGCTTCCATCCGTTATTCCTTGTTTGGCTTTCTGGTGCCATAGAGAACAGCCTGACCCCCTCCTCTCTGTGGTATCCCCTCAAGTATTGGAGCACTGCTATCATGTCACCCCTGGTCCTTCTCTTCGCCAGACTGGCCAAGCTCAGTTCCTGCAACCGCTCTTTGTGTGTTTTATTTTCCAGACCCTTTATCATCCTGGTTGCTCTTCAGCCTGAATGTTTTCTTCCCGTTGTCCCACCGTCCTCCTTTTTCAGGTTCCAGGACAAAAGTGCATCCCAGCCTTCTGAAAATCAATAGCCAAAATAAGAGACAGGAAGCCAGATGCAGTGGGGGCTCCTTGGTGACTTGTTCAGAATAGCAGCGATGCACAGCCTTGCTTTGTCTGTTGTTGTTCTTTCGCTTTGGATATTGATTGTGTACCTTCCCTTCTGCTGCCGCTCACACAGCATCTTGACAGTTTGAGAGGTCAGCCTATTCTGCTCATTGCCATCCTGATTCCCAAAATGGGCCTCGGGCGATCAGGCCATCAAATATCGGCTGGCATTACATTGCCATATCTCTGGAGCTCTCTTGTGGATTGTGACTCACACCTTTCATCTGTTCCATTTCTTTTTCAAGGGCGCAAAGAGAAAATGAAGATTGCAGCCATCCCAAAGAGTGTGCATTGTTTTCCTGTCTCTGGTTGTTATCTGATGCAGTGATTTCTCATCTTTTCAGAGACACTTTTGGGTGGGGGGCTTATTCAGTTTATGGTTTCATTCAGTTTGAGAGTAAACATTTTCATCTTTAAGACAGCCTATTCATTTGAAATGTTACAAATCCAAGTCAAAATGAGAAATAATGTGTTCATGCGGAGGAGTGGAGTGGAGTTGGTGGGGAATATGTTCCTCTTTTCAGGAGTATCACGGAAAGAGGCTACATTGGAAATATAGAGGGTCTGCCCCATCTTGTAGATCAGGGGTGTCACACTCGATTTCATTGAGGGCTGCATCAGGGTTGTGTTTGACCCCTGGTGGCCGTGGCCAGCTCGACGTCACTCGTGTTGGGGGCGCCTGTGGTGGCCCGAGCGCTCTGCCAGCGAAAATGGGTTCCCGAGCTCCGTTTTGGGCTGCAATGGCCTCCTGCAACTCTCTGCCAGCAAAAACGGAGCTCGGGAGGGCCACACGCAGCCCTCCCATGCTCCGTTTTCCCTGGCAGAGGCACCGTGGGCCAGTCCTTCGCTGTTTCCAGAACGGGCAGATCTAAGCACCCCGCGGGCCGGATCTGGCCCCCGGGCCTTGAGTTTGACACCCCTATTGCAGTCTTAGAGGGGGAGGAGGAGAGGAACTGAATTAGCAAGCTGGGGTTTAGCTAGCTTCAAAACAAGTGCTAAGGAACCCAGAGAAGCCAAGCTGGATCAGCGTTTCACTGTTCGATAAGATTGGGATATCACAGATGTTGATTCCACCTTCTGACGGATGATGGTTGTGTAGTCCAATGGTCATCGTCACTTCTGAAGGATTCTGAAGGTTTAGGAGGTTCTTATTCCAGAGAATCTGGTCTGGGTTTCAGTAAGTCCTACATCTGGTTTTCCACCCATTTACCCACTGCTGCTTTTGTGGATTTGTAAGACTTATTCAGAGATAGGGGTTAGAATTGCAGAATCTATGTGTATGAAAAAGGTTTGATCCTCTAAACTCCAGATTAAAATCTGGATCCTCTGCAAAGGAGGATCTACAGGCTCAATTTTCTTGACATCTCTAATACCCCTCCTTTTTTTCAAATTGTCCCCTCCAGTTCTCAAAAGTTTTGACATAATCCCTTCCTTTGGATTTCTCCCCTTTGCTATTTTGGTGAACCTGAGGTTATTCCACACCTGCTATCACTTCTCTTGTGTGTTACACAATGTTATGGACATTCATTTCAAGGATGAGTGACAGATTAATCAAAGTCACTATGTCATTTAAGGAAACAGAGCTACACTGAGATCCCCCTAAATCAGTTTGGTACCTTGATGTACAATCTAAAGGTAAAGCTGTGGACTGAGGGTCTGAGGTGGGGACAATATTAAATACAAATAATACCATCTTCATCCATCCATCCATCCATCCATCCATCCATCCATCCATCCATCCATCCATCCATCCATCCATCCATCCATCCATCCATCCATCCATCCAATGAGTGACCTGGGCAGCAAACAGAATCAAAACAGAGTGAAAACAATAGCAAATAATTAAACCCTCAACTAAGGTGATCTTAAATGAACATGATTGTCTGTCTTTCTTGCTATATTTATGGAACCTGCCATTCAAACCCCACCCCCCCTTTCCCCAAAAGCTAGGCAAAGTCTGGGACTCAAAAACTACACAGAATTCAATACGGTGCCGTTAATGTTAGTAATTCAAAACCTAGAGAATTAGAAGGCCAACCCTTAAGACTTCAGTAAGTCTTGGAAATGCTTCTTCCCAGATTTCTTCCCACCTGGACTGAGTTTCTAGTTATGAGATCAGCTGCCAACAGACCTGCCTTCCATCTTTGGCCAGATTACGCCTCCTCTCCCTTCCATGCCTTTCCCAGGCTCCCCAGAATCTCTTACCGGCATGCATGGCTGTTGGCTCATCCCTTATGGGCCAATGCGGCAAATCCAGGTCTAAATATCCTCATGACTTCCGTCTACTCAAAAGCTCTGTGGAAAATACTCTCATCACAGATCATAATAACAACAAAGTTGGAAGGGACCTTGGAGGTCTTCTAGTCCAACCCCCTGCCTAGGCAGGAAACCCTACACTACTTCAGACAAATGGTTATCCAACATCTTCTTAAAAACTTCCAGTGTTGGAGCATTCACAACTTCTGGAGGCAAGCTGTTCCACTGATTAATTGTCCTAACTGTCAGGAAATTTCTCCTTAGTTCTAAGTTACTTCTCTCCTTGTTTAGTTTCCACCCATTACTTCTTGTTCTACCTTCAGGTGCTTTGGAGAATAGTTTGACTCCCTCTTCTTTGTGGCAACCCCTGAGATATTGGAACACTGCTATCATGTCTCCCCTGATCCTTCTTTTCATTAAACTAGACATACCCAGTTCCTGCAACCGTTCTTCATATGTTTTAGCCTCCAGTCCCCTAATCATCTTTGTTGCTCTTCTCTGCACTCTTTCTAGAGTCTCAACATCCTTTTTACATCGTGACAACCAAAACTGAATGCAGTATTCCAAGTGTGGCCATACCAAGGCATTATAAAGTGGTATTAACACTTCGCGTGATCTTGATTCTATCCCTCTGTTAATGCAGCCTAGAACTGTGTTGGCTTTTTTGGCAGCTGCTGCACACTGCTGGCTCATATTTAAATGGTTGTCCACTAGGACTCCAAGATCCCTCTCACAGTTACTACTGTTGAGCAAGGTACCACATATACTGTACCTGTGCATTTTGTTTTTCTTGCCTAAATGTAGAACCTTACTTTTTTCACCATTGAATTTCATTTTGTTTGATAGCGCCCAATGCTCAAGTCTGTCAAGATCCTTCTGTATCTTGAGCCTATCTTCTGGAGAGTTGGCTATTCCTGCCAGTTTGGTGTCATCTGCAAATTTGATGAGTTCCCCATCTATTCCCTCATCCAAGTCATTGATAAAGATGTTGAAGAGTACTGGGCCTAAAACAGAGCCTTGGGGTACTCCACTGCAAACTTCCCTCCATGTAGATGCAGTTCCATTGAGCACTACACGTTGAGTGCGGTTGGTTAGCCAGTTTTGAATCCATCTGATGGTGTTGCTGTCCATCCCACATTTTTCTACTTTATCTAGAAGTAGGTTATGGTCTACTTTATCAAATGCCTTACTGAAGTCCAAGTAAACCACATCGACAGCATTCCTCTGGTCCACTAATTTTGTCACTTTGTCAAAGAATGTAATAAGATTAGTCTGGCATGATCTATTTTTGACAAACCCATGTTGGCTTTTGGTTATTACTTTGTTTGCTTCTAGGTGTTCATTGATTCGTTGCTTGATTATCTTTTCCAGAATCTTCCCTGGTATTGAGGTCAGGCTGATAGGTCTGTAGTTTCCTGGATCTGTTTTTTTCCCTTTTTTGAAGATGGGAACTACATCAGCTCTTTTCCAGTCCTCTGACAGTTCCCCGGTGCTCCAGGATCTTTGAAAGATATAGATCAGTGGTTCTGAGATCTCATCTGCCAGTTCCTTCAGAACCTTGGGGTGTAATCCATCTGATCCTGGTGATTTGAATTCGTCTAGGGTAGACAGGTGTTCCTTTACCATTTTCTTCCCTATTTTAACTTGTGTTCCTAATATGTTTTTTGTGATGCTGTTTTTGATAGGTTGGACTGTTTTTTCCCTTTGTGTAAAGACAGATGCAAAATACGTGTTAAGTAGCTCTGCTTTCTCCCTGTTGCTTGTCACCTTCTTGCCACTTTCTCCCTGCAATGGACCAATTGTTTCCTTGACTTTTTTCTTGTTTTTAATATGTTGGAAGAAGCTTTTTTTGTTACTTTTTACTTTTGTCGCAAGCCTTTGTTCATTGTGAGCCTTAGCTTTCCTCACTTCATCTTTACAGGCTCGGGCTAGTTGCTGGTATTCTACCTTAGTTATTTCCCCTTCTTTCCACTTTTTATACTTGTCCTGTTTGTCTTTCAATTTGTCAGAGAGTTCTTTATGCAGCCATGCTGGTTTCTTTTGAGACCTATTATTTTTCTTCTTCATTGGTATTGTGCTAGTCTGGGCTTTTATAATCTCACTTTTCAAAATTTCCCAAGCTTCTTGAGTTGTTTTCCCCTTGAGGATTCTCATCCATGGAATCTTTCCCAAGTTCTCTCTAAGTTTATTGAAATTAGCTCTCTTAAAGTCCAAGACTCTAGTTTGATTTTGTTCTACTGCTTGTGCTTGCATAATGTTGAATTCCAATATTGCATGATCACTTGCCCCCAAGGTTCCTTTAGCTTCAACACCTTCTATCATTTCATCTCTGTTAGTGAGAATTAAGTCCAATATAACTGATCCCCTTGTTCCCTTCTCTACTTTTTGGGAAACAAAATTGTCTGCTAGGTTTGTTAGGAACCTGTTGGATCTTCCACTTGGAGCAGAGTTTGTCTCCCAGTTAATGTCAGGGTAGTTAAAATCCCCCATTACTATTGTGATGTGCTTCCTACATACCTTAGTTAGCTGACTAGCAAAAAATGTCAATGAGCTGTAACAATGAGCCAGAT
Source organism: Diadophis punctatus similis (assembly GCA_023053685.1). Lineage (NCBI taxonomy): Eukaryota > Metazoa > Chordata > Lepidosauria > Squamata > Dipsadidae > Diadophis > Diadophis punctatus. The sequence goes on along the minus strand of JALIGW010000015.1, from coordinate 17,844,418 downwards.
GATGGGTTTTTATAAGAATTGGATTTGATCACAATTACTGAGAACTGGTTCAGTTCCGTCATGGAGTGCCTGGTTTCCAATACTATAGTTCTGTTAGTGTCATTTCCTCGGTTTTAATGGAATATCGAACATTTACTCTTGGAAATGTCACTCTCGAATGGCGAAGCCTTCAGGTCCAAGCAGAATGAAGCGGATATTGCAAGCTTTAAAATGCCACTCACAGCCACTGAACAGTTCTTAGCGGAATGTATCTGCACCACTCTACTAAAGCATTTCACTCCTACAGTGCTTCCCCCCCCCTCCCCACTTCTGTGGGTGGTGTAACTTCTCTGGTTCTCAGGGTTTGCCTAAGAGGCAGCGAAGGGGAATTTCATTTCTCCATCCATCTTGCCGCTTAGAAAAGGGTGCAAGCTGAGTTTTTGTCCTGCCGGTTTTATGAGATCTTATGAGATCCAAATCTTGCTAATGCCCACAATGGGGGAAAGGATGGTGAAGATGATGGAACTTGCAGAGATGGCTAAATTAACTTCTTTGCTTAGAGAGAAAACAATATCTACATTTATGGCTGGCTGGAAACCCCTTAATAGGCCTTTTTTGTGTGTATGTGTGTGTGTGTGCATAAAATGGATTTGTGGTTTTGATGATTTAAAAAAACTGAATTGTAGAAAAGAATGAGCTCTTTTTATAACCAGATAGGAAGCGATAACTTTGTAATTATACTTGCATTTGCTGCAAAGGAAATTGGAAGCTGCTGCTTCATTCTGTTTCTCTTCTTTTTCTTTTCTCCTTTTTCTTTTAATTAGTTTGTCCTCCTTCCTTTCTTCCTTGTAAATTTTAATAAAAATTATATAGAAAAAGAAAGCAAATCTTCCCAAATTAGATACATAACTTTTCAAAACTAGAGAAAGAAGAAATCATTATGTCAACCATCCCACTGAGTCATCTAGCAAAGAAAGACCCCTGGCCATTTGTTTTTGCCAAGAGTATACTTTACTGAAGCTTAAGTGGTTACAGAAGTAGCAAAGCTGGTTCTGGCATTTTCACACTCAAACGATGCAATTAATTTCCCCCTTTCCCCAGCTTTCCAGCTGGTTACCTTGGCGGGCTGGAGCCTCTCATGTCTCGGGCTGGCACAGCCTGGCTTTGATTACCCCCCTTTCTCCTCTCTATATTCCAATCCTATCTTCCCTCCCCCCCCATTGCTAATGTCAGGCTGTTAGCCTGTGAAGCTTGGATAGCAGAGTAGCAGCCATGACACACTCTTATGCTAGCAGAGAGGGTCACATGTGGTTGGACTCCATATTGTCCCAACAGCGCCATGTGGCAAGCCAAGCTCAGGACCACTAAAGTCAACCACGCAGCTGTGGGAGATCTTCTGTTCTCCACCCAACCTTCACTTGACCACAGAGGGAGAAACCTGTGCGGGATTTACTTGAGGATGCTGACCCTTTTTGTCAAGCCTGCATTAGCGGAGAGCAAGAAAGTGTGCAGACAGTGCAGTTACATGGCTGTTCTTCAAGCATCCCACAGTTTGGAACCAGGGAAGGTGAAGCTGCGACAGCAGATGCAGAGATCAGCCCTGCAGGCTTGCCTGTTCAGTTTTAAAGAATAGTTTTAATTAGATGATATTAAAATGGGAACGCTGGCATGCTGCAAATGAAAGCAGCCTCCCCCAGCATAATCATTATGGTGACAGATACCATCTCTGGTTCCAGAAGGGGTCTACAACAATTCGCCACAGTCTACGTGCCAGGGTCAACTCGCCACGACCAATTCGCCACAGGACATCTCGCCATGGACAACTTGCCACTGTGGGACAATTCAAGCATGGAATGGAATGGACTAGGACTAGGCTGGAATTCTTTATTGACCAAGTGTGATTGGACACACAAGGAATTTGTCTTCGGTATATAAGCTCTCATTGTACATAAAAGCTATAAGTGATAAATCGTGATCATAGTCATCGTAAAAAATACATTCATCATAAATCATAAGATACAACAATCATTTAAAATAACTAAAATTTATTTTAATTTTTGTCATTCACATTTCATTTTCTCCCTCCTTTGGGATCCTTTCTTTAATGATTCTATTCCAATATTTCTTCGATATTAGTATAACTCTTGTCCCACACTGAGTTGGCCATGGCGAGTTGTCCTGCGGCAAATTGGCTGTGGCAAGTTGTCCCATTTCACCCAGAAGGCGTCCTCGGAAAATGAGGAGTGGGGTAGATTGCAGCCCGAGACTCGGCTGGAAGATGTGTCCCCTTCCTGGAAATTGAAAAGGTGGACTTGGTTGGTAGAAAGCCAGACTGGGAAGCACCATCCTTCCCTCTTAAACCAAGGTGGGCAGTCTTGAGTTTCTTCCTCACCCATTCCTGTCTTCCTGGGGTAAGACGATGTTTCTGTAACAGCTGCTGCATACTTTCTTCAGGCCATGTCCATGCTCCTCTACACACAAGGGGTGTGTGTGAGAGAGGGAGAGAGAGACTGAGAGTAATGGAATAATGGATGGAAACTGATCAAGGAGAGATTCAACCTGGAAATAAGGAGAAATTTCCTGACAGTGAGAGCAATCAACCAATGGAACAGAAGTTGCCTTCGGAGGTTGTGGGAGCTTCATCACTGGAGGTTTCCAAGAAGAGATTGGACTGCCATCTGTCAGAAATGGTGTATGGTCTCCTGCTTGGGTGGGATGGGGGTTGGACTAGATGACCTACAAGGTCCCTTCCAACTCTGTTAATCTGTAATCTGAGACTCTAAAAGATGGTGGACATGGTTCTGTGTTTGAAGCCCCAACTCAAGAGGCAGGGATTCAGTTGTTACAATAGTGGTGTCATAGCAAGCAAGACTCCAAGGCATGTGGATTCCTCAAATAATACTTTTATTTGGAATTATCATATTAGCACATATCTGGTGAAAACCGACTCTGAAGTCTCCCACAGTTTTCACCTAATTAAAAATAAAAGTTTCCCCCACTTTCTCAAAACAATCAATCACATGGTCCAATCACAGAATGGCCTGGCAGCCGGATGTCATCACTCTGCCTTCTTCCGACCAGGTTTGAGGACGTCCTTGGTTCCCAAGAGAAAATATGTTGTTTTGGCTACAGGTTTCCCCTCTTATCTCAAATCCCCCCTCCCTATCCCTCAGCTCCAGTGTGGCAACACTGAAGCGGTCAAAATGGCTTCAGTCAGGTCAGCTTCAGGGTTGACAAATGGCTTCATCTTGCAGGCCTCACCCCTCTGCCTCCAAGCTCAACTTTCCCTTATCTGCACCATCCTGTCTCTTGAATTCTGTAACAAAGGAAGGCAAAGGATGAAATACCTTTGGCAATTCCTGAACCATTTTCCTGCTAATTTCAGTAGGGTTTGCATGGACAGTTTGTGAAAAAATGTCTAGAGGAGTGCTTGGTTTTAGTTGTATAATTTAGCTTGAAGAACTTTGCCTGGTTGCACTGCTTTTGTTGATAGTGTAGCTTAAATGTTTGTGTGCATTATGAGCTTAAAATTCTGCATGTACTAATAGGCATAACTAATGACATTTCCAGTAATTAATTATTTCTTAGGGGCAAAACTCTCCCCTTCGGTGTCTCCTAATGAAACATGAGAAACATGAAAATTAATCTGTCTTATTAAAAATGGTTAAATTAAAAAGCCATTTGTTTCCACTCTATTTATTATGATATTTTTTGAATAGTAAAACATCCCCACAGCTTATGGGAACATCTGTTCCAAGCTCCTGAAATAAGGTTTGTTTTATATTTTTCTCCTTCAACTTTCTGAACTAGGGCAAACCTTGATTATGCTACAAACTTAAGTTCTATTTTTTTCCCCTTCAAAATTACTTCAAGGCTCCCTTGTGGTCATGTGCCACCCCCTCCCCCAAAACTCCCCCTTCCATCCCCTTAACCCCATGACCTCTGGATTGGTCCCTCTGGGAGCAATTATTCTTTTCAGAATTATTCTAACATGTTTTTAGCTCCAGGTAGTATAAATGTCAGGACCACGTTTCCACCCTAGTCTCTTTAAAAGAGCATTTCCATAGCTGCTGGCACAATTAATGTTTTTCTGAGTCATACACAAGTAGAGTGGGGCCTGCTTTGACCAGCCAGAGGCCTTTCAGGTCCATGAGAAAATCCATTTTAGGTAGCAGGGACAATTATCTTGCTGTCCAACTTGCCTTGAATAGGAAAAATTGTGTCTGTGCAGAGGTTGCTGGACAACCCTCCTGCTGACTTGTGGCTTGCAGGGGTCTCCAACCTTGGCAAGTTTAAGACTTGTGGACTTCAACTCCCAGAATTCCTCAGCCAGTGCTGGCTGAGGAATTCTGGGAGTTGAAGTCCACAAGTCTTAAACTTGCCAAGGTTGGAGACCCCTGGCTTGGAGAGTTGTGCATCTGGAGAATCACTGTCAGTTTATTTTGGCTGACAAGCCCGAAAGCTTTTTTAAACATTACTGCAACCAGCATCATCCGCAGGGTGTGGCAAAAAAGTCAAGATGGCAGCCGCATTAGTGCAATGGAAGGCCATCCTTTTGAAGATGTTTTTGTGTGTGCAACAACGAGGGAGCTCCATTCCAACCCCTTCATTCATTCTGGTGACTCAACAAGATGGCAAATATCAAAGCATTGTTGACTGTGTTGCCTTCTGCAAGTTTCCAGTGTTTTAGACTCCCGTACCTTCGATTACAAATATTTTCTTCTATCAAACCTTTTTCCTTCACAATTTGAGTAACAGAATAACAGAGTTGGAAGGGACCTTGGAGGTCTTCTAGTCCAACCCCCTGCTCAAGCAGGAGACCCCTATACCATTTCATACAAGTGGCTGTCCATCTCTTTAAAAACTCCAGTGTTGGAGCATTCACAACTTCTGGAGGCAAGCTGTTCCACTGATTAATTGTTCTCACTGTCAGGAAATTTCTCCTTAGTTCTAAGTTGCTTCTCTTCTTCATTAGTTTCCACCCATTGCTTCTTGTTCTACCCTCAGGTGCTTTGGAGAATAGTTTGACTCCCTCTTCTTTGTGGCAACCCCTGAGATACTGGAACACTGCTATCATGTCTCCCCTGATCCTTCTTTTCATTAAACTAGACATGCCCAATTCCTGCAACCTTTCTTCATATGTTTTAGCCTCCAGTCTCCTAATCATCTTGGTTGCTCTTCTCTGCACTCTTTCTAGAGTCTCAACTTTTTTTTTACATTGTGGTGACCAAAACTGGATGAAGTATTCCAGGTGTGGCCTTACCAAGGCTTTATAACGTGGTATTAACGCTTCATGTGATCTTGATTCTATCCCTCTATTAATGCAACTTAGAACTGTGTTGGCTTTTTGGCAGCTGCAGCAACTGCTGGCTCATATTTAAGTGATTGTCCACTAGGACTCCAAGATCCCTCTCAGAATTACTACTGTTGGCCTAGGTATCACCTCCTATCCTATTCCTGTGCATTTGGTTTTTCTTGCCTAAGTGTAACACCTTACTTCCCCCCCCTCCCATTGAATTTCACCTTGTTAGGTAGGACCCAATGTTCAAATCCGTCAAGAGTAAGTATGGTGGACTAGTATTTATGTATATGACCTACCAGTCTTTACAAAAGAGTAAAACATAAATACTATGGAAATTTTGAAATAAAATAAAAAAAGCAAAGCTGTTCATAAAATTGCAAGTACCACTTTTGGATTTGCAAAATAGTGCATGCTGCTTGCAAGAAAAACTGAAGGGAAAGGATTGGAGGGAAGCAGAGAACTCTGGAGCCATGGGGTGAAGGTGAATGAAATGCAAAATGATATTCATTAAAGCTCCCAAACACACATATCAGTGGCTGGTGATGAAAAGGTGAGAGGTGAGTTGTTTTGCGCCCAGCGTGGCTTCAGATTGAAACATCACAGGGGGGCTCCTTTCCGTTAGTGGCTGCATTTTCCTTGAGATGACAGTAATGGTAATGCATTTCCTCCCCCCCCCCCAAAGTAAATAAAGATTGGTTAAATCCTTTGAGGGTTCTTTGGCAACCCCAAGGGGAACTGCATCCACCCGTTCCTCTCCTTCTGTGTTTGGAAGCTTTCTTCTTCTTCTTCTTCTTCTTCTTCTTCTTCTTCTTCTTCTTCTTCTTCTTCTTCTTCTTCTTCTTCTTCTTCTTCTTCTTCTTCTTCTTCTTCTTCTTCTTCTTCTTCTTTCTTCTTCTTCTTTCTTCTTCTTTCTTCTTCTCTTTCTTTCTTTTTTCTTTTTTTTCTTTCTTTTCTTCTTTTTCTTTTTCTCCTTCTCCTTCTCCTCCTCCTCCTCCTCCTTCTCCTCCTCCTCCTTCTCCTCCTCCTCCTCCTCTTCTTCCTCTTCCTCTTCCTCCTCCTCCTCCTCCTCTTCCTCTTCTTCTTCCTCTTCTTCTTCTTCCAACAACAACAACAACAACAACAACAACAGAGTTGGAGGTCTTCTAATAACAATAGCTTCTTCTTCCTCTTCTTCCTCTTCTTCCTCCTCCTCCTCCTCTTCCTCTCTTTTTTCTCTTCTTCTTCTTCTTCTTCTTCTTCTTCTTCTTCTTCTTCTTCTTCTTCTTCTTCTTCTTCTTCTCCTCCTCCTCCTCCTCCTCCTCCTCCTCCTCCTCCTCCTCCTCCTCCTCCTCCTCCTCCCCCTTCCTCCTTCCTCCTTCCTCCTTCCTCCTTCTTCTTCCTCCTTCTTCCTCCTCCTTCTTCCTCCACCCCCTCCCCCTCCCCCTCCTCCCTTTCAGCAGAGAATGGAGGAAGTGATTGCTTTGCACTGACCTTTTTGCCTGCAGGAACATCAAGAAAGGTCTTTTGCATTTGACAGGTTCTTGGGAGAAACTATTCTGTCACGGCTGGTTTTGTCTAATTCAATGAATGCTATTGAATGGACTCTTTTCCATGGTTAGGGTTTTTTGAATTTTTTGAAAAATATTCCAGGTCTTCTCAACCAGAAGTGCTAGATCTGGAATGGGGCCAGTTTCTTTCATAGAAACTTTCATGTAGGGAGAGGGGAAAGGAGTTCGGAAAAGCAGAGCAAGGAAAAAAAAGTACAGGCAGTCCTCGATTTACAAATAGTTCATTTAGTGACCGTTCAAAGTTACAATGGTAGTGAAAAAAATGTCTTATGACCATTTTTCACACTTACGACCGTTGCAGTGTCCCTGAGTCATGTGATCCCCTTTTGCGACCTCCTGGCGAGCAAAGTCAAAGGGGAAGCAACTGTGTTACTAACTTAACTGCAGTGATTCACTTAACAACTGTGGCACAATAGATCGTAAAATGGGACAAAATGCACTTAACAAATTGTTTCACTTAGCAACAAAAATTTGGGGCTCCATTGTGGTCGTAAGTCGAGGACTACCTGTACTTTTCCTTTCCTCTGATGTCATGTGAACTAAATGCGCACATATTCCAACGATGTTATCTTACAGTTTTTAATTCCAGTCTTTAAGTAGATCATACATTGTTCCGTCTCCAGAGCAATCTTGAAAGCACATTAGAGTAGAAGTACTCTACTACAAATAGAAATCAATGCTAACCTTGTATTCGTTGTTTCCTTGTGGTCTTAAGTTAAATGTTTATTGTCCCGATCTGTTTATTACCAATCAAGCAATCAGGGCATCTCCTAGCCATCTTAGCAAGTGGACTCAACACTCTTCAACTATTCCTAATCATATTTTACAACGATTGACATTTAAATCAAATTCTTCAGTGATGAAATTCCCTTATAATTAAATTAGCAGTGTACTTCTCCCCTTCGCCTCTTCAGAGCTTTTGGGGTCCTCCATTGCGTCAGATTATGAAGGGACATGATGCTCAAGGCCCCTCTTAGTTATTTTTTAAACTCTGCCTTGTGAAAGGGAAGGGCCATGCTCAATGGACAGTGTAACTCTAGTCTGACACCTCCGAAGGGTGTCAATTTTGACACAGACCGTTGAGTGTCTCAGACTGCCCAGGATTTGGTGATCAGCGTGGGAAATAAATAATATGAATAAATCAATAAGGAAAATGGATGTTTGTTCCCATCGAACTGATTTTCCTATTTGCAGAGCTCAATTTGTTTTTGAGAACTTTGGTGAATGTTCATTTAGGAAACAATGACCTCCTCACTCAGGCCTTTCCCAAACTGGTTATTGTCTTTGCAATAGAAAACTGTTGACCAGTAGCTGAGGGTGAAAAAGGAACCAAATCAACATCCCCGAAAATTCTTATACTAGAGCAGTTGCAAATAATTGCGGGGATATGGAGCCATTGATGATAAACCTCTGCCTTGCCAGATATTCCATCATCTACCACTTTCTACCCTCCTTTTAGGAGTGCATCTGGCAGCCTTTTCACAGCGTGGCTCATCAGAGGCTTAAAACTGAGCTGCCCCAAAAGGACTTCGGCTTTGCCATTCCCCTGTGCTAGGTTTATAAGCCCAGTACTGCCTTCCCTTTGCAGTAAGTCAGCCCACTGGGTATCTGCAGAAATGCCTTCCCAATACTTATCGGAATCTTCTTCCCTCTGGGGGATCAAAAACTAGTTTAGGCGCAGAGCAGAGAAATAGAAGGAAGAGCTTTTCCCTCATCGTATTCACTCAGGCTGGAAAATGTGCTTGCTTGGATATCTGGACTCCTCCTGCAAGACAGGTAGATTTTCCTGGGCTGCTTATTTATTTAATAAGTGGGTTAGATGTTTCCCCCCCCCCCCGAGGTTCAAGGTAGCCTGCTTGCAATCTCCATAGATTGTCCCAACCATCCGATTAGCTTTCGTAGACAAAGGTGAGTTCAACCCTGGGTCTTCCTGTCCGGTTCCAGGACAAGCACCGAGATGAGATTCTCATAGGCTTATTTTGCCTTGCAAAGGCTTTAGGAGCATTGGCAGAGCCATGAACATTTCAGCAAAGATTAGAATTAGAATTAGAATTCTTTATTGGCCAACTGTGATTAGACACACAAGGAATTTGTCTCCGGTGCATAAGCTCTCAGTGTACATACAACAATAGTGATAGATCATGATCATAGTCATTTAAAAAATACATTCATCATAAAACATTAGATATAACACTTAGTGATAGTCATGGATACTAAATAAGACAGAGAACATTTGACTGTTGTTGTTGTTGTTAGTTGCCAAGTCGTGTTCCACCCATTGCGACCCCATGGACAACGTTCCTCCAGGCCTTCCTGTCCTCTACCTTCCCCCGGAGTCCATTTAAGCTCACGCCGACTGCTTCAGTGACTCCATCCAGCCACTTCATTCTCTGTCATCCCCTTCTTCTTTTGCCCTCAATCTTTCCCAGAATTAAGCTCTTCTCCAGTGAGTCCTTCCTTCTCATTAGGTGGCAAAGTATTTGAGTTTCATCTTCAGGATCTGGCCTTCTAAAGAGCAGTCAGGGTTGATCTCCTCTAGGACTGACCGGTTGGATCGCCTTGCAGTCCAAGGGATACAACACTTAGTGATAGTCATGGATACTAAATAAGACAGAGAACATTTGACTGTATTGAGTCCAAGTCAGTAGGACTCAACTGACTCCAATTCCCACTTGCACCTACAGAGAAATACATATCAATTTATTTTTCAAAGCACCAGAGGGCAGGACAAGAAACAATGGTTGGAAACTAATCAAGGAGCAATCTGGAATTAAGGAGAAATTTCCTAACAGGGAGGACAATTAACCAGTGGAACAGGTTGCCTCCAGAAATTGTGGTGTTGCATCACTGGAGGTTTTTAAAGAAAGACTGGGCAGTCACTTGTCTGAAATGGTGCAGAGTCTCCTGCTTGAATAGGGGGCTAGACTAGAAGACCTCCAAGGTGTCAGAGTGTGCACAGTGTGACTACTATTTTGAGACAACCCAGGAGCAAAATACAGTACACAGAGGTTTGTCTTACAAACAGTGGTTTATCTACAAGTCTTCTATATACATACACATATACATGGTGGGCACATACCAGGCAAGCAATCAATCTTCACCTTTACACTGAGAACTACAATGCAGATTGAAAACGAGGAGAGAGATACGCCCTCTCATGGCCTCTCTTTTTTTTTTTAAATAATCTTTATTGAAATTTTACAATAAAAAAGAACACGAACAACACACAACAACACACGGACATAACACATATAACACGAACGAATACACATATTTACACACAACATTACAAAGAAATCAAGTACTTTTTTACAGCGTTCTTGAAGTATTTGTTTTGTATCAAAATCTGTATATACATTTTAAGTATGTTCCATAACGTAGGTGTCGATGGTAATCATCCATATGTTAATTCATTTAATTACAACTTACAGAAGAGAGTGGTTTTAAACATATCTCAATTCATCTGCCAAATTTTTAATTTTGGGTTTTGGCTGATCCAATTATATAACTTATTCCATATTTGGTAGAAATCTGTATCGTCCTTCCCATGTATCTGCATTGTTAATTTGCACATTTCTGCGCACTCCAGTATTTTTCTGATGACCATCGAGGCAGTGGGGGTATGTTCTAATTTCCAATTTTGGGCATATGTTAATCTGGCTGCTGTAACTATATGTAGTATTAAATATCTTTCTTCTTTTGAGTATTTTGTACGGAGTATCCCTAATAAAAAGAATTCAGGTTTTAGTGGGATTTCTCTCTGTATTATTTCTTCCAGCCAAGCTCTAATTTTGTTCCAGAAGGTTCTGGCTTTAGGGCACGTCCACCATTGGTGGTAGTAAGTTCCTCTCTCTTTTTTACACTTCCAACATTTTGAGGAGGTTGTTGGGAACATTTTTGCCAGTCGGGCCAGGGGGAGGTGCCAGCGATAAAACATTTTGTATATATTTTCTTTGTATGTGGCCGCTAGTGTAAGTTTGTAGTTTAGTTCCCAAACTTTATCCCATTCTGAGAGTGTTATTGAATAGCCAAAGTTTTGTGCCCAAGCTATCATGTTGCCTTTCACCACTTCTTCAAAAAGATTATATTCTAACATAAAGTCATAGAGTCGAGAAATTATTTTCCCATCTGGTCCTAGTAAAATTTTATCTAAAGCATGTTCGTTTTGAAAGCCGGGTTGTATCGCGTCCCTGGTATACCTCGTACTAATCTGTAGGTAGTGCCACCAATCTAGTTCAATTCCAAGTGTTCTAAGTTCTTGCCTTGATCTAATATTATCGTGGTCATCTAAAATTTGTTTGTAAGTAAAGATTTTTTTATTGTTTAGTAGGTTAGGGTAGATAATCGCTTCTGTGGTGGAAAGCCATTTAGGAATTTTAGGATAGTGTGCTTTCTTTATTTTAAGCCAGACTTCAATTAGGGACCCTCTTATGTAATGCCTCTGGAAGTAGGCATGTGCCTTCTGCTTTCCATCCCATAGGAATGCGTGCCACCCGGCCTGTAAGTCAAAACCTTCTAAGGTTAGGGTCCTATTATTTCTTAATATTACCCACTCCTTTATCCAGCTGAGTGCCGCTGCTGTATAGTAGCTCTCCCAATCTGGGAGTCCAAAGCCACCCCTCTGCCTCTTGTCATACAATGAACTAGTTTTAATCCTAGCTTTCTTTTTGGCCCAAATGAATCTCTTAATTATATTGTTCAGTTCCAAGAAGTAGTTTCTCCTTAATCTAATTGGTGCTATTTGGAAGAGGAATAACACTTTTGGGAGGACCATCATTTTGATGGCCGCTATCTTCCCTAGAAAGGATAGCTGTAGTTTGGACCAACTTTCTAAATCCTTGCTAATTTTTTGTGTTAATTTTGTATAATTGTCCTCTTTTATAGAACTACACTTCGCTGTTAACCACAATCCTAAATATTTAATTTTTTTAACCATCTTGATTCCCAATCTTATTTCTAAAGATTTATTTTGTTCTTCAGTAAGGTTTTTAGTTATTATTTTAGTTTTATCTTAAAAACTAAATGGCCTCTCTTATATAGACAGCTTCTTAAAGTGGCAGTAACCCTGCTGACTCATCCTCATTGCATCAGCATTTCAGTTTACAGCCTTACATCAGCTGGTCAGCTATTAAATCATCATTACTCTTCCCTTCCCTTCCAATTCTGTTGTTCTGTTACTTACAAACAGAGATGCAGCAAATTACTTGAGTTACCAAGGAGAAAATGCAGAGACCCTCTATGGTGAAGACTCTAACCCAGGGGTCCCCAAACTTGGCAACTTTGTGGACTTCAACTCTCAGAATTCTCCAGCCAGCTTTGCTGGCTGGAGAATTCTGGGAGTTGATGTCCACAAGTCTTAAAGTTGCCAAGTTTGAAGACCTCTGCTCTAACCCAATGTAAAAAATGTAAAGGGGTGTCAAACTCAAGGCCCGAGGGCTGGATTCGGCCTGCGGAGTGCGTAGATCTGGCCTGCGGGGCTGCCCTGGAAACAGCAAAGGACCGGCCTGCGTTGCCTCTGCCAGTGAAAACGGAGCTAGGGAGGGCTGCGGGCGGCCCTCCTGAGCTCCGTTTCTGCTTGCAGAGGGTTGCAGGAGGCCATCGCAACCGAAAATGGAGTTTGTGCAGGCTGCGCACAGCTCTCCTGAGCTTCAGACAGAGAGAGATCATCATTTGCATGGTTCAGGAGGAAAGACACGGACCCGGGGCTTTTCAAGAACCTTCCTTGGGATGATTACTCTTTCACAAATCCCTGCGAAATATCTTTGGTTTCTCAAGATAAAGGAAAAGAATATGGCTTTAATAAAATGAACGTGTGAGCTTGTGCATGTGTACAATTAGTCTTCCGATCCAATTTAAGGTGTTGGTTTTGACCTTTAAAGCCCTACATGGCTCAGGGCCAGGTTACCTTCGGGACCGCATCCTGCCGCATACCTCCCTACGACCGGTCAGGGCCCACAGAGTTGGCCTCCTCCAGGTCCCATCGACCAAGCAATGCCGGTTGGCGGGGCCGAGGGGGAGAGCCTTCTCTATGGGAGCTCCCTCCCTTTGGAACCAACTCCCTCCAGAGATCAGGACTATCCCCACCCTGCTGGCCTTCCGTAAAGCAATAAATACTTGGCTCTTCCGCCAGGCGGGGTGAAAGTGAGACCAACCAGACCAGATATGGGTCTCCCCCCTTGATTATGAATGTTAGATGTTTTTTTAACTTTTGTAGTTTTTAATTGTTATGATTTTATATTGATAAATGGATTTGACATGTTGTGAGCCGCCCAGAGTGCCCCGGGAGTTGGGCGGCATACAAATCTATTTAAATAAATAAATAAATAAATAAATAAAATACATGTGTTGCAGTCCTAGCTTCCTGAATTAGCTTTAGCCTGGATAAAATGCTTCTAATGCCATAAGCATTATTTTTGGCATGTTTTTAGCAGCTGCGCATTATAATAATGAATTTGCTTTGACTAAGACTGATTTTGTTCTTAGTAACAAAGGGGAGCTGGTTGGATTATTTGTTCTTTCGCTGAATTCCATGAATGCTGAAGTGAGGATTAGCATCCTGCATCTCCATTTCAGCAAAAGTCCACTCCTGTGGGAGTTTCTGCTGCCTGTGGTTGTTTGTGGCTGAGGTTTTCCCGTTTCCTGCTCCGACTTGCTTTTTATTTTTCTGCATGTCAGCAGTGTCCAAACAAAACGTAATTTCCCAACCCTGCCTGTTATTTCACTCTTGCAATAAAGTAGTTGATTCACAAAACATGAAGTCTGGAAGTGTCCAGTGTATTGACATTGATTTTGTGCAGAACTAAACATATCTCTAAAGCATAAATAGTGGGCTAGGGTTTTTATGTGGTAGATTTTTAAATATTGCAACCTTCCCAGACTCACCAATGTGTAAGTTGGGTGACTATAGATTTGTTTAATAAATAAATCAATAAAATAAAATATTCAGACAGTTTGAAGGCTATTTATATGGGAGAAACAAGTGACTGCAAGTTTTCCTGCATGCATGTATGCACGCGTGTGTCTGTGCATTTGTGTATTTTCTACCGGGAAAGTGAGGATCAACCAGACTTGTTCTTCCTGGCTATCCCAGTGCTGAGTGTCCTTTGCACAATTTTTCAGGTTGAAATATATTACTAATAATCTGTGGTGAATAGATTTCCAAGTAACTTAAATCAGTGTTACTAATTTTCACTTGTAATATCTCCTAGTTCCACTTTGTCTTTTTAAATGTTTGAAAAGTATATGTGTGGCATATTTATATGGAACCATCTTTTTAAAGAATCTTAGCTTACCCAGATATTATTTTGGGATTAACCCAGGGGTGGGTTCTAACTTACCTTGCTGCCGGTTCGCTTCCTCCCGTGCCGTGTGGCTGCGCCTTGTGGGCGTGCGCATGCATGCACAGTGGCAAAAAATAACCCCCCCAAAAAATCCAAAAACAAGATGGTGACGCATGCGCAGTGCTGGAAACTCGGGTTCTGCGCATGCGCAGAAGAAAAAAAACGGGGAAAAAATTCGAAAAAAAACTGAAAAAATTCAAAAAAAAGATGACGGCGTCCACGGAGTGGCACCGACAGAACTGGTTCTGTGACGTCATCGCGACATCACCAGCAGTTTGCTACCGGTTCGGGCGAACTGGGAGGAACCCACCTCTGGATTAATCCACAATAAACACCTTCAGGTTCTTGATTCTCCAACCCAGGCTGTTTTGGCAAAGAGGCACTGATGAGTACCCCTTCCACACACCATGTAGTTGAGAGTCATTTTTGATTATGGCAGGATATAAATACAATCAATCAATGCCATGCAATGAAAGAGAAAGCTCTGTATTCCGTCAACATACTGGCATGGACTGCATCTCTGAGCAACTTGTTTTCTGTGGCTGTTCCTTCAAGTCAGTTTAGATTCCTGCAATTGCCTGAGTAAGTCTGTAAAGCTTTTTTGGCAAGCTTTTTTCAGATGCGGATTGCCATTGCCTCCTTCCTAGGGCTGAGAGAGAAAGACTGGCACAAGGTCACCTAGCTGCCTTTGTGCCTCAGGTGCAGGGGCGGGTTCCTAATTTTTTTTACTACCACTCTGTGGGCGTGGCTTATTTTGTGGGTGTGGCTTGTCAGCCATGTGACCGGGTGGGCGTGGCTTCTCGGACTGCTGAAGGGAGGGGAACTGAGATAGGTCCTGCCGCCCGTTCTTTCAGCGTCTCACACGCTCCCTCAGCCATTCCTCCCCTGCTTGGACTCACTGTGGGATAGGAAGGCAGCGCATGCGCAGTGCCAGAAGCTCAGCTTCTGGCCATGCACAGAAGATTTTTTTTAAAAAAAATCATTAAAAAAAAATGGCGGCACCCAGGCACCGGCAACCAAACGCACCGGTACTGTGACGTCACCAGCAGGCCGCTACCGGTGCTATAGAGTGGACCACACTGGTAGGAACCCACCACTGCTCAGGTAGGATTAGAACTCACAGTCTCCCAGTTTCCAGCCTGGTGCTTTCACCATGACACCAAACTGGCCCTTATTTGAGTTAGACTTGACTTGATAAATATCCAAGTAAGTCCATCCAGTTCTAACCTTTGGATAAGTATTTTGCCCTTGCCTTCTTTTATCTAGGGCAGGGGTCCCCAAACTTGGCAACTTTAAGACTTGTGGACTTCAACTCCCAGAGTTCTCCAGCCAGCTATGCTAATTCTGGGAGTTGAAGTCCACAAGTCTTAAAGTTGCCAAGTTTGAAGACCTCTGATCTAGGGCTAAGAGGAGAGATTGGCACATGGTTACCCAGATGTCTTTGTTCCTACGGCTAGAAATCATGATCTCTTCGTTTCTAGCCTAATGCCTTAACCAGTAGTCCAAATTTTACTCTCAGAGTGACCTGCTTTGGGAATTGCATGTCAACCAAGGATAATATGGGCCATCGAAGGACCCTGGTGCACAAGTTATAGAAGTTCCTGTAGAATTCCCCAATCCCCCTGTCACGAAATATATTTTTATTTATTTATTTGTTTGTTTGTTTGTTTATTTATTTATTATTCATTCATTCATTCATTCATTCATTCATTCATTCATTCATTCATTCATTCATTCAGTGAGATTTATATACCGCCTCACAGTGCAAGCACTCTCTAAGCGGTTTACACCAGTAAGCAATGTATATTTATATTGCCCCCAACAATCTGGGTCCTCATTTTACCTACCTCGGAAGGATGGAAGGCTGAGTCAACCTTGAGCCGGTGAGATTTGAACCGCTGACCTGTGGATCAGTGTCAGCTAAAGTGGCCTGCAGTACCTGCCTCTAACTGCTGCGCCACCTCGGCTCTATCGAGAAATCTCCAAGACATCATGGCAAGAATTGCCCACCAAGGGCATTTTTGGTGTCTAAATTACTTTGCAGCCTCAGTTGAACCTTTCTTCCAGGAACAGCGACAGCTCACCAGAGCTCCAGTTCTCAAAAAGTCCCACATTAATCCCAACAGCATTAATTCATGTTTCTGTCCTCCTTCAGCCTTGAGATAGGAACAAGGTGAAAGTGCATCAGAGTCAGACGTCAAGGTGTTTGATGAGTTTCTTGCAGAGGGAAAGAAGATAATTTATATTGGGACCTAGCGGGAGGAAGTCTCGGGTGCTTTGGAGCATGTAGTTTTGTCAAAGTCACAAGGCTGTTAATCAGATTTGCCTATAAGTAAATATCGACAGAAGACTAGAGATCAGGTGGCCTCTTTCCTTGCTGTCTTTGGGAATGTCATTGAGAAGGAAGGAATCATGGAAGGAATACTAAGCTAGTTGGGTAGTTGAGAGTGAAGATTTTGGATTTGTAGAAACAAGATTGAAGTCTTACCCAGATGAGAAACGCTCCACTTCATTTTCTCTTTTTTAATCAAGAAAGCATTTTAAGATTAACTGTGAGTCCTACAGAGGTCAGATAATATCTTGCAACTTGGGTAATAGAATGTCTATGCATTTCTTTTTATTCTTTTGCTTTATTCCATTTTATTAAGATTTTATCCTGCAGGCTTCTCAAGGTTAGGGTTTACAGAGTTTATCTCCCTTCTTTGACTCATTTTTCCTCCCCCAAATGGTCTCCTCCAATTGAATTGGCATATCTGTCTCTGTAGCTCCTATGGTTACCAGCGATTTTCTGATTATTCTAATCACTCCTTTTCAGGGACTCTTTCTATTGACTGTTTTGTAAGCAGCAGGCTTGGTCTTTTGGGCTTTATTCATTGGACAGATCGATAGCTGCCTATATAATGTATCTAGCCAAAAGGGTCATAGTGGTCTTATGACTTTGTCCAACTGACTGAGAGGAAAAGGAAATCTGCTTTGCACTACTCAGGTGACCCTGACGACACGGAAAAACCTCTAGGTGGCCTCAATGACTAGCTAAAAGGATGCAAATGACCAGCTGTCGGAAAGGAATATCAATCCTTCCATTCCCCACCATCCAGTCAGAGCCGAAGACGCTTCTTGGATGAGAAGCGAAACGTCTTCAAAGAAAAACCAGAAAGTCCAGTTGCCTCTTGAAAAAGCACCTTTGGGACATCCATGACCTGGAGGACTAAGAAACTCCATAGACGTTTTCCTTTAGACTGGGTTTTGCCATGACTTGTGCCTGGAGAAGGCTTTCTCGCAAGTATTAGGCTAGACCAGGGGTAGGCAAAGTTGGCTCTTCTATGACTCGTGGACTTCAACTCCCAGAATTCCTGAGCTAGCATGATTGGCTCAGAAAGTCTGGGAGTTGAAGTCCACGAGTCATAGAAGAGCCAACTTTGCCTACCCCTGGGCTAGACCAAATCAAGGAATCCTTTTTCCACTGCTGCATTTTCCATGTAGCCAATGCAGGAACCATTACCTGGCTCTGAACGGATCCATCCCTCATGCCATCGGGACAGAGCCCGTCCACTTACGGTATAAGCCCTCATTTCTCTGCTGTTCGTTGACCATAAATAAAAGTTTACAAACCCTCATCATCACCTTTGGTAAATAAGTCTTGGTTTGCTTAGGATCACTTAAGGCAGGAGTCCCCAACCCCCGAGTTGTGGCCCGGTACTGGGCCATGGCCCGTTTGGAATGAGCCCCTGCATGCAGCTCCGTGTATGCCCGCCACTCACACAAACGGAGGTGTGCATGCGAGCGTGTGTGCCCACCGCTTGCACTGAACCATTTTTTCTTCCCTCCACCTCCTGCCAGTCTGCAAAGCCGGAAAGTTGGGGACCACTGACTTTGGCTCCAAGGCAGCAGAGAGGAAATGCAGGAGTCAGATAGTCTTGCTGTACAGACTGCAGGGCTTTTCTCCCCAAAATGACCCTCTGACTCCCCAAATCTTCCTTTTGACTGAAGAAGTTACTTGGATGAGCAACGAAACATCTCGGTTTCAATAAACTTTGGTCCAGTTGCCATAATTCAACCTTTTAAGATACAAACATGGAAATGTCTTTCTCAAAGGAAAAAAAACACGACCATTCTGTTTCTGTTATGCTGCAGATCTTCATAGAATAACTGAGGCAGTTCAAAATGCAAAAGTTGAGAACCCTTGTTATAGATTAGGAAGTAAGCTAATTCATTCTTACTGTTTACCCCTCTTCGAAAATCTGATTCCTTAAATCCGTTTCTGTAATTTATTTTGAAGAAATTGCTGCTTGAGCACAGAAAACTTAATTGGCAAACGCAATAATTACTGTTTACGCAGAGTGATATTATGCTTATTTTAAAATAGTAATTATGAGGGGTTTTTTTTCCTGAACACCAAGTGTACTGGTCTAATGAAATCAGAATATATAGTAGGCGGATTTTCTAAGTTGACAGGTGTAAATATGGGTATATCACATATTCATGTAAATATGAGTGTTCGCCATTAATTATTTAAAAGATTATGAAGCTCAAAATTTGTGACTGTGGGTGGCATACGAAAGAAGAAATCAAAAGAGATTAAATGCAAACAATAAACAAATATAAAACCTAACAATCGTATTGAATTATTTCTCCAATGATTAAACAGCATTCTTGCCTTTAATTATTTAGAATTCAAACAAGTTCCATCTAATGCCCCAAAAGATGGCATTCTCCGGATAAGGAATCGAGGATATCTCCTTTAAAAACATTTTCCCTAGTTTCTATTGGCTATCCAAAGCCTCTACAGTTCTCTGTTACTTTAACAGTTATGAAAAGAAATAAAATATTCATTAAACTTTAAACCCTTAATTGTTTGGTTATGTCAGTGGGACTGTGATTTACTAAATTCCTCTGGAGCCAACTCTGGTCTAGAATTCTTCTTTCTGCTTGTCTTCATGGAAAGGTTAATTGTGTTACACTCACTTGAGCAATAAGTGAAACCGTGGAAATGCATATTTAGCAATTAGGACTACCGCGCATCATATGGAAATAAGTTGGAAATCTTCTTAAGTCTTTCCTTTGCATTTTTGGAATTGTAATAGATCTACAAATAACAGGTTTTTGGTGACGTTTAGTGACTCAGTGCTCCTTTTGTTAGAGACTTTCAAACATATTTTAAAAGCCAAGTTGCGTAAAGATTTATCCTTTTTATAATTATGTCCCAGAAGTAGAAATTGGCTTTCCAACTGTGCCTCTTCAGTTGTAAATAAAACGTTGTCAGAAATGTTTCCAGTTTGAAAAAAGGGACAATCAGAGTTGTTGCACAATTCAGAAGTTTGTTAGTTTTCTGAGTTGTTCTGATACTTCTTATCAGAATTCGGTTGGTTTTTCTCTAGGAGTTTTCCTCAAGCCACCATTGTCAGGATCCTCCAGATCAGGGGTCCCCAACCAGCAGGGACCGTGGCATGCCAGCAACCGGGCCACACAAACAAGCAAAGCCCCATCCACGGGATGCAGGCAGCATGGAAAACAACTCCCCCTCCAGTCCACGGAAAAACCTTTCTCTGTGGAATCGGTCCCTGGTGCCTAAAAAGTTGGAGGCCACTGCTCTAGCGGTCATTTTGGGCTGCTTTCATCTCATGTGCCTATTTTTCAAGGACAGCCTGTGCTATTCATATTCATATGCCTATTTTTCTCCACAGACTGTGAGCCTTGATTGTTCTGCTTAATGGCTATGGGTTCCCTTGTTCAATCTTGGGTCTGACTCTGCAAAGAATCAGCCTGCTCCATTGAAGCACCAGGTCTCTGAGATTTTAGAGACTATGAAATTATCTCCATCAAGAGATAAGTAGGAAGTGACTTCATCCTTTTGGTAGCTGTCCACTCATTTCTCAGGTCCAGGATTCTCAAAACTCAGCGATGGAGAGAAAGAGGAACAGAAGCTCCCTGCCCATTTTATACCCTTGGCAAACACAATAATTCTGGATTTTTACCAGAGATGGTATTCACTTACCTTCCCTACCGGTTCGCAAATGTGCGTTTCCGTGCATGCGCTTTTCTCGCACGTGTGCCTTCCGTGCATGAGCCCGGCCTCCAAAACGTGACTAAATAGGATGGTCCGAACCAGCTGAATCCCACCTCTGATTTTTACTCAGAAGCACACCTTCTTTGTCAGAAG
Organism: Diadophis punctatus similis; assembly: GCA_023053685.1. Lineage (NCBI taxonomy): Eukaryota > Metazoa > Chordata > Lepidosauria > Squamata > Dipsadidae > Diadophis > Diadophis punctatus. The sequence continues at coordinate 17,824,090 of JALIGW010000015.1, read as the reverse complement.
CTTGCGGGAAAGAAACTGTGATAACAATCCCCTTTTCCTCTCCCCCCCTAATATCACTCCAGGGAGTTTTGGATGGGGGAGAAAATTGCTAAATAAGTATTCTCAGCCTACACGTGGCTAAGGAGGCACAGGTGCATTCACAGGAGAAATGCTTGGAGCTGGAGGTCAGCAACAGATATTAGCACCAGAACAGAGCTGGAAGGGACCTTGGAGGTCGTCTAGTCCAGCCTCCTGCTCAAGCAGGAGAACCTATACTAGTTTTAGAATCTTTAAGGTTTGACAGACAAATATAACCATTCTGGCTCAGGAGTTCTGGGAGTTGAAGTCCATGGGTCATAAAGGGGCTATAATTCCCCACCCTACCCTAACAGATGACACTTGTAGAAGGCACAACTGTTTAAAGATTTTTTATTTTATTCCAGATGTTTATATTTTATGAGTGAATTTGAAACGAGAGGTTAGCTTTTTTTTTTCTTGTCCTAGATAGGTAATCTTCTAAATTAGAGTGTGAGTGACAGTTTTCTTCTCAGATGGTTCTGATTTCTTCTATAGGAGCATCTCTCCAGCTTCTCCCAAGGATTCCAACTCTTTTCTTGAAAGAAGAACCCACAGTCACAAGGTTTAGTAAATGGTGGGACTCAAGAAGATCAGCTCATAGAAAGGGAATAGCGAAAGGTATGGGGTTATTTAAGTTAGCAAATAGAGATAGTGTCGGTATACAATCATTTGGCAAGTTCAATAATTACATATTGGTATCTGAATGAACTTTCAAGAACAACGTAGATTTCATATTTTATTCCATTATAATACTAACATAAATCTTACTTACTTGGTAGATTTTTTTCTGCCTTTCTTCCAGAAGCTCAAGACAGTGTTTTTTTTTCCCTTCAGTTTTCCACCACAAATGCAACCAGCAAGGTAGAGTGGCCGAAGAAGGAGGGATTGGCCCAAGCTAGGAGCTTTCTGATGGGTTTTTAGCAATGGGTCACTGTGATGTAGTTGTTGAGGAATTGGAGGGGAGCAGTGAAACCTGAGTTCTAGTCCTCCCCTCAACCGAGGAATTTCTCTGGGAGACTTTGGCCTGTTCCTCTCTCAGCCCAAGAGCCAAGGTGGTTCACTAATCTAAAGGTTGGAGAAGCACTGGAAGATCCTGGTTCTTATCCCCCACCTCTCCCCGAGCTATGAAAGTGCCCTGGGACAGCCTATCCCAGTCCAACAGGACTTGGGGTGGTTGTTGTGGGGGGAAATAGGAGGAAGTGACGATATCTACAAGATACTGAGCTCCTGAATAAAAAGTCGACTATAAATCTACTCAATAGATAAAAAGTTGGCAAATACCATTGGTGGAAGTAATATTCTTCTGGGTTCAGTTCCAAGTGGGGAAAAAGAACACTGGATTCATGGAAGTTGCTTGGAAAGAAGGTTTTAATGGAGAACAAAGGAACAGGAGCACATGGCATGAGCTCCTGAACAGAAAAGGTGGATCACATGTTTTCAAGTGTTGGGTCCAGAGAAAAAAGGGCAGGAGAGATGCTGAGTCCCTTGCTTTATACTCTCTCTTGGGCCCCTCCCTAACTGTTTCCTGTTCCTATACAGAAATGTATTCCATTGGCTGTCAAGATTCACAGGGGCATTCTGGGGCATCTCTTGTGGGCTGTCCTGAATCCCAGGGGTGTGGTTGATGGAATCTTACCAGGTCCCATGTGGTGAATGAAAGGGCTTTGGGATTCCTATTATGATTCTTCATGTAGGTGCTTGTTATGTAAAAATACTGTTTCAGGCTGTGGGGGGGGGGGGGAATGAGCTGGGCTAGGCCATTCCTTGATGGCCCATTGGCAAGGGTGGGAGGAATGGGTGAGCTGGCACATAAGATGAGTCTTTTGTCTGCTTAGAAGCATGTTTCCAGGGATATTCTACTGTATATAATATTCTGCCTTTTAATATTTCCTAGGGTATTTCATTTTTCCAGGAGGGAGTGGGTACTAACTTCCTACACCATTACATTGAGATGCTGTCTAGTTCAGTACAAACAGATGCTTCTTATGCTTAAAGATGTAACAGTACACTTCCTAGAGCATGTGAACTAGATGCACCCAACAGAGCTTTGGTGGAAGACACTTCTCTCTTCATCCCAAAGATGCTTTTCCAAAAGGCAACTGGACTTTCTTGATTTCCCCCCCATCCCGCCGCCCCTTGAAAACGTTTCGCTTCTCATCCAAGAAGAATCTTCAGTTCTAAAGAATCTTCTCTGTTCGCACCAGAAGAACAGACTCGCTCCCTTCTTTCCCCATTTTGCCTGAAGCAAATGAAGGATCATGTTGCAACATACCCAGTATCTTTTCCGACGTGTTGTCAAATGCATTGCAAAAGGTGGCTCATAACGGTGTTATGCTGTAGGCATGCAGATTCCGGCTGCATCTTGCCAAGTCTGCAGTCGCAGAATGCAGTAATGTCTCGATGTTGAAAACGCTGTAATTCAGAGAACTCTGCTGGAGCAGGCAGCATTGGGCAACACATTTAATAACTACAATTTATCAAGTTTATCAAACTGTCTCAGGAAGCTAAAATGCCCATAATAGTAAGTGTTTATTTTTTAAAAGATGAATTGTAGAGGAACAGATTTGTGCAAGGCTGGTTTCCTGGGTTCACCGCACCAGAGTAGATAGATGGCCCCGAATATGCATGCTCAGTGTAATTACGGGCACCGTGTCACACTGAGTTAGGTATTGTAAGCTTGTCAAGGGGCAGGAGAGTAACTAGACGTTAGTATGTACTGTGCCAACATAGCTGTTGTGAATGCAGAATTGCAGGGGCCTTTTTACATCTCAGCAACTTCCGGAGCAAACCTAGTTTGTGAATCCTGATCTCAATTGACTGCATCCATCCCTCCTGGAGAGTTCTTTATTTTAATAAGAATTTACTGCAGGAGGAGGTCAATCCTGCACCTGTTAAGCAGTAAGTTTGTACTCTTGCCTTCCTCTGATTCCAGCCTCCTGATTTGGGCTGGATGTTTAAAGGTACTGTACTGATTGTCCTTCCAGAGGAATAGCTCCGTAAGCGGCCTGTGGATGAGCCCCTGGAAGGCATTGTGATTGGAGTGCCCTCTTTCCATCTGTTCACCAGATGTGAGTTGCAGTTTGCCATATGTTCAATGGTGCCTGAATACGCTGGAGCTCCCTGACTTCTGATGTAAAGGGGAACAATTGAACGTCTGTGAAATCTGAGACAATTGGCAAATTGTCTTGTGTGTTTTTTCTCCCTCCAATAAATGGTGATGCATCAGAGCCCCAGGTGAAGTATGTTCATGCGAGTGGTTGCATCTGACATGCCTCCATTGAGTCTCATCATAATGTCTTATAGCAGGTGTGTCAAACTCAAGGCCCGGGGGCCGCATCTGGCCTGGGGGGTGCTTAGATCTGGCCTGCGGGGCCGCCTTGGAAACAGCGAAGGACTGGCCTGTGGTGCCTCTGCCAGTGAAAACGGAGCTTGGGAGGGTGGCGTGCGGCCCTCCCGAGCTCCGTTTTTGCTGGCAGAGGGTTGCAGGAGGCTGTCGCAGCCAAAAATGGAGCTTGGGAGCCCATATTCGCTGGCAGAGTGCTCGGGCCACCACAGGTGCCCCCGACACAAGTGACATTGAGCTGGCCACGCCCGCCCCGGCACCCCAAGGTCAAACACAACCCTGATGCAGCCCTCAATGAAATTGAGTTTGACACCCCTGTCGTAGAGGTTTTGTTCCTACAGAGAAAGGAAGGTGGGAAGGAGTAGGAGTTCAGAAGTGAGTACTTTGATCAGGATTCTTTAGAAAATATTAATGTTGACGTTAATTTCTCAGTCCTGAAGAAAGGAAGGACATTAGGGGCTGGGCTCCAAAAATACTGATTAAAACTTGATGGTACAGGTAGTCCATCATCTGATCCCTTAGCAACTGTTCGAAGTTAAGATGGACCTCCCTGGGGGTGCTTACGACTCGGATTCAAAGTTCTGACACACACACACTGCGGTCACGTGATGGCATTTTGGTCTCTTCGAAACTCAGCTGCATTTACCCTCAGTCACATGACTGGGTTTTATAACACTGGCACTTACTTCCAGGTTTTGGCAAAATTGGGCCCCAAACAACTGTTGCATTCATTATTCGCTAAGGAACCACTACAAAAAAAGGTCATAAAATCGGCTTGAGTCCCTGGGTGATCTGATTTATGACCCTCACAAGTTACAACTGTGAAGAGCAGGCTCTGTTATGGTCGTAACTTGAGGATTACCTGTACACCTTTTATTCTCTCTAGTTTCAGGCATTTATCACAAGTGTGGTGTCAACTTCAAACCGAACCTGGCAGCAGCCATTTTCCTGTTCCTCAGTTGTCACACAGAGGGGGAAGGGGGCAAGGAGGTTGGAATGCCTCACTAGACACAGCAGAGAGCTTTCTCGTGAGAACCAAGGTCATCTTTACTGGCAATGGATAAGATTGGGGAAGGAGTTTCTGGAGAGCCCGCCAATTGACCTAATTGGCCAATTTGACCTGTGACATTTGGGGATGGGGTTATTTCCTATTTTAATTATATTAAACCCGCGGGAAATATTTAGAGTTGGTTTTCCTTTAAAGCAGTGCCGATCCGATGTACTCAATAAAGAAGTTCTTTGAGGAGGTTTCTAATCTCAGAATTCCGATTTGCTTAGGCGGAACCTTGGCATGTGGTTTGAAATAATCACGGAAAATGGCAGAGTAAAAAAATTAAAAGATAATTCCCAAAGAAGCGAAGACATGGGTTGTGGCCTGTACTTCCTGACCTATCGACTGCACGTGCCTCTGCGCTTGGAAGAAAACGTGGCAGTTTGTGAGAATGGCAAATTGGAGGATAGGATCTGAACCTTTGTCTCTTCTAATCCGCAGCACTCTTCTGCATCCAGCTTTTAAATTAAGCAAAGGGAAAGCAACTTCAAGTCATCTTGCAAACGGGGGTAAAATAGACACCTGTGTGGAGATAGCTCTGTTACTCCTTAGCCAGTCGGTGACCAAGAGAGTATTGTTCCATTTCCAGAAGTTACTTTTTGTCATCCTGCAGGCATATGGCATCTTGTCCTTCAGCCCGTGCCACAAGATTGTGATTGTGTGATTCCTTCTGTCCAAGAAACCCTTTTCTGTTCCTGCTTAATGGCCTAATCCTTTCTGCCCTCATAATTTCAATAGCCCAAGTGTGAAGAACGACGTTATAAAATTATTATGAAGTCTTTGCTCATGAAACGTTGATGTCCGATTGTGACCCACAGATAGCTGAGAGGCCATACTGACTGGAAATTTATAGTTGGAATGTGAAATTAAACCAGTATAATTTCCTAAAGGAAAAAAAATGCCATCTATACTGTACAGTCTATTAATGCTGACTTCTAAATCTAAATATATTGGAAGCAATTACACACTGCATAGCTCTGCGTATTATTAATTTGACTGAAAGATTTTAAACGCAGCGCATTACTCACTGGAAATCCCTAGCAGCCCATTGTGTAACTTTACATAATTCCAAGAGGTCCAACCAGCAGAAAAGGAGATATAAAATTAATGTCTAGTTATTACCTAAATTACTTCATAAATTAGTTACTTCTCTCATCAAGGTTAAAATGAACGTTATTACTCGGAGGGATGGAAGGAAAGAATCTCAAAGTCGTCCATTCTGGTTATTGTTCTGATTAGGAAAAAGCTCCTGTTTTGGAAACTAAGTAAGGCTGTCACTCATTCTACCATCAATAATATTCAGGAGTGATGAACACTCTAAAGCAGGGCTGTCAAACACAAGGCCCGTGTGCCAAATCTGGCCCTCGGTGTGGTCAGATCCAGTCCGCGAGGCCAGCCTGGATAATGTAAGCGGCCGGCCCACATTGCTATGGCGCAGTCTACCCAATGCGAAGAGGAAACATCAGGCCAACTTCGGTCTGGTTTACCCAATGCAAAGAGGGAACATGCCAGCAGTTTGGGGAGTGGCGTCAAGCTGGCCACGCCCAGTGAGTGGTGTCAAGCTGGCCACGCCCAGCCAGTTGACCACACCCAGCCAGTCAGCCCCCCCCCGTCCCCCCCAGATCAACTACAGCCCTGATGCGGCCCTCAATGAAATTGAGTTTGACACCCCTGCTCTTGAGTGTGTGATCCTCTCAGGCCAAGGGACCCATTTCTGTTCCTGCATAAGCATGTAATACTTCCTGCCATCATCATTTCAAAAGCCCAAGGAATCTAAATAAATCTAAATCTAAATCTTCTTTCAGAAAGATACTTCTGATCTGATTAGATGCCATTGAGATGATGGTGACTCTTAATGACCACATAGCTAGCATTTCTCCAGGATGTACCCGCTAATGAATTAGTGGTATATCCCCAGGATTTGAAATAATACTTACATTTGTTGTGGGCCAATCTTTGCCATAATCCTCAGGAGGTGATCCATCTCAACTGTCCAGGTTTCCACATTTTCTCTCATGGTAAAGACTTCCTACTTCTTATTGTACATGAACATTTTTCTTGGCAACAATATGGAAGCGTGGTCTTGCGTTTTCCTTTTCCTATGAGATATTTTTAAACTTCGCAGTCTATCCTCTAATTTTAACAATTTCCTGTGGGTCACTTATCCAGATGACCGCACATACACCTTCTGGCATATACATATATTTACAGATGGATGCTAAAAAGATCTTAAAGTTCTCTTCTAATAATACTGGCCTGCAACAGTAGAGAATGGCTACTTCTAAATTGGAGAATATATAGCCCAAGAAACTATTTAAGTTTTCAATGAGTGTATTTTAATAAACTCAAGCAGACCTCCCATGATGTTTCTGATCATTTAATGTAGAAGTAGAGGGGGAAAAATGATTGGAGAACAGAAATGGAAAAAGGTGCTCAAGAAATGGTATAGAGATGGGGGAAAGATGTTGCTTGAAATGGAAACTGGCCAGAAAATCTTCCAGCATAATAAAATTGGTAAGCCACGCAGTCTCTGTCTACTTCAGTATTCTATGGGTTACTCCAGTGCTTCTCAATTATTTTCTGTTATGCCCCCCCTAGGAAGAAGTAAACATTTCGCGCCCCCCCAACTCTCCGCCGGGATGATTGTTTGCAATATTCAGCACGTTTTCGCTGAAAAATCTTAAGTGGCTTATCAGCGTGATTGGGGTGTAATGTGTTTAAGTGATGCCTTAATTTATTTGGCTTCATGCTGTCCGCTGCCAACATTTTTAGACACAGTAAACATACCGGTCTTTCCTTGTCTCCCACCGTAGTCACACTGAAGCCAAACGCTACATACGCTTCGTCTACATTTCCTCGTCTTAGCTTTCAGGAGACTTACGTTTGTCTCATTATCTCCATCTCTCTCTCTTCCTTTCTTTTCATCCCTGTTAAATATTTTTCCATGGTGTCTCTTAAGGGTTTGTTATCTGCACTTCATATCTCCTGCTCTGTGCTGTGTGCTATTGTTCGGTGCAAAAAAACCCTACTCCCTGCGGGAAAAAATAGCATGTTTCCCGGGGTCATGCGCCCCCCCTGGCATCGCTCCACGCCCCCTCAGGGGGGGCCGCCCCACTATTTGAGAAGCACTGGGTTACTCTAAGCCAGGAAATTATCAGTCCTCTTAGAAAATGGTGGCCCACAGGCTGATTTGTAAGAGAAAAGGAACTTTTAACAGATTAACAGAGTTGGAAGGGACCTTATAGGTCATCTAGTCCAACCCCCCACCAAGCAGGAGACCCTTTCTGACATATGGCAGTCCAGTCATTTCTTGAAAGCTTCCAATGATGAAGCACTTTTTTTTGGACATCTTCAAATAGGACTGGTTTTTTTTTTGTAAATAAGTTTTTTATTTTTTTAACACAAAACATATACTGTACATCTTTTATGAAGAAAGTGTTTTCCGGATCCTTTCTCTTACATCCTTTCTAATACATAATCAATAATATATCTTATTTTCAATTTCAGCCATATTCTTCTTCACCCCCACAATTTGTTATCCTTATTCATTTTTTCTTATACATACGGTAATTTTTTTAACACATATCATTATATGCTCCATTATTATAGTCTCTATTTCTCTAAACACCTTTTAAGTTTCCCTTCTAGCTCTTCAACTCTCCACATTTAAGTCTTTAATTAATTTTATATTCAAACACCAATGTTAATTTCAGTCCAATTTCATCTACTGAAGTTTTTCATCATCTATAACATAATTCATCTTATTTCACTTTTACATATATACAAAACCATTTTTTCCTCATTTTTAGTACTAGTACAATTCATTTTCTTCCTTTCCTTCTCAAATATATTCAAAATCAACATTTTCCCATTATACACCCTTAATTTCTTGTTTTCTTTAACAACCCATTTATTTACCCATTTTTTCAATATTAGCTTACTTCATTTTACAGTCAAAATTAATCCCATTTCCTTTTTCAATTTTGTCTTTAAAAATATTTTACTGTTTGTAACATTCATCATTTTTTATCTATTTTCAATTTAACATACATAAGAAAAGCCATTTTTCTAATAATTAACAATCAAAGATTTTTAGTACTAGTACAATTCTATTAAACCCTAACCCTAATCCCTACAAAACCTAGTTTTCTTCCTCCCTTCTTAATCTTTCCTTTTTTAACCATTATGTCTTGGTCTCTCTACTATTCCATTTTGTATTAATTTTCTGTTTATCCTTTCTCTTGACTTCTTCCCCCCCCCCTTTTTTTTTATTAATTTTATCTACCGGTATATTGTATCTTTTCTTCTGGACCTTTCTAATCGCCTTTCAATAGATTGTTTGTGTGTATATATCCCTCTCCAGCATTTTTCTTCTTTTCTTTTTGTTGGTTCCCTCTTCATTTTTTATCTGTTTCTTTTTTGAAATGCATTTTCCCTTTTCCCTCTCTGCTCTTTCCATAACCTTGTAAATCTCAGTGAAATTGTCTAACTGATTTTCCTTTCTATCTTCTTTTTGCTCTTTTTCCACTTCCTGATTCTCATTCTCATTCTCATTTACAAATTTTTCTTCTCTCTCTTGTTCTATGTGCTCCCTTGGTTTTTCTGGCTCTATGATCTCTTTTAATGTTACTTGTACACTTTTTAACATCCCAAGCAGTTCTTTATACATCCAACATTCCATTTTGAATTTATCAATTTTTGTTTTATATTCAATTTGAATTTCCAGTCCCAATTTTAGTTCAAACCAGTCCCAGAGTCTTAAATCTTCCTCAGCCAAGAAAAAACCAAACCAAACAATAAGCCGGAACCAGGCACTCCTTAAAAATTCTCACAATAGTCAACTTATCTTTCCAAGGTCAGTTTTTGTCTGTATTCTATTTCTTGTATCGTCCTCTAGGTGTTGTACTCACATTCCTCCAGTAGATGTCTCTCTCAAATCTCCGCACTGTCTCGTTTTCTTTTCTTTTCAAAATACCAGAAAGTTTTAATTCTGTTTCAATAGTGGGCAAACAAAAAGGTTATTTTTCTTCTTCAAATCTTTTCTCTTTTGTTCTTTTTAAGCTTCTCCAATTACGTTTTTAATCCACAAGAATTTTACTTGGGCTTTCACTCTGTCACTCCCACTTTTCAATTCTTTTCTGCAGCCGCTGTTTCAATCTTTAAAATTTTTAGAATCCCTATTGTAAGTTTCTTCTTCTCATAAACTGGCCAATCTCTCTCCGGCTCCAACACTTCCTTCAAACATCGCTCCTGCACAATACTTTAGTCAGGTTGCCCCAGCTTCAGAGCGGTCATTAAAAATGGCCACCCCCACCACCCCCATCGCTGGTTTGAAGAGCTTGTTTCTGACCTTCTGGAGAGCTTGCCTTGCTACCCACGATCTCCGAAGCGCCTCTTCTTCTTTCCCTGTCCCTCTAGGACGGTTCTGGTCCAAATACCTCCCAATGGCAGTTTGTCTGGCTGGATTTTCATGAAGCTCTTCGGAGCTTCACTATTTTCCAGCCAGTATCGCCGTGACGCGTCCGGTTCCTTCCCTTCCGATAGGACTGTTGTTGAACAACTGGAAAGTCATTGCTTATCATTGCAGAAAGTAGGTGGTGTATTGTGCTTATTGTGATAACTCTGAATTTCCTGACAGTGAGAATGCTTAAACAGTGGAACAGCTGATGCCCAGAGTTGTTGGTGCTCTGTTGCTGGAACTTTTCAAGAAAAGATTGGACAGTGATTTATCCGGAATGCTAGAAGGACTCCTGCCTTGGGCAGGGGGTTAGACTAGAAGACCTCCAAAGTCCCATCTAGCCATATGATTCTATGAACATGCCATTCCCTGCTCTTGCTTCTATAAAAGAAAAAAATGTTACAGGGAATCATTCAGTCAAGTCGAGGAAACAGGTCGAGGAAGCTGGGGCATGGGGCGCCATTGAGCATCACACCTGGAACTTCCCAGGATCAGTCAGTCAGTCAGTCTGTCTGTCTGTCTATATCTGTCTGTCTGTCTGTCTGTCTGTCTGTCTGTCTCTCTCTCTCTCTCTCTCTCTCTGTCTTTCTATCTATCTATCTATCTATCTATCTATCTATCTATCTATCTATCTATCTATCTATCTATAGCTCTGTCTGTCTCTCTGTCTGTCTCTCTGTCTGTCTCTCTGTCTTTCTATCTATTTATGTCTGTCTGTCTGTCTATCATAACTCTCTCTCTCTCCATCTCTTATCTATGTAAGAGATACATATACATATACATATACATATACATATACATATAAGATATGTATATGTATATGTATGTATGTATGTATGTATGTATGTATGTATACTTGCTCACAGTGAATCTAGGCAGTTTACAAAAAATAAAAACACAATGTAGATGAAATAAAAATAAAACATAAAATAAATAAAATAACCTCCTACCCCACCACCCCTGGCAACAACACCCAGTTAAATGAACCATTTGATGGGCTCCATCCCACTCTGGGATCCCCAGGCCCGCTGGCAAAACCACGTCTTCAGGGGCTTCCGAAAGAGCGTCAGAGTGGGGGCCAGTATAACTTCCCGAGGGATGATGTTCCAGAAGGAGGGAGCCACCACGGAGAAGGCCCTCCTTCTCGGTCCTGCCAGATGTATCTCCTTAGGGGAAGGGACCTGCAACATGACTTGACCTGGCCTGCTTTGCCCCCATTTCATTCCTTGATGTCAGGGAGATATTATGTGTTGAACTTCCTCTGCAGGCAGGAAGACCTGAAAATGATTCTCCCCCTCCCCCTGCAAAGGAAGAAAGAGTGTGTGCCTGTGTGTCTGTTAGGTCTGTTAGCTATGCTGCCTGGAGAATTCTGGGAGTTGAAGTCCACAAGTCTTAAAGTTGCCAAGTTTGAAGACCTCTGGTGTTAGGTATCAACACCTAAGCAAACCAGGCCAAACCCAGAATAAATAAATTAACTTTTGTATGGGAATACCTGCAAGAAGACCAGAGAAGTAGGAAAGATTGGGAAGTTTGTGAAGCATCCCAGCATAAGGCCCCTTGCAAGCCTCTTACACACACACACACACACACACACACACACACACACACACACACACACACCACACACAACGTTGGAGTGCTCAGCTCCTCTCAAGGCTGACTTGACTTTTGAGTGGGTGTGTAGCAGTGCCTTTATTAAACTTTTGCCTCACGAATCAGTGATAATTTATAAAAAGTATGTATTGGTATACACGTGTTAAAGCTTTTTAATGTGTGTTAGCCATTAAAGTATAATTACATTTTTGACTTTTTCTTTATTATTGATTTTACGTGAATGCATATTTAAAGATTGGGTGCTTGTAAATGTCTCCTATTTATGCATTGAAAACTGGGCTCCTTTCTGACAGAATCATAATTAAAAAGACGGATTACTTAAAATACCGCTTAATCATTGTGTCACTGAAGGACTTAGCCCTCATTAATTAGATGTTAATAAATAGTCATAAACAAAAAAGTGCTGTTTGAGATCCAGAATTATAATGTGATCAGGAGAATAATAGGTCTTCAGACTAGGTGCTGCCTCTCTTTTATTCAGTGTTAAATTGAGCGTGAAATTAGTGATGCTGTGCTAATCCTTTGAGTTTTTTCTCATTGCCAATACCTACAAGAGGAAACACCTGAGAACCTTCCGAAGGGGAAGGGGAGATGTAAAGCCGGTTCTTGAAGGAGGAGGAAATGATACTTGGTGGAACATCCAAGAAGGCTGCTGAAGTTCCCTTAACCAGTCACATCCTTCCTGGTTAATTCCAGCACCCTCCAGGACTCTTTCAACGTCATATGTGGAGTCCTGGAAAGTCTTGGCTTTGGCCCCTGGAACTTTCCAAATGTTGCTGTCGAAGTGTAATTTAATGTGACTTTAAATCAGTCCTGTCTTTGGGGGTAGGGCAACCCTGCTGCAAAGGCCAGGTGTGACCTTTGGTCCCAAACTGTCCCAAAAGTGCTTTTTTCAAGAGGCAACTGGACTTTCTGGTTTTTCTTGGAAGACATTTAGCTTCTCATCCAAGAAGCTTCTTCAGCTCCGGCTGGATGGTGGGGAATGGAAGGATTTATGCTCCTTGCAGACAGCTGGTCATTTGCATCCTTTTAGAGCAGTGGTTCCCAACCTTCTTAATGCCGTGACCAGCGCCCCGCCCCCGCGCCCCCACCACGACCCACCCTGCCGCCGCCATTTGGGTTCTTTTACCCTCTGCGCATGCACAAAGCGTTCTGTGCATGCGCAGAAGGTAAAAGAACCCAAATGGTGGCATCTGGGCAAAGTCTCCAGATCCGGGCGAGGTCTCCGCTCGCTTCGCGTGTTGCCTCTGGGAGGTTTTCGAGCCCCGTTTCGAAAGGTGTGCGCGACTTCGGTGGGGCCTGGATAGGCGGCTGCCCGGAGAGAGCCATCCCCTTCGCAGAGTGTCTCCCGTCTACCTGTAGCATTCGGGGCGAAGGGGGTGGCTCTCTCCGGGCAGCCGCCTGTCCTGGCCCTGCCGAAGTTCTGCACGCCTTTCGCAATGGGGCTCGAAAAGCTGCCAGAGGCAATACACGAAGTGAGCGGAGACCTCGGCCGGATCTGGAGACTTCACCCGGACGCCGCCATTTGGGGTTTTTTACCCTCTGCGCATGCGCAGAATGCTTTGCGCATGCGCAGAGGGTAAAAGAACCCAAATGGTGGGGGCGGGGTGGGTCACGGGGTGCAGGTTTTGGCGTGCGATATGGCCAGGCTTGTGGCATTGGGTGGGGGAGCTGAGGATGCCGGATGCTTTGGGAGTCGAATGACCATTTCCCAGGGGTCGCGACCCCCAAGTTGGGAACCGCTGTTTTAGAGAGTCATTGAGGCCACTTGGAGGTTTATCTGTGTCCTCAGATCACCTGAGTAGTGCAAATGGTGTGGAGCCTTCTTGGCTGCAGGATGTTTTTCTGCCCTGTGTCTCTTCCCAGTTGAGCACAGGCGCAGGCTGTTGGGGCTGCATCGACGAGTCTGTGTTGTCTGCATCTCAAACTGAAGTGCACATGGTCCCTGTAGTCTGCAATTTTTCTGGAAATCCGTTCATACCCCCGCACCATTCGAAGGGTGTTCATCCTAAAATGCATAGCTAAAAGTCTATGGAGATTCTCAGCCATCCAGGTCATGGTTGTCCCAAAGGTGCTTTTTCAGGAGGCATCTGGACTTCCTTGTCTTCTTTTGAAGACATTTCACTTCTCATCCAAGAAGCTTCTTCAGCTCTGACTGGATGGTGGGGAAGGGAAGGATTTATACTCCTTGCAGACAGCTGGTCATTTGCGTTCTTTTAGGGAGTCCTTGAGGCCACCTGGAGGTTTATCTGTGTCCTCAGGGTCACCTGAGTGGTGCTAATGAGTGTGGAGCTCCCAAACACGCTGCTTTAAGCCAACCTTCCCCAACCTTCCCATCCAGTTTACGTCCCCTTATCTGTAGAATGAATGGCCTCCCTGATACAAAAAAATTGTGGGTTCACCTCTGGTAAGCTTGCCCTTGGTTGTTCATTTTGCCTCTTGACACACAGTTGTTCACTTAGATTGGAGGGATTCTCCCCCACCGCCATTTTTTCCTTGCAAGTTCAGATGCCCGACATCAATTTACTCCTGTGTTTCTCAACCCTGACAACTTTAAGACGTGTGGACTTCAACTCCCAGAATTCCCCAGCCAGCATGGGGAACTGAAGGCCTCACATCTTAAAAGTAGATGAGACTGAGAAACACTGGTTGACTCTTAAATGCTGGGAATTCTTCTCCGTCCCACATCTAATTGTTGGATGCTCTCCAGAGGAGGGGAGATAGGTTCCTTCCTCCCTGAAAAATGAGAATAGCAATAAATACTGTCCATATTTTGGCTTGTTGTATGAAATGTTAGGGGTTTTTAAAATTTTGTTCTGTTTTATCCCATTCCTTATATTGTTTTTAATTGCACATTAAATAGGGCCAGAAAATTCTATGTGTTTCTGAAGAAAAAAATATTTATAAACACCTTTTAAAAAAAAGCAAATGACCCTTACTTTGGGTTAGCACTTACTTTGCTAACCCATCTGTTTGGAGAGGAAACATGGTGATACACAAGAAATCTTCCCATATTGGCTCAGGATGATAGGACCTGTAATGCAACATATCTGGAGGTACCAGAAGCACCAGATCAACTATATGTTATTTGATGGGGTTTTATTTGCAGCTCAGATCAGCCAAAAGATTTGTAATTCTCTGGTATACAATTAAAATGCCAATTATGGTTTAGTCAGGTCTCTCTGCTCTTTAACCTGAAACGATCTGTTGTTTTTCTTCCCTGTAAATCACCAGTGATGAATGTTGTTGGATGTGTTTTATTTTCCTTTTAATTTATGAACCATGAGCTGCCTTTATAGGGTTTTTTTTTGGGAGGGCATCTGCCGATTTCCTAATTAAGCTTTGTTAGCATCTATCACTGCAGCTGTGCAGTCTTAGAAAGGAAAGGAAATGTTTTTAATTTGTAGTAGGCTGGATGTATATGTTCAGGGATAATTTCCCAACATTTGGCCTGCAGAGACATGATATCACTGATCTCCTAAATGTGTTTTAAGGCAGGGAATGCAGTCTGGCATCGTCTTCCTTTCCTCTTTCCTGAGGAACAGTGCTAACTATACTTGGATGAAGGTAGGATTGACAAACGATCCAATTTGCCAGCTCGGCTTGGAAAGGAAGATTCATTCTAACAGATTAATTGTGAGCCCCTTATTGACAAATGCCCATGAAGTGCAAAAGTACACATTGTGGTGATTTATGTCATTTGCACCCATTGACAACATTTGCATAATGCTGTCAGTTCTTAAACAATGCAATTTGTCTCATTTGGGTGCCGATCAGTTCATTGATTGTATATCATTTACATAACAATTACATTATGCACATGATGTAGTTTGTCAGAGAAATTTGGTCCATTGGAGGTGAAGACCATTGAATTGATGGTCAATTAGGAAAGAAAGACCATCCCAACGTGATCAATTGGGAAAGAAAGACTCCTGGCCCACGATTAGCCAAAAGTATACTTTACTAAAGCCAAAGTGGTTACAGAAGAGGCAAAGATGGATCTGAGATTTTCACGCGCAAAAGATACCATTAACTTTCCCTTGTTCCCGGCCAACCCCCTGGTTATTAGTCAATGTCCAATCTGGTGTTAACAGATTGCTTGTGAAACGTTCCACACTCACGGCTCTGCATTCCTTTAGTTAGTGTGACCTTGAGACGGCTGGTGTTTCCCCCAGGACTGGTTTCCTCCCTGCGTCCCTTCCCCCACTGTTACTGATGTCAGGCTGTCAGCTTGCAATGCGTAGCTTAGCTGAATGGCAGCCATGACAGTTTCACTGTAACATAATCTTAATAGCCTTAGACTCCTTAGAATTAAGGAGAAATTTCCTGATAGTTAGAACAATTAATCAGTGGGACAACTTGCCTCCAGAAATTGTGAATGCTCCAACACTGGAAGTTTTTAAGAAGATGTTGGATAACCATTTGTCTGAAGTGGTATCGGATTTCCTGCCTAAGCAGGGGGTTGGACTAGAAGACCTCCAAGGTCCCTTCCAACTCTGCTATGCCATGCCATGCCATCTATTCTATTCTATTCTATTCTATTCTATTCTATTCTATTCTATTCTATTCTATTCCATTCCATTCCATTCCATTCCATTCCATTCCATTCCATTGCATTCCATTCCATTCCATTCCATTCCATTCCCATTCCCATTCCCATTCCCATTCCGTCTAGTCTAGTCTAGTCTAGTCTAGTCTAGTCTAGTCTAGTCCAGTTCCGTTCCCATCCCGTTCCCGTCCCATTCCCATTCCCATTCCCATTGCCATCCTATCCTATCCTATCCTATCCTATCCTATCCTATCCTATCCTATCCTATCCTATCCTATCCTATCCTATCCTTGCTAAGATCCCACTGTGATGCCACAGTGCAAACGTGTTTGCTTGCTGATCAGTGGGTATTCTGTGATGAGCTGAGTCCCGCATAAAAGGCATTTGTGAATGTACTGTGCATGCATTCCAAGTGTGCCCCAGTGCAAAAGCAAGTCCTCCTGCTAAGCAAGGGGGAATGCCCATTGAAAGCAATGACAGCATGGTTTATGGGCATCCCTTCAGGACAGGGAGACCTTCCATGTTGGACTGCAGTTGTATTTACCATATAAACACTGAAAGCGCCTTTAGAAATGATTTGATTTACCATCAGTAATAGCCCTGAACATTCCAGTCTTTCAGAAAAATGCGATGCTTCACGTGACTGCCTGGTTTTGAAGCTCTGTGTTGTCAGCTCCCATCCTTGCTAAGAGCTTAACTTGTAGACACGCTAACTCTAAATTGATCCCTGGTGTATCCCTGACTGCGATATTCTTCCCATTTCCGCCCTAATATCCAGTTTAGGCCATTTATTATGATCAAGTGCTTTTCAGGTTGGACTGCATCTCGGAAGCACATGTGAAATATATACTTTGTCTTCCTGCCACAATCATTTCCAAGAAAATGATTAGGAGTCAGATACAGATCCTAGATGAAAGCCTAATCAACAGGTATTTGTTTTAAAAATCCCACCTTTTCTCTAGAACTCAGAGATTTAAATGGCAACCTCTCTTCCTTTGATGCCCACAGAAAAATCATTCTGGCCCCAGTGTCTCCTAGCAATGTTTCTCAACCTTGGCTACTTGAAGATATTTGGACTTCAACTCCCAGAATTCCCCAGCCATCATAGCAGAGTTGGGGAATTCTGGGAATTGAAGTCCACATATCTTCAAGTAGCCAAGGTTAAGAAACACTGACCTAGTGAATTTCCATAGTTGAAGGTGCCTTTGAACGTGGATTTCTCCAGACCTGGTCCAATGCTATAACCCCCACACCATGTCTTTCTGTCTCACGACTGGGAGGGTTTGGCTATATCTAGTTTTATGTGCAACTGAAGGGGATCTTAATATAGTTACTACAGGCTAACTCACTGCTCACTCCAGGAGTTCAGTCCTCACCGGCTCATGGTTGACTCAGCCTTCCATCCTTCCGAGGTGGGTAAAACGAGGACCCAGATTGTTGGGGGCAATATGTTGAACTCTGTAAACCGCTTAGAGAGGGCTGTAAAGCACTGTGAAGCGGTATTGGTCTGTTGTATGGATGTTTGAGTGGTTCAGGGTGGGGAATTCGTGGCGGATGGAGATTGCTATGTGTGTTGGGACTGGTCTTGAAGCGTTTTGTGAATTTCGTTGTATGGGTGTACTGTGTATATACGTACAATGACAATAAATTATTATTATTATTATATGTCTAAGTGCTATTGCTATTGCCCTTCCTTCCTTCCTTCCTTCCTTCCTTCCTCCCTCCCTCCCTCCCTCCATCTATCCATCCATCCATCCATCCATCCATCCATCCATCCATCCATCCATCCATCCATGGTGGTTAGAATGCAATAGGGTTGGCTGACTCTGCCAACTGCCAGCAGTTCGATCCTGACTGGCTCCAGGTTGACTCAGCCTTCCATCCTTCCGAGGTGGGTAAAATGAGGACCCAGATTGTTGGGGGCAATATGCTGAACTCTGTAAACCGCTTAGAGAGGGCTGTAAAGCACTTGAATCGGTATATAAGTCTAAGCGCTCTTGCTATTGCTATTAAATGTGCCCCTAATAGCTTCCCTGGTAGTAGCTACTGCCAAAAGACAGTTGTGAATGTCTCTGAATGGTTCCATTACCACTCCTATGTTAATGAAACGATTTTAATATTACAATAAATGAGGTGTCCCCCCCCCACAATCCTTTCCATATTAAAGGGAATTGGATTGTTATTAGAGCATATTTCACGAAGATGGAAAGGAGCTCTAATATGTGCTTGACTCTTAAAGCAGTTAATCCTATATTAATTGTAGTTGGGATCCATTTGTCCTTGTCGGGTGGCAAAGCATTCATCACTCAAGGCAGGCTGGAGCGTCTCTGAAGGTGGAAGAGCTCCCCCTGGAGGACGTCTCTGATACCAACCGAGATTGGTGTTGGATTGAAGGGAAAATCCTAGCAGAAAGCCTAATATTGTTTCCCCTATACAGGCAGTCCTCGACTTATGACCGCAATTGAGCCCAAAATCTATGTTGCTAAGTGAGACATTTGTTAACTGAGTTTTGCTCCATTTTACGACTTTTCTTGCCACGTTTCTTAAGCAAATCACTGCAGTTGTTAAATTAATAACATGGTTGTTAAGTGAATCTGCATGAATCTAAGTGAATCAGAAGGTCGCAAAAGGGGATCACATGATCCCGGGGACACTGCGGCCATCATAAATGTGAGTCAGTCACCAAGTGTCTGGATTCTGATCACATGACCACGGGGATGCTGCAATGATCGTAAGTGTGAAAAATGGTCATAAGTGACTTTTTCCAGTGCCGTTGTAACTTTGAACGGTCACTAAATGAACTGTTGTAAGTCCAAGACTACCTGTACTTTCTCTTCTGGTCAGTGAGTTCATCCAAGTTTTGGGATCCTACCTGAAAAGGAGGGGAATGTGGATTAGATTTTAGATTTATTATTAGAGTTGGAAGGGACCTTGTAGGTCATCTAGTCCAACCCCCTGCTCAAGCAGGAGTTCCTACATCATTTGAGACAGATTGCAGTCTAGTCTCACCTTGAAGGTCGTAAGTGTTGGGGCTCTCAAACCTCCACTGGCAAGCTGTTCCACTGGTTGATCGCTCTCACCGTCAGAAAATTTCTCCTCACTTCCAGGTTGAATCTCTCCTTGGTCAGCTTCGATCCATTATTCCTTGTTTGGCTTTCTGGTGCCACAGAGAACAGCCTGACCCCCTCCTCTCTGTGGCAGCCCCTCAAGTGTTGGAACACTGCTATCATGTCACCCCTGGTCCTTCTTTTCGCCAGACTGGCCAAGCTCAGTTCCTGCAACCGCTCTTTGTATGTTTTATTTTCCAGACCCTTTATCATCCTGGTTGCTCTCTTCTGCACTTTCTCTAGGGTTTCAATGTCTTTTTTGTAGTGTGGTGACCAAAACTGGATGCAGTACTCTAGGTGTGGTCTGACCAAGGCTTTATAGAGTGGTACTAGTACCACTCTGGTCCTTGATTGTATCCCTCTATTTATGCAGCTCAGGACTGCGTTGGCCTTTTTGGCTGCTGCTGCACACTGCTGGCTCATATTTAGTTGGCTGTCTACCAAGACTCCAAGATCCCTCTCACAATCGCTGCTATTGAGTGTGCTTTCACCCAGTTTGTATGTGTATTTTTGATTCTTCTTGCCTAGGTGCAGAATTTTACTTTTCTCTGTGTTAAATTTCATTTTATTGGTTTGGGCCCAGTGTTCGAGTCTGTCGAGGTCCCTCTGGATTTTGAGTCTGTCCTCTGGGATGTTTGCTACTCCTGCCAGCTTGGTATCATCTGCAAATTTGGTTAGTTCTCCTGCTATTCCCTCATCTAGGTCATTTATGAAGATATTAAAGAGTACTGGGCTTTAAAGGATCCTAACCTCCTGTGAAATCCCTCTTCAAACCACTTCTGTTTCCTCACCCTCAACCCCACAATTATGTTTCTGGCTGCTTTTCCACGTATGAGGATGCCTTCCGTGGCATTCTTGCTGTAATTGTTTTAAAACCTTAAAGGAAGACAAAATCTCTTGCGCAACTGCCTTTTGAGAATTTGAAGCCTTGCTGGGGTGTCTGGCCGCATGATCTTTTCTGTCTAGCTCCGATAAAGAAAGTCCTGAAGATTTTAGAAAGAAAAGCATTTATGTCAGGAAGAATGATCAAGCGGCAGGAAACGTTGCATCTGAAAGGGGACAGGGACTTGACTGTCTCTTGAATGGCCTTGCATTTGAACCAGTCAACAAGAGGAAGGATCCTTAGAACTTGCAGTAATAAAAAGGTTGTCAGAGCATAAGTCAAAATGATGTTGGAACCTAGGAAATGGAACAGCTTCTCCACCATGGTGCCCTCCAAGTATATTGAACTACAGTTCCCATCATTCCCTAACCACAGCTATAAGCCTTGCCAGAAGGACCCCCTAAACATTATATTCCAGGACTACTGGTAACTGCTGAGTGGAGATTATAGTCAGAGCTGCCATCCTTTGCTCACATCACAGTTTGCCTTCAGAAGTTCATCCCTGGAGGCTTTCAAGAAAAGACTGGACTGCCATCTGTCAGAAATGGTGGGGCAGGGGGTTGGACTAGATGACCTACAAGGTCCCTCCCAACTCTGTTAATATGCTTTCCTAAATGCAAGTCTGCAATAAGCCTTGAGGGGAGGGAGCTGTGGGAAAACCGAATGTGATCTTTGTGCAGTCCAGAGACATCTTAAGGCCGCAGACCTGGGAGTGGAATGCAACGGCTCACCATCTAGCTTGCCAAATGTTGGGACAGTTACTAAAACATCTTCTTCTAATGCAGGGGTGTCAAACTCAAGGCCCGCAGGCCAGATCCGGCCCGTAGGGTGCTTAGATCTGGCCCGCGGGGCCACCCTGGAAACAGCAAAGAACCGGCCCGCGGTGCCTCTGCCAGCAAAAACGGAGCTTGGGAGGGCCGCCACAGGCACCCCCAACAAGAGTGACATTGAGCTGGCCACACCCACCCTGCCCCCCGCCCCCCCGAGGTCAAACAACCCTGAAGCGGCCCTCAATGAAATTGAGTTTGACACCCCTGTTCTAATGTGACTGGACAATGGGGAGATAACGGGGGTGGGGGTAGAATGGAAAAGGGAAAGTTAACTAGGGAATCTTTGCACGCAAACTCTTAGGTCTGGCTTTGCTACTGTAACCGCTTGGCTTTTAGTGAAAGTAACCTTTTCCCTAAGAATGGAGTCGAGAGTGTTTCTTTCCTAAGAGGCCAGAATGGGCCAGGTCTGACAGTTGTTGAAACATGACATATATCTCACTACCCTCCCATTCTCTAGAGGAAAAATACCTACTGATGCATTAAAGGAAACCACTAATTGGTGTGATTTCCAGGAGGGGAAGATATGTATTTGTTTGCTTTATAATAATGGCTTCGGGATCTAATCAAGCTCCTGCGTTTGTAATGATATTAGCCAAGTAATCAGTTTGTGGTTGATTACAGAGGCGGAATTAATTTAAAATTTTCTGTTATTTTTACTGGCTCGGTTTTAGATTTTTGAATTTCTCCATCGTATTTTTCCTCTGGAAGCTTTGCAATGGCTGAATAATAAAAACTAACTGAGTTGAACTGACGGAGTTACTCCTTATTGTGGAATGTGTCGGTTCACTTTCTGCCCAGGAGGTAGAGTTTAGTACTTGTGGTTATTTCTATTTTCACTTGTTGAGAATGGAGTTCTCTGTATGTGTGTATTAAACGTGGTTAGTTCTAGAGTCCAAACTCAAAGGGCAAATGAGTTTGCAAATTATACTGAACTGTAATTACAGCTTGTTTGGTTTTGGCAAAAATGTGTGAACGTCCCTCTTGCTTCTGAATGTGATCATTGCAATTGGATGGGTGTGCTAATCTGACTATGGTTGATTGGGATGCAGGACAAGGCACAAGGAATGTTTTGCAATCTCAAGAGTGTGATTCAGGGGCGGGTCCCTAATTTTTTTACTACCACTCTGTGGGCGTGGCTTATTTTGTGGGTGTGGTTGCCAGCCATGTGACTGGGTGGGCGTGGCTTCTTGGACTGCTGAAGGGAGGGGAACTGCTGCCCATTCCCCCTCAGCAGCTCGAGAAGCCTCAAACGTGCGAAAATGCCTAGGATCATCACCGCGCGTTCGTGGCTTCTCGGACTGCTGAAGGGAGGGGAATGGAGAGAGCTCCTGCCGCCCGTTCTTTCAGCGTCTCACGCACTCCCTCAGCCATCCTCCCCTGCTTGGACTCACTGTGGGATAGGAAGGCAGCGCATGCGCAGAACCGGAAGCTCGGCTTCTGGGCATGTGCAGAAATTTTTTTAAAAAAAAATTAAATTTTTTTTTTTAAAAAAAAATGGCGGTGCCCAGGCACCGGCAACCGACTGCACCGGTACTGTGACGTCACCAGCGGGCCGCTACCGGTGCTATAGAGTGGACCGCACTGCTAGGAACCCACCACTGGTGTGATTTAGTCTGATGCGTAAAACTGCCAATGATTTATTTATTTATTTCTATGCGACTCTATTCCCAATGGTGCAAAGCATCCTAGATAAAGAGGAGGGGGCCGGGAGTGGGCGGGAAGGGGATGATCCAAGTGGGGAGGAAGGGGCTTCACCTCATCCCTAGCTTTGGGTTTTAGGGCCCCATGGAAGCAGAGGTTTTTCATCCTTCATTCTCAGTAGCCAGGAGGTCCTTTGCTTGATTTGTCTTGTGGCCAGTTGTGCCTGTTCCTGCATCAGGAAATGCCAGTCACAATCACTCATGCCTTGGTCACCTCCCAAATGGATGACTGCCATGTGCCTTACACGAGGCTGCCCCCTGAAGACCACTAGAAAGCAGCCATTGGTCCAGAATGTGTCAGCACAGGCAGTTATGGGTGCACCTGGGTGACCCCATGTGACTCCACTACTCCATGAGCTGCATTGTCTCCCAGTCGGTTTCTAGGTGAGGGTGGCCTCTTCAGGTTATTGGTTCACTGGAACTCTCAAAAACATATGCCTAACGTAACATTTGCTCATCAGAAAAGATGCTACCAGATACGTCTGGATTTTTTTCCCCACTATCATAGCATCTACATTGAAGATGGCTGGTTGACTCGGCTCAACATTTCAAGGCCAACTCTGAAGGCACATGATGTAGGAGCTTTCCTAAATCTGAGCCAAGCAGATTAGGTCTTATTCTGCTCCTGGGACCTCATGGTTCTCCAGATGTGCTGGAACTCAACTCTCACCATGTATGGCAAGCAAGAGATATTGGGAGTTGCCATTCCATAGTGTCTGAAGACCTATAGGTTGTTTCCCCATGGGATTCTCAGGGTCTGGGTGGAGAACTTCCTTCATGTCTTTCTCTTTGAAGCCGTGTTCCGGGGTGGACTTCTTGCTGTGTATATATTTAGTACATTTATATCCTACATTTTCCTCTTAAGAGCTGTCATTTCATTCCCTTTTATTTTGCTTTGATCCTACCTGTTCTCTTCTGGGTTCAGACTTTCAGAATTCACAATAGAGACAGGTTCAACAAGGCTGATCAGGGACAACACTCAGTGAAAAGGAAAGGAATGAGTTGAGGGAACCTTGAGAAGAGAAGGCTTGGCGGAGTAGATTGCATTTATCAACTATAAGTGCACTGAAGGTGATCAAGATTTGCTCCCCCTTTCCTTCCAGAGCTCATAGTAGGAAACGACAATCCGGCTTTATAAGGAAGGGCAGTTTTTGTTTTTTTATTCTGTTTTAAATAACTGGATTCCTTACTTTGACAGGGAATGATATTTCCCGGAAAGATGGTGGAATATCCTCCATTGGACATCTTCAAGTGGAGGGTAGACAGCGATCTATCCAAGATACTTCAGCTTATAACCCTATAGCTGCCGTTCATGGCCTCAGTTGCCCTTCCAATTTGTGATTCACTCCTAATTCAGGGGTGTCAAACGCTATTTCATTGAGGGCCGCATCAGGGTTGTGTTTGACCTCGGGGGGGGGAGTGTGGCCATGGTGGGCGTGGCCAGCTCAACATCACTCGTGTCGGGGGCATCTGTGGTGGCCCGAGCGCTCTGCAAGTGAAAACGGACTCCCGAGCACCATTTTTGGCTGCGATGGCCTCATGCAACCTTCTGCCAGTGAAAATGGAGCTTGGGGGGCTGCAAGCAGCCCTCGCGAGCTCCATTTTTGGGTGGGACGGCCTCCTGCAACCCTCTGCTGGCAAAAGGGGAGGTCGGGGGGGGCTGCGGGCGGCCCTCCCAAGCTCCGTTTTTGCTGGCAGAAGCACCACAGGCTGGTCCTTCACTGTTTCCAGAGCGGCCCCGTGGGCCAGATCTAAGCACCCCGTGGGCCGGATCCGGCCCCCGGGCCTTGAGTTTGACACCCCTGTCCATCTTGGGGGGTAGGTTGTGTCACACAGGAAGCTCCGTGGTTAGGTGAGAACGTGAGCTTTCATCTTGGACTGGGAAAAAAACAATCTAAGCCCGATCTATTTATAGGTAATGTTTGATGGGTGTGAAAGTTATGGTTGGTCTGTGTCTCTCTCTTTTTAACCAATGTATGCTATTTTCCCACCCCAGCATGTGGTAGCAAGTAATTCCATGCATAAATTTTCATTCTGAGAACGGAGGTTTCTTCTTTAGTATACTTTGCTTCTCAGACTTGCAAAGATGAAATACTTTTTTTTTTCCTGCCCGGGTTCAAGAAACTCACTGAACTCTGATCCTGAGCTGACAAAACACAAGAGGCCATGTTCACATCACACGCAGTGTGTGAACAGAACCCCTAAAATAAATCCCGTGGTTTGTACAACCTGCTAAGATAATAGCTGGCTTCCCAGAAGATGCTGTGCCAGCAGCGACCTTGTGCTCCTGCTTCTGGCCTGGCCTTCGGGGTGGCGAAGCAGCCCTTTCTGTATTGGGCCTTCTGGTTGGGGAGGGATTTTGCTTTTAATGCTTAGATCGGGGGTCTCCAACCTTGGCAACTTTAAGCCTGGAGGACTTCAATTCCCAGAATTCCCCAGCCAGCTGGAAACTCTTAACAGGTTGGAGATCTCTGACTTAGATGACGTCAGGAAGTCAAATGGATTAATTGTGGCCCTAAATCGAGGTAGTCCTCGATTTAGGACCACAATTGAGCCCCAAATTACGGTTGCTAAGTGAAACATTTGTTAACTGAATTTTGCCCCATTTTACGACCTTCCTTGCCACAGTTATTAAGTGAATCATTGCAGTTGTTAAATTAGTCACACGGTTGTTAAGTGAATGCGGCTTCCCATGGACTTTGCCTGTCAGAAGGTCGCAAAAGAGGATCGCATGACCCCAAGGCACTGCAACCGTCATAAATACGAGTCAGTTGCCAAGCGTTTGAATTTTGATCACTTGACCATTGAGATGCTGCAACAGTTGGTTGTGTGAAAAACGGTCATAAGTCACTTTTTTCAGTGTAACTTCGAACGGTCACTAAATGAACTGTTGTAAGTCGAGGACTGCCTGTTGTTCAGAGCCACATAAGCCTTAAGAATGAAGTGTCTGAGGCTTTTTTCCTCTGGTGTGTGTGTGTGTGTGTGTGTGTGTGTGTGTGTGTGTGTGTGTGTGTGTTTTCTTAGAAACTTTTTGTGAGTTAAAATCTGAATGGAGGAGACGGGGAGTTTGTGCTAAAAACCTGAGTAGCAGGAGATAAATGGGGGCTGCCTTTCTTGAGGTCGGGCTCTGCAGCTTCTGGACAAATGATTAATTCTCTGCTTTCTTGGTTTTCAGCCTGTTCCAGCACTACTGCTACAAGCAAGGAGGCATGCGGCACACTTCCTACACCTGCATCTGTGGCAGGTAAAGCATTGGAGATGGGGGGGAGCATTGGTTTCCCAAAGCCTGGGATTAATGTGGAGCTTGTACACAACAATAGGGAAGCTTTTAAATTAAGTTATTTAGCATGCCTAGATCGAATACTTTGGTGAAAAACGAAAACAAGGGAAGGTTTATTGAGTATGACCCATAAAAATGGAAGACCTCGGAGTAGCTGAATCTGGCACGGCCATGCAGAGAGCTGGGTAATACGCCCATAGCAAACAGAACTCTGAGGCAGGTAGGTTCCTAAAGAAGAATAGTTTTATTGGACATATCATATTGACACAGATCTGGTGAAAACGACTCTGAATGTTCCCGTGGTTTTCACCTAATCAAAAGTAAAAGTTTCCCCCCCTTCTCCAGCCACATGGCCATATCAACAGTCACATGGCCATATCAACAGTCACATGGCCATATCAACAGTCACATGGCCATATCAACAGTCACATGGCCATATCAACAGTCACATGGCCATATCAAGGTGCTGCCTAGTTGCCTGGTAACTTCACTCCTCCTCTCTCCGACCACCTGTGGAAATGTCCTTGGTTCCCAGCAGAAAGTATTTTGTTTTGGCTACACAACCCCAGCTCTCTCTCTCTTCCCACCTCCCTATCCCTCAGCTCCAGTGTGGCAACACTGAAGCCTTGGCCACGTCAGCTTCAGGGTTGACACTGGGGTGATTGCTGGCATATTTGAGAGCTGTTGCACTCTTGACGCTATGGTAGAGTTCCCCAACCTTTTTGGCTTTGCAGACCAGCATTGCAGGGGGAAGAGGGGTTGGTTCTGCATACATGGTGGGCAAGTTCGCCCGCACAGCTCCATTTGCACAAGTGTTGGGGACACACGCCCGCCACTCACACAAATGGAGCACGAGTGCATGCACTCACCCATTGCTCACACGTGTGGAGATGTGTGCACTCGCCCGCTACTTCTGCCGGTTCTGAAAGGCTCAAGGCCCCATAGTGGGCTGGGGGTTGGGGATCCCTGCTCTAAGGGATACCAACAAGAATATACTTAGGCCCAGAATCCAGAAATGTTACCTTTCTATAAATCTTCCAAGTTTTTTGCTCCCTCTCCTGTGGTCTGTGGGTTTACAAAATAGAATTTACTGTATGTGTGTCCAACTGGTAACACTCAACTGCCAGTGTTGTGGCCTGTCGGCCCCTGGCCCCTCCAACAGCCGAATCAGAGGAGGAGGAGGAGGCGTGAGAGTCAGGGTCAGCATCAAGGCAACCTGAGAGCTCCGAGGGGGAAGAGGGAATGGAGCTGGCAGAGAGAGGGAGCGAGACAGAGGCGGAGCCTGGGCCGTCCGTCAGCCCTCAGATGGAGAGTAAACAGCCCCCAGGTCTGGATGTGGATGGTGAGGAAGAGGAGGAACAGCTGGGTCTATTGTCTGACGCACAGATGTGCAGAAGGCAGAGGAGAGGAGAGCAGTGGAAATCTATGGGCCAGTCCTTGGGACGGAAGAGCCACCGCTGCTAGCGAAGCCCCGCCCTAGCTCTGGGGATAAAAGGCAGGGGGCAGAGATGAGTAAATGTGGCAGACAACTATTCATCTCCCTGCCAGACAGACTTGTTAGCCTGCGGTGAGAGAGAAACTTTTTGCCGGGGCTGCTGGTGCTCCTAATAAAGGAATCATTGAGTTCATTTCAGAGGGTTTGTCGTGTTTGGGGAGCTGGGTCACAACAGCCAGTTTAGAAGTACCACTTCATTGTTCAGAAACCAGGGGTGATTTTCATCCACTCCCCCATGCCGTGACTACTCTGTGTGGCAAAGGGTGGGCAACCTTTGCCGGCTGAGGGTCCCAATAGGCAAGGCTGTGATGTGGATCAGCTGAGCCGGGACCAGCTGATTCTTTATTCTTGGGCTTTAGCTGGAGTGGGGATTTGTGAGACTCTCTTTGGGAGGTCAATTCTTCAAAACATCTTTTGGGGCTTACAGGATGTAGGTGCGTTTCCCAGCTTACAGTGGAACATACTATCAGTTTTGGATTTGGTGCTGGGGGGGGGGGCTATAGGAAAGGCTGGGGGTTACGAAAAGACCCGCCACTCAGTGTGTTCGATGAATTGGCCTGGAGCTCTTTCTCTGGGTGTGTTCAGTCAGCATATCTGGCTCTTCTCTGGGGAGGGAGGGTTATCTTTCTAAAATATGGGGGGATTCAACCACAACCTTTCCTCCGGCACAACAGAAGGCCATCCACCCGCTGAGCAGCTTCTGGGCCTGGGGGCACCTTTTTAATTGTTGCCCTGGTTCCTGGCAGAGAGCTGAGCTGAACTAACTTGTGCCATCATAAAGCTGCTAAGTTGGCTCAATAAAAATAACATCTCGCTGATCAATATTTCCAGCAAGAAGGAAATGGGACTTAAAAAGTCTTCATTAAAAATAAAAGAAGTCGTGCTGGCAAAATTAGGGGAAGTGCCGAGATGGCTGAGCAGCCATCAACCGCTGAAATCCTTTCATGCATATTTAATCTGGGGTTAATTGATTAGCCGAATTCTGTATAAAACATCCTGTTAGTGCAAATTGGGAAGTGGGCGGGTTTGCTTGGCCTGCACTGGATTGGCTACAGGAGAAGCCGCATTTCCTCTCAAATGATGGGAAACAGCTTGGCTTATTTTAGAGCCAACCCTACACGAGGAGCTTCCAAGCTTCCTTTGGAAAAGGAGACGCTGTTTGTTTCTCTTGCCCGTCACCTTTCCAGGGAGAAGCAGAGAGAAGGAATAGACTAGTGTGCCCACCTGCGCCCCCCCCCCACCTGACCTTCCCAATGGCTACTCTGCAACCAAGCTTTCCTCCGTCTATCTCTTCCCCCAACATGTTCCCCCAACGTGGCTCAGGGCCAGGTTACCTTCGGGACCGCATCCTGCCACATACCTCCCTACGACCGGTTAGGTCCCACAGAGAGGGCCTCCTCCGGGTCCCATCGGCCAAACAATGTTGGTTGGTGGGGCCGCGGGGGAGAGCCTTCTCTGTGGGAGCCCCGTCCCTCTGGAACCAGCTCCCTCCAGAGATCCGGACTATCCCCACCCTACTGGCCTTCCGTAAAGCCGTAAAAACATGGCTCTTCTGGCAGGCGGGGTGAAGATCGGATTCCCCCATGAATGAATGTTTTTTAAAATAATGTTTTTATCTCTTAAATTGCTTTTACTGTTTTTATTGTACGTTTCTTATCTATGCTGTACGCCGCCCTGAGTCCTACGGGATTGGGCGGCCTATAAGAACGTTTATTAAAATTTTTATTAAAAATATGTTAAAGAATTTGAGAATTGTACCCCCAACTCTCCTGGGTGGGTTGTTGCAACAATGTAAAGATGGGGCAGAAAAAATGCCCCTGTTTGCTGTGGATTGGCCCTGCCACTTGAGGGACCAGCTCAGTGAAAAGGAAGACAGAATTTGGAAGGCGGAAGTGCCCCAAACATTTCTCCTCCATTGCTTCAGCACTCATATGCAGTTGGATGGAATAGAAATTGCTGTCAGCAATTGATGGGTGTAGCAAAAGTCCACCAACACAGATGGAATTAAGAAAAGCCTTTGATTTATCCTGCCATTTAAAAATGGACATTGAAGCAGACATGGGATTTGGAAAGAGCCGTGGTGGCGTGGTGGTTAGAATGCAGTATTTGCAGGCTAATTCTGCCGACTGCCAGCAGTTCGATTCTCACCAGGCTCAAGGTTGACTCAGCTTTCCATCCTTCCGAGGAGGGTAAAATGAGGACCCAGATTGTTGGGGGAAAGTTGCTGACTCTGTAAACCGCTTAAAGGGGGCTGTAAAGCACTATGAAGCGGTCTATAAGTCTTAAGTGTGATTGCTATTGCTATTTTGGATGGTGCTGATCCCTGCCTAAAGACTGATCATGTTCTCTGGTTGGGTTGGAGAGGAGATCAGATCAGATGAGGAGGAAGGGGCTGTTGCAAACTCCCAACTGCTGGGCAGATTTGGTCTCTGGCAAGATAAGACTAATGAGGACCTCTGAGAAAGAGCATGATTGGAACAAAAGGTGCCACCAAGCTCTCGGACTGAGCAGGAATGCTACTTGGCAAAACAAGAGTCAAGATCGGCCAGCAGGGGCTTTATATAGAGATGCCAAGTCCCGTAGAAATAAATAAAAGCAGAAAAAGAGAAAGGAGAGCCCTTTCCCCCTTCTCACTTAATTAATGGTGCAGTAAACAATTTCTGCCTTCTTTGAAAATGTGACTCTGTGTCCAGGTCTTTACAAAGCTACTGCATGTAGAGCAGGGGTCCTCAAACTTGGCAACTTTAAGACTTGTGGACTTCAGCTCCCAGAATTCTCCAGCCAGCTATGCTGGCTGGAGAATTCTGGGAGTTGAAGTCCCCAAGTCTTAAAGTTGCCAAGTTTGAAGACCTCTGATGTAGAGTTTTGTAGAGAAGCTGACATGTTGGCACAGGATAGTCCGCACACAGGTTGCAGTGCTCCAAACACCGCTGGGATCATTTATTTCAGACCAGTTGGGCCTCCAGTTGTAATGAAAACCGTTACAAGCCTCTTACCTGCCTCTTCACCATCACGCTCCTGGAAATCTATTTACGATGCAGAGACTGATAGTTTTAATTTTCTAATTCATAATTGCTGATTTCAATATTTTATTAGTTTATCAAAATGTAAAATACAGAAATACAAGGAAAAATAAAGATAGTGGGGAAATAGGGGAGGAAAATGGGAAAGAAAAAGAAAAGCATTGACAGTAGAATAAGGCAATAACCTAAAACCTTTTTGCTTTTTGCTTTTAAACAATAATACAGGCAGTTCTCCGCTTACGACCACAACTGAGCCCGAAATTTATGTTGCTAAGTGAAAAATTTGTTACCTGAGTTTTGACCCATTTTATGACCTTTCTTGCCATATTTGTTAAGTGAATCACTGCAGTCGTTAAATTAGTAACACGGTTGTTAAATGAACCTGGTTTCCCCATTGATTTTGCTTGTCAGAAGGTCGCAAAACGTGACCCTGGGACACTGCAACCGTCATAAATGTGAGTCAGTTGCCAAGCATCCGAATGTAGATCACGTAACCATGGGGATGCTGCAACGGTCATAAGTGTGAAAAATGGCCATGTCCCTTTTTTCAATGCCGTTGTAATTTCGAACGGTCACTAAGCAAACTGTTGTAAGTCGAGGACTATCTGTACATACTAGCCATTTCTATAACAAAAAACCTACCTAATCAGCAAAACCCGAAATCAAAATTTCATTTTCCTCCCCTCAAGCACAAAGTCCAAAAGTGGTTTCCAAGAATTTCCTAGTTCCTAATTAATGATGGTCTTAACACTATCGTGTTTCCCCGAAAATAGGACCCTGTCTTATATTTTTTTGAATCCCGAAATAAGCGCTTGGCCTTATTTTTGGGGAGGTCTTATTATTTTGGGGTGCGTGGAGCAAGGCGGGGCTCCTCTTGCCGTCTTACCTGATTTCCAGCTCTGTCTCCCTAACCAGAGGAAATGGCGGGGACCGGCTGTGCATGCAGTTAAATATTTTTGGGGATGTCTTATTTTCGGGGGAACACAGTAGCCACAGCACTGTGAGTACAGATTGCAGCCCATTGGATACCAGTCTCCTGATGCAAGATCCTGCGTGGAATCTGTACAGCATTGAGCAGCCTCAGACAAAGGCTTTATAAGAGATTGGATCGATGTCAGGTCTGGCCGCGTCATGGATGAGTGTGGAGGGAAACAGAGGAGGCTTTGAATGGACTTTGGAATCCATTCTGAATCTTCCCTCATTTCTTTGCCCTTTCTCAACCTGGCATTAGACAGGAGTCCCCAAACTTGGCAACTTTGAGACTTGTGGACTTCAACTCCCAGAATTCTCCAGCCAGCAAAGCTGGCTGGAAAATTCTGGAAGTTGAAGTCCACAAGTCTTAAGGTTGCCAAGTTTGAAGACCTCTGCATTAGACAGAGGCTGACAAACCAGGGAAAGGAAGTCCGACATGTTTGAAGAAGTTGTAGGAGGTCACTTCCAAGGAAGGACTCTGGAAGTTTAATTACAAGAATATTTTAGGCATGCAGGACCCTCTCTAACACACACACTCTCTCACACACACACACATTAACAGAGTTGGAAGGGACCTTGTATATCACTCCCAAGCAGAAGACTCTACACCATTTCTGACAGATGGCAGTCCAGTCTCTTCTTGAAAGCCTCCAGTGATGAAGCTCCCACAACTTCCGAAGGCAACTTCTGTTCCATCGGTTGATTGTTCTCACTGTTAGGAAATTTCTCCTTATTTCCAGGTTGAATCTCTCCTTGTTCAGTTTCCATCCATCATTCCTTGTCTTGCCTTCGGGTGCCTTAGAAAACAGATTGACCCCGGCCCCTCCTCTCTGTGGCAGCCCCTCAAATATTGGAAGACTGCTATCATGTCTTCCCTGGTCCTTCTCTTCACTAGACTGTCCATGCCCAGTTCCTGCAACCGTTCATTGTATGGTTTATCCTCCAGCCCCCTAATCATCTTGTTCATGAATCAATTCTGGATACATGTGGATTTTCTTAAAAAGTATATTGCTTTCTCTTCCTATTTCAAAGACGCTTGGTAAAGTACATTTTCTTTTCATTTTAACCTTGCTTGTGCCACCGTATGAGTCAGGCTAAATATGGTTTTGTTCACAACATAGATCCCCCTTTTTAAAAATTCATGCGTCTCCAAAGCCTCCATTTCTCAGAGTTTCACGAAGGAGGATTTTCCCTTCTCAATTTCCTCCTCCCGCCATTCTTTAATTTGCAAGAGCTCTTGCTACCAAGCAGGGAGCGTGATCTTTCATTCTTTAATAACTCCGACTAGCTCAGAATTTTGAGTGTGTTGGCTCATTGCAAATTTAAAAAGTGGATAAATAGAGGTCTGTTGTGAATCAAAGGCCACAATATTCAGAAGATCAAATCGGGCATATTAATGAAAGAATTATGTTCTTTTTGTCAACAGTAGATGCTCCTTAGGAAAGAAATATCCTCCTGATTGTATAAACAGAGGCATAGAATCAACATCATGATAAGTATTAGTAGTGCTGTATAAAACCTTAGTAAGACCACACCTGGGATACTGCATCCAGTTTTTGTCACCACATTACAAAGACAATGTTGAGACTTTGGAAAAAGTGCAGAGAAGAGCAACTAAGATGATTAAGGGCCTGGAGACAAAATGTAGGAAGAATGCTTGCTGGATTTGGATTTGGCTAGTCTAGAGAAAAGAAGAACCAGGGCTAACATGATAGCCGTATTCTAATATTTGAGGGGCTGACACAAAGGGGAGAGAATCAACCTATTTTCCAGAGTCCCAGAAGGCAAGACAAGAAACAATGGATGGAAACCAGAGGTGGGTTCCTGCCTCTGATTGCCGGTGCGGTTAATCGCTGAGTTCGGAGCCGAGCCGAAGACACTGCTCGAGCCTGCTCCCGTTCGCGGAGCGGGAGCTTTCCCCGGGAGCTTTCCCCGCCCGCATGGATGCCGCCAATTGCGTTCTTTTGCCCTCTGCGCATGCGGAACGCTTTGGGCATGCGCAGAGGGCAAAAGAACGCAATTGGCGGCATCCATGCGGGCGGGGAAAGCTCCCGCTCCGCGAACGGGAGCAGGCTCGAGCAGCGTCTTCGGCTCTGCTCCGAACTCAGCGATTAACCGCACCGGCAATCAGAGGCAGGATCCCACCTCTGATGGAAACTAATCAAGGAGAGAAGCAACCTGGAATTAAAGATAAATTTCCTAACAGTGAGAACAATTAACCAGGCTTGCCTTCAGATGTTGTGGGTGACTGATTGAACTTAATGATTGAATTCAATCAATTGACTGATTGATTAAATTCAATCAATTGACATTGATTGAATCTTAGTAAGACCATACCTAGAATACTGCATCCAGTTTTGGTCACCATACTACAAAAAAGATGTTGACACTTTGGAAAAAGTTCAGAGAAGAGCAACTAAGATGATCAAAAGCCTGGAGACTAAAATACATGAAGAAAGGCTGCAGGATTTGGGTTTGGCTAGTCTAAAGAAAAGAAGAATTAGGGGTGACATGATTGCATTAATCCAGTTCTTGAGGGGCTGCCACAAAGATGAAGGGGTCAACCTATTCTCCAAAGCACCAGAGAGCAGGACAAGAAACAATGGGTGGAAACTAATCAAGGAGAGAAGCAACCCAGAAATAAGGAGAAACTTCCTAACAAGGAGGACAATTATTAACCAGCGGAACAGCTTCCCTTCAGAAGTTGTGGGTGCTTCAACACTGAAGGCTTTTAAGAAGAGATTGAACAGTCACTTGTCTGAAATATACAGGATTTCCTGCTTGAGCAAGAGGTTGGACTAGAAGACCTCCAAGGTTTTTCTTCCAGCTCTATTCTGATTGATCCTGCAACTGACTTCCAAATTGTCCACCTCACAGACTCTCAAACTTTATTGGCATATTAATGTATTGAATTATTTCCTAAACATTTCGATCCTTCTAGCTCTGTAGTGGGATTTTACCTTATGCCAGGATGCATAGTTCAGATTCTCCAAAGTTTACTTCCTCTCTAAAATACATGGGCCTTTTTTTTTTCTTCATTAGCATACCTCTGCAATCCTCCTTGTCTGCTAAATTGTCTTGGCATTTATCATGTGCTTGCAGACAGATGCACATGCGTTTGCTTTAGGGAGGCCATCTAAATGATTATTTTTTAAGCCAACCCAGACAAAGCAGCAAAATAATATTTCTCAGTGGATCCTGGATGAAAAATGCATGAGGAAAACAGTGGCAGAGACGTTTTTTTTTTTTTTCGGGAAACCTGGATCTTGGGGAGCAATTAAACCTTTGGAGTTTGTCTTATGCAGCCCACAAGTTCTTCCACTTTTCTTGGAAAGTTAATTTGTAGACTGTAAACTAGTAATTTGCAAAGCCTCCTTAACCCTTTTTCTGTAAGCCCTTTGTTTTAGAACTTCTTTGTCCAGAATCAAAGCAATCGGGAAAAGGTTGCCTTTAATTGAGATGCCAATGTGTCTGTTGTACTATAACTGGCCAATGATGCTTCCTCATTAAGGGCTTGTGAAATCAGCAACATCCATTTCCCTCTTGCCCTTGAGCTCTTTAAGGGCGGGGAAAAGAGTGGCTCCTAGTTTTCTTTGGATTTAATTGGGGATGAAATGGCTGGCAATAAGTCTTGGGAAAGATTGTTAAGACTTTTACAGAGAAGATACTAGGTTAAAACGGTGCAGTATCCAGATTCAATAGCAATAGCAATAGCACTTAGACTTCTATACCGCTTCACAGTACTTTCCAGCCCTCTCTAAGCAGTTTAAAGAGTCAGCCTATTGCTCCCAACAATCTGGGTCCTTATTTTACCCATCTTGGAAGGATGGAAGGCTGAGTCAACCTTGAACAAAGGTTGAACAAATGCTTCAGATTTGGGGTGGGCTTACTCAGTGTGCCTGTCCAAGCAGAGATAGTGGGCCCGTGCCAGATTGAAAGCAAGAGCCGAGGTGGCACAGTGGTTAGAAAGCAGTACTGCAGGCTACTTCTGCTGACTGCCGGCTGCCTGCAATTTGGCAGTTCGAATCTCGCCAGGCTCAAGGTTAACTCAGCCTTCCATCCTTCCGAGGTGGGTAAAATGAGGATCCAGATTGTTGGGGGCAATATGCTGAACTCTGTAAACAGCTCAGAGAGGGCTGTAAAGCACTGTGAAGCAGTGTATAAGTCTAAGTGTTCTTGCTATCTTTCCCGCTTAAGATCTCCATCACCTGGGGACTACTACCATTGAGCTCTTTTGCGGAAAAGTCCTTCTCCAAAGTAGGCTGGCTAGAGGCCTGGTCTTCTAGATGCGGATCATGGGGTAAGAGTAAGACCACAGTGCTGATGGAGTTGGGAGAATGCATTCTTAAGAAACAAAAGCTCTTCTTGTTGTACGTAAAAGACTAACATGTAGAGGGAGATTCAATCACAAATATTTCCCCTCTTATGCCAGCTATTTGATTTCCAGATATTTTTTTAAGAAGTACAGAACAATAAGTTTTGCCCTTAAAATACCGTATTTTTCGGAGTATAAGACGCACCTTTTTCCTCCCTAAAAGTGGCTGAAAATTTGGGTGCGTCTTATACTTCGAATGTAGCTTTTTTTTTTTCCAGTCCTAACTAGGTGCTAACAGATCTTCCCAGCTTGCAGGCTTTTTCATTGTTACTCTCTCCAAAGAATGTTTTTCCAGCCCTAAGTCTTTGCAGAATTTTTTTTCATTGCTCTACTTGCTCCGAATAAGTTTTTTTCTAGCCCTAACCAGGTGCTAACAATCTTCCCAGCTCTTACCGGCTTGCAGGCTCTTTCATTATTACTCTCTCAGAAGAAGGTTTTTTTAAGTCCTAACCAGGGGATAAAACAATGTGCTGAAGCTGACCAGACTAAGGATGCTAGCCAGATGAATACCTGGTAGGCAGATTGTTTCCCCCTATTTTCCTCCCCAAAAACTAAGGTGCGTCTTATACTCCAAAAAATACGGTAATTGTTGGTTTTACAGCTTCAGGGTCCAGCACCCTATTCTCCTAAATGTGTAGCTACTCACATAATGTAAGTCTATTTGGGGCAACCACCCAATTTGGCGTGTCTCCCATCCTCAAGCAGCAGGGAATTTTGCTGCCGGCCACAGCTTCTGAGGGGTAACAGGTTGTGCATGCCTGATTTAGTCCAGCTGTGGGCAGGCTTCCAAGCTTGGAGGAGAACCATAGAACTTGGTGATCAGACCAAGAAAAGCAATGTGACACCATTGTGAGCGGCCCACAAGCAGCCATCTGTTTCCAGTTGGGATAAAACGAGGCTTTGGAGGAAGTCCTGAGTCCCAGGCCATGCGAGCATTTTGCCTTTATAACTCAGAGTCCTGCTGCAACAGTCTCTTACATATGAGACCATTCGCTTCCAACCTGTTTATTCTCTGGCAAGTAATCAGCCCTAGTATAATAGTACATAATTTGGTTCTCTAATAATATTTATCCAAGCAAGAGCCTTTGGCAGGGCTCAATCGCTCTCATTTGGTCCTAGCTTTCCATGCACTGAGTTTGCCCAGTTCTTCAGTTGATGGAGTGGAAACTCCAAACAAACCATCAAAAAAGATACGAAGCTTGTTGGCTGAAAATCCCACAGCCTGGGTTCGAGACCCAAGCATCACACAATGGGTTGAGCGCCTGTCTTCACCTAGCTCAGCGGTGGGGAAAAGGGCCATCATTCCCCACCTCTGGCCTAGGTCCTACCCACCTAGCAGCTTGAAAGCATGCCAATGCGAG
The DNA here is from genome assembly GCA_023053685.1 of Diadophis punctatus similis. NCBI lineage: Eukaryota > Metazoa > Chordata > Lepidosauria > Squamata > Dipsadidae > Diadophis > Diadophis punctatus. The sequence goes on along the minus strand of JALIGW010000015.1, from coordinate 17,786,992 downwards.
TAGATAAGTAGGTACCACTTGGGAGAAGCAGCGCTCCGCGACATCATGCTGGCCACATGACCTAAAGGAAGGTTTCCTGGTATTTCCCTCTTTTCCTTTGTTTCAATGTCGAGATCGTCATTTAAGAGATCAAGTTATACAAGTCAGGACTAATAATTTTGCCAAAAACTAGAAAAAGGCATAAACTCTATGTTTATTTTTTGCAATATGTAATTATTTTTACAGATTTTAGTATGCAATAACTGTTTCATTCTACATTGATAATGCACATAACATTTATAATGTGTATTGTTATTTCAGTGGAGATAACAGCTCGATTTTGCACTATGGCCACGCTGGAGCTCCAAATGATAAAACCATTGAAGATGGAGATCTCTGGTGAGTGAAAGCCCTTTTCTCCTAACCTTTCAATCCATAGTTAGAAGAGAATCTTGCAAGGAATGCAAGTTTTGCAGCAGCAACAACAGCTGTATAGATTTTAACTGTTCATGATTTTTAGTTTATGTTCTCTAATTTATCAACTGCCTTCCTTCCCTGGTCTTTCTGCAGAAAATCGTGTTCAGCTAGTAATGTTTTTGCAGGTATTTAGGCCTGTTTATGATGAAGTATATTTTTGCAATCCTAACAAAAATCTTGTTTTTTGAGCTTGTGCCTTTGTTATTGTGGTTTGACAAAAGAAATCCAGATCCTGTATTCTTGTGGAACTGGGATTAGATGCACGTTCTCCTCTTCTGAACATATGCAAAAGCGGTTCTAAAGTTTTTATTTATATCTCATCTTTCCCTTCATGCTAAAGGGAAACATGACAAAATCCAATCATGCTGAAGGGAAACATAATAAAGATGTAAAAATTTGGTGTGAATGGCATTGAGAAGGCTCAAAAATTCCCATGTACAGAGAGTCCTCGACTTAGGGCCATAATTGAGCCTAGGATTAGGATTGTTAAGTGGGTTATCATATGAACGCACCCAATTTTATGACCTTTCTTGTGGCGGTTGTTAAGCAAGCATGGTAGTCGTTAAGCAAAAGCCATTTCCCATAAGCCAGGAACCAGACGTAAAGACTGGCTTCTGGCAAAACAAAAAAGTTGTAAATCATGGTCAGAAATAGCTCTAAATCTGGGCCAGCTGCTGAGTGCACAAAATGCAACACTGTGACTGTGGCGAGGAGGCCACCATTGGAACTTCAAATGCGGGTCATAAATACCTTTTTTAAAAAATAGTCTTTATTAATTATGTTAAAAAGACAAACAAACAAACATACAAACAAACATAAAAACATGTATAAACATATGTATATATAAATAAAATACCTTTTTTGGGTCTAGTAAATCTCAAGGCCACATGATAATCATGTGTAAATCAATCAATTGATCGATCAGAATAGAGCCGGAAGGGACCTTGGAGGTCTTCTAGTCCAGCCCCCTGCTTAAGCAGGAGAACCTATACCATTTCAGATAAGTGACTGTCTAGTCTCTTCTTAAAAACCTCCAATAATTTCTGAAGGCCAGCTGTTCTACTGATTAATTGTCCACATTGTTAAGAAGTTTCTCCTTAATTCCAGGTTGCTTCTCTCCTGGATTAGTTTCCATCCATTGTTTCTTGTCCTGCCCTCCAGTGCTTTGGAGAATAATTTGACCCCCTCCTCTTTGTGGCAGCCCCTCAAATACTGGAATACTGCTATCATGTCGTTCCCCCCAGTCCTCCTTTTCTCTAGACTAGCCAAACCAAATCCTGCCACCGTTCATATGTCTAAACTGACGAATACTTCATATGTTTTAGTCTCCAGGCCTTTAATCATCTTAGTTGCTCTTCTGTGCACATGAACAAGATGGATAAAAGCTATCTTGGTACTAAAAGAAGGGATGGAACTTTTGGCAGGCCGTGGGTGAGATATACAGATATCCTGCTGTTTCCTCAAATTTCACAGGCTCGTGGCATCAAATGGCCATTTTCAGAGTGAGCCATTCAGCCTGGACCAACTTTCTCATATATTTGCCAGACGATGCCAGCAGCTCTTTATAGATAAAAAGGGTCCCAGGCTATTACCTAGGCCAATGCCTATGGCGGGACCCTTTTCATAGTGCCTGGGCCCATAATATCCATACTAAACTTTTGAAGATTGGGATTTCCCCCAGTGAAGTTTTTATCTTAGGCCCTGATGCTGCCAAATCGTTGATTTTTCAACGGCTGGACGACATTGATAGACAACTCAATCTGGCAAATGGATCAGGAACTTGCTCACCGTTTTCCCTTGGTATTGTTTCCTTGCTTCACCCCCCGCCTTACCTTTCCGCGTTACACTCTATCAAACATAGGCTTGCATTTATGAAGGCACGATTTAATGTGATCCCCTCGAATGTCCTCGACAGTAGGCTCTCGGGGGGAGTAAAATCCACCTATTGTACATGCGATGGCCGATCCCCGGAATCTCTGCTCCATATTACATTTGTATGCCCCCACTATCGAGACATAAGATCAAGATTCATCTCCCCTATTTCCCAGAGATTCCCTGGTTCACCGGATCTGTTCAGCCTTTATTTCCTACTCCAGGATATAGACCCTAATATAACCTCAAAGGTGGCAAATTTTTTTGCTGCAGTCGTGGCTGGAAAAAAACGGAGGAAAAGACGGGTAACCCCTACGACAGAGGATCACCAGTATTGATGGTATAGATTGTAGTAGATGGTGTACTGTCACATGATCTATCTATATTTGTAAAATTTACCCCCCCCTTTTATGTGTATTTTAAATTGGTCTCCGACCGCAATAAAAGCTATCTATCATAGATAAAAAGGGTGGTAGTAGGTTGGTGGAAGGATTCATGGGTATGAAGCCTTCACTATCTCCAGGTAAGGTTGGAAAAGAGCACTATCTAAAAGGTTGGAAAACCATCCCTGATCAATACAAGTAGTCCTCAACATATGACCACAATTGACCAAATTTCTTTTGCTAAGCAAGACAGCTGCCAAGCAAGTTTAGCCCCATTTTACGATCTTTCTTGCCACCGTTCTTAAGTGAATCACTGCAGTTGTTAAGTTAGTAACACGGTTGTTAAATGAACCTGGTTTCCCCATTGACGTTGCTCGTCAGAAGGTCGCAAAAGGGGATCACGTGAACCCCGGACACGGCGACCGTCATAAATACAAACCAGTTGCCAAGTGTTTGAAACGGGGATGCTGCAACGGTTGTAAGTGTGAAAAACACTCAAAAGTTACTTTCTTCAGCCCCATTGCAACTTTGAACGGTCACTAAACGAACGGTTATGCGTTGAGGACTACCTCTATAGAGAGGATCCATTCCAGGCAATCAAAGGAAAGGGCTCTGCTGGCCAGTGGAACAGGGTGTCCAGTTCAGGTCACCACAATCCAGGAAAGGATGCTGAAGGACTGGAAAGAGGGCAGAAAAGAGCAACGAGGATGGGGCAGGGTTTGGTGCATCAATGGAGCAACAATTTTTGAATCAAGATACCTCAAATGGGCTAACTCAGTGTTTCCCAACCTTGGCAACTTGAAGATATCTGGACTTCAACTCCCAGAATTCCCCAGCCAGCGAATGCTGGCTGGGGAATTCTGGGAGTTGAAGTCCAGATATCTTCAAGTTGCCAAGGTTGGGAAACACTGGGCTAACTTAAAGAAGGCGTCCAAAATTCAGGATCTCTCCTGGGGTTGAAATTCAAAGGACCTTCAGGCCAATTGTTTTGGCAAACTTGTGGCTGCTGCAATGCCGCCACAGTTGGTCATGGTCACGTGATCCTCATTTCCAATACTCCCTGCCCGGAATGGGACAACTTGCCTCAGCCAACTGGCTGCGGGACAATTCAGCAATTCGATTTAATTATTTAAAACAGGGGTGTCAAACTCGATTTCATTAAGGGCCACATCAGGGTTGTGTTTGACCTTGGGGGCGTGGTGCGTGGTCAGAGGGTGTGGCCAACTCAACGTCATTCATGTCGGGGGGGGGGGGTGAGCACTCTGCCAGCGAAAATGGGCTCTCGAGTTCCGTTTTCAGCTGTGACGGCTTCCTGCAACCCTCTGCCAGGGAAAACGGAGCTCTGTTTTCGCTGGCAGAGGCACCGCAGGCCGGTCCCTCACTGTTTCCAGGGGGGTCCCTCACAGGGGCGGGTTCCTAATTTTTTTTACTACCACTCTGTGGGCGTGGCTTATTTTGTGGGTGTGGCTTGCCAGCCATGTGACCGGGTGGGCGTGGGCCTCGGGAGCTTGGCAGCGGCCGGAGAAGCGAGGGGGCATTGCCCAACCACAACGCAGCTCCCCGCAGAGGGAGCAGCAAGACCGCGGCAGCAGTTCTTCTAGGAGGCTCCGTCCGGCCTGAATGCTTCTCCCCATTCGATGATCCTAGGCTCCTGCTGCCCGTTCCCCCTCCCCTCAGCAGCTTGAGAAGCCTCGAATGTGCAAAAATGCCTAGGATCATCACCGCGCGTCCGTGGCTTCTCAGACTGCTGAAGGGAGGGGAACTCAGATAGGTCCTGCCGCCCGTTCTTTCAGCGTCTCACACGCTCCCTCAGCCATCCTCCCCTGCTTGGACTCACTGTGGGGTAGGAAGGAAGCGCATGCGCAGTGCCGGAAGCTCGGCTTCTGGGCATGCGCAGAAGAAAATAAAAAAAAATTTTTTTAAAAAAAATGGCGGCGCCCAGGCACTGGCAACCGACCGCACCGGTACTGTGACGTCACCAGCAGGCCGCTACCAGTGCTATAGAGTGGACCGCACCAGTAGGAACCCACCACTGGTCCCTCACGGGCCAGATCTAAGCACCCCGCGAGCAGATTCAGCCCGCAGGACTTGAGTTTAACACCCCTGGTTTAAAATAATTTTAATAATAATTTTAATTTTTGTCATTTACATTTTGTCTCTTCTTTGGCATCCTTTCTTTAATGATTCTGTTTGACTATTTCTTTGATATTAGTGTAAGTCTTGCCCCGCGGCGAGTTGGCCGCAGTAAGTTGGCTGAGGTAAGATGGTTGTGTTAAGGTGGCTATGGCAAGTTTGCTGTGATGAGTTGTCGTCGACCCCTCCCTGCCAGCTTCCCACAAGCGAAGTCACTGGGGAAGCTGACCGGAAGTCGCTTCTTCTCCCTCTGCATTTTTTCCCTGCTGTGGTTTATTCAGTTTTATCTGTTTAGGTGAGGAAATATCTCCGAAAGGATGACTCAAGGGTCACAGGTTGTCTGGTCTCAACTAAGGTCAGGCTTTTCTTCCCGTGAGATAAATGGGTGCTCCTTCTCCAGCCTGCCTTGTCGACGTTCCCATGTACAAATGCAGCTTTAACTTGCTTCTGTGAGGAATTGTTTCCGGAGGCTCCTTCCTCCTCCTCTTCTTCTATGGCCAAATCACTGACTCCCGAATAGAAATTGGGGGCATGCAGGGCCTGCTGCAGAAAAAGAGGGAAGGTTAATTCTATGTTTTCTGCGCCTGCACATCAATTTCTGCAGCTGCCTTCGCTGGTCTGGCCTCCCTGCCAGGGTCACAGGGTCCTACCGCCAATATCAGGGTTGCCTGTTTAGGGAAGGGGGTTCCCAAAGCAAACCGAGGGATCACAAACGAGTGTCACTTTGTGCCCAGCTACAAAACACAGACCTTTTGCAGCAGCTCCCCTTGTTCTCTTTATGATCCTCCGAATATAAAACTTCTCAGGTCAGAAATGTATTTTTTTTTCAGCTGCAAAAGCCAGAGCTTGTCACTTTTGAAATACGAATTGTTAGAGCTCGTGGCTTGCATGTTCCCCTGCCCCCCCCCGTTCGCTTCCCCCCCCCCCCGGGGCCTTTCATAAAAGAGAATAGCTGATGTCTCACGTGTCTGTTGCACCGATTTGGCTGGAGGAGTCTCTCAAGTTCTTCTATTCTAATTTCTCTTCTAAAGAAAAGAAGAATTAGGGGTGACATGATAGCAGTGCTCCAGTATTTGAGGGGCTGCCACAAAGAAGAGGGGGTCAAATTATTCTACAAAGCACCGGAGGGCAGGACAAGAAACAATGGTTGGAAAATAATCAAAGAGAGAAGCAACCTGGAAGTAAGGAGAAACATCCTAAGAGTTACAGGGATTTTTGGATGCATTCTAAGTTCAAACCCAACACGGACTGGTACCTTTGGGGTTTGCTGAGGGGTTGCATGACGGCTGCCCTCCCAACAATAATTTAGTCTGGGTGTCAGACGTCCCCACTTGGTCAATTAGAAAAGAACGGTTCTTGAACTCATGGCTAGTTTACTAATGCCAAGCGGTTACAATGCAGCAAAACCAAATCTCGCATTTCGCGCCCAAAGCATAGAGTTAACATTCCCCTTTGGGAATGTCCCATCCTCCCCATGGTTACCAGTAGGTGTCCAGTAGTATTCAAACTACTTATTTTGCTAACAGTCCCCAGCTGCCCGGGCTTGCATTCCGTTAGGTCAGGGGTCTGCAACCTGCAGCTCCGGAGCCGCATGCGGCTCTTTGGGCCCTCTGCTGTGGCTCCCTGACGGGTGATCCCATCACTGACTGGCCCTGCCCCTCGCCCTCCCTTCCCAGTCATTCCTTGCCTAGCCTGAGAAGGTAACGGCGCTGGCGGGGGATGAGAGGGAGAGATACAGAGAGAGAGGGGGGGGGAGAGTGAGAGAGAGGGGGGGAGAGGGAGAAAGAGGGAGGGAGGGAGGGGTCAAAGGGTTTTGTGGCTCCCGGTGTTTTTTAACAGCCAATTGTCTGCCATAATGACCGGCTGGGTAGGCCTGGCTAGGGGAGTCATGTGACTGGGTGGGAGTGAGTGACATCGAGTTGGCCACGCCCGCCCAAATTTTGTGACTCCCGGTGTTTTCTTTTCTGTGGGAAATGGGTCCAAATAGCTCTTTGAGTGTTTAAGGTTGCAGACCCCTGCGTTAGGTAGTCATAGAGAAGCAACCTGGAATTAAGGAGAAACTTCCTAACATTGAGGACAATTCACCAGTGGAACAGCTTGCCACCAGAAATCATGGGCGCTCCATCACTGGAGGTTTTTAAGAAGAGACTGGACAGTCACTCATCTGAAATGGTATAGGAGAGGGGTAGGCAAAGTTGGCTCTTCTATGACTCATGGACTTCAACTCCCAGACTTTCTGAGCCAATCATGCTAACTCAGGAATTCTGGGAGTTGAAGTCCATGAGTCATAGAAGAGCCAACTTTGCCTACCCCTGGTATAGGATCTCCTGCTGGAGCAGGGGGTTGGACTAGAATACCTCCTTTCCAGCTCTATTCTATTCTTGGAACAGCCGGGACGGCACGAAGACTTCCGCCTTCCTTTCCTCTATCCCTCCTTCATCCCCCCCCCGCAGTTCCCCCTCCCTGTTTCTCAGGACAGCCTGGCATCTAGCTAAGCAGCGGGATGGCAGGTCTGAGACTGGGGCATTTCATGCTGGGTATCATTTCAGGCTGGTGGGTTGGCGTGGATGATGGTCCTTCGTTTGCATCTTTCCAAATGGATCCACAGATCTCCTCCTCTTCTGCTCCAGAGGGAGCAAAGGATTCCTCCAAGCCCAAGATAAAAAAAATTGCTTTTGCACGGAGCTGTTGGAAATATGGAGGGAGATGAAATGTAGCACATTTCCAAAGTGCACATGGGGGACTCTTTCTAGATGCCCAGCCTGCCTTTTTTTGTGCCGTTCCTGTCCTTTGTTTGCTTTTGATCGATGCATTCAGCAGAAAATCCAACATTGTGCTAGCTAGGTTGGGTCGGTTTTCCTGGCCTGGAGCCGATAGTCTTTTGCTGCTGCCGTTCAAAACCATTTTCTTTTGTCGCAGAATATTAATATTGCTGGGAAAACAGGTTCACGTTTTATTTAGGCTTGGCTTTTAAAGAACTGTTCATTGCCGCCTCGGGTCTTGGTGCTCAGCAGCTTTTTATTAGCATTATTACTCATTAGTAGTATTACGTGATGCGGTGTGCGCGGTTCTCAGCAGGTTCGGCACATTTTGAGAGGTCAATTATGAAGTGGCATTTAATCCACAGTGCTGTAGAGCAGGGGTCTCCAACCTTGGCAACTTTAAGCCTGGAGGACTTCAACTCCCAGAATTCCCCAGCCAGCTTTGCTGGCTGGGGAATTCTGGGAGTTGAAGTCCTCCAGGCTTAAAGTTGCCAAGGTTGGAGACCCCTGCTATAAAGTACTGCACACTCGCCTGCACATTTGCTTGGGGGTTTGAAGAGGAAGAGGGCAGAAAGTATTTTTCCTGCCCTGCTGTTACCTGCTTTTACCTGTTCATTAACTGCAAATTCAAATATTAATCGTAGCAGGGAAGCCAGGCTGCAGATCTAAGTGGACCAACCTCCTTAAGGCTTCCTGACCCGCCAGTCGCCAGGAGCGCAGCGTACCTGAGGCAGGGACACGCTGGGTGTTACCTGCACACCTCTCAACACAGTTGCTGCAATTAATCCAAGAAGAGGGCTTCCTTCCATCCTTCTGGGTCGAGCCTCACCAGTTCCCCTTGGGTCAGTTCCCTTCCCTCCAGGCACCCTGAGTGGCAGCTGCTCTGCCCAAACAGAGAGGAAGCCAAGCCTTGTGCCTCCCTCCTGAAGGGCTGGCAGAGGCCAGGATGGCTCCAGGCAGCCTCTGAAGGCAGACAGGAACCCAGTTCTACTTCTGCATATTCTCCCTTGCTAAGGGGTAGCTTGCCAGAAGAATCAAAGATTGGTGGCTGAGGGTGCTGCAGCCCTCTTCCTCTTCAAACCCCCAAGCAAATGTGCAGGCGAGTGTGCAGTACTTTACAGCAGGGGTCTCCAACCTTGGCAACTTTAAGCCTGGAGGACTTCCAACAGGCTGCTGCTAAGGAGTACGCAGGATATCCCTGTGCAGCTGAAATTTATTTGCCAGTTATTAAACTCCAAAAGGTTTTTGTTAGACACACACCTTTATTCTCACGTTGCACACAAGATGGCTCTGGAGTCCCCGTGCTGTGATTTCTTTCTCCGGACGAGGGCAGTGTCGCCTTGGAAAATGAAACCATTTCCTTTCCGTCCATACGCTGACTCATCATAAGAGATAAGAAACGTGGACTGGCAAATCTTGCTTGATTATGCTGGGCCAGATCAGATGGGGTCATCTGGGAGAGATGTTCTAGTACCTTCCGACCCTGTGTGGTTCTATTCTGAGAGGATTTCCCCCTCCCCTCGGTGTTTGTAGAAAGCCTATATCTATTTTCCCATCCAGGGTTACTTACCCACGCGTCACAGATAAGCCTGAGGAGGCAACCTTGGCAAACGACATTGCTGGCTTCTCTGGAAAGTGTGGTCTATTGCAGCGTTTCTCAGCTTAGCAACTTTAAGACATGTGGACTTCAACTCCCAGAATTCTGGGAGTTGAAATCCACATATCTTAAAAGTTGCCAAGGTTGAGAAACGCTGGTCTAATGGATTATCTTGTTGGCTTTCTGTCCTGGCCCGAAAAGCAGCGGTGAAATCTACGTACTTTCCCCACCAGTTTGGAAGCGTCTGCTTTTTCACCCTCTGCGCATGCGCAGAAGGCTTTGTGCAAGCGCAGAGCATTAAAAAAAGAAAATGGCGGCGTCCGGGCGGGTGGGTGCAGCCTTGCGCTGCCATCGCTACCAGTTCTCCAAACCACCGGCGGCTGCCGCTACCGGTACGCCCAAACCTGGCTGAACCGGTAACATTTCACCCCTGCGGGCGAAAAGCCATCTTGAGTGGGGCTTCTGCCATTACCTTTCCTTCCCCATTTCCGTCACCCCATGAATTGGAGGAACTGACCCGTCTAAATCCAAGCGGTTTGCCATTTTAGATTTATTATTAGAGTTGGAAGGGACCTTGTAGTCATCTAGTCCAACCCCCTGCTCAAGCAGGAGTTCCTACACCATTTGAGACAGATGGCAGTCCAGTCTCCCCTTGAAGGTCGCAAGTGTTGGGGCTCTCACAACCTCCGCTGGCAAGCTGTTCCACTGGTTGATCGCTCTCACCATCAGAAAGTTTCTCCTCACTTCCAGGTTGAATCTCTCCTTGGTCTGCTTCCATCTATTATTCCTTGTTTGGCTTTCTGGAGCCATAGAGAACAGCCTGATCCCCTCCTCTCTGTGGCATCTCCTCAAGTATTGGAACACTGCTATCATGTCAGCCCCGGTCCTTCTCTTCGCCAGACTGTCCAAGCCCAGTTCCTGCAACCGCTCTTTGTATGTTTTATTTTCCAGACCCTTTATCATCCTGGTTGCTCTCTTCTGCACTTTCTCTAGGGTTTCAATGTCTTTTTTGTAGTGTGGTGACCAAAACTGGATGCAGTACTCTAGGTGTGGTCTGACCAAGGCTTTATAGAGCCTTGGTCATTTCACCAATTAAAACCTGAAGCTTTTCCATTCCGTTCACGAGAAAGGGGTATTTAATGCTGCCCACTGCCAGAGCTGCTCCCTTCACCAGATGCACGGAGGAGTTTGACTGAAGCGGCCCTTTTGGGGAAAGGGGAGGCATCTCCGAAAAAGCTGCTGCCTTCGAATAAAATGCATTACTTGGAAAAGGTGGAGCCAGGGTTCTGTGCTGGGGTTTTGTAAAAAAAGAAAGAAAAGAAATTGATGCTGAGATTTTGACAGTCTTGTCTTTATGATAAATGGAGGGAGGCAATGCTCCGGGTGAGGCTCCCTGGCATTTTGTACCCAACAGCGTGCCGTCTTCGTCTCTGGGCAAAAGGGATATAATTTCTAGATGTAGCTAAGAAGAGTTCCAAGATACTTTCCTAGTGTATTCTGCCATCTCGTGGTGAGCGTAAAATAACTCCCTTTCCTTTTAAAAGGTTTCCTTTCAAAGCAACTTTTTTTCCTCTACAGTAATGTCGCCTGTTTTTATTCGGTTTTTCAACTACTTAGCAATAGGTTCTTCAAGTATTTTCCTCTCTTTCCTCTTTTGAAAAACAAAACAAAACACTAAAATGGATTTTTTTTCCTTGGAGGAAACGCTGCAACTTCCTCTCATCTGGGAAGTTTAAATTCAAGGGAGGAAAATCATACGATGAACAAATCTAATATTTACCCTTCATAAAGTTGGGGATTATGAATGTTGTAGTCTAATCCATTTTAAAGGAAAGCTGATTTACTGACATACTGCGGCTTTTATGTGTTCTTATCCCTTTATCTGAAGGGACGTGGTGGCTCAGTGGCTAAGACGCTGAGCTTGTTGATCGAAAGGTCGGCAGTTCAGCGGTTCGAATCCCTAGCGCTGCGTAACGGAGTGAGCTCCCGTTACTTGTCCCAGCTTCTGCCAACCTAGCAGTTCGAAAGCACGTAAAAAAAATGCAAGTAGAAAAATAGGGACCACTTTGGTGGGAAGGTAACAGCGTTCCGTGCGCCTTCGGCATTGAGTCATGCCGGCCACATGACCACCGAGACGTCTTCGGACAGCGCTGGCTCCTCGGCTTTGAAACGGAGATGAGCACCGCCCCCTAGAGTCGGGAACGACTAGCACACATGTGCAGGGGAACCTTTATCTTTACCTTATCCCTTTATCTATTCCCTTTCTAGATTTTTCTCTGCTGCATCTTTTTTTCGGGTAAATTTCATTTGTCCCCAAATATATTCAAGTTTTTAAAAAATCCCCCAGCACCACACATCTCAGAAATGAAATGATTCCTAGAATCGTACCGCATTTTTATAACTGCCCTGCCCAGTGAGGGTCAGTCTCCTGCTTGTCTGTAAGGCATTAGCTAATCCCAGCTTAATATGTGCAAATTTGATAAGGACCCATTCCATCCCATCCTCTATTTATAAAGGCGTTAAATAGCACTGCATCAAGGAAGGGCTGAGCCCCGGGGACCCCCACTCAGTATTTTACTCCAGGGAAATGCGGAGCCGTTAACAGGCCCCTTTGGGCAGCTGTCCTTCGGCTGCAAATCCACCCGGCTGCAGAACAGTCAGGATGGAAATAAAACATCATTTTGGAAGCGAGTAAAGAAAGGCCCTCTGGAAGTGTGAATGGAATTGAGAATAGAAGCAAGGAAACAATTTGGGATCAAAACGAAATGAGGGAATGCTGAAACAAGTATTTAGAGATGCATGTAGGAAAGATAAAGATACGTTAAAAGACACCGATTGCCTAAGAATGGAATAAATCATTGTACAGCCCAGGAAACTGATACTTTTCAGGGGCTTTGCAGGTCCCTGTTTCCAAAACCAGCATGCTAGGAGAAACTGGGCCCGATTCTCTCTCTCCTCCTGTACTTTAAAAGCATAAAATTCATCAGTCTCTAGGATCGTTTCTCTTCTCTTCTCAGGAGTCCACACTGGGCTTTTTCCTCCCCCCCCCCAACATCCCACCTTCATGGCAGCCTTTGTCTTCTCTCTCTTCAGGGTGCCCACTGAAATGGTCTGCCTGAAAGTGCAGCCCCCGCTTTGGATTTGCAGCCTGGAGTTCAAGTTTTCTCCACAACCCGTTGCAATTTTAGCCCTCACAGAACAGTTACAGAACTGCTCCTACACCCTGCATTTTACTGTTAGACCAGTGTTTCTCAACCTTGGCAGTTTGAAGATGTGTGGACTTCAACTCCCAGAATTCCCCACCCAGCAACGCTGGCTGGGGAATTCTGGGAGTTGAAGTCCACATATCTTCAAACTGCCAAGGTTGAGAAACCCTGTGTTAGACCCTCAAATGCTCCTATTGGGGAGCGTTACGAGAGTTGTTTTTTCCTCTTAAAAACTCCCCCCCCCCCATTTCCATGGCAGCCTACTCTTTACAATGAGGACATAAAAGTACGGTAATGTGTTGCTTCCAGCCAACATAAGTGTAACTCAGCATGGTCTAACTAAGTGGTCAGGACCTTTTATGACTTGTGGACTTCAACTCCCAGAATTCCTGAGCCAGCCATGCTGACTCAGGAATTCTGGGAGTTGAAGTCCACAAGTCATAAAGGGGCCATTGTTCCCCATCACTGGTCTAACTGAAAGGCAGAAGGGCCAAAGTGAGGGCTCCTGAAAAACTCCAGCACCAGCTTTCTCCCCCTCCTCCGTTCCAGGTACTTGGAATTACATCCCACCTTTGATGGCTTGGAAAGGGCTGAGCCCAAAGGATTTTGCAAGGAGCTTCCAGTTTAGGAGCAAATGCCATTGGAAAATATGGATGTAGTCTGAGATTGTCTCTGAAAACCAGACTTGCTCTCTCTGTTGGCCAAAAGTTGGCTTGTGAAACCAACCTTCCCTGGGGACCAGACGTCTGGTTCCTGCTCTCAAAGGCAGTGGAAAGAGGCTCGTTTGAGCCTCTCCTCTGTCAGGGTTCCAAGCAGGGGTGGGTTCCTACCGGTGCGGTCTTGCCTGTTCGTCGCTGCAGAGCCGAAGAAGCTGTTGGCGTTCGCGGCGCGGGGCTTCCCCCGCCCGCTTTCCCCGGCCGCCGGGACGCCACCATTTGCATTCTTTTGCCCTCTGCGCAAGCAGAACGCTTTGCGCATGCACAGAGGGCAAAAGAACGCAAATGGCGGCGTCCCGGCGGCCAGGGAAAGCGGGCGGTGGAAGCCCCGCGCCGTGAACACCAACAGCTTCTTCGGCTCTGCGGCGACGAACAGGCAAGACCGCACCGGTAGGAACCCACCCCTGGTTCCAAGTAATGTACCCATAGCAAACTGAACTCCAAGGCAGGTACATTCCTTAAATAACAGTTTTATTGGATACATCATATTGGCACAGACTGGTGAAAACCGACTCTAACTGTTCCCACAGTTTTCACCTAATCAACAGTAAAATCCCCCCCCCTTTTTTTCCAAACAATCAGTCACATGGTCCAATCAGCGTGCTGTCCGGTTGCTTGGCAACCTCACCCCTCCTCTCTTCAGCCACCTTTGGGAATGTCCTTGGTTCCCAGAGGAGGAAACTATTTTGTTTTGGCTACAACCCCCCCACTCCCCGGCCAGCTATCTCTATTCCCCTCTCCCTAACTCTCATCTCCATTGTGGTAACACTGAGGCCTCAAAGATGGCCTCAGTCAGGCCAGCTTCAGAGTTGACATCCTCCTTGGTTTCAGGAGCCCAATAAGCACCTTTGCCTTTGGAAACCGGCCTGTTTAAGTCATCATAGCTTGGTCCCACGCCAAAGACAACCCGTTCAGTGTTCCAGGAATGGAATTCAACGCTTTGTGTGCCGTGTCTCCCATTCATGGCAGGAATGGAAGCGATGACCTTTTGCATACACGGTGTAGGCATGGTGCTATTTACAGTAAAAGGCAATCATCAAAAGAATGACTTTTGCCCTGGGACTTTAATCTCCAATTGTTTGATCAGTGCACTGGGAGCAAAATGTTCTAGCCGGGTGCCGGGTCTCCAGCACAGATGCCCAGGGGAAAGATAGGCCAAACTGGTTGCCACTCCCAGGCCAGCTATTGAAAGTCCCTGGAACGAATGAAAGCCATTGATACAGTGCCCCAGTTGCCTCCCTTGCCTTCTCGGATCATGCAGTATTTCAACACCGGTTTCATTTTTAATTTTCACTCTCCATCTGCTATGCAGAGAATTCTCACAGGATGTCCATGTTGCTTGCAAAACCGGCAAACCCTCGTGGCATCTCATCTATCACCTAAGGCTGACAGATGAAGGGCTGCGGGAGTTTCATAACTTGGGAGTTCCAAAACCACACATGTGTTTGCACAGGACATAAATGCCCATGGGAAATAACCAAACCATGGAGGTCAGTCACACGCAGATCATTCTTGGCTGCTGAAATACTCAGCATGAGTAAAAGAGGTCCACCAGCCCTCTCCTGTTGGGCACCTTCTGGTCTTTAAATGGCCAGAATTCATAGGCAAGTTGCCATTCTAGCTGGAATTTGTAGCGGTGGCAGCAGTGTTGCATTGAAGACAACCGATCGAGCATTCCACCTGCGTATCAATGAAAATAGTCACCGAAGTGGGGCCTCTGATTTTTTAACTCAGGGGTGTCAAACTCAAGGCCCGCGAGCCGAATCTGACCCGCAGGGTGCTTAGATCTGGCCCGCAAGGCCACCCTGGAAACAGTGAAGGACCGGCCCGCGGTGTCTCTGCCAGCGAAAATGGGATCCCGAGCCCGGTTTTCGCTGGCAGAGGGTTGCAGGAGGCCGTCGCAGCCGGAAACGGAGCTCAGGATCCCGTTTTAGCTGGCAGAGCGCTCGGACCGCCACAGGCGCCCCCGACAGTGACATCGAGCAGGCCACGCCCACTTTGGCCACACCCACCCTGGCCCCCTGAAGTCAAATACAACCCTGATGTGGCCCTCAATGAAATGGAGTTTGACACCCCTGTTCTAACTGAATCAGGGGAGCAGCATTGCAAGCTGAGTTGAATAGAACCATCAGATTGTTTAAGTTGGGTTCACACAATACGGCGAGCTTTTGATGGTTATTTGGGCTATGTTGTGGGGCAGGGGTAGCCCAGAGAAAGAGAGGCCAACGGTGCAGGCCTTTGGAGGCATGTGGGGGTTTGGAGAGCACTGGCTAGGGGAAACTGGCCCATTTCCACTCTTAAGTCCTCTTCCTGCTTTTGGAGTAATTCTTGGCTACCATGGATGCTTTGGGGTGTCCCTTGCCACTGCAGGAATGCCCCCCAATTATTGAGTCACCAGATAAATGTCTCTCTTGGGTCCTTCTGATGCCTGTGTACCATGACAAGGAAGCTCATAGGAGTTGAGGGGCTCTGTGGTGTTGCAGCCCTGCCCCCCTACACACACAACAGTTGGCCATGATCGCTGGAGCTGAGCAGAGAGGCTGGGGGGTGGGTGGGCATTCTCAGTCCCTGCATTGCTACAGAGTGAGTCAGATGAGCAGCCGTTCATCTCTCTTGTTCTGACTGCCTTGATATTGACTCAGACTTTAAGTGGGGAAAGGGGGTGTTTTTGCTTTGGATGGATTTTAGCCTTGGCATTGCTGTTCAACTTGCCCCTTGCTTAGCCAGGCAGCCTATGAAATGGGATCACCTGAGAAATTGACTGGCCCTGAGTCACCCATGAATTTCACAGCAAACCAGGATTGACAGACCTTGTGGTCTGGTCCCATCCAGATTATGAGTCATTGGTTCTCTGTCTTCTTTTAAAAAGCAGTAATTAGGGAATAAAGAAAACTGGAAAACTGCAGCCAGTTTTGGTCACCACCTTACAAAAAAGATGTTGAGACTTTGGAAAAAGTGCAGAAAAGAGCAACTAAGATGATTACAGGTCTGGAGACTAAAACATATGAAGAACAGTTGCAGGATTTGGGTTTGGCTAGTCTAGAGAAAAGTAGGACCAGGAGTGACCTGATAGCAGTCTTCCAGTATTTGAGGGGCTGCCACAAAGAGGAGGGGGTTAACTTATTTTCCAAAGCACCAGAGGGCAGCACAAGAAACAATGGAAACTAATCAAGAAGCAACTTGGAATGAAGGAGAAACTTCCTAACAGTGAGTACAATTAACCAGAGGAAGGACTTCCCTCCAGAAGTTATGGGGGCTTAATCACTGGAGCTTTTTAAGAAGAGACTGGACAGTCACTTGTCTGAAATGGTGTAGGATCACCTGCTTGAGCAGGGGGCTGGACTAGAAGACCTCCAATGTCCCTTCCAGCTATGTTCTGAATTGAATTGATTGAAATTGTATAGGGCAGGGGTTGGCAACCTTAAAAACTCAAAGAGCCATTTGGACCCATTTCCCAGAGAAAACAAAACACCTGGAGCCACAAAACCTGGGTGGGCATGGACAACTTGATGTCACTCCCACCGATTCTCATGAACCCCTCCCCCCAGCTACGCCTACCCAGGTTTTGTGGCTCTATATTTTCTTTTCTATGAGAAAAAGGTCTCTTATCCCTCTCTCTTTCTCTCTCTCCATCTCTTTCTCCATCACCTATCTCTCTCCCTGCATCTCATCTTTCTCTCTTTCCCTCTCCCCATCTCTCTCTCTCTATCTCTCTCCCTTCCTCCCCACCTATCTCTCCCTCTCTCATCTCTCTCTTTCTCCCTCTCTCTCCCCTTCTCTCTCTGTGTGCTGAGGAACAATCGCCACCCCCAGTAGAGGCTTCTCTTTGGGTGACCCTCCTCCCCCTCTTGCGACTTCCTGGCTGGCTGTGGCGCGCGCGGGGAGTCCCTCCTCAAGGGAGCACCAAAGCGCAGCAAAGGCACTCACGGAGGGCGGGTGGCTGCTCGCTTAAGGAGGGTCTTTGGACGTGGCTTCTCTCCTGTCCTAAGGGTCCGGCCATTGCCTTGCCGTGTCCCGTCCCCCTCCCCGCAGCTCTTCGACCGAGCAGGGAGGGCTTGAGCTCCAGCCCGCAGGAAGGCTGCCTTACGCGCAAATGTGGCGTGAAGGCAGCTACAGGGCCGCTTCTCTCCTGTCCTAAGGATCAGGCCATCACCTTGCCATGCCCCCCCACCCCGCATGAGAGGAGAAGGAGGGGGAGGAGGGTCGCTGGAGCAAAGGCAGCCTTTGCTTCCTGCCGCTTCGGGCTGGAGCTTACACCCATCCCACTCGGCCAAAGAGCTGCGGGGGAGGGGGGTGGGACGGGACACGGCAAGGCAATGGCCAGATCCTTAGGGGAGGAGATAAGCCGCATCCAAAGACCCTTCGTAAGCGAGCAGCCGCCCACCCTCCGCGTGCGCCTTTGCTGCGCTTTGGCGCTCACTTGAGGGTCTCCCTGCGCATGTGCATCCTCCTGGCCCTGCCACAGCCAGCCAGGGAGTCGCAAGAGGGGGAGGAGGGTCCCCCGAAGGGAAGCCTCTGCTGGGGATGGCTATGTTCCTCAACCAGTGCCGGAGAATAAGCCCCGGCCGCTTCTCCATTCCCGCCCGTCGCCCTTACCTTCTCAGGCCAGGTGAGGGAGGGGAGGCCGAGGCCTGCTAGTGATGGGACAGAGAGCCTCAGCAGGAGGCTCAAAGAGCCGCATGTGGCTTCGGAGCCACGGGTTGCCGACCCCTGGTATAGGTTCTCCTGCTTGAGCAGAGGGTTGGACTAGAAGACCTCCAAGGTCCCTTTGAGCTCTATTCTGATTGATTGATTCTTTGGCTGTCAGGGATTCCTCAGGGAGGAGGCAGTTGCGAGAGAGACTCTTAAGGGGCCAGTAACAACTTGGGCTCTTGAACACTTTGCCATAGAAACAGACAGTTTGTGTTTCTGTCAAGAGACTCAAATGACAGGCATTTTGTAACCAAGGCTGGGTAAGATGTTGTGTCAGAAAGACTGCAGCCAAGAAAAAAGAATTATTATTTTTTCTGCAATGTTTTCTTGAACAAACAAATGAATGTTAAACTTGGCTTGCAGGCAGTTAAATTCAGGTGGCACAGTGAAATGGCATCAAGGTGAGCAGGTCAGAGAACCAGTTTTTCCTTTCCTTAATCAGGCTGCAGGTAAAACTTGGATTTGGAAGACTAAATTAAATTCTGCAGCAATTCTAACGCTTTATCTCCTAATCGTGATATTAAAAGTGTGGAGATGAGGGGGGGTCAGCTGAGTCCCCAAAACATTCCCAAAGCTATGCTGGCTGGAGAATTCTGGGAGTTAAAGTCCGCAAGTCTTAAAGTTGCCCAGTTTGAAACCTCTGCATTAGACATTCAGTTATTTTTTGTAGACTAGTATATTACGTGAACCAGCCTGCAAGTTATAGTCCGTATCCAGAAAAAAATGGATTAATTCAGTAACCAGGCTAAGTGTGTTGTGAAAATGCAGCCTGTGAAACGTCTATGTATAGTTAGGGGTTTTCCATCTTTGGGTGATTGAAGGAGGAAACCACCACCTCTCACCCATATTTCATTGGTTTTCCAGCTGTGAAGGAATGTGGAGATGGCCTTGGGACCTTCCTTCCTTCAAGGAGGAGAAATGGCAACTCAGTCCTGGAAAGCAGGAGAAAGAAACTAAGCTATATAGATATAGATATAGATATAGATATAGAGATATAGATATAGATATAGATATAGATGATATAGATGATATAGATGATATAGATGTATGTATGTATGTACAGTATGTACAGTATGTATGTATATGTATATGTGTGTGTGTGTGTATATGTGTGTGTGTGTATATATATGTGTGTGTGTGTGTAACATTTTTTTGCTGATAAATGAAAATAAAGGGAGACTATAATAGATCTATTTCGAGCTATTTTGCTCTCTTCAGATAGCCATACCCATAGTGGGAATTGATCCTGGGCAGTCTGCTTGTAAGGCAGAAGTTTAATCTCTAGGCCACAAGGTTCTCTTCCCTATCAGCTCTTCACCAGGAAAGGGTTATATATGTTTATTCTGTCGAGTCATCCTGGTGTATGGAAGGAAACATCACAGCTTCCTTTTGCCTTTTGGCCCCTCCTGGGACCATCCAGGCAGTTTTCTATAGTCGACAAACTATAATGTCTATATGTGTAACATTTTTTGCTGATAAATGAAAATAAAGGGAGACTATTATAGATCTATTTCGAGCTATTTTGCTCTCGTCAGATAGCCATACCCATATACAGTATTTTTCGGAGTATAAGACGCACCTTTTTGCCCCCAAAAAGAGGGTGGAAATGTTGGTGCGTCTTATACACTGAATGCAGCCATTTTTGGCCTCCTGAAGCCCCGCCCCCGCATCCCGTTTTTGTGAAAAACGGGACATTTTTTGCAAAAATGGGGGCATTTTGCCTTCTCCCACCCCCTAGGAGTGCTCTGCAGGCTTCACAAACCCTCTCCATGCCCTGTTTTTGCAAAAAACGAGCAAAAAATGGTGTTTTTTGCAAAAACTGAGGTGTTTTTGCCTTCTAATTACCCCATCTAGCATGACTGAAGGAGGCATTCTGGGAGTTGAAGTCCACTAGCTGTCAAGTATGAAGATCCCTGGGTTAGGGGTGCAAGGATCTTAAAACTTGGCAAGTTTAAGACTTGTGGACTTCAACTCCCATTCCTGAGCTAGCATGACTGGAGGAGGAATTCTGGGAGTTGAAGTCCACAAGTCTTAAAGCTATCAAGTTTGAAGTTTGTAAAAAGTGTACATGGTTGTAAAAAGTATACATGGTTGTAAAAAGTATTCTGCTACACTGGTATTTTATTAAATAATATATTACTACACCATTTGGTTCCTTGTTTTTTCCTTGTTTTCCTCCTCTAAAATCTAGGTGCGTTTTATACTCCGGTGCGTCTTATACTCCGAAAAATACGGTATATATATATATTTGAAATAAAGAAGGCAGAGAGAAATTGAGAGGTTTTTCAAAAGTCTGTTATTATATATTACAATAAAGTAGCATTTCTGAAATCCCTGGAATCCTTCAGGGTCTCTTTCTTGAGCTGGCTTACCTGAAAGGGTGGACCTCTGCAGGTTACAGAAGGCTGGACTAGATGACCATGGTCCTCTCTTCCGGCTTCACCTTTGCAATGGCGTCTGTTCTGATCTATAATCTATAATCAGCCTCGCTGTGCAGACAACTTTGTGATCATGCTGCAGTTCGAATTCAGACCCAAACAGGCATTTCCTGTTCTTTTTTTCCTTTTCTGCAGCCTCTTTGACATGGGAGGAGAGTATTACTGCTATGGGTCAGACATCACCTGCAGCTTTCCCGCAAACGGAAAATTCACTCCTGACCAGAAGGCTATCTACGAGGCCGTGCTCAGATCCTCCCGGGCAGTCTTCGGCAGCATCAAGCCAGGTAAAACAACAACAACAACAACAAAAATCAGCCCCTGCCAACAAAAACGTGGGGAGAGAGGAGGAGTGTGTCCTTGCCTCTTAGAAGTTGTGGACATGGATATTCCGGCGCCTGCCATACTTCACAGTGCCCTCCGACTGGACCTGGCACTGCCCGTCCTATCTCTCTGCTTATTCTTGACCCGTCTCTGAAGTCGGAGGGGTCCAAGGGCACGGTCAAAAAAATCAAAAGAGGGAAGAACTTCAGTTGCCCCACTGGGATTGCCACCTTGACTTTTTTGACCATGTTTGTGGTCACCCCTACCTGAGATGCGCTTCTCGTAACTTTTTGATAGCATTTTGCCTCTGGCAATATCTCTGCTCTCCTGATACCAGAACAGCAAGGTTCACTCTGCTTTACAGCACTCTCTGGGTGGTTTACAATGTCAGCAAGTCACCCCCAACAATCTGGGTCCTTATTTTACCAACCTCAGAAGGATGGAAGGCTAAGTCAACCTTGAACCCTGTCAGGATCGAACTCCTGGCTGTCGGCAGAGTCAGACTGCAATGCTGCATTCCAACCACTGCACCGCCAGGACTCTCTCATTGTTGTAATACATTAAAGGAAAGAGTTGGGGTCCTGGGGTGGAGTGGTGGCTGCCAGGGGTGGGTGGGTATGCAAGTGACTGTCACAGCTGAGCTCAGAGCCACAGCCACCCCACCCAGCAGTGTGGTGCAAAACCCCAGCTGACCAACGTTACTTTGGTCACCAGATTGAGTCTCTGTCTCTCCCCAGACTCACAACATAAGGGGAAAAAAGACCAAAAAAAGTACAGATCAGTTCTTGAAGTTGTTCTGGAACAACTCAAGGAAGGGGGTGTTTATGGGGATTCTCAGTCATCAAGGTCATGGTTGTCCCAAAGGTGCTTTTTCAAGAGGCAACTGGATGTTTTGCTTCTCATCCAAGAAGCTTCTTCAGGTCTAGTGGATCGTGGGGAATGAGGAGGCGTGAGAGTCAGGGTCAGCATCAAGGCAACCTGAGAGCTCCAAGGGGGAAGAGGGAGTGGAGCTGGCAGAGAGAGAGACAGAAGCGGAACCTGGGTCATCCATCAGCCCTCAGATGGAGAGTAAACAGCCCCCAGGTCTGGAGGTGGCTGGTGACGAAGAGGAGGAACAGCTGGGTCCAGTGTCTGACGCTTCAATGCGCAGAAGGCAGAGGAGAGGAGCAGTAGAAATCTATGGGCAGGTCCTTGGCACGGAAGAGCGACCACTGCTAGCGAAGCCCCACCTAGCTCTGGGGATAACAGGTAGGGGGAGGAGATGAATAGATGTGGCAGACAACTATTCATCTCCCTGCCAGACAGACTTGTTAGCCTGCGGTGAGAGAGAGAAACTTTTTGCCGGGGCTGCTGGCACTCCTAATAAAGGAATACTTTGAGTTCCCATCGTGTTTGGGGAGCTGGATCAGAACAATACTATGACATGGATGAGGTCTACCTTCCATCTCACAGCCACGTTTAGATCTGGGCCTTCTCCGGACTCTTGTTTCCTTTGAAAGAAAAATGGGCCCAGTTGAAGCTTCCCATCGATGGTGAGACCAGCCCTGAAGGGAGACCAAAATGCAGGCAGCCCTGGGGGCCATTTACTGTTGGAAGTAACACTGTCATGATAATTCCTCTTGCTTTGGGCCGCCTCTGTTGTTTTGTTTTGTTGTTTGTTTATTTCCCACCTTTATTATTTTTGCAAATAACTTAACATTTGAACATTTCCAACACACGTTGTTTCTCCGGTGGGACCCGTGTATCAGGGCAACCCGGTCTACCCAATTATGGGACAGAACATACTGCTTCCGCTTTTGCCTTTCAGCCCTTATCCAGGGGCCTTCGCAGGCAGCCGCTTTCGAGACAAAGTATTTTTTGTGTTAAATTTATGTTTTGCCCACAAAGGAATAAAGGGAGACTAGCGTAGATCTATTTCAAGCTATTTAGCTTGAAATTTAGCTAGCTGATGAGAGCTAAATCGCTTGAAATAGATACTAGTCTCCCTTTATTTCTTTGTCGGTAAAACAGAAATTTAACACATTTCCAACACATCTTCCTCTTTTATTTTCCCCACAACCACAACCCTCTGAGGTGGGTGGGGCTGAGAGAGAGAGTGACTGGCCCAAAGTCAGCCAGCTGGCTTTCATGGCTAAGGCGGGACTTGAATTCACGGTCTCCTGGTTTGGTGCTTTCACCACTAAGCCAGACTGGCTCCCTGACTTTTAAGGCTGTTCTCCCAGTAGACTTCATTGTCTTCCTGCTTCCTCATTATAAACCTTTTGTCTGGCGAGGAATGAAGCACATCCTCCCTCCCTCCCTTCCACCCGGCTCCTCTTTTGCCTCCTAGCTCATCCTGACATGGCAAATGAGAAGCTGGTTGACTGACTGGGGGCTGACTTTTATGAGTAGCTTATACCGAGCCGAGGTGGCGCAGCGGTTAGAGTGGGGTACTGCAGGCCACTTTAGCTGACACTGATCCGCAGGTCAGCGGTTCAAATCTCATTAGGCTCAAGGTTGACTCAGCCTTCCATCCTTCCGAGGTAGGTAAAATGAGGACCCAGATTGTTGGGGGCAATATAAATATACATTGCTTACTGGTGTAAACTGCTTAGAGCAGTGTTTCCCAACCTTGGCAACTTGAAGATATCTGGACTTCAACTCCCAGAATTCCCCAGCCAGCATTCGCTGGCTGGGGAATTCTGGGAGTTGAAGTCCAGACATCTTCAAGTTGCCAAGGTTGGGAAACACTGGCTTAGAGAGTGCTTGCACTGTGAGGCGGTATATAAATCTCACAAAATAAAATAATAAATAAATAGCTTCCATCTAGGGTGAAAATAGGAAGCTTTTCCAAATGTGTTGAGACAAACTAACTGCACTTTTTTACTAGAATAGTGTGGCTTCCCCAGGGAAAAGTAGAGCTATTTATTTGCGGTGGCACGTACTTCCATTCTCTTTCCTAAAGCGATGTCTATCCAAAAAAAAGAGTGCATGAAATAAATACTTTGAAAAGCTAGGAATGTTGAAAGTTGGGATTGAAAAAAGTGACACTTGAAATGACGGTTGGACCCTTTGGAAGAAAAATACGGATTTTGAAAAGCGACTGTTGGATGGAAGAATGCAGGGGTGATGCCGGCGCTGCCTTTCACATTTGGGGGAAGCTGCTGTGTTTGCAATGGATGGAGCCTCTAAGGCTGGGATTTCTCTGCTAATTGGTCCCCATGCTTTGGTCAGTCCTGGCCCTCTTTATGGATGGAAACTGATCAAGGAGAGGTGGAATGGAATGGAATAATATAGAATAGAATAATATAGAACAGAACAGAACAGAATAAGTTAGAGAGAGGAGAGAGGGGGGGGGAGATTAGGATAGGAAAGGGATAGGGATAGGGATAGAATGGAATGGAATGGAATGGAATGGAATGGAATGGAATGGAATAGAATAGAATAGAATAGAATAGAATAGAATAGAATAGAATTAGAATAGAATTAGAATAGAATTAGAATAGAATTAGAATAGAATAGAATAGAATTAGAATAGAGCTGGAAAGGACCTTGGTGGTCCTCTAGTCCAGCCCCTTGCTCAAGCAGGAGAACCTATAACATATCAGTCAAGTGACTGTCCAGTCTCTTCTTAAATAAGAAATAAGGAGAAATTTTCTGACAGTGAGAACAATCAACCAATGGAACAGAAGTTGCCTTCAGAGGTTGCGGGAGCTTCATCACTGGAAGCTTTCAAGAAGAGACTGGACTGCCATCTGTCAGAAATGGTGTAGGGTCTCCTGTTTGGGTGGAGGGTTGGACTATATAACCTACAGGGTCCCTTCCAACTCTGTTAATCTGTTATTTGTTTTATTCATACAGCTAACATTAAATGCAGCAGAGCAGGGTTCGTTTCTCCAAGACTCCACATATATGAAGTGACTAAGAAAGAGAGAACCATCGGCAATATGCCAGATCTGGACTTCTGCTTCTGTAGATGCTGAGCCACCAAAGCTCACCAATAAAACAAGGCCGAGTCTGTTTCTGGCTCCAGCAAGGAGGCCGCCCATTGGTTCTCTGCACTGTGTCTCTCTTGGCAGAGAGTTGAGAAGCAGACGCCTCATCAGCAGATTTTGCCGAGTAGAGATGTCTCAAGCACCATGGTGCAAAGTCCAAAGGTTGGCCAGTTAGGCTGTGCAAACCGAGCGGACAGTTGGCTGGCTTCGAACAAGAGTCGAGGGGGGCCAAGATTAATTGCCCGGGATTTGATGGGGAGGGAGAGGAGGAGATGGATTTATAAATAACCCTATCAATAAATCATGTGTGGGTATGATCAGGTTGGCATCTGGATATGGGCAGTCTGTGCAATTGGAGGAGGGGAGAGAAGAAAGAAGAGAGAGAAGGAGAGAGAAAGAAAGAAAGAAAGAGGGAGGGAAGGAAGGAACAAAAAGAAAGAAAAGGAAGGAAGGAAGGGGTAAAGGAAGGAAGAAAGGAAGGAAGAGAAAGGGAAGGAAGGAAGAAAAAAAGAAAGGAAAGAAAGAAAGAAAAAGAAAGAAAGAGAAAGAAAAGGAAAGAAAGAAAGAAGAAAGGAAAGAAAGAAAGAAAGAAAAAGAAAGAAAGAAAGGCAGTTGTAAGCGAAGAACTAGTACAGAGAAGGTGCCTTGTTTCCACTTTTGCAGAGTTGTGTCAGAGTGACTTCTCTACCTATTACTGTTTGTTCTGGGTACAGCCCCCCCCCCCATGGTTAATGCTGGGCTAAGAAACTATTTTCTAAACCAAGATTACATTTCTGTTGGGGGCTGCAGATCAGGTGTGAGCAGGGATCGAGCCCAAAGCAAACGTCCCCGTCTCTTCTCTCTCAGAGCTCTCGGCTGTACCTTCTAGGTGTGGTGGCAGCTGAGAGGCTTCCCCAAGAGATGGGTGGGGGCTGCCCCCCCCCTCTTCCATGGATCTGAAGCAGGGAGCCTCCTGCACAAAAATGGAAGGACACTTTGATTGCCACAATGGATGCATGGTTGCAAAAGTTGATGGAGTTAGCAGAGATGGCTAAATTGACTGCTTTGATTAAAGAAAAAAAAGAATTACTTTTTGTTTCTACTTGGAAACCGCTTCTGGACTTTGTGCTTGGGGTGGGAAAAAAATGAAACTTTGACTTGGGGGTTTACCGAATGGATGGGTTTATTGTTGTAGAATGGCTAGTTTACATTATGATGTAAAAGTAATAAGTTGAGGTTTGATGATATTATCTTATTCTACTGCATCAAAGGGAATTGGTAGTCAATGCCTTTTCTTTCTTTTTTCCCTTTGCCCTACACTTTTCCCTTCCCTTCTCCCTTCCTTATTTTCCCACTGTTTTCTTTTGTATTTTTGTATTTTATATTATAAACTAATAAAAAGAAGAAGCAGGAAGCATCCCGAGCTGCGTCTTCATCCCCATTTTGTTCTGAGCCAGTTCTCTTTTCATGCAGATATTAAGTAGCCCACTTTTGCATTAATAATCATCACAGTTAACACAACCAAGGAACAGGCTCAGTGACAACAGCCGGTCTTCAAGGCCTTGCTAAAGGCCAGCAGGGTCAGGGTGAGACTGATCTCCAGCTGCTGAGGCTCCAGGAGGCGGGCACTGGGCAGAAAAGGCTCTTTTCTGGGTCCTGCCAGATGGATGGGAGCCAGAGCAGGCCTCTCTTGCCAGATCTAGTGGGATGGGTAGATAGCAATAGCACTTAGACTTATATACTGCTTCACAGGGCTTTACAGCCCTCTCTAAGCGGTTTACAGAGTCAGCCTATTGCCCCCAACAATCTGGGTCCTCATTTTACCCACCTCGGAAGGATGGAAGGCTGAGTCAACCTTGAGCCGGTCAGTATCGAACACCTGGCAGTCGGCAGAGTCAGCCTGCAATGCTACATTCTAAAAGGGAAGGGAGGGAGGGAGGGAGGGAGGGAGGGAGGGAGGAAGGAAGGAAGGAAGGAAGGAAGGAAGGAAGGAAGGAAGGAAGGAAGGAAGGAAGGAAGGAAGGAAGGAAGGAAGGAAGGAAGGAAGGAAGGAAGGAAGGAAATTGCCATAGCACTTAGATTTATATACCGCTTCGCAATTTTTACAGGCTTTCTAAACGGTTCGCAGTGTAAGCATATTGTCCCCAACAATCTGGGTCCTCATTTTACCCACCTCGGAAGGATGGAAGGCTGAGTAAACCTTGGGCCGGTCAGGATCGAACTGCTGGCAGTCGGCAGAGTCAGCCTGCAGTGCTGCATTCTAACCACTGTGCCAACCAGGGCTCCAGATGCTCCCAGGGAGAGCCTGAAATGCCTTAGTCATAAGAACAGCTTTCAGATGGCCAGCCACCATGATTGATGTGGGGGGGGGGGGTTTGTCAGGATTGGGGTGCAGAAATGTGGGGACAAAAGTAGGAGGCAGCTACATCCTTAAGGAAGTTCACCAATCACCCAGAGGACTGAAATATATGGAGCAATTAAGGAAAGTAATGTTACGTTTCCTCTCCTTTTATGATAAAAACATCTGCCATAAAAGAACAAACGTTCCCTTTTGTGGGATCTCTGTATGGGGAATTCAATGGACAAGCAATAATGGTTGGAAACTGATCAAAGAGAGAAGCAACCTGGAATTAAGGAGAAACTTCCTAACAGTAAGGAAATTAACAGCTTCCCTCCAGAAGTTGTGGGTGCTCCATCACTGGAGGTTTTCAAGAAGAGACTTGTCTGAAATGGTGCTTGAGCAGGGGGTTGGACTAGAAGACCTCCAAAGTCCCTTCCAGCTCTATTCTGATTGATTGATTATTGCTTGCTTGCTTGCTTGCTTGCTTGACTGTAGGATTGATTGATTGTAGGATACTGAAAACTTCTCCCTTTAAAAGAAATTGTAGGTTGTTGTAACAGAAAGAATGAGAGGTTCTGGAGGCATTGACGTTCTGGCATTCCCTTTAATGAAGACGTGCCAATTGCTTGAAATGCTTGTGCTGAATCTCTACTTGCTTTCATAACTGTCTTTCTCCATCTTTATTTTTCCCCCTGTAGTCTTTCCTCTCTTCCTTTGGAGAAACAAAAACTTCCATTGTCTTTGATCACTCCTGGAGTCCGTAGGGAAGTATTTATTAGCGTTTATTACACCTAATGGGGTTTTCTGCTGGGCTTGTGCTTCTGCTGGATGTGATTAATAATGGAAGGAGGGCTTTCCAGCCGAGTCTCCTCGAGAGAAGGCTGGTAGTTCTGGCCATCTCCAGTGCCACCTCAGTGAGAGATCCACCTGCTTTCACCTCCAGTACATGAGACCCGATCCTTCAATTAGCTTTTCAAACTCTGGCAAGCTGATTTCTACAGCAGAAGTTTCTTTCCCTTCGGTTTCACACGGCTGACAGTCCACCTGTTCTGAGTTGTGGCCTGGCCTGGCCATCGTGTCTGATCTGGGATGTTCCTTCAGGAGAGGAGCTTGCTAATGCAGGCAAATCAGTTGCCCGCGGAGACTGGCACAGAGGTGAGGTTCTCTCGTTATTAATTCTAGGCTGGGCTCAATGCTAGGATTTCCTAAAGATTGTATTTTGGTTACTTGAAGCAGTTAATCCAGAAACAGCTCTTAAAAATCTCCTTTTGGGCTTCTTGTACATCATCAGTGGTGTAATTACAACAAGAAGTCAAAGCTTGGATTCTCGCTCTCCAAAAATGCTGAAAAGACCTTCAGAAAGATAAAATCTGGCACCCGTGCAAATTTCTGCTAATTCTGCAAGCTGTACGTGAAATCATAATTGACTTGGTATTTGCAAAGTTTGTGTGTGTGCATGTGTGTGTGTGTGTGTGTGTGTGTGTGTTCTGCTAATTAATCCCGTGGTGTCCTGTCCACACCAGCCGTTAGAAAGCTGTGTGGGTGAAAAGTGGGAAGGGCAATTTTCTTACTTGACTGTTAAGAAAGGATATTTCTTGCTAAGGTCTTATTCATTGAAATGCGATTCTCTGTCTCAGAGGTGTTCAAACCTGGTAACTTTAAAACTTGTGGACTCCCAGAGTTGAAGTCCACAAGTCTTAAAGTTGCCAAGTTTGAGGACCCCTGCTCTACCTCCATCCGGAAAACAAGCCTCTCCTTAGAACTAACCCTGAGCGGCTCTTAGGAGTTTCCTCCTGCAGTAGTAGCAGCTTTGCTCCGGTTGCTAAAGCCCATCATGCAAGGGTCGGCTTGGCTTGGACTACAATTCCCATGCATTGCAGCTGGATGATGTCCATGCAGGGCCAGGATTTTTTCTGGGTTCGGGAATAATCGTCAGGCGATTCTCTTTATGGGTTACAGCACCGTTGTTTTTATGTCCACCTCAAACTGGTGAGAACCTTGCTGACAGTTTTCAGCAGTTGTGATTTGGAGGGGGTGGGGAGGGCCTGGAGGAGACCAGAAAGGTCCCATGTGAGCCCAAGGCTTCAGATTGAGCCAAGGCTCTTGCCCTAAATGTTTTATCTAGTCACCTTGGTCTCCCACCCAAAGAGATAAGGCTTTTATGGGTGCCATTATGTATACGGCATTACTTAATGAGACTTCCTTATTGTTTTTATTATTATTGCTGATCTTCACACGTTTTATTATGCTTTGTGATTTTGATCTTCGACACCTAGAGTTACCCAAAAGGTGGGCTTACAGCTCTTTTAGCAAATAC
Organism: Diadophis punctatus similis; assembly: GCA_023053685.1. Classification (NCBI taxonomy): domain Eukaryota; kingdom Metazoa; phylum Chordata; class Lepidosauria; order Squamata; family Dipsadidae; genus Diadophis; species Diadophis punctatus. The sequence goes on along the minus strand of JALIGW010000015.1, from coordinate 17,757,805 downwards.
GTGAGACCTCACATGGGCTATTGGTAGGGAAAGTTTAGTAATTTTGCATGGAAAAGTTGATTAGGAAACAGGTCAAGTGTATTGATTTAATCTGGTGATGTGAATGGTGGAAAATGAATGGTGAACAATACACCTCCCTCCCTCTGCCCTCAACCAGAATCGCTCTCCTAGAAGTGATGGTGCTGAATTAGATGCTAGGAGACCATGACTTCTAGTTCTGCCTTGGGCATGAAGCCAACTGGGTGGTTTGGGGCCAATTCTAGAACTAGAAGAGCCGAGGTGGCGCAGTGGTTAGAGTGCAGTACTGCAGGCGACTTCTGTTGACAGCCGGCTGTCTGCAATTTGGCAGTTCGAATCTCACCAGCTCAAGGTTGACTCAGCCTTCCGTCCTTCCGAGGTCAACAAAATGAGGACACCGATTGTTGAGGGCAAGATGCTGACTCTGTAAACCGCTTAGAGAGGGCTGGAAAGCACTGTGAAGCGGTATATACCGCATTTTTCGGAGTATAAGACGCACCGAAGTATAAGACGCACCTTAGTTTGGGGGGAGGAAAACAAGGGAAAAAGGCCTCTGCCTCCAAGCAATTTGCCAAACAGCAAACAGCACAGATGATATACACTGTCTGCTGTGTATTTCTGTGCATGTGTGCCTGACCCATAGAAATAGCAAAAAATTGGAGAAATGTACATTATGTCAGAAAGTTTTCTTAAATGTAGTCACACTAACTGCTCCCAATTATTTAAATAGATCTACTCCAAGGTGACTAAAGTCTAATACTAAACAGGACACTGTTACATTTCAGACTATACTTGTACAGAGCTGTTAAAATTAATTAAAATTTCTGGACGTATACATTATTCTCTATTATTTAAAAGAAGATACAATAGCACTGGGCCCCTTCAGAGTAAGCATTTATTTTAAAAAGCTGCTATATTTTGTTAAGTTGTCTAGATTTACAGGGCTCTCCAACCTTGGCAACTTTAAGACTTGTGGACTTCAACTCCCAGAATTCCACAGCCAGCAAAGCTAACAAAGCTGGCTGTTGAATTCTGGGAGTTGAAGTCCACAAGTCTTAAAGTTGCCAAGGTTGGAGACACCTGGCTCTAGAACAATAATAAAGCAGTCTTTAAAAAATAAGTCTAATAATTTGAACATTCTACAGACATTTGTAGTTATTCACTTACCCTCTTCCATCCAGTTCAGCAAAAAATAAAAATCTGTGTGTCTCTCCCAGCTATTTGCCTTTGCAGTTTCAGTTTCACTTTCACTTTCCCACATGGCAAATCAGCTGTAGATCGGGAAGTGCTAGTGACTTGCTTGGCTTTATAGGCTCTTCCCTCTTTGCTGCAAACAGGTAAATTGCTGGAAGACAGAGGCCAAAGGGTGGGGGTGGCTGGCTGGCTGGGGCTACATTCGGTGTATAAGACGCACCCAAGTTTTCACCCTCTTTTGGGGGGTAAAAAGGTGCGTCTTATACTCCGAAAAATACGGTAAGTCTAAGTGCTCTTGCTATTGCTAGAAAGCCACTTCTGAAAATGTTGCCCCAAAATTCATAGAGACTTGTTCCTGCAGTCACCAGGAGCCACAGTTGACTTGATGGACCATAACAACCACAGTTCTTGGCCCACTGAGGACTCTCAGCCCTGGTTCTGCTTGTTTTCTTGTGCTCCTGCAGAGCAGCAGTTTGTAGTCTGCCGTGTCCTTAGCACATTAATGTAGCACATAAATAAAAACGTTAGCCCTTCACTCCTCTAGTTCCAGTCTAAAAACTCCAACCAACCTTGGTCTCCAAGGCGAGGATAGACGCCTGCAGAGCGACTTCCATCTCACTGTAGCACATGAAACTCTCTTTGTGCAAAGCTTTTTCTTTCCACAACGGAGCCCAGAGCCCCTGAGCCTCACCAAGGCCATCTGCTCCAACAGGAGCTTCCAGAGCCACCTCAGAACTTGCCATGTTGCGCACATGTGGTTCTGGCTCCGGCAGTGACCCCACAGGATTAGAATTAGAATAGAATAGAGGTGGAAGGGACCTTGGAGGTCTTCTAGTCCAGCCCCCTGCTCAAGCAGGAGAACCTATACCATTTCAGACAAGTGACTGTCCAGTCTCTTCTTAAAAACCTCCAGTGATGGAGCACTCACAGTTTCTGGTGGCCAGCTGTTCCACTGGTTAATTGTCCTCACTGTTAGGAAATTTCTCCTTAATTCCAGGTTGCTTCTCTCCTTGATTAGTTTCCAGCCATTGTTTCTTGTCCTGCCCTCTGATGCTTTGGAGAATAATTTGAGCCCCTCTTCTTTGTGACAGCCCCTCAAATACTGGAATACTGCTATCATGTCACCCCTAGTCCTTCTTTTCTCTAGACTAGCCCAGTGCATGCCTGGTGCTCTTCAGCATCAGGCGCTCTCCTCAAAAAGGCCGTGGCACCTGAGCTATTAGCTCCATCTGGGTTTATCTGATTTGCAAGCCACCTTGAGTTGTTCTTGGTTGGATGAGATGCTCCTGTTGAATAGATGCTCCTGGCCTTTCTCCCACAGACCTGGCAGGGATTGGTTCCTATCGATGCTCAGCGACGGGAGAACGCTTCACTACCTCAGCTCCCAGCACATTCCTTGTTTAGGTGGGGTGGTGCTTTCCCCCCTCCCTTCCAGAAGCTGCCTTCTTCACTGAGGGGACATAAAACAAATTGCAAATGTGCGGGAGCTCTGTGGCTGAAAAATTGCTGACAGTTGGTGATTCTGCCAAACCTAAAGAAGGAACAGCTAACTTTTTGGCTCCTTGTCTTGGTTCAGCAACCAGACATGAATTCAGCAATTCATCCTCTGCAAAAGACGACGGAATGAAGTCATTCTGCTGTGTGGCAAAGCCCCTGGGTGTGCAAGTGAAGCCTCAGTGTGTGCAAGAGGAAAGAGCAGTGTGCTGCAGGTCACCCAGATGTCTGAAATAATAGTTCACTGGCATTCCTGGGGAATGTCTTCTTAGGATGTCTTAATTCTCTGGATTCTGTCTGAAAATGAATGTGAGTTGCTGGCTGGAAGTGGAAATCATGTTTCTGCTTTGCAAACTCTGCCAAAATAGTGGTCCTACTTCTCCCATTGATATTAATTTGATATTGGAAGATACTGAGATATGGTCCTACTTCTCCCATTGATATTAATTTGATATTGGAAGATACTGAGATATGATCCCTGGAGTCTCCTGGAGGCTTCCTCCTGGAACTAGTGAGCAGGGACTCACCTTGGATGGTGTCTACTGAGAGAGGAAGTGTCTCACCTCCCATTTTGACACTACTGCAGCTGTGGGTAGAAGAAAGTGATAAAGCTGTCAGGCCCGGAAGCCATCTTGGGCGTTGGATCTTCAGGCCTGCCACATTTGGTGCTGTGGGAAACTGGGAGAGGGGATTGCATGGAGTTGGGGAGATATGTGGTCATAATAACATTCCTTTGTCCGAGAGTCAAGGTCACTCTTCCCTGCACCTGGAGGGGCGTGCCTGGGAGGCATCTCCAGTTGGGATGGTGCATTGTTGGACCATGTGATGGACATGTGGGTGCAGGGGAAGGGACTTTTTTTGGGGTGGGGAAAACCTGGAAGCTTTCAGATTCAGGTTTTCCCAGATGTGCCAATATGACATCTGTAATAAAATGGAACTTTGAGGAACTTCAGGCCTCGGAGTCTTCTTTCGTTGGGAGTGTTACTTGGAACCCTGACACTAGCATAAATCCCCAACATGGTGACAGATTGGCTGACGGGAACTTGTCAAAGAATCGTCCATCACACCATCAGTTTTCCACCATTGGTTGGTTGTCTGGTTGTAGATTTGCTTCTGAAGAGTTCTCTAAGGTTCCCAATGCAAAGCAAAGGGAGAAAAGCCCAAGCAGGGGATTAGACTAGAACAGTGTTTCCCAACCTTGGCAAGTTGAAGATGTCTGGACTTCAACTCCCAGAATTCCCCAGCCAGCAAATGCTGGCTGGGGAATTCTGGGAGTTGAAGTCCAGACATCTTCAACTTGCCAAGGTTGGGGAACACTGGACTAGAAGATTTCCAAGCTTCCTTCCAACGCTGCTATTCTGTATTCTGTAAATGCTTTTTGGCCAGAAGCAATTTTTTTTATCGTTTTCTGCTGCCTCTTTTCTTCCTTAGCACCTAAATGAAGCAGAAACTGAAAAGCAGTGGTTTTAATAGCATCGTCTTGACTTCACTGAGGCTGGTTTCCTGACTTGGTGAATGTGTTGAGACCATTAATATTGGGAGAGTCCAAGGAGTAGCAGCATTCCCCTGTTGGTCCCACGCATTCCTCCTCAACTGGAATCCTTCCCCAAAGCTAAGAGGTTATGGGAAGCTGATACGGTATTCAAAGTCCTTCAGAATTTGCTTTATTCTAAGAAAGCTTCTACGGATAAAATTCCAATCTGAAATACTGTCCTAAATTGATGCAAAGATATGAGCAAGTCATGAGCTCTGGTTTCGTGGGTTTTTTCTTAAGAGGGTTTACATGGGAGCTAAATAGCAGTAGCACTTCGGCTTATATACCGCTTCACACTGCTTTTACAGCCCTCTCTCAATGGTTTACAGAGTCAGCCTAACGCCGCCAACAATCTGGGTCCTCATTTTACCCACTTCGGAAGGATGGAAGGCTGAGTCAACCTTGAGCCTAGTGAGATTCGAACTATTGACAGTGGGTAGAGTTAGCCTGCAATACTGCATTCTAATCATTGTGCGAAGGAAGGAAGGAAGGAAGGAAGGAAGGAAGGAAGGAAGGAAGGAAGGAAGGAAGGAAGGAAGGAAGGAAAAGATAGCAATAGCACTTAGACTTATATACCGCTTCATAGTGCTTTACAGCCCTCTCTAAGTGGTTTACAGAGTCAGCCTCTTGCCCCCAACAATCTGGGTCCTCACTTTACCGACCTCGGAAGGACGGAAGACTGAGTCAACCTTGAGCTAGTCAGGATCGAACTCCTGGCAGTGGGCAGAGTCAGCCTGCAATACTGCATTCTAACCACTGCGCCACCAATAATTTAAATACTAAATTATTTATTTAGTTAAATGCCAGATTCTGCCAGTGAGCAAAGCACCATCCCGTAAAAGCAAAACATTTCTGTTTGCTCTCAAGGCTGGGATGAGGGCTTATTAAATTATTAAATCAATTAAAGGGGTGGCGACTCTTTTGCCCGCCTACCATTTCCAGATCTCAAACCTGGAACCAGACTGAGTCTTTATTGTACTCATCAGCCCTCCAGTGATCCTGTAGTTGCCTGGCCTCACCCTTCATATGTTCTCCTAGCAGCCAGAACATGCTGCAACGCGCTCTACATGGGGCTACCCTTGAAGAGTATCCGGAGACTTCAGCTGGTGCAAAATGCGGCTGCGCGTGCTGTGGTGGGTGTGCCAAGGTACACCCACGTGACACCTGTACTCCGCCAGCTGCACTGGTTGCCCATCGGTCTCCGGGTGCAATTCAAGGTGTTGATCATCATCTTTAAAGCCCTTCATGGCTTAGGACCAGGCTATCTCTGGGACCGCATTCTGCCTCATACTTCCCTCCGACCGGTTAGGGCCCACAGAGTTGGCCTCCTCCAGGTCTCGTCGGCCAAGCAATGCCGGCTGGCGGGCCCTAGGGGGAGAGCCTTCTCTGTGGCCGGCCCCGCGCTCTGGAACCAACTTCCTCCAGAGACCCGAACCATCCCCACCCTGCTGGCCTTCCAAAAGGCCGTTAAGACATGGCTTTTCCTGCAGGCTGGGGGTTAGAGACGAACCCATCTGAGCTCTCCCCCGGGTATGTTTGGTTGATGGATGTTTTTTAATACTGGAATTTTTAATTTTTGTATTTGTTTTTAATTATGTTTATTGCTGGTTTCTTGTATTTTCTTTGCTGTACGCCGCCCTGAGTCCCTCGGGAGTAGGGCGGCATATAAGAAAACCAAAATAAATAATAAATAAATAAACATCAACGAAGTGAGCATCTGAATGGTGAACCCAGGACATCTGTGGCAAGCAAGGAGCAGGTGGCGCTTTAATCCAACTCTTTTTTATTCCAAATATTATTTCACCTTTTTTCACAAAGCCCACAAAGCACTTTGCAATCCTTTGGTTTCAGCTGTCCTCAGCAAGAGGAGCATTGTCCAGGCACTTAGCTTTTATCTAGACAGGTCCTTGGTATTTAGCAGTTTGAAGATTGATCTCCTCCTCCAGACAGCGGAAAAAGGCAATAGACAAAGATGGGCAGAGCTGCTTTTGGCCAAACTCACCTCAGGCAGACTCAAGAAAGCTACTCTGGAGGACCCTGGTTGGGAGATCCAAGGAGATTCTCCAGGCCAAGAGCTTTGTAAGGCCGCCATGTGGACATCTGAGTGCACATCCACAAAACATCGCAAGGGAGATAAGTACCGTATTTTTTGGAGTATAAGATGCACCTTTTTCCTCCCTAAAAGTGGCTGAAAATTTGGGTGCGTCTTATACTTCGAATGTAGCTTTTTTTTTTTTTTCAGCCCTAACTAGGTGCCTACAGATCTTCCCAGCTCTTACCTTGCAGGCTTTTTCATTGTTACTCTCTCCAAAGAATGTTTTTCCAGCCCTAAGTCTTTGCAGGGTTTTTTCATTGCTCTACTTGCTCCGAATAAGTTTTTTTCTAGCCCTAACCAGGTGCTAACTATCTTCCCAGCTCTTACTGGCTTGCATGCTCTTTCATTGTTACTCTCTCCGAAGAAGGTTTTTTTAAGTCCTAACCAGGGGATAAAATAATGTGCTGAAGCTGACCAGACTAAGGATGCTAGCCAGATGAATACCTGGTAGGCAGATTGTTTTCCCCTATTTTCCTCCCCAAAAACTAAGGTGCGTCTTATACTCCGGTGCGTCTTATACTCCGAAAAATATGGTATGTGCCAGGTTCGGCATGGGGATCTTCTGGGAAGAAGTGACAAGATAGCCTGCCAGCATTGGCACCCTACTTAAACTCACCAGGTCAGATTCTAAGATGAAGATGAAAGAAGAATATGACATTTTTCCCCTCTGACTCACCCACAAGGCACTTGACCCACCTATGGCTTCTGCCTGTGCCATACATCAACCGGAAGCCGAAATTTCCCCCTATTTCTTCTTTCCAGTCTCTTTCAGATTAGGCTTGCCCAACACAACTAAATCCAAAACGGACTCATTTTCTGTATTTACAGAACATTCCGAACTACAAGCCATAAAGGGGCTAGTTCATACAACATGCTAAGCTGCAAGAAACTTTGGCATGTTGTACGAATGCATATGCTAGGGCACGGGTGTCCAACCTTTTGGCTTGCCTGGGCGTCCCTGAGTGAAGAGGAATTGTCTTGGGCCTCGTATAAAATATATAATATAGTTGTGCATAAATCACATAACATGAAAAGTTTATGACTGAATTACCAGCTGAATTACCAGCTGTCTGGGGCTACATGTAGCCACTGGGCCAGACACAGCTGTGTTAGGGCTTTAAGAGAGTATTTGCCAACCTCCAGACGGCATTCAACATGGGGCCATTCCTGCTTTCTCCAGACGGAGCCTCCCTTGTGGGGTGGAGAATTCTCTCTGGGGGACTCAGAAAATGGGCATGCATGATAAGAAAATGTCTATTTATAAGAACAACAAAATAATAACAGGACTTTTTTTTTTCTCCCTAAGGGGTGGCCTGGCCTGAAATGCACCGTCTGGCAGACCGAGTCCATCTGGAAGAACTTACGAAAATTGGCATTCTCCGCGGCAATGTTGAGGACATGGTGAAGGTCCATCTGGGTGCCGTATTTATGCCTCATGGGCTGGGACACTTTCTTGGAATTGACGTTCACGACGTAGGCGGCTACCCAGAGGTCAGTTCTGAACCCTCCCCGTTGTGCAGCCAACCCAAAACAGATCTATTAGGGGGGCATTTTACACACTTATTAGCTGTGTTGAGCCACCCCTGGGCACACCTAGGTTACGTCTCCTAACAAGTAGCCTTGTGGGGGAGGGGAGCTGCAGGAAAACCATGAAACCGCAAAGGGACTTTCAGAGAGCAGACTGGATCCTGAAACCATTCAGGCTTCATAACCTCTAGCATATTTCGTGGGGGCGGGGGGACACACACAGATCAGTATTCCTCCCAGGAACTTTTGAGCACACAGCTTATAACTTATAACAGTGGTTCCCAACCTTTTTGTGATCGAGTACCACTTGGAGGTCCCGTACAGTCGCCGCGTACCACCTGGTTCCAGAGAAACTAAATTCGATCAGATATCACTTTATTTCCATAATTGTACCGTTCCTTTTTTGGCCCCGCGCATCCAGCAACTGGATTCTCGGGCCGCTGGGACCAGGTGGGTGGCGTGTGGCAACAGTTGCAAATCGTTGCCAGATTATCTTGTGTTAGGCAGTAAACATTTTTGTGAAGTAAAAACTAACTAACTAAAAATCGTTCATGACCCCGAAAGTGTTCGCGTACCACCTGGAAGGCTCTCACGTACCACTAGTGGTACACATACCACAGGTTGGGAACCACTGACTTATAACTACCTCCATGAAGTCAGAGCAATGTGGAACATGCTGGCCCAACCCATTAGTCTTTTCAGCTGCCATGGCCTTTGTGGTGCGCTTCCCTGTTATTCTCCATCTGGCGTCAACATGGCCTCTATGGCTGGAGGGCTAAAAGATACCACCAGCTTCTCACAGAATTTATGCGCCCTTTCCTTTCCCAGGGAGTCGATCGCATTGACTTGCCGGGTCTCCGAAGTTTGAGAACTGCCCGTACCCTTCTGGAAGGCATGGTGCTGACTGTGGAGCCTGGCATCTATTTCATTGACCATGTCTTGGACCAGGCCTTGGCTAATCCAGCGCAGGCATGTTTCATCAACAATGAAGTCCTGGCACGTTTCCGGAATTTTGGTGGGGTGAGTAACTTTGTTAGGGTGCAAAGGTGAACTGAAAAAATGTGGCATTGATGAGAAACTATTTCAAACCACAGTGCATCAAAATCAAAAAATCAAAGGTACAGATTAGGCAAGACCTGGCTCAAAAAGTGGGAGAGGGACCTTGGAGTCCCACTGGATGATCACTTGAATATGAGCCAGCCGCAGCAGCAGCCATAAAAGCTAATACAACCCTGGGTTGTATAAACGGAGGCATAGAATCAAGATCATGTGAAGTATTAGTGCCGCTTTATAAAGTCTTAGTAAGGCCACACCTGGAATACTGCAACCAATTTTGGTCACTATACTACAAAAAAGATGTTCAGACTTATGAAAAAATTCACAGAAGAGCAACTAAGATGATCAAAGGCCTGGAGAGAAAGACTTCTCTTCAAAGAGAGAAGCAAGCTGGAATTAAGGAGAAACAGGAAGTTTGGACAATTAACCAGTGGAACAACTTGCCTCCATAAATCATTGGTGCTCCCTTACTGGAGGTTTTTAAGAAGAGTCTAGACAGTCACTTATCTGAGATGGTATAGGTTCTCCTGCTTGAGCAGGGGGCTGGACTAGAAGACCTCCAAAGTCCCTTCCAGCTCATTCACTCTATTCGCCTGCAGAATGTCATGAAAATGCATCACAGTCTTGTGGAGTGGGCAGGTTTAGGTGGAATGAGACAAGGAATGGCCTAAAAATACCCAGAGGGTTTGTGCCCGATCGGAGTTTAAATTTGGAAGTTGTGTGAATACAAATCTTGGCCTCTTTGCAGTTCTAGAAAGTGGTTTTAAATGCTCTGCCTTTAGGGAACATTTTCTTTTCATCAAAGGTCACCTAAGCAACATCGGTGCAATAGGGAAGTAGTTTGCAGCCACTGGACAAGGTGGATGAAGTTTTGGAAACTCCGGGCTTAGAACTCTCTGGTTCTTGTTCCGAAAGTAACAGCAGCATCTTTGAACCGTTTGTGCAACTCCAGGTGCTCCAGTCACCTGTTGGAGGAGAAAAGGAGGAAAGCAAAGGAAGGAAGGAAGGCATCAGAGCAGCAGCCAGTGAGCTGGAAAACATCCAGACCCAGGTGGAGGGGACCAGCTGAGGGCAGGATACCAAACTGGGGTTTCCCTCACTACCTCTCCCCACATGGAGCTCTTGCAGCCGTCTCTGGCAAGTCTTGCAGACTTTGGCAAGTTTGTGGAAGAACCCTAGAGTTGGATCCCCAACACTATCCGGAAGGAGCAGAAGACCTGCTCCTGGAACAGAATGCCAGGGAAGGACGTGTTTTGCAAAAGACGCGTCATCTGCTGCAATGATCACTGGGTGTTCGTCTTGTCAGAAATCTCTGCCCGAGTTTCACTGTGTCCAAGTGCAGAATTCGGGTTCTTTGGTTGGAGGCTTCACACCAGGACGGGATCCCTCAGCGCCAGTTCTCTGAGTCATTCCGTCTTGGCTTCACCTCCAGGGCTCAAAAGCTGTGTGTGTGTGCAGAGTATACAGTCTTATCAAGCCAGGTGGGACTTTACCTTCTACTGCTGAATTCTCTGCCCAGGTTGGAAAGGTTATCTCTGCTCTGTGCTGTTCCTTTATCAGTGCGTTTGAGCCAAGCAGGATTCTGGGGCTGAAAAGTGTGTGTCACCTGCGGCTCTCTGTTTCGAGGGCTGCTTAGGGGCTCCAGCCAATTTTGCTGCATCGGCCAGCCCAGGAGCCTGGTGGCCCTTGCCCTGGGTGTCTTTCCTCCCCTCCTAGCAAGGACCAAGGGACTCCCTGAAGGTTGCCCAAGGAGACAGCTGGTGCTCCTCCTTCTGAAGCCCCTCATGGATAATCGATCTCTTTTAGAATACAAGGAAGCAGTAAGCACCAGATTTCTCTAGAGCTGGTTCTCTAAAGGGAAAAATAAGAATGCTGACAGATTTCTAGTCAGGAACTTCATAGAATCATAGGTTAAAAGGGATCTTAGAAGTCTTCTAGTCCAACCCACTGACCAAGGGAGGGGCCCTCAGACCATCCCAGATAAATCAGTGGTGGGTTTCAAAAAAAATTTTTGCTGCCGGTTCTGTGGGCGTGGCTTGGTGGGCGTGGCAGGGGAAGGACACTGCAAAATCCCCATTTCCTCCCCATCAGCTGGGACTCGGGAGGCAGAGAATAGATGGGGGCTGGGCCAGTCAGAGGTGGTATTTATCGGTTCTCCGAACTACTCAGAATTTCCGCTACCGGTTCTCCAGAACAGGTCAGAACCTGCTGAATCCCACCTCTGAAACAGATGGTTGTCCAGGCCTTTTTTTATAAACCTCCAGTGATAGAGCACCTCTAACTCCATGAAGCAAGCTGTCCCACTGATTAATTGTTCTCACTGTCAAGAAATTCCTCCTTAGTTCCAGGTTGGGTCTCCTTCTCCCACCCAAGGCTTCTTGTGCTGCTTTCAAGTGCTGTGGAAAAATCAATGCCCTTTTCCCTGAGACAGCCCTTCAAGGATTGGAAGATAGCAAATATTCTATTCTATTCTATTCTATTCTATTCTATTCTATTCTATTCTATTCTATTCTATTCTATTATTCTATCCTATCCTATCCTAATCCTATCCTATCCTATTATTATTATTATTATTATTATTTTCTTAAGAGGGTTTACATTTATTTATTTATTTATTTATTTATTTATTTATTTATTTATTTAGTTAGTTAGTTAGTTAGTTAGTTAGTTAGTTAGTTAGTTAGTTAGTTAGTTAGTTAGTTGTGAGACTTATATACCGCCTCACAGTGCAAGCACTCTCTAAGCGGTTTACACCAGTAAGCAATGTACATTGGGTCCTCATTTTACCTCCCTCAGAAGGATGGAAGGCTGAGTCAACCTTGAGCCGGTGAGATTTGAACCGCTGACCTGCGGATCACAGTCAGCTAAAGTGGCCTGCAGTACTGCACTCTAACCGCTGCGCCACCTCGGCTCCTTCATGGGGTCTTAATAGCAATTCAATAGTACTTAGACTTATATACTGCTTCACAGTGCTTTCCAGCCCTCTCTAAGCGGTTTAGAGAGTCAGCCTCTTGCCCCCAACAATCTGGGTCCTCATTTTACCCACCTCGGAAGGATGGAAGGCTGAGTCGACCTTTTGAATGTTTTGTCCAGGTAGAAGGCCTCTTTTTGTCAATGAAAGGAGAGCGGTTGCATTTCCCGGATAGTAAAGAGTGAGAACTTGTAGATTTAGACTGAACATCTGTCAGCTGCCTGCTGAACACATTCTGCCAAGCTTATTTAATTCTGGTCCATAATAACACTTAAATTAATCTTAAATAATGAAGATAATTTGACAGTCAGCTTCACTGAGCACTTTAATAAGACTCAAAGACTGGCTTTGTTTGAATAAATGGGTTATTTTGCAAGCAGGACAAATGTTAAACTAGCATTATTTTTAGATCAAAATGTTAAGAGGTCAGAAACAATTACAGGCAGTGTATAGTGGGAATCAGCAGGGTTTGTGTTCCTTTGGCTTTGACACTTGGATAAAATTGCTTTTATTGCAGCTTAGAGACTTACAAGCACATTTCTGATAAGATAAGGGATAATGACGGAGTCTGCATATTTAACCAGGAGAGATTAGCACTGGGCGCAGAGACTGGGTGCAGAACGGTGCGGCCTTTTCATTAACACCCAATGAGAATAGGAAAGGTTTCAAAAGATCTTAGTAACAGTATCAGCTACAAAGCATCCCATCTAATGGCTCCTTTTCAAAATGCAAAGGGGTGAAATGAGCTTAACAAGGAGATAATGGGAAGGAGAAACGTATTTATGCTGCGGCCCCAAAGTTGTTCGTAGGCTGGATCTTTATTTGAGGCGGTTGATCCAATTGGAGCTGATAACATTTTATGCCACAGAGAGGAGGGGGTCAACCTGTTTTCCAAAGCACCCGAAGGCCAGACAAGGGGTCATGGATGGAAACTGATCAAGGAGAGATTCAACCTAGAAATAAGGAGACATTTCCTGACAGTGAGAATAATCAACCAATGGAACAGAAGTTGCCTTCGGACGTTGTGGGAGCTTCATCACTGGAGGCTTTCAAGAAGAGACTGGACTGTCATCTGTCAGAAATGGTGTAGGGCCGTGATGGCGAATCTGTGGCACGCGTGTCAGAGGTGGCACGCAGAGCTCTCTCTGTGGGCACGTGCGCCGTCACCAGCTGCACTTCCGGGTTCCATCACATGCATGCGCGCTGGCCAGCTGGTCTGGCATGCATGCGCATGCGGCCAGCTGCTCTTTTTCGGGTTCTGTCATGCGCATGTGCGCCAGCCTACTGGTCTTTGCACATGCACATGACAAAACCCAGAAGTGCAGCTAGTGACGGTGTGCGTGCATGCGCGGCCAGCCATTCTCTTTCGAGTTCTGTCGCGCGCATACATGAAGCCCAGCTGGCCGGCGCACATGCACATGACAGAACCTGGAAGAGAGCGGCTGGCTGCGTGCGCATGCATGCCAGACCAGCTGGCCAGTGTGCATCCGCATGATGGAACCCGGAAGTGCAGCTGGCTGCTGCATACATGCGCACCAGCCAGCTGTTCTCTTCTCGGTTTCAGTGCTCCGGCGCGCACTAATGCACGCGCACCTGTTTCAACACTCCATGCCAAAAAGGTTAGCCACCGCTGGTGTAGCGTCTCCTGCTTGGGTGGGGGGTTGGACTAGATACCCTTCAAGTCTCTTCCAACTCTGTTAATATGTTATGCAGGCAGCATATTTTCAATGCGGAGCCCATAATTTCTGTTCGTTATTTTTATACCTTGTATCTCTAACCCTCTGTAGTCATATTAATTTGGGGTGGGGGGGGTAACAAAATAGTGATCAACAAGCACGTGATACAATCTCAGAATGGAACAGGGCTTCTTAAAAGAACAAGGTTATCACTACTTGCTTTGAGCTGGGTGGGAATTCTGTTCATGCCAATGTGCCACATGCTCCTCTCCTCTGAGGCAGGACCCTGAAGGTTCAGATGCATGAAGAGAAGTCCACAGGTTGGCTGTTTTCATCCCTGCTATCATTGCAGGCGGTTCTTGGCTTACGACCACAATTGAACCCAAAATTTCTGTTGCTAAGCGAGACATTTGCTAAGTGAATTTGGCTCCATTTTACAACCTTTCCTGCCACAGTTGTTAGTGAATCACTGCAGTTGTTAAGTTAATAACACGGTTGTTAACTGAATCTGGTTTTCCCATTTGACTTTGGTTGTCAGAAGGTTGCAAAAAGTAATTTACGTGACACCTCCACCCCCACCCCCGGGACCCTGCAACCGCCATAAATGTCAGTTGCCAAGGGTCTCAATTTTGATCATGTGATCGTGGAAATGCTGCAACGGTTGTAAGAGTGAAAAATGATCATAAGTCACTTTTTTCAGTGCTGTCGTAACTTTGAATGGTCACTAAGTGAAGAGTTGTAAGTCGAAGAGTACTTGTACTGGTGGCGAAGAACTTGTCTCCACCCCACCCTACCCCTAAAGGGAAGGGTATGGAGAACCCAGGTTTTTAGAAGAGAAGAGAAGAGAGAAGAGAAGAATTGGGAATGGGAATGGGAATGGGAATAGAATGGGAATAAAATCTTGAAGGTCTTCTAGTCCAGCCCCCTGCCCAAGCAGGAGAACCTCTACCATTTCAGATAAGTGACTGTCCAGTCTCTTCTTAAAAACCTCCAGTGATGGAGTGCCCACAATTCCTGGTGGCAAGCTGTTCCACTGGCTATGAGGTGGGGAGGAAACATTAGCAACAGAATTATTTTGATCTCGGTAAACGGTTGCCTAGCCTTAACTAAGCCAGGTTAAAACGGAGCCGCGTCATTTTGCTCTGTCACTACATCTGATCAGGTGTGTCTGTCTTTTCCCAGGTACGGATTGAGGACGACATTGTGGTGACAGCCAGTGGAATGGAACTGCTGACTTGTGTCCCTCGTACGGTTGAGGAAATCGAAGCGTTCCTCTCCGAGTCTCAGGGCAGCACCAAATCTTTTGCTTTGGCCTCTACTTAGGTGCCCACTCCTCACTTGCGGTTTGGGGCTCCTTGCCGCCTGCCCAGCACCTCAAGAAAAGCCTGCTTATAAGGGAAAGAAGCCTTCCAAATCAATCTCTTTTTTTTTCCTATGGGAAAAGATATGGGGGGGGAAGTGAGGGTACCAATGACCAAATCTGATTATGCTTCTCTCGATTCTCCCTCTTGCCTCTTTGCAAGTTTTGCCCTGAGTGACGGATGTAGCTGCTGCTAAGCAAATACAAGAATCAGTGCAACCGAATCTTCTCCTCTTCTTAATAGCCAATAAAGCGCACAAGTTCTGCCAATGAAATGAATAAAAAGTGTTGAAGATCGCTTTGGCCTTCCGTATCTTTTTCCGGGATCCTCTTTTCAATGTTCAGGTTTTGAAAGCTTTGACTTGTCCCAGTCGCCTTAAAGGTGAGGGGTGGAAAGTAAAGGCCCCCTGGTCTGCTCTGCTCCCCCGTTTCCCCACCACCCCAGGTCACCTTTAGCCCAGGAGAAAGAGAGGAGCCACCAACTTCTTGCCACTCGATTTCCAGCCAAGGATTGCCCTCATCATGCTCATCGGAGTGGCTTAGTGACTATGTTGGGTTATTCTTAAGCAGGGGTCCCCAAACATGGCAACTTTAAGACTTGTGCACTTCAACTCCCAGAATTCTCCAGCCAGCTATGTCTTAAAGTTGCCAAGTTTGAAGACCTCTGTTCTTAAGTGTGTAATTCCCAACATTTATTGACTTACGACCAGATTTCCGGTTATAGTCCTAAGACGTGGCACCCTTTGTGATCAGACCAGACATATATTTTTAGGAGGTGATTAAATGAATCTCTCTGGCTGTATCTTTTTTTGGGGGGGGGGGGGCTGGAAACTGGAAAAAAATATTGCCAGTTGTAGTCACATGGCCACAGGACCCTGCAAGTGGATGCAAAGGTGAACTGGTTACCAAGTGTCCAAAATGTGGTCCCATGACTGCAGGGGTGGTGGGTTGCCTGACATTTTGCAATGGTCAGAAGTGCTTTATGAGCCATAAGGTGCCCATTCTGGTCCCATCATAATTTTGACCTATCGTTAATGGACCATCATAAATCAAGGATTTCCTGTAAAGTTTTACTTCAAAACAGTATTTCACTGCCTTATATACTTTAACATAATTTCCTTTTGTTAACCTTTTAAATGAGAAACCTGCAAAGAAAAATCTGAAGAATAGTCTTTTAAAAAGCAGAGAAATAAGAAAGTATGGAATCTGTAGAACTAGAAAATTATACAACAGGAATACATCACAAGCACCTTGAGTACAAGACTTTCAAAAATATTTACAGAACACTTGAGTAGGAAAATAAAATGCCAAGGTATTAAAATGCTTCTAATTAAAAGAAGCAAAATGTGAGCCTGCTCTCTGTTGCAACTGTTGTAAAGGATGGAAAGATGCAAATAGCTTTTTAGCTTCTATGATGTAGTTGTGGATAAATGTTTATTAGGGATAAATTTTAAAAGTGATGCTAAGAATGCAGTAAGAATGGTTAATATGAAAAACCAAGTACATAAATAAATACATTTAGAGTTGAATGAAAGCCAAAATTGAAGAAGGGGATTCCCCCAAATTAGATGATTTTTTCTCCTGGCATGAAAGAAATAGATATCTCACCCCAATAGAAGCTTCAGGTAAAATGTAAAATAAAAGTATGTTGCAAGCACTTTAAAAAAAGTTATTTGAAAAAGTATTTGAAAACTTGCTATGACTGGCTTTTAAGGAAATTACAGATATGAATTGGAAAATAATCTCTTACATGTATTTTACATTTTTAAATGTCACATTTGGTCTAGAAATGCATAAATGGTTTATATATTAAGAAATTTTATATATAAAACATGTTTATTGGATGAGAGGAGGATTCTGTAGGTTTTTTAAACTAGTGTGTGTGCAATGATTCTTGCATAGTGTACTCGGGTATATTTTTATACCTCTCCAGGGTAATCTTCTAACCCCAGCCTCCATTCCCCTTCCTAGTCTCTCCAAATTCAGTATTATTGGAACTGCAGCTTGTTAGCCTGAAACAATTAGGCTTCAAATACAAATTATTACAGTGTTACAGAAATATAGGTCATCATGTTGTTGCAAGGCTTTTTATTAATATTTTCTACCACAATCGAGTTTTTCTAAATACATGTACAAACACAGTAACTTCAAAAAAGGGGAGGTATAAAAGTCATTTTCACTAGTCCAGTCATATGCAAACATACTATGGAGAGATTGTGAAAGAAAATAAATTAATGTTTCATGAACTTCCCTGCTCTGCTAAATGTGTTTTCTACTATATATATATATATATATATATATATATATATATATATATATATATATATATATATATATATATATATATATATATATATATATATATATATATATATATATACCACCAGCATTTGAAGCATCAAAAAGCCTCATGTTTGTGGCCATAGGATTGCCACAAAGCAAAAGATGTGATTTTATGGACTCTGTTGGAAAGATGATCACATATTTTTGGTTCACTGTGGAATTAAATTTGATTCTGGGTAATAGTGGGGTCTTTATTCCCCCCCCCCCTTCTCAAACAAGGAATTCCTTCTGGTCAGGAATCTCCCTCTTACTTGAGTCTCAAAAGCAAAGCAGTTCTGCTATGGATGGTTACAATAATGAAGATCTTGCTGAAGACGGGAGAAGGGCATGATATGGCTCTTCCGTTGTGGCTTTTATTTATTTATTCAATTTATTTATTAAATTTATGCCACTCATCTATCAAGAACAACTCTAGGTATCTCATGATTACATGGGTTTTTTTTTTCATCCTGCCTTTATTTTTTTTTATAAATAAAGCAGCGAACATACCTAATAGTCCTTCCTCCTCCTCTTTTCCTCGCAGCAACAACCCTGTTAAGTGAGCTGGACTTTCATGCCAGGACTGAATGAGAGTGACTGGCCCAAAGTCACCCAGCTGCCTTTCACGTCTAAGGCGGGACTGGAATTCACTCTCTCCTGAGCCTGGAGCCTTCCTCACTAAACCAAAGTAGCTCTCAATCATTTTGAATGTTATCTGTCTCCAAACCATTGCAAACCTTGAAAATGTGACCCTGAAACAGAACTGATCTCGGAACAAGCCACAAACACACCCCAACACAGAGCCATAGAGTGAGGGTCATTTATGCCTTTGTGGGAACTCTGCCCCAGTAACATGTTCAACAAATGATAGCTTAAAGCTACATGAATCCATCTGGTGATGAAGTGGCAGCTTTGAACCTGTATGCAGGCCCCAATTTCCATCCACACTCTAGGCCAGGAGTTGAAGTCCACAAGTCTTAAAGTTGCCAAGGTTGGAGACCCCTGCTCTAGGCAACTCATTTAGGGGTTGCTGGAAAGCAACAGCAGCAGCTAGGAAAACCCTGCCTCCCCCCCACCCCCAAAAGAACCAAAATCTCTGTGCGGACACTGCAGGTGTTTGTAGATAGTCACTATAGTTGCCCAATTCCATTTGGCCACAGGGATGAAGGTGGAAGATGCTCCCACCTAGAGCAGACCCGCTTTCAGACCACAGATAAGGTAGGGCTTGGAGAAGACCACAGCCCTTGTGTGTTAGCCAGCTGTCCTGCTTTTCCCTCGACTAAACAATTTGTTCGGCACCGCTACTGAGCAAACCTCAACTACAGGAGTTGAACACAGCAAGTATTTGGACTACATATTTGAAAATCCCAACCTATATTACAAAATAAGCTATGCACTACCAAAATAAGTGGAAAAGGAAAATGTTAAAGCTTATTTACTCAACTCTTCAGCTGATTATCAGAATATGGATATTTGTTACCCTGCTGGAAAAAAAGCTGTCAACCGAACAACTAATTTAAGGCTTTCAACCATTTCATAAAGATAATTTGGTGAAGTATGTAAATTTGCACATGAATATCTGAGGATTGTTCACTTTCTTTGATGCACACTTGCCTCGCAGAAATCACTTTGAAAGAGGCACCTGTTCCTGGGCAAGATAAACTGGAGACTGAGGAGAATGTCTGCAAATTCTTACCTTAAAAACAATTTATATTTTGAAAAAAGTATTGCCCAATCATCATGCCCAAAAAAGATTAAAATAATTTAATAAATGATGCAGTCCTAATTTTAGTGACAATTTGAGGATGTTTCCCTATTCCTTTATCAAAAAAACCAACAAGAAAATACATTAACACTTAATTTAAAACAAATACTTAACATAAACGTTCAATTTCCTGGCATCAAACAGAGGGATAAGTCTACTGAAAAAATGATGTCGAAAATGAGAGATGATGCAAAGTTTAGAGCACATTTGTCTCCATTCTATTCTCCACCTGGTCGAGGGAAGTCCACCCAGTTTGTTTATTGTCCGGATCCATCTGAATGTGCTGCAGAGTTTTCTGTGCCCGGAGGCTGCGCACTGTCTGTGAAGTTGTGAGCGTGCTCAAGAAACAAATCTTTCAGTACACTCAGCTCCTTCGTAAGGAGCTTGATTTTGGCCTCCAAGCGTTCATTTTCTTCTTTCAGCTGGTTGACCCTCTGGAGGGTGTCCTGGGCTTTCTGCTTACTTTTCAAGCGGCTCTTTTTCACCGCCATGTTATTACGTTCCCTGCGCTGGCGGTATTCATCACTGTTTCTATCGACAAGGGAATTCTTTTTGCCGTGCTTGCTGGGAGGTGTAGCTTTGCCCCCACCTCCAGGACTACCGGGCACCAGCTGAGGAACTTGCTGCAACCCACTGGTGTGCGCTTGGGTATAGATGACACTTACTCCATTGGTTTCTGCAGCTGTGTTCTGTTGTGATGTCTTGCTCATTTGGACAAGCTCTCCTGTAGACCCAGTGTGAGTTATACGAAAAGATATATTCTGGAATTTCAAGGTATTTCTGGAGCAGCTTTCCACAGGCTGTCATGCGGAATCTAGAAAGAAAAATAGTTGTTTTGTTTTTCTTTCAAAATGTATAATGCAACATCCCCCTCAATATGGTTTTCCATCAACATCTACAGTGGATGCCTGCCCTGACAAATGTCATAGGTGTGGCTTGCTGCTTTTACATTACATACAGGACCATATTTGGATTGTAATTCATTCACAGTTGTACCAACCGTATCTCAAATTACATGCTGCCAGATATTAGATGAACATTTTGCCCAATGAGGGCCTAGCATTAATTCATTATGTTATTATACATGCGGTATTGGTGAAACCAGCATTAGCTTAAACTGTGACTCGATCGTGGGTTGCATACCAGCATAAGATGAATACCAACATCCATTCCAATACAAAATTATTACCACTCATGCTAGGTTACCATCTTAAGTAGGTCTGTGGGTGGGCACAAGATAAATCAAGGCTAAGGCTTCAATGGCTTTAAGTTAAAAGTGGCTGCAGCAGGATTAGAAGGCAGCACAGCAAAATGAAATGCCAGATGAGATTTTTGATGCTCTGTTGCTTCTGTTTAACACTTCCAATGTCAATATTATTGTCTTGTGCCTTTTTTAATATTGAAATTCTCTGTCATGTCCCCATTTACAATCACCTTCGCCATTTGTTTAAAGTATATTGCCTTGATCAAATTACCGTGTTTCCTGAAAATAAGACAGGGTCTTATTTTCTTTTGACCCCCGAAATATGGTCTTGGCCTTATTATCGGGAGGGGCTTATTATTTTGGGAGTGCAGTAGGCGGCGAGTGTGGGACTGGATGTCCCATCGCCACCGCCTCCCCTCCCTGTTCTTAGCGCCTGACTTGGAGCAGGACTCTGCAAGGCTTGTTGTGCCGTTGTATGCACGACTGCCGCGAGCTTCATCATACCGTCATACATACCGTCATACCATCATACATCCTAGACTCATTTCTGGCAGGTGGGACGTGTTGGGCCGCGAGACGCGCGTCCTACCTGACACTTGTAGCTCCGTCGCGTTCCTTGGTGTTGTGTCCAGGGCAGCCCATTGTAAAAGAAAACTTCTCGCGAGTTCGGGAAGTTTGATTCAACTCGTGAAAATTTTTCTTTTACAATGGGCTTCCTTCCCTGGACACAATGCCGAGGAACACGACGGAGCTACAAGTGTCAGATAGGACACACATCTCAGGGTGGGACGCAATTTGGGGGTGGCAGGTGGGGCAGGGCAGGGTAGGCCGCGAGATGCACGTCTCAGCGGCTGCGGCATCCGTGGCGGCGGGCATGGCGGCGGCATTTCCAAAAGCAGCCTGGGAAAACCTAAAAACCCGGGCAACTTGTTGCTTGTGCGCTCTCTCTCTCTCTCTCCCAGCCAAAAGAGCGCCCGCCGCGAAAAGAGCAGCTCCCGGCCGAGAGAGAGAGAGAGAGAGCACAAGCGAGAGGTGGGCACACGCAGGCAGTTTTACCAACTCCCTCTGCCGCGATGTTGCACACACCCCACGGGACTGGGCTCTGCCTCCGGCGGCGTTTTGAAATGCACTCCTGCCTGCAAGGAGGTGGAGGCGGCGAGGCAGGGATCAAAGCTCTGGAGGGGGTGAGAGCCCCGGCTCCCCCATCCACCAGTGAGACGCAGAAGGGCCCTTCCAGCCGCCCGCCCCGGGATCCACCTCCCTGCACCTCTAGCTCGGTGGGTGACTCTCGGCAGGCTCCGTAGCGGGGGCCTCCCGCCTTGGCTCTTTCTCGCCATGCCATGCCGCTGGGCATGAGTTCAATCGCTGGGTGAGTTGCTGCTGCTGTTGCCTTCTCTCTCTCCAAGGAAAGGGTGGGGGGCTCGGGACAAATGGGCAAGAGCGAGCAGCGAGCAACGCGCCTCAGTAAGGGTGTGTGGGGTGTGTGGGGCAATGTTTCCCCCCTTTCCCCAGAAAGTAGTTGGGGGGGGGCTTATTTTGCAGGGGGACTGATTTCAGTGCATGCGCTGAAAAACCTGATTGGCCTTATTATGGGGACATGTCTTATTGTCGGGGAAACACGGTAGTAAATCTTTCACCAAAGTCCATACTTTTAAGTTGTAATGTCATAAATTGCCAATTTACATTATCAAATGCTTTCTGGGCATCTAAAAAGATCAACACCATTTGTTTTTCAGGGTGTGCTTCATAGTACTCCAGCATATTCATTATGATTCTCATATTGTTTTTAATTTGTCTCTTTGGTAAGAATCCATTCTGATCTGAGTGTATAAATTCATTCAAAAATCTGTTTAATCTCTCTGCTATTATTGAGGCAAATTATTGGGGATGCTCTGTTGCTTCTAATGGTTAGCAAAATTATGGCAATTCAAACAAGTTTTCATCCTGAGTGTTTTCTTTTGTTTAAGCATTATTCCAATTTTCTCTGTTCTTCATAGAAACTACTTACAGAGTTTCTAATCATTATACAAAAAATGGATATAATTAAATTATTGGATATAAGAATGATAATGTGAGTTAGAAATAGGCCTTTAGATCCTCTGTGGAGATGGAGCATCTCAGACCATCCAGGTCTAGATTACATTCAATGTCTATTTCCCACACCATAAAAAAAAACTATGCAAGCTTTTAATCTGATCCAATCAGTTTCTTCCTTCTTACAAAATGGGGTGCAAGTGGAATGAGTGCTACACTAAAACAGTGATACTGCAGGGGTCCAGGAATGCTGTTCTTAGATCTCATCTATCTCCCATACACCTATGCCTTTTGGAATTTATTTTTAAAATATTATTCAGTCAAAAGTCCCAATATTTTTATTACAGTATTGCTCAAACCGAGACTGTATCCCCCCCCAAAGATGGACAAACTTCAAAAATGTTAAGATCTGTTAACCACCTATTATTGAATCCCATAAGCTGGGTAATTAGCAACAGAGCTCAAGAGGCTCATCTTCACTCACAATGTTTTACCTTTCTGAAGTGAACAAATCAGTATGGAGTGTGATATTCTTCTATGAATGCACATATTTTGGCCTCCAGATGCAAGCATGTTCAAAAATCATATGCAAAGTATTTTTTCTGCATTCCATCTTAGTTTGCTTAAATTATTTCAATGGCATTATATTTTGACAGCTATACAGTTGTACAGTGAATATGATTTTCCTATTGAAAACTGCAACTTTATATCCAGGAAATTAACTCTGAAATGTAAATGCTCTAATTACAAGCGGTCATGTTAGCTGCTTGATCTCATTACTGCTCCCCTCTTAAGCAACCTCTCCGCAACACGCTGGGAAGGTTTCAGCCATCACAAAGGGATCCCTAGTGGATGAACGTCTAGTTTCCAATTTCACAACCTTCTCTTGGCAACGGTGCTCACTGTCTAACTTCTGCTCTATTTTATAGATCTTCACCAAATTCTTTCCAGCTGGAATGTAATGGAGGAACGAGCCGGGGAAAGGGGGGGGGAGGTGGAGGGGGGAGAGCAAGAACAAGGCTATTTGGCCTTCTAAAATTTGAATATGAAGAATTTTGCCCTTTCCAAATGGCCTCAGTTCAACGTGCATCCAATATGGCTCCAGTACTATGTCACTAACAGGGAAGAGATGCTGTCTAAGAATTAATTCCTCTCAAACACAGAATGTGATGCAATGTTTAAGGACTTGGGGGGAGGGGGGAATGAAACACACACACCTCCATATGCTTAGACATACTGGCTTTTTTAGCATGGAACAGTCAGTATTCCAGTGTTGTGGGAAAACAGTGTTATATTTATTTATTTAGTAAGTTTATAAAGCTACCCATTGCTGATGCTAAGTAGCATTCACAGTTTAAACAAAGCCTTAAAAACCATTATAGAAACAAATACAAACAAAACCACAGGAAAGTGTGTGTAAGGTTTTGCATATAATATAACGATTTTGCTGGCTTCCTATTTCATGGGGTCCCCAAGTCTGCTGACAGGACTAAGTTTTAAGAGATTTCCAGAAAATCAATAGTCAGGGCCCATCTCACCTGGAAGGGTGGGGGGACGATGCTAGCAGACACGTACCTCACCTGACCAGATGGGATAGGCAGATGAAACTGGGGAGAGGTGGTCCTTCAAGTAATTCGGCCCCATGCCATGTACTAGGTAGAACTTTAAAAGTCAAAAACAGTGCCTTGAATTGAATCGAATCTGGAAGGGAAACTGGCAACTAATGCAGCTCATGAAGCAAAGGTATAAATGGGCAGTTCTGGAGTCGCGAATCTAGAAGGAGCCTCAGATTGAGCACATGGTCTGTTTGGGACAATGCAAGCCCCATCCAGCACCAAAGATGATAAACTCCAAAATATAGAATAGAATTCTTTATTGGCCAAGTGTGATTGGACACACAAGGAATTTGTCTTTGGTGCATATGCTCTCAGTGTACATAAAAGAAAAGATACATTTGTCAAGAATCATGAGGTACAACACTTAATGATTGTCATAGGGTACAAATAAGAAATCAGGAAACAATATTGATATAAATCGTAAGGATACAAGCAACAAGTTACAGTCATACAGTCAAAAGTGGGAGGAGATGGGTGATAGAAACGATGAGAAGACTAATAGTAATAGTAATACAGCCTAGTGAATAGTTTGACAGTGGTGAGGGAATTATTTGTTTAGCAGAGTGATGGCGTTCGGGAAAAAAATGTTCTTGTGTGTAGTTGTCTTGGTGTGCAGTGCTCTATAGCGACGTTTTGAGGGTATGAGTTGAAACAATTTATGTCCAGGATGCGAGGGGTCTGTAAATATTTCACAGCCCTCTTTTTGACTCGTGCAGTATACAGGTCCTCAATGGAAGACAGGTTGGTAGCAATTGTTTTTTCTGCAGTTCTGATTATCCTCTGAAGTCTGTGTCTGTCTTGTTGGGTTGCAGAACCAAACCAGACAGTTATAGAGGTGCAGATGACAGACTCAATAATTCCTCTGTAGAACTGAATCAGCAGCTCCTTGGGCAGTTTGAGCTTCCTGAGTTGGCGCAGAAAGAACATTCTTTGTTGTGCTTTTTTGATGACGTTTTTGATGTTAGGTGACCATTTTAGGTCTTGAGAGATGATAGAACCTAGAAATTTGAAGGTCTCTACTGTTGATACTGTGTTGTCTAGTATTGTAAGAGGTGGTGGAATGGGAGGGTTTCTCCTAAAGTGTACCACCATTTCTACGGTTTTGAGTGTGTTCAGTATGGATACCTACATATGGAAGCCTACATATATGGAAGCCTACAAAACCCAAAACAACTCAATATTGCCAGGATTCTGCTGAAGCATGTTGTTCCCCCATCTAGACTCCCACAGCCTCCAGACAACAGCACCACTGCTTAGTTTATTTGGGACAAAGATGCACAACTGGGTATCATCAGCATTATACCTCCCCCTGCAAGGATAGATGACCTCACCCAACCCCTTCTTATAAGATAATCCTTCAAACAGGACTTGGATAGCGTAGCAAACCCTGCAGAACCCACATAATAGAGGCCGAATGTGGCAGTTCTTACTCCTGACTGGAATCGGCTCCACAGGGAGCAAACCAGCACAATACAGTCCCACTTACTCCCAAGGCATAGAGCCTATCCAGAAGTAGACTATGGTCGACCACATCAAAGGCTGCCAGGATGCACTGCCCCTCCCCAGGTCACACAAAACGGCAACCAATACTGCTATAGTTTCAAGCCTGGATCCTAACTGAAAGGACTCCAATCTCCATTTAATCCAACTACTAATAACTGTGCTAATTATGGAAGTGATCTAGTGACTAGAAATAAAAATGAAGACATTAAAGCTAACCACTAGGACAGGGGTCTCCAACCCCTGGTCTATGGACCAGAACCGAAGCACCCAAGCAGCGAGTGAATGCGTGAAGCTTCATTTGTGTAAGCAACCATCCCCCCCCTGCTGCCGCTGCCAGTCCGCTGAACTGGAAAGGTTGGGGACCGCTGGTTTAAATGACAAGAGATATAAAAGCTTGTGTTCGTTTGGCTAAAGTTCAAGTGTTGTCCAAATATGGGCAGAATGTTTCCACTGCAACTTTAATTGTACAGGTAAGTCCTTGAGTTATAGTCACTCCTTCAGTGACGGTTCAAAGTTGCAGCAGCACCAAGCTAGAGGGATTTATGATGGGTCCTTGGAGTTTTCTTCATTGCAGCATCCTTGGGTCTTATGATTGTGTTCTGGGTGCCCAGCTGGTGATTTTGACATTGCGGAAAACACGGTAACATTGCCATTCGTGATGTTCTGTCTTCCCTGCTGCCTATTCACAAGCGAAGTCAGTGGGGAAGTTGGCATGAACTGCAGGTCGCACCCATTTCTGTTTCAACAGCTGCGCTTCCTAAGCCTACGTGAAGGGCTTGCCTGCTCCCACCTGATCTGCACTCCTTAGTGCCTCCCTGCAGCACGTGCCTCCCCTCCTTGCCCCCCCCCCCACATTTGCTGGTTAACTCTCCATAATATGAGCCCTTAAGCACATTGGTACTGCTTGATATTTTAGGTTAGATTAGATTCCTGCACTTGAAATTTTTATAGTTTCTACAAATTTGCAGCTAGCAGAATTCGTTATTATACATTCTGCCACATTGGCTTCAAAATTACAGACTCTAATCCACGGGTGTCAAACACCTGGTCCACGGGCTGGATCTGGCCTGCAATAGGTCGCGTCCTGGAGATGGCGAGGGGCCAGCCCCTGCCACCCTGGCCATGCCCATCCAATCGGCCGCGAGCAGGCCACACACTCCCACCCCCAAGGGCAAACAAAATCCCTACACGGCCCACGACGTGATCGAGTTTGACATCCCTTCTCTAGCCACTTGTTTTTTAGTAGCTATACCAAAACAAAAAGCAATTTGGTCAAACTGAACTTTTCTCAATCTCTGATATTGGTCTTATTAGCCAGTCTCAAAGTTATTGATATTGAGCTTTGATAATTTTGATATGAAAACTGATCAGGAATTGAGCTATGAGATTTTATGCAATTGTGGGAGGCAGGCTAACTTTATTTTTATTTTTTTTTAAATTATTATTTTTTTCCAAAAAGTTTTATTAGTACAAAATTACATAGATAATAGCTAAACATTAAATAGAAAGTACAAACATTTTTTTTTAATTTTTCTCCCCCCTAACCCACCCCTTTCCCTCCCCCCCTCCCCCCCGGACTTCCCAGAGAGAGTACAGGGCATAATATCAATAAAATAAATTTAAATTAAATTAAAAATTTTTGACTTCCACCTTATTTTTTTAAAACTTCAACTCCAAATTGTACACTAATAAAAATTCCTTCCTCCTCCTTTCAATCATCTACCCTTCACAACATTTCTTCACTGTTAACTAAGAATTAAATGATTATTACATAAATGATGACTAAGTATTAAATACAAAAACCTTAAACTTCATCATAAAATCAATCAGTATATAAATAACATACTATTACTATATATCAGATTATAAGCACTAATTCCAAACTTTAAATAACCTTCCTCCCAAAAAAAAAATGTTAAATCTAATTGTAATATTTTATAACTGGATAGATAACAATTCCAAATCTTTCTCACAATTAAATAAAACTTAAATTGATATTACACAAAAAATAACTAAATAATAATACAAAAACCTTAAACTTCATCATAAATTCTACCACTCTATTAGTAACATAATGTTACTATGTATTAAATTATTAGGTTCAAAAAAGTTCTAAATCTTTAAAAAGAATTAATAATACTTTGAATAAGCCCCCCAAAAAAAACAAAAGAAAAAAAAAGAATGCAAGAAGTAAAAAAAAGAAAAAAAAATTAAGGAAAGAAGGGAAAAAGAAAAGTACAGTCATAATGGCAACCATCTGTCCAATAAACTTCAACACTGCATCTTGTTGTATCTTGATGATGGTTGCATCTTTTTGTAACTTGATAATTTTGTAGTTGTCAGCTCGCCTCCCATCTGACCCCGATCTTCCATCTCCTTTTCCACACTGTAGACATCTGTCTGGCTCTGCCAATCATTTAAATTTTGTAAATCTGTTTCGATTTGAAGAGGAAGGGATGGCTTTCCCTCCTCCTCCTCTTTTGTTTTCATACATCTTTCCTCTGGAATCTTGGATATATCAGCCTTTAAGACGTTGACATAAAATTCAGTAGCTTTCTTTGTTGTATTAAGCCGATATCTTTTTCCCAGAAATTTCACTGCAACTCCTGTTGGTGCTTCCCATTTGTAATGTAAATTTAACCTTTTAAATTCATCAATCAGAAAGGTATAATCTTTTCTGGCTTTGAGCATTTTAGAGGGAATTTCTTTCCATATCATCAGTTCCTGGCCATTCACCTGCAGGTTATTCTTAAACGTCGCCTGTATAATCCTATTCCGTAAGGCTCTTGTAGTAAAGTATATTACAATATCCCTTGGTAGGTGTTTTTGTTTTGCATACCAGGAGTTGATTCTATATATTTTATCAATTTGCCTGGCTAGTTCTTCTTTAGACAGTCCAGACACCTGCTCCAAAGCTTCCACCATCCTTCCTTTCAAATCTTCATATAATCCTTCTTTCAACCCCCTGACCCTTATGGCAAATTCCATGGATCTGAATTGCGTCATTAACACCTCTGTTTCAAAATTTGCAATGTCATTTTGTATTTTATCTATGTATTCTACTGAAGTTGTCAAAACTTGTTTGTTTTCTTCAATGCGGTTTGCCAAAACTTCAATATTTGTTGCTAGACCTTTACATACCTCCAACACATCATTTCTAATTTGTTGGTCAATATTCTTTAAAGCAGCCTGCATTTTATTATCTATTTCACTAATTTTTTGGTTAAATTCAACAATAAGTTCATCTTTCATAATCTTTAAGGTACTTATTAAATTTTCAGGTGTTAAAGACTTTGGGGGTGTTAACTCAGTGGTAAGTTGCATTTTAGAAATATAACCAGATGAATAATCCATTCTTTTATTCAAAACCATCTTTCCAGATTTTGAAGCCATTTTAGTATTTCCAGTGGTGAACAAAGAAAAAGCCAAGCCTCTAGTTAAAGTTCTTTTAAATTTCTTTTAAAATTCTTTCAAATTCCAAAGCCAGATAGAATTTTATTTTTAAAAAATTGTCAGTTATTATTTAATCCAGAATCGGGAGACAGAGAGAGTAAAGCCAACTTTCAAAATCAAAAATTTCCATAAGAAAAAAAGCTGCTAGGGAAACGAAAGTTACTTTCACTTCTCCTCCCACTTTCTCCGATCGCCATGTTGTAGCCTAATAACTGTTACTTAGTTTCTTCCGAAGTGAAAATCAGCAGTGGAGTTGAAAGAAAAAAAAAAAATCTGTACTTGCCCTTTAAAATCCTGTCTCTCTCTGTCTGCTTGTTTAAACAATTAAATAGTTGTAATCCCATTCACGAAGCAGCGGGTGGTCACAGCATCTTGCTCCGCAAAAGCGGAGGTTTCCAAGTCCCCGGAGCAAGAGACAGGCTGGCTGGGGAGCCCTCACCTTTCGCGCCCCTGGCTGACACTTGGGGCACTAGGGGGGGCTCTACCCCACCTGTCCGGCTCTCATTTCTCCCCTTTGCCCGGGGCAGAGACTTTCAAGCCGCCAGACAGCTGTTCTGGCGGCTTTAACGGGGAAAAGGAAAGGCGCTCAACGAGGAGCGTCCGCGATGCAGCGATCCGGAACCGGAAGTGCAGGCTAACTTTATTGTAGATAACTGGAGACAAAAATGTGCACACAAGGTTGTACTTAGTGGATTTCAAATTCACCAAGGAATGCATAATTCTGTCCTCTCATCTTTTAGAACGTTTGCTGGTATTTTTGAAGTAAGTTTTTTAAAAACCTATTTTCTTTGTCGTTGAGCAACGGTCCCCAAACATTCTGGCTCCATGGACCGCAGCGGAGCCAGTGAGTGGCCACGGTGAGGAGGGAAGGGATGGTTTTGTGTGTGCAAATGGAGCTACGCACGCTAACCCACTGCTTGTGCCACTGGCTACTGGGCCGCGGACTGGAGGTCGGGGACCCCTGCCCTATACCACTTTGGACAAATGGTTATCCAATCTCTTCTTGAAAACCTCCAGTGACGGAGCACCACCACTTGGCTGCAGGAGGCATTATGGCTGAAAATGGAGCCTCGATGAATGACATCAAGCTGGCTACGCCCACCCTGGCCACACACACACACACACACACACACACACACACACACACACACCGAGGTCAAACACAACCCTGATGCGGCCCTCAATGAAATTGAGTTTGACACCCCTGCACTAAATAATCAGGCCATCTAACCTATATCTTATTAGCTGCCTAATTTGTAGGACTATGTGCAACTCCCCAATTTCAGAACATTCCATTCCTCTTACTGAAACATGTCATTCTAGGGACAATTTGACAGCTTCAAAAATCCTCCAAGCCAGAAGCAGTTTGGGGTACCTTACATATATTGCTCTGCCCCAAATCTGTTTCAGAAACATTGCATTAGTTTTGTGAAGTTGGCAAAGTCGATAGAGAGACACTAAATTAAAAAACAAGTGAAACCTAACTGGGTAGAGTACCTAAAACCTGGAAGGAGCCTATTATTTCACAAGCATAAAGGCACAAGTTCAGAAAACAGACATTCATCTTCCTCAATCTTTACGATCCTTTTTCAGAACAGCTAAATTTAATTTCATGCAAATTATATATAGAATGGTTATTATGCTGAAATAAAGTGCTCTGTCACCCTACCCCATCATAAACCTTTGACAGAATGCAGACACAGCTTCTTTTCACTCCACTAATTTGTTTTATCTTTATATCAGTCTAATAGTAAGCAATTTTGTACACTAGTTATCTTAATATACCTGTTGGCTTGATCATGACGTTTCCAATACAACTGCTTGTAATGTATTTTTAAACACAGTAACTTAATGTATATAAACTTCCATCCTAAATCTTAAGAAAGTCCAAGTAAACTATAGAATATATAAAATATATTTATATTTTATAATATAAAATTCTCCAGCCAGCTATGCTCTAGCATAGCTGGCTGGAAAATTCTGGGAGTTGAGGTCCACAAGTCTTAAAGTTGTCAAGTTTGGGGACCCCTGCCCTAAGTCCATATGGCAATCCACATGCAAGGCTATTTTTTTTGCTCCTACCAAAAACAAAGCAAGGAGTGATAAAAGCTACCTGCATTGTTTCTAGTTGTAAGAAGCAATGCACAGCACAAAAACACCTGAACATCCAAACATATGTCAGACCAAAAAGCCTTATTCTACACGAGATTAGCTCCATTTCAGCTGTTAAAAACCTGTTTAAAATGTTTAAAATGATGCAATGTTGTCATCTATGGGTTTTGTTACTTCGTTTGAAGCTTATTGAACAGCTTACATACCTTCATTTTTCGGTCCTTCACTGAAAACAGGAAATCTTATCTCTATGATTTGCTACTAAATTTCATCAGCACTATCTGAGGAAATTGTAAGGAAACATTGGGGTTACGTTTCCATCTTTGCCTTCCAAGGCAAAGTCCTTATTATAGTAAAGAGGTAACTATTGTGTCTGCACACATTTCCAGCTGAGGACCACTACCTGGAGAATAGTCTGACCCCTGAGAATATACAAGGCAACAACTTCATTATAATCAATGACACCAATACCCTTCCCCTAGGTTTTTTAAATTACTAATTTTAAAATGATACACAATGAAAAATAGGTAATACTGTATCATGGGAAATAGGTTTAAAATATTGTATCACAGTTTTCCACAGCAGTTTTTGAAAGTATTGTTTAGAACTTAAGATCTAAAGGGATAATCAGAATTTTTTTGAGAATCTATTAAAAATGTAAAATAAGTTTCCAAATTGAACTCAACTCCTGGGACTTCATGAGCTTACTTCCTTGGCAACAGCACAAAAGTGGTTTACTATCATCACTGCCTTCCTTCTGGGATGTTGACTTCTCAGTCTAGTCTACCACCTTGGGATTCCCCGTGGCCTCCCATTCAAACCCTGGGCAGGCATGGCCTTGTTTACCTTCTGAGCTCGCAATAATTTCGTTTTACAAACCATAATATTGTAACTAACCTGAGTTACTGTAAGAGCGCTAAGACAGAATGCTTCTGTAGGAAGGGGCATTAAGGCTAACCTTTTTAATGCCAAAATCCAAATTACAGTATTGCAGATAGAAGTTGTATCTTGGAACACATGCTACTGCTTTTGGAAACAATCTGTTAGGTTCAGATTCCTCAGCTCAAACTGAGGAATTACAATACATGTGAAACAGCTTATTTATTTATTTATTTATTTATTTATTTAGTGAGATTTATATACCGCCTCACAGTGCAAGCACTCTCTAAGCGGTTTACACCAGTAAGCAATGTATATATTTATATTGCCCCCAACAATCTGGGTCCTCATTTTACCTACCTCGGAAGGATGGAAGGCTGAGTCAACCTTGAGCCGGTGAGATTTGAACCGCTGACCTGCAGATCAGTGTCAGCTAAAGTGGCCTGCAGTACCTGCCTCTAACCGCTGCGCCACCTCGGCTTAAATTCCAATGTCAATGTGTTTTTACTCTGAATATTTTGATTGCTGATATTTCTAACGCAAGCCATAGCACTGAAGTTCTTTAGAACCAGTAGTCTTCTATATAGTTATGCTCCTAAAAGTACATATCCCTTGCAGAATTTGTAAGAGTTTAGACATAAACGTGAGCAATCAGATCACTCACATTTTTAATGTAATTTAACTTGTTAGGCATCTCACAATAGCACAATCAATAAACAAACCATCGCAATAAAGGAAATAAAATGGTCCTGTTTAAAGGTTTCCATGCTCTTAGCTCTCAATATTATGCATTGCCCCTTCTAGCATCAATAATGGCTTGTAGTCTTTCATGATAATTGTGACTAAAGCCTTTTTTTCTCACATAGTAAAACTTCCCTACTTCTTGGCAAAAAGCCTCCACGTCCTATGTATTATTTGGCTGTCCGGCATGGCCTGCATGTTTAATATCTCCCAAAGTGGCTCAATGATGCTGAAGTCAGGAGACTGTGACAGCCACTCCGGAATCTCCACTTTGTTCTATTATAGCCACCCAAAGATCACCTTGGCCTTATGTTTCTGATCATGCTGGAAAGTCCAAGTGCTCTCCAGGTGCAGCTCCCAGGCTGATGAATGCAAATTTTCCTCCTGAACTTTATGCTAATATGCTGAATGCATGTTGCCATCAATGTCCCTGTGAAGCTACAGCTCCCACATACACCCCAAAACAGCAAAGTTCCACCTGCATGCTTCAAGGATGATGTGCTTCTCTTCACAGCCCTCGTTACTCTCCAAATATGGTGTTTATGGTTGTGGCCATAAAATACTAATTTTGATCTTATCACTCCAAATGATTTTGTTCCTGAAGTTTTGAGGCTTCTTTAGGAGCTGTTCTGGATATGTTCAAACATCTCCTTATTGTGTCAGCTGAAACAGTCACACTACTTTGCTTCAGAGAAGTATTTCAGTAAAACTTGCTTGATTTTTCTTTATATCCCAACAAATTTTTCTGGCAATTGTGTCTGACATCCTTCTTGGTCTACCTGACAAGGGCTTGATATTAATAGAACCCCACTTTTACACTTTCTGATCAGCTTTTGAACAGTACTTTTTGGCATTTTCAAATATTTGGATATATTTTTATATCCTTTCTCCTGAGTTATAAAGTCGAAGTACTTTTGCTTCCAGATTCTTTTGCTTTCACTATGCTTCAATAACCAGCAGTCAGTGTAGCCCTGGGTGAAATGCACAAGGGTTTATCAAACAGCTAAGAAACTCAGTGACTATACACAGACACCAATTACAAACAAGTCACAGGTATGGATACCCACCCTTCACTGACATCTCAAACTGTGTGCACCTGAATAATCAGTCCAACATCCTATGGTATATGAACTTTTGACCAGGCCCATTTTATTACTTCCTTTATTACTCTGGTTGAATGATTGTGCTATTCTACGACTCCAAAAATTTGATTTGGCTGGAAGGGATCTTGGAGGGATCAGAACTGCAGAAAAAACAATTGCTATCAACCTGCCTTCCATTGAGGACATGTATACTGCACGAGTCAAAAAGAGGACCGTGAAAATATTTACAGACACTGTAAATATCCTGGACATAAATTGTTTCAACTCCTACCCTCAAAATGACGATATAGAGCACTGCACACCAGAACAACTAGACACAAGAACAGTTTTTTCCCTAATGCCATCACTCTGCTAAACAAATAATTCCCTCAACACTGTCAAACTATTTACTAAGTCTGCACTACTATTAATCTTCTAATCGTTCCCATCACCCATCTCCTCCCACTAATGACTGTATGACTGTAACTTTGTTGCTTGTATCCTTACAATTTATATTGACTGGTTCCTAATATGATTTGATTGCTCATTTGTACCCGGACTATCATTAAGTATTGTACCTTATGATTCTTGACGAACTTATCTTTTATTTTATGTACACTGAGAGCATGTATTTTATGTACACTGAGAGCACTCAGGAGCTGAGATAGCACAGTGGTTAAAAGCAGCATTGCGACCTTCAGCTGATTACTAGTTCAGCAGTTCAGCTGTTCAAATCTCACTAGGCTCAAGGTTGACTCAGCCTTCCATCCTTCCGAGGTGGGTAAAATGAGGACCCAGATTGTTGGGGGCAATATGCTGAACTCTGTAAACCGCTTAGAGAGGGCTGTAAAGCACTATGAAGCGGTATATAAGTAAAGTGCTATTGCTATTGCTATATGCACCAAAGACAAATCCCTTGTGAGTCCAATCACACTTGGCCAATAAAAAATTCTATTCTATTCTATCTTTAATCCAATCCCCCCTTGCCCAAGTCTTTATTGCATCCTCGACAAATATTTGTCCAATCTATTCTTGAAAACCTCGAAAACGCTTGTGTTTACTTACAAAATGATCCATCTCTTACAAATTCCGCAAGTGGTATGTAAACTTAACAGCGCAAGTGTGCATCCCCAAAGCTCTTCCGTTTTCTTTGATGGAAGCAGCTAGGGATAGGATAAGGATAGGAATAATAGGAATGGGAATAATAATGGGAATGGAATGGAATGGAAGAGTTGGAAGGGAACTTGGAGGTCTTCTAGTCCAACCCCCTGCTTAGGCAAGGAAACCCTATACGGTTAATGACCGTTTCCTGAACCATTTCCCTTTCCAAGCAACCGAAACGAATAAAAACGCCGCACTCCAAACCTCCAACAACCAGCAGCACAGGCTTAGCCCGGGGCAACCCAAGGAGGGGGGGGGGGTTCGATTCCACCCCGGACCCGCTTGATGCAGAGAGAGAGAGAGAAAAAAAACACTCCGCCCCTCTGGAGAAGGGATCCCATCCCATTCCCCCTCCCCGCCAGCCAGCCAGCCAGCCGGCCGGGCCTTTCCCCGCCTGCCCAAGCATGACTTCATCCCGGCAGGGCCGGGCCGCGGTTGCTGCGAGGTTGCATCATCCAGCCAGGCGCACGCGCATGCGCATTCCCCTCTTCCCTACCTGCCGGGACCCCTCCGGCCAAGGGGAGCGGGGGGGGAGGACAGCCGTGGGAACAGCCCCGCCGCTCGCAGAGGGTGGGGGGAGCGCGCGAGGAGACCGCGCCGGAGGGGAGGTGGAGCGTGAGGGCTGAGGGGAGCCGGACTCCAGCGGCAATTGGTCCCGAGGGGGAGTTGGCCTCAGCCCTAGGCCGGCTTCTCTCGCGCGGGGAATAGACGGGTAGGCCCAGTCCAAGGTCTCACCCCCCACCCGAGGCCCCTTCGGGGGGGATGCCGCCAGAGGTCCACCGAAGCCTTTGCCGGCGGAGAGGATGCGGCGAACCACTCACCTGGCCCGGGAGGAAGGCGCGGGCCCCACCAGTCCCGACTCGGCTCGCCGCCGCCGTCCTTTCTCCGGAGAGGCGGGAGCCAGAGGTTGCGAAATGTCCGCCAGCCAATCGCTAGGCGGATTACCTCAAGGCTGATGCAGTCTCCCTGTCCGCCTGCGACTGGCAGGCGCCTGGCCCAATCGCAGATCAGCTGCCCAAGAATGCGCCTTCCTGACCGCCAATGGGAGAATTAGGCGGGATGGCTGAGCGCGAAGGGGGGCGGGGGCGTCCTTTGTGCTCCAGTGGGATGGCCGCCTTCGGCCGCGTCTACACGACGCGCGTGACGCGACTGAGGAAACCCCCAAATCTGTGTTCACGCATGTAATGCATGTGGTGATATACAGTGAAGAAGTCTTCACGTGATGACCCAATTTACACAACATACAAAGACTGGGTTACAACGGGTTCCCGATTTAGGCTAGTCAAAACTTGTAGAGATGGGAAGGTTTGGCGGGGGGGACCAGAAAAATTGGGCGGGGATCTTTTTTTTTCTTTTCCCAAATGGCTGGGGGGGGAATAGGAAAAATACTCCCCCCCCCATTTGTTTCGGTTTTTTCCAGGCCTCTAAGGCTCTTTCCAATAATTACAGTTGTGGAGCTCACATGCTCTGAGGAAGATGAGAACTGTGCCAGAGATTCAACCTTGGAGGACTGGTCTCATCAGAGGAACCAGAGGAAGAGTTTCTTTCTGTCGTTTACTACAGGTGTCTCTCTCTCTCTCACACACACACACACACACACACACACACACACACACACACGTCTGTAGACTGGTACCAGTCTGAAGCCTTTGAGGAACTGGTCCGCGCAAGCAGTAGGCGAGCCTGCAAAGTTCCGTTTGCACAAATGATGGGCACGTGCATGAAACCATCTCCATCCTTGCCATTGCTGCCAATCCACCAAACCGGAAAGTTTGGGGACCGCTGGTTTACTATCTGATGAGATGTAAACTACACAAACCCATACCACATTTATTGTTGTCTGGGTCAACAAGGACCAGGATGGATGTTGGACATCTGGTGATAAATGGGCTCTAGGACTCAGAACTATTGGCTGAGCAACCGGGGCCAGCAGCTGCAGGACTCACTGGAAGAAAACATGTTTAAGATGAACTGCATGGTTTTTGCTTGGGACATCTGCCTAGTCTGCACCCACTCGTTGCCAAGCAGTTTTAACACAACATACTGAAAGGAAGTGAAACTGAAGATTGGTTAATATCTGGCAAAACCTACCTGACAATGAAAGATCCACAAAAGGGACAGCACTCAATTATCTGTTTATTATTAGCAGCTTTCAAATTGCCAACTGGTACAGCAGTTGATGAAGTCCAACAGCATCTAATTGAAAACAATTTCTTTTCACTTGACAGAAATGAAACTGTCCAAACAGCAGAAGAAGAAAAGATCAGTCCCTAACTGAGAAGATGATTTTGGAAAAACGGAGAAGAGAAACCAACTTGAATGTAGCTTGGATTGATTACAAGGAGGCATTCAATTCCTGTCATATGATTGGATAATCAAACATATAGAAATAATGTGAGTCAATAAAACCATCAGAAGCTTTGTGCAAAAATTTTGTGCACAATGGGAGACACGGTTGCTAGTCAATGGTGATAGACTGGGTTAATATCAAGAGAGGAATCTTTCAAGGAGACTCACTATCACCACTACTGTAATTGCATTGATCAAACATCAAGAATATCTGCCAGGCTATCCCACCTGCTTTACATGAGCAATCTGAATCTTTTTGGAGAAACACCATTTGAAATAGAATCACTGTTCAAATACTGCCCATATTCACATCAAGAGTTTGTAATGGACTTTGGACTGGATAGATGTGCCACCCCCCAACATCAATAGGGGAAAATAGTGGAAACTAAAGGAATCAAGCTGACCTATGGAAATGACCTCAAGAATCTGGATGAAGACACTCACTTCAAATATTGGCAAACTGACAACATCAAATCAAGAAGATTAGTAGAATACATCAGAAGTGAAGAAGATATTAAAATCCAAATTCAGTGGTAGAAATATCATCAAGGCAATTACACCACTGGAATAGTGAACTGGACTCAAGACGAACTAAAAACCTTGGATAGGAAGACCAGAAAAATAATGACAACAAATCATGCCCTTCAGCCACACAGCAATGTTGACAGACTCTACCTACCAAGGAAACCAAGTGGGCAGTCAACATTGTAAGTACACCAGACAGTTGAAGAAGAAAAGGGGGCATTGGAAGAATACTGAAGGACAGTGAATAAGATGGACTGAATATTAGGAAGACTTACTGAATACTGGAGAGCCCAAACTAGCCTACAAGAAAGTCCAAAGGCAGAATAGAAAAGAGACATAGTAAGGTTAGTATGTTAAAAAAAATATATCAGGCAAAGCAGATAACAAGACCAGGCAATGTCTAAGAGCAGGAAAATTGAAGAAAGAGATAGAGAGACTAATTATGACTACACGACCAAGCCTTAAGAACAAATGCACACAAAGCCAGATTTGAGAAGACTGCAACAGATAGCAAATGACATCTCTGCAAAGAAGCTGAAGAAACAGTGGACTACCTAGTTAGCTGCTGCAAGAAGAATGCACAAACTTAGCACAAATAACACTATGACAAAGAAGTAACAACAATGCATTGGATTATTTGCAAGAATTATCATTTGCCTGCAAGCAGAAACTACAAAATAGACAAAAGAATAGGAAATGAAAAAGCTCAGGGATTTTACAATTGAAACAGGCAAGCACCTGCCACGTAACACTCCAGACAGGGCAGGGAGACAATTGTTAGTAAGAAAAACAAAAACAACAAAAAAGTCTGAACAGCAGAATAGAAGTAAAAAAACTAGAGAAAATCACAAAATACAAAGATCTGCAAATAGAAGTAGAATGATTGTGGCAAAAGAAAGCAAAAATAGTACTGATGTGTGCTTGGGTGCAATCCCAAAACATCTGGAGCACCATTTGAACATCATCAGTATTGACAAGTTCACCATCAAGCAATGAAAAAGGCAGCTTTACTTGGAACAGTTTACATCCTGCGATGATATCTGTAATACCATCAAAAATCCACATCTGCGTTTCCCATGTCGTTGGAAAGGACTATATGCAGACAAAAATGCCAAATCCAGTCTGAGCATGTGCTGACTGTGTGACAAATCTTAGTAGCAAATAGAAATAGAACAACTGTGCCAAAAGAAAGCAAAGATAGTGTCAGAAGTAATAGGTGCCTTGGTGCAACTGGAGCACCACTTAAACATGAGCGGCATTGACAAATTCACCATCAGTCAA
Organism: Diadophis punctatus similis; assembly: GCA_023053685.1. NCBI lineage: Eukaryota > Metazoa > Chordata > Lepidosauria > Squamata > Dipsadidae > Diadophis > Diadophis punctatus. The sequence goes on along the minus strand of JALIGW010000015.1, from coordinate 17,718,853 downwards.
TTGTAAAAAGCAGCCTTACTTGGAACAGCTTGCATGCTGAGACAATACTTTTAATACCATCAAACATTAAGATCTGTCTATCTCGGGTCCTTGGGAAGGACTCGATGGATGGATAAAAATGTCAAATCCAATCTGAAGATCTGGCTGACTGTGACAAACCATAATAGCTTATTATATTTATATAGTACTAAACTCCTAGCGACTCTGGGCTGACTTATGCAGAGTCTTACATTTCCTGCCACTTTAACAGTGCTTTATTGAAGTGCTTTATTGAAGCCCAATGTTCAAATCTCCCAAGATATTTTTTATTTTGCTTATTCATTTAAAACATTTATATAGCCACCCATCTTAAAAACAACCCATAAAACAATATAAACCAATATAAAACTAACAGCAATAAAACTAAACTCTTTAATATCTTCATAAATGACCTAGATGAGGGAATAGCAGGAGAACTAACCAAATTTGCAGGTGACACGAAGCTGGTGGGTGTAGCAAACACCCCAGAGGTCAGACTCAAAATCCAGAGGGACCTTGACAGACTTGAACACTGGGCCCAAATCAATAAAATGAAATTTAACACAGAGAAAAGTAAAATTCTGCACCTAGGTAAGAAGAATCAAAAATACACATACAAACTGGGCGAAACCACACTCAATAGCAGCGATTGCGAGAGGGATCTTGGAGTCTTGGTAGACAGCCAACTAAATATGAGCCAGCAGTGTGCAGGAGCAGCCAAAAAGGCCTATGCAGTCCTGAGCTGCATAAATAGAGGATAAAATCAAGGACCAGAGAGGTACTAGTACCACTCTATAAAGCCTTGGTCAGACCACACCTAGAGTACTGCATCCAATTTTGGTCACCACACTACAAAAAAGACATTGAAACCCTAGAGAAAATGCAGAAGAGAGCAACCAGGATGATAAAGGGTCTGGAAAATAAAACATACAAAGAGTGGTTGCAGGAACTGAGCTTGGCCAGTCTGGCGAAGAGAAGGACCGGGGTGACATGATAGCAGTGTTCCAATACTTGAGGGGATGCCACAGAGAGGAGGGGATCATGCTGTTCTCTATGGCACCAGAAAGCCAAACAAGGAATAATGGATGGAAGCTGACCAAGGAGAGCTTCAACCTGGAAGTGAGGAGAAACTTTCTGATGGTGAGAGCGATCAACCAGTGGATAGCTTGCCAGCGGAGGTTGTGAGAGCCCCAACACCTGCGACCTTCAAGGAGAGACTGGACTGCCATCTGTCTCAAATGGTGTAGGAACTTCTGCTTGAGCAGGGGGTTGGACTAGATGACCTACAAGATCCTTTCAACTCTAATAATAAATCTAAATCTAAAAACAGAAAAATCTTGAATTGCCTGAGTGGACCAAGACATGGAGTGACAATCTCGTTTTAGGCTACTATAGTATCTTATCTGAATTCCGCCTAATTGGCCAGAAAGTAAATCCCAAAGGAACCCTTATCATCTCCCCAACATCTCCAATTTAGTTTTCCCTTTGGAAGGAAGGCAGGTGGGCAGCCACATTTCAGAGATGGGTGCTGACCCATTAGCAACCTTCATTTCCTCCTCTTAACAAGAAGGCCAAAGGGAGGCTCTTGAGCCATTGGAGAGATCTGTGGGCAGTTGAAGAACACCAGGGGGAAGAGGATGTCACAGCAAAGGAAACTATGCCCAGAGATCCACAACTAGGATCATGATTTTTCTAAAATACCAAATCTGTGTCAGTGTGCAATGGTTTCTTCGTTCTGCTGCACATGGGCCTCTTGGACTTTGAAAGGTTCTTAGGAACATGCTGCACAATGAGTTGAAGCTTTGTACATTCCTGCAATTTTGCACCAGAGCTTGCATCTGACCATCATTATGCCTCCAATCTCTACCCTTTAACTCTGCACAGCACCATTTTGGCAGGTTTTCTCCCACTACTTTCATTTTTTTTCCAGTTCTGGGCTTCAAAAGGTGAAAAACACAAGCTACCTCTACACTATAGCCTGTGGCTGGAAGACAATTATAGCCTGCTGTATCTTAAACTGACCATAACAATTAACTTTTAAGAATATTTAACAGAATGTTTAATCTCACAGGAATCTAGCTGTATCCACTTCAGAATCCCTACATCTCAGCCAGAAACTGAGCAACAATTATTATCTGGATAGGCAGCTGTGAGGAAGAGAAATGAAGGACCAAGTGCCAGACAATTTGTGTTTCTCATCCTTGTTCCTGTTACTGTAGGTGTAACAGCCAGTAAATCCCACCTCCCCTAAAGTTCCCTAAAAGCTATGTAAAACTAGTAAGTGCCATCACATGCAAAAGCTCTCTTCCTGAAATTTGGCTGGCTTTATGTGTATACAATTATGTGCAAAACTCATACCTGAAGCCAATTTCTCACTCTCCAGGAGTCCATGATTTCTTCATGAAAGAATCTTGTCATGCGTCCAGAAGTTAGTGTGAGACATTCAATAAGGGGTAGTAATTCTGTTGGGTAAGGTAGATGTAGAGAGTTGGGGAGATGACCTTGACAGAAACATGCAAGAATGATTGCATAAGCAGAGAGGGCTGAAACATTCTTTCAGTTCTGGGTAGCAAGATAAAATTTGGAGGAGGAGGCGGCAATCAGATTTGTGAGATTCTGTAGTTCTAGCCAATCTCAATCAAAAATTAGAGTTGATTTTCCGGTCTGGTCTATCAGTGGGGCTGACAGAAGATGATTGGGGAAGAAAACAAATTGGATCCAAGTTGGCAATGCAGTGAGAAAAGACTGAATTATCTCCCATTTTTTATTCAAACTATATTCCAAATATTATTAAGGAAAACTAGAGTAGTAGATATCAGTAACCTGTACTCTGCTGATGACACTATCCTGATAGCCAAAAATACAAAGGTCTGCAAATCCTAATAATAAAAGTCAAGGAGGACAGTGAAAAAAATGCTACTAAAATTAACTATAAAGACAACAACAGGAAGAAGAACAGCCTTAGCAATGAAGATATCAAAATGGTGGATAGCTTCTGCCTTTGAGAATCAATCTTCAACTGTAAAGGAAGAAGCAGTCAAGAAATACACCATACATTATGTAGAGCAGCCAAGAAAGCCTTGGAAAAATATTCAAATGCTGTGACATGTGTATACCTATAACAATCAGAATCAGGCACATGGTGCATGTTTCCTGTGACACTCTTTGAAAGCAAATGTTGGACTTTCGTGAAGCAGAATAAGAATATTGCTGATGTTTGTGAATTTGGAGAAGACTCCTGAAAAAACCAAAAACAACAAAAACCCACAAATGAGTCATCAAACAAATCAATCTAGAATTGATTTGAGGCACGAAAGACCTCAAACCACATCTTAAGGCACAAATGATCAGGCTCAAATTATCCTAATTTAGACACATTATGTTAAGACTCCACTCTGTAGACCAGTGATGGCTAACCTTTTCCGACTGAGTGCTCAAAACGCAGGCGCGGCCAACCCCCCAAAATGCAATGCACGCATGGCCCCGGTGCATGTGCCCCACCTCCCATGCATGCATGCATGCCTCCGCACATGCCCTGTGCCCCCCCACATGCACCCTGCGCATGCACACAATCCCCACATGCACCCCACCCCTATGCATGTGGGCATCCCACACACACGCCCCCCGCGCATGCACGGCAGAGACCTGAAGACCAGCTGGCCGGCGGGAGGTGCATGTGTGGTGCAGCTGAACTGGGGCGACGGCTCGCACGCCCAGAGAGGGCACTGCGTGCCATCACAGCTCTAGACTGTCATGCAGAAAATCTATATTCATTCATTCATTCATTCATTCATTCATTCAAAGTTGACTCAGCCTTCCATCCTTCTAAGGTCCCAGACTGTTAGGGGCAATATGCTGACTCTGTAAACTGCTTAGAGAGGGCTGTAAAGCACTATGAAGTGGTATGCAAGTCTAAGTTCTGTTGCTATTTCTATTTATAAAATTTATTGCCAATCCATCTTATCATCAAGATAACTCTGGACATCTTACAATCCTAAAAAATAGATTAGATTAGATTAGATTGGGATTAGATTCATAAATTAATACTTGCAAACACTATGATCCAATTACAGATACGGAGGGCAGGGCGGGCGGGAGATGAGTCTATTGTTAATCGATCAACCTCCTCCACAGTGATGTTCCCCCACTAGGGCCCCAAACTAACTGGCAGAACCAGGTCTTTAGGCCCTTACAAATGGTCAGCAGGCTTGGGGCCGACTTGCATTGCTGGAGGGGGCAAGATGTTCCACAGGGCAGAGAAGGCCCTTCTCTTGGACCCCAGTAGCTGGAATAATGAGGCTGACAGGACCCGCAGCATGCCTCCTCTGCTGGTACAGGTGGGACAGACCAATCCTAGTGGGATGAGACGGCCTTTCAAGTAGCCTTGACCCATGCCATGAAAGGCTTTAAAGGTGATTACCAACACCTTGAATTGCACCCAGAAGCAAATTGGCAGCCAATGCAGCTCACAGACCACTAGTGTTACATGGGGCATTCTTCTCCCCCCCCCCCGCTACAAACTCATATTTTATTAATAGATTACATATCTTATCATTCTTTTCAAAAAAGTTCATAGCAGCACAGGGCACACAAATCTTTATACACCAGAGTTAAAAAGAACCGAGGAAATGTAAATGAAGCTTGAGAAGACGTCTTTCTCCATCTTGCAAGGCAGCCACGACGGACGAAACCCCAATCTTTGCTTCAAGAACACAAGGTGCAAAAGTTCCCCCACCCACCCCCAAAAAAGTTTCTGATTTTTTTCTGTTAGGCTTTGGTGATGGATCCTTCTCAGATGAGGAAGTCGTAGATCTTCCTGGTCTTGTTCACCTCGATCTTGATCAGGGCTCAGGCCTGGGCTAGCCTGAGGCCTCCTTGGTTTGTGGCACTCGTTGACTAAGGCGGCTTTGTACTCTAAGGGAGCTCCAGGGACCAACCATACGATTTGACAGAGCTCTTTTTCCTTCTCGTTCAGCTTTTCCGTTCCAGGGAGACTGGTGAGATTCAACAGAGGGGCGCTTCTTCTACCTGAATTTGACGTAATTGGTACTGTGAGACTCAGGCCGGAATTGATGTCATCTTGCTGGCTGAGCCACTGCTGGCAGGCGCTGCTGTCCTGGATGTACTGCAGTACTTCGGAAAGCATGGTGCGTTTTAGTCGCTCCTCTTCCCTCACCTTCTTGAGACAATCGTATGTCCTCACACTGCAGAAATTGGTGATTCCTGCTATCCTGTATTCCTGTAGGCGTTTGATTTCAGTTTGCAGCTCAAACTCCAGTGCATGGCTCTCTATGAATTTATCGTGTTCCGACGGTCTCAATATTCTTGCAAAGCGCCTCGTGGTCTCATAGAGATCTTGAACTTTCTTTGGGTATCTTCTTTCCAGAATCTGAAACTTTCTGAGATTGATTAGTCCATGGTCTTTTATGATTTTTTTCCATCTTTGCCTTTCCTTTAACAGAGAGTGATAGATATTTACAACTGCAATCTTCAAAGCATGTAAAAGATCTGAGTCATCCTCCACAAAATCTATATCTCTTAAATCCCATTCAGCATAATTGTCAAACTCCTCAGTGAAATTGGCCCTGGCTGACATGTATCTTGCCATATCCCTAGAAAGAAGGGAATCAAAGATAGTCCGGGAAGGATCTTCAGATGCATGAAATGGAATGGCTAAGCTGGTTTGCTGTTTCTCCCGTCTGCTTCAGATGTAATAATGAGGATGCAAAAAGGGGATTATTGATGAAATGTTTCATGTAATGCTTTTCACACACTTCTTTCGTCTTTGTACTCATCTGGTTGGCTACATCTTGCCAATTTCCAAAGCCACAATCCATCACTGCTTCCAGAGGAGCCATTTCTTCCAGAGCGGTCCAGGTAGGATCAACATGGGGCATTCTTCAATCCCCAAGAACTGCTCACAATTGTACAACCCAATTTCAGTCCCCAACTGCACCAGCTGTAACTTCTGAATGCTCTTCAAGGGTGTCACAGTGTGAATATTGTCAGTTGTATGTCTATGCAGGGTGATGCACCCCTATTCTAATATTATGGTATATCCCAATACAAGCAGAACATGTGATATGATCTTGTACGCATGTCCACATTCCTGATCCACCATTAATCACTTTTGACTTTGACTCTGACCGGAACGGTCACGTTTTATTAGCAAAGATGTAATTAATCAGGATTTATTGTTTTTGTAACGAAATAAATATTTTCTATTAGACTTTTAATCTCGGCTTTATTTCTATCTGTCTGAATTCCAAAGAAAAGATCCAAATTGACTTTATTCTCATTCTCACATGGTAGCATTCGGACGAATGTTTCCCTTGACAAATGTTCCCATGTTGTTGCCCCATGTTATGCTGCATTCATCATAAGTGTGAAAAATGGTCATAAGTCACTTTTTTCAGTGCCATTGTAACTTTGAATGGTCACTAAACGAATGGCTGCAAGTCAAAGACTGGTATAAAATGGATGTACAGAAGGCCATACTTCACATTCTCCCCTTCAGCAGTCCCAAAAATTGTTTCAACAATATTGTTTGGTTTCTGCTTGTCATTGGTGCCAAATAACGAGCATGATAGAAAAATAGGGTTGGGAGGGACCTTGGAAGCCTCCTAGTCCAATCCCTGCTCAATCAGACCTGTACTATTCTGGGAATGGCTGTCCAGTCTCTTCTTGAAAACCTCCAGTGATGGAGCACTCACAGCTTCTGGAGGTAAGTCATTCCACTGATTAATTTTCTCACTGTCAGGAAATTTCTCCTTAGTTCAAGGTTGCCTCTCTCTTTGATAAGTTTCCATCCATTACTTTTTGTTCTGCACTCAGGTGCTTTGGAGAATAAGTTGATCCCCTCATCTCTATGACAGCTCCTCAAGTACTGGAAGACTGCTATCATGTCAACCTAGTCCTAGTAGGAACTCCTGCTTGAGCAGGGGGTTAGACTAGATGACCTACAAGGTCCCTTCCAACTCTAATAATAAATCTAAATCTAAATCTAGTCCTTCTCTTTATGAGGACTGATATACCTCCCAGTTACCTCAATCGTTCATATGGGTTACCTCCAGATCCGTTATCCTCATTGCTGCTCTGCTCTGCACACTTTCTTCTTCTCAACATCTTTTTTATAACTCTCCGGGTCTCCTAGTACACATCCCTCATCTGACCAGACCTGTGGCTATCGTAGGAGGTGCTTCCTAGCAGGACCACTGTTGCAATCATCTACACCAGAGGTCTTCAAACTTGGCAACTTTAAGACTTGTGGACTTCAATTCCCAGAAGTCTCCAGCCAGCATAGCTGGCTGGAGAATTCTGAGAGTTGAAGTCCATAAGTCTTAAAGTTGCCAAGTTTGGGGACCCCTGATCTACACCTACTACCCTACAGTTCTTCACCGTTTGAATGATGTAGCACCCTCATTAAACCTGTAGCCTCCGCCTGAGGTCCAGGGTGCAACCTCAGAGCCATAACCTGTAGCCATTTTTTTTAGTACTTTTTCAATTTCCTCTGCCTCCAGTTTCTAATCTGACAAACGGCTTTGAAAAGCTTAACAGCCAGTTTTATGACATTTGCTTGGCCGCCATAAAGATACTGGTTCAGTTGTGACTTTGGACCTACGTAGTTATCTATACATCCCAGCACAGAGCACAGAACAAAATCATGCTGAGTAGTGTTATCAGTGGAGATCCCATAGGAACAGTAAGAAGAGCAGCCGGTGCTTCTGATAACTGCTCTCCTGGCTGATCTTTGAAAACAGTCCAAATGCCAGGGTTGAGATTCTGCAGGTAGGTTTAACCTTTCAACCATACAAAGCAACTTATTTTCATAATGAGGCCACACCTTCAGGCTTTTATCATTCCAAACTTTTCCATTTTTTAAAAAGAAACTACACAGGCATAGGAATGGGCAGCATTTCATAGTTAGTGGCAAATATGCAATTTTAAGAGCTTAAGCCTCCTGATAAATTTGCTCTCATAGGTTTGTCCTCCACCACTATAGCCCCCTCCCTTAGGATGCCCCTTTCCACCCCAATTTGCATGGGGCAGGTAGACAACCCCATCACTCTGATTCTCTAAGAACAACTGAAGTCCAAATGCCTCCTTCGACGACGAAGATATTGAACTGCTGGAGAGCTTCACCCTTTTAGGATCAACCCCCTTGGTTATGAATGTTAGATGTTCTTTTTAATTTTTGTAGCTTTTAAATTGTTGTGTCTTTTTATATTGGAAAATGGATTGACATGTTGTGAGCCGCCCAGAGTCCCCTGGGAGTTGGGCGGCATATAAATCCATTTAAATAAATAAATAAATAAAACCATCAACAACAATGGAACAAGCAGTCAAGAAATATATTGCAAACCAACACTTGATACAGCAGCCATGAAGGCCTTGGAAAATATATTCAGATGCAAATGAAACAAACAAAATGTTAGAAAGTTATGATGTTTATGTAGTTACGTACCAAGCACATCTAAATTATATTAAAGTAACCAAAATATCTTTACAATCCCCAAGGCATGTCACAACTTTTGAACACTCCTAGGTTCAAATCGCTAGCGCCGCGTAACGGAGTGAGCTCCCGTTACTTGTCCCAGCTTCTGCCAACCTAGCAGTTCGAAAGCACGTAAAAAATGCATATAGAAAAATAGGGACTACCTTGGTGGAAAGGTAACAGCGCTCCATGGGCGTTTAGTCATGCTGGCCACATGACCACGGAGATGTCTTCGGACAGCGCTGGCTCTTCGGCTTAGAAACGGAGATGAGCACTGCCCCCTAGAGTCAGGAACGACTAGCACACATGGGTGGGGGAACCTTTACCTTTTAATGTTTGGAAATTGAAAGTCGAAAAATTTGACACAGGTGATATGTCCATACGTCCCCCTCCCCCCAAAAAGCAGAATTCTCATTCAAGGATCAGGCTCAAATTATTGTACAGGGTTATTCAAAAAGAATGAACCGATTTCATGACGCATTGCTTCAGTTCTCAAGCATCGTCATGTAATGAGTCAGTGACCATTTGAAAGAGGAGTTATCTAAGTTTTGAATGGCTGCCACAGGGGCGATGTAGTCGTGTCGTTCTGGCAACGTTCAGTTGTTTGTTTACCCTCGGAATGGTGAGTCCTCAGGAAAAGGCGTTCTGTGTTCTCGAGAACAAATTCAGTTGTCAAGGTGCAGCGTGCTTTTCAAAGGCGATTTGACACTAACCTGCCCTCTCCTAAGAACATTCAAAGGTGGTTTCGACAGAGAGTGGGTGTCTGTGTAAAGAAAAAGTCCAGGACGACCACGAGTTTCGGAGGAACAAGTGGCGAGAATCCGTGCTGCGTTTGAGAGGAAGCCTCTTATCGCATTGATGTTGCCCGTGCTGCAGGTGGTGGCCACACTGAACACTTGTAAGACAGGAAATAAAAGTTGATTGTGAGTTGGAGGTGTGCAGCCTAGCATGTGTCAAGTTACAGCACATTTCCTTCTTGTGTCTCCAACCTCTGCTTAATCATTGTTTCAAAATTTTGAATGTTACCGTGTAGTGGTTTGGGCTGATAGCGATGCCAGGTTCAAGGAGAGACCTAAGAATAAAGCCATCCACACCACCACCCCAAACTGTAACCACGAGTTTTCCTGCCAGTGCTCGGATTTTGACATGCTTTTGCAGTGAAACTGTGATCAACACTACATTTCTGAGTCATAACAATGAGCCCATATTTTATCTGTTGTCACAATGCTAGAAAATCCCCACCTGCATTGACAAAATGTGAGAAATCTGTATCAACTCAGAAGTTTTCTGCTGTCAATATGCAAGAAGCCCATCTTGCAGAAACCTGATATTAAAGAGCATCAATAATGTGACCCAAAATCGGCAGCAATTTCCCCTTCAGTGATCTGCCAATTGTCCTTAATCAGTTCATTGGTCTTTCTTGTGTAAAACTCAGCTGCTCTTAAAGATTGTTCAGTGTGTTCTTGATCACACATTTCAGCTCTTCCTGATTCATTACCATCTTTCCATTTTCCAGCAACCACAGTATAGGTCAGTGATGGCGAACCTATGGCATGAGTGCCACAGGTGGCACGTGGAGCCATATTTGCCGGCACACGAGCTGTTGCCTAGCCTGCGCGCCGGCCTGCTGATTTTTGGCTCGCATGGAGGCTCTAGAAGGGTGTTTTTGGCTTCCGGAGGGCCTCCGGGAGGACGGGGGAGGGTGTTTTTGCCCTTCCTAGGCTCCAGGGAAGCTTCTGGAGCCTGGGGAGGGCAAAAAATGGGTCTACCGGGCCCACCAGAAGTTGGGAAACGGGCCATTTCCGGCCTCCAGTGGGCCTCCGGGGGAGCGGTGGAGGCCGGTTTTGCCCTCCCCAGGCAGTGAATTATGGGTGTGGGGACTCGCACATGTGCGATAGCATGCGCGCATGCACTTTTGGCACCCGAGGAAAAAAAGGTTCGCCATCACTGGTATAGGTAGTCCTCAACTTACAACAGTTTGTTTAATATCGACAAAGTTATGACAACACGGGGAAAAAGTGACTTATGACCATTTTTCACAGTTATGATCTTTCCAGCATCTCCATGATCATGTCATCAAAAGTTGGATGCTTGGCAACTGACTCACATTTATGATGTTTGCAGTGTCCCAGGGTCATGTGATCCCCTTTTCCGACCTTCTGACAAGCAAAGTCAATGGGGAAGCCAGATTCACTTAACAACCGGGTTACTAACTTAACAACTGCAGTGATTCACTTAACAACTGAGGTAAGAAAGGTCATAAAATGGGGCAAAGTTTACTTAACAAATGTCTCACTTAACAAAAGAAATTTAGGGCTCAATTGTGGTTGTAAGTCGAGGACTACCTGCACTAATATCAACACAGCCCTCAACCTAATCAATCAGAATAGAGCTGGAAGGGACTTTGGAAGTCTTCTAGTCCAACCCCTGCTTAAGCAGCAGACCATATACCATTTCAGACAAGTGACTGCCCAGTCTCTTCTTAAAAGCCTCCAGTGATGGAGCGCCCACCATTTCTGATGGCAAGCTGTTCCCTTGATTAATTGTCCTCACTGTTAGGACGTTTCTCCTTAATTCCAGGTTGCTTCTCTCTTTGATTAGTTTCCATTCATTGTTTCTTGTCCTGCTCTCTGGTGCTTTGGAGAATAATTTGACCCTTTCTTCTTTGTGGCAGCCCCTCAAATACTGGAATACTGCTATCATGTTACCCCTAATTCTTCTTTTCTTTAGACTAGCCAAATCCAAATCCTGCAGCCGTTCTCCATGTTTTATTCTCCAGACCTTTGATCACCTGAGTTGCTCTTCTCAATGCATGTGACAAGGTCCAGACCACAAATGTCCAGCAATCAAAAATGTCCACCTCAACTTTTTTCACTTCATTATTAGCCTTTCCGTTCCAGCTGCTGAGGACCTGAGTGCTCCGAAGGTTATATTTTCTCTTAGATGAGAGTTTTCTCATCAGCTGACAGAGGGCACTCTTTCCGTTTCAAAAAAACCACTTGGGGTGCAAATGCCACACAGATGTCTTGGCTCTTCCAGTTCCCAACTTGCCATTCTATTTTTTTTTATTCAAAAAGTTTTATTAGTACAAAGTACAAACATTTTTTATTTTTCTCCCCCCTAACTCTAACCCCCCCTCCCCCCCCCCCAGACTTCCCAGAGAGAATACAGGGCATAATATCAATAAAATAAATTTAAATTAAATTTAAAAATTTTTTTTTATTTCCACCTTATTTTTATGATGAAGTTTAAGGTTTTTGTATTTAATACTTAGTTATTATTTATGTAATATTCATTTAAGTTTTATTTAACAGTGAAGAAATGTTGTGTAGGGTAGATGATTGAAAGGAGGAGGAAGGAATTTTTATTAGTGTACAATTTGGAGTTGAAGTTTCCAACTTGCCATTCTAATGGGAGGGGAGGGCAAAGCCACTAAAAGATAGGTAGAAAATGCTCTGGACAATTGAGTCCAAAATTTGGCTGGTCCAATATCCCACAACCTACAGGTGGCCAGAAAAAATCGAGTTGGGCTGTGTATCTCCTTGAAGAAAATGTGACTGAACATCCTGTGGTCTATTTGTGAGAAAAACCTTCATAAGGTTGGACTAGTCATAACTAAAAGTTGGAAATTAACATCTGGGAATTATATCATATTGAATATAATAGTGATTATATTATATTTGGGGATGTATATATTTATGAAACAAATGTATATATACCCAATCACCTGTTAATCTTTGTGTCATTTTTAACTCTATACTTTTACTGTGCTGATGGAGGTCTTGGCCATGAATATACAGGTAGGTAGTCCTCGATTTACAAGTTTGCTTAGTGACTGTTCAAACTCAAATCATTGAAAAAAGTGACTTCTGTTTTTCACACTTATGACCATTGCAGCATCCCCATGGTCACATGATTAAAATTCGGATGCTTGACAACTGATTTATATTTATGACGGTCGCAGTGTCCTGGGGTCCTGTGATCCCCTTTTGTGACCGTCTAACAAGCAAAGACAATGGGGAAGCCAAATTCACTTAACAACCGGGTTACTAACTTACCAACTTCAGTTATTCACTTAACAGCGGTGGCAAGAAAGGTCGTAAAATGGGACAAAGCTCACTTAACCACCATTTCACTTAGCAACGGAAATTTCAGGTTCAATTGTGGCCGTAAGTCGAGGAGTACCTGCAGTTTGCAATGAAATGAGGGAGGGGGAAAATATTTTAAAGGCTGCCTCTTAATGCGCCTCCCTCCTCTGCTAAAAGGTACCTTGGACTCCTGGGAGCCCTTTGCCAAGCAAGCTCCTTATCTCTGCTTCCAGGTGTCTCAGCCTTTTGGACAGCCTTAATCTGCCAGGTCACTTAGAGGGGGAAAAGGTGCTTTTGGCTGAGCTCCAACTTGGAGAGAATCTAGGCGCTCGGAAGCGAAGTTCGTGCCAATACACACCCCACCCCGCCCCCACCCCGCTATTGGCAGGAAAAGCCTTGCGGGGGGGGGAGGGAGGCTGGGGGGGGAGCCGCATTCTGGGGATGGCCCGGCCGAGGGTCGGGAGAGGAAGCTTCAACGACGGCCGCCGGAGAACGACCGCGGGGGCCGGGCGGCGGAGGGCCGGGGCGCCTTCGTGCCCCTTCTGGCTTTCGGAAGTGCGGCCCGCGGGGCTCCGTTGGGGCGATCGGCGAAGGGCCGAGGAGATTCCGACTTGCACGCGGGAGCGAGGGCGGCTTTAGGCGCACGGGTTTCTCGGCGGCGCTGCAAACCGGGCGGGGACGGCCCCCTCCATCGGGCCCGTCCAAGGCAGCCGGGCCGGAGGCGGCGCCGGAGGCGGGACGGGGAGGACCCGTCGGGGCCAGGGAGGAGGCGGCGCTAGGGGGCGCCCATCGGCGGGCAGGTATAAATAGGCGGGCCGGGACGAGGCGGGCAGCCCAGAGCCAGCCCGGCCCGACCTCGAGTGCCGCCACCGCCGCCACCGGACCCCCGACGGCCTCCGACCATGCGCCGCGGTCCGCTTTAGCTACTCGATGGAGCCGGGCAACTTCTACGAGGCGGACGCGCGGCCCCCGATGCCCAGCGCTTTCCACTCGCACCCGCAGCACCCGCAGCAGCGCCCGCCGGTCTCCGCCGCCGCGCACCTGCCCTCCGCCGCGCTCGGCTTCGCCCCGCCGGCCGGCCCTTTCGGCTACCTGGCGGCGTCGGAGCTGCCGGAGATCTGCGAGCACGAGAACTCCATCGACCTGAGCGCCTACATCGACCCGGGCGCCTTCAACGACGACTTCCTGGCCGACCTCTTCCAGCACAGCAAGCAGCAGCAGGAGCGCGCCGCCAAGGCCGGGCTGGAGTGCGGCGGGGCCGGCATGCCGGGCGCCGGGTTCCCGCCGGGCGGGGGCGCGCTCTACTGCTACGCCGACAAGCTGGAAGGCAGCGCCGCCGCCGCCTACGAGCGCCTGGGCCAGGGCCCCCCGCCGCTGCCCGGCCTGCGCCCGCTGCTCATCAAGCAGGAGCCGCACGAAGACGAGGAGGCGGCGGCGCTGGCCACGCTCTACCCGCCGCCGCCCGCCGGCCCGCCCTGCAGCCACCTCCAGTACCAGGCGGCGCACTGCGCCCAGACCACGGTGCACCTGCAGCCCGGCGGGCAGCCCACCCCGCCGCCCACGCCCGCGCCCAGCCCGCACGGCCCCCACCCGCCCCACCGCCTCCACGCCGGGCCCAATGCGGCCGCCGCCCCGTCGGGCAAATCCAAGAAGTCGCTGGACAAGGGCAGCAGCGAGTACCGGGTGCGGCGGGAGCGCAACAACATCGCGGTGCGCAAGAGCCGCGACAAAGCCAAGCAGCGCAACGCCGAGACGCAGCAGAAGGTGCTGGAGCTGAGCAACGACAACGAGCGGCTCCGCAAGCGCGTCGAGCAGCTCAGCCGCGAGCTGGAGACCCTCCGCGGCATCTTCCGGCAGCTGCCCGAGAGCTCGCTGGTCAAGGCCATGGGCAGCTGCTCCTGAGCGGACCGGAGGACCGGGCTCCCCGCGAACCCCGCGCAGGCCAAGCCGTCGGGAGCGGCCGCTGCTCTTCGGGAACCCCGCCTGGTTTCCTTGCCGAACTCTGCCTCCTCCGCCTCCTTCTCCTCCACCGGGCAGCCGCGGACAGAAAGTTGCGGGCGTGGGGAGCGCGGATCCGCGGCGTTTGCCACCTTGAACCCTGGCCGGGAAAGAGAGCCGGGGGCCGGCCGGGCCGTTTGTCCGCTCGGGATTTCGGCCCGGTCCCCTCCTTCCGCCGCCCGCCCACCCTGTACTGTGAAAGCGTCTCTTGTAGTTTTCGTCGTCTTCGTCGTCGTTATTATTATTATTTTTATTTTATTGCTCGGAGCCTTGCCATCTCACCAGCCGGGACTAATGCTGTGCACAGAACTCTCTTTAGCCATAGGAAAAACTTTGCAAAACCTTTTCTCTTGTTGTACAGCCGGTTTCCTTGACTTTGGAGACCTGGCTTGGAATCGGTGCAGAACTTTTAACTGAGCTTCACCTGGGTAGGATGGAACCTTGAAGGGTTTCAGGCATGTGTGTGCGCACACACACACAGAGGTTATTTTGGGGAGAATGCTGAGCTCCTTTTTAGGGGTCACAGTTCATGGTCACTGCTTTGGACTCCATGTCCCAGTCAGCACTTTCAAGTTGCTCGCCGCAGCAACGGATGGACATCTTCACCTAAGTGCCAATTTTTAATATTCCTTGTACCCGGTGCCGACATTACCTCCCTCTTCCTAAGAATTAATACCCGGGAACTCTCTCTCTGTAAGGTGTATTTTGGGGGATTAAACAAAGATGCAAGACCATTTTAAAAATTCTGGTTTAAAATCCCTAAATAAAATGCAAATATTCTGTTATAAGCCTTTATTTTCCTGTCTATTGTTTGCGGCTTCCCCTGTGAACCTAAAGTTTTGCTTGAGTTTATGTGCAATACAAAAATGCCTTTGGTTGCAGTCTAAGCCTGAATTAAGCCCCTTGGTGGGACTTAGCTGGTTGGTAAAGTCAGTTTATATTATTCAGGGTATTTAAGCTTATCCTTACTTCTCTTGGATAAAGTTATATGTGCAATTGTGACTGGCTGTTGAGAAAGGGGGTTTTATAGGATAGCTGGTTTGCTGATCATAGGCTTATACAAACTGCCTTGTCCTGCACTTTTTTTTAAGGTATTCCAGGTGTGGATCTCCTCCTCCATGTCCTGGGATTCATAGATGTCCCATTGTTAACTGTTTCAGAAAGTGCCAGTGTGGCCCTCCCAACAGAGGATAGATGGATAGAGGATAAATAAACTTTTGCTAACTGTTACTCTTCAAAAGTCAGGTTTTTTTTTGCAGGCTTCTGTAATTTATTTTAAATTATGTTAACTGCTCTTTGCTTTGCTTATTCTTCTGCAGTTGTTTTCTCTGTTTTGCCAAGCGTGGCTATTTAAGGTTCATAATAGCAATAGCCCTTAGACTTATATACAGCTTCACAGTGCTTTTACAGCCCTCTCTAAGCGGTTTACAGAGTCAGCCTCTTGCCCCCAACAATCTGGTCCTCCCATAAGCTACCTATAGGTAGCTTTCTGCCTTGAAAGCTGGCTTAGGAGTACATGTAGCAATGCATGTGTGAATAAGTAGTTTGAGGTTGTGAGGGTGTGTGTGGAAGAGAGAGCACCTGAATTGCTGCTTAGGACCCAATTCTGATTTGATAAGCATTTTAATTTGCTTCTAATGAAGTCAACAAATTGTTCTGCTTCAGGCACACAAAAAAGAGGGAAAAAGACCTTTCCAGGTGGATTATTGGAAAACAGCATTGCCCTTGTAACTTCTGTGTCTTTTCCAATTTTTAAACCTTTTAAAAACCACAGTTTTTATTTAATTACACAATTATTTGTCTCTTCCCCACTCATGTTTGGCATGTTCCCTGCTGAAAGCCCTGCATTTTGCTTTGTGTAGAATAAGAAATTGGATCTGGGCCTGTCTCCCCTCCACCCTCCTTTATTGAGCTTATCCTGGGTCACCCCCTCCTGGTGGTCTCCCAAAACCATATCCCAGATTTTCAGCCAAAGCTTTGTGTGTTTGCTGATTTGGTTCGACTTTCTTTCCTCTCCTGTACCAATGCTAAGATTTCCCGATCACACACCCCACACACCCGTAAAAGTGGGAACAAGGCTGGGTCAATGGGTCCAAGGTGAGAAGCTTCCTTTTCCAAGCTGGTGAGTTCATGAACACGACCAGCTTTCCATGAGATGGAAGAGCCTTGTCAATGTCAGCCCTTTAGAATAGAGGTCTTCAAACTTGGCAACTTTAAGACTTGTGGATTTCAACTCCCAGAATTCTCCAGCCAGCTGGAGTTGAAGTCCACAAGCCTTAAAGTTGCCAAGTTTGGGGACTCCTGCTTTAGAATGTATCTTCTTCCTCACTTCCAGCCCCGGGTTGAATCTTGATGGGTGCCCATCCCAGGATGAACCCATTCTGAGCCTGCTTAGCTTTTTGAGATCACGCAAGGTTAGGAGAAAGGGAAGAAAAGGAGGGGAAGCAAGGGAAGTCCTGTGACCAAAAGTGCGTAGTAGACCCTGATCAGTTAACAGTGCTGTGCGTGAGTGCAAATACCGAAGACTTCCGATGTGATGCGAACCGGTAGTGAAGGTAAGTAGAACCCATCCCTGGTTGGGACCCCTCCCCAGAACATGGCCCCTTCATGGCTGTCTTGCCAAAAAGGAGAAGGGAAGGGAAATGGAAAGACCGAGAAGGTGGAGGTCCAGATTATTCTCTGGGACCAGTTTGAATACACCATGCAGTGGTGTCTCAACCTCGGGAACCTTTAAGATGCATGCACTTCAATTCTCAGCATTCCCCAGCCAGCAGGTTTCCTTGGAATTCTGGGAGTTGAAGCCTTACAGTTCCTGAGAAACACTGCTGTACAGCACTAGTAAATTCAACAACTCCATTCAAACACCAACTTGGGAAATGATCCCCTTCTCTTGTTCACACAACCTACGAACCTAACCGCAGGTCCAAGAGAGCTCACCCGATTCAAGCGTTGTCCCATTGGCTGGGTTCACACAACGTACTGAAGCATAAAGCCAGTGGACGGTGCAGCAGCTGCATAACACAGCAACCACAAAGTATCTTCCTAGCACAGGTGTGAATGTCGTCCTTTCATCCTTAAGCTGAGGAAGTGTGTCCTGAATTTTTGGGCGTACAAGAGAGACATACCGGCTTGGGATGCTGCCAGGTCAGGGGTGGGTTCTGACTTACCTCCCTGCCGGTTCGCTTCCTCTCACGCCGCGTGGGTCAGCCGGCCATCGCTGCCAGTTCGGCAAGCGCGGGGGGGGGGAATTCCCGCTACCGGTTCTAAAGAACCGGTCCGAACCGGCAGGAACCCACCTCTGTGCCAGGTTTTCAAGACATCAATGCAGCCCTACCCAGCGTGCATCATCACAAGTTCCTTGACCCTCCATATTCTCCAAAAGGTGGTCCATTCACACAATACACTTAAGAACTGCTCCTGTAGAACACAGAATCATGGGGCTGTAAGGAACCTCAGAGCTCTTCTAGTCCAACCCCCTGCTCAAGGCAGGGCAAATTATTGCATCTCGGTCAAATGGTTGTCCAGTCTATTTTTGAAAACCTCCCGTGATGGAGCACCCATAACCCCAGGAAGCAAACTGTTGATTCATTGTTCTCACTGTCAGAAAATTTCTCCTAGGCTGGAACTCTCTTTAATGATCTTCCACCCTTTACTACTTCTCCTGGCCTCAATCCCCTCTTCTCTGTGACAGCCCCTCCAGTACTAGAAGGTGGCTATCATGTCCCCTCTAATCCTTGAAGTGATGATGGGAAATCCCCATTTCAGGCAAGCAGCCTTGGGTGAGATATCTGGAACAGCTGCAAGCAAAGGCACTCATTCCTCCCCCCCAAAGGTCAGAGCAACTGGACTGTCCTGAGAAGCTGAGAGAGAAAAGTGCCAATGCTCAGGCCTTCCAGATGTTCTGGGCAGGAAGTGGATCCCAGTGGGGGAAGTTCCCTTATGCCCAGTTGGAGAATTTGAAAAAGAGGCTTTCTGGAAGAAATTGGGAGCTGCAGGATTTGAAAACACCTGCATGCAACCTACACCACATACAACGGGCATCTGTGCAGGAGGCAAGGGACAAGTGATGTCACGTGCATGGTGACACAGATTAAGTCATTTGCATCATGCAAATTATATGTGTTGTACCCCTTGTGTGCTGTTATCATAATACACATGACATCACTGTAGCTTGCACTAGATGCCAAGGTGCAACAGAAAATACGCTTTACAAGAAGTCCCATCTTCCTCAGATACCAATGTAAAAACAGATTAAAGCAGTTTAACAGAGTTGGAAGGGACCTTGTTAGGTGATCTAGTCCAACCCCCACCCGACCAAACCCAAAGCAGCAGAGGCAGACAGTTGTTACTTGTTACAGATGTGAGTCCAGTGAGTCCAGTCCTTCTCAAACAGATGTTTCAACTCATGGAAGCAGGTTGCACTCAGTTCACTGACGTGTCTCCCATGCACTGCCCATGTGCAGAAATGACAGTCTCCAAAACAGAAGCAGGGCTGAAAGGGGCTTCCAACTCACCTGGAAAAAGTTCAGAGAAAAGCAACTAAGATCATCAAAGGCCTGGAGACTAAAACACGAAGAACAATTGCAGGATTTGGGTTTGGCTAGTCTTCAAAGAAGAAGAATTAGGGGTGACATGATAGCAGTATTCCAGTATTTGAGGTGCTGACACAAAGAAGAGGGGCTCAAATTATTCTCCAAAGCACCTCAAGGCAGGAGAAGCAGCAATGGACGGAAACTAATGAAAGAGAGAAGCAACCTGGAATTAAGGAGAAACTTCCTAACAGTGAGGACAATTAACCAGTGGAACAGCTTGCCACCAGAAGTTGTGGGTGCTTCATCACTGGAGGTTTTTAAGAAGAGACTATACCAGTGATGGCGAACCTATGGCACGCATGCCACAGGTGGCACACACAGCCATATCTGAGGGCACGCAAGGCGTTGCCCTATGTCAGCTCCAGCGTGCATGCGTGCGCTGGCCAGCTGATTTTTGGACTTCTTTTTGGACGTTTTCACTCTCCTCAGGCTTCAGGAAAGCCTCCTGAACCCTGGGGACGGCGAAAAACCGCCCGACGGGCCAACTGGAAGTACAGAGGCTTCAGTGAGGCCTCTGCGCATGCACAGGGAGGGGGAAGCGCGGGGGGTTGTGCGCATGCATGGGGCCATTGCATTATGAGTGTGGGCACGCATGCGCATGCTATTGCCGCGCACGCACCCTTTTGGCACCTGAGCCAAAAAAGGTTTGCCATCACTGGACTAGACAGTCACTTGTCTGAAATGGTATAGGTTCTCCTGCTTGAGCAGGGGGATGGACTAGAAGACCTCCAAGGACCCTTCATGATTCTATTCTATTCTATTCTATTCTATTCTATTCTATTCTATTCTATTCTATTCTATTCTATTCTATTCTATCTGCTTTGGGAAGGCTGTTTAAGGGGGCTTCACTTGCGTCTTCTACAGGTGTTTTTTTTAAAGGAACAACAAGGATTATTAAAAGTAGTCCATGACTTACCACCAATCATTTAGTGACCGAAGTTGCAACAGCGTCGAAAAAAGTGATGTACCCCTGGTACTTGCACTTACGACAGTTGCAACATTCCCATAGTCACAAATTTGGGCGCTTGGCAACCAGCATATATTTACAATGGTGGCAGCAGCCCAGGGTCATGTGATCACCATTTGCAACCTTCCCAGCCGGTTTTTGACAAGCAACTGCAAAATTTGGTGCGACTCAACAACCACCTTGCTTAGCAACAAAAATCTGGCCCCCAACTGTGGTCGTAAGTCGAGGACTACCTGCATAGCTTTCTTTTGTTCAAGGCAGCCAGTGGTGAATACAATGAATGAAAGAAACCAGAGGTGGGTTGCTCCCTGTTCGGACTGGTTCTATAGAACCGGTAACGGGAATCTCCCCCCCCCTCCGCCTCACCGAACCGGGAGCAATCGCTGATTGGCCATGCCCCTGAACCGGCTCTAATGGTGGGTAAGTTAGAACCCACCCCTGAAACAAACCACAAAGACTTAAAATCTCATAAAAAACAGTTAAAAGTATATTAAGCTAAACATCCATCGGAGTTAGTTGCAAAAAAAGGAGATGGATGGCAAGTTTGCATTCTGCCCTGAAATTTTGTCCCTTCACATTTTCCCGGCTTCTGATTATGTTTCCCGTTTCTCTTTCTCCGTCTTCATTAACATCCTCATTGACATCAATGTTAGAAAGCAACGATAAATGAACTGGAGATGCAAAGTTTAACTGTGAATATTTACAGGCTTGTTTTTGCTGTTACAGTAGCCGAGGTGAGGATCAAGTCAAGCTCTCAGGAGCCACTTTTGGCAAGAGGTGACTAAGAGAGAAGACGTGTCTCCTAGCATGTGCCGAGCGTCTGCCCCTTGCCATACAACCACAGCCAGCCCACAATCAGCTGGGGTGAGGGGGGAAAAGGCATCACAGCCCAGACAGGCACAAGGTCCACTCATTCATCTTTCAGGAATTCAGAAGAGACAAAAACAGCAACGTTTCCTCCTCCTTTCCTTTCCCTCCTTTGAATGTAGCCAATGGCTCTTCCTTTGTCTAATACTCATAGACTGCTCCTAGACAAGGAAGCTCCATTTCAGCAGGTGCATTGTATTATACTATGTCAGAAAAATGTCCTGGGAGTTCCCTGATCATTGTTCAAGGATCAAAATCAAAGAGGACAGCTGGCATTGTTTTCATTCAATGGGACAGTCGCCTTTTTGAAAAGGACTGAAACTTTGCCCTCAAAAGAGTAGCAGACTGAGCACATCAGAAGACCAGACCAGACCAGACCAGTAGAGTAGAATAAGAATAGAATAGAATAGAATAGAATAGAATAGAATAGAATAGAATAGAATAGAATAGAATAGAATAGAATAGAATAGAAGGGACCTTGGAGGTCTTCTAGTCCAGCCCCCTGCTCAAACAAGAGATCCTATACCCGTGATGGAAAACCTTTGGCACGTGTGCCACAGGTGGCACGCGGAGCCATATTGAGACTCTAGAAAAAATGCAGAGGAGAGCAACCAGGATGATCAGGGGACTGGAGACTAAAATATACAAAGAGTGGTTGCAGGAACTGGGCATGGCTAGTCTAGTGAAGAGAAGGACCAGGGGAGACATGATAGCAGTGTTCCAATATCAGAGGGGTTGCCACAGAGAAGAGGGGCTCAAGCTATTTCCAAAGCACCTGAAGGCCAGACAAGGAATAATGGATGGAAACTGATCAAGGAGAGATTCAACCTGGAAATAAGGAGAAATTTCCTGACAATGAGAACAATCAACCAATGGAACAGCTTGCCCTCGGAAGTTGTGGGAGCTTCATCACTGGAGACTTTCAAGAAGAGATTGGACTGCCATTTGTCAGAAATGGTGTAGGGTCTCCTGCTTGAGCAAGGGGTTGGACTAGATGACCTACAAGGTCCCTTCCAACTCATCTAATATGCACTAACTCAGCAAATTGAGTTCATATAGAAAACTAAGCCATCAAAGGCCCTGAGCTTACAATTAAGCTAAAACAACTAACATGCTTAATTATGTTGTGCGAATCCAGCCAAAGTGGCTAGTTTATAGTTCGGAGAGTTGTGCAAAAGTAACCCAACTGGATTAACACAATCAAAGCAAATGGTTTAATGCACAGGCCTGCCAGGAAGAGGTGAAGTGAATAGGAACTATGAGAGAAAAGGAAAATGGCTGCATCATAAACTGGAACCCTAGAAGTTCTTCTCCAATTCCTTGAGGCATTTTCCTTCTTGGAATTCTTCACCAAGTCCATCACGCACCATTTCTGCCAGGGACTGTACAGAACCGAGAATATCAGCCAGGCTCTGTAGAAGCTGACTCCCCTAAGAGAGGCCTAAGTAGCAGATCCAAACTGCAAAAACCTAGTCAGCCACTGGGGGCAGCCAAATGATACAGAAAACAGACTCTCCCCTGCCATCTAAGGGCCATTGGGATTTCTGCAATCCTAAACAGACTGCTGAAAGGGAGAGCTGGTTTCACCTGCTCTGTTCTGTCCAGCTCTGTTCTGACACTGAGCTTTTCCCAAAGAGAGAGGGGGGTTTACAGAAAGTCTGGCAAGTGACGTTCAGCCAGTCTAGCGTAGCAAGTCGGATTGCACAGCGCAGGTATTGTGTAGCCTGGAAATGAGAGTTGAGTGGCAGGAATGGGAGCAACGGTGGCAGTTGGTCTGCTGATCTTTGCTCATTGCGCTCTCTCTCTCTCTCTCTCTCTCTCTCTCTCTCTCTCTCTCTCTCTCTCTCTCTCTCTCTCTCTCTCTCTGTGTGTGTGTGTGTGTGTGTGTGTGTGTGTGTGTGTGAGAGAGAGAGAGAGAGAGAGAGAGAGAGAGAGAGAGAGAGAGAGAGAGAAATTTCCGTAATTGCGTTAAACAGAAGCCTGAGGAGAGAAGGAAGTTCTACCACCACGAGCCAGGAAGGAGACTGACCAGGAAGTGCTGCAAAGGGAGAGTGGGTGGGGGTGGAGACCAAGCCCCCCCCTCAAAGTGGGAGGCTCCTGAAAAGAGACCCAGGGAGCTCAGGGAAAGACTTGACCAAAGGATGGGATGCTTTTTACTGGCCACACTCCACATGTGGTCAAGAATCCCTCTTGGGCTCCTGGGCCCCTTTATTTTCCACATTCTGCCCAGTGGTGGGTTGCTCCCGGTTCGGACCGGTTCTTAGAACCGGTAGCGCTGGCAGTGGGAGGCTCCGCCCACCCCGCCCGGGACACTTCTGCGCATGCGCAGAATCGTCGCGCGCACGCGCACACACATGAACCGGTAGCAAAAAATTTTACAACCCAGCACTGGTTCTGCCCAATCTTAAATGCACAGGAAGGCCCAGAGGGAGGTCTGGAACTTGCCTGGGGAGACTCAGGTTTGAATCCCCCCAAAGAGGCTCGCTGGGGGGCTTTGGGCCACCCCTCCCTTTTGGCCCAGAGTTTCTCAACCTTGGCAACTTGAAGATGCCTGCACTCCAACGCCACAACTTCTGGGAGTTGCAAGTTGCCACGGTTGAGAAACGTTGCTTAGCCTAGCCACCTTTGTGAGGCTGTTGTTGCCAAAAAGCAGGGGACAAAATGCCACGGAGGCTCCTTGAGCTCCTGAGTGAAAGGCAGGCATAAATCAAATCGATGCATGAGGTGCAGTCTTGGCAATGGATGTTGCTTCTCCTTCCCTAGATGCAGAAATGGGGAAGGGCTGAGGGAGAAAGCAGGCGTCCACTTCTGCACATTTGGAGGTGCAGTGAGGGGGTCCCTGATGAACTTTCTGCTGGCCACCTTCTCATGTGGGTCCCAGCTCCGCTTTGCTCGTTCTTGGCCTTGAGTCCTCTTCTCTCATCCCCACAACCGCACCTCCTGCCAGTTGTTCATTCTGGAGATTCAAGTCTTTCTAGTTTTTCTTTAGTCAGATTTATGACTAAAGATGCGAGGTGCTCTTGACTTGGCTCCGTTAGCGGTTGCATGATGGCATCTTCCCAAAAGGGGGACTCCGTCTGGGATCAGAGCAGTGGGAGAATGAGAGGACAACCCCCCCAATTCAGAGGAAGGCTCTCAGGGAGGGAGGGGGGAGGGAGGGAGGGAGGGAGGGAATGAGGGAGGGGGGAGGGAGGGAAGGAAGGAAGGAGGGAGGGAGGGAGGAGGGAGGGAGGGAAGGAAGGAAAGAAGAAGGGAGGGAGGGAGGGAAGGAGGGAGGGAGGGAGGAGGGAGGGAGGGAAGGAAGGAGGGAGGGAGGGAGGGAAGGAAGGAGGGAGGGAGGGAGGGAGGGGGGAGGGGAGGAAGGAAGGAGGGAGGGAGGGAGGGAGGGACGGAGGAGGGACGGAGGGAAGGAAGGAGGGAGGGAGGGATGGAGGGAAGGAAGGAAGGAGGGAGGGAAGGGGAGGGAGGGAAGGCAGGAAGGAAGGAAGGAGGGAGGGAGGGAAGGAAAGAAGAAGGGAGGGAGGGAAGGAAGGAGGGAGGGAGGGAGGGAAGGAAGGAAGGAGGGAGCGAGCGAGCGAGGGAGGGAGCGAATGAGGGAGGGGGGAGGGAGGGAAGGAAGGAAGGAGGGAGGGAGGGAGGGAGGAGGGAGGGAGGGAAGGAAGGAAAGAAGAAGGGAGGGAGGGAGGGAAGGAGGGAGGGAGGGTAGGAAGGAAGGAAGGAAGTTTGGATTATTTTGCCTTACCAGGGTTGGCAAGAAAGCTAGCAAGGAAACTGGCTTCCTGCTTTCCACCCGTGTCATTCCTATTTCCCTAGGCTGGTCTGGCTGTCAGCTGGCCTGCCTGAGGGGACTGTGCTGTGGAAGAAAAAACGGAAGAGAGAGAAGCTTGTCTGTGCCCCTGAAATCCTTGTTCTCTTCAAATTAGGGTTATGCCATCAAAAGGGACTTCGAAGCAAGATATCAAAGGGAAGAGATGAGTCAAAAGCTCTATATAATTGGTAAAGGCCCCTTTTTGCCTTGTGATGGGAGGAGGACGATGTGGAGGTAACTAGGTTCAGGCCCAATTTGTCTTCCCAGTGAAGGCAATTTAAGAGGAATGCATGCATGCTGCCAAGATCTCTAACAGCCGTTGGCTCCACACGTTTTGCTACCTGAGCAGATGGCGGCCTACCCTTCAATTCCAAGTCTGCATAGGGCCCTTCTCTCCATATCAGTGACAGGAGTGTATCCTCCATCTACAATCCAGGATATGACCCAGGAGTGAAATCTTACTTACCTTCTCTGCCGGTTTGGAAGTATCTCTAGCTGATAACAGAGCTCTGGATCAATCCGGAGCTCTGTTATCGGCTACAGAGGCCTTCAGGAAAGCCTTGCCGGCTGCAGAAGAAATGGGCCGAGGTCTGGTTGCAACTATCTGAAGGTAAATAGTAGGGCAGCTCCACTTTCGTTTTGTTTCCGAACTTCCAGTTGGCCCGTTGGGCCATTTTTTGGCATCCCCAGGATTCAGGAGGCTTTCCTGAACCCTGGGGAGAGCGAAAAACAGCCCAACGGGCCTACTGGAAGTCTAGAGGCTTCAGTGAGGCCTGTGTGCATGCGCTGGGGGGGGGCAGCAGGGAGGTTGTGTGTATGCGCAGGGCATTGCATTATGGGTGTGGGCACACACGCGCACGCTATCGCGCGCACGCACACCCATTTGGCACCCGAGCAGAAAAAGGTTCGCCATCACTGTTGTAGGGCCACCAAACCTGAGCTGCAGAAGCCTAGGCAACCATTAGGTGGCATCAATGAGAGTTACTTTCCCTCCACATGCCTCTTTGCTCCATCTAGTGGTCATTTGGAGTTTTGTCTCCCAGAGTTAATAGTTCTAATGTCTGCCTGACAGTCTGACCCTGACACAGCATGACAGACACTGGCTCTGGTGAGGGATTTGGGGCCATGGATGAAGGCCAACGCCTGAAAAGCATGTGATAAGAGTGAGGAAGAAGAAGCAGCAGCAACTCACGGCCAATTTAATTTGTGACAAGACGGTTGCAACGCGACAGTTCTGATTTAAAGAGCAAATTTAAGATACACCTGTTGAAATAGTTGTTGGGTGAAAGCTTAAAAGTGCCACCTTTTGCCTCTTTGGAGGGTTGTCAGGTAAGATGGCTAATAAACACCGGGGACGGACCAGAAAGGAGTGGAGCCAGAGAGCCACACAGGTGCACAAACACATTCCACGTATATTTCCCTCACCCCAAGAGGAGAATCAGCCTGCCTCCTTCCCTCCTGGAGTTTGATAAGAGGGTAAAATTATTGCTCTGTTTAGAAGCACCAGGGCGATGTGGAATTTCATTAATGCGTGCTTGAAATTCAACACTCCTTGTTTTGAAGGCGGATGAGGAGACAAGAAATCACGGTTGATCCAAATGAAGCTGCTCAGGGGATTTAGAGCCCAGCTGCTAAGGTAAACAACTTGGCAAGACCATCTGTGAAGGCTCAGGAGATGCTGTCGGGCCTCCTTGACCATGTTCACACCACGAACCTAAGCAGGCCAATTCAAAATACAGATTGAGGATGTGCAAGTCATGGTCTTTCATGACTTTCATTTTAATGTACGACGGTTAGTGTACATTCAAAGTGACAATAAAGTTATTATTCTATTCTGTTCCATTCCGTTCTGTTCCATGCTATTCTGTTCTGTTATGTTCTATGTTCCGCTCCATTCCATTCCATTCCATTCCATTCTATCCTTATCTTCTACTCTACTCTACTCTACTCTACTCTACTCTACTCTACTCTACTCTACTCTACTCTACTCTACTCTACTCTAAGGGCTCCAACCTTGGCAACTTTAAGACCTGTGGACTTCAACTCCCAGAATTCCTCAGCCAGCGAACTCTGGGAGTTGGAGTCCACAGGTCTTAAAGTTGCCAAGGTTGGAGACCTCTACTCTACTCTACTCTACTCTACTCTACTCTACTCTACTCTACTCTACTCTACTCTACTCTACTCTACTCTACTCTACTCTACCCTACCCTACCCTACCCTACCCTACCCTACCCTACCCTATTCCTATTCCTATTCCTATTCCTATTCCTATTCCTATTCCTATTCCTATTCCTATTCCTATTCCTATTCCTATTCCTATTCCTAATTCTATTCTACAGCCCTGCTGTGGTCTACAACATTGTGTCTCAACCTCAGCAACCCTTAAGATGACTGAACCTCAACTCCCAGAATTCCCCAGTCGGCATTTGAAGTCCATCCACCTTCAAATGGGTGAAGCTGAGAAAGACTGCTCTCCAAGAGCACAACTTTAGCAGTGATTCTGCTCCACGGCCTGGTTTCATGGGTGGAAATGGGAGCAGGTCCCTCCAGGAGGCCTCTCACTCCATCTTTAACCCCCTCCCCCACCCCCTCCCCCCACAATGAACCTCAATGCAGGGCTGGGAAAAAGAAGGCCACTCTCTTTCTGGTGTCTCATGGAAGGCTGGTAGATGAGAGGCAGCCTGCCAGCCCCTCAATGTCCCCTGCCTCTGTCCTTGCACACACATTTGTTATTCCCTTGGTTAATTTGGGGTGTGTGGGGGCTAGGGGTTAAGTGAGCCCATCTAGTTAATTTCAATGTAATACAGAAACCTAGAAAATGGATTGAATCAAGGACTTGGTTGAGCAAGTTGTATAAGCATTGGCCTCTTGGCTCCCTGTTGGGCAGTAGTGATAGAGACAACCAGCGGTGAAATTCAAATAATTTAACAACCAGTTCTCTGCCCTAAT
This sequence comes from Diadophis punctatus similis, assembly GCA_023053685.1. Lineage (NCBI taxonomy): Eukaryota > Metazoa > Chordata > Lepidosauria > Squamata > Dipsadidae > Diadophis > Diadophis punctatus. Next base: position 17,691,072 of record JALIGW010000015.1, on the reverse strand, counting down.
GACTGGCGGGGTGGGCATGGCCATGATGGGCGTGGCCATGGTGTGTGACAGGCAGCACTCGGCCTCCTGCACCCCCCCCCTGGGGGGACATGCTGCTGCCCCGTGCCCCATTTTGGGCCTAGGAGGCCTCTCTGTAGCCTCCTGGGAGTGAAAATGGGGCACATGGGGACTCCTGGAAGGGGCGGGGTGGGGCCAGCCAGCTATTTAACTACCGGTTCACCTGAACCGGCCCGAACTGGCTGAATCCCACCATTACAACCCTCCTTGGGGTGGCTTCACAACCCACTAACCTCAACACCTGAGCTAATTGGACTTAGTTGCTGCCAGTTCCTACAGAGTAAGTACAATAAGTCTGCCTTGGAGTCCAACTCATCCCCTGATGATTTTGTGGGCACAGGCTTTGTTTTGAGCAAAGGTACAGAGACAGTGTTTGTGGTCTACTCTGAACCTCAGTGGTTTCTCCTCCAAACACTCAACCTGCTTAGCTTTTCTAATCAGGCAAGATTGGGTAGAAGTATGCTTGAAAGGCATACAGTAGCTTTCATCACACAATTCCATTGTGATTGTGAACGCAAAGTATTGTTTGAGAGCACACCCAAATGATATTTAAGGAATATAGAGTAGAATAGAACTGGAAGGGACCTTGGAGGTCATCTAGTCCAACCCCCTGCTCAGACAGGAGAACCTATACTATTTCAGATAAGTGACTGCCTAGACTCTTCTTAAAAACCTCCAGTGATGGAGCGACCATAATTTCTGGTGGCAAGCTGTTCCACAGGTTAATTGTCCTCACTGTTAGGAAGTTTCTCCTTAATTCCAGGTTGCTTCTCTCCTTGATTAGTTTCCAACCATTGTTTCTTCTCCTGCCTTCTGGTGCTTTGGGAATAATTTGACCCCCTCTTCTTTGTGGTAGCCCTTCAAGTACTGGAATACTGCTATCATGTCACCCCTAATTCTTCTTTTCTTTAGACTAGCCAAACCCAAATTCTGCAACTATTCATATGTTTTAGTCTCCAGGCCTTTAATCATCTTAGTTGCTCTTCTCTGCACTTTTTCCAAAGTCTCAACATCTTTTTTGTAATGATGTGACCAAAGCTGGATGTGGTATTCCAGGTGTGGCCTTACTAAGGTTTTATAAAGCGGTACTAATACTTCACGTGATTTTGATTCTATCCCTCTGTTTATACAACCAAGGATTGTATTAGCTTTTTTGGCTGTTGCTGCACACGGCTGGCTCATATTCAAATGATCATCCAGTGGGACTCCAAGGTCCCTCTCCCAGTTACTGTTTTGAAAACAAGAAACAAGGAAAAACAAGAAGAATGGAATTTGGAGAGGGTTTTTTCAGCTTTCTCTCTGGATCATTTTCCTTTCCACGGCTATAGGCTACATCGAGCAAAACACTCTGCACTGTATTTTTGAATGTAGATTCCCAAGTTGAGGCTTGCACAGTTCTTAACAATCCTTGGATAGCATAGCCATGGCTGGTTTATTTAAAACCCCCACAATTTGTGGAAATTAGAGCTTGAGCCTAGCTGATAATGCTGTGTTTGTATCTTTACTTTTATTTATCAGCCTCCACAACAGGCTTGAATTCCAATAAAAAGTCCTACAGAATCTCATGAATTCCTGGAATTTGGCCAGGGTGGAGCACCACCCTTTCAACTGATTTCCCTAAAGAAAACACAAACTGAGAGCATTTCTAAGATTAAATGTTCTTCCTACTGCAGGGCAGGTTTCTGACAATCCCAATTGCAATACAGATTGGCTGTACAAACAGCCAAATTCAGAAATAACTCTTTAGATACGAACAATACTTGAACCATAAAGCTGAAAACTAACCATGTTTAGCATGCATGGAAGTGCAGCTGCAGTTGGGGATGTCAGGCACCTGGTCAAGTACAATGTCTGAAGAGACTCACAGGGTCCTTGTCGTTTTGCAGCTTCTCCGCAACATTCTCCAGCATTTGCAAAATCCTTATCAGTGAGATGGGCAGCATATAAATTTAGATAGATAGCTAGATAGCTAGACAGACAGACAGACAGACAGACAGACGGGACAGAGAGAGTAGATAGATAGATAGATAGATAGATAGATAGATAGATAGATAGATAGATAGATAGATAGATAGATAGATAGATAGATAGATAGATAGATAGATATAGACAGACATACAGACAGGAGAGGGAGAGAGAGGATAAATGATAGATGATAGATAGACAGACAGACAAGAAAGAGAGAGAGAGAGAGAGAGAGAGAGAGAGAGAGAGAGAGAGAGAGAGAGAGAGAGAGAGAGAGAGAGAGAGAATAGACTAGACTACACTAGAATAGAATAGAATAGAATAGAATAGAATAGAATAGAATAGAATAGAATAGAATAGAATAGAATAGAATAGAATAGAATAGAATAGAATAGAATAGAATTCTTTATTGGCCAAGTGTGATTGGACACACAAGGAATTTGTCTTTGGTGCATATGCTCTCAGAGTACATGAAAGCAAAAGGAAAAGAAAAAAAAGAGGGAAAAATACATTCATCAAGAATCATAAGATACAACACTTAGTGATAGTCATAGGTTAGTAATAAGCAATCAAATCATGCTAGGAAACAAACAGAACAATATAAATCGTAAAATACAAGCAACATGGTTATAGTCATAAGTGGGAGGAGATAGGTAATAGGAAGGATGAGAAGAAGAATGATAGATAGATAGATAGATAGATAGATAGATACCCTTCCACCCATCTTTTTAATTGTATTTCTATAGTTTTATTCTTTTTCTGTTTTTCTGTTTACATTTTTTTATTATTTCTTTTTTTCTGTTTTATTGTCACAAGCTGCCCAGAGTAGTCCCACTGTGAGATGGATGGCAAATAAATTTAAAAAATAAATAAATAAACCACAAATGGGGAAGGTGCTTCCATCGTTTGCAAGTGACGGAGGAGGTCAAAGCTGAGAAGGAGCTGGTGAGCAAAGCCTGTGAACTTGGGTCAGGGCTTCTCACCTTGCCTCTTAGTCTTGACCAGGTCAAGCCCCAGCTTCCTTGCACAGGCCTGTTGCAGAGCTTTCCTGTAATGTCCAATTCTCACATTAAAAGCATGGTGGATATTGTCTTGTACTGCTTGGTGTGGACTTCCTGGGCAACAACTGAGTTGGGTGCTTTGAGCGTGGAAGGTGACGTAGGGCGTGTCAAATTTTTCAACATTCAATTTCCAAACATTCGGGGTGCTCAAAAGTTGTGACTTGCTTTGAGGATTGTAAAGATACTTTGGTAATTTTAATATAATTTAGATGTGCTTGGTAAGTAACTCTATAAACAGCATAATTTTTTAAGGTTTTGTTTGTTTCACCCAGACTTATTTGGCAAAGGCATCTTACAAGATAGGCAATTAAGCATTCTCTATGCTGAGACAGATATACAGATTAACAGAGTTGGAAGGGACCTTGTAGGTCATCTAGTCCAACCCCCTGCCCAAGCAGGAGACCCTACACCATTTCTGACAGATGGCAGTCCAATCTCTTCTTAAAAGTCTCAAGTGTTGAAGCTCCCACAACTTCTGAAGGCAAGCTGTTCCACTGGTTGATCGTTCTCGTTGTCAGAAAGTTCCTCCTTATTTCCAGGTTGAATCTCTCCTTGATCAGTTTCTACACTTAATCTTAGCCAAAAGGTGAGAAGCTTCTTGGCCTTTTGGCTAAGATCAGGTATAGTATCTTGATCAGTTTCCATCCATTATTCCTTGTCTGGCCTTCAGGTGCTTTGGAAAATAGCTTAACCCCTTTCTCTGTGTGTTGTTGTTGTTGTTAGCTGTGAAGTCGTGTCCGACCCATCGCGATTGCATGGACAACGTTCCTCCAGGCCTTCCTGTTCTCTACCATCCTCTGGAGTCCATTTAAGCTCACACCGACTGCTTCAGTGACTCCATCCAGCCACCTCATTCTCTGCCGTCCCCTTCTTCTTTTGCCCTCAATCTTTCCCAGCATTAGGCTCTTCTCCAGTGAGTCCTTCCTCCTCATTTGGTGGCAATTTGTGGCAGCCCTCAAATATTGGAAGACTACTATCATGTCTCCCCTGGTCCTTCTCTTCACTAGACTAGCCATTCCCAGTTCCTGCAACCATTCATCGTATGTTTTAGTCTCTGGTCCCCTGATCATCTTAGTTGCTCTTGTCTGCACTCTTTCTAGAGTCTCAACATCTTTTTTATAGTGTGGTGATCAAAACTGGATGCAGTATTCTAGGTGTGGTCTAACTAAGGCTTTACAAAGTGGTATTAGTACCTCCCTTGATCTTGATGGTATCCCTCTGTTAATGCAACTTAGGATTGCATTGGCTTTTTTGGCTGCCGCCACACATTGCTGGCTCATTTGGTTGTCCACTAAGACTCCAAGATCCCTCTCACAGTCACTGCTATTAAGCCTGGTTTCACTCAGTCTATGTGTCTACTTTTGGTACACATATGATTAATGCAGGGGTGGGTTCTAACTTACCTTGCTGCCGGTTTGCTTACTCCCGCGCCTGCACCTCCATGCGCAGTGCCGAAAAATCTGGAATAAATAAATAAATAAATAAGCCAAAAACAAGATGGCGACTGCATGTACAGTGCCGGAAACTCGGCTTGTGCGCATGCTCAGAAGGGAAAAAAACCCCCCAAAAATTAAATAAATAAATAAAAGATGGTGCGCCCACGGACCAGCACCGACCAAACCGGTTTCGTGACATCATCGTGACATCACCAGCGGGTCGCTATTAGTTTGGGCGAACCGGTTTGAACCGGGAGGAACCCACCTCTGGATTAATGTGTGATAATATACTCTGCCATATATTATCAACCGGGGCTAAACCTTTCTTAATTGGGTTGCATATGGCGTCTCCTCAGCTTGAGTGCATGAGATGATGATGATGATGATGATGATGATGATGATGATGATGATATTCACATCAGCCAGAGCATAGAAAAACTCAAAGAAGTACAGCCAGTCCTCGACCTACGACCACAATTGAGGCCAACATTTTTGTTGCTCAGCGAGACATCTGTTAAGTGAATTTTGCTCCATTTTACTACCTTTCTTGTCACGTTTGTGAAGTGAATCACCGCAGTTGTTAATAACACAGTTGTTAAGTGAATCCGGCTTCCCCATTTGCTTTGCTGGTCAGAAGGACGCAAAACATGATCACATGACCCCGGGATAGTTACCGTCATAAATATGAGTCAGTTGCCAAGCATCTGAATTTTGATCACATGACCATGGAGATGCTGCAATGGGCATAAGTGTGAAAAATGGTCATAAGTCACTTTTTAAAGTGCCGTTGTAACTTTAAACGGTCACTAAAGGAACTGTTGCAAGTCGAGGACTACCTGTAATTGTGGGTTTTTTTCTGTTATTATGTTGATACCTGTAGCTTTTTAAATGAACTCAGTGTTTCTTTATATGAGCCATCGGGGCCTGATAAGGACTTTCTCTTCTCCCTGCTTGGGCGATGGGAGGGCAGGGGGGGGTTGGACTAGATGACCTACAAGGTCCCTTCCAACTCTCTTAATCTGTTTAATCTCTGCCCCTACACTACCTGTTCCGAACTGCCCTGCATGAGGCTTGCTTAGTCAAAAGCAGAGGTGGGTTCCTGCCGGAGCTGTCCAGTACGCAGCTCCGGTAGGGAGCGGTGGATTTCGCAACTGCTCCGGAGCCCTCTCTGCCGGTCAACCCGGCACGTCGCCATTTTTTTCCCGTGATTTTCGGGTGATTTTGCTTCTGCGCATGCGCGGAAGCAAAATCGCACCAAAATCTCACGAGCGGACGCATGCGCGTGTGAGATTTCAGTGAGATTTTGCCTCCGCGCATGCGGGAAGCAAAATCACGCCAAAATCTCATGCACGCACGAGATTTCAGCGCGATTTTGCTTCCACGCATGCGCAGAAGCAAAATCGCATGAGGGGGCGCGCGTGTGTAGCGAGCACCCCCTGCCCCGAAGCATGGAGTTGCGCGCGCATGGCTCCGGCAGCAAGGTAAGTGAGCAACTCGCCCCTGGTCAAAAGGTGTCCTATCTTCAGTGGGGAGCAGAGGGCCAAGGACAGACCCTCCCCAGTCAGCAAAAGGGAGGAGAAACAGGATGAACAAGTAGGAAAAACGCCAAGACATCTCTGTGATGGAGAAGTTCCCTCTGCACCAAACCTACGATGGATGCATGCTTGCATTTATTTTTATCATATTTTACCTCATTTCCCAAAATTAATAATTTGCCTTTGGGAAACTCAGACCTGGCAGGAGAGGAAACTTGGAACAGCTTCCCCGGCATGAATCACGATGTCTCGGAGAACTTTGCAAGGATTACAGGTTGGCTTCCTGCCAAGATTATGTCAACTTTACGAGATGGGAGATCTTCATCCATCTGATGCAGCAACAACAGCCACCACCATCACCCTCGCAGGCGGGAGGTCCTCCTTGGCCGCCGTTCCAGCAGGGTTCATCCCGTTCATCCTGAGCTTCTTCTGGCATCCAAGACTTCTCCTGGGAGAGAAGCGGAGAGGAGTCCCTCTCTCCTTCCTTCCAAGCTCTGGCTCTCCGGCGTGTTTTTCATTCCACCAGCAGGTCCAACTCTTAATGGAGATAGGACTGATAAATGGCCCCCTGAAGAAGAAAAAGAAGAAGTTATCTTATCTCTCGCGGTGCCTCTGGCTGGTGGGGGGGGGGGGAGAGGGAGAAGTGGTTACGAGCAGGGAGAGAGCAAGGAGTTGAGCCAGCAGCTCGGAATGACTTTCATCTTCTCTGGTTCTGCAACTTTGCTTCTCCCTGGGTTTCCTGGTAGAGCCAGCACGGAGCTTCAAGCTATGCATGTATGTAACTGCCACAATGCCCTATCCCGTGGCACACATGCACACACACACACACACACACACACACACACACACACACACACAATCATGTTCCAAAAGGGACATGCAAGCTGGCTGGTCTAATCCTGCAAAAGCTGGAAGCTTGATGATTTAATGATCGAAATACAGTCTTCCCCTCTTTGGCTGCCTTGTGTTGCATAATCCTTTGTGCTGTTCCTCTTCTGTCACTCTCTCTCCTGCCTTCAGAGGAGGAGAAACTCCCCACACAATCATGCTCTTGCTGTGTGTTTTGTCATTGCAGACAGCAAGAATAAAAAAACAAAAACAAAAAACAAAGAAAAAACCAGGGCCTTGGCTTCTGCTTCTTGAAAGGAAAGCAAAGGAGACTTAAAAGTTTATAGGACAAGGTTCAACAAAGAGCTGCAGGAGGAGGAAACTCCTACACTAATCATTTCTGACAAGCCTGCACCTGTGCCTTTAAGATCACTTTATAAACAGTCCAATGTTCACCCCCATTTCATTTATTTATTTATTTATTTATTTATTTATTTATTTATTTATTTATTTATTTGTTTATTTATTTATTTATTTATTTATTTATTTATTTATTTATTATTTGGTTCTTCTATGCCGCCCTACTCCCGAGGGACTCAGGACGGCGTAAAACGTTGAGCAAGAACACTGAACAATAAACAATGATTAAAAACAATGTTAAAAGAATTAAAAAGTTTTTAAAAAAATGTTCACCACCAAACATACCGGGGGAGAGTTCAGATGGAACTAGTCTCAACCCCCTGCCTGCAGGAAGAGCCATGTCTTGACAGCTTTTCGGAAGGCCAGCAGGGTGGGGATGGTTCGGATCTCTGGGGGAAGTTGGTTCCAGAGCACGGGGCCCCCCACAGAGAAGGCCCTCCCCCTAGGGCCCACCAGCCGGCATTGTTTGGCTGACAATTATAGCTTAATACTTGTTCTTTATAAGTGGACCAGGCTAGTCACTATACCAAGTTTCATTTCATCTGAAAGAACATACATTTGGGGAAAGACATTTTGCACCAGACTCCAGCTGGTGCAAAATGCAGCTTTTGTTCCATGCTCTCACTGTCAGAAAATTTCTCCTTATTTCCAGGTTGAATCTCTCCTTGTTCAGTTTCCATCCATTATTATTCCTTGTCTGGCCTTGGAAAATAGCTTGACCCTCTCCTCTCTGTGGCAGCCCCTCAAATATTGGAAGACTGCTATCATGTCTCCCCTGATCCTTCTCTTCACTAGACTAGCCATGCCCAGTTTCTGCAACTGTTCTTCATATGTTTTAGCCTCCAGTCCCCTAATCATCCAGGTTGCTCTTCTCTGCACTTTTTCTAGAGTCTCAACATCTTTTTTATAGTGTGGTGACCAAAACTGGATGCAGCATTCTAGGTGTGGTCTTACTAAGGCTTTATAGAGTGGTAGTAGTACCTCCCTTGATCTTGATTGTATCTCTCTGTTAATGCATTTTAGGATTGCATTGGCTTTTTTGGCTACCGCTGCACACTGTTGCCTCATATTTAGTTGGTTGTCCACTAAGACTCCAAGATCCCTCTCACAGTTACTGCTATCAAGCCTGGTTTCTCCCAATCTATATGTCTACTTTTGGTTTTTCTTGCCTAAGTGTAAGACTTTACTTTTCTCTACATTGAATTTCATTTTGTTAGATATGGCGCAGGTTCAAGTCTGTCAAGATCCATCTGGATCTTGAGGCTATCTTCTAGGGTGTTGGCTATTCCTGCCAGCTTAGTATCATCCGCAAATTTGGTAAGTTCCCCTTCTATTCCCTCATCTAAGTCGTTTGGGAAGATACTGAAGAGTGCAGTTCTAGTTCCACTTTGTGTGCAAAGCCATCTGGATGACTTTGGACCAGTCACTCTCTCTCACCCTGGGAATGAGCAGATGATAAACCACTTGTGAGAAACCTTGCCAAGAAAACTTCAGGAACTTGTCCTGCCAGTTACCAGGTGTCCACGCTGCCTTGAAGGCTCCAAAAACAAACCTCTGCCTCTCTTTTACAGAGCCAGTCCATTTGAAAGCAGGCTGGAAATCTGTGAGTCAGGCTGTGAGTTTGAATCCTGCCTTAGGCACCAAGCCAGTTGGATGACCTTGGGCCATCCTTTTCTCAACCTTAGGAAGAAGGTAAAGGCAAACCACTTCTGCGAAGATTGCCAGGAAAACTGCAGAAACTCGTCCGTGTAGTTACCAGGAATTAAGATGACTCAGGTGAGTGAGCCAGTTTTGGTATGATGGTTAAACGCCTGGATAGAAACTGAGAAGCTGTGAGTTCTAGTCCTTTTGCAGGCATGGAAGTCAGCTGGATGATTTGAGCCAGTTCTTCTCTCTCAAGCCTAGGAAGAGGGCAGGGAATGTTTCTTCTGGAGAGGCTGCCAAGAAAAGTGCAGGGACTCACCCCGAAGATGCTTTTTCCAAAAGGCAACTGGACTTTTGGAGAAAAACCAACACTGCCTTCTTACAATGAGCCTTTCAACACATGGAAGAGGGGTGGTATCAAACCAGAGAACGCTGTGTTTTAGTTAATATGGGCAGGAAGCAGGGGCGGGTTCCTAATTTTTTTACTACCACTCTGTGGGCGTGGCTTATTTTGTGGGTGTGGCTTGCCGGCCATGTGACCGGGTGGGCGTGGCTTCTCGGACTGCTGAAGGGAGGGGAACTGAGATAGGTCCTGCCGCCCATTCCCCCTCCCCTCAGCAGCTCGAGAAGCCTCAAACGTGCGAAAATGCCTAGGATCATCACTGCACGTTCGTGGCTTCTCAGACTGCTGAAGGGAGGGGAATGGAGATAGCTCCTGCCGCCCGTTCTTTCAGTGTCTCATGTGCTCCCTCAGCCATCCTCCCCTGCTTGGACTCACTGTGGGGTAGGAAGGCAGCGCATGCGCAGTGCCGGAAGCTCGGCTTCTGGACATGCGCAGAAGAAATTTTTTTTTAAAATGGTGGTGCCTAGGCACTGGCAACCGACCGCACCGGTACTGTGACATCACCAGCAGGCCGCTACCAGTGCTATAGAGTGGACCGCACTGGTAGGAACCCACCACTGGCAGGAAGAGTCTATGATTTCAGATAGAAACCTTTCTTGGACAAACCTACCTCAGGGTAACCATGTCCTGGAAACAGACATTTATTTATTATTTTATTTTATTTTATTTTATTTTATTTTATTTATTTTATTTATTTTATTTATTTTATTTTATTATTTTATTATTTTATTTTATTTTATTTTATTTTATTTTATTTTATTTTATTTTATTTTATTTTATTTTATTTTATTTTATTTATTTTATTTATTTTATTTTATTTTATTTTATTTTATTTTATTTTATTATTTTATTTTATTTTATTTTATTATTTTATTTTATTTTATTTTATTTTATTATTTTATTATTTTATTATTTTATTTTATTTTATTTTATTTTATTTTATTTTATTTTATTTTATTTTTATTTTATTTTATTTTATTTTATTTTATTTTATTTTATTTTATTTTATTTTATTTTATTTTAGTCAAGCATGTATTAGATAAAAGATATAAGTATAAACATGATTAGGAATACATGAAATGGATAGAATAAAAGGGGACATTAGGACAGGACGGTAGGCACACTGGTGCGCTTATGCATGCCCCTTACAGACCTCTTAGGAATGGGTGAGGTCAACAGTAGACAGTCTAAGGTCCAGTCTCTTCTTTAAAAACTCCAGAGATGGAGCACCCACAACTTCTGGAGGCAAGCTGTTCCACTGGTTAATGGTTCTCACTGTCAGAAAGTTTCGCGCTTGGTTGCTTCTCTCCTTGATTATTTTCCACCCGTTGCTTCTTGTCCTGCCCTCTGGTGCTTTGGAGAATAATTTGCCCCCCTCTTCTTGGTGGCAGCCCCTCAAACACTGAAATACTGCTATCATGTCACCCCTAATTCTTCTTTTCTTCAGACTAGCCAAACGCAAATCCTGCAGCCATTCTTCATATGTTTTAGTCTCCAGGGGCCTGTGATCAACTTAGTTGCTCTTCTCTGAATTTTTTTCCAAAGTCTCAACATCTTTTTTGTAGTATGGTGACCAAAATTGGTTGCAGTATTCCAGGTGTGGCCTTTTATAAAGTGGTGCTAATACTTCACGTGAAATATTAAAAAGAAAGACTGCTAAGTTCTCATACTGAAGAGGCAAGGAGGCGAGTGAGTGGCTTCAGCTCTTTATTAGGTCATGGTGGGAAACAACTGCAACAACCCCAGCTGTGGCTGGGGTTTAAATAGGATAGCCCTGGCTTGGACCAGGGCCAATCAGGGGCAACCTGTAGATGACAATAGGCTGGACCAGATTGGGAACTTCCAGCTAACATGTATATTTATTTATTTATTTATTTTGGTTTTCTTATATGCCGCCCAACTCCCGAAGGACTCAGGGCGGCGTACAACAGAGAAAATACAAGAATAACCAATTTATAAATATTACTTAAAAACAAATATAAAAATTAAAAACACAATATTAAAATCATCCAACAACCATTCAGCAACCATACATACTTGGGGGTGAGCTCGAGTGGATTAAGCTCTACCCCCAGCCTGCAGGAAAAGCCATGTCTTAACGGCTTTTCGGAAGGCCAGCAGGGTGGGGATAGTTCGGGTCTCTGGGGGAAGTTGGTTCCAGAGCACGGGGCCCCACACAGAGAAGGCTCTGTGCCTTCTCTCCTATGTCCCTGTAAATGTAGGGACATAACAAAGACCTTCTGTTTTGCTCTTAATATGCTACCCCAGATGCAGTTGGAACTGGGGTACCTGTTAGTCACGTTCCAGCGTGGCTTGGGAAGGTGTTTTCCTGAGATAACAGCCAGGGAAGAAAGAGTTAACATCCCCCTCCCTGCCATGTTACAGTCTGCATGCCTGCTTTCGCCATGTCATAGGTCTCCCCTCCAGCGGTCTCTTTCGAAGGCTGCGGTTTCCATATCAGCTGATGCGCTGATTCAGGCCCAGGAACCTGGAGTTTAATTAAGGCCTGGAGTCAGGGATCTGAGTGAGACTCTGGGGTTATGTGAGCGTTTCCTTTCCTTTGGGTTAGCTATACAATGGCCCATGATACGCATCTCAGCTCTTACAACTGCCTTGATTTTCATAACTAGTTAGCCAAGCGGGTTTTCCTGGCCCCAGACAGTCTGAAAGGAAGAGCTCTCTAGAAATTGCACCGTCGTCACTGCAGGCAGCAGAAGATCTGCAGAAGAACCGAAGGAGATCTTTGCAAAGGTGACGCAAATCTGGCAAAACTGCAGACATCAACAAGCTGAAGATGAGACAACAGAGCTCTTCACGGCTGCAGAATTATTCCAGGGCATGTCAACGTCTTCTCCTTCCTTCTCTGGTTCCCCAAACCATGATGGCCAATGTATTGTTCTTCAGTGCCCCTCTGCTCCTCGGAGACACTGCAGGAGGAGAGCTGGGTTACTCTATGGTAGCCCCAAATCGGGAAGGAGTCTGGTGGCACTTTTGCCAGCTGATGGGTTTTATTAGAAGGCTCACAAATGCTTATGCTTTCTAATAAAGCATCTTACTCAGAAAAGGCTGAGAGACTCCTTAGATTTTCCTCCTGGAGTCAGCAGAAAATTTTCCGGTATAGTTTGCACTGTTAAGGTCTATTCTGCTTGAATGACAAAGTGGTGACTTCTGTCCATCCACTTTTAATACAGGACATTTTAAGGGCAGCAATTGGGGAAGTGTTTCTCCTCCCACGTCACATCTCTTCCTGGGAGGGAAAATAGCCGCCAATCACTGTCCTACGTTTGCAGTGGGGTGGTTGTCTGGATGTGTCATGGAAGAGCCCAGCTGACAGGCCCCACATCTGTCAGGGGAGCACAGGCTGACGTGGGATGGTATTTTCCCATGAGCTTTTCTCCTGCTTCAGCCTGCGTCCTGCCGCCATGTGTGTGAGCTGTCAGCCACGTGAGGATCAAGGCAGAGGGAGCAACTGGGGCAAGAGAACGGCTGTGCTGGCAGTTCCCAGAAGTAGACAACTGTGCCCCCCTCCAACCTGCAGAATGGTTGTCCACACAAAATTCCTTGTCAGCAGAAGCTGCAGGAACTAAAATGCCCTGGCTTGGGACAGCCCTGGCAAGAAATTACTGGCAGAACTCATTTCTTTTACCTGGTTTAAATTTATCAGAGTTCCAGCTCTTTTTTTAATGTTCTTTCAGAAGATTGTTGAGAAAGAAAGAAAGAAAGAAAGAAAGAAAGAGAGAGAGAGAGAGAGAGAGAGAGAGAGAGAGAGAGAGAGAGAGAGAGAGAGAGAGAGAGAGAGAGAGAGAGAGAGAGAGATTTTAGATTTAGATTTAGATTTAGATTTAGATTTAGATTTAGATTTATTATTAGAGTTGGAAGGGATCTTGTAGGTCATCTAGTCCAACCCCCTGCTCAAGCAGGAGTTCCTACACCATTTGAGACAGATGGCAGTCCAGTCTCTCCTTGAAGGTCGCAAGTGTTGGGGCTCTCACAACCTCTGCTGGCAAGCTGTTCCACTGGTTGATCACTCTCACCGTCAGAAAGTTTCTCCTCACTTCCAGGTTGAATCTCTCCTTGGTCAGCTTCCATCCGTTATTCCTTGTTTGGCTTTCTGGTGCCATAGAGAACAGCCTGACCCCCTCCTCTCTGTGGCATCCCCTCAAGTATTGAAACACTGCTATCATGTCACCCCTGGTCCTTCTCTTCGCTAGACTGGCCAAGCTCAGTTCCTGCAACCGCTCTTCGTATGTTTTATTTTCCAGACCCTTTATCATCCTGGTTGCTCTCTTCTGCACTTTCTCTAGAGTTTCAATGTCTTTTTTGTAGTGTGGTGACCAAAACTGGATGCAGTACTCTAGGTGTGGTCTGACCAAGGCTTTATAGAGTGGTACTAGTACCTCTCTGGTCCTTGATTGTATCCCTCTATTTATGCAGCTCAGGACTGTGTTGGCCTTTTTGGCTGCTGCTGCACACTGCTGGCTCATATTTAGTTGGCTGTCTACTAGGACTCCGAGATCCCTTTCGCAATCGCTGCTATTGAGTGTGGTTTCACCCAGTTTGTATATGTATTTTTGATTCTTCCTGCCTAGGTGCAGAATTTTACTTTTCTCTGTGTTAAATTTCATTTTATTGGTTTGGGCCCAGTGTTCGAGTCTGTCGAGGTCCCTCTGGATTTTGAGTCTGTCGTCTGGGGTGTTTGCTACTCCCGCCAGCTTGGTGTCATCTGCAAATTTGGTTAGTTCTCCTGCTATTCCCTCATCTAGGTCATTTATAAAGATATTGAAGAGTACTGGGCCTAGGACGGAACCTTGTGGTACCCCACTGCTTACTTCTCTCCATGTGGACTTAGAGCCATTGAGGACTACTCGCTGGGTACGGTTGGTCAGCCAATTGTTAATCCATCTGGTTGTGTAGCTGTCTATCCCGCTTTTTTCTAGCTTATGAAGGAGTAGGTTGTGGTCTACTTTGTCAAATGCTTTGCTAAAGTCCAGGTATATTATGTCTACTGCATTACGCTGGTCTACTAATTTGGTCACAGTGTTGAAGAATGAAATGAGGTTGGTTTGGCATGACTTGTTCTTAACAAATCCATGTTGGCTGTTGGTTATTACTTGGTTTGTTTTTAGATGATGGGAGATCTGGTTTTTAATTATTTTTTCCAGTATTTTCCCAGGTATTGATGTTAGGCTGATTGGTCTGTAGTTTCCTGGGTCTGTTTTTTTACCTTTTTTGAAGATGGGGACCACGTCAGCTCTTTTCCAGTCCACAGGGAGTTCCGCTGTGTTCCAGGATTTGTGGAAGATGTGGTGCAGTGGTTCTGAAATGACTTCTGCCAGTTCCTTTAGGACTCTGGGATGTAATCCGTCTGGTCCTGGTGCTTTGTATTCGTTAAGTTCAGATAGGTGATCTCTTACTGTATTTTTGCTTAGGTTGAGTCTTGCTTCGAATCTGTTTTTTATATTTGTGTTGCTGGGTAGTTGAGCTGCAGTTTCCTTTTGTGTGAAGACTGATGCGAAGAATGTGTTCAGTAGCTCTGCTTTGTCTGTGTTGCCTGTTACTTCTTTGCCGTCTTCTCTCTTTAGTGGACCAACTGTTTCTTTGATTTTTTTCTTGTTGTTAATGTGTTGGAAGAAGCTTTTTTTGTTGTCTTTGACTTTTGTTGCGAGTCTTTGTTCATTCTGGGCCTTTGCTGTCCTGATTGTTTCTTTACAGATTCTGGCTGTCTGTTGGTACTCTGCCTTGGTTATGTGCCCCTCTTTCCATTTTTTGTATTTATCTTTTTTTTCATTCAGTTTATCGGTGAGATTTTTGTTTAGCCATGCTGGTTTCCTTTTGGATTTCTTGTTTTTCTTCCTCATCGGTATTGTGGTGTTCTGGGCTTTTATGATCGTGTTTTTCAGGATCTCCCAGGCTTCTTGAGTTGTTTTACCCTTTAGTACTTCCATCCAAGAGATCTTTCCCAGGTTTTCTCTGAGTTTATTGAAGTCAGCTTTTTTAAAGTCTGGGATATAGGTGTCGTTATGTTCAGTTATTTGTGTTTGCGTTATGGTGAATTTTAGTATTACGTGGTCACTCTCGCCCAGTGTTCCCGCAGCTTCGACTCCTTCTATTGTTTCTTCTCTGTTTGTAAGTATTAGATCCAGTATGGCTGCCCCTCTAGTTCCCTCCTCCACTTTTTGGACAATGAAGTTGTCGGCTAGGCTGGTTAGGAATCTGTTAGATTTCTCACTTGGTGCTGAGTTGGTTTTCCAGTTGATGTCTGGGTAGTTGAAGTCTCCCATTATTACAATGTTGTTTTTCTTGCATATGTTCTTTAGCTGGTTGGTAAAAAGGGTGTCCATTGTTTCTGTTTGGTTTGGTGGTCTGTAGTAAACTCCTATTGTTGTGTTGTTCTTTTTTTCTTTTATGTTGACCCATATGCATTCTAATGGGTTTTCTTCCTTGGTTACTTGTAGCTCTGTAGCTACATAGTGGTCCTTTATATACAGTGCAACTCCACCTCCTTTTTTGTGTGATCTGGTTTTTTTGTAGAGTTTGTATCCTTTTATCTGTGTGTTCCAATCGTGTGATTCGTCCCACCAAGTTTCTGTTATTCCAACTATGTCATGTGTACCTTCGTGCATTAACATTTCAAGTTCACCCTGTTTATTCCCTAGGCTTTGTGCATTTGTGTAGAGGCATTTGAGTTCTTTGTGCCTGATTGTGGGTGTTCTTTCTTTGTCTCTTGTTTGGCGTTTGAGTTTGTTTTCTTCCCCATCCCTTTTTGGTTTGTTGTTTGTTTTGTTTGCTTGGGGTCCATTCTTGGAGTTGGGCCCCAGGGGTCCTGTGGATTGGTCACCCTCCCCTCGTGATTTTAGTTTAAAGCCCTCCTGACAAGTTGGGCCAGTCTTTTTCCGAAGACATTCTTCCCAGTCTTTGTGAGGTGTAACCCATCCCTTGCCAAAAGTCCATCTTGGAGGTAGTACAGTCCATGGTCCAGAAATCCAAAGTGTTTTTGGCGACACCAACCTTTTAGCCAGAGGTTTACTTGTAGGATTCTTTGTTCCCTTGCTGGGTGTTGTCCTCTTGTTGGTAGTATGGATGAGAAGACTACTTGCCCACCTAGGTTTTTGACGTTCTTGCCTAGTTGCTCATAGTCGTTCTGTATTGCTTTCAAGTTCTTTTTTGTGTCATTTGTTCCTACGTGGAGTAATAGTAGGGGGTAATAGTCTGTGGGTTTTATTATTTCAGTTACTTTCTCTGCTACGTCTATGATTTTGGCTCCTGGGAGGCAGCATACCTCTCTGGATTGGTTATCTGGTCTACAGATGGCGGGTTCGGTTCCTCTGAGGATTGAATCTCCTATTACCAGTACTCGCCTTTTCTTTTTGCCTGGAGTTGTTTGAGGAGTTTCTTTCTTTGTCATTGTGGTGTTTGGTGCTGCTGCTCTGTTGAGGGTTCTTTCTGGTGTTTCTTTTTTGTGTGTCTATGCGTTATCTTCTATTGGAAGTCGATGGTATTGGTTGCTTAGAGCCAGTGGGGTTGGGTCTGGGTGGGTTGGTTTGGACAGTGGTTTTGTGTTTGGTTTGTATTTTTTTCTGTTGGTGACATGTGTCCATCTGCTTTCTTCCTCCGAGGGGTTAGCTGAAGTGGAAGTTGCTTGGTCATTTTTGTGTTCTTTTTGTGCGTGTTCTTTTTGTGGGGTTTGGGGTTTCTCGTTTTGTTGGTTGAGTTTCAGGGTCTCCAGGTCTTCAATTTTTTTTCTAGTAATTTGATTAGTTTGCATTTGGTGCATGTGTAGTTATGGTTTTCTGTGGGCATAAGCGTGTACATGAAGCATGTTCTGCATGTCACAATGGAGTCTGTTCCTTGATCCATGTGTGTGGCTTTTTGATTGGGGGTGAGAGTAGGAGTGTAGAGTGTGGGTGTGTGGTTACTAGAAGATTTCCTATTGTCCGTTAGTCTATCAAATTGCTTATTCTGCTCGCTTATTCTACTTATTATTTACTACTTATTCTGCTTATTCTACTTGTTTCTTGCTAACTTATTCTACTTACTATTAACTATTTTATTCTACTACAGTAGGTGGTCTCAATCTTTCTTACTTGTTCTACTTACTATTTACTATCTTATTTTACTTATTCTGTTTGCTTCTTACTAAGTTATCCTACTTACTATTTAACTTATTTTGCTTCTTACTATCTTGTTCTATTTACTATTTACTGTTTATTTTACTACTTCTTACGATCTTATTCTTCTTACTGTTTACTACTTTTTTTAATACTACAATCAGTTGTCCCCGTCTATCAATTAGCTTATTTGGCTTCTTACTGTCCTGTTCTACTTACTCTTCGCTACTTATATTACTGCTTCTTGCTATCTTATTCTACTTACTATTTACTACTTTATTTTACTATAATCAGTTGTCCCAGTCTATCAATCAGATGTGAGTTGGCTAATCACTCTATTATCGGTTGATCAATCTATTAGTCAGATGGGTTAGTTAGCTAAACAATCTATCATTTTTTCTAGTAGGTATCCCTATAAATAAACAATCAAATAACTTAATCTACTAAAAATCAATGGTCCTATGATCATTCCCAATCTATCAATCAATTAAATTTCCAATCTATCAATCAGTTAGGTTAAATTAAACAGTCAATGATCAATCTCAATCTATCAATCCCAATCTATAGTCCAGGAAATAAGCAGGCTCCGATGAGGGAAATGAACAAGCTCCGATGGGGGGGGAACAAGCAGGCTCCAAAAGCTTCTGACTCTGCTGCAGCACGCTGGGGATCTGCTGAGCTCTACTGTTGCTCCTGGCTTCCCAGCCACGTGGCTCCCTTTATCCTCCCTTTATACCCACACCTCACAAAGACTGGGAAGAATGTCTTCGGAAAAAGACTGGCCCAACTTGTCAGGAGGGCTTTAAACTAAAATCACGAGGGGAGGGTGACCAATCCACAGGACCCCTGGGGCCCAACTCCAAGAATGGACCCCAAGCAAACAAAACAAACAACAAACCAAAAAGGGATGGGGAAGAAAACAAACTCAAACGCCAAACAAGAGACAAAGAAAGAACACCCACAATCAGGCACAAAGAACTCAAATGCCTCTACACAAATGCACAAAGCCTAGGGAATAAACAGGGTGAACTTGAAATGTTAATGCACGAAGGTACACATGACATAGTTGGAATAACAGAAACTTGGTGGGACGAATCACACGATTGGAACACACAGATAAAAGGATACAAACTCTACAAAAAAACCAGATCACACAAAAAAGGAGGTGGAGTTGCACTGTATATAAAGGACCACTATGTAGCTACAGAGCTACAAGTAACCAAGGAAGAAAACCCATTAGAATGCATATGGGTCAACATAAAAGAAAAAAAGAACAACACAACAATAGGAGTTTACTACAGACCACCAAACCAAACAGAAACAATGGACACCCTTTTTACCAACCAGCTAAAGAACATATGCAAGAAAAACAACATTGTAATAATGGGAGACTTCAACTACCCGGACATCAACTGGAAAACCAACTCAGCACCAAGTGAGAAATCTAACAGATTCCTAACCAGCCTAGCCGACAACTTCATTGTCCAAAAAGTGGAGGAGGGAACTAGAGGGGCAGCCATACTGGATCTAATACTTACAAACAGAGAAGAAACAATAGAAGGAGTCGAAGCTGCGGGAACACTGGGCGAGAGTGACCACGTAATACTAAAATTCACCATAACGCAAACACAAATAACTGAACATAACGACACCTATATCCCAGACTTTAAAAAAGCTGACTTCAATAAACTCAGAGAAAACCTGGGAAAGATCTCTTGGATGGAAGTACTAAAGGGTAAAACAACTCAAGAAGCCTGGGAGATCCTGAAAAACACGATCATAAAAGCCCAGAACACCACAATACCGATGAGGAAGAAAAACAAGAAATCCAAAAGGAAACCAGCATGGCTAAACAAAGACCTCACTGATAAACTGAATGAAAAAAAAGATAAATACAAAAAATGGAAAGAGGGGCACATAACCAAGGCAGAGTACCAACAGACAGCCAGAATCTGTAAAGAAACAATCAGGACAGCAAAGGCCCAGAATGAACAAAGACTCGCAACAAAAGTCAAAGACAACAAAAAAAGCTTCTTCCAACACATTAACAACAAGAAAAAAATCAAAGAAACAGTTGGTCCACTAAAGAGAGAAGACGGCAAAGAAGTAACAGGCAACACAGACAAAGCAGAGCTACTGAACACATTCTTCGCATTCAGTCTTCACACAAAAGGAAACTGCAGCTCAACTACCCAGCAACACAAATATAAAAAACAGATTCGAAGCAAGACTCAACCTAAGCAAAAATACAGTAAGAGATCACCTATCTGAACTTAACGAATACAAAGCACCAGGACCAGACGGATTACATCCCAGAGTCCTAAAGGAACTGGCAGAAGTCATTTCAGAACCACTGCACCACATCTTCCACAAATCCTGGAACACAGGGGAACTCCCTGTGGACTGGAAAAGAGCTGACGTGGTCCCCATCTTCAAAAAAGGTAAAAAAACAGACCCAGGAAACTACAGACCAATCAGCCTAACATCAATACCTGGGAAAATACTGGAAAAAATAATTAAAAACCAGATCTCCCATCATCTAAAAACAAACCAAGTAATAACCAACAGCCAACATGGATTTGTTAAGAACAAGTCATGCCAAACCAACCTCATTTCATTCTTCAACACTGTGACCAAATTAGTAGACCAGCGTAATGCAGTAGACATAATATACCTGGACTTTAGCAAAGCATTTGACAAAGTAGACCACAACCTACTCCTTCATAAGCTAGAAAAAAGCGGGATAGACAGCTACACAACCAGATGGATTAACAATTGGCTGACCAACCGTACCCAGCGAGTAGTCCTCAATGGCTCTAAGTCCACATGGAGAGAAGTAAGCAGTGGGGTACCACAAGGTTCCGTCCTAGGCCCAGTACTCTTCAATATCTTTATAAATGACCTAGATGAGGGAATAGCAGGAGAACTAACCAAATTTGCAGATGACACCAAGCTGGCGGGAGTAGCAAACACCCCAGACGACAGACTCAAAATCCAGAGGGACCTCGACAGACTCGAACACTGGGCCCAAACCAATAAAATGAAATTTAACACAGAGAAAAGTAAAATTCTGCACCTAGGCAGGAAGAATCAAAAATACATATACAAACTGGGTGAAACCACACTCAATAGCAGCGATTGCGAAAGGGATCTCGGAGTCCTAGTAGACAGCCAACTAAATATGAGCCAGCAGTGTGCAGCAGCAGCCAAAAAGGCCAACACAGTCCTGAGCTGCATAAATAGAGGGATACAATCAAGGACCAGAGAGGTACTAGTACCACTCTATAAAGCCTTGGTCAGACCACACCTAGAGTACTGCATCCAGTTTTGGTCACCACATTACAAAAAAGACATTGAAACTCTAGAGAAAGTGCAGAAGAGAGCAACCAGGATGATAAAGGGTCTGGAAAATAAAACATACGAAGAGCGGTTGCAGGAACTGAGCTTGGCCAGTCTAGCGAAGAGAAGGACCAGGGGTGACATGATAGCAGTGTTTCAATACTTGAGGGGATGCCACAGAGAGGAGGGGGCCAGGCTGTTCTCTATGGCACCAGAAAGCCAAACAAGGAATAACGGATGGAAGCTGACCAAGGAGAGATTCAACCTGGAAGTGAGGAGAAACTTTCTGACGGTGAGAGCGATCAACCAGTAGAACAGCTTGCCAGCGGAGGTTGTGAGAGCCCCAACACTTGCGACCTTCAAGGAGAGACTGGACTGCCATCTGTCTCAAATGGTGTAGGAACTCCTGCTTGAGCAGGGGGTTGGACTAGATGACCTACAAGGTCCCTTCCAACTCTAATAATAAATCTAAATCTAAATCTAAAATCCTCTGGGTGCAGGGGAATCGGATGGTTGCAGGGGGATCAGGTTACGCTGAAGCAGTCTCCGCTCGCAGGGAATAGGGATCCTAGCCTCACAGCTCCAGCTCACTTCAACGAACGAGATGGATTGCTTTGTAGATAATCTCTGTGCTTTGCAGAGCTCGTAAGAGAGAGAGAGAGAGAGAGAGAGAGAGAGAGAGGACTCCAAAGATACGTGTGCATCAGGAGATGTGGAAGGAAGGAAGGAAGGAAGGAAGGAAGGAAGGAAGGAAGGAAGGAAGGAAGGAAGGAAGGAAGGAAGGAAGAAAGAAAGAAAGAAAGAAAGAAAGAAAGAAAGAAAGAAAGAAAGAAAGAAAGAAAGAAAGAAAGAAAGAAAGAAAGAGGGAGGGAGGAGCCTATGTAGACAAAAGGCCTGCATAATGTCCATGCATTACGAGGTTGGATGTAGAGTGTGTTGTCCAATCCATTTTGTGGCCCCAGCCCCAAAGGCCAGGGTGGGCACTGAGCAGTGACCAGAGTGGAAGGAACAGCCATAACTACCCCAAAGGATCGCCAGATCTCAGCCCATCCCCAACGTCATCAAAAAGGCAAGGACTCAATTCTGATAGCCTCCCCATCTGTAACTTTTTATATCACAGTAGGGAAAGTACCACAACTATAATTAGTTTACTTTTTAATTGTATTTAAATTGTATTCAGAAGTAGATTTAGGACTGTCTCAATCCATATTTTGGAGTGCAGTTCCTGGCATACTCCTCAAGAGCCAGACATGCTTGAAATGGCTTCTTCTGCTCTGGAACTGTGTATTTCCACCTCAACAGATGTTTAAGATGTGGAGACCTCAATTCCCAGAATTCATGTGAAATGCTGGCTGGGGAATTCTGGGAGTTGAAGTCCACACATCTTAAAAGTTGTTGAGGTTGACTAACGCTGCTGTAGAAAGTGTCATCAGCAAAAGGATGTGCTTTCTTCCATGGACAACTGCCTGAACCGAGGGGGAAAAGGATTTTGATTGCTCAGGACTTGCAAAGCAGATTGTGTCAAAATTGGGGTGAATGGGCAGAGGGAAGCCATCAGCCATATTTCCTTTCATCCCTTATATGTTGGGACTCTGCTGAAGATTTTATGATCTGCAACTTGCTAAAATTCCAGATGCTCAAACCAAGGACAAACCTTGATTAAAAAAGGTCAGCTTTGCCTGTTTCAATCCTATCAATGTTTTTTGTGACACAAATCCATTCGGACGCAACTGATTGGCAGCCAACATTCATTTGTGAGAGGGATCTTGGAGTCTTAGTGGACAACCTTAAATATGAGTCAATAGTGTGCGGCAGCAGCCAAAAAAGCCAATGCAATCCTAAACTGCATTAACGGAGGGATACAATCAAGATCAAGGGAGGTACTAATACCACTTAGTAAGACCACACCTAGAGTACTGCATCCAGTTTTGGTCACCACACTATAAAAAAGATGTTGAGACTCTAGAAATGTGCAGAGAAGAGCAACCAAGATGATTAGGGGACTGGAGGCTGAAACATACGATGAACGGTTGCAGGAACTGGGCATGGTTAGTCTAGGGAAGAGAAGGACCAGGGGAGATGTGATAGCAGTGTTCCAATATTTGAGGGGCTGCCACAGAGAGGAGGAGGGTCAAGCTATTTTCCAAAGCACCCGAAGGCCAGACAAGGAACAATGGATGGAAACTGATCAAGGAGAGATTCAACCTGGAAATGAGGAGGAACTTTCTGACAGTGAGAACAATCAACCAATGGAACAGAAGTTGCCTTCGGACGTTGTAGGAGCTTCATCACTGGAAGCTTTCAAGAAGAGACTGGACTGCCATCTGTCAGAAATAGTGTAGGGTCTCCTGCTTGGGCAGGGGGGTTGGACTAGATGACCTCCAAGGTCCCTTCCAACTCTATTAATCTGAATCCGAGCCTACCTCAGTGGCTAAACCCTGAAAGAGTTTCAGCTGAGATTTTGTTTGTAGTGGAGCTGCCTGGTTTTGGCAATAATTTGTCCTACAGATTGAGATACACCTATAGAGAGTCCTCAATTTACAGTAATTCATTGAGTTACCGAAAAAAGTGACTTATGACCATTGTAGCATCCTCATGGTTATGTGATCAAAATTCAGCCGCTTGGCCACTGACTCATATTTATGACGGTTGCAGTGTCCCAGGGTCATGTGACCCCCTTTTGTGACCATCTGACAAGCAACGTCAATAGGGAAGGCAAAATTCACTTAACAACGGTTTGACTAATTTAACAACTGCAGTGATTCACTTAAGAACTGTGGCAAGGTAGGTCGTAAAAAGGGGACAAACTCACTTAGCAAATGTTTCACGTAGCAACATAAATTTGGGGGTCAATTGTGGTCGTAAATCAAGGACTACCTGTACCTGGATGACTTGGACACCAAGAGAGCTAATTCAAACTAGCTTCTTTGATGTCAGTTTATAAAAGAACTGCTTGCAAAAGGGTATTTCAGGCTCCAGAAAAGCGCATGTCCTGATTTGTAGGCTGGGTTGGGACTCCCTGATATTGTAAGTGGAAGATATATTTCCGTCTCAACTGTCTCTAGTTGCAGTTCTCTGGTGTCTAGTTGTTAATAATGTATCTTGGCTCCGTGACAGTCACTGAGATACTGCTATGTTGTATGGTCGCCCCTAAAGATTTTCAACCTTTTATTTATCAAGGAACTTATTCTTTTACCTAGAAAACACCCCATAAGTCATGATTATTTTTGTTCTTCTTGTAAGGTGGGTAAAGAAGGTTGGGTGAAGGGAAGACAGGCAGCCTGGGATTGGGGATTGATCACCGAGGGTTGAGATACACACTTTAGAAGGAAGAGAAGAAAAGCAATAACTTGCAGCCAATTCCAGAGAAAGGGAATGGATACCAGCCAAAGGCAAGATAAATAAGTACCCAGTTTGGATCAAGCGCAGAGTTCGTTAGGGGGTGATCTTATCTGAAGAAGGAAAATAAGTTCCGAATTGAAAGTTAGAGGTACTGAGGTCTGTGCTACCATGAAATTATTAGGGATAAGTCTCTTCCATTAAGCAACTACGAAAGAAAGAAAAAGAAAGAAAGAAAGAAAGAAAGAAAGAAAGAAAGAAAGAAAGAAAGAAAGAAAGAAAGAAAGAAAGAAGGGAGGGAGGGAGGGAGGGAGGGAGGGAGGGAGGGAGGGAGGGAGAGAGAGAGAGAGAGAGAGAGAGGGAGGGAGGGAGGGAGGATTTCTGAGTCAGAAGTGTGGTGCAGTGGTTGAAACAAAGACTTGAGGGGCTGCCACAGAGAGGAGGGGGTCAAGCTATTCTCCAAAGCACCCGAAGGCCAAACAAGGAATAATAATAATAATAATAATAATAATAATAATAATAATAATAATAATAATAATAATAATAATAATAATAATAATAATAATAATAATAATAATAATAATAATAATAATAATAATAAATAGCAACAGCAATAGCAATAGCAATAGCAATAGCACTTAGATTTATATACCGCTTCATAGTGCTTTACAGCCCTCTCTAAGCGGTTTACAGGGTTCAGCATATTTCCCCCAACAATCTGGGTCCTCATTTTACCCACCTCAGAAGGATGGAAGGCTGAGTCAACCTTGAGCCGGCGAGATTTGAACAGCTGAACTGCTGAACTGCAGTGCTGCATTTTAACCACTGCGCCACCTCGGCTCAATAATAATAATAATAATAATAATAATAATAATAATAATAATAATAATAATAATAATAATAATAATAATAATAACAACAACAACAACAACAACAACAACAACAACAACAACAACAACAACAGAGTTGGAAGGGACCTTGGAGGTCTTCTAGTCCAATCCCCTGCTTAGGCAGGAAACCCTACACTACTTCATGTGTAGGATGATGTAGAATAATGGATGGAAACTGATCAAGGAGAGATTCAACCTAGAAATAAGGAGGACTTTCCTGACAGTGAATGGGTTGCCTTCAGAAGTTGTGGGAACCTCAGTTCAAGTCCCTGTTCAGCCATATCTCAGGTTTTGTTCCAGCCTCTGTCCTAGTTCATGCATTACACTAAGTCTTGGTTTGAGTAAATGGATTCTCATTGCCCTTATTACGGGCAAAACACTGATATTGCATCTTTGGAAAGTTAAATTTATGGCCCCATTTACTCAATAGATGAAGACCTGATTGTGTTTTGCCACCTATGAGCAGGTTGCAGATTGTTGGGGGTGGGGGGAGCATCACTGGAAGTCTTCAAGAAGAGATTGTTGTCCCGGATGGTGTAAGATCTCCTGCCTCCAAGCTCCCTTCCAGCCCTATGACTTTATGATTCTAAACACAAAGTGTGACAGACCACAGGATGCCATAATGTCCTTTGTCACACCCTTGCACACTGTTTGGTTGGAGGTCACATGGTCCTTTGCCAGACTGTCATGCAGCCTGAGTCATTTGGTGAAGTGGTCTGAATCACTCGCACACCAAAAGGGCATCAAGGCAGAAAGTGAGTGAGCAAAGAGAGTGAGTGAGAGAGTGGCATTTCCCCAAGGGGACATGGCTCATGCGCATGTGGAACATGAGCCCAAGAAACAACTGTGCATTTGTTTAACTGCAAGCTCTTCAGGTCACAGCTTTCTCAAGAATACATAACTCTGTCAAGGATATCAGTAGTTTTTGTTTGTTGATTTGTTTAACAGTTTACAAACGGGGAGAGTGTTTCTCTTGAAAGCATCACAGCTGGGGAAATGGGGTTTTACCTGTCCCTTCAGGTTGTCACCTATAATGGAAAATAGATCTTGTTTTCTTTTTCTAAGAACATACAAGGTAGTTTCCCATCAGGCCTGGAAAGACTAAAAAAGGTTTTTGACATACTGTGGGAGCTTGATAAAGATCAGAAAAACAACTCAGAATAACTGCTTGTTGCATATTTAGTCATCCACATAACCTTGTTTGCAAAGTCCAGAATCTGTTCCAGACTCCGGCATTTTCACCATGTCACCTATCATCTCCCATAATTGGTGGTGAATTAAGTGATGTCGTGTTCTTCCTCTCGCAGTACCTCGAGGCTGTTAGGGGCTGGATGGGAGCAACGGGTTGAAACTAAACCCTTGCAAGACCGAGTGGCTCTGGGTTTGGGGTTCGTTGGCTCAGGGAGAATTGCCACCTTTGGTCTTGGATGGGGTGGCACTACCAGCAGTGTGCAGCAGCAGCCAAAAAGGCCAACGCAGTCCTGAGCTGCATAAATAGAGGGATACAATCAAGGACCAGAGAGGTACTAATACCACTCTATAAAGCCTTGGTCAGACCACATCTAGAGTACTGCATCCAGTTTTGGTCACCACACTACAAAAAAGACATTGAAACCCTAGAGAAAGTGCAGAAGAGAGCAACCAGGATGATAAAAGGTCTGGAAAATAAAACATACAAAGGGCGGTTGCAGGAACTGAGCTTGGCCAGTCTGGCGAAGAGAAGGACCAGGGGTGACATGATAGCAGTGTTCCAATACTTGAGGGGATGCCACAGAGAGGAGGGGGTCAGGCTGTTCTCTATGGCACCAGAAAGCCAAACAAGGAATAACGGATGGAAGCTGACCAAGGAGAGATTCAACCTGGAAGTGAGGAGAAACTTTCTGACGGTGAGAGCGATCAACCAGTGGAACAGCTTGCCAGCGGAGGTTGTGAGAGCCCCAACACTTGCGACCTTCAAGGGGAGACTGGACTGCCATCTGTCTCAAATGGTGTAGGAACTCCTGCTTGAGCAGGGGGTTGGACTAGATGACCTACAAGGTCCCTTCCAACTCTAATAATAAATCTAAATCTATACCCCAAACAGACCCTGTGCGTAATCTAGGGGTTTTCCTGGACTCACAACTCCTGCTTGAAGAGTAGGTGGCGGTCCTGGCCAGGAGGGCCTTTGCGCAACTGTGGGTTGTGCGCCAGTTATGCCCTTTCCTGGACCAACAGTCCCTACTCATAGTCACATGCCCTAGTCACTTTCCCATCTTGACTATTGCAACATGCTCTACATGGGGCTGCCCTTGACGAGCACCTGGAAGCTCCAGTTGGTGCAAAATTTGAATTTGAATTTTGAATTTATTAAAATTTCTATGCCAACTCCCAGGGGGACTCTGGGTGGCTCACAACAAAATGCAGCAGCCCGCTTGGTTTTGTGTAGACCTCGGTGTGCACATGTATCATCACCTCTCCTGCGGGAGCTGCATTGGCTTCTGATTTGCTTCTGGGTGCAATTCAAGGTGCTGGTTGTCACCTTTAAAGCCCTTCATGGCTTGGGACCAGGTTATCTGAGGGACCGTCTCTTCCCGGTCACATCCACCCGACCCACCAGAGTGGGGAGGCAGGGAATGTTGTGGCTCCCATCCCCGAGGGAGATACTCCTGGTGGGACCCAGCAGAAGGGCCTTCTCCAGGGTGGCTCCCTTTGTCTGGAACATAATTCCCCCAGAGATTAGAACAGCCCCCACTCTAATGCTCTTCCGGAAGGCGCTGAAGGTTCTGCCAGCAGGCCTGGGGAACCCAGAGCGGGATGGAGCCCATTAAATGGCTCGTGTGATCTGCTGTCGTAGGGGTGGGAGGTGGGGGGGATTTTGTTATATTGTACTATATTAATTTATTTGATTCTTTTTTTAGTTTTTATTGTTTTAAATATGGTCTTTTATTCTGTAAGCCACCTTGAATTGCCATGGGCGAATAGGCGGCAATATAAATCAGTAAATCAGTAAATCAATAAACAAATCCATAAACATGGGGTTTCCAATTCCATAATCACCTTGGCCATGTTGGCTGGGGAGTCACCGGAGTCGATGGCTGGGGTATCTGGGAAGGTCCCACTTGGGATAGGCTGGTGAGATCACTTGGCAGTGCTTGGGCTTCCTCAGGATGAATCAGTCTGGGCCCAGCCCAGCACCAGAAGGGAATAGGAAAGCCAAAGGAAGCTCCCATCTGGGATAGGTTGAATTAGAATCAGAATCAGATTAGAGCTGGAAGGAATAGAAATAGAAATAGAAATAATAGAAATAGAAATAGAAATAATAGAAATACCAGTAGAAATAGAAATAGACATGGAAGGGACCTTGGAGGTCTTCTAGTCCAGCCCCCTGCTCAAGCAGGAGAACCTAGCATTACAGACAAGTGACTGTCCAGTCTGTTCTTAAAAACCTCCAGTGATGAAGCACCTACAATTTCTGGTGGCAAGCTGTTCCACTGGTTAATTGTCCTCACTGTTAGGAAATTTCTCCTCAATTCCAGGTTGCTTCTGTCCTTGATTAGTTTCCATCCATTGTTTCTTGTCCTGCTCTCTGGTGCTTTGGAGAATAATTTGACCCTTTCTTCTTTGTGGCAGCCCCTCAAATACTGGAATAACTCTGTCAGAGGCGATAATTAATCTCACAAAGGAGAAATAGATCTTTTCCTGGACATCAGACATTAGAAAAGAAACCGCAGTTTAAAAGTCTAAGTAAAAATGTTTATTTCGGTACAAAACAATAAATCCTCATTATTCTACATCTCTGATATAAAAATAGGTCTTGCTTCAATGGAAGCCAGGAACAGAAGGAGAGATCGGAGAAAGGAATGTACATATGCGTACAAGAACATATCAACCACGTGCTCAGGAATAAACCATTATATTAGATAGGGATGCTTCTCCCTGCATATACATTTAACAGGCAATATAAATCACTGCGTGACAAACTCACAGTGGTGGGATTCAAATAATTTAACAATCAGTTCTCTGCCCTAATGGCAGGTTGGGTGGGCATGGCCAAGGGGCGTGACAGTACTCAGCCTCCTGCAGCACTCTGCCAGTCAAAACGGGGTGCGCGGGGGGGTTAATTACAAAATGTGGGCTTTGCTTTGTGACATCCAGATCCAGCGACCAATCAAAATACTGTTTGTGAAGCAACCGATCAACACTGAGAGGGTAAGCCACTAGTATATGAAAATAAGAGCAAATTCCACTCCCTTCTAGTACTGATGATATTACCTAGTTTGGTAATGAAACATCTGCAAGAAAACCATCAAGCTCAGAGAGCACCAAGGACCTGAGCTACAAATATTCTCTTCTATTGAGAAACAGTTTTTGGTTAGAGCAGTGTTTCCCAACCTTGGCAACTTGAAGATGTCTGGACTTCAACTCCCAGAATTCCTTCCAACCTTCTTTGGTACAGATATAAGTAAAAAATATATCAAACTCTTACTCTAAGATTAACCTTTGTCTACATTATTTCCATAATTCCATATCTAATCATCAAAGACCAGATCAACTTTTAATTTCAGTTTCTCACAAAAAGTCCAGTAATGGTTCATATCGCTTTAATCACTATTTGTTAAGGAAACCACAACTGATTTATTTAATTGCACCAAACGCTAAATAAAACAGGAATGGAAAATCCTAAGCTCTAGTGTAGACCCATGCTTCTCAACTTTGGCAACTTTAAGGTGCATGGACTTCAATTCCCAGAATTCCCAAGGCAGCATGCAGTTCGTCCATCTTAAACTTTCCAAGACTGAAAAACGTTGATCTACAGATAGGGATTTTTCCATTCCTCTTTTACTGGTTCTTACTTACTTATAAGCAATCATAATGCAAAATCCTCACTTCCACTCCATCCCAGAACCACCACCATTCCCTCACTAACCTGCTTTCCAGCTCCGTTCTCCTGCGTGCAGGGCAATGAAAGAAGACTATGTGGCTACCCGTTTAAAAAAAGTTCAGTCAGACCTTCCAATTTCGGGGGGGGGGAAGATCTTGTGAAGTTTGAAGGTCTGACTGAACTGATCAGCTGATTGGCGCGGCCGGTCCATTTTCCTCCCAGCTGATCAGCACGGTTCCCAGTCATGCCCCTGCAGCCTCCCCACCCTGAATGGCAACCCTGGGGGGGAGGGGGACAGCCAGTGGTGGGAACAACCGGTTCGCCGAACTACACAAAAAATTAACAACAGGTTTGGCCGAATCTGTGCAAACTGGCTGAATCCCACTGGAATATTCCATCATGTCCCCCCTGGTCCTTCTTTTCTTTAGACTAGCCAAACCCAAATCCTGCAACTGATCTTCATAAGTTTTAGTCTCCCTTTCTGGAAGCTTCCCCTTTCACCCGAAGGGTCTTCATAAGTAGTGAAGCATCGGCTTTCTTCCAGCTAGTACATGCATACTTGGTATCGGTACACCATAGCCAACATGTGTCAATCCACTGCCAGACAAGAATCCCACCCCCTGAGGACATATCAGGTCTTTGATGGGAATGTTGTGATCAGCAAAATCCTGAACTGGTTTTCTTAGAGATGCTTCTGCGCACAACTAAAGGATCCATGACTGGGACCTGCAAATTTCATGCTGTGGAGTATAGAATTGTGGTGAGTTACACCTGTTTGGCAAAATGGGATTTGCTGCACAGAGCAAAAAGCTACTCAAGGAGGAAAAATATGATATGTAAATGCTGGCAGGATTCTGCTGCTGCCTGGGGAAAAAAATGAGATGGTGACAGTGGAAATCAGTTGGATTGTATTTAGGCTGGGGTGAATCTCACCTGTATCCCAGGAATAATAAGTCATGTCCATAAAAGTCAATGCAGTATATAATATTACATGCTCTTCTTAGAAAGCCCCAGAATTTCTTCTACTAATGAGGCTGCCTGAAGAAAGTGGCAGCCCGTAGAATGAGCCTAGGCCTTAGGGCTACCAAAGCCTTTGAAAGGGCTTTTTTGCAGAGTGTGTTGGCAAAAGTCTTGAGGTCCTACATTTCCCATTTTCCCCTGGGCCACGGCTCTGAAGGCTGTTCCTTCCATTTTCCTTGCGTGCACGTGGGCCAGAGGATAACACTTCTGCTGAGATGACACTGGATCAAAGAAGGTAACTAGGAAATCAGAGGATGTGGTTCCTCACCATTTCAAGGAAGAGTCTGTCATCCCTGTCCCAGTTTGGACACTTAGGAAAGAAAGACCCTGGCTTAACTCCACTGGTAGAGAAAAGGTATGGTTTTACTAAGGTCAAGTGGTTACAGCATAAGCAAAGCCAGATCTGATTATTCTCTTGCAAATTCAGTATACAGTGAACCCTCGCTATATCGCGGTTCACCTTTCACGGTCTCGCTGCTTCACGGATTTGCATCGTGCATTGTGTTCTGCATTCTGATTGGCTAAACAGTCTCTCCACTTCTTCTCTAACTGTGTGTCATTAACGTTGCGGTTTATACACGTACGTAAAACAGCTTGCCAAGAGCAGTGAAATACACGTGAGTCACTATTTGTCCTACTGTACTTTGTATTTTTTTTCATAATCATTTTTCATTTTCTCCTGTTCTAATCCAATGACTCGGGTCGCGGTGGGGCGGTGCTGTTCTCCGCAATTTGAAGCCTTCAGTTCGTATTGATGATTAAAATTATTATTTTACAGTACAGTAGTTATTTGTAAAAAAAAACGTTTATACAGTACTTTTATTTGTTAAACAAATGCTTGGGCCTGTAAAAAGGTTTTGTTCTTTGGTTTCAATGTATTATGGAGTATTTCATTGTATAATAATTGTAAAAAAAATAAAGGTTACTACTTCATGGATTTCGCCTATCACGGGTTCTTTTTGGAACGTAACCCCCGCGAAAAACGAGGGTTCACTGTATTTCCCCTCTCCCCAGGTCCTCGCCACCTTGGTCATCTGGTCCTTGTCCAATAGTATTCAAATTGGTTATTTTAATAACAATTCTGAGTTTGGCACCTCTTTAGTGGCTGTTTGCATTCTGTTCTCACACTTGTGTCCTTGGATCTCTCAACTGGTGGGGTGAAATGAGATCTTATTCCCCCATGGATGATTGGGTTTAAATTTGGTAATTTTTAAATTGTTTTTATTATATTTTATGTCTTGTTCTTATCTCTGTTGTATGCCGCCCTGAGTCCTACGGGATTGGGCGGCATATAAGAACTTTTAAATGAATGAATGAATGAATGAATGAATGAATGAATGAATGAATGAATGAATGAATGAATGAATGAATAAACAAACAAACAAACAAACAAACAAACAAACTGGAATACTGCTATTCCCCCACCCCCAGTCCTTAATTTCTCTAGACTAGCCAAGCCCAAATCCTGCAACTATTCATATGTTTTACTCTCCAGGCCTTTAATCATCTTAGTTGCCCTTCTCTGCACTTTTCCCAAAGTCTCAACATCTTTTTTTGTAATATGGACACCAAAACTGGATGCAGTATTCCAGGTGTGGTCTTAGTTTTTCCAAGGCTGAAAGCTGCTTTCTAGAAAACCAACCATGTTGTGTGCCCAGAAAGCAAAATATTGGGGATGAGGTTTCCAGCCTAGAGCCTCGCTGGCCCTGTTATTCAGCTCATTCCTCCAGATGAACTCCAACTCTCAGTCTGAAACGGCTCAAGGCTTTGGAATTGGATTCAGGTTCTCAGGAATGGAACAAGAGTAGATGGAGGAACTGGGCACTGTTAGCCTTGAGAAAACTGATGAGGGATGGAATCTCTGAAAGAAAGTCCTGTAGAACAGTGTTTCCCAAAGTGTGGTACGCGTACCCCCAGGGGTACGGGAAGAGTTTGGTGGGGGTACGTGTTGCACCGGAGTTTGGTGGGGATCACATGGGAATATCCACTGCACCGTGCTTAGCTGCGCCCACAGAACAAGGAAAGAAATAGGCGCATATCGCAGTTTTTACATGGGAACTGGGGCCATCGTACATCATATCGCAACTCATTATGGCGGGAACTTCTGCGCATCCTTCGCGCAGCTCGGGTTCGGCCATTTTTAAACTGCGGGAACATTAACAGTTGACGTTGAGCCGCGGAGCTGTTTAAACGCCGGAGAATTGCAGTGTTATCTAACGGTACAAAGATAAACCCATAGATTTTTTTGAAAATAAACTTAAGGATTTAAATCAGTCTCGAAAAGTAATGCGGGGTTTGACGGGAGGTGACAATCAAAAAATACTAGAAGCTTTGTATCACATGTCGCTTTTAATTGCCAAATGTAGTGCAGCGGAAACCATTGGCGATAAATGATTTTGATTTTTATTAAAGCATGTTTTTTATGAGGGGTACTCAGCGTTACGAAAGTTATAGAAGGGGTACACATATGTCAAAAGTTTGGGAAACACTGCTGTAGAAGATCAAAGACCTCATGTACCAATGCAGGACATGGAAGAATGCTTTTAACTTAAAAGAAGGCAGAATCCAACAAAAAGTTCAGGGTAAATTTCAGAGAAACCAGTGGTGGGGACCGATGGCCCTTTGATGACTTGTGGCCTTCAGCTCCCATGCTGGCTCAGGAATTCTGGGAGTTGAAGTCCACAAGTCATAAAGGGGCCATAGTTTTCCACTTCTGAGATTAACTGTGGAATCAATGAATTGGGGGAGGGGGGAGAGGAGGAGGAAGAGGACATGGAGTCCTCCTATGACTTCGTCATAGTGTGTTGATTACAGACATGATAGACAGATGCATGGGCCCAACCTGATCTTTTCGGGGAAACAATCAGAAGTACCTAAAGCAAAACTGAGGAAACAAGGAAGATATGCTAAATGGTGGAATCTGTTAAAAAAAAAATTCACAGAGCGCCTGATCAAGAAGTAAAGTTTTAGAGATAGAATATTTGAATGATTTTTTTCTCCCTTTAGTCTTTTATGGAATCCCATCAAAAGCATTATAGAACATATTGAAAAACTCTGTTCTGGAGCATCTTGTGAGGCCACAGCTGAAGAACTCAAACATGAGGATGGTTGACCCCCCCCCCTACAAAGCAGGGGTGGGTTCCACATTTTTTACTATCGGTTCTGTGGGCATGGCTTATTTTGTGGGCGTGGTTTGATGGTCATGTGACTGAGTAGGGCCAATCTGACATCACTCATGCCCACGCCCTCAGTCACATGCCCCCCACCTAGCCACGCCCACAGAACCCGTGAAAATTTATGTTTTGCCAGCTGGGAGGCTGGCAAAGAAGCCTCGCTTTTCCCGCCGCCATGGCTGCTTCTACCTCAGCGCCGAACTGTCCATGCCCTCCCTTCACACACACACACCGCACTTGCCCTGGCAGCACTCTGGCAGTAGCAGCCGAGCGAAGGAAGGAGAGGGACCCGAGAACAAAGCGGGCACAGCGGCAGCCAAAGCCGCCCCTTATTCCAACAGCCAAGGATAGAAGAGGGAACGAGGCTGGGAGGTGGTGGTCACGTCAACAGCTCGGTCTCCCACCGTGTTCAAGCAGGAGGACTCCGCTCTTGGGGTACACACACTCCAGGCTTCCTCTGGAGACACCCCCCACAACCTTCCTACAATTGCCAGGGACATCTTTCTTGGTCTGCCTGTCAGGCAGTGATTTTATATTGCCTGTTACATGTATATGCAGGGGAGATGCATCCCTATCTAATATAATGGTTTATTCCTGAGCACGTGATTAATATGTTCCTAGTACACATGTGTACATTCCTTTCTTTGTTCCTCCCTTCTTCTTCTGCTTCTGTAAGGAGCAAGACCTTTTTATAGCCAGGATGTGGTTTATTTGTTTTTGTACCGAAATAAATATTTTATACCTTAGTATTTAAACTGCGGTTTTCTTTCTATAATGTCAGAGTTTCAGGAAAAGATCTATTTCGCCTCTGATGAAAGTAATTCTTATCTAACACTGCCCGTGCCCCTTTGCCTCTTCCCATGCCCGGGTGGGGGGAAGCTGTTCCACTAGTTAATTGTCCTCACTGTCAGGAAGTTTCTCCTTAATTCCTGGTTGCTTCTCTCTTTGATCAGTTTCCAACCATTATTTCTTCTCCTGCCCTCTGGTGCTTTGTCTGTAAATAATCAGAAAGAGAAAATCTTGGGGTCATGTTGAATAGCTGAGATGTCAGATATTGAGAGAACATCCGTGGAGGGTGGATTCATGCTCTGACTATGAGCTTGGCCTGAAAGGTTTTAATGGCCCATTCCAACAGCCTGATTCTAGGATTCAGAGGGAATTTATGCGGCTCTTTGCCACCTGAGAAAGGAACCAACCAACCCAGTCACCCCAGTTTGGCAATGCTGCAAAACTGCAGCAGGGCCAGCTGTGGTCTGCTCTCATTCATGGCCAGACCCCACACAGCAGGCCTGCAGCCCCAGTTCTCAACTCCCAGAGCAGAGTTTGCTGAAACTAAAACGGGAGTGAAACCAAGGAAGACAAATACGTGGGCGGTGTTGTTGCGATGAGTCCCTTGTGAGCTGGAGCTGGTGGTGTCAGGAAAAAAGACAAAAGACAAAGTGTCTCCAGGAGGAGAAACTTCTACTCTGCCTTCAGGCAATCTTGGGATATTTCCATATCGCTGCTTTTGATTCACGGGTAGAGAATTACCCACCAGGCATCCCAGCCAGCAGACACATGTTCTGCTCCGCTCCAGGCCAATTGGGGTGTGTTTGTGCTTAATCTATATTTCATGTGACGCCTTCCTTTAGCCCGGTAAGGTGATCAGAACTTCTTTTGGTTCTGCCTGGGTGAACAAAATTCTTGGCCTCCTGGGGCAGCTTGTTCTGATGTCAGTGCTTCTTCTTCCTCCACCCATTCCCCCCATTCTCCTTGCTGGCCTGAAAATACTGGATCTTTCAGAGGAAGAGCAGAACGGTCCCTTGATCCTTCACAGGGTCCAGATGTCTCCAGAAGTTCCCTCGGCTTTAGAGCTTCTGAAAAGGGCCACAAGCTAGTTGGGCAGAATGCAGGGAAGTTAAGTCAAACCCTGAGCCAAGCAGGAGGGCTCAAACCTTTGCCGTGCTTAAATTTGGATGATATTCAACCAATTAAATCCAGTTAATATATTATGACTCCACGACTAGATGTATACAAGACTCTAAGCCCTAAATCTCAGTTAACAAAACACAACTGCTGCACTGAAATCACAACTGCTGTACTGAAAGGCATTTTTGCAGATTGTGGCTTGTGCATTGACCTGCTTCAGAAGACCACACACAAACCGTCTGAGTTTCTCACAACATATCGAACCCCTTTTAACCTAGCCTAGCCTATTGTGTGAAAGCAGCCAAGGTGAAGGTGGCATGGACATTTGAAAATGGTGGCCCCATTTGGACTTTCCACTGACACCTTCCAGTTCAAGGTGCCAAGGACACCAAGATGGTGTTAGATACAGATACAGATTAACCAAGTTGGAAGGGACCTTGTAGGTCATCTAGTCCAACCCCCCACCCAACCAGACCCTACACCATTTTTGACAAATGGCAGTCCAATTTCTTCTTGAAAGCTTCCAGTGATGACGCTCCCACAACTTCTGAAGGCAAGCTGTTCCATTGGTTGATTGTCAGAAAATTCCTCCTTATTTCCAGGTTGAATCTCTCCTTGATCAGTTTCCATCCATTATTCCTTGTCTGGCCTTTGGGTGCTTTGGAAAACAGGTTGACCCCCTCCTCTCTGTGGCAGCCCCTCAAATATTGGAAGACTGCTATCCTGTCTCCCCTGGTCCTTCTCTTCACTAGACTAGCCACGCCCAGTTCCTGCAACCACTCTTTGTATGAAGCCGAGGTGGCGCAGTGGTAAGAGGCAGGTACTGCAGGCCACTTTAGCTGACACTGATCCGCAGGTCAGCGGTTCAAATCTCACCGGCTCAAGGTTGACTCAGCCTTCCATCCTTCCGAGGTAGGTAAAATGAGGACCCAGATTGTTGGGGGCAATATAAATATACATTGCTTACTGGTGTAAACCGCTTAGAGAGTGCTTGCACTGTGAGGCGGTATATAAATCTCACTAAATAAATAAATAAATAAATAGTCTCCAGTCCCCTAATCATCCTGGTTGCTCTTCTCTGCACTTTTTCTAGAGTCTCAACATCTTTTTTTATAGTGTGGTGACCAAAACTGGATGCAGTACTCTAGGTGTGGTCTTACTAAGGCTTTATAGAGTGGTATTAGTACCTCCCTTGATCTTGATTGTATCTCTCTGTTAATGCAGTTTAGGATTGCATTGGCTGAATGTTGGCTGAACATTTCTGCACTCAGGCTTTTAGACTGTGGAAAATGTTGGGCAGGCTTCCTTAGCAAATTGTGTTCCAAAGACCTTCAGGTCAGGAACAGCTGATGAGGAAGATCTTGGGGTTTAGGAGCTGTAATTTGATACAGTTTGAGATCTGTTGTTCAAAGGCAATATTTTCAAGTAGTATTATGGAAGGCTCTAAAGTTGGTTGGGGTTTTCCAGTGGGTCAATTGTACATGGAAGGCAAGACTTCTCAAACTCATGTTAGGATGCAGGAAACCATTTTATAGTGTGTTATTTGGTTCTTGCTGCCTATGGTGAGTTTAGCAAATTAGGTCAGCTCAAACAACAACAACAACAACAAAAGCATTGGGAATCCTATAACTCTTGCAAAGTTGAACATCATGGAATTTATGACATCAAAGATTAATTTTCTCTGAAAGTTGCATTTATTTAACATACAATATTACCTTTCTCACTTCAAGGAAGATCTAACACACTTCTTATTCTGCAGAGGCCCCGACTTCTGCTTTCTCCTCTGTTGATCTTTCCTAAAATTGTGTCCACCAAACCACAGTTCTTAAGCAATCCAACTTTGCCAAAATAACTACTGCATACAAAAATAAATTGCACGTAAAAATTGAAATTGTTCTTGTCTCAGTTTCCTCTTCCTCTTCCAGACTGCAGTTGTCCACTGTTTTAGACCGTTGATGTTCCCAGAAATGGAAATGAAAAGGTCAGGCTCTAGGTCATGTTGCCATTGTTGACGAGACTTTGAGCCAGACTGGAACCTTGTTTTACACTATACCAGTGTACAAAGTTAGCAGCCACCCCTCTCCTCGAAGAGTGAAATATTTTAGGAAATATTAAAAAAGGCAGAATATTATATTTCCCTAAAGTAGAAACATGCTCTTGGAAAGCAGCCCCCACCTTTCTTAATAGCCCCAGCAGGACTGGGCCAGCCTATCTACAAGACAAAAGATCTTCAGCTCTAGGATAATGGGATTAAGACATGACCCTTCAGGACATAACAGGGTTATGAGCCGCAGTAGCGCAGTGGTTAGAGTGCAGTACTGCAGGCTACTTCTGCTGATCACCAGCTGCCAGCAGTTTGGCAGATCGAATCTCACCAGGCTCAAGGTTGACTCAGCCTTCCATCCTTCTGAGGTAGGTAAAATGAGGACCCAGATTGTTGGGAGCAATATGCGGACTCTGTAAACTGCTTAGAGAAGGCTGTAAAGCATTGTGAAGCGGTATATAAGTCTAAGTGCTATTGCTATTAGCCCTCTACCATCTAGCAGCAGAGTTCACCACATGGCACAACAAGCCTCTTCATTGCATCACCCAGCAAGCTTCAAACAAGCCTGGGACTCAGACAGCTTACAAAGTTAGCAGTGACCTCTATAACAACCAGTAGAATACATATTCTTGCACAGGAAAAGGAAGCTCAAGGGCAAGGCCCAAGAGAAGGTATAAATAACCCTCACTCTCCACTCCATGTGGTCAGCTGCCCAGGAGTTCAAACCCATGTGGTCCTGTCCATCAATAAACCATCTTTCCAATCAGCCTCCATGTGTCCAGTGTCTTTCTCCCCACTTGCAACTGAACCAGATGGATATTTCTTCCAACACCAGTTTTTCTAGGCTTCCTTGCTGAATGGCAGCAGACCAGAAATACAATCTTTTAGGTTGCTGAAGGATCTCCCATCCTCAAATTTCTAATAAACAGCCAGCCTATTGGATCCACTTGCAGGTGACAACTGACAGATGACCAAGAATGATGGGAGAAAGCGAAAAGCTGGACTCATTGTGGTCTTCCTTTTCAGAGAAACTACGAAGGCAAAAGGGTTAGGGGAAAATATCATCTTCCAATATGGTGCTTCTCCGCTGAGTTTAAATCCACTATTTCCATAAAAAGATTAAGAAAGGGAAAGGGGAAAGATGGAAAGGAGATAAAATATGAAATAATATCTAAAGAATGACAATGCTGTCATACCAGAAATGAATTGTGGCCAGGGAATATGAAAAGGCCTGTCTGAAAGCAGCCTTAACTAGTTCTAACCATTGTTATTCTGGCACAGGGAGAGGGATCAGAAAATCTCAGCACATCACAATAGTTCCCAGGGGCTTGTTGGGAGAAGCCGTGATGTGGAAACTAGTATAACTAGTTCCCGGACAGTGGGTTGTCCAGGAGTTTCAGGAATCTACTCCAACCTTTCCAATTGTCCCAAGATCACCATGGAGATTAATAGCAGTGTGATGAATTATACTTTCATAGTTTTCCCCCTCTGTTTTATTTAACAGATAACAGAATATCAGGGCCCAAAGTGGGCCCAAACCAATAAAATGAAATTTAACACGGAGAAAAGCAGGGGCGGGTTCCTATTTTTTTTACTACCACTCTGTGGGCATGGCTTATTTTGTGGGTGTGGCTTGCCAGCCATGTGACCGGGTGGGCATGGGCCTCAGGAGCTTGGCAGCGGCTGGCGAAGCGGGGGGGGGCATTGCCCACCCAAAACGCAGCCCCCTGCAGCGGGAGCAGCAAGACCGTGGCAGCAGTTCTTCTAGGAGGCTCCGTCCGGCCTGAATGCTTCTCCCCATTCGATGATCCTAGGCTCCTGCTGCCCGTTCCCCCTCCCCTCAGTAGCTCGAGAAGCCTCAAACATGTGAAAATGCCTAGGATCATCACCGCACATTCGTGGCTTCTCAGACTGCTGAAGGGAGGGGAATGGAGATAGCTCCTGCCGCCCATTCTTTCAGCGTCTCATGCGCTCCCTCAGCCATCCTCCCCTGCTTGGACTCACTGTGGGGTAGGAAGGCAGCGCATGCGCATGCGCAATGCCAGAAGCTCGACTTCTGGGCATGTGCAGAAGAAATTTTTTTTAAAAAATTTAAAAAATTTTTTTAATGGCAGTGCCCAGGCACCAGCAACCGACCGTACCGGTACTGTGACGTCACCAGCGGGCAGCTACCGGTGCTATAGAGTGGACCGCACCAGTAGGAACCCACCACTGCAGAAAAGTAAAATTCTACACCTAGGTAAGAAGAATCAAAAATACACGTACAAACTGGGCGAAACCACACTCAATAGCAGCGATTGCGAGAGGGATCTCGGAGTCCTGGTAGACAGCCAGCTAAATATGAGCCAGCAGTGTGCAGCAGCAGCCAAAAAGGCCAACGCAGTCCTGAGCTGCATAAATAGAGGGATACATTCAAGGACCAGAGAGGTACTAGTACCACTCTATAAAGCAGGGGTCGGGAACCTTTTTGACTAAGAGAGCCATGAAAGCAAAAAATTTGGAAATTTATTTCAGTGAGAGCCATATATGGCGGCGGTTGCGGCGCGGAGAGAAATAAAAGAAATCTCTGCCTTAAACTCCACCAGCTTTAAGCACAGAAGCACCCGGGTTCGAGGGCGTAGAAACAGACCCCCCAAATCAGAAAAGAACAAGGGTGACGGAGGGAGAGAGAAGGGGAAAAACCCCAAGTCGCTGGCCGCAGGGCAAGAGAGGAGAGGGGGAAAGCCCCAGGAAAGAGGACTTGGCAGCGCGTCCCTCTCTTCCTGCCCCTCCTTCCTCGCTTCCCTTCCTCTCCCTCTCCTTCTTTCTCTCCCTCCCCAGCGCCTCGCGCACGCCTCCCCTCCGCCCGTCCCTCAGTTAACAAGGCCCCTCTCCCCCTATTGCTCTCGCACGCTCTCTCCTTTCTCCCACCTCAACCCCCCCCCAAGATACACACACACACACTCTCGCCAAAAAAAAGGGGGGGGAGAGAGAAAGGAAAAAAGGAGGGAAAGGGGGGGAAATATAGCGAGCGAGCCCTGGCGCTAATTCCCGCCCGGCGCAGGCTAATAGGCTCCCTCAAAGGTGGCGGGAGCGCAAGGGGGCGCCGAGCTGGGCAGAGGCGCTCGTCGCTGGCTGCCCAACTTGGATGATGACCATGACTACGATGGCTGACGGGCTGGAAGCGCAAGACTCGTCTAAATCTGCCTTCATGGAGTTCGGGCAGCAGCCGCCGCCACCGCCGCCGGCGCCTCAGCAGCCTCCCCAACCGCCACCGCCGCCGCCGCCTCCAGTGGCACAGGCGCCCGGCGGCTCCTCACACTCAGCGCAGCAGCAGCAGCAGCAGCAGCAGCAGACCTCGCCGGCGGCGGCCATGGCGGGCGCCCACTACCCGCTCCATTGCCTGCACTCGGCGGCGCCGGCCTCGCATTCGCACCCGCACCACCAACATCCGCACCCGCACCACCACCACCACCACCATCACCACGCCACCACTGGCGGCGGTTGCGGCGCGGAGCTTCTCCCGCCCGCTTTCCCGTCCCGGCTGAACGCCGCCATTTGGGTTATTTTTCCCTCTGTGCATGCGCGCGCATGCACAGAGGGAAAAATAACCCAAATGATTGTGGTCAGCCGGGACGGGAAAGCGGTGATTGTGTTCAGCCGGGACGGGAAAGCGGGCAGGAGAAGCTCTGCGCCGCAACCGCCGCCAGTTCCATCGGCTATACACCGAAGGACTGGCCCGGGCGAACCGGGAGGATTTCACCCCTGCTGCGAGCCATATGCAATCATCAAAAGAGCCACATCTGGCTCGCGAGCCATAGGTTCCCGACCCCTGCTATAAAGCCTTG
The DNA here is from genome assembly GCA_023053685.1 of Diadophis punctatus similis. Taxonomy (NCBI): domain Eukaryota; kingdom Metazoa; phylum Chordata; class Lepidosauria; order Squamata; family Dipsadidae; genus Diadophis; species Diadophis punctatus. Next base: position 17,649,214 of record JALIGW010000015.1, on the reverse strand, counting down.
GTCAGACCACACCTAGAGTACTGCATCCAGTTTTGGTCACCACACTACAAAAAGAACATTGAAACCAGGGGCAGGTTGCTTACTTACCGGTGCCGGTGCGCTGCACGCGCATCTCCACTTTTCGGGTGCACGTGCGCTCGCTACGCATGCGCCCCCCTTGCGCGATTTTGCTTCTGCTAAGTATCCTTAGTTCTAGGTTGCTTCTCTCCTTAATTAATTCCCATCCATTGTTTTTTGTCTTGCCTTCTGGTGCTTTGGAAAATAGGTTGACCCCACCCTCTCTTCTTTGTGGCAGCCCCTCAAATACTGGAACACTGCTATCATGTTACTCTGGCTCACTCAGCTTGGCTCGTAAGGAACCTTATTCAATGTCCTATTCAATCCTACGAGAAGCAGAGTTTATTTTCCAGTTGATGTCAGAGTAGTTAAAGTCCCCCGTTACTACTGTGGCATGTTTCCTACTTACAAAAGCACAGTGGTTAGAGTGCAGTACTGCAGGCTACTTCTGCTGACTGCTGGCTGCCTGCAATTTGGCAGTTCGAATCTCACCAGGCTCAAGGTTGACTCAGCCTTCCATCCTTCCGAGGTGGGTAAAATGAGGACCCAAATTGTTGGGGGCAATATGCTGACTCTGTAAACTGCTTAGAGGGGGCTGTAAAGCACTAGGAAGCAATGTATAAGTCTAAGTGCTATTACTATTGCTACATTAGTTAACTGATTAGCAAAATCTTCATTTATTTCTTCTGCTTGATTGGGTGGCCTGTAGTATACACCTATAGCAATGTCATTCTTTTTTCCTTTGATATTAACCCATGTGCATTCAAGGAGGCTTTCATCCTTGGTTTTATGCATTTCTGTAGAGGTGTAGTGATCTTTTATATATAATGCAGCTACGCCTCCTCTTTTGTTAGGTCTGTTTCTTTCTGTTTGTATCTTTCCCATCATTTATATCTTTCCAGCAGTACATTCCAGTTGTGAGTTTCATCCCATCAAGTTTCGGTCATTTTGTTTCATTTCAATATAACAAAAGTAGAATTAAGCTGAACTTCATGGGAACAACCACACAGTGTTCTGAGAACAATACCAAATTGGGTTTTTTATATATAATCTAAAATGTATCGCTACCCTCCCCATCTCAGACACACCAATAGCCAAACCTCCTACACCTATCTCCATCCCTCTGCCCACCCCCACTTCTGGTGATCTTAGAAAAAAATGTGCGCGGTCTATTTCATTGACAAAAGATCGGAAAAGCACCAGGCCTAGACGGGGTAACTCCTTCTTGCTTGAAAGCCTGTGCTGACCAGCTGGCCCCCATCTTCACCCCCATCTTTAATAAACAACTGGAGGTGTATTATGAATGTTCTACTATTATCTTGGTTCTCAAAAAACCCTTCATGAAGAGGCTGAATGACTACAAACCAGTCTGACATCTGTAGTTTTGAAGATCTTTGAAAAGGAATGGAATGGAATGGAACGGAACGGAACGGAACGGAACGGAACGGAACGGAACAGAACAGAACAGAACAGAACAGAACAGGACAAGCTGGAAGGGACCTTGGAGGTCGTCTACTCCAGCCCCCTACTCAAGCAGGAGACCCTAGACCCCACTTGAAAATGATCACTAGACCCCTTGCAGTTTGCCTGCCCTGCAAATAGATTGGCAGACAATGCTCTCAATATGGCACTCCACGACACCTTGCAACATCTTGAATATACAAGTATATATGTATATATTTTCTAGATTAGTCTGAAATTCAGCCATGGAGTCATTAAACATTAACAGGTGTGTGAAGGCTTTGAAAAGATCTATTTGTTGGTTTGCTTTAAAGAATTCTAAACTTCTGCAAAGTTTTAATTTTTTTAAAATGCAAAAGTCCTGGGGACATCATCACATCTGGTGTCATTGTGGTGTAATCAGTATGTGATTTGGAGACAAAAAAGTCATTTTCTGGCCGTGTCTCTCCCAGGTGGCCAATGCTGAATGATGCTGAAGTGGCATGTTCACTAGAAGGCTCACCAGGGCAGGGAAAGTGAAAAAGACAGGGCAGGAGAGGCCACACATTGCAAACATTGCCGAGGAAACCAAAATTGTAGGGGAAAGGATGTCAGAAAGAAGTCAATTGTGGAGAATTAAATTGTTGCAATAGCATCCTTAGTCCTTAGTATTTCAGGGGCTGCCACAAAGTAGAGGGGGTCAAATTATTCTCCAAAGCACCAGAGGGCAAGACAAGAAACAATGGTTGGAAACTAACCAAGGAGAGAAGCAACCTGGAATTAAGGAGAAACTTCCTAACAATGTGGACAATTAACCAGTGGAACGGCTTGCCACCAGAAATCATGGGTGCTCCACAGGGGTGGATTCTAACTTACCTCACTGCCGGTTTGCTTCCTCCCACGCTGCGTAGCCATACTGCGTGGCTGCGTGCGCGCTTTGTGCGCACATGCGCAGTAGCAATAAATCCAAAAAAATCCCCCCCAAAAGCCAAAAGAAGATGGCGACTGCATGCACAGTGCTGTAAACTTGGCTTCTGCATATGTGCAGAAGAGAAAAAACCCGGAAAAAAATCCCCCCCCAAAAAAGAATTTAAAAAAATAAAATAACCCCCCCCCCAAAATCAAAAAAGTAACCTCCCCCACAAAAAAGCCAAACACAAGATGGCGACTGCATGCACAGTGCCAGAAACCCACCTTCTGCGCATGTGCAGAAGAAAAAAAACCCGGGAAAAAATTCCAAAATAGAAAAAAGAAAATTAAAAAGTAATTAAAAAATAACACCCCCCAAAAAAGCCAAAAACAAGATGATTACCGCATGCACAGTGCCGTAAACTCGGTTTCTGCACATGTGCAGAAGAAAAAAAAACCGGAAAAAATTCTAAAAAAAAAATTCTAAAAAAAAAATTCCCAAAAAATTCCCAAAAAAATTGATGGTGGCGCCCATGGACCGGCACCGACCGAACCGGTTCCGTGACATCATCGTGACGTTACCAGCGGGTCGCTACCGGTTCGGGTGAACCGGTCCGAACCGGGAGGAACCCACCTCTGGTGCTCCATCACTGGATGTTTTTAAGAACAGACTAGACAGTCACTTATCTGAAATGGTATAGATTTTCCTGCTTGAGCAGAGGGCTGGACTAGAAGACCTACAAGCTCCCTTCCAGCTTATTCTATTCTATTCTATTCTATTCTATTCTATTCTATTCTATTCTATTCTATTCTATTCTATTCTATTCTATTCTATTCTATTCTATTCTATTCTATTCTATTCTTCTATTCTTGCTTGATTATGGTGGGTATGTTTTGAGATTGAAGTTAACCATTATAGAAGTGTGTGTGCAACACACCTTTAAATAAGTGTTGACTCCTGGTGATTACCTAGTCTAGCCCCTGCAGTTTTCTTGGCAAGGTTTTCAGGAGTGATTTGCTCTTACCATCTTCTTGGAACCTAAAGTCTCCCAGCTGGCTTTGTGGCTTAGACCAGGGGTCGCCAACCTTGGCCACTTTAAGACTTGTGGACTTCAACTCCCAGAATTCCCCAGCCAGCAGCTGGCTGGGGAATTCTGGGAGTTGAAGTCCACAAGTCTTAAAGTGGCCAAGGTTGGCGACCCCTGCCTTAGACAGCACCAGAACTCACCATCTTCTAGGTTGTAGCCTACTGCCTGAACCACTACAGCAAACTGGCTCTCATTATAGGTTAGACATGTTTATAAAAACACATGATGCCCATTTCTGGACTTTGTGCTTGAGGTAGGAAAAAATGAAACTTTGATTCTGGGTTTTGCAATAGCAATAGCACTTATATACCATTTCATAATGCTTTGCAGCCCCCTCTAAGCGGTTTACATAGTCATCCTATTGCCCCCAACAATCTGGGTCCTCCTTTTACTGACCTCGGAAGGACGGAAGGCTGAGTCAACCTTGAGTTGGTCAGGATCGAACTCCTGGAGTGAGCAGTGAGTCAGCCTGCAATATTGCATTCTAACCATTGCGCCACCACGGCTCGTACATAGGTTTGTTGCTATAGAAATGGTTAGTATGTATTACTACATAAAAGTAAAAAGTTGATGTTGTTATGTTATTACCTACTGCATCAAAAATAATCTTTTACCCTACACTTTTTCTTCTGTTTTATTCGGTCTAGTCTGTGAATAGGTTGTTTCAGTGGCTATTTTAAATGTCAAGTGTGTCAACCCTGAAGCTGATCTGGCCAAAGCCATCTTGGAGCTTCAGGGTTGACACACTGGAGCTGAGGAAGAGGGAGGACGGAATTGAGATAATTGGGATTTTGTAGCCAAAATAAAATACTTTCTCTTGGGAACCAAGGACATTCTCACAACCTGGTCAGAGGAAGGAGGAGTGATGTCACCGGGCAACCAGATGGAGCCGTGATTGGACTATGTGACTGATTGTTTTGAGAAAGTGAAAAACGTTTGCCTTTAATTAGGTGAAAACCGCGGGAACCCTCAGAGTCGGATTTCACCAGATCTGTGCCAATATGATAATTCCAATAAAAGTATTCTTTGAGGAATCTACCTGCCTCGGAGTTTTGCTTGCTGTGGGTCTGTTACTTGGAACCCTGACAAAGTGTGTGATGCAGAACACAGCTAAGGAATATTGGATGGAAACTGATCAAGAAGAGATTCAACCTAGAAATAAGGAGACATTTTCTGACAGTGGGAACAATCATCCACTGGAACAGAAGTTGCCTTCGGAAGTTGCGGGAGCTTCATCACTGGACGCTTTCAAGAAGAGACTGGAATGCCATCTGTCAGAAATGGTGTAGGGTCTCCTGCTTGGGTGGGGGGTTGGACTAGCAGACCTACAAGATCCCTTCCAACTCTATTAAATTTTAATACAGAGTCCAATAAGGAGTTTCAACGCAAGAACTGGGAGTAAGATAGACAATAAGTGAAACCACCGTTGGAATATCTAGTCTTCCTTTCTTACTGAATTTCAAAGGTGATGTCTCTTTAAGCAGTTTGAATCCCTTCCTCCTGGTTTTTTTCTTTGTGATAAGGAACCCCCAATTCCTGTCTCATCTTTGGTTTCTTGATGATTCAGAGAGCCAAGTTTGAATCAGCTGCCAAGTTTGTAAGGTTACCTGGTGTGAGCCCGTCAGTTGAACTACCCATAATGGCCCCTTAATCAACCCAGGAGGTTTATCTCCAAATAGATCTGGCTTTGTTTGGGATTCAAATAACACCCCCAACCAGTGACTCCCTCTTCATCATGCAACTACTTACCAAGGTGTTATTAGACTTCTTCATCCAGAAGGAAAATGTTTTTGGAATTCCTATCTCCAGATAGGCACTCAAAAGCCAAGACCTGGGTTTAGCCAGAAAAACATTATGTAGCTGATCACAGGGATGAGGTTGAAGGCCAGGGAGCTGTGGTCCATGAGAAGGATCTGAGTGGACAAACAACCAAAGATAATTTCCATTAAGATGTCCCCATACACTTATTATATTCCCATTCAATTCTGTTCTTTTCTGCCCTAGATTTTTCCTGTGCATTGAGATAACAGGTTGAAGTTTTAGAAGGCATTCTTTTGTTCTCGTGTTCTGAGCACTTAATAAAATATGTGAAAGAATTGGCAGAATCTGCTGATGGATGGAATCCATGAAGGGGACGCAAAGGCTTAGGAAGTGATGTAATGGAAACAGGCCTACTGAACAGTAATTCAGGGGGTGTCCTCTGCCTCCTGTCAGTCTAGGCCAGGGGTAGGCAAAGTTGGCTCTTCTATGACTCATGGACTTCAACTCCCAGAATTCCTGAGTTAGCATGATTGGCTCAGAAAGTCTGGGAGTTGAAGTCCATGAGTCATAGAAGAGCCAACTTTGCCTACGCCTGGTCTAGGCCAGTGTTTCCCAACCTTGGCAACTTGAAGCTATCTGGACTTCAACTCCCAGAATTCCCCAGCCAGCATCCGCTGGCTGGGGAATTCTGGGAGTTGAAGTCCAGATAGCTTCAAGTTGCCAAGGTTGGGAAACACTGGTCTAGGCCTAGGTAACCTAGCCTTCTCAGTCACAGAATCATAGAATTACAAGGTCATCATCCAATATCTTGAAACCCTAGAGAATTGAAACCCTAGAGAAAGTGCAGAAGAGAGCAACCAGGATGATAAAGGGTCTGGAAAATAAAACATACAAAGAGCAGTTGCAGGAACTGAGCTTGGCCAGTCTGGTGAAGAGAAGGACCAGGGGTGACATGATAGCAGTGTTCCAATACTTGAGGGGCTGCCACAGAGAGGAGGGGGTCAGGCTGTTCTCTATGGCACCAGAAAGCCAAACAAGGAATAATGGATGGAAGCTGACCAAGGAGAGATTCAACCTGGAAGTGAGGAGAAACTTTCTAACGGTGAGAGCGATCAACCAGTGGAACAGCTTGTCAGCGGAGGTTGTGAGAGCCCCAACACTTGCGACCTTCAAGGAGAGACTGGACTGCCATCTGTCTCAAATGGTGTAGGAACTCCTGCTTGAGCAGGGGGTTGGACTAGATGACCTACAAGGTCCCTTCCAACTGTAAGAATAAATCTAATCTAAATCTTGCACACTTCGGGAGTCATCACAATACACCAGCTCCAACAGATGACAAGCCAGCCTCTCTTTGAAAACTTCCACTGAAGGGGAAGAAGTCACTCCATGCAACAAACCCATTCCATTGACCAATGGCTCTTGCTGTCAAGAGGTCCTTCCTAATATCTCACCTGTAATATCTTCACAGTATTTATAGTCTTTAGATGGCAGCTTCTAGATGTGTTGTACTCATCTCACAGGATGCCCAGCCCAGCATGAGAAAAAGATGGAGGCCTGCCATGAAGGTGATGATGGAACCAAGGCCAGGCTTATTGTGATAAGACATGATAGCAATGTTCCAATATTTGAGTGGCTACCACAAAGAGAAGGGGGTCAACCTATTTTCCAAAGCTCCAGAGGGCAGGACAAGAAACAAGGGATGGAAACTAATCAAAGAGAGAAGCAACCTGGAATTAAGGAGAAGCTTCCTAACAGTGAGGACCATTAACCAGTGGAACAGCTGGCCTTCAGAAATCATGGGCACTCCATCACTGGAGGTTTTTAAGAAGAGACTAGATAGCCACTTATCTGAAATAGTATAGGTTCTCCTGCTTGAGCAGGGGGCTGGACTGGAAGACCTCCAAGGTCCTTTCCAGATTCCTATTCTATTCTATTCTATTCTATTCTAGGTGACTCGCTCCCTCCTAGCCAAGGAGGGAGCTGAAGATCCCTTGCAGGGCAGAGCTGAGGAATTTTCTCAGTTTCTGGCGGATAAAGTCGTTCAGATTCGGACAGACCTGGACTCCATTTGGACAGGGCAAGCCGAGATGACAGGGGTGAGTCTTAGTCCTGTTATATGGGACGAGTTTGAACCTGTCACTCCTGAGGATGTGGACAAGGCCATAGGAGCGATGAGCGCCTCCACCTGTTTATTGGACCCGTGCCCCTCCTGGCTGGTCTCTGCCAGCAGGGAGGTGACACGCGGCTGGCTCCAGGCGGTTGTGATCGCTTCTTTGAGAGAGGGATCCATCCCACAGCCTTTAAAAGCTGCGGTGGTGAGGCCCCTCCTCAAGAAGCCTTCCCTGGACCCAGCGGATTTAAAGAACTTCCGTCCAGTCTCCAACTTACCCTTCTTGGGTAAAGTTGTCGAGAAGGTGGTGTCGCTCCAACTCCTGCGGCTATTGGAGGATACTGATTATCTGGATCCCTTTCAATCGGGCTTCAGGCGCGGCTACAGTACGGAGACTGCTTTGGTCGCGCTGATGGATGATCTCTGGCGAGCCCGGGACGGGGGTTACTCCTCCATCCTGGTGCTACTTGACCTCTCAGCGGCTTTCGATACCATTGACCATGGTATCCTTCTGCGTCGTCTTGGGGAGATGGGAGTGGGAGGCACTGTTTTACGGTGGTTCTCCTCCTATCTCTCTGACAGGACGCAGTCGGTGTTGACAGGAGGACAGAGGTCAGCCCCTAGGCCCCTGGTTTGCGGGGTGCCACAGGGCTCGGTCCTCTCTCCCATCCTGTTTAACATTTACATGAAACCGCTGGGTGAGATCATCCGACGGCATGGGGTGAGGTATCAGCAGTATGCTGACGATACCCAGTTGTACATCTCCACCCCGTGTCAGTTCAGTGAAGCAGTTGATGTAATGTGCCGCTGCCTGGACGATGTGAGGGTCTGGATGGGAGTGAACAGACTCAGGCTCAACCCAGACAAGACTGAGTGGCTCTGGATATTGCCTCCCAAGGACTATGTCGACTGTCCCTCCTTGGTTCTCGGGGGAGAAAAATTGACTCCCTCAGAACAGGTTCGCAATTTGGGTGTCCTCCTAGATCCACAGCTAAAATTGGATCAACATCTTTCAGCTGTGGCTAGGGGGACCTTTGCACAAATCCGTCTTGTGCACCAATTGCGACCTTACTTGGAGAGGGAGGCCTTGCTCACAGTCACTCATGCCCTTGTCACCTCACGGCTTGACTACTGTAACGCGCTCTACATGGGGCTACCCTCGAAGAGCATTCGGAGACTTCAGCTGGTACAGAATGCAGCTGTGCGTGCAGTAGTGGGTGTACCGAGATACACCCACGTAACACCTATCCTTCGCCAGCTGCATTGGCTACCAGTTAGCCTCCGGGTGCAATTTAAGGTGTTGGTCGTTACCTTTAAAGCCCTACATGGCTCAGGGCCAGGTTACCTGCGGGACCGCATCCTACCACATACCTCCCTAAGACCGGTTAGGTCCCACAGAGAGGGCCTCCTCCGGGTCCCGTCGGCCAAACAATGTCGATTGGCGGGGCCGCGGGGGAGGGCCTTCTCTGTGGGAGCCCCGTCCCTCTGGAACCATCTTCCACCAGAGATCCGAACTATCCCCACCTTACTGGCCTTCCGTAAAGCCCTAAAAACATGGCTCTTCCGGCAGATGGGGTGAATAGGATAAGCAAATTCCCCCTGAATGTTGTGTTTTATAATGTCTTTTTTTAATTATTTTTTAATTTAAATTTATGATTACTGTTTTAAATTGTACGCTTCTTACTTATGCTGTACGCCGCCCTGAGTCCCATGGGATTGGGCGGCTTATAAGAGCGTTTAAATAAATAAATAAATAAATATTCTATTCTATTCTATTCTATTCTATTCTATTCTATTCTATTCTATTCTATTCTATTCTATTCTATTCTATTCTATTCTATTCTTCCACACACACATACACACCCCACAATGATACAATATTCATGATGTTCCCACCAAAAAGCTCACCATTACCATTTGTCCATGGTTTTGTTTTGTTTTTCTTTTAACCATAGCTAGGTATACCACTCCATGCCCTCATTAATCCAGTTTGGTGCAAAGAAAATTTGCTTTCCAAGATCCACGAAGCCTCCGCATTTTGAAGGGGCTGTCCTTGCTTAGTGGAAGGAAGCCAAGGAGGAGGGTCAATGACCTGCCTTTCATGACACATGAGGCTTTTAAGAACAAGTGGACAGCCACTTGTCCAAAATGTTTTAGGGTCTCCTGCTTGAGCAGGGGATTGGGCTAGAGGTCCCTTCCAACTCTATTATTTTATGTTCTATGACAGGGGTCTCCAACCTTGGTAACTTTAATACTGGCGGACTTCAACTTCAAGAATGTGGGAGTGACAGAGTAGGAAGGTTGTCTCATTAGGATTCAGGTTTCACTAACCTTTGCCAGCTACACCAGACATCCTCCTGCTTCAGAAGCTCCGTGGGGTACCTCTGCTTGGAGTAGAGAGGAAAGCAACCCCTGTCCCAGCCCCATTTAATCATGGCTGGCCTGCTGGAAGGCTGCCCCTCCAAATAGCAAAATTCCCATGATAACAATTGTTATCTTCCCCCTCCTTGATCTAAATGATACATTCACCAATATCAGGATTGATCCTACTCGGGGTGTGTCCTTGATCTTTGCCAATATCTACTTCCTGAAAGTCTTCTCCCTTTTCTCCTACCCAACGGAATGGAGGGGAGTTTCACTCATGCAGAGATTTGGCAGGAAGCCTCCTTGAATTATGCTCAGAAGCTATTGAGAAACCAAGTCAATCAAGATATTCTCTCCAGAGTCAACAACCTGTATGAATCATTGCAAGGGGAGACAGTAATTTCACTCGGGCCGATGCCATGAGAACTGTCGTCAACGCTGGCAGTCTGCTTTTCTTATTAATTCATGCAAAGTGATTACAAATGGTTGCAAAACCTCCTAATTATTCCCAGGGTAGCATTGGACCTGAAATCAAAAGCTGCCCAAACAGAATCCCTCCATACGTCGAAACTGCAGAAGCTCAGTACCTCTGCATAATCATTCTTCAATTAGTTTCTCTTTGGAAACTGTTGATAGGTTCAGGAGCATAACTTTAAAGCCACATTTTAATTCCAAAATAATCAGGGTGTATTAGATATGCCAGGTTTTTGCTTAGGACTGATGATACACCTGTAATGATGGTATCTGCAAAGTTATTGTTTGTGTTTAACAGATTAACAGAGTTGGAAGGGACCTTGTAGGTCATCTAGTCCAACCCCCCACCCAAGCAGGAGACCCTACACCATTTCTGACAAATGGCAGTCCAGTCTCTTCTTGAAAGCCTCCAGTGATGAAGCCCCCACAACCTCCGAAGGCAACTTCTGTCCCATGGGTTGATTGCTCTCACTGTCAGAAAATTCCTCCTTATTTCCAGGTTGAATCTCTCCTTGATCAGTTTCCATCTGTTATTCCTTGTCTGGCCTTCAGGTGCCTTGGAAAATAGCTTGACCCCCTCCTCTCTGTGACAGCCCCTCAAATATTCGAATATTGCTATCATGTCTCCCCTGGGGAGACAAGACCTTTAGAAATCTCTATCCTCACATTTCAAATATCCACAACATTATGTATTACAGCAAGGATGAGCTTTCCCAGTTCTCACATTCGGCACCATCAATAATAAGATAACAATTCTCTCCAGAGCTTCCCGTTCAAAGCAGAACCACTGCAGAAGCTGAAAATTACTTTTCAAAAAACCTCGAATTTCTTTGGGTGAATTATCGTCTACCATTTTTGTCTACCAAGCTTTGATAGAGAAGGAAGCAACAGCTGAAGGATTTGTGAAGCTGGCAGCCTGGACTGCCATCTGTCAGAAATGATGTAGGGTCTCCTGCTTGGGTGGGGGGGTTGGACCAGATGACCTACAAGGTCCCTCCCAACTCTATTAATCTGTTAAATAATCCAGGAGAGGGAAAATGAGAGCAACCTGTGTGAACCAGACCTATGAAAGATGCTTCTCTGATTGGTTATAAGAGCCTGCCCAACAAATTATAAGACTCGGTGCACCTGGGAGAAGATGTCCTCATAGATATGGAATCACTCCCCAGTGAAGTCCACTGGGCCTGTTTTATGGTTGTTTCTTCCCTTCGTATTTATACCTGAATCTGTTGACACTAACCTCTGTACTGCAATAGATCTACATGTTAATTCTTTTGATTTCTGCCATTTTTATGTTTATTACAGCTTAGAGCTCCTGCATTTGTAGTCTCTGTATTTAGTTTTCAATTTTGAAAGTGTGATGTAAAAATGTCTGTAAGCCACCTAGGAAAAATTTGCTTTGAATTTTCAATTTTTAAAAATGCTTTGTTTAAAAAAAAACTCCCCCAAAATTAATGCAATGAATTGTAATGCCAGAGTTACTCACCTAGAAAGCTGCTGTCCAGCACCGTTTCCCTGCTGGAACTAAATGCAGGTAATCCTCGAGATACGACCATAATGCAGCCCGGCCCATTGCTGTCGTATGTTGCAGCAGTCGTTTAGGTGAAACAGGTCTCCTAACAATCTCCACATCCTTGCTCTCCTCAATGAAATGTAAAACGAACGTGCGAGTTGTTAAGTGGAGCACGGGGACCATTGGAGGCCCAGCACAGGTCCAGTCCTGCTTTCAAATTCTGCAGATTTTTTTTTCATCTATGGATTTCTTATGATGATTTCATATTTCCAAGAATGCATGCATTTGATGAACCATACTTGCACTAGAGTGCCTTTTTTCAAATTTGCATTCTTAAATATTTTTTTCTATTTTTTAAATCTGAAGATGTCACCACATTTTGGCATACATGTGCCTTTGAGTCAGTGTTTCTTAACCTTGGCAACATGAAGACATGTGGACTTAAACTCCCAGGGAAGTTGAAGTTGGCTGGGGAATTCTGGGAATTGAAGTCCAAATAGCTTCAAGTTGCCAAGGTTGAGAAACACTGCTTTGGGCACTCTGTAAGAGGTATATTTGTAATGATCTAAAAATTATACTCCAAATTTTTCACTCATCCCTACATAACACTTTGTTTTAGCTCATTTGTATTTCAGTAATGAGCACATGTTCATCAAAATGGACAGACTACCAGGAAAAGGTGCCAAGAACTCAATAAGTCACCACAAATAGCTCGTATGTATCCAAATTTACAACCTAAATGTTGGAGATGTGAATGTGTGGATGCTACTTATTTCCATATTTGGTGGACTTGTAAGAAAATTAAGGCTTTTTGGATTAAAATATGGTGGGTTACTCAAAACATCATAAAGAAAAAAATTAAGTTTACACCACAGTTTTTCTTGCTGGGAATAATTGAGGATTGTACTGTAACAGAGACTAAATTGATTCTGAACTTAATAACAGCTGCCAGGTTGCTGGTAGCACAGTATTGGAAGAAAGAAGATACACCTACCATTGAGGAATGGACAATAAAAGTTGCACATCTGGCAGAAATGGCAAAAATTTTGTCATATCTAAAAGATCATTCAAATGAGAGATATATACTGGAATGGAGTAGATGGACTGATTATATTCAAAAAAAGTATCAGATTAAGAAGATATATATATAGCGTAATAATGATATATGTTAAGAATTTTAGAATGGGTTCAATAGGTCTTAAATAATGTGGAGTTAAAAAAATTAGAGAAACTTTGAATTTATAACTTGTTAGTATATTTTAAGTTTATGTGTATTGAATATTATACCCTGTGCTTTTTCTGGGATGTCGGGGGGGGAGGGGGGAGGTTGGGGGGAGAAAAAGAGAAAAATGTTTGTATTTTGTACTAATAAAACTTTTTGAATAAAAAAAAAGTCACCACAAAAACCTATAGAATATTATTTATGAAGTGGCTAACTATGATTATACTGCCTTCTTCTGCTATATCTGTCTGTAAATTAGGCACACTTTGGCTGCCCACTAATGATCTTACCACTAACTGCAATATACTATTATGTCTTGTTCTGCTTTTATTTTATTTTTTAATTCTAGTCTGTGACCATAATAAAACGTTGAATTAAATTGAAACACTGCCTTCATGTCACAAGCAGCCAAAATATGTATTGCATGAATGTCTAAGGTATGTGAACATTGGGTCCTAGACAGGGGTGGGTTCCACTTACCTCCCCTACCGGTTCACATGCGCAGAGGGTTATTTGCCGGCCACAGCAACTGGAGAACTGGTTCAGGGGCGTGGACAGCCGGCCATCGCTGCCTGTTCAGCGAACGGGTGCAAATTCCCGCCACCAGTAAGGGCGAACCAGTCCAAACCGGCAGCAACCCACCACTGGTCCTAGGAAGACTTTTGCTTATTGTCTTCTAATCTCACATCCCTCTCATAAACCTTGTTTGGCCGTTAGACTTTGTAAAAGGAAGTGCTTCCACATGAGAGTTCTCTGTGTGCTGTTGGAAGAAATATCCATCTGGTTCAGTTCCCAGCCGGGAGAAAGACACCGGAAACATGGAGGCTGATTGGAAAGAGGGTTTAATGGAGCAGAACCACCAAGCACATGGTCCTGGTGCAGCTGACCACATGGAGTTGAGAGGAGGGTATTTATACCTTCTCTTGGGCTTTGCACTTGAACTTCCTGTTCCTGTGCAAGAACATGTATTCTATTGGCTGTTGTAGTCACAGCTAACTTTGTAGGCTATCTGAGTCCCAGGCTTGGTTGAAGCTTGCTGGGTGATGCAATGTCCCCAGGTGATTGTGCCGTGTGGTGAGGGTCATGTTTGTCCTGGAGGGTCATGTCTTCATCCCATTTAGAGCCGAGATGGTGCAGTGGTTAAATGCAGCACTGCAGGCTACTGCTAGTTCAGCAGTTCAGCAGTTCAAATCTCACCGGCTCAAGATTGATTCAGCCTTCCATCCTTCTGAGGTCGGTAAAATGAAGACCCAGATTGTTGGAGGCAATATGCTGAACTCTGTAAACCGCTTAGAGAGGGCTGTAAAGCACTATGAAGCGGTATATAAGTCTAAGTGCTATTGCTATCACCCTGAAGCTGGAGGTCTTTTGTCTTTTAGCTAGGCTAGCCCAGTTTTTCTTAATGGGCACCAAATATCTGCTGGGGAACAAGGAGTGCCCATTTCCTATTGAAAGGGAACTTGGTAGACAAGTTAGATTTGGGTTTCCCCATGCGTTGCCAACATGGTGTCTGCAATAAATTGGAACTTTGGTGAACTTTTTGCCTTGGACTCTGATTTCTGCTCGATTACTATTTGGAACCTTGACAAATATTCTGTCTTTTTAATATTTCTCAAAATATTTCATTCTTCTAGGAGAAGGGTGGGTGCTAACTTTTTACAGTGCATATGGATGAAATAGGAACAATGAGGATTTTTCCTGCAAGACATTTGGGATCCCTTCAGCGTCCAGCCCAGAGGTCTTCAAACTTGGTAACTTTAAGATTTGTAGATTCCAACTTCCAGAATTCTGGGAATTGAAGTCCACAAGTCTTAAAGTTGCCAAGTTTGGGGACCCCTGGTCCAGCCCATCAGGTCAGCTATTGAGCTAAACAAAAGCTAGTTCATGTCTGCAATTTTTCTAAATCTAGGTTTTTAAAATCTGCAGCAGGGCCCTTCCAAAAGATACTCCCACCCATCTGATTTATTAAGCAGTTTCCAGCCCAAAATGTCTCTCCAAGGGAAATGTACATGGTGCCAATCTCTTTGCTTATAGAAGAGTTGCTCAAATCTTATTTCGGTTACTGATTACATAAAGAAGTACATATATGTGTCAAATAAACATCAACACCAACTAACTTCTAATTCTATTATTAGTGACCCTTCAGGACTGATGTCTGCTGATTTCAACATGCAAAAACAAAAAAAGAAAGAAGGAAGGAAACCTGGGGAACTTGCCAGGTGATTGTATCCTATCGGAAGGATAAAAGTACATAAAGTGAGTCAAATCAACCTGCCTATTCGTTAGGGAAGAGGATATTAAGTCTAAAAAAAAAAACAGGGATCTAGCAATTCTCCAAAGCACCCGAGAACAAGATAAGAAATAATGGGTAGAAGATTATTAAAGTGAAATCCAACCTAGAATTAAGGGAATTTTCCAGACAGAATAACTAATATGTGGAATGACTTGCCTCCAGAAGTTGTGGGTTTGTAGGTTTGCAGGTTTTAAAGAAGAGACTGGACAGCTATTTGGCTGAAATGGTATAGGGTCTCCTGCTTGAGCGGGGGGGGGGGGCTGCCACAGAGAGGAGGGGGTCAAGCTATTTTCCAAAGCACCTGAAGGTCAGACAAGGAATAATGGATGGAAACTGAACAAGGAGAGATTCAAATCTCACAAATAAATAAATAAATTGAAACTCTAGAGAAAGTGCAGAGGAGAGCAACCAGGATGATTAGGGGACTGGAAACTATAACATACGAAGAGCGATTGCAGGAACTAAGCTTGGCCAGTCTGGCAAAGAGAAGGACCAGGGGTGACATGATAACAGCGTTCCAATACTTGAGGGGATGCCACAGAGAGGAGGGGGTCAGGCTGTTTTCCAGGGCACCAGAAGGCCAGACAAGGAATAATGGATGGAAACTGACCAAAGAGAGATTCAACCTGGAAATAAGGAGGAATTTTCTGACGGTGAGAGCGATCAACCAGTGGAACAGCTTGCCTGCGGAGGTTGTGAGAGCTCCAACACTTGAGACTTTCAAAAGGAGATTATCCAAAATGGTGTAGGGACTCCTGCTTGAGCGGGGGGTTGGACTAGATGACCTACAAGATCCCTTCCAACTCTAATAATCTGTAATCTGTAAACCTAGACATGAGGAGGAACTTTCTGACAGTGAGAACAATCAACCAATGGAACATAAGTTGCCTTCGCAAGTTGTGGGAGTTTCATCACTTGAGACTTTCAAGAAGGGATTGGACTGTCATCTCTCAGAAAGAGAAATGTAGGGTCTCCTGCTTGGCCAGGGGGTTGGACTAGATGACCTTTAAGGTCCCTTCCAACTCTGTTAATCTGTTAGAAAGGCCTCCAAGGTCCCTTCCCACTCTGTTATTCCATTATTCTGTTTATCTATGTGGTCATTAAGAATCAACATTGACCTCATGGCACATAATCAATAAATAAAATCAAGTTGCAGCCAATTAAAATATGGGCTGTTGTTTAATGGCTCTGGAATCAACTCATTTGTCAAGAGACATCTGTCAATGTGCTAGTAACTAGAGTTGAATCAGCTGATCTGGTTGGCTTAAGGGGTGACCCTTTCCTTTCCCCAAACCTTGGGGATATTCTTCCTAAGCTGTGCCTCGAAGAACAATTAAAATGTATCTCTTTAGCTCCCAAAACAATTAATTTTTTATTCTAAATTTTATATTAATTTGCTTGTTTTTGCATTATGTATACATTTTCTGCTGCCTTTGCATTTCTTTTATGGTGCTATGGATGAATAAATATTCTTAATGGGTTGAAGCTGAGCCTGAGTTACACACCCACGGTGCCCGACATACTTCTACATAGAATGACAAATATTTATCTTGGCCCAGCCCTCTAGACTTGATGTATCTTGTACCTAAGTGAAGCTTTGGACTGGAATTGTTGCTTGAGGTTTTGTAAAGGTCATTCTCATGTCTATCAGTCTGAGCAGTGGAACCTCAATTCATTCTGGGTGCTCATCTTAGTCATTCACCTGCACTGAGCTACATTGATACTTTTGGTCCAATCATAGGGACATGCTGCTGGCTGAGGAATTCTGGGAGTTGAAGTCCACAAGTCATAAAGTTGTCAAGGTTGGAGACCCCTGCTCTGAAGAGTATGAGCTGGAGGCATCACAAACTCACCTTGAAGATGCTTTGTTGGAAACTGTGAACATATACATTGGAGAGTCCTAAATTATAATAATTATAATAAGTTTTGGGACTCTCCAAAGCATATATCCAGCTCAATAATATAATATAGAAAATTTATCAACAGTAGAGCTATTTCTTGCAGAGGTGGGTTCCTGCCTCTGATTGCCGGTGCGGTTAATCGCTGAGTTCGGCGCAGAGCCGAAGAAGCTGCTCCCGTTCGCAGAACGGGAGCTTTCCCCGGGCACTTTCCCCGCCCGCATGGATGCCGCTGATTGCGTTCTTTTGCCCTCTGCGCATGTGGAATGCTTTGGGCATGTGCAGAGGGCAAAAGAACGCAATTGGCAGCATCCATGCGGGCGGGGAAAGCGCCAGGGGAAAGCTCCTGCTCCGCGAACGGGAGCAGCTTCTTTGGCTCTGCGCCGAACTCAGCGATTAACCGCACCGGCAATCAGAGGCAGGATCCCACCTCTGATTTCTTGGTATGGCCCAATTCTTTGAATGGGATTTGTGCCCCAACAGTTAAGCTGATGTGACTTGAAGCTGGAAATGTATGATTATGTTGACCCAAATTTGATTCCTTATGCACACAATTCAGTCTTGATTGTCACTGGATCTGCATTGCTCATCATGGCACCAGGGCATGTGTTTGTAAGTAGCTTATGACCAAGAGCGAGTTTGTATCATCTCATGGGAGACATTCAGAAACACCAATATCTGGGAAGATACTGGAAAAGATAATCAAAAAACAGATCTGCCAACAGCTAGAAACAAATGAAGTTATAACTAAAAGCCAGCATGGGTTTGTTAAAAACAGATCATGCCAAGCCTAATAGCAGTATTCCAGTATTTGAGAGGCTGCCACAAAGAAGAGGGGCTCAACTTATTTTCCAAAGCAGGACAAGAAAGAATGGATGGAAACTAATCAAGGAGAGAAGCAACCTGGAATTAAGAAGAAACTTCCTAACAGTGAAAGCAATTAACCAATGGAACAAGTTGCCTTCAGAAGTTGTGGGTGTTGCATCACTGGAGGCTTTTAAGAGACTGGACAGTCACTTGTCTGAAATGGTGTAGGGTCTCCTTCTTGAGCTCCAAGGTCCCTTCTAGCTCTATTCTGATCGATTGGTTTAGAAGTACCAGTTGACAATTTGAGGTGGTGAAAGTGTAGCTTCTCTCAGCAGGTGTTAGCTGCTGGCCAACTTTTTCTAGTCTGCAAAGCTGGATCTGATTAGCATTTGGATGTGAACATATGTGGAATCCCAATGTTGTAGAAGGCAATTTTGAGCCACTTATGTACTGCTGCTTAAAAAAAATCTGCCTAGACTTTGTGAAGTCAACCAAACTTTTCTTGATCTGAAAGCCTTTTATCTTGAATTCTAGTTTAGGTAACAATTAAGGGGCACACACACCCTTCCCAGATATGAAGACACATGAAATATAGAAAACCAAATCTTGTTTTGTGATGCAGGATATGTACATATTGGATAAGCTTATTGGTCAATCTTTTCAAACTTCCATGTGAGGAAGAATTGAGGGCTTCTTGCAGGTCAAATGACTTTGTTGCCCCTTTTGGTGGAACTCCCTTCTGAATTATTATTGTCTTCCAATGGCCTTTGCAGGAGAGGATAGGAGAGGATAGGAGAGGATAGGAGAGGATAGGAGAGTTGGAAGGGACCTTTGAGATCTTCTAGTCCAACCCCCTGCTCAGACAAGAAACTCTATACCATTTCAGACAAATGGTTATCCAATCTGTTGTTAAAAACTTCCAATGTTGGAGCATTACAACTTCTGAAGGCAAGTCCCACTAATTAATTGTTCTAACTGTCAGAAAATTTGTCCTTAATTCTAGGTTGCTTCTCTCCTTGATGAGTTTCCATCTGTTGCTTCTTGTCCTGCCCTCTGGTGCTTTGGAGAATAAGTTGACCCCCTCCTCTTTGTGGCAGCTATTGGAAGACTGCTATCATGTCACCCCTAATCCTAGAATGTGGTCAAAGATGGTTAAATGACTACCTTACTCACTCACTAATATTAATAATATTAAAATAATCACAATGGCACAGATTAAAAGCAGCTATGACTTACTGTGGGATAAAAAAAATGCAAGTGCAAAATTCAGTGTTAATATGAGCAGAATCCAAAAACCAACTTCTGACCTCTCTGAGAAGATTCAGTTATATATGAGCCGAGGTGGCGCAGCAGTTAGAGAGCAGTACTGCAGGCTACTTTAGCTGACTGATCAGCAGTTCAGCTGTTCAAATCTCACCGGCTCAGGGTTGACTCAGCCTTCCATCCTTACGAGGTAGGTAAAATGAGGACCCAGATTGTTGGGGGCAATGTAAAATATATACATTGCTTAATGGTGTGAACCGCTTAGAGAGTGCTTGCACTATGAGGCGGTATATAAATCTCATTAATAAATAATAAATAAATAAGTTGTAGGGAAAGAATGCATCTTATTATTTCCTGACTGTAACTGTCCCCTCCCCCCAGTCTATTTTCAACTTCTTCTAGAGGTAAAACTGCTGCCTCTCTTGTTCCCTTCATTTCAGCCTAATTTTGATTAATTTTGTAGAATGTCACCCAATCAGGACAATTTTGAGGCAACCACACAGTACAGTGGAACCTCCGGTCACTTTCCAGGACTTCGGTCGCAACCCAATTTGGGCATGACTGGAAGCGAGGCTGACTGCCCATGCGCGACCCCCCCAAAATGGCGCGGAAGGCAAAATCGCCTCAGCAGGTAAAATAGTCGCGGCTGTGTTTGATCGCCATCCGAGGATGAGTTCATGACCAGAGTGAAACATTTAGCGGATTTTTTGGTCGGCGCCCGATTTGGTCGTGGTCGGAAGCGTTTGTGACCTGAGGTTCCACTGTATCTCTTTTTTCTGAGACGGTCTCGTTTTCTTCTTCTTGATGGTGGATCCTCTGTCCGTGAACACCGAAGAAAAGTCTCCCTGTTTCAGCGGTTTCCAGAGAAGGTTCTTGTTTTATTTATTTATATAAACATATATTAACATTTTATATCAAATCCTAGGCTGCTCCCAACCAACGGTTAAAAGAACAGCAATAATAATGTAATACATACATCTATTAAAAACCACAAACCTGGCACAAAGTTAAGCTTTATTTATTATGCAATCATCTCTCCTTCACAGAACCATATGAAGAGTTCAGACACTGTTATTTTCTAGTTATTCTCTTCTCAGATTTTCGCTCTACTTGTTCCGCTTTCCTCTGTGGAGGCAAACTCCAAAATGAAGCTGGATGTCTTCCCACCAATCATCATCTGAGCTATTTGCAAGAACCAAACTAAACCATGTTCAATCAGTGGTGTAGAATGCCACCGATCCCCTGGCATAAACACAGGATAGGGGTATTCAAAGCCTGGGAGGTCCTGGCCAGGCCTTCAATCTTAAGAAAACTCCAAATATGACTGGTCTGGTTCTTTTTTTTTTTAAATAGTCTATTAATTATGTTAAAAAGACAAACAAACATACAAACAAACATAAAAACATGTATAAACATATGTATATATAAATAAAGTATCAAATATCTTTGAGAATAGAAAACATTGAACATACATGTCAACCATCTCATTGACATTATCCTTTTACAGCCTAGTGATACAAAAACATGTTTATTCTATATAGTTGTTATTTACATCATTATCTTCCTTATATCTTCCAATATTTTCCTTATTCTTTTCTCTTGTTATATTATGTTCAATGACTGGTCTGGTTCTATTGCAGAAGAACTTCAAGTTTTGCGAAGGGTAGCATGGTGGGTGGGGGCAGCGTTATAGGGACTTCTGCTGAGCATGCATGCTGATTAGAACAACCAGTAGGGGGCAGCAAAAAGACAAAGAACTCTTTCTTCACTCCCATCTAGTGGTTGTTCAGATGTTTGCAGCCTAGATCTGATGTCCCTACAGTAGTGGAGATTATATGGTCTCACAGATGCTCATATATCCCTTTTAACTGATGGCTAATAGAAGTGGAACTCTGAGAGACAGGTCTTCAAGCCCTTCCTCCCCTGCTTCTACCTTGCTATCTACAATATATCCTGTTAATAGATTTAGATTTATTATTAGAGTTGGAAGGGACCTTGTAGGTCATCTAGTCCAACCCCCTGCTCAAGCAGGAGTTCCTACACCGTTTGAGACAGATGGCAGTCCAGTCTTCCCTTGAAGGTCGCAAGTGTTGGTAGGTCATAGGTCTTACATGTATTTGGAATTTTATAGTATAATAAGCAATGTAACACATATTATGAAAATCAACATTATGCAAAAAAGCCTAGCAAGGTTTTATGGTGTGTGCCCAGAAAGACTGTAACATAAATGCCGTCAGAGTCTCTACAGAGAACTGTAATGGTCAAATGGGCAAGCATGGGATTTGAGGAATAATGGATGGAAACTGACCCAGGAGAGATTCAACCTGGAAATAAGGAGGAACTTTCTGACACTGAGAGCAATCAACCAATGGAACAGAAGTTGCCTTCGGACGTTGTGGGAGCTTCATCACTGGAGGCTTTCAAGAAGAGACTGGACTGCCATTTGTCAGAAATGGTGTAGGGTCTCCTGCTTGGGTGGGGGGTTGGACTAGATGACCTATAAGGCCCCTTCCAACTCTGTTAATCTGATGAATGTGGTGTTCTGATTCCGTGTATTCACCCATTACTCCTTTTTTCTTGAGCAGCATTTCTTAAAGTGTGGTCTGAGGCCCCTTGGGTGGGGTCTCACAAAACTCTCTTGGGAGCCCATGAAATCAAAATTATTTGCCAGATATTGAAGATATTTGAGAAAATTTAAAACAACATCCCCTTTCTCACTTGTTACTTTTTTTCTTTATTAAAAATACAGGGCTTTTTCATGAACAAATATTTTATGTTAATATTTAATGGGTTCAGTGTTGTTATTTTGGGGGACGTCCATCATTTTTAAAAGCGAGAAAGAGTCCTGAGATTAAAAAGCTTAAGAAATCCTGCTCTTGAGAGTAAGGGATTGCAATGTCCCGGGGGTCACGTGATCTCCTTTTGCGACCTTCTGACAAGCAAAGTCAATAGGGAAGCCAGATTCACTTAAGAACCGTGTCACTAACCACTGCAGTGATTCACTTAACAACTGTGCCAAGAAAGGTCGTAAGGTGGGGCAAAACTCACTGAACAAATGTCTCAGTTAGCAACAAAAATCTGGGGCTCTGTTGTGGTCGTAAGCCGAGGACTCCCTGTGTTCCTAACTGTCAGCTTTGATTGGAATAACTATCGCATTGAGTTCTCCTCCACCTAAAAAGGAACCATTGGACTTTATCTGATCTTCCGTGCTGTTTAAAAGGTGCCCCCCCCCATGGCCTTATGGGGTTTCTTAAAGGAAGCATCGTTGCCTGAAGGGCGGGCCGGGTACTGCAAACAGCTGCTGGCTTGTCCTGTTGAGAACTGCAGCAGGCAGATTCTGGGTTACAACGGCACCGGGCATGTTGTCTGCTTGGATGAACCATCTGTAGGTGGGACTGATGAGTGCCACTGCGATTGGGAGGATGACTTTGAGCCCTGCGGGCTGAGTATGAAGGAATCTCCCTGCAGTTCAGGGATTCCCAGAAATAAGCGCTCACTCAGCACCCCTGAATGGCGTTTCTGCTGATAACAGAGAAGGTGCTTTGCAGGTGGTTTGAGAGCTCAGGCAGGTGGGTTAAGGCATTTTAGTGGGTTTCTATTCTAAAGCGGATTTTTTTAAAAAAAAACTTCATAAGCTGCCCAGAGTGTCCTATGCATGAATTAGGCAGCTGCATACATTTGTTTAATGAAATAATACATTAATGTTAGTGCATTTAAAATTGTACACATGGCAAGCACAGTTTCAAAGCTCAAAAAGGAGAATGGATGTGTCCGCCCATCAGTGTGCTGGAGGTTCTTCCCTCTGCATGCACATAAACACTGTCACGATGTGAATATTGTCAGTTTGTGCATCTCTATATTTTCTACTGTTTCTTGTATTTATGGTCAAGCAGACATGTGATATGTTCTACTACACATGCCTGCATTCCAGGAGTCAACTCCTTCCTTCTCTTCCTCCATTTCTGCTGAAGGCAGACGTGACTTTTTCATTAGCCGATAAGATGTAGTTTATTAAGGAATTCTTTTTATTACTTTTCTATTGAAATAAATATTTTGTTAATTAGATTTGAATTTCGGTTTTATTTTCTAATGAGAATGACTTCAAAAAGAAGCAAAGATCCATCGACCTCCACGGGGGATTGCCCCCCCTAACAAACACACATCAAAATGGATATATGTAACTGTTGGGGTAAGAAATACTCCTACATTTTCTCACCCAATCCAGTGCCTGATCCATTTAATGAAAGAGAGGATCTTACAGAAATTCGTTCAAAGGCAAAGTCCTACATGGGTAGAGGGTGGTAGTTATTGTACTTTACTAACAAGACCTGGGCACCGTTTAGGGGCAAGACCTCATGTATGAAAGCTGAAATACAAAACAGTTCATTTAGGGGACCGTTCAAAGTTCCAACGGCACTGAAAAAAGTGACTTATGACTGTTTTTCACAGTTATGACCTTTGAAGCATCCCCATGGTCACATGGTGAAACTTCAAACCCTTGGCAACTGGTTCATACTTATGACTTAGAATAGAATAGAATAGAATAGAATAGAATAGAATAGAATAGAATAGAATAGAATAGAATAGAATAGAATAGAATAGAATAGAATAGAATAGAATAGAATAGAATAGAATAGAATAGAATAGGATCTTGGAAGTCCTAGTCCAGTCCCCTGCTCAAGCAGGAGAACCAGGGGTGGGTTGCTCACTTACCAATACCGGTGCGCTGCGCGTGCATCTCCACATTTTGTGTGCACGCGTGCCCCCTCGCGTGATTTTGCTTCCGCGCATGTGCGGAAGCAAAATCTCGCCGAAATCTTGTGAGGGGACGCGCGTGCGCAATTTCGGCGAGATTTTGCTTCCATGCATGCACAGAAGCAAAAAAGCCCAAAAATTCTTTTAAAAAGATGGCTCCGCGCGCAACGGACCGCCGAAGATGGCACCGGAGCGGTTGCACGCAAATAGCACCATCTGCTGGCCGCTACCGGAACGACAGAGTGGACCGCACTGGTAGGAACCTACCACTGAGGAGAACCTATACCAGGGGTCAGCAACCCGTGGCTCTGGAGCCGCTTGTGGGTCTTTCATCCCTCTGCTGCGGCTCCCTGTCGCTCAAAATATGCGTCACAACTGCCAATGTGCAACACCCACCGACACGCAATTTATTAAGCTTTTCGACTCCTGGAAGGCCAACCATGGATAAATCCAAGAAAAGAAAAGTTTCAGAAGAAAACAGAATCTTTAATTCAACTATATATGCTAATTTTGTGGCCGCTCAGGAAATAGGCACGGGAAGAGTTTTATGGCTCCTGATGTTTTCTTTTCTGTAGGAAACGGGTCCAAATGGCTCTCTGAGGGTTTAAGGTTGTCGACCCCTGACCTATACCATCTTGGACAAGTGACCATCCAGTCTCTTCTTAAAAACCTCCAGTTTTTAGTTTTTAGTTTTTCACTGTTAGGAGTGCAAAGAAGAATTAGGGGTGACATGATAGCAGTAGTCCAGTATTTGAAAGGCTGCCACAAAGAAGAGGGGCTCAACCTATTTTCCAAAGCACCAGAAGGCAGGACAAGAAACAATGGTTGGAAACTAATCAAAGAGAGAAGCAACCTGGAATTAAGGAGAAACTTCCTTACAGTGAGGACCATTAACCAGTGGAACAGCTGGCCTTCAGAAATCGTGGGTGCTCCATCACTGGAGGTTTTTTAAGAACAGACTGGACAGTCACTTATCTGAAATAGTATAGGTTCTCCTGCTTGAGCAGGGGGCTGGACTAGAAGACCTCCAAGGACCCTTCAAGATTCTATTCTATTCTATTCTATTCTATTCTATTCTATTCTATTCTATTCTATTCTATTCTATTCTATTTCTGCCTAACCTTAGCCCATTCTCCTTCATCCACGGCTCTCTTTTCTCTGACATATCTCTCTGCCTGTCAGGCTGTCTGGCGTCTCTTGCATAGCCTCTCAAAAGTCCCATATAAGAGATTTCCACCAGCGCTAGCATTAAACAATGCTTTATCATAAATTAGATGTAAGCGTCTGCATTTGGTTTCAACATCCTGAAGAGAATTGTATGGAACAATGACTGGATAAATAAGAGCGCCAGCTTTGTTTGGCTCAACCCTGAGTTGAGCAAATGCTGGTGTCTGCGAACTTCAACCAAGAAAAGAAAGAAACAAGAAAAACCAGAGTCTCTCCCCCAAATGCTCTCGACCCATTTATGCAATGACGTAATACACCCTCAAGGAGTTTCTAATTAATACAAACAATTACCATTCATGATCAAGAATCATAGCATTGGCTGGCAAAGGCCAACACTTTCACCTTGTTGATGGTGCACCTGAGGTGTTGGTGACTCACTTGCAGAGTTTCAGCTGATCATTCATTTGCAAGAGAAAGAAGGAAGCAATGAAGCTAAGACCCCATCAGCAATGTAAACTCTGTGACATCACTGCAAGCGTCGTACATTTCTAAAAAAAAATCCACCTGGACAAATTCTGGATAAAAACAGGAGGAGACCTGTTTTTTTAGACTCTGTGCCTGGGTAGCAACAGCCCTTATTTGGTGCCTCAATCTCAAACATTTAAAACAGTGTTTCTCAACCTTAGCCGTTTGAAGATGTGTGGACTTCAACTCCCAGAATTCCCCAGCCAGCAACGCTGGCTGGGGAATACCTGGGAGTTGAAGTCCACACATCTTCAAACGGCCAAGGTTGAGAAACACTGATTTAAAATAAGGCTGTCCAACGTTGGTAACTTTAAAACTTGTGGACTTCAACTCCCAGAATTCCTCAGTGAAACCATGCTGGCTGCAGTATTCTGAGAGTTGAAGTCCACAAGTCCTAAAGTTGCCAAGGTTGGACAGCCCTGATTTAACTGCTACTTTGCAGGTACTACTAACATCGTAGCGTGGTGTTTATAGCCACATGAAAACAAAATATGAGTTTAAAACATAAGTTCCAGGACTAGAGATTCACCAAAGGCTTAATTGAAGGAATTGGAATTGTTGGAAAAGGAGTCTCTTTAAGGGTCAGGATTTTACAGCCTTCTGCTTTAACCATTCACGACGAATGCTTTTCCATATAGCAATTCCCAACTGAAAATGAACTATTTAAAAAAAGAGAATGGGAAAACATATCATAAAACGCTTCTCTTTTTATAATACACGTTTAACTCAACGAACAAACACAGTCTAGGATTGATTATACACCAATGTTTGTTCTGTAATTGCTTTATCTCTTACACAGAATGGTAAGAGACCCAAAATCTTCCATTTGTCTTCCATTTGTAAGCCTCCTCTGTCTTCCCACCATCCTTTGGCACACAGGTGGGATGCCAAGTATAGAATGTGATAAATAAATACATTTGCATTTTCTTTCTTCGTGCAAAACAAAATCTGTTAAGGAAGAAAAGAATGACTAGTGGTTCTAGAACAGAGGCCTTCAAACTTGGCAACTTTAAGACTTGTGGACTTCAACTCCCAGAAGACCACAAGTCTTAAAGTTGCCAAGTTTGGGGACCCCTGTTCTAGAAGAACTCGGTTTGACAGCCTTTTTGGGACTCAACCAAGCTGACCATAAATTCTTGAAGATTTAGCTGCGGTCGTACAAGTGATGAGCAAAGCCCTTCAGAAGCATATCAGAGTCAGAAGAAAACTGCAGACTCACTTGGGTTCTTATCAGTGTCAGTAAAATAAATCAAATCTCTTTCTTATGGTCTTTGACCAGCCTTTACAAGTTTACAATAAAAGAGTACAGTACAAAGGGGAATAATGTAATACAGCACTTTGTTACAGGTAGTCCTCGACTTACAACAGATCATATAGTGACCATTCAAAGTTACAACAGCACTGAAAAATGTGACTTTTGACCATTTTTCACAGTTACACTCTTTGCAGCATCCCTATGATCACGTGATCAATTTCAGATGCTTGGTGACTGGTTCATATTTATGACGGTTGCAGTGTCCCGGGTCACGTGATCCCCTTTTGCGACCGCCTGACAAGCAAAGTCAATGTGGAAGCCAGATTCACAGTAACAACCAGGTTACTAACTTATCAGCTCCAATGATTCACTTAACAACTGTGGCAAGAAAGGTTGTAAAATGGAGTAAAACTCACTTAACAAATGTCTCGCTTAACAACACATTTTGGGCTCAGTTGTGGTCATAAGTTGACTACTACCTATATTGGAGAAGGGGAAAAAAATAAGTGGACAATAAAACAGTATATACAATGAAAAGTTTTATGCAGTTGTATAACTTCACCAAGACACCTGGCCACCTGATATGTGAGTGTAGGGTTAGCATCCCTTAAAAAGCAATAAACGTCAAATTTACCTGTAAATAAGAGCCAAGGTGGCGCAGCGGTTAGAGGCAGGTACTGCAGGCCACTTTAACTGACACTGATCCGCAGGTCAGCGGTTCAAATCTCACCGGCTCAAGGTTGACTCAGCCTTCCATCCTTCCGAGGTAGGTAAAATGAGGACCCAGATTGTTGGGGGCAACATAAATATACATTGCTTACTGGTGTAAACTGCTTAGAGAGTGCTTGCACTGTGAGGCGGTATATAAATCTCACAAAATAAATAAATAAAATAAATATTTGGAAATGGTTGGGCGATCAGAGTACATCTTGGGGCGTTGTAGAAAGGGCCCCATATGGGGACATGACTTTGGGCCAATCACCAGGAGACGGTGAGTTCTAGTCTTGCTTTAAGCATGAAAGCCAGTTAGGTGACTTTGGGACAATCATCAGGAGATTGTGAATTCTAGTCCTGCCTTAGGCAAGACTGCCAGCTGGTGACTTAACAGAATAATAGAATATCCGAGTTTGGGAGGGATCTTGGAGGTCTTCTAGCCCAACCTGCTGCTCAGGCAGGAAACCGTATATCATTTCAGAGAAATGGTTGTCCAATCTCTTCTTAAAAACTTCACAAATGAGTGAGGCTTTCTCCTTCCTTTACAGAGGGCAAAGTCTCTGTAGATAGTGAAGTTCCCGCCAGCGGAGCTGATGGGAGGGCATCAAAGCAGACTCTGGAAAAGGCCCATCAATGTTTGCTTAGTTATCAGTTTGAGTACATATTTTTGCCTGTGAAATTTTAGAAGCTATGGAAGGTGAATTGTAGGGGGGGGGGCGTTTTACTCCAAAGTAACACTGGAGTAAGTATCGTCTTATCTGATTTCTCTTCCGCATGTCTTCAGAAGAATCTAAAGACGGAAAAACGGTTTGTCTAAATCCAACTTGGTGACTTGCTAAATGTTTAATCCCATAAATCTCTCTCTTTTTTTAAAGAAATATCTTTATTAATTTTTTTAAATAATAAAATATAAATGAACATGTGAAGAAAAAAAGGAACGGGGATAAGAGGCTAAAGTTAAAAAGGGACACACACAAAAATACATAAAGCAAATATATTAGAAAAGTGACCTCTGACTTTTTCCAGTGCAGAAACAATAATAAAATACTTCTAAGCTTCTAAATTGACATAAATAATATCAACCATAATCTTTAGAATACTAATAGCTAACATATGAAGAAATTATTTAGTCTTAGTTTAATCTCCTACAAGTTTATTGATTTATAAAATTTATTGGCCGCCCATCTTACCCTAGGGCAGCGGCCCCCAGCCATTTGGGCCCCAGGGACCAATTCCATGGAGGGGGATTTTTCTGAGACCAGAGGGGTGTGTGGTTTCATGTGCTGCCTGCATCTGGCGGATGGAGCTTTGCTTGTTTGCATGGCCCAGTTTCTGGCATGCCACAGCCCAGTGGGTTGGGGATCCCTGCCTTAGGGTAACTCTGGACAGCTTATAGTCATAAAAATGTATCTATACATATGAATTAAAACATAAATAAATTAAAACCAATTAAATAAATTGGTATGATAAATTAATTTATCAATTTCACAAATTAAAACCAAAAATAAATGAAAACCAATCACCTATTAACTATAAACAAATCATAACCATGTATTTAACAATCCATAATATTTCTCTAATGAAATCAAACCTAATCCTCAAATCCCAAAGTCAACATTTATTTTTTTTCCTGTTCCTGTAGGAAATCTAACAGAGGTCTCCAAGCCACAAGGAATTTAGTCAAATTATTGTCTCTAAACAGGCCAGCCAACTTCACCATCTCTAATCCCATAAACTTCAGCCAATTTAGCTAACTAATCTACCTGGAGGGTAAGGAAGGCTGTGTCTAGCTCAGGTTCCAGGTGGTACCTCTGCTTATGACATTTGCACATCATGGGCAAATGCCAATTCTGTGGAAGTTCATCCAGTTGATGTCAGGCCCAAGGAACCAAGAAGGATACCAGGAGTTACGCCCAAAAAGTTTATTTATTACTAGTAGCTGGATACCCGTGCTTCACTACGAAACTGAACTCCTTAGCATGGAGTAGAATGTCTAAATTCCCAGCCCAAAGGCTGGATGAGTCATGCGCTGGCCACGCCCATTGGCAGTTGGAACAGAGTTCTTTTCACGTGGGGAGGGGGAGTAGAATGTCTAACTCCTTAGCATCAGAGTGTGTTAATAATAATATAATTAATAATTAATGATCTAGTGGTCATTTTGAAAAATCCTTTCTTAGTGAGCACCTCAAAGCCAAGAGGGACATACCTGCCAAGTTTCAAGTTTGTAGGCTTTATGGATCTGGAGATTTCATGATGATGCGTGAGTGGTATTTGGCATATATATATATATATATATATATATATATATATATATATATATATATGATTTTTTGCTGATAAATGAAAATAAAGGGAGACTTTATCAGCAAAAAATCCTACACATATAGATTAGTGTGTCGGCTATGTAAAAAACAGCCTGGACGGTCCCAGTGAGGGGCTGAAAGGCAAAAATGGAAGCTGTGATGCTTTCTCTCCCATATTTGGGTACACCAGGATAACACGAGATATATTGCTCACCTATAGAAAGGAATCTTACCAGACTCAAACACTTATCTGCATCATTATTAGATATACCAAGGATCCCCAAACTTGGCAACTTTAAGACTTGTGGACTTCAACTCCCAGAATTCTCCAGCCAGCTAGGCCAGGGGTAGGCAAAGTTGGCTCTTCTATGACTCGTGGACTTCAACTCCCAGACTTTCTGAGCCAATCATGCTAGCTCAGGAATTCTGGGAGTTGAAGTCCACGAGTCATAGAAGAGCCAACTTTGCCTACCCCTGAGCTAGGCTGTCCACAAGTCTTAAAGTTGCCAAGTTTGAAGACCTCTGAGATATACCCTGTGAAGTGCTGGGGGGGGGGCACCTTCACTCTTTTCTTGAATACCAAACTGCATTGTCTCTTTGCTCCTCAGGAAAGAGCCCCTCCCTTCTGTGACTTTGGGCTACTTTCTATAAAGTGACCAGATTTTTTTTTTAAGCGGGATGGGGGGGGCGGGCCTGTCTGGGCGCCGCCATTTGTTTTGCCCTCTGCGCATGCGCAGAACGCTGCGCATGCGCAGAGGGCAAAACACAGCAAATGTCAGCGTCCGGGGGGGGGAGGCAGGAGGCCTTTCCTCACCTCCCGCCTCCCCTTCGGGAGCTGCCCTGGGGCTGGGCTGGCAAGCGACGAACAGGAGGCGGGAGACGGGGAAAGGAGGCAGCCGGCAGCTTACCTGTCGCGAGCTCCAGGCATCCAAGCGCCGCGGTCTCCCGGTTGCCCTGCCGGAGGGGCCGCTCGGCTCCTCGTCCCTCACCCCTCCACCCGCATCCCAACAGCAGCGGCGCCTCCGAGGGCGGGGCTAGGGATGGGGCGGGGGAAGGAGAGGAGGAGCAGCCCCCCTTCCCCCTCTCCCCAGCAGGCAGCCGCCTCGCTGAAATTCCGCCCGACTTGCTTCCGGTACCTCTCTTTTGTGCTTCCCCTTCTAAGGTGACCAGACGTCCCGCTGTTTCGGCATTCTTTTCAAAAAAGCGGGACTTTTTGGAAAGAATGCGGGACGC
The DNA here is from genome assembly GCA_023053685.1 of Diadophis punctatus similis. Classification (NCBI taxonomy): domain Eukaryota; kingdom Metazoa; phylum Chordata; class Lepidosauria; order Squamata; family Dipsadidae; genus Diadophis; species Diadophis punctatus. The sequence goes on along the minus strand of JALIGW010000015.1, from coordinate 17,618,063 downwards.
GGGACACACGCTTGAAAAGCGTGTCTGTCCCGCCAAAAGCGGGACGTCTGGTCACCTTAACTTTCTATCACATCTGGGATAAACAGAGGCATAGAATCAAAATCAAGTGAAGTACCAATTTATAAAGCCTTAATAAGACCACACCTGGAATACTGCATCCAGTTTTGCTCACCACAATACAAAATAAGATGTTGAGACTTTGGGAAAAGTTCAGAGGAGAGCAACTAAGTTGATTGATGGCCTGGAAACTAAAACTGGATATGGGTATCTAGAGAAAAAAAGAATTAGGGGTGACATGATAGCAGTGTTCCAATATCTGAGGGGCTGCCACAAAGAAGAGAGGGTCAAATAATTCTCCAAAGCACCAGAGGGAAAGACAAGAAACAACGAATGGAAACTAATCAAGGAGAGAAGCAACCTGGAATTAAGGAGAGGCTTCCTAACAGAGCATTTAACCAATGGAAAGTCTTGTCTCTAGAAATTGTGGGTGCTCCAACATTGGAAGTTTTTAAGAAAAGACTGGACAGCCACTTGTCTGACATGGTATAGGGTCTCCTGCTTGAGCAGGGGGCTGGACTAGAAGACCTCCAAGGTCCCTTCCAGCTCTATTCTGATTAGTCCCATTAAGTCATATCTGAACGTGATGGGTTTGATCATCTCATTCAAAATACTTTTTTCTCACATCTCAGAAATTAACTTCCCCCTGATACATCTGAAAAGGACAAAATGTCATGGATCAGGAGAAAAGTTGAGGGCATAATCCACTGGGAAGTTTTCCTGGTTTGACCTCCTGGAATTGGTTTGCATAGGCCATCCTGTGTTGGAAGAGGCTATGGACATATTTCTATTGGATCCAGATGCTCTGTTTCTGGAAGTTTCTCCTTCAGGGTCCTTGACTTTGTTTCACAGACAAATAAATAATCTCCTGCCTCTCCCAAGAAGCGGGAAATGATCCAAGAGCTCTTTCTTCCGAGATCATGCTTGAGGTTTAGTTTTGCTCTTCTTAAGAAAGGGTAGTCCTTCTTCAGATACAGGCGTTGAGTTTTACGTTGTGCTGATAATGAAGCAGAATATAAATAGCAACTGATCATCATATTCCCATTTATTTTCAAAAGCAAATAAAAGAATAACAGCATAAGCAAGTTGGAATGGACTTTGAAGGTCTTCTAGTCCAGCCCCCTGCTCAAGCAGGAGAACCAATGGTGGGTTCCTACAGGTGTGGTCCACTCTATAGCACCGGTAGCGGCCCACTGGTGACGTCACAGTACCGGTGCGGTCGGTTGCCGGTGCCTGGGCGCCGCCATTTTAAAAAATTTTTTTTACATTTTTTAAAAAAATTTTCTTCTGCGCATGCCCAGAAGCCGAGCTTCCGGCACTGTGCATGCGCTGCCTTCCTACCCCACAGTGAGTCTAAGCAGGGGAGAGGGAGCGCGTGAGACGCTGAAAGAACGGGCGGCAGGAGCTATCTCCATTCCCCTCCCTTCAGCAGTCCGAGAAGCCACGAACATGCGGTGATGATCCTAGGCATTTTCGCACGTTTGAGGCTTCTCGAGCTGCTGAGGGGAGGGTGAACGGGCGGCAGGACCTATCTCAGTTCCCCTCCCTTCAGCAGTCTGAGAAGCCATGCCCACTCAGTCACATGGCCAGCAAGCCACACCCACCCAGTCACATGGCCAGCAAGCCACACCCACAAAATAAGCCACGCCCACAGAGTGGTAGTAAAAAAATTAGGAACCCGCCCCTGAGGAGAACCTATACCAGTGATGGCGAACCTTTTAGACACCAAGTGCCCAAAATGTATGTGCGCATGCGCGCATTTGCGAATATGCATGAATGTGCAAAAGCGTGGACATGCATGAACATGCACATGCGCGGACATGCGCATCAGAGACCCGAAGACCACTTGGCTGGAGGGAGGTGGGGCATCCCAACACTGGCAGCGTGGCAAGAGGTAAGATCTTTTTCTTTCGCGAGCTTCTGTTTTGTCATTTGCAGGGAAACAGAAGCTCACGAAAGAAACGCCAAAGAGATCTGACCTGGGGTGACGGTGCGAATGCCAGCAGAGAGGGCTCTGCGTGCCACCTCTGGCACGCATGCCATAGGTTCGCCATCATGGACCTATACCATTTCAGACAAGTGGCTGTCTAGTCTCTTCTTGAAAACCTCCAGTGATGAAGCACCCACAACTTCTGGTGGCAAGCTGTTCCACTGATTAATTGTCCTCACTTTTAGGAAGTTTCTCCTTAATTCCAGGTTGCTTCTCTCCTTGATTAATTTCCATCCATTGTTTCTTGTGTTCTGCCTTCTGGTGGTTTGGAAAATAAATTAACTCCCTCCTCTTTGTGGGAACCTCTCAAATACTGGAGTATACCAGTATTGGAGCATCATCAACTGCTGGAGGCAACTCGTTCCACTTATCTGAAATGGTATAGGTTCTCCTGCTTGAGCAGGGGGCTGGACTAGAAGACCTCCAAGGTCCCTTCCAGCTTGTTCTATTCTATTCTATTCTATTCTATTCTATTCTATTCTATTCTATTCTATTCTATTCTGATTAATTATTCTAACTGTCAGGAAATTTCTCTTCAGTTCTAGATACAAGTAAATTTCTTTGCAGTTTCAGAGCTCCCCTGGTGAGGTTCCAATTATATCTCAGCTCTGCCTGTGAATTCTGGATCTGCCTTTCTTTCTTTCACACTGTATTTGAGTGTATCTCTAGAGTTGAAGGATACATTTATTTCTTCTTAATTTTATAGACTAGGAAATTCTAATCCAGGCATTATGAATGCAAAATGCTTCCTTTCTTATTTCCGTTTGTTCCAAGAGGATTTGTGGAAGATCACTGCTGAGGGTATTTCATATTTTATCCATGGACGGAATTCACGTATGGGCTCAGATGAAATAAGGCGGATACAGAAAAAATGTGCAATAGAAGCAGACCCTGACTTTCACAAATCACAGCCATCTTTGATCTGAAGCAAAGGGGTGGGGGGGACTCAACAAAATGAAGGGTTTGTAACGTGCACTATTTATAAATGTCAGGATAGGTTCTGTTTGCTCAAATGAAAATAAAGGTCAAGGTAGGAAGCCCAGTGGCTCTTTTGTTAATCAGTAACTGGAATCTCAGTATAAAGCCTTTTTATGAATTCTACATGCCCATCGCCATCGTTATCAGATTAGAAGGCCCAACAGTACTGTTTAAATGTTCTGTTGTTCCCCCATCTCCAGAGTAGCTCATGCTGAAGTGTTTGAACAGTTAGTTAGTTTAGATTTTAACAGATTAACAGACTTGGAAGGGACCTTGTAGGTCATCTAGTCCAACCCCCCGCCCAAGCAGACCCTACACCAGTGTTTCTCAACCTTGGCAGTTTGAAGATGTGTGGACTTCAATTCCCAGAATTTCCCAGCCAGCAATGCTGGCTGGGGAATTCTGGGAGTTGAAGTCCACACATCTTCAAACTGCCAAGGTTGAGAAACACTGTCCTACACCGTTTCTGACAGATGTCAGTCCAGTCTCTTCTTGAAAGCTTCCAGTGATGAAGCTCCCACAACTTCTGAAGGCAACTTCTGTTCCATTGATTGATTGCTCTCACTGTAAGAAAAATTCTCCTTATTTCCAGGTTGAATCTCCAGTAAGTAGCCTGGTGTGCAAATTGCAGCGAAGAAAAATATATAATATTTCCCCCCTAAAAGCTAATAGTTTAATTGTGAATGGTTTTTGAGTATTTCTTCTTCTTCTGCATGTTCTCTTTCAATCCAAACTATCTGATTTCAGACAAGACTATATCTACATTTATGGATCCCTGGAAACCCTTTCAATAATTTTTTTCATGAAACAGAAAAAATGCACTTATGACTTTTGGTTTTGATGATTAGGAAAAAAGTAGATAATAAAAAGTGAGGGTTTTTTTAATCACAGAGCAAGAGATAATTTTGTAACCATACTCATATTTGCTGCAAAGCTTGTTTTATCTATTTATTTTTCTTTCTGCACTTTTGTCTTCTTTGCTCTCTCCTTTTTATTTCTTTGTTTTCTTTATTTTCACAGAACCATAGGGCTGAAGGGGACCTTGGAGGTCTTCTAGTTCATCCCCCTGCCAGGGCAGGAGACCTTATTCTATTCCAAACACATGGCTGTCCAAGCTCTTCTTGAAAGCCTCCAGTGATGGAGCACCTACAACTCCTAGAGGCTTTTCCATTAGTTAATTGCTCTCACTGTCAGGAAATTTCTCTTTAATTCCAGATGGGATCTTTTGTTAACAAACTTCCACCCATTGTTTCTTGTCCTGCCCTCAAGTGCTTTGGAGAACAAACCAACCCCCTTTTCTCTGTGGCTGCCCTTCAAATGTTGAAAGACGGCTATCAATGTCCCCCCTAGTCCTTCACTTTGTCAGACTAGACTAAGGTGACCAGACGTCCCGCTTTTGGCGGGACAGACACGCTTTTCAAGCGTGTGTCCCGCGTCCCGCATTCTTTCCAAAAAGTCCCGCTTTTTTGGAAAGAATGGCGAAACAGCGGGACGTCTGGTCACCTTAGAAGGGGAAGCACAAAAGAGAGGTACTACCTGCAAAGCGGAATTTCAGCGAGCCGGCTGCCTGCTGGGGAGAGGGGGAAGGGGGGCTGCTCCTCCTCTCCTTCCCCCGCCCCATCCCTAGCCGCTGCTGTTGGGATGCGGGTGGAGGGGTGAGGGACGAGGAGCGGCGGTTTGAAGCTCATGAGCGGCCCCTCCGGTGGCGCAAACAGCCCTTTCTCGTCCCCCTCCCCTTCCTTCCCCCAGTCGCCTCGCTGCCGCCGTTGCCCTGGGGCCGGGCGGGCGACCGGGAGACCGCGGCGCTTGGATGCCTGGAGCTCGCAAGGAGACCTAGCCCCGAGCCCGCCATGGGCTGCTGCGGGAGCGCCACCTCGCAGGTAAGCTGCCGGCTGCCTCCTTTCCCCGCCTCCCGCTCGTCACTTTCCAGCCCAAGCCACTGCCGGCTCCCGAAGGGGAGGCGGGAGGCGAGGAAAGGCCTCCCACCTCCCCCCCCACCTGGACGCCGACATTTGCATTGTTTTGCCCTCTGCGCATGCGCAGCATTCTGCGCATGCGCAGAGTGCAAAACTCAAATGGCGGCGCCCAGGCGGGCCCGCCCCCCGTCCCGCTTAAAAAAAAATCTGGTCACTTTAGACTAGACATACCAAGTTCCCTCAACTGTTCATTACTCAATGAAACCTCCAAACCCCTCAATCATCTTTGTTGCTTTTCTCTGCACTTTTTCTATTTTGTAGTAGTCTATGTCAGCTTTTATGTTCTCTTTAAAACTTTTAATAAAACATTTAGGTTTTATTAAAAACAAACTGATTCCATTGGTCAAAATCAGGTCCCAACTGCAAATTGGCTCCTTCGCCATAATCCCTTAAATAGGCTAGGGGTGTGGCCAATTAGCCCCAAGCCTTACTCCTGAGGAGACCTCCTCCTGAGGAACCATTCCTGCCTTTTGGCAGCTCTGCATGCCCGTGCATTGAGAATAGGCCCCTCCTCTTCTTTCTCGTCACTGATGGGAGCTTCTGGAGGTTCTGAAGGCCCTGGCTGAATCTCCGCCTCTGGCACCGAGTCCTCTTCAGCCTCCTCACTGTCCAAATCGGGTGCCAGCTGCACAGGCCGCTGGCGCATCACCACATCAGCCTCTTCGCTGTCGGAATCAGCTACCAGCTGCACGGGCCGCTGGCAGGCCACAACAGCTACACAGTCCAACAATGGCACTCTTCCTAATATAAGGTGAACCATCCCCGTTCTCTAGAACATTGTTTCTCAATCTTGGCAACTTGAAAGCAGGTGGATTTCAACTCCCAGAATTCCATCTATCATGCCAAGGTTGAGAAACATTGATGTCAATGGGTCAAGGGGGTCTGATTTTAATATTAAAAGGGAGACCAATCCATCATCTCCAGTGGTCATAAATGAGCCAGCCAGGAGGACGTGTATGACGAGGAGGTAAGACAGGATGGAAAGTGATTGGTCTCTTTCACTGCACTCCCCTGAAATGGAAATTAAATCACCCCCTCCCCCATCCGTCATACACAAAAAGCTTATCTTTGAAGGCAGAGGCAAAGCATTGAACAAACAACACCGTCACATTTCACCTGAACCAAAGTTTGACCTGGAACATGGTCAGATGCATTGACGTTGTAACTCCTCAGAAGGTTCCATACTTGCATCACTTCTGAATTTGGCCTGCCAAAAGTTATACTATCATCACACTGCTACGTTTACTCTGTTTTTAAATGAGGCTGGCAGGCGTTCAGCAAGCTAAGCGTAAGTTTCAAGAACGACCTCCCCCTGTGCCTGAAGAGAGAAGTTTTTGATCAGCGTGTGCTACCTCAGGGGTGGGCTTCAAAATTTTTAGCAAGGGGTTCTCTGCCCGGTTGCTGTCTGGGCATGGCCGTAGTGGGTGTGGCCTAGTCTGCCTCCTGCACCATGGTGGGGGGCAGAGGGGGGTTCCTGCCTCTGATTGCCGGTGCGGTTAATCGCTGAGTTCGGCGCAGATCCGAAGACGCTGCTCGAGCCGGCTCCCGTTCGCGGAGCCGGAGCCTTCCCCAGGCGCTTTCCCCGCCCGCATGGATGCCGCCAATTGCGTTCTTTTGCCTTCTTCGCATGCCCAAAGCGTTCCGCATGCGCAGAGGGCAAAAGAACGCAATTGGCGACATCCATGCGGGCGGGGAAAGCGCCCGGGGAAGGCTCCGGCTCCGCGAACGGGAGCACCGTCTTCGGCTCTGTGCCGAACTCAGCGATTAACCGCACCGGCAATTAGAGGCAGGAACCCACCTCTGGTGGGGGGGCATTTTTGCCCTCCCCGGGCTCCAGAGGCTTTCTTTGAGCCTCCAGGAGGGCCTCCCCAGGCTCCGGAGCAGTGGTGGGTTCCTACCGGTGCGGTCCACTCTATAGCACCCGCTGGTGACGTCACAGTACCGGTGAGGTCGGTTGCTGGTGCCTGGGCACCGCCATTTTGAAAAAAAATGTTTTTTAATTTTTTTAAAAAAATTTCTTCTGCACATGCCCAGAAGCCGAGCTTCCGGCACTGTGCATGCACTGCCTTCCTAACCCACAGTGAGTCCAAGCAGGGGAGGATGGCTGAGGGAGCGTGTGAGATGCTGAAAGAACAGGCAGCAGGACCTATCTCAGTTCCCCTCCCTTCAGCAGTCCGAGAAGCCACGAACGTGCGGTGATGATCCTAGGCATTTTCGCACGTTCGAGGCTTCTCGAGCTGCTGAGGGGAGGGGGAACGGGCAGCAGGAGCCTAGGATCATTGAATGGGGAGAAACATTCAGGCCGGACAGAGCCTCCTAAAAGAACCGCTGCTGCGGTCTTGCTGCTCCCACTGCGGGGGGCTGCGTTGCGGGTGGGCAATGCCCCCCCGCTTCTCCGGCCGCTGCCAAGCTCCCAAGGCCCATGCCAACCCGGTCACATGGCTGGCAAGCCACACCCACAAAATAAGCCACGCACACAGAGTGGTAGTAAAAAAATTAGGAACCCACCCCTGCTCCGGAAGCCCTCTGGAGGCCAGAAATGGGCCCGTTTCCGGCCTTCCCGAACTTCCAGTAGGCCCTTTTTTCATCATCCCTGAGCCTCTGCGCGCACCCTGCACTTACCTGCATCCAAAACAGGCTGCATGGGGACTTCTGGCAGGGACGGGGCGGGGTGGGTGGGGCCAGCCAGGAGTGGGATTTGGGCGTTCTACGAACTGCACAGAATCTTAGCTAGAGGTTCTCCCAAACCCCTGCGAACCCCCAGCAGCCCATCCCTGTGCTACCTACTCTAACATATGCCAGTGAAACATGGACACTAACCTCACAATCGATACAAAAGCTATGAGTGGCACAAAGAGCCATGGAATCAGAAGACAAGATAGAAAGACCTGCATGTGGATTGGAGAACAAACGAAAGTATAGGATATCATCAAGAGAGTAAAAGAATTGAGATGGAAATGGGCTGGTCACAGAGCAAGAAGAACTGATGGCAGGTGGACCAAGGCGGTCATAGAATGGATCCCACTTGCTCAAAAGCGTCCATGAAACAGACCTAAAACAAGATGGAGAGATGACATCAGCAAGTAGAGCGGGCCCAATTGGCAAAAGAAAGCTCAGGACTCTCTTGGTTGGAAACATGCAGAAGAAACCGTTCCTCCTGCAGTGGATAGACAAGGGCTAGAATGATGATAATGATGACTCTGGTTTCCAGCAGAAAAGGTCATACGTCACAGCCTGTGACCCTGGAGCACTGCAAATGGTTGTAAATGGGAACCGGTTGCCGAGAGTCCTAAATGTGGTCATGTGACTGTGGCCATTGGGACTTCAAATCCAGGTCATAACCCTGCCATAATTTCGACAGGAGGTCTGTCGTAACTTTGAATGGTCACTAAGCGGCGATCGTAAATCGAGAACTACCTGTGCTTAATAGCAATAGCAATAGCACTTAGACTTATATACCGCTTTACAATGCTTTACAGCCCTCTCTAAGCGGTTTACAGAGTTCAGCATATTGCCCCCAACAATCTGGGTCCTCATTTTACCCACCTCGGAAGGATGGAAGGCTGAGTCAACCTTGAGCCGGTGAGATTTGAACAGCTGAACTGCTGAACTAGCAGCCTGCAGTGCTGCATTTAACCACTGCGCCACCTCGGCTCTTAAGCTGAGGTGGCGCACCTCAGTTTATAAATGAATTGTACAATTCATTGAACAATCTAAACGGAGTTTAAATCTTCATTAAATCATGTCCCTCTTCTTTTAGTCCCAGGCCCCTCTCCCTCCGGTCCGTTTTTGCAAGGCCTCCTCCCGGCCTCTGATACCCCTCCAAGGACAAATCCAGAAAGGTTGCTGACCTCCCTTCCAAGCATTCCCTGGGGAGATTACCACGGGATCCCTTGCCATTCGCCTTGGGGTAGGGGATTATCCAACGGAAAGATTCTCCTGGCTGCTTGGCTACCTTTTCCTCCCTTCAAGGGGGTTGATTCATTGCCCCTCCCTTCTCCCCCACTTTGGAGACCTTTTGAAGGAAGCCCCAAGCAGAGGAAAAGCCACCAGAGATCCCCTTTGAGTCTCCAGAGAACCACTAGCACAAAGGTTGCTTCTTCTCCCTTCCCAGATGCTCGTTTGGAGCCTGGCAGATGAATGTAATCCACTGGATTACAGGGGATCACGCTCGACCTGGCAGCCCCGAGGGCTCTTCAACGGAGTGAGGTTTCTTCTGTTGGACTTTCGTGCAAACGTGGGCTGATCCTGAGCCTTTGCCAAGGGCTGCACGAGAGAATCGAGAGCAACCTGCTATTTCAAACTGCCTCTGGCAATTACCTCGCCTAACCTCTTTCCGTACCAACTTTTCCAAGGCTTGTTCTCCCTGCGTGATGTGTCCTCTTTTAAGCCGGGGTGTTGCTTTGTCCGGACTGCCAACACCACCCTCCTCTTGGGACATTCAAGGCCCCACCTGCCTCTGCTATCTGGATGTGTCAGGCAACCGCAGACCCAGCGAGAGCCTTGGGTTGCCACTCCCCACCCACCCCCTTTCACCTTCCTAGGGGCAGGTCCTTCCTCTGCCGATTGAGAGTGGGGTCCACCTCAGATCCTCAGAAATGGGAGGTTTGCACGGAGGTCACTCCTTTCTCACAGCATTCCTCCAGTTCGCAGAAGCCCGCCTTCTCAGCCACATCGCCTGGATCTAACCGCATTCGTACAACCGAGGCTGCGAGCACATCACAGAGCCTGGAGATGCAGTTACGCCCTTCCCACAAGATGGATCAGGCAAAGGCAGTTAAACTCCTCCTTGTCAAGGGCTGATTGATGTTGTTATCTGGGTTCTTAATTTTTTTTTGCTTTGATCTATTATTATGGGCTTAACCCAGGGCCGAAGCATCACTGGAGGTGGGGAAACGGTGCATGTTCCTAGTCTGCCTTTTTCCTGCACATGCACCGCGATCTCATGAACTGAGAAAAAGAACACTGTGCAGGTAGTCCTCGACTTATGACCACAGCTGAGGCCAAAATTTATGCTGTTAAGCGAGACATTTGTTAAGTGAGCTTTGCCCCATTTCACGGTTTTTCTTGCCAACAATTGTTAAGCGAATCGCTGAAATTGATAAGTTAATAACAGGGTTGTTAAGTGAATCTGGCTTCCCCATTGCTTTGCTTGTCAGAAGGACACAAAAGGGGATCACATAACCCAGGGACACAGCAACGGTCATAAGTATGAACCAGTTGCCAAGCATTTGAAGTTTCAACAATGGATGGAAATGAAGGAGAGAATCAACCTAGAACTAAGGAGGAATTTCCTGACAGTAAAAACAATTAATCAGTTAATAACTTAAAGGACAATGCAACTCAGAATACTACAAAACATGGACTAGATGCAGAGGTGGGTTCCTGCCTGTTTTTGCTGGTGCGGTTAATAGCTGTTGTTCGGCACAGAGCCGAAGACGCTGCTGCCGTTCGTGGCGTGGGAGCTTTCCCCGGGCGCTTTCCCTGCCCGCATGGACGCCGCCAATTGCGTTCTTTTGCCCTCTGCGCATGCGGAACGCTTTGCGCATGCGCAGAGGGCAAAAGAACGCAATTGGCGGCGGCCATGCGGGCGGCGGCAGCGCCCGGGGAAAGCTCCCACGCCGCGAACGGCAGCAGCATCTTCGGCTCTGCGCTGAACAACAGCTATTAACCGCACCGGCAGGAACCCACCTCTGACTAGATGGTACAACTGGACTAAAAAAAAGAGGAAAGACTGTGTGACAACGTGAGAAGAAAATGAAGATAGGAGAAGTTGTAAATTTATGATTTATTGTGCATAATCAAGAAATAACAATGTTGTAAAAACGGGTGTAGATCTGTATTAAAATATTAAGATGTTAAAAAAAATATTAAGATGTTTAAAAAAAACAATTAATTAGTGGAACGGGTTTATATCCAGAAGTTGTGGGTGCTTCATCACTGGAGGTTTTTAAGAAGAGATTGGACAGCCATTTGCTTGAAATGGTACAGGGTCTCCTGCTTGCGCAGGGGGTTGCACTAGACTAGAAGACCTCCAGGGTCCTTTCCAACTCTATTATTCTATGTTCTATGTTTGTTGTCGCCTGCTATACCCAAGAAACATTTCCATTCTTATTATAGTTCTGTGGGTTTGGGGTATTTTTTGTTTGTTTGTTTGGCTTTGTTTTGTTTCAAAAATTAAACATCAGGAGTCCAGGAGCAGCTTTCTTCATTGGCATAAGCTGAAAAGATATGATGTGAGCTGAGGTGGCACAGCAGTTAGAGTGCAGTACTGCAGGCCACTTTAGCTGACTGTGATCAGCAGTTCAGCGGTTCAGATCTCACCGGCTCAAGGTTGACTCAGCCTTCCATCCTTCCGAGGTAGGTAAAATGAGGACCAAGATTGTTGGGGGCAATATAAATATACATTGCTTAATGGTGTAAACCGCTTAGAGAGTGCTTGCACTATGAGGAGGTATATAAGTCTCACTAATAAAATAAATAAATAAATGTGATCTAATCTGATAAGATGATTTGTTACTTGGGAAAGATACTCCCAGTCACCTTCTGATTTTTGGCTACCATCAACTAACACTCAACTCTCCCCCTGCAATCCCACTATCTCCAGGGTCAAAGGAGTTCTTCAGAAGTACACATACATCTATATAATTGTGGCACAACTGCTGGGTCCCACCAGATGATACCTCTTTGCTATGTCTCAGAGAACTGGGGAAGTTCTCACTCCAGTCCGACAGGGAACTGGAGTAGGTAAATCCTGATCGGCTCTTGCTAGTCGGGCTCCCTATTTAAACCCCTGTCACAATCTAAGCATTGCAGACGTTTACTTGCTGTAACCGAATAAAGAGCTGAAGTCTCTAGGCCAGTGTTTCCCAACCTTGGCAAGTTGAAGATGTCTGGACTTCAACTCCCAGAATTCCCCAGCCAGCATTCGCTGGCTGGGGAATTCTGGGAGTTGAAGTCCAGACATCTTCAACTTGCCAAGGTTGGGAAACACTGCGTCTAGGCTCGCTTCCTGTCTCTCTTTAATGGGACTCAACACTCTTAATGGAAGGGACTGGAGGCTGCCATCCCTGTGGTGGGACAAGCAGAGCCAACCAGAGGCAGGTAATCCAGTCATGTCCTATAGTGGGATTTGTAACTGAAAGCCATCATCTCAAATTACATCTGGAAGCCAAAGTGCTGTGACCTGGCCTTCGCAGAAGCAAGAAACAGACTCCCTGCAAAGAAAAAACCCCTCTTTAGTTACACCTTGGGAATTAACTGCCTTCACCAACAGAAAGTCCAGGCAAGAGGAGTGAACTGAAGCAATAGTCCTTATCAGCTCGTTATGATAAATGCAAGGCCGTGAGCTCCCAGCCGGAATGCTGCAAATTAAGTCAGTTCAAACAGAGAAATAGACAAACCTCAGTTCTGGCAAGGCAGTCTTTGTCACACGAAACACTCAAGGAGCAAACTTTCCAGAAATGCGAACGGTTGTCTGCGATAACCAAACCACCCCCTTTTCCTCCTATTTATTCCCCAGCCAGGGAGGGGCCAGTCAGTGTCCACGTTTGTTTTGCTTCCCGAGTTGACTCCTTGTCCTCCGTTGTTCTCCTCTCCTAACTGCTCTGCGCATACGTGCATCTGGAACAGGCCCAGTGGTGGACTGCTGCATGGTCATGCGGGTTCGGGAGAACCCTTAGCTGTCATCGCAGGCTGGGCCAGCCCACCCGCCCTTGTGCTATCCTTTCCATATATAACCAGGGGTGAAATGCTGCCGGTTCAGGCAGGCCAGTCGGTCGTTGCAGAGCCAATGGAGCTGGCGGCGGTTGCGGCGCGGGGCTTCTCCCACCCGCTTCCCCTGGATGCCGCCATTTGGGTTATTTTGCCCTCTGCGCATGCGCAAAGTGTTCTGCGCATGCACAGAGCGTAGAATAACTCAAATGGCGGCATCCAGGCGGGCGGGGGAAGCGGGCGGGAGAAGCCCCATGCCGCGACCGCCGCCAGCTCCATCGGCTCTACAACAACTGACCGGCCCTCCCGAACCGGCAGCATTTCACCCCTGTATAACTAACTTTCTGGCTCATTTCCCCCGCCCACGCTGCCCGGCTGAGTTCTGCGCCGCCCCAGTTGTACTCACGAGAGTTGCCTGAGTTAATTAGCAGCATGTTTGAAGCTCTGTTTCAGTCCCAAAGGGGCGTGCGGGAGCGAAGCGAGTGTGCACGCGCACACACGCGTGCAACCAGTGAAACTCTTGTGAACGTAAGTGCAGCCCACCTCTGAACAGGCCCCAGCTGTTCCTCCTCCTCCTCATTCATCTCTGACTCCAAAGGCAGCTGCCTCTCTGGCTGGGAAATGCCAGACAGCCCTGAGTCTATCTCTGTGTCGGAGGCTGAGCATCCATCCATCAGAGCCTTTTCCATCAGGGTCACAGGCTGTGACCTATGACCTTTTCTGCTGGAAACCAGAGTCATCATTATCATCATCAGACATCATTGTCTGTTCACTTCAGGATGAACACCTCTTCTGCATGTTTCCAACCAAGACTGTCCTGAGCACATGTGCAGAAGCTGGGTTTTCGGCAATGCACGCACGCCCACGTGGCGCGGGAGGTAGCAAACCGGCGGCGAGGTAAGTTAGAACCCACCCCTGCTCAAGACCCACAACCACTTTGTCTTTCTTGGGGTTGAACTGAACGTTGTTCTTCCTCATCCAGAACCCTGCAGCCTCCAGACACGAATCCAGAACTTATTTATTTATTTATTTATTTATTAAAATTTCTATGCCGCCCAACTCCCGGGGGACTCTGGGCGGCTCACAGCAGATATAGAAACACATAAAAAACAATTTTTAAAAGGAGCCATATTAAAATACTATCCATTAAAAAACAAACTTTCATTCATACCCTGCCTGCCGGAAGAGCCAAGTTTTTATTGCTTTACGGAAGGCCAGTAGGGTCTTCAATGGCATCACTTGGCATTAGTTGTCTTTATTTTACTGTGCACATATCCTGTGTTTTAGTGAAGGACTTCAGAGAACCAAGAGCTCCCTGCTCACAATATATCTTGTTCTGATTTACATTCTCCCTTTGTCCCTTGACAGAGGTCCCTTCAAGATGCGGTTTTAAAAAAAATGAAGTTGGTACTCACTGCTGTGCAATTGAAACAAATGACATACATCAAAAATAGGCAGAGCTTTTGATTAAATTGATTAAATTTATATGCCACCTGTCTCACTGTCAAGTGATTCCAGGAGGCTTATAACATTGTACAAGATCAATATAAAACAATTAGAACATTAGAGCTGAAGAAGCTTCGTGGATGAGAAGCGAAACGTCTTCAAAGAAAAACCAGAAAGTCCAGTTGCCTCTTGAAAAAACATCTTTGGGACAACCATGACCTGGATGACTGAGAGTCTCCAGAGACATAAAACATAAAAACATTGAACATTAAAACTTAACCAAAAAACTAGATAAGAAAGGAACCAATGCAGTGGTGGGTTCCTGTCAGAGCTGTCCAGTGCGTCGCTCCCATAGGGAGCGGCTGATTGCGCAATTTGCGTGCGTCGCTCCCATAGGGAGCGGCTGATTGCGCAATTTGCGTGCGACCGCTCCGGAGCCCTTTCCACCGGTCCGTCGTGCGTGTCGCCATCTTTTTCTGAGAATTTTTGGGCGATTTTGCTTCTGCGCATGTGCGGAAGCAAAATTGCGCTGAAATCTCTCTCGCGCGTCCCCTTGCAAGATTTCGGTGAGATTTTGCTTCCGTGCATGCGCAGAAGCAAAATCGTGCAAGGGGGCGCACGTGCATAGTGAGCACGCATGTGCCTGAAACGTGGAGATGCACGCGCAGCGCACCGGCATGGGTAAGTGAGCAACCCACCCCTGAACCAATGCACAAAAATGAAACTGGAATCTTCTTAGCCTACCAAACACCTCCAGAGTGGGACGCCCCCATCAGGGCACCAAGCCAATTGTACCATCCTGGCTACCATCCTTCTGTACCCAGACCCTATAGACACTGTGGCCCTTTCTCTACAATGCAGAGGCAGAGAGGCCGGCTTACTTTCAGAACTGGGGTTAGGAGAGAGTATTAACCTTGTTAAAACATTGAGATGCTGTCCACCTTCAACCCAAAGGGAAAAGATCAAAGGAAAAAACCAAGAAAGTCCAGTTGCCTTTTGGAAAAAGCACCTTTGGGACAACCATGAGCTGGATGATGGAGAATCTCCAGAGACCTGTCAACCTTCAAACTGTTATAATTCTGCTCGCAATGGAGAACCTGTGGCTCCTTGCGGTCTTCTAAGATTTATGGATGTTCTGACAAATGTATATCCTAAAATATCAACCCTGTTCCCAATAATCCTGATTAGAAAGATAAGAATCATGCTTAATTGTAAACTGGTTGCAGCAGACAGTTGCCTTCTTTGGTTACAGGAACTTACCCCAATGCAGGGGTGAAATCCAGCAGGTTCTGGAGAACCGGTAGCGGAAATTTTGAGTAGTTCGGAGAACCGGCAAATACCACCTCTGGCTGGGCCCAGAGTGGGGTGGGAATGGAGAATTTGCAATATCCTTCCCCCAGGAGTGGGGAGGGAATGGGGATTTTGCAGTATGCTTCCCCTGCCACGCCCACCAAGCCACACCCACCAAGCCACACCACGCCCACCAAGCCATGCCCACAGAACTGGTAGTAAAAAAAAATTGGATTTCACCACTGCCCCAATGCTATTGTTGGCTCTTGGGGGAGAGTTGCAGACCCAACCCAAGCAAAAGGGTGGGGTTGAGGCTCGAGTATTCCTCAAAGAATAGTTTTATTGGGCATGTCATATTGGCACGGCTGGTGAAAACCCAACTCTCAGGTCCCGCGGTTTTCCCCAACCAAATTAAAAGTAGATGTTCTCTCCCCCTCTCCACATGTCCATCACATGGTCCAATCAGGTCACAGTCCAACCTTCAGTTGATTCCAGTCCATGCCTTCTCCACATCTGATAATAGTGTCCTTGGTTCCCATTTTATTTTATTTTGGCTACGAGTCCCCAGCTATTCCTATTCCCCACTCCCGTTCCCACAGTTCCAACCAGCCCGGCTGAGGCAGTCCTGAAGATGTCCAAAATGGCTTCAGGGTTGACACGTGCCTTCATTGTCAGAAACCAAAGGAACATGTGACTTTAGAGAATGAATTACGCTTTTCATTTTTTAAAATTCTTAATGCAGTGCTTATGGGTCTTGTCTTATGAGCCGTGGTGGCGCAGTGGTTAGAGTGCAGTACTGCAGGCTGACTCTGCCGACTGCCAGGAGTTCGATCCTGAGAGGCTCAAGGTCGACTCAGCCTTCCGTCCTTCCAAGGTCGGTAAAATGAGGACCCAGATTGTTGGGGGCAATAGGCTGACTCTGTAAACCGCTTAGAGAGGGCTGGAAAGCACTGTAAAGCGGTATATAAGTCTAAGTTAGGGGTGTCAAACTCAAGACCTAGGGGCTGGATCCGGCCCACGGGATGCTTAGATCTGGCCCACGGGGCAGCCCTGAAAACAGCAAAGGACCAGCCCACAGTTCTTCTGCCAGCGAAAATGGAGCTTGGGAGGGCCGCACATGGCCCTCCCGAGCTCCATTTTTTCCGGCAGAGGGTTGCAGGAGGCCGTTGCAGCCGAAAACAGAGCTGGGGAGCCCGTTTTCTCTGGCAGAGTGCTCGGGCCCCCACAGGCACGAGTGACGTCGAGCTGGCCACACCCACCATGGCCACACCCATCCCGGCCCACCCCCGGTCAAACACAACCCCGATGCGGCCCTGAATGAAATTGAAAGCCCTGGTCTATAAGTGCTATTGCTATTGTCTCTGAAATGCACCTGATGCAGCATGGCAAATGAAAAGAATGCAAGCACTAACAATTAGCAACGGCTTGCTAATATTTGTAAATTACAAAGCCACAATTTCAGAAACGATTGCAGTAAGCATTCCAGCTGAATGAATTTATCTAAAGCAGTTGAAATTCCACTCCTATAAAACAAACAAACAAACAAACAAACAAACAAACAAACAAACAAACCACTTCCCTGAGGTTTATAATGTTAATAATAAGGCTATTGCCTGCCTTGTTTTTCCTGAAGATGCTTTGCTGGGAACTGAAGCTTTAACCGATGAGCCGAGGTGGCGCAGCGGTTAGAGGCAGGTACTGCAGGCCACTTTAGCTGACTGTAATCCGCAGGTCAGCGGTTCAAATCTCACCGGCTCAAGGTTGACTCAGCCTTCCATCCTTCCGAGGTAGGTAAAATGAGGACCCAGATTGTTGGGGGCAATGTAAATATACATTGCTTAATGGTGTAAACCGCTTAGAGTGCTTGCACTGTGAGGCGGTATATAAATCTCACAAATAAATAAATAAATAAATAAATAAATAAATAAATAAATAAATAAATAAATAAATAAATAAATAAATAAATAAATAAATAAATAAATAAATAAATAACCCAGTGAGAGGCAACCATTCAGACATTGAGGTTATGCATTGGCTTCCCCAGCAAAGGGTTTATTGCAGTATCCTGGCTTCACCCACACCTGTACTTGACTTGGGTATTGATTTTAGTGGACAAAAACAATGGAGGATAAGAGGATCAGGCTATCCGAGGCAGGCTCAAAAAAACTCAAGATGGTGGCCCAAATACACAGTCAAAGCCCCATCCCTTTGGGCGCCATCTTTTTTTCCATCCACCCACACCCACAAGGGCACCCCTCTAATGCAGTGGGCAGAAAATAGAGGGGCAGAGCAAGGGGTCGCCTGCCTCTCGTTGCTGATATATTCCTGGGGTGCAATTAAATTCTAGTTTATCATCTATTCTCTTGTGGTTCCGTGACTGTATTGATAAATCAGGTCATTGAGGAGAAGCAAGTTGAGGATTGATTTCATCTAAGGAAGGCAAAATCCGCGCCTGATTTACAGATTACAGATTAACAGAGTTGGAAGGGACCTTGTAGGTCATCTAGTCCAACCCCCCCGCCCAAGCAGACCCTACACCATTTTTGACAGATGGCAGTCCAATCTTTGCAAGAATTCATTTGCAAGAATGAACTGTTGAGATGGGTAGTTTGTCATTTGAATTCGTCTTTTTCCATCAAAAGACTTGGGAGCAGTATGGTTCAAAGATATTGGAGCTGTTCTATTTATCATATAATTTCCCATAATTTCCCCTTTTTCTTTTTCTTTGTTTCTTTTTTAATTGCTAGGCTTAACAGTATTGAGGCAACATTGATCCTCTAGTGCTGTTGTGTTGGATTTGTGTTCTTCTTCGAACCCAAAGGACTGTCTATAATTGGATCTATACTTTGGTTGATTAATATAATTTTAAAAAATAATACATGCATGGATTATATCCCATCCTGAAGTCCCATCTAGGGAAAGGAGGAATGTTGACTATTAAAAAGCAAACTGCAATTAAGTCCGATGGTTCCTTTTTAGGTGCAGGGTAACTCAATGTGATAGTTATTCCAACCAAAGCTGACATTTAGGAATACAGCTAGTCCTGAACTTACGAACACAATTGAGCCCAAAATTTGTGTTGCTAAGTGAGAAATGTGTTAAGTGAGTTTTGCCCCATTTTACGACTTTTCTTGCCACATCTGTTAAGTGAATCACTGCCGTTCTTAAATTAGTAACACGGTTGTTAATCTGTCTTCCCTGTTGACTTTGCTTGTCAGAAGGTCGCAAAAGGGGATCACGTGATCCTGGGACACGGCAACCGTCATAACTGTGAGTCAGTTGACAAGCATCCGATCATAAATCACATGACCACGGGGATGCTGCAATAATCACAAGTGTGAAAAATGGTCATAAGTCACTTTTTTCAGTGCCGTTGTAACTTCAAACGAAGCGAGCTGTCGTAAGTCGAGGACTACCTGTACTCTAGGCAGGAAAAGATTTTTGGTTGAGCTGGGAATGTTGCTCCTACTTTTCTTCCTAGCCTCTCCTTCTGGGAGTGTCAAGGTGGACCGATTTGGACAAGAAGATCATTGTAACTGAAACACAACCCTTCTGCTTTCTCTCTCCTCCTCCTCCTCCTCCTCCTCTGTGTGGCGATGAGATTATCAGTGGGAACCTGGATTATGGACAGATCCTTCTTAACGCGCACTGAGGTCGCAACTGCAGGAGGACTTGCCATTCTCAAAGCACATAATTAGCCTGTGAATTGAGGGCCGTGAAATATGGGAGGTGGGGGGTGGATCCGGGCATGCCTGCCTTACAGAAAGGATTAAGATGGCTCTTAGTCACGCCTTAGTAGGTAAAACCTCCACATTGGCAACAGAGGACAAAAGAGGACACAGAACAGCTTGAAAAAAACATGGCAGCTCACTTCCAGGTTCTCTGTTCCTCCAAATGGGGAAATAATGACTATCAATGAAACAGAAATTTGGTATTTTCCCCCCATAGCAAAGAAGCTGAAGGCCTGTTTGGGTGCTGGCTGCCAAGAGGATGTTTCAAAAAAATGTCCTGCCTGCTTTGGGTGCTGGCTTTGACGGGATTGTGTAAGATTTCCTAAAGGTTTGAAGACCACAAAACATTTTTTAAAAAGTCTCTCTATCTGCCCCCCCCTATCCCTCCCTCTCTTCCTCCTCCCCCTCCTCCCCCTCTCCACAAATACCTATACTAAGGTGACCAGACGTCCCGCTTTTGGCGGGACAGTCCCCCTTTTTAATAATTTGTCCCGCATAACGCAGCGTTTCAAAAAAGTCCCGCTTTTTTCGGCCGGGCAGTCGTTTGGTGTAGAGCCGATGGAACTGACGGTGGTCGCAGCGCGGGGCTTCTCCCGCCTGCTTCCCCCGCCCGGCTGGACGCCACCATTCGGGTTATTTTGCCCTCTGTGCATGCGCAGAACGCTTTGCGCATGCACAGAGGACAAAATAACCCGAATGACGGCGTCCAGCCGGGCGGGGGAAGCGGGCGGGAGAAGCCCCGCGCCGCGACCACCGCCAGTTCCATCGGCTCTACGCCGAACGACTGGCCCGGCCGAACTGGCAGGATTTCACCCCTGGCTCTGCGGCGACGAACAGGTAAGCCTGCACCAGTAGGAACCCACCCCTGGCTGCGATGAAGGGGGGCTGTTTGGGTGTGTGTGCACAAAGCTGCAGGATAA
This sequence comes from Diadophis punctatus similis, assembly GCA_023053685.1. Taxonomy (NCBI): domain Eukaryota; kingdom Metazoa; phylum Chordata; class Lepidosauria; order Squamata; family Dipsadidae; genus Diadophis; species Diadophis punctatus. Next base: position 17,597,962 of record JALIGW010000015.1, on the reverse strand, counting down.
GAGAGACGGACCCCTCCCATCTTGCTCCCCTAGAAACCCCGTCAACGGTGTCCCGCTTTACAAAAAATAAAATCTGGTCACCTTACTATACCCATAACTATTTCTTAAAAAAAAATAGCAATAAGAATGGTGAAACAAAAGGTATGAACAATATTCTTCCTTTTCCTTTACACTTAAGACACTAATTCTAAAACTTAATGGGATGGAGGTGTTCTCATATGCTGACATATTTCATCAACTTCTGGAGTGAGGTTTGTTCAAGAAAATCTAAGAGGCATTGAGCATTCAACTTATTTCAGAATTGGTTCTTGGCTGTAGCTGGTGCTGAAAACCTGCTTTTTACAAAGAGATGTTGAAGGACAAGGTAATTGCTTGTCTAACATCTCCAAGTCACAACGGGAAAGCTGGCATTCCACAGAATGTTATTTAAGAAACTCTGGGATAGAGGACACCTTCAGACCAGGGGTGAAATTCAAAAAAAATTCACCCCGGTCACTACCGGTTCTGGTAGGTGTGGCAGGGGAAGGATACTGCAAAATCCCCATTCCCTCCCCACTCTGGGGCCAGCCAGAGGTGGTATTTGCCGGTTCTCTGAACTACTCAAAATTTCCGCTACTGGTTCTCCAGAACCTGTCAGAACCTGCTGAATTTCACCCCAGACTGAAGACTGTCCTTTGCTCATGCCATCCTACCGGTAGTTCAAGGTTATAGTATTGTAAACCAGAATCTGGACCACAAAGAAGGTGGCTTTATTCACACATTATGCTTTGCCAGTTTATGGTTGACTTGGTTTGGGCCTAGTGCAATATACTGACCCAGTCCTAAGTAGCTTGCAATCCATAGTTTATAGCACTGTTTCACAACCTTGGCAACTTTAAAATCTGTGTGCTTCAATTTCCAGAATTCAGAATTGGTTTGCCATTGCCTGCTTCCTAGGACTGAGAGACAGTGACTGGCCCAGGGTCATCCAGCTGCTTTGTGCCCACGGTGGGACTCGAACTCTCAATCTCCAAGTTTTCATCCTATGTCTTAACCACTGCACCAAACTTTCCTAGAGGAAAGATGGGACTTTTTAAAATTTATTTACAGCATGTATTTAAAGCAAAGGTGTTCCTAAGGGGGAGAAGATAAAGTCTTCCTTGTTTTGATATCCTTTCCAAAGAGAAGTGTAGTCTTGTTAGGGTTCCTTGGTCCTCTGGCCATCATTAAGCAAACAATGGGCATTGTTTCCCTGGGTATGTGCTCTTTATTTATATATTAAATTCATTTGCAGCCCATCTTGTACTGAAACAACTCTATATAACCAAAGCCGCTGGAGAAACACCCATGCACTTGTATCATGTCAACTCCTGTTCTAGCAATGAAATTCTGGGTGAAATTCTGCTCTTATGCTCCATGAGCAAATTATCTAGCTGGCCAGTCTTTCATTTGGTAGATTCTTGGATCACATCAGTTACTGTGGTTTTGCCTTGCCCAGGTGTGATGTGGTTGCTCTTGCTTGGTTTACTGTGGGAAAGGGAGTGGACCATTTCCCAGGCAGCTCTTCTCCACAGCTGGGAAACCAAGCCTTAGGACTCAAAGGTGGTATCGCCATGTCTGAGGCATCAATATGCATGTGCCAGTATCATGAATGAGGCTACGTTTCCCTACAGACCTCTCCAGAAAGTGCGGAAAATCTAGGCTGTATTAACAGAGGGATAGAATCAAGATCACGTGAATGTTAGTACTACTTTATAATGCCTTGGTAAGGCCACACTTGGAATATTGCATCCAGTTTTGGTTGCCATAATATAAAAAAGATGTTGAGATTCTGGAAACTGTGCAGAGAAGAGCAACAAAGATGATTAGGGGCCTAGAAGCTAAAACATGAAGAACAGTTGCAGGATTTGGGTTTGGCTAGTTTAATGAAAACAAGGACTAGGGGTGACATGATAGCAGTGTTCTAATATCTCAGGGACTGCCACAAAGAAGAGGGGGGTCAACTTATTTTCCAAAGCACCAGAAGGCAAGACAAGAAACAATGGATAGAAACTAATCAAGGAGAGAAGCAACCTAGAACTAAGGACAAATTTCCTGACAGTGAGAACAATTAATTATTTTGCCTACAGAAGTTCTGGGTGGAGGTTTTTAAGAAGGGATTGGACAACCATTTGGGTCTCCTGCTAAGGGTTGGACTGGAGGATCTCCAAGGTCCCTTCCAACTTTATTATTTTGTTTTGTTATTCTGTTGTTCTTTCGATGATCATGTGTATCCATCCAGTGGAACAGCTTCCCTGCGGAGGTTGTGAGAGCTCCAACACTTGAGACTTTCAAAGGGAGATTGGACTGCCATTTGTCTGAAATGGTGTAGGGACTCCTGCTTGGGCGGGGGGTTGGACTAGATGATCTACAAGGTCCCTTCCAACTCTAATAATCTGTAATCCCATCAAGCCCAAAGAAAGTCCAGAATGGTATAAGTTCTCCTTCCATGAGCAGCAGCTTGGACGAGAAGACCTCCAAGGTCCCTTCCAACAATTCTATGTACTATGTTCTCTGTCAGCCCATACTAAAGGGTGTGCGAGAGATCACCTTCTCTCCCATCATCACCCGGTTCAAAAACGAAAGCATTACACACAGGGGCGGGTTCCTAATTTTTTTACTACCACTCTGTGGGCATGGCTTATTTTGTGGGTGTGGCTTGCCAGCCATGTGACCGGGTGGGCGTGGGCCTCAGGAGCTTGGCAGCGGCCGGAGAAGCGGGGGGCATTGCCCACCCGCAACGCAGCCCCCCGCAGCAGGAGCAGCAAGACCATGGCAGCGGTTCTTCTAGGAGGCTCCATCCGGCCTGAGTGCTTCTCCCCATTCGATGATCCTAGGCTCCTGCCGCCCGTTCCCCCTCCCCTCAGCAGCTCGAGAAGCCTCGAACGTGCGAAAATGCTGGGATCATCACTGCGCGTTCGTGGCTTCTCGGACTGCTGAAGGGAGGGGAATGGAGATGGCTCCTGCCGCCCGTTCTTTCAGCGTCTCACACGCTCCCTCAGCCATCCTCCCCTGCTTGGACTCACTGTGGGGTAGGAAGGCAGCGCATGCGCAATGCCGGAAGCTTGGCTTCTGGGCATGGGCAGAAGAAATTTTTTTTAAAAAAATTAAATTTTTTTTTAAAAAAATGGCGGCGCCCAGGCACCTGCAACCGACCGCACAGGTACTGTGACATCATCAGTGGGCCGCTACCGGTGCTATAGAGTGGACCGCACTGGTAGGAACCCACCACTGATTACACACCATGTCAGCCATGGTTGGGAGACTTTTGTGGTCAGAAGATGCATGTAAAAAAAATGGGGCAGGGGGAGTTGAAAAGGGGGGGGGGGAACCAGGATTTTTGGAGAGTTTGAGTAATGGATTGAAAGGGACGAGTACTTTTCTTCTTCTTTTCTTCAATCATGTCTGATTATCAGAGACTGCCTGAACAAGTCCCTCAAGTTTTCTTCACAAGGTGTATCAAAAGTGGTTTGCCATTGCCTGCTTTCTTAGGGCTGAGAAAAACTGCCTGGTGCAAGGTCACCCCATTGATTTCATGCGTGCCGGCCATGCTGCAAGTTGGTATGCATGGATACATGCACACCAGTCCTAAATGAGCTCACTCTGAATCTGCAACTATTAAGTAAAGTTGGGTGGATAATTGTGTTACTATTGTATTAAATATGATAGGGCCACCTTCTCTGTCCTCCCCAGATTCTTGGGCTACAGCTCTCGTCATACTCGTAGACAGTGGCTATTCTATGAGGAGCTTATAGGACATGAAATGCAACTGCCAAGAAGGTGCAGATGAGGGGGTCTGGCCTTGGGGGCTGTATTTGGTCTGATTAAGCAGAAGAGAAGAACAAGGAAGAAAAGGGTTCTTATAGAAAACTAAGGATATATAATACGCTATTGAACATTATATTTATTTGGAATGGAGTGGAGTGGAGTGGAGTGGAGTGGAGTGGAGTGGAATAGAATAGAATAGAATAGAATAGAATAGAATAGAATAGAATAGAATAGAATAGAATAGAATAGAATAGAATAGAATCTGGAAGGGACCTTGTAGGTCATCCAGTCCAACCCCCCCGCCCAAGCAGGAGACCCTACACCATTTCTGACAAATGGCAGTCCAATCTCTTCTTGAAAGCTTCCAGTGATGAAGCTCCCACAACTTCTGAAGGCAACTTCTGTTCCATTGGTTGATTGTTCTCACTGTCAGAAAATTTCTCCTTATTTCCAGGTTGAATCTCTCCTTGATCAGTTTCCATCCATTGTTCCTTGTCTGGCCTTAGGGTGCCTTGGAAAATAGCTTGTCCCCCTCCTCTCTGTGGCAGCCCCTCAAATATTGGAACGCTGCTATCATGTCTTCCCTGGTCCTTCTCTTCACTAGACTAGCCATGCCCAGTTCCTGCAACCGTTCAGCGTATGTTTTAGCCTCCAGTCCCCTAATCCTCTTGGTTGCTCTCCTCTGCACTTTTTCTAGAGTCTCAACATCTTTTTACAGTGTGGTGATCAAAATTGGATGCAGTATTCTAGGTGTGGTCTTACTAAGGCTTTATAAAGTGGTATTACCTTTATAATATACCTCCCTTGATCTTGATTGTATCCCTTTGTTAATGCAACTTAGAATTGCATTGGTTTTTTTGGCTGCCATCGCACACTGCTGGCTCATGTTTAACTGGTTGTCCACTAAGACTCCAAGATCCCTCTCACAATCACTGCTATTAAGCCTGGTTTCACCCAGTTTATATGTGGACTTTAGGTTTTTCTTGCCTAAGTGCTGACCATAGAAGTTTAGGTTCAGAGTTCTCTTTGCAAACTGGGCCACATCTGCTGGACTTCTGCAAAATGTTGAAGCAATTCAGCAAAACTGCTAAGGCAATTTGGGGAAAGAGGGAGCCCTTTTGTAATATACCCAATGTCCTCATCACAGTCCATCATTTGCTCATTGGAAAATATGCTTAGTTGACTTATCAAATAGTAGCCCAAAACATTTAAAAATAAAACACACAAAATATTTGTGGTAGTCAAACTTTAGGTAGAATGATTGTTCAAGTGACTAAATAGATTATAGTAACACATAAGTGCACAGACCCTAAAGTACACCTAAGACCACACCTAGAGTACTGCATCCAGTTTTGGTCACCACACTATAAAAAAGATGTTGAGACGCTAGAAAAAGTGCAGAGAAGAGCAACCAGGATGATATTAGGGGACTGGAGGCTAAAACATACGATGAACGGTTGCATGAACTGGGCATGGCTAGTCTAGTGAAGAGAAGGACCAGGGGAGACAGGATAGCATCTTCCAATATTTGAGGGGCTGCCACAGAGAGGAGGGGGTCAACTATTTTCCAAGGCACCCGAAGGCCAGACAAGGAATAATGGATGGCTTCAATCTCTGGATTTTTTCCTACAAGAATGATGATATTTCTTAAGGTTGGCAAACTCTTGAGATTTTTTTTAATCATTTTACGTATTTTAAACTGATTTTCTATTTCCTTTGAAATCAATGCTCACCAAATGATATATGCTGGCTTTCAGGATCCATATTGCAAAAGATGGAATCATCAGAGGATTTTTTTTGCTGTCTTCCAGCTGTGCCCCACTATGCGATGCGATCTTTAGGTCACAGGGCATACTTGTTGAGGAATGCTTTACTTCAACCCTGGATTTTATGGGCTGGTGTAGAGATAAGCAGGTGCTGACTTGGTCCTTGTTAAACTTGTTTTGGAGCAGCAAGGCGGAATTAGAAGCATGAGTGACTGCCTTGGGCATGTTTGTCCCTCAACCACCTCTGGGAAACTGAAATTCACCAGGCTGAAGGAAGTGAAAAAGGTGGGTTGGTGTTCCACCACTGACCAGTCCTGCTTCAGTGGAGGAGGGCACATGGGTTCAGGCACCCATGCCCTAGTTATTTCTGCATGGCCATGGGTGTGGAGGTTTGTGTTCACCACAAACAGTGAAGATCATCAGTGGGATGGTCTTCAGTCTGGAAAATCCAACCCTATGGCTCCTACCTAAGGCTGGAAAGGTATCTTCTGAAGGTTTTTTTGGGTTGTTGTTCCCAAAGCTTCTGACTCATCTCCAGCCACAGGCAATTAAGTGATTATTACGGGTTGTTGACTCCCATGATAGATTTTGTCTGGAATGGGTTGTTGTGATGATTAATGGCAGAACAAATTCATTGTTTTCTCAGGATCTCTAAGTTGGCTCAGCCAGCTAAGTTTACTTTACACCTTTGCTGGTTTGGAGTGTGGATTTTTCCCCCCTGCAATTATACAGCAAACCATTATCCCTCTGGCTGCTTTTACCCACTTCAAACTCTCAACACCCATATATTTATTTAATACTTTCGTGGCTGCAGGCAGGAAAGTAACCCGTGGCAGAAGAAACTTCTAACAGAAGAGAGGTTGGGATTAGCCACAAATGTTGTGAAGTTGACTTGGCAACAACTCCAAGTTCTTGGGGACCACCCTGTCCCGTCCCCCTCACCCCATCACCCACCCCAGTCAGCACGAACCCTGGCTTTATACCTTTTCTGGCAAATGGAAAAACTGGGCCAAGAAATAAGCAAGAGGACAGCTTCAGTGGAAGAAAGTGCAAGAGATTTGGTGGGGAGGGGGAGCGATTGCAAGGTCACAACCAAGTTCAATTTCTCTTTTTTTAAAAAACTTGTAAATGGCCAAGACTGAGCTGATGTACAGGTAGTCCTCGACGTACAACAGTTCACTTAGTGCCGTGGTGGTGCCGTGGTTAGAATGCAGTACTGCAGGCTACTTCTGCTGACTGCCGGCTGCCTGCAATTTGGCAGTTCGAATCTCAGCAGGTTCAAGGTTGACTCAGCCTTCCATCCTTCCGAGGTGGGTAAAATGAAGACCCAGATTGTTGGGGGCAAGAGGCTGACTCTGTAAACCGCTTAGAGAGGACTGTAAAGCACTGTTAAGTGGTATATAAGTCTAAGTGCTATTGCCCTTCCTTCCTTCCTTCCTTCCTTCCTTCCTTCCTTTGCACAATGATTAGAATGCAGTATTGCAGGGTAACTTTACTCACTGCCAATAGTTCGAATCTCACCAGGCTCAAGGTTGACTCAGCCTTCCATCCTTCCAAAGTGGGTAAAATGAAGACCCAGATTGTTGGGGGCAAGAAGCTGACTCTGTACACCGCTTAGAGAGGGCTGTAAAACACTGTTAAGTGGTATATACCATATTTTTTGGAGTATGAGACACACCTTTTTCCCCCCTAAAAGAGGGTGGAAATGTTGGTGCGTCTTATACACCGAATACAGCCATTTTTGGCCTCCCGAAACCCCACTCCTGCACCCCATTTTTGTGATAAACGGGGCGCGCAGAGGGTTTGGGAGGCCTGCAGAGTGCTTCTAGGGGCTGGGGGAAGGCAAAAATGCCCCCGTTTTTCCCCCAGTCCCCAGAAGCACTCTGCAGGCCTCCCAAACCCTCTGCATGCCCTGTTTTTTGCAAAAACGAGTGAATAATGGGCCCATTTTGCAAAAAACAGGGCACGCAGAGGGTTTGGGAGGCCTGCAGAGTGTTTCTGGGGCCCGGAGAGGACAAAAACTTTTTTTTTCTTACTTACCTCTTCGAAATCTTGGTGCGTCTTATACACCGATGTGTCTTATAGTCCGAAAAAGTCTGTAAGTCTAAGTGCTATTGCTATTGCTAGTGACACTAAGTTACAACAGCACTGAAAAAAGTGACTTATAACCAGAGGTGGGTTCCTTCCTGTTTGGACCGGTTCGCCCGAACCGGTAGCGACCCACTGTTGACGTCACGATGAACCGGTTTGGTCATTGCCGGTCCGTGGGCGCTGCCATCTTTTTTAAATTTTTTAATATTTTTTGAATTTTTTTTTTGCATTTTTTTAATTTATTTTTTATTTTTTGAATATTTTTTATTTTTTTGAATTTTTATTTATTTATTTTTTATTTTTTCTTCTGAGCATGCGCAGAATCCGAGTTTCCAGCACTGTGCATGCGGTCACCATCTTGTTTTTGACTTTTTTGGGGGGGGGCAGATTGTTTTTGGATTTTTGGGCACTGCGCATGCACGCACCCACGCGGCGAGGGAGGAAGCGAACCGGCAGTGAGGTAAGTTAGAACCCACCCCTGCTTATAACCATTTTTCACACTTATGATTATTATATCATCCCCGTGCTCATAATGTCAAAATTCAGATGCTTGGCAACTGACTCATATTTATGATGGTTGCAGTGTTTTGGGATCATGTGATCCCCTTTTGCGACCTTCTAACAAGCAAAGTCAGTGGGGAAACCAGATTCCCTTAACAACCGTGTTACTAACTTAAGAACTGCATTGGTTCACTTAACAACTGTGGCAAAAAAATCATAAAATGGGACAAAACTCATTTAACAAATGTCTCATTTAGCAACAGAAATTTTGGTCTCAATTGTGGTCGTAAGTTGAATCCTACCTGTATTGGAGAAGTGGAAAAATTAAGTGGACAATAAAAGAGTATATACAATTAAAAGTTTTATGCAGTTGTATAACTTCACCAAGATACCTGACTATCTGTATTCCTCAAGCTTCAATTTCAAACTGAGAGTTGAAAAAGCAAATCAACCCCCAATCCCATCCCACCCTGCACCCCCCCCCCAAAAAAACCTCTTGCTAAGAATTCTATATGCTCATCAGAGGTGGGTTGCTCCCAGTTCTGACAGGTTCTATAGAACCAGTAGCGGGAATTTCCCCCTGCTCGCCGAACCGGGAGCGATGGCCGGCTGGCCATTCCCCCGAACCGGTTCTCTCAGTGGCGCCATAGGTGCCGCCATCTTTTTTTTTGGCTTCCCCATTGACTTTGCTTATTAGAAGATCACAAAAGGGGATCACATGATTCCAAGACACTTCAACTTTCTTAATATGAGTCAATTGCCAAGAATCTGAATTTTGATCACATGACCATGAGGGATGCTGCAGTGGTTATAAGTGTGAAAAATGGTCATGTCACTTTTTTCATGTTGCAATTTCAACAATCAGTCAATAAGTGAACTGTTGTAAGTTGAGGACTACCTGTAATCTCCCTGCAATTGTCTTACATATAAATACAAAGTTCTAGCTGTCTTTCCATTAGTCCCAAAAGAAAAGCCTCCAGTTTCAATTTTACATTTGTCTTTATAAACTTTTAATCAATCAGTCAGTCAATCAATCAATCAATCAATCAATCAGAATAGAGCTGGGGACCTTGGAGGTCTTCTAGTCCAACCCCCTGCTCAAGCAGGAGATCCTATACCAGTGATGGCGAACCTTTTTTGGTTCGCGTGCCAAAAGGGGGGGGAATGTGGGGGATCACGTGTGTGCGTGCCCACACTCATAATTCCATGCACCCCCGCACATGCATGCATGACCCCCCCTGCTCCCAGCATGCAATGGCAAGCCCATTTTTCGCTCTCCCCAGGCTCCAGAGCCTTTCTAGGAGCCTGGGGAGGGCAAAAACGGCCTTCCCCACCACCTCTGGAGGCTGGAAACAGCCTGTTTCCCAACTCCCAGTGGGCCAAGAAGGCCCGAAAATCAGCCGGCTGGTGCACACATGCACGCCGGACCTGAGCTCGCATGCCCACCAATATGGCTCCGCGTGACACTTGTGGCACCCGTGCCATAGGTTCGCCATCACGGTCCTATACCATTTCAGACTAGTGACTGTCCAGTCTCTTTGTAAAAACCTCCAGTGATGAAGCACCCACAACTTCTGGTGGCAAGCTGTTCTACTGGTTAATTGTCCTCACTGTTAGGAAGTTTCTCCTTAATTCCAGGTTGCTTCTCTCCTGGATTAATTTCCATCCATTGTTTTTTGTCCTGCCCTCTGGTGATTTATATTAACAAGATCAGATAGGTGTTCTCTAACTATTTTCTTGCTTATTTAATTATTATTTCTAGTCTGTCTTTTACAGTTGGGATTTTGGTAGGTTGGGCTATAGTTTCTTTTTGTATGAAGACTAATGAAAAGAATGAGTTAAGCAGCTCTGCTTTCTCTCTGCTGCCTGTTACTTCCTTGCCATCTTCTTTCTTTAAGCAGTGTTTCCCAACCTTGACAACTTGAAGATGTCTGGACTTCAACTCCCAGAATTCCCCAGCCAGCATTCGCTGGCTGGGGAATTCTGGGAGTCAAAGTCCAGACATCTTCAAGTTGCCAAGGTTGGGAAACACTGCTTTAGTGGACCGACTGTTCCCTTGATTTTTTTCTATGTTGAAATAAACTTTTTTTTTAATTTTATTTGATTTTTGTTACAAATCTTTGTTCATTCTGAGCCTTTGCTTTCCTGACTTCATGTTTTCAGACTCAGGCTATCTGCTGATATTCTGCCTTAGTTGTTATCTTTCCATTTTTTTGTACTTCTCATTTTTGTCTTTCAGTTTATCAGAGAGATCTTTGTGCACCCATGCTGGCTTCTTCTTGGATTTCTTGTTTTTTCTTTTTCAGAGTTTCCCATGCTTCTTGAGTTGTTTTCCTCTTTAGGATTTTCATCCATGGAATTTTTCTCTCAGAATTCCTTAAAATCAGCTCTTTTAATGTTTAAGACACTGGCTGGATAATGTTCTACTGCTTGTGTTTGCATTATATTGAATTCCAATATGAAGTATTGGACATAATACATAATACTGGACATAAATTGCTTCAACTCCTACCCTTAAAACGACACTATAGAGCATCGCACACCAAGACAACTAGACACAAGAACAGTTTTTCCCCGAACGCCAGCAATTATTTGCTAAACAAATAATTCCCTCACCACTGTCAAACTATTCACTAAGGCTGCATTACTATTACTATTAGTTTTTCTCATCGTTCCTATCACCCATCTCCTCCCACTTATGACTGTATGACTGTAACTTGTTGCTTGTATCCTTACGATTTATATTAATATTGATTGTTTCCTGATTGCTTACTTGAACCCTATGACAATCATTAAGTGTTGTACCTCATGATTCTTGACAAATGTATCTTTTCTTTTATGTACACTGAGAGCATATGCACCAAAGACAAATTCCTTGTGTGTCCAATCACACTTGGCCAATAAAGTGATCATTCTCGCCTGAAGTTCTGGGAACTTCAATTCCCTCCATCACTTCTTCTCTATTAGTAAGAATTAGGTCAAGTATAGCTTTTCGTCTAGTTCCCTCCTCTACCTTTTGGATGACAAAGTTGTCAGTTAGGAATCTGTTCGATCTCCCACTTGCTGCAGAGTTTGTCTCCCAGTTGATGTCAGGGTAGTTAAGTCTCCCATTACTACTGTGGTGTGTTTCCTACATACATTTATTAATTGATTAGCAAAGAGTTCATCTATTTCTTCTGCTTGGTTGGGTGGCCTGTAATATACGCCTATAGCATTCTTTTTTCCTTTTATATTGACCGATGTGGATTCTAGGAGGTTTTCAGCCTTGGTTTTGTGGATTTCTGTAGAGATGTAGTGATCTTTTATATACAATGCAATTCCACCTCCTCTTTTGTTAGGTCTGTTTCTTTGTTAGGTCTGTTTCTTTTGAATAGTTTGCATCCTTCCATCAGTGCGTGCATAAGGGGCGTGCATAAGTGCACCAGCGTGCCTACCGTCCCTGTCCTAATGTTCCCTCTTATCAGTACTCATTTTATGTATATAAACAATGTTATATCTATGTATATTACCAACACGTACTTGACAAAAATAAATAAATAAATAAATAAATAAATAAAAAGTACATTCCAGTCATGAGTTTCCTCCCACCAAGTTTCAGTAATGGCAACTATATCACATCTGCCTTCATGTAGTAATACTTCAAGTTCACCCTATTTGTTCCCTAAACTTTGAGCATTCGTGTATAGCAGGGGTGTCAAACTTGCGTCATCACCGCAACGTCATGTGATGTATTGCGACTCCCCTCCCCTTTTGCTAAACCGGGCGTGGGTGTGGCCAGCGTGTGACGCATCCGGCTCGTGGGCCATGAGTTTGATAGCCCTGATGGATAAATGGATTTGAGTCCTTTATGGGTCTGAATTAGTTTATATATTTGTATCCACATAGAATTTTATCCAAATACCTAATGCTGGACATTGACTGAAAAGAAGGAAGTTGCTTGCTTACTTACTTACATCAAAGGCTTTGCTGAAATTGTGGTAGATTATATCCACAGCAGTTTAAAAAACAAGAGAGTATATCCCTAGTCCACTAAAGTACCGTATTTTTCAGAGTATAAGACGCACCTTTTTACCCCCCAAAAGGGGGTGAAAACTTGGGTGCGTCTTATACACCAAATGTGGCCCCAGCCACTGAGCCACCCCCACCCTTTGGCCTCTGTCTTCCAGCAATTTACCTGCTTGCAGCAAACAGGGAAGAGCCTCTTAAGCCAAGCAAGTCATTAGCAGCTTCCTGACCCCCAGCTGATTTGCCACGTGCTAAAATGAAACTGAAACTATCTGCAAAGAGGCAAATAGCTGGGAGAGACACGCAGATTTTTATTTTCTGCTGAACTGGATGCAAGAGGGTAAGTAAATAACTATAAATGTCTGTAGAATGTTCAAATTATTAGACTTATTTTTTAAAGACTGCTTTATTATTGTTCTAGAGTCTAGACAACTTAACAAAATAAAGAAGCTTTTTAAAATAAATGCTTGCTCTGAAGAGGCCCAGTGCTATTGTATCTTCTTTTAAATAATAGAGAATAATGTATACTTCCAGAAATTTTAATTAATTTTAACAGCTCTGTACAAGTATAGTCTGAAATGTAACAGTGTCCTGTTTAGTATTAGAGTTAAATCTTGACTTACCTTGGAGTAGATCTATTTAAATAATTGGAAGGAGCTAGTGTGACTACATTTAAGAAAACTTTCTGCCATAATGTACGTTTCTCCAATTCTTTGCTATTTCTATGGGTCAGGCACACATGCACAGAAATACACAGCAAACAGTGTATATCATCTGTGCTATTTGCTGTTTGCTGTTTGGCAAATTGCTTGGAGGCAGAGGCCTTTTTTTCTTGTTTTCCTCCCCCAAAACCAAGGTGCGTCTTATACTTCGGTGCATCTTATACTCCGAAAAATATGGTACCTGTAATTGTTCTCAATATCAGGAAATTTCTCCTTACTTCTAGGTTGCATCTTTCTTTAATCCAACTTGCCAAATAAAAGCCAAATAGAAGTTTCATTTGATTTTAGGTAAATGGGACTTTAATTTTTGCCAGAGCATCCTGCCAATTTGTCAAAGTGGGAACAAATGTATTTATTTCTTTATTAAATTTCTACACCAACATTTAAACGTGTCCTCCACAAAGTCAGCATTGCAGGAGAAGAGCTGTGTTAATTTATGGTAGCAAAAAAACCAGAAGTTAGCATATGTTCCAAGAATTACATTTTATTCAAAGGCACAAGCTTTCACAAGCTGTTTGCTGTTTGGCAAATTGCTTGGAGGCAGAGGCCTTTTTTCCTTGTTTTCCTCCCCCAAAACTAAGGTGCGTCTTATACTCCGGTGCATCTTATACTCCGAAAAATACGGTAGTTATCTTATCAAAGGAAAGGAGGTTAGTGTCATGTGTCTTATTTGTACTTCTTAGCAATCATGCCATTGTCTTCAAGTTAATTACAGCTGGACTGCTTTATTATCTACTCTTATGTCTTTCCAACAATTAATGTTAATTGTTAATAATTACTAGGATTATCTTTTTTTCCCTTTCTTGAAAGGAAGATTATATATGCCCTTCCCTAGTCCTCTGGCACTTCCCTCATTCTCCAGGCCTGGCCCTACTATTTGAGACTATTTCCAATCAAAATGAACTATTTTTAACATGAAGGCAGATTCCACAATATAGTATAAATGAATAGCAAAAGCTGAATACTTAGCTGACTTATGTATTGGCCTCCAAATTCGGAGTCAGGAACAGAGAACTCTGCCACCCATACAGGCAGGACAGTTTGTCCCTCTGAGTCTGCATGCAGAAATTATTCTGCAAATTTAATCTGTGTTTATGGATCGTGGAGGGTGACCTCAAGTTTGTATTGGTGCACAAAACTTCCAGATTTTGTAATTTTAGACAAGGTCACCCCCACCCAAAGTGTTTGGAACTGATATTCTTCACTCTGGATACAGGACTTCTTCCTTGGCACATTCTTTGCCTGGCTTTTGCTCACCATTCAAATGTCTGTGAAAGTAGGAAACCAAAGATGGACAGATGACAGTGAAATGCAGGGGGAGCATGTACTTCCTTGTGCACCACGGACTCCAAAATAAACAACGGCTTGTTAAGAAACATTGACCGGGTTTGTTTTGAATCACATGCTCCGGCATGAAAATTCATAAAGTCTCTGTACCAGGTGCAATCATTACTCAGTAAATTAATCATACATAATTACCGACTTTGAATCTCATTCGCTTGGCTTCCAATTCCCACCAGCAGCTCCGCAAATCTCCTTTGCCTTCCCTGACCCTCCCTCCCTCCCTCCCTCCCATCTCCCTCCCATCTCCCTCCGAAACTCCCATGCGCACAGAGCCCCAGATCTGCAACCACTGGACAGGAGCCATCATTCCTGAGTCATGGTTCAAGCACCTTTGGTATCTTGGTTTTCCCTTTGCTAGCCTGAAAGCCGAGGGGATGTTTGCACTTGCCAAAGAATGGGGCAACAGGTTCTCATTGGGCCACGTCTGATCCTGGAGAGAGAGAGAGGACGAGAGAAAGAGATCCAGAAAAGGGAGAATGCAGGGCAATACATTTTGGGGACCGGTGGGGATGCTTTTGGTCAGTGTTTATGTAAGCCATGTGTCTCCAACGACAAACAGGCCACCCTAGAAATGGCCAAATCAGAATCAGAATTAGAATCAGAATAGAGCTAGAAGGGACCTTGGAGGACTTCTAGTCCAGTCCCCTGCTCAAGCAGGAGATCCTATACCACCGTGATGGCGAACCTATGGCACGGGTGCCACAAGTGGCACGCGGAGCCATATCGGTGGCCACGCGAGCTCAGGTCCGGTGTGCATGTGTGCACCAGCCAGCTGATTTTCGGGCCTTCTGGGCCCACTGGGAAACAGGCTGTTTCCAACCTCCAGAGGGGGTGGGGAAGGCCGTTTTCGCCCTCCCCAGGCTACTAAAAGGCTCTGGAGCCTGGGGAGAGCGAAAAATGGTCGTGGCATTGCATGCTGGGAGCAGCGGGGTCATGTGTGCATGTGCGGGGCTGCATGGAATTATGAGTGTGGGCACGCACAAACGTGATCCCCTGCATTCCCCCCCCCCTTTTGGCACGCGAACCAAAAAAGGTTCGCCATCACTGCTATACCATTTCAAACATTCTCTCTGTGTGGCTGTCCAGTCTCTTCTTAAAAACCTCCACTGATGGCTCACCCACAATGTTTGAAGGCCAGCTGTTCCACTGGTTAATTGTTCTCACTGTTAGGAAGTTTCTCTTGAATTCCAGGTTGCTTCTCTCCTTGATTAGTTTCCATCCATTGTTTCTTTTCTTGCCCTCTTTGATGCTTTGGAAAATAAGTTGAGCCCCTCCTCTTTGTGGCAGGATCTCAAATACTGGAAGACTGCTATCATGTCCCCCCTAGTCCTTCTTTTCTCTAGACTAGCCAGGCCCAGTTCCTGCAACTATTCATATGTTTTAGTCTCCAAGCCTTTAATCAGCCTAGTTGCTCTTCTTTGCACTTTTTCCAAAGTCTCAACATCTTGTCTGTAATGTGGGGACCAAAACTGAATGTGGTATTCCAGGTGTGGCCTTACTAAGGTTTTAGAAAGCGGTACTAATTCTTCATGTGATTTTGATTCTGTTCCTCTGTTTATACAGCCAAGGATTGTATTAGCTTTTTTGGCTGCTGCCGCAGACTGCTGGCTCGTTTAAGTGATCGTCCACTAGGACTCCAAGGTTCCTCTCACAGTGACTGTTTTTGAGCCAGGTCTTGCCTAATCTGTACTTGTACCTTTGGTTTTTTTCTGCCCAGGTGTAAAACTTTGCCTTTCTCCACATTAAATTTCAATTTGTTGGATAGGGTCCATTGTTCAAGTCTTTCAAGATCTCTTGGGATCTTGAGCCAAAGGTGGGAACAGTGAGCGTAAGTTGGTGCTGTTGGCCTTCTGTCCCTTTTCCCCAAAAGCTGCATCAGGTGATATTCCCATCCTGATCCCAGTGAAAATTCCTAGATGACATTTGCTTATATATTAAGTGCTTATACAGGTAGTCCTCGACTTACAACAGTGATTGTTTAAAATTACAACAGCACTGAAAAAAGTGACTTATGACTGTTGTTCACATTTACGAGCGTTGCACATCTCCATGGTCACATGATTTACGTTTGGATGCTTGACAACTGGTTCCTATTTATGACAACTGGTTCCTATTTATGACAACTGGTTCCAATTAAAGCCTCAAGATCAGCGGTTCCCAACCTTCCTAATGCCGCGCCCCGCGCCCCGCCCCCATGCCCCACCGTGACCCACCCCGCTGCCGCCATTTGGGTTCTTTTACCCTCTGCGCATGCGCAAAGTGTGCTGCGCATGCGCAGAGGGTAAAAGAAACCAAATGGCAGCGTCCGGGTGAAGTCTCCAGATCCGGGCGAGGTCTCCGCTCGCTTCGCGTGTTGCCTCTGGGAGCTTTTCGAGCCCCGTCGTGAAAGGCGTGCGCGACTTCAGCAGGGCCTGGACAGGCGGCTGCCCGGAGAGAGCCACCCCCTTCGCAGAGTCTCTCCCGTCTACCTGTAGCGTTCGGGGTGAAGGGTATGGCTCTCTCCGGGCAACTGCCTGTCCCGGCCCCGCCAAAGTCACGCATGCCTTTCGCAGGGGTGAAATGCTCCCGGTTCATTCTTGCCTGTCGGTCGTAGCAGAGCCGATGGAGCCGGTGGCGGTCGCGGTGCCGGGCTTCCCCCGCCCGCTTCCCCCGCCCGCCTGGATGCCGCCATTTGAGTTATTTTGCCCTCAGCACATGCAGAACGCTTTGCGCATGCGCAGAGGGTAAAAGAACCCAAATGGCGGCAGTGGGGTGGGTTGCGGTGGGGGCGCGGGTTGTGGGGCGCGATATAGCCTGGCTTGTGGCGGGGGAGGGAGCTGAGGATGCCGGGGCGACCCCTGGGAAATGGTCGTTCGACCCCCAAGGGATCCCGACTCCCAGGTTGGGAAC